>CM057458.1:1107616250-1108867500 GCA_016271365.2 Neoceratodus forsteri | reverse complement strand
TGTCCAAAATTGCAAAAGCTACCTACAAAAATGGATAATTTTGCATTTTACGGTGTTTTTGTACACAAAGACCGTAAGTTCAACTGAAACACAATTTGGGAAATTAAGAGATCTACCATGCCCCACCATGCAATCCAAATTTCAGGCAAATCCATTGAATGGGTCCAAAGTTATTAACGTGCAAACTTTTGACTTTAGTATGTAAGTGACCACTGAACCCTAACTATAGTGGCATGACTGCACTACTATGATATATACATATACCATATATTATAGTGGCACAGCAGTGCCACTATAGTTAGAGTTGAGTACCCCATTTAAGGTTAAACTCTGAAATTTGGCAGCTTAATAACTTTGCTACCATGTGACAGATTTGCCTGAAATTTGGCATGAATGGAGCAGTACCATAGATCTCTGGATCTGCCAAGTTTCAACAGTCAGATATACGGTTGCGGAGCTACATAGTGCAGGAGAATGTGGTAATTACACTTTTTTGTGCATTCTTTGCTTGTGCCTACAGGTCGCACGGTCTGCACGGCTGGTCCAAAACCTTCAGGGAACATGCAGCTGGAGTCCCTGATGTGCTGTTCGAAGATTTTGTGAAAAAATATTAAACAGTTGAAAAGTTATTAAAAAAATATGTTTCCCACTATAGTCAATGGGAAAAGTTAACAAAACGTTCGACAGTGTTGCAAATGCAGTTCTTAGTGTTGCAAATGACCCCGTAGTTTTGCAAATCTGCTATTTTGTTTTCGGTTGGTGGTCACAGAAATGTTTGCATTTAAATTTGGGACACTCTAGGGACACAATCCTTTTTGTGTTCACCTAGTCGAGCCCTGAGGACACTAGCCATGTCTTTTTTAGCATGTTAAGCACCCCAGAAATATGTTTTAAATTTTTTTGTAAACTGTAGTGTCACAAAGTAGTGTTGCACTTGTGACACTTTCATGATTTATTTTGTAAAAGTGTTGCAAATCAAGACACTACTTTGCGACACTATGCCAAACATAACAGGAAATGTTTGCCTCCCTGCTGCAAAAGAACGGTTTGGTCTTTTGGGCTGAAATTTGGAGGAAAGAAAGCTAGGATGCCACAGATGTGCCTTTTGGTGGTTTGGTGAAAAAATCTTAGAGGGCTGTAAAGTTACGGCACTCAAAATTTAACAATTTCTCCCATAGGCTAACATTGTGGCATCTGCTGTGCCTTTCAGGGCCCTTATCTCGAAAATGCTTCGAGATACAAACTTTTCGTCTGAAACATTCTAGTGCAAAACTAGCCAGGAAAGCCATAAATAATGTGAGATTTTAATTTTCTATGTCATGCAGTTCCTGAGATATAAGCAATTTAGTATTCCAAGGCCAAGATATTCAAACTGCGCCTGGCTGTGGCGCAAGCCTGGGCGCAGTACAACTTGGCTGCGCAGGGGTGTTGACTGGGCGATATTCAACAGAGCTGTGCCATGGCTCAGCATCATTGAATATCACACCCTGGTCACCTGCAGTGCACATGGCGCAGTGGCGCTGCACCAGCGCAAGTGGCCAGAGTGGAGCAGGGGGATGAGCTAGCACAAGTTCCATTGCGCTAGGTGCAACAACCGCGATATTCAAAAGTGCACATGCAAATGGGGCCATAATGTATGCAAGGCACAAATGGGGCCATTTGCATGTCATTTTGGCCCCATTTTCATGCAGGTGCGCCGATCCCCGGCGACTTGGACCTGGTGCCCTGCCAGGCAGCAGCCGTCGGGGACCGATGCCTCCTGCAGCATGGCAATGTGCCCCGCTGCCCGATCACGGGCATTTGAAAAATAATAAAGTATCCAATATCCCTGGTGATTCAGTGAACCACTGTCAGCCTGATCGTGGACTTAAGTAAAATAATGATTTCTTTTTCCCTGGTGGTCCAGTGGACCGCTGTCAGCCTGATTGTGGGCTTAAGTAAAATAATAATGATTCCTTTTTCCCTGGTGGTCCAGTGGACCGCTGTCAGCCTGATTGTGGGCTTAAGTAAAATAATAATGATTCCTTTTTCCCTGGTGGTCCAATGGACTGCTGTCAGCCTGATCATGAGCTTAAGTAAAATAATACTGATTCCTTTTTCCCTGGTGGTCCAGTGGACCGCTGACAGCCCGATCGCAGGCTTAAGTAAAATTATAAAGATTCCTATATCTCTGGTGGTCCAGTGGAACCCCCTCCCCACCAGCCCACTGATCCCCACTGCCCCACTCCCCCTCATCAGTGGCGGGGTGGCAGCACCCCACCTGCCTGGTGCCCTTTGGGCATACAGCCCTACCGACGGTGTCAGTTGGCAGGTGGCGGGGTGGCAGACGGGTAGGGTGCTGTCGCCCGCCACTGATGGGGGGGAGAGGGGTGGTGGGGATCAGTGGACGGCGCAAGTAGGGGTTGCGCATGCATGGTTACCATTTGCATTAGCGTTTCCATTTACGGCACCATGTGTGTTACCCTTTGCGTTTGCATTTGCACTTCTGTTTGCGTTAGAGTTACCATTTGCATTTCTATTACTGGTTTTGTTTGCATTTCCTTTTGCATCACTGTGTGCATTACCATTTGCTTTTGCATACGCTCTTCCATTTGCATTTCTGTTTATTTTTCCTTTGGCGACATCATTGGTGTTACCTTAAGTGCTTTCATTTCCAATTGTCTTACTGTGACTGTGCACATTAGAATTAGCATTTCCATACATGCTTCTGTTTGCATTTCCTTTTCTATTACTCTTCCCTTTGGCATCATCGTTGCTGTTAATGTGACCATTTGCATTTCCAATTGCATTACCATTACTGTTTGCATGTTTGTCACGATTTGCGTTTCTGTTGGCCTTAGCATTTGCATTTTTGGTAGTGTTTCCATTGTCAATTGCATTATTGTTTCCTTCTGTGTTGCCATTGCCTTCACGGTTTGCATTTCTCTTTGCATTTTTCTTATAGTTTGCATTTTCATTATCGTTTGCATTTCCATTGGCGTTAGCGTTTATGTTATTGTTTTTGTTACTGTTTGCATTTCTGTTGCCGTTAGCATTTGTGTTACTATTTCTGTTTTCATCAATGTTTGCGCTTGTGTTTCTCTTACCGTTCACTTTATCGTTCATGTTTGCGTCACCATGTGCGTTACTGTTTGCACTTGCGTTTCTGTTACCGTTACTACTGCCCATTTACTATTTATAGTGTGCATTCTCAAAAAGAAGGGAAATTCATGGCAAAAAAACTCAGTTTAATTCATCAGTTAGGGTTGTTCTACAGTGACAAAATCAAGGAAATTCAGTGTTAAGGTTGAAAACCCTAACTGAGCATCCCCCCTGACCCCCACCACCACCACACACACACACATGCATGCAAGTAGGGGAAGGACCATGGCAACACAACTAATCACACACAACCAGTAGCAGGTCACAGAACTAACATACAACTATATAAACCACAAAACCACACACCCATGCTCCTGTCGGGCTCCAGCATGGGGTTGTCCCTGCTAACTCTGTTTCGGACATGTCACGCAATGCTAAACACATATCACTACACACGACTGAGCATCTTCAGCCACACGCTGCCACCAACACATAACACACACAACACGTACGGTATTTTGGGATTCACAACATCCAAAACAGGATTTTGCACATTCCCTGATAAATTTTGAAAATCACTTTCGCTAATGTCACAGTGCTGTGATATGCATTTGCGACACTTCCATCTTTGCGACAGTATTTTGTCACACTATTTTCCATGCTTTTTCAAATGAGACACTGTTGTGTCTTCCATTGGCGACAGTATTTTTCAACACTATTTTACATGATTTTGCAAATGCAACACTTTCATCTCTTCCATTTGCTACACTTTCATGTTCGCAGAAGTAGTTTGCGGCAGTATGCTCCTGATGACTGCACATCTTTGCTATCATCCTGCAAGCAAACAGTTGGGTCCTTTGGTCTGAAATTTTCAGGGTGGCAAGCCCTGGTCCCACATGTCTGCCTTGTCCTGCTTTGGTGCTAAAATACTTAAGCATGACAAACTTACACTGTTCCAAAACTGAGCAATTTGCCATAGACTAACATTGTGATGCCCATATCTCGAAAATGAAGTGAGGTACACCATTTTCGCTACTGCCAGCCGAAGTTAGATTTCTTACCTACTTGCTACAGTAACACAGCTATACACCTCCTGCTGGTTGTGTGTGATTGCTTGTGTTGTCTTGGTTCTTCCCCTACTTGCATGTATGTATGTGTGTGTGTGTGTGTGGTGCTGGTGGGGATGGGGGGGAATGCTCAGTTAGGGCTTTCAACTCTAACACCGAATTTCCTTGCTTTTGTCGCTGTGGAACAACCCTAACTGATGCATTAAACAGAGTTTCTTGCCATGAATATATATATATATATACACACACACACACCTTGTTCTTGGCTGCCGTGCTTGGATTTTTGTGGATTTGCAGCAGCCGCAGTGGTCTAGTCTGTCTGCTCTGCAGACACCAAAGAATTTCATTTTCATCATTTACAAAAAATGTATTGACTGATAATCTAGACTGAGTGTGTGTGTGTGTGTGTGTGTGTGTGTGTGTGTGTGTGTGTATTAGGGTTTAATAGTTTATTTGTCCATGCCCTGTGTTTGTCTGTGACTGACTGACTGACTGACTGGTCAGTGTTTGCTGACACTAGACCAGGCTGCAGACTAGTGAAGATATTCCAAGCTCTCTGTACTGTACAGAGTCTGTACTAGTGAGTTTAGTCACCTCAGTAATCAAACAAAGATTTAAAACAATAAACAAAAAAAATTAGTAGAAGGCTAGGATTAAGGGGGGAATAAGAAAACAAACATGTGGCCACAACAGTGGTTTGGTTTGTCTGCTCTGAGACTGTAGTCTGTGTGACTGTGATTACACACATCTGTCTGTGAACATGTTAGGTAGGGTGAGCAGCTGAGCCTTAATCTGCCTGTTGGAGTCCCACTCCTGTCCTGTTCATAGAAGTGTCTGTCTAGCTGAAAAGCAATAAAAAATAATATGTAAATAAAGTCAGACTGCAGATTTAAGTGGGATCTGCTGTGTAAAGAATAAAATCAATAGGATTGTGTGATAAAAATAAACTTTGGGAGCAGTGGTCTGTCTGTCTGTGGCTACCTTTTCACTGTTTGTGAGGTTGAGCAGCTGAGCCTTAACCTGCCTATTGGAGTCCTGTCATGTCCATAGAAGAGTCGTTCCATCTAAAAAAAAAATAAAAAATAAAATATAAATAAAATCAGGCAGCGGATTTAAGAGGGGTCTGCTGTGTCAAAAGTAAAGTGAACTGGTTGTCGAGTGTTATAATGACCCCCGCTGACTCTCTGTAATATTTTAATCACATTCTGTCCAGCAACCAACAATGTAATCCATTCTGAGTCAACAGAAGAAAAACACACATAGTAACTTAAAATGGACAAGTTTATAAAAAATGGGCTAAGCAAAGTGAAGCAAGCAGCAGTACAGCAGCACCAATAAGTGACATAGCAAGCTCTAAAGATGAGGAAACAGCAGCTGCACAAGTTCATGTTGCTAGGGATGTGGCTTATGTTGAGGAGCCATGCAGCAGCAGCAGCACACCATCTGGAAAGGAAAAATCCAGACATAAATCATTAGTAGTCACCAAGAAAAAAGGCTGAACCTTTCAAGAAAGGTGATGTGACTGGTACAAATAGAAACATAGAATTTGATGGCAGAAAAGGACTGCTTGGCCCACCCATTCTGCCCATTTCCCTACCTACTGGACAAGCTGCAGATCCTAGTTAACCAGCAGCCTACTTCTTCCTAACCCCACCCCCTAGAATGGCCTTATGACTGTCCCATGCATGCTTGAATTCCACCACTGATTTTGAATCAACAACCTCCTCTGGAAGGCCATTCCATGCATCCACAACCCTCTCTGTGAAAAAATATTTCCTTAAATTACCTCTGAGCTGCCCACCCTCTATCTTCAAATTGTGCCTTTTTGTTCTTGCACATCTCTTTTTTTGAAAGATGCTACCCTCTTGGACTTTGGTGATTCCCTTGAGGTACTTGAAAGTTTCTATCATGCCCCCTCCCTCCTTTCCTTGAGGCTATACATATTAAGCTCCTTTGTCTCTCTTCATATGTCTTCGGTGCAGACCCTGCACCATTTTAGTTGCCCTCCTCTGGACAGCTTCCATCCTGTCTATGTCTTTGCAGAGATTGGGTCTCCAGAACTGCACACAGTACTCAGATAGGGTCTCACCAGCTGTCTGTACAAAGGAAAATAACTTCCTGTTTTCTACTGGTGATGACTCTCCTATGCATCCCAGTATCCCCAGCCCTCCTTGCTCCTCTCCATTGCTTGCCACCTTTGGGTCATCTGATATGACTACCCCAAGGTCCCTTTCCATTTTGTTGTTGTTAGTATCTCACCCCCATTGTGTACTCTTCCCTTGGGTTTTTGTTTCCCAGGTGCATTACCTTGCACTTCTTAGCATTGAATCTAATCTGCCATACATTTGACCATTCCTCTAACCTTGCCAAGTCCCTTCTCATCCTTTCCACCCCACCCTGTGCATCAACTCTGATGCAGATCTTTGTGTCATCTGCAAAGAGACATACTTTTCCTTCCAGTCCCTCTGCAATGTCGCTTATAAAGACATTGAAGAGGACCGGTCCTAATACTGAACCCTGCGGTACCCCACTAGTAACCCTCCTTTCTTCTGAGTGGACTCCATTTACTATTACTCTCCGTGTTATATTCTCCAGCCAATTCTTTACCCAGGCTGTCATCTTGGGACCCACTCCCAGGCTGGCTAACTTGTATATTAATCTTTTGTGTGGGACTGTGTCAAATGCCTTGCTAAAGTCTAGGTAGGCCATGTCCACAGCCCCTCCCTGATCTACCACTTTGGTCAGCCAGTCAAAGAAATCTATCAGATTCATCTGGCATGGCCTTCCCACTGTGAATCCATGCTGTCTAGGGTTCTGTGCCCCTCTGACCTCTAGATACTCAACAATTCTTTCCTTCAGAAGTGATTCCATCATTTTCCCCTATCACTGAAGTCAAACTAACAGGTCTGTAGTTTCCTGCTTCTGCCTTGCTCCCACTTTTGTGAAGGGGAATCACATCTGCCCTCCTCCAGTCCTCGGGTACCACCCCATCCTCCCATGATTTGTTAAAAAGGGTAGTCAGTGGTGTCACTAGTTCTACCCTTAGTTCTTTTAGAATTATGGGATGAATCCCATCAGGCCCCATTGCTTTGTCCATCTTCAGTTTTAAGAGTTCTGTCAGAACCCTTTCTTCTGTAAATGGGCTGATATCAACTTCTGTATCCAGAGTGTTTCTACTGTTTGTTTTAGGTACCTCCCCTCTTCATTTGTAAATACTGAGCAAAAATATTTGTTTAGTTTCTCTGCCTTTTCACAGTCTTCCTCTGCCCACCCTCCTCCCTTTATTAAGCCTCACTATCCCTCCTTGGTCTTCCTTCGCTCCCTGATGTACCTATAAAAGGTTGTATCCCCCTTCTTAAATGAGTTGGCTATCTTTTCCTCAGTTTGGGCCTTTGCTGTTCTGACTGCCTTCCCAGCCTCCTTTTGCTTTAACTGATACAGTTCTCTGTCCTGCTCCTTCTGCGATTCCTTGTACTTCCTGAATGCTTTCTTTTTCTCTTGAACCTTCACTGCCACTTCCTTTGAGAACCATAGTGGTTTCTTAGATCATTCTGTTTTGTTTATTTGCTTCACACAAAGGTTCGTTACCTCTGTGATGGCAGTTTTTATTATTCCCCATTGTTCTTCCACCCCTTCTTCCTGCCCATTTGCTAGTGCATTCCTTAGGCACTCACCCATTTTGGCAAAGGCAGCCCTCCTAAAGTCCAGTACTTTTGCCTTTGTATGGCTTGACGCTATTGCTGTGTTTATTGTGAACCATACTGTTCGATGGTCGCTAGTTCCCAGATGGCTACCCACTTCTACATCTGTGATCTCTCTCCATCTCCATTTGAGAGAACCAGGTCTAAGATTGCTCCTCTCGAGTGGGCTCCAATACTAGTTGTCTAGGCATGCCCCTGTGAGGCATCTAGAATAACCCACTCTTGAGTGGCTGCTGCAACTGCACTCCAGTTAACATCTGGCATATTCAGATCACCCATCAGTAATATCTCCCCTTTTTCTGCCAATCTAAGTATACTTTCTATCATTTCCTTGTCCATTTCCTCCCCCTGAGAAGGGGGTCTGTATACAACCCCTGTGCGGATTGTGGTGCCATTGTCTGTCTCCAAATTTATCCACAGTGCTTCTTCTCCTCCCTGTTTACCCTTTTGTTCCGTTGCTTTTATTCCTTCCCTTATGTAAAGAGCTACTCCTCCTCCTCTTTTACCCTCCCTGTCCCTCCTGTAGATAGTGTATCCTGGTATGTTTATGTCCCAGTCATGGTTTTGTGTGTACCATGTTTCTGTGACTGCCACGATATCCAGATGTTCCTCCTCCATCAAGGCCACTAATTCAGGAAGCTTGTTACCCAGACTATGGGCATTGGTACTCATTGCTCTCCATTTTTTGATGGCTTTATCTTCTGTTGTAGCATCCCCCACTGACCTTTCTACCTCGGTCTTTTTCTCATTTAGTGCCCTGTTTTGTAGGGAGAGGCTGGGATTTTCCTGCTGCTTATCAGTGCCTCCTCCTTTGACTAGTTTAAAAGCTTGCCAATGAAGCATTTAAACCGATTGCTCAAAAGACTTGTTCCCTTCCTGGACAGATGCAGACCATCCTGCCAGTATAGGCTGCTGTCCCTCCAGGTGGAACCCCTGTCCCCAATGAAGCCAAACCCCTGTGCTCCACATCATTTTTTCAACCATTCATTAAACTGCATGGTGCTAATTACCCTCACCTCCCCCATTCCATTGACAGGCAGCACCTCTGAGAAGGATGCTGTGTGTGCTACTTGTCTTAGGCCCCTCCCCAACTCTACATTGTCCTCCTGCACTGCTCTAATCTCATGATGAGCCAAGTCATTTGTCCCTAGGTGGACAATTACATCCAGCTCAGACTCCCTTGCAGCTGTTCTCGTGATCCTGAGGATGCGCTTCCTGTCCCTCCAAGCCATGGCACCAGGCAGGCACTTTACTTCAGTTTTCCCAGCTCCCCCCAGTTCTATCCCCCTAATAATTGAGTCCCCCACCAGGAGCTGCTTCCTTTCCCTGTGGTGTCTTCTGCCTCCTTCCTATGGGCCTCCCTTGTGACAGTTGTCATCAGTCTTCTCTGTGGGTGCATCCATAGGGGAGCTATGCTCCCCCAGAATGGTGTATGGATTGTGGTGTGGAACAATTGACTGGGTGTGCCTCTGTTCCACCATCCTCACCCTCCCTGAGCCCACTGTGGTCTAACTGCTGTGCTTTCTTCGCAACCTCTGAGGTAGTGGTGGTGGCATTGGTGCTTCCTGGATGGGGGAGGTTCCCTTCCTACTGTCCAGTGTGGCCTGGGGGAAGGTTTCCTTACTACTATCCAGTGCGGCCTGAAGACAGGCAACTTCCTCCCTCATGGCAGAGAGTTGTCTGCAAATAGGGCAGCATCTCAGCCTCCAGAAAGACTCCTGGAAGACTGCTGTCCCACAGCCATTACATTGCACTACTCCCCACATGTTTATCTACTTTTTGTTTGTTTGTGTGTGTGTGTGTGTGTGTGTGTGTGTGTGTGTGTGTACGCTGTGTGTGATTGGTTTGTTATATAGAAATATATATATTATACAATGTGTATGCTTATATTGTCAGTGCAATGTGCTAGAGAGGATATGACAGTGATATGCACCTTGCACTCTTGAGGAAATGATGTCAGAACCTCAGGTATAAAGGAACTATTTCCAGTGGTGGGTGGTGTGAGGGGTGGGAAGGGGTTGGGCCTAAACTGTGCCCTCACAAAACAATCAGCTAAAAGCTCTCACCCACCACTGCGATGAGTGCCTCCTGTCAGCAAGATGCCCTACACAACAATTTGACAGAGAAAATACCCTGCTATTCAAACAGAGAAAAATCCAGACATCCAAGTCAGACACAGGTAAACCTCTCCAGCCCAAAAACAGCCTGGTGGTTTGTTAGCCACAAAGGAAAATCAAATATGCAGTTATTTCAGCCCTTCTGAAGATGCTGACAAGATAAGCAGTTTTGAAAACCCCTTTCTGAATTAAAAACTGAAATAATTAAACACAAAGCAATACCAATGTAAAAGTAAGGAAAACTTCTCTCAGATGTAAGCAAGAGACAGAGAGAGAGAGAGAGATTAGTTACCGATTTTTAGTCCAATATAGTATATCCCATGCAGCTTCTCAGTTGTTTCAAAGCACACCCAGTACACAACTTGGAAGAAGATGTGTGACTCAAATCAAAAAAAACCTACTGTTCAGTGTGTAAAGAGGCAAGAGAGAAAAAACTGCTGACATTTTCCACAAAAGCCGATGAAGCATTCACAGTTACTGGTTATAGTGCATGGCATAAGGTGATAGATTCAAATCAAATGAGAAAACTGGCTGTCACAGGAAGGCTGTAATGTATATGCAGGTCAAACAAAATGGACACGGCATTATGTCTGATGCCAGTAGGCAGCAAACAGTAGATGTGGGACTGTGTTTTTGAAAATGATGACATCTTTCAAATTCTTGGCTCAATAGGAACTTGCTTTCAGGGGCCATACAGATAAGAGTTCAAATTACATGCAACTGCTAAAGGTGCGAGCCACTGATTGTCCACAGTTGCAGCAGTGGTTGCTAAAGGATAGCTACAGGTGGTTGTCTCATGAAATAATGATTAAAATGCTAGACATTATGTGAAAGGATGTGCAAAACCAAATTGTTTTCAATTTCAAAGCAGGTCAGTATTTTGCTGTAATGATGGATGGGATGAGACAACAGACATCGCTGTTCATGAGCAAATCTCAATATGTTTTCGTTTTGTCAGTGAGGATTTCTGCAATGAAGAAGCATTTTTTAGGATGTCATGAAACACCAGTTGTAGATGTTGTTACACTATTCAGTATCCTGAAAGGTGCTCTGTCATGTTTTGACTTTGATATACATAAATGTTAGGGTCAGTGTTATGATGGGGCTGGTACTATGGTTGGGATTCATTCTGGAGTGCAGGCTAGGCTAAATGAGGTGGAGCCTAGGGTGCTTTTCATACATAGTTTGGCACTTTTTTTGAACCTCGTGGTACAAGACTGCATCAGCAAAATACATGAATGTTGAGACATGCTAAATCAGTTACAGTAACTCACAACGTTCATTAGAGACTCTACAAGAAGGCTAACTTTTTTGAAAACATACAAAGTGGTATGGAAGACACTCGGGCCTGGCTCGTTATGACCATTTGTTCCTACAAGGTGGACAGTCAGGGCAACTAGCTTAAATTCGATTCTAGAAAACTACACAGTGTTACTGGAATTTCTGGACAGTGTGTCCTCAGAGCATACTCAGGAGTATGGGGCAAAAGCAGGAGGGTTCTTGACACAGCTATGATCATTTTAAGGATTTTCCTTCTTGAGTCTTCTCTTTAAAATGTTCTCTCATAGCTGGCCCAGTGGCACTGAGGGTTGAGGCACTGAACACCACACCTCGCACCATGCCAGCAACCCGGGTTCAGGAGCGAGCATGGATCACCGGGATTTGGCCAGGGTGGAGAAGGATAGAGCACCCGACAGCAGCTCTCCTTCTCTGGGGGGGGGGCTAACTGCAGGCTCCCGCTGCAATGCTACCACTATGGGGAGCCCGGTTGGATAGCACGGTAGGTGGAGTAGCAGCAAGTGGATTGGGTGGATGTCAGCAGAGAGGCAGAGCAGGAGGTAAGTCTCAGTGTGCCTCCTAGCTCATAGCCCCTCATTGCACGCCGACATCAGGGGAGGGAGGAAAGAAAGTGGAAAAACCACCTCGGCTTCTCCTTAGGCAATGGCACCTCACTGGCAGGTCTCCAGGCTCATTAGACAGACTCTGCTGTACCGACCCCACAAACTCATGTATGTTGGTTTGAGGAGGTAAGCATGGGGGAGGGTCCCTCCTCACCCCTACCCGGGGGGTATACCGGGGGTATGATAGTGTGGTGCTGTGTGCTCTAGGGGCAGATCTCGATGGGAGTGGGGCCTGCGGGTAATAGGATGCCAGAGAGAGTGGAGAAGGGAAACAAGTAGGGGCATAAATACATAGTAAAAAAAAAATGTTCTCTCACTGTGACATCATAAACACAGCCCTTTAGGCAAGCTCACTCTTCAATTTTTAAAAGCTAATAGCATGATTCAAACTCTTCTTGATACTATACAGCAATACAGAGGGCAGTCTGACAACTTCTGGAGTATGGCGGAAGGAAGAGCAGAGGAACTAAAGTTAGATGAACCATCAACATTCCACATCAACACAAAGTTCCACGAAATATAGATGATAGCTCTGAATCAGTTACTCATGCATCCCCAAAAGACCACTTCAGGAGAATATTTTTCCAAGTTATTGATCAGGTTGTTGTTTCACTGACAGATTTCAGTTTCCAGCTCAGAAGCTCATGTTAAAAGCAAAAATATTTGAGCTAGGACAAGCACCAGTAGGTCCCATATCTGATTTTTATGGCAATGACTTGGATGCAGGGCATCTGCAATTATACTGTGACATGTTTATTGACATTGCAAAAACAAGTGGGAAAACTGTTGATTCACTGCAAGATATATAGTGTCATCACACAAAAGCAATCCATTTGTGATTTACAGCCAGAGTTTTTAAATTTTCATTCAGATTGATCTCACGACAGTACCATTGTCAACTTGTACAGCTGAGCGTTCTTTTTCGGGACTAAGGAGACTGAAAACATACCTTAGATCAATAATATTACGGAGATGGTTAAATAGTGTGGCTCTGCTTCACATTCATCAGGAACACACCGGTGCACCAGACATGGACAAAATAGCTGATGAGTTCATTGGCAGA
This sequence comes from Neoceratodus forsteri, assembly GCA_016271365.2. NCBI lineage: Eukaryota > Metazoa > Chordata > Ceratodontiformes > Ceratodontidae > Neoceratodus > Neoceratodus forsteri. The sequence continues at coordinate 1,108,854,570 of CM057458.1, read as the reverse complement.
GCAACAGTTTGCAAGAACACTTTCTATATGGTCAAATAATGTGTAACAATTCATGCCATTTTCAGTTATGTTTACTGCTGAAAATCATCAGAAACTGTCTAACAAATTACAACTGCTCCTGCTTTTGACCAGCTCCTAAAACATTCTAATAGCATTAGACTGACAGATGCTTCTTTGCAGAAATGTTTTCAAAACACAGCAAATGATATGCTGATTCTTGTAATTATTTTATCATGCTGTGTTGCACAAAATTGATGATTTGACACCTTGTATTGGACCGACAGAGATTTCAAAAGTAACTTTTTTATTTCAGCTTTTTAATCTATGGGCCCTTTTTCAGTAACAAAATGGTAGGAAACTTAAAGCTTACTTTAACAACAACAGAGCTTGCACAATTTACACCTGAATATAACAGATTAATGCTTATGGCAATGTCAAGCCTGCAAAAAAACATTACAAACTAAGTTTAATTCCATATGTGCATACCCCACTATGGAGGTATCATTAGCTAAGATGTACTACTCAAAAATAGGAGGACTCTTCACAGATGTTGTAGCTGTACAAATTCACATAACATAATGTTTAAGGCTTGAGAGAGAAATTGAAGGTAGTTTGACTCTGTGTGTGAGTGAGTGTGTGTGTGTGTGTGTGTGTGTGTGTGTGTGTATGTATACATATCTGTTAATAGCATTAGTGAATATACAAGCCAGCAGTGTTTATATTATCACTAAAATGTATATATGTAAATTATGATATGTCAATATATATACTATTACCTAATGCAAGACAACACAGTAAATAGGACTCTGCAGGCCTAAAGATGTCACTATGCCAACATATGCCTGTAACACCTGTATACAGGGTTCATAAAAGCAATTTTATATATTTACAAAACTTTAGTGATAACATAAGTAAACACTGCTAGCTTGTTCACTAATGCTATTAACATATGCACACATAATTATAGACAGTAACAGGTTTACCTAATACCAACATTCCACACACACACACACACACACACACACACACAACTACCTTCAATCTCTTTAGACTTTATTCATTTATTTATTGAAATGATCAGAATTACAAACCTTTGAGGCAGAGACTCCTTTACAAAGGCTCCATGTCAGAGAAGTGCAGGACAATTAAGGTGCATGCATACAATAAGGAGGATCCAAATAATACCGTGTAGTGACAAACAGTAACTTATTGACACATACAGTGAGACAGTAGGTAGAGATTAAACAAACAGTACATTCTGCATAAGTATTTAGGCAAAATCAGGTTGTGCAAGTCCCGGTACAATGCTTTTAGAACTATAGCATTCAGCAATATGCCGAATTTAAGGGTAGAGGGAGGGGGCATAGGTAGGTGTGGGACACAGAGAGAGATGGGTGGGGCTGATGCAGTCAGAGAAGATCTTGTTAAAACCTGACAGGAGGGTGTGGGGGGCTAGAAGCAGTCACATTTATTTAGTTTTTGTTGACCAGGTAAGTGCACTAGACAAATTCTGCCTATTTTCAGGCACGACCGTGGGGAGGGGGATACAGATGAATGACAACTGACCTTGAACCAGATCAAGCTGTTGGAGATATTTTTAGTGAATGGGGGGAAATTTGGCCAGGGCATCGGAGAAATTCCCCAACTCTTTTAAAGAAGTGCCATGGGATCGTTATCATCCACCAGAATATTATGTTGCAGGAACTTGTAGTTGCAACATCTGTGAGGAGATTCCTCCTTATTTCAGGTAGTACATCTTAACTAATACTAGCATTCACAGACACACACACACACACACACACACACACACACACACACACAACACACACAAAAACTACCTTCAATCTCTTTAGCCTTTATTCATTTATTTATTAAAATTATCAATATTACAAAACTTTGAGTCAGAGACTCCTTTACAAAGGCTCCACATCAGAGAAGTGCAAGACAATTAAAGATGCATACATACAATAAGGAGGATCCTAATAATACAGTATATCAACAAACAATAATTTATTAACACACAATCTGGTGACATCCAGCAGACCAGACCTGGGTTTGAATCCCACAGCTTCCACTTACATACTGTGTGACCCTGAACAAGTTACTTAACTTCCCTGTGCTCCCAGGTCATACCTGTAAAAAAGATTTCAGCTTAGTGTGCTACTCCTGGTTAAACAACTAAATAATAATAATAATAAAAAAGAATGATTCTGCTGTACTGGGGCATGCATGTGTGGAATGAAACTAAGTATTTTTATACTTTTCTCCAGGCTTAACATTACCACAGTCTGTCACATTCAAGTATAAAATGTGCAAGTTCTGCCTCTGTTATTTATAAAGAAAGCTCATTTTAAGTTTCCTGTCATTTTTTTCTTTCTGAAGAAATGTCTTTAGGTTTAAAATTCTAAGCTAAAATGTTTCTTTTGAAATCTTAGTGTACTAGGAGGACCAATACAGCTGTAGACAATTTTTTTATTATGCTGTGAAATTCAAAATCAAAGTCTCTTCTAAAGGCCAACAGCACACATCCCATGATCCAAGTGGGGCATCAAAGAGCCCTCCAAGTCACTCTTACATCCTGATGGGTTGTGGCACTGCAACCAAGAATCACTAAGGGCATCCTTACAGCACCAGGGGCATCAAAGAGTCCACCATGGCACTCTTCCATGTATTCTTGCAACACCTGGGGGAATCAAAGAGTCTTCCAAGACATTCTTCTATATCTTCTTGCAGCACCTGGAAGCATGCAAGAGCCCTACAGGGCACTCTTGCATCCTCTAGTGTGGCGGCACTACAACCTAAAATCATGAAGGGCATCCTTAGAGCAAGCCAAAGAGCCCACCAGGACACTTTTCCATGTCTTGTCTTCTTGAAGCACCTGCAGGCATCAAAGAGCCTTCCATGGCACTCTTCCATGTCTTTTTGCTGCACTTGGGGGCATCAAAGAGCCCTCCAGGGCACTCTTGCACCCTGTGGGGTGGTGGTACTGCAACCTAAAATCACAAAGGGCATCCTTAGAGCAAGTGGGGGCATCAAAGAGCCCTCCCCTCGATATTAATTTGTCTTCGTTTGTTATGAACGTCTGCTTCCTGTAAGTGTGAATAGGTGGAGAAGTACTTATTTTCATTGATATTTTTAAGGCATGAAGTAGCACCATGTATTGTGGCATGTTCCTGCTGCTGATGTTATCACTGTACAGTAAATCCAGTATACAGTGCCAGATTTACTCGTTTAGATTATTTTCTGTCATGGTTTAATTTTTCACTATTTTTGTGGTCTGATACGGCATGATTTCAACCAGGGGCACTGTTGTTATTTACTTGCTTCTGGACACTCAGCATGCAAGTGGAGTTTGTGAGAACTGAACATACATCTGCAAGACTTTCTTGAAATAACATGGGTACTGGTGTGGGTTACAGACTCATGCACACACATTGGACGCAATCTGAGGCAGTGGGATTCAAACCCATGTCAGCTGGATGTACAAAACCCATTAACAGCATGCTACTCTGAACATTTTGCAATGGTTATATTTTTTTTTTAAATAAGTGCCTGCAAATGTATGTATGTTGCAATGTACTAGTAAATATATTACGTTGTTGATGGTTTTATATAGGTGGCCACAAACTGTATATGACATTGGTAAAATAGCATAATGTAAAAATGTTGTTGGATCCATCCATGGCTGAGGGGAGATAGGTTTTATAAGCCAGTTATTGTAGTCATAGCAGAGGTAGTGTGGGGAAGTGTATGATACGAATGTTGGGAGGGGTCACAAATCTCATATTGTGCACATTACTGAAATTACTAGTTGTCTGTGCCTGTGCATTAATGTCTCAACCAGCCACTGTGTATCTTTGGCTGGAGTCACAAATGTTTGTCACAAACTGTGGGAATCACAGTTTGCGGCTGAGACGCTGTGCCCCAATCATTATCAGACAGTGTTCCGACGCCCGCCTTATGACATCTGTCCCATGAAGGACGCTGCCCCACACATGTCACAAGCAATGGGACAGTTGGCTGGCAGAAGTGTTTGCAGAATGAAGCATGGCATGTGTCTTCCACCCCCCACCACCACAAACCCACTATGCCACCCCCATCCCTCAGTTCTTCACTGGATAATTATATGGTGGTCAGTTGGTCCCCCCCAACCAAATAGTTTCATCCCATCCCATTTTCTTTATGCCCCCTCCCGACCCACACACACACAGACACACACACATTCACACACATTGGGTGTGACTCGACGACTGACACTTTTCACCTCTCTCCTCCACTGCCAAATGACAACTATGCTGTTCAGAGATCGTGTACAGTAATAGTACGCAGCCCGCACCTGGCAGTGGCTGTCATCCTCTGAGTGTTAATAATTTGTGAACGCATTCACAGCGATGTTCAGTTGGTGACCTGCCATGGTGCTGAGAGGAGGAATATGCCATTTGCTGGCTGGGTGTGGGTGATGGCAGTGGGTGAGTCAGAGTGGGGGGTGAGTGCTAGCATTTGTGTAAAGGGTGTTTTGTGGATTCGCTAGACTACCATGAATATACTTGGCATGCTGTATATGGGTGTGTGGAGGGGATTTACATTTATGGTGGGACTGTGGATTCATGGCATGTAGTTGGAAGTTGACATCTGAGTTGATCCAGCCGTACGGAAGTTTTTATCTGCATTGATATATGGGTTAAATTGTAGCCATAGTTTGGGAAACGTGGCTGTAGGTGGGACCGTAGTCCACAGAGACTGTATATCTAGATCCTAGTGATAAACCCCTGTGAATGGCAAATAACACTTATGCCACTTCATATCATGGGTAAGTTGTCTTTGATGGATGTGCACCCTGGATTGTCAAGTACTTTAAGGTCCCAACCGATGTCCATTCTCTTTCTCTCATGTCTTCCATTTAGTAAATGTTCAGCACCAACAAACTCTGCTCTTATGTCTTGTCCTGTTGACTGGTTTTGAATTTTAGTTATAAGACCCAACACATATGGTTTTGGACTTTATTACATTACTTGTCGGGCAGCTATATCACAATACTGCCATCCCCATGTGGTCTTATTGCATACTTGGATATGTAATGAGTACGTGTTGTTGATATTGATGTTGATGTTATGTGTTTTTGCATTTCCTTTTTTTTGTAGATTAATAGAAAATCAAGTATGCATACTATCTAAATCATAAATAATTTTTTAATGTATATTTTTCTAGAGATTTGCAATGCCAGCTACATGTGTTGCTGCTAACTGTGGGAGCACAACAAAGTTTGGTTTATCTCTGTTCACATTCCCTAAAGACCCACATATACAGAAACTGTAGGAGAAGTTTGTAAGGACGAAGAGGGCAAACTGGTCCGGAGCAAGCAGTAGCAGCATTTTATGTTCTGCACATTTTACAGAAAACAGTTTTGATCAGTCTGACCTGATTCAGTTTAAGCTGGGTTTCACAAGACGTCTGCTGTTGGCTCCCAATGTTGTTCCAACCAAGCAGAGCATTAATGTAGATGAAAATCAAGCATCGGACACTGATTTCATAAGTGACTTTGTATATGAAATGCCTGTCAAGAGAAGGAAAAGTGGTATAGCTTTTGTGAAACATGAAATCCTGGAGGTAAATATCTGTAATGCCAAAAACTATATGAGTATTTTTTTATTCTTTTTTTGGAAAAATAATTTAAAAAAAAAGGAAGAAAAACAATTGACTTGTACTTTGCAGAACAGATTAATTTCTTCTGTGCTTTCTGAAGGTGCGTCCATGGTTCAATGTGACAGATCTACTTTACTCATCTCAACAAAATTACGTGAGATGGTACAGTGACTGTCACTTGTGCACTGTGCTGACGAGCTCCAAGTAGAGCAAAACATACCTTACATATTTTCTTTGTTTGGATTTTACCTTGTTGAAGTGATTTATCACATTCACCACTATGGTAAGTACACTGTGCATGCTATTCAATTTCGCATGCAGTGCATGTAGTGCCAGATACTGTTCATGCAATATGCATGATCTGATCACCAAATGATAATGCATGTGTATTTTTGCGTTTATACAGTAATGGAAATTAATTGTGATTTTTCAGTTATTATAAATAATGTGTTGTGTGGTGATATGTAGTTCTATATGGAAATCCACACACTTATAAACATTTTTCTGCTACATTATTGTCTTTTTGAGTAACACAAAATGACTTTATGTTCTGCATTGCTGAGGATATTATAATATGAGGAACTCAAACAGCCATTGTGATTTGACAGCCCCTGATGTGCGACAGTGGATTGTTCATGTGTTGCTCAGTGTTGGTTTATCAAGGTTGATCAGCGGAGCTGTTGTACAATGTGATATTTTTATTTTTATTTTTTATTTTTGAAGTCGCCATGCACTGTATATTACATTTCATGGTGACTCATACCCTGATACGATATTCTTTCACCTTGAGGTTACAATGTCGATTTGGGGACCTCTAGAGTTATCCTCTCAAGGTAATCAGGTAGCATTGTAGCTATTGTGTTGCAGAGTAGCATAGCAGTACGTGGTATGACATGGTGTGCTGCATATCTTAATAACGTCACATCTATAGTGATTCCGCCATCATAGGTGTGACTTTATTTAGTGATGAACACCCTAGGATGGCTTATTGTGATAATAATATGGTTATGGTCAGCAATTAAATGGCATTAATTAGGCAATAAGTCATGATAGGTGGTGTGTTAGAGTTGGATAATGGCCTACTCCAGGTGGGTTGAAGCACAAGGCATAATCAAGTGCTTCCACCACCTGAAAAGTGCCAGTAGCCCACCATGACACACCCCCAGCAGTGACTTATTGCGATTTTGAAATGGGTAATTTTTAGTAAACAGCACTGCAGAAAGTGTTTATTATACTGTTAGTTTTGTTTATTTTTTCTGGGTGGTGGGTACATTTCTTACTTCCTGAAATGTCACGAAAAGAGCCATCCTCACTGTCAAGAGTTAAGGAAGTTAATGGTTGAGGATGGGCCCAACTGTATTAGGATGGAGCGCAGAAGTAGGCAGTTAATATGTCAGGGATGAGGACATGGTGGAGCAGTGGGATATGGTAAATCCCAGGCAATTTCCTAGTATTGTATATTACATAACGTTTTAGTTTCATGAAAGTTTGAGCATATTGCCTTTTATTCTAACAGATGACATCACAATACAATACTGGGGAGCCATGTTTTGAAGACAGTGACAACATCAACTCTGAAGAATGTCAATGTGAAAAGGCCTCATCTGACATCCACTTGGACAGTTGTACCCCATCAATTGCAACATTTGATACCACTGAGATTGTTAAAAGGTTCATCGACAAGAGTTCACTGTTCAGTGGTAGGTGTGTACCTCACCATTCAGTTGGTATGTTATTTTGGTTATATATTTTGTATATACTTAGATTTATTATGTAGTAGATCATATTTGAATCTCATGGTAGAAACTCCACACAGCAGTATGGATGCGATTTACCATTATTAAAAGTGGTACAATATCATATTTAAATAAATATAATTGCTGGCACTTGATGTGGTAGGTGTATCACAGTCACAGTTACCCTGGTTCAAACAATAATACTGTAAATAATTGATATTGGTTATGTTGGGAGACACATATGTCTTTTTGTATTTCTCGATGTTGACGGTACGACAGCTATTGTGAAGATGATTGACGCCTCTACACAAACTGACCCATATTTCCAAGAAGAAATATGTTCTTCTCAGACATTGATTCCAACCTCAGAGTATGATGTCAATTATGGAAACGCTGTGACTTCTGATGAAACCTATGCACCATCTGATACTGAAATCGGAAGTACATGTTCATCAAGGTGAATATGAAAGATGTATGAAGTTGCATTGTATACTACAGAGAGGATAATGCCTGATGTACAGGTGATAACCATGGCGTAATCACCTCAAGTGGTTGCGAGGGCATCAGTAAACCTCGAGAGCGCATCTCGAGAGGTTTACCATTGCCCTAGCAACCACAAGAGATGAGTACACCATGGTTATCACCTGTACATCAGGCATTGTCATTGATAGTGTATGTGACTTGACATGGGAAGGTGCCCCCCAAGCGCAAGTAATTTATCCTTACCTTATTAATGAATCTACACTATGGCCAAATGATTGTGTAGGAAAACAGTTTATTAGGATACATGAACTGAATGACAGCAGGCCAAAATAACACCAAAGTTACAATCTCCATCAGACACAGAGATTGCTAGACTCAGTAACAATAAACTGAGTCAATTGCAATGTTATTTGAATGCTGTACTTAGATTAACAATCACATTCTGGGTGTGTAGAATACTGAACAACACTGGTATTCCATTTCGTAAACCCACTGCCATGCCATAGATGAGATATGTTTATAAGGTTCTGACATCACAACAGTGGGATTACAAGGTTGTAATATGCTTTAGAAAATGGGCTTGAAAAATAAAACATGATGATTGTTTCCCCTGCAAGCGTTAGCTGCTATTCCTCTGTCCCCTATTAAAGCACATATTTTTTTTTCCAGCAGGTTCACTATGGCTCTAACAGCTGTACCATTTTCTTCCTGCCTGCATAGTCAGTCGGTATTTGACAGTTCTGCTCCTTCTTCATTCTCACTGCTGCAAATGTGGTCATCCCATCACAACTGTAGCAGGTAAAGGAAAAGACAAATTTAAAAACTTCGGAATTACAGCCCTATCCCGGAGACCCTGCTCTGTACCTAGTGTGTGTGTCTGTGTGTGTGTGTGGGGGGGGAGTGACAACCAGGACCAAAAGCTTAAACTACAGGAAAGTGTAGGCGGAGGAACTATTTTATTTCAAAACATATGTTCAACTAATTTTTTTTACAAAAACTTTTTAATAAACTTATTTTAACAGTGCTCATTTTCTAAGTGCAATAATACCCTCCATTGTGGCCTCATTATGCCCCTGGTCAGTCCGGTATTTCCCAATAAAGCCCACACTGGAGGGTATTATTGCTTATTGATTTCAGCGGGTAATATGGGCTCCCCATACATTATTTAAATAATTCACATAATTTGGATAGTAAAATATTGACAATGATCACTTCTGTGTGACTTTGCATTTTCAAAAAGCTTTATACCTACTGATATTATCCATTACTTGCTCATTTCAGCCAATGCAACAATGATGATATCCATGCTGGCAATGACAGCCCTCTTGCGGAGAACAAATATATTGTTTTTGAGAGTCATCTATTATCTCTGTTTAAGACTTGTCCATCTTGCAAGGAGAGTTGTCATGCAGGAGTTTCATTCAAGAAGGGTACATTCGTGATTATTGATCAAACCTGCAGTTCATGAGGTTTTAAACATCTTGGTGGTCTCAACCATATGTAGGTGGATTCCCGGCTGGTAATGTACTACTTTCTACATTAATTGGATGTAGTGGTAACTCACCACAGAAGATTATAAGAATGTTACAGCACATTAATATATCTATATTTTCAAACACAACGTATTATGAACACCTACATACATTTGTTCAGCCTTGTGTGGAGAAGGTGTGGATTGTTGAGAGAGGAAAAATGTTAGATGCTTTAATGGCATCTCAGAACAGTTTTCATTTGGGTGGAGATGGGTGATATGACAGTCCCGGACACTCTGCTAAATATGGGACATACAGCCTAATTGATCTGGAAAACCATAAGTTAGTCTCTATAAATGTAGTGCAAGTATGAGATTTTCATTCTTTACTTTTATGATTTTAGTTGACACATGAATGCTATGTCACGTAATGCTCTACTTGCATGTGACGGGTACTAACCTCATTGATTTCCTATTAATGTAATCCACAACCTCTATCTTGAAAATAGCATTTGAAAAGCTGCTCGCTTTCACCTTCTTGCCAGTTGTAGTGTGACCAAGAGGCATTCACTCATGTAGAAAAAAAATACAGAAATTCAGGCAACTGAAATGTTGTGCTTAAAATCCTGCTCCTAGTAGCAGTTCACCTAATTTTGTGTAAGCGGGTGTTGCCATAGCAATGGTCACTCACACTTGAATCTTGTTTTCTGAAACCGCCGAGTCACTCGCTTACCTAAATCTGCACTCTGGGCCTTCAGCACAAAGAAAAAGAAACAAAATTAGGTGAACTGCTACTAGGAGCAGGATTTTAAACTCAGCATTGCAGTTTGCCTGCATTTAGGTATTTTTTTCTACACAAATGGACACCTCTCGGTCATGCTAGGCTAAGGGTCCCAAAGTCTGCACCACTTCACACCAGCAATTATAAAAAATAAAGATTAGGACGGTGTGTGTGCATGATGTTTTTTTACACACCGCTCTCGAGGTTTATGGCTTATCACACACTTCAAGTGTGTAAAAATACATCACAACACACACCGACCTAACCATTATTCTCTATATAATAACTGGTCACCAATTTCTCTCAATGTACTGACCAGGTTGACATTTTCCATAACAACCAGCTGGTTGTTATGACATTCATGAGCCATGCCAGTCAAATTATGCTGCTGCCTCATTGGCCAACGTTCTGTGTGTGGGTGGACCAAACAGTCTCACAAACTGCTGGAGAAAAATTGCTGGCCCATTTTTCTAAAAAATAAAAGATGGGGAGGGTGTTTCACATGAGAATTTAATGCACACCCTCATTGTGGGATGCTTTGATAAAATCCTGGGAGCCGTCCTTGGGGTTTATGTAGCATCCCACAACTCGGGTGTGCATTACATTATCATATCAAACCCTTCCCCATCCATTATTCTCTATTTAATGAATACATACTTTGTAATAACAAGGATATTTATATTTATTATGAATTATCCCTGCTTATAAATTTAAATATCTAGTCTTCCGAATGGTTGTTATGCCAAACAAAATTTGTACCTGATCAGGTTTGCTCAAGCCACACATCACTTTTATGTGCACACTACTGTGTGCTCAGGTACTGGATGGCTTGATTACCTTGCTTGGCTTTGTCAATTTGTTTTGGCAGGGGCTTGGAGGGGGTTGCATATACGGGGGGGATCGGGCTGGTGGCAAATTTTCGACACCCCAAGTGGGTGCAAAATACAGCAATGCCATAAATTTTGGGGATTTTGGCATCTTCCCAATGCCAGTATAGAACATAGCAACAGTCACAGCATTTTGAGAATCTGGCCCATGTTGTTACCTTATTATATAGTGCGTTACTGTACCATTCATATATTGCTTTGGTTATATATAGAGTAATGAAGTAAAGTCCGCTTATCAAATGGAGTTGGAGGGATTGAAACGAGGTCTGGATGACGTTCGCAGGAATGGACTGAAGGTTGCATCATTGGTTACAGACCGTCACTGATAAATTCAGCGGTATCTGAGAGAAAATGAGCCTGATATTATCTACTACTATGTTGTATGGCACTTTGTGAAAGGTATTAAGTGGTTCAATTATGTGTGTTTACTAACTAATTCTTATGATGACTCTGGAGTGGTATTGCACTTATGAAATGGTCACCATATTTTGAACTACTGAAAAGTTTCCAATTATATTGCAAGTAATTGTGATATCTGATTGTGATTTGATGTTTTTCACTATAACATAGGTGACAAAGCATATGACAAAGTGGAGATGACACTGCTAACTAGAACGGTGGAAAGAGATGGTAAAAAACTTTCTCCAAAATATCAAACTTCTGCCCTGGAGAGTTTTCATAGACTTTTAATCCAGTATGCACCCAAGAGTGCTGCATTTGGATACAAAGGGATATACTGCAGGTACATACTCACTATGTAGCAAGTATATGTTAGCTGAATTTTGCATATTGGTATGTATACAACTGTGAAATGACTGTTTTATGTGTTGCTGTGCTTGACCTCTGCTGATTCTGGCACACCTATGGGAGGGGTGGGGGGTGAATTGAGTTGCTTTTCAGAGAGATGGGACTTTAGTACTGTTTGTGTTGCAATTGCACCTGAAAGTTTGGGGTGGTTGTGCTGTTGATGTTGCCATCACATCTGAGGGATGAGGGCCATAGTGCACCTTTATTCACACATTATGGATGTGTAAACTTGAATGTACTCTGTTAAAGTACCGATAAATAATTGTCAACTTACATAAAAGAACCCCACACATCAGAGCAAGTGCTGATTGCTAGGGAGGGTTGCACACCCTTAAATGTAGAAAAACATAATAAAGCGAAAATGTTATGTAATTTCAACACTTTTGTGCAACAGCCAATCAGATCTTCCGAACCAAAAATGTAAAATTTTATAAAAAAAGGGTCAAAAATCAGAAAATTAAACCAAGTGTTATTGCAAGACACACATGTGTGACAGATAAAGTGAAAAAATTATGTAATTTCAACACTTTTGTGCAACAGCCAATCAAATCGCCTGAACCAAAAATATGGCATTTCTACTATAGACATTGAAATTTGTACCCTCATGACTGACTATTTATTTTACTGTCTTATCATGGTGATGACATTGTTGATTAACAAGTTTATATACAGATGTGTAAAAGCTTATGAAATCATAAACTGCAACGAAATAACCACAGATAGAAATATATTTATTTCCTGAAGCATACAGCATGTTAAAGTGTTACAAATTAAAGCCAGTGGATTGATAATTAAGTCAAATGTATGAATATAGCCTGACAAAGTATATTGTGAATATTTTGAAACACCACAGATCAATTCTTGCTGCTCTACATTATAATGAAAACTCAAACAGAAACAAGCTGTCACAAAATCTGGAGAGAAGAGGTTCAAAATTGATCTTCCCAAGTACAAAGGTGGAAGGGAAATAGTATGACCAATTAAAATTGCAACAACATATGGTATTTATATTTCAAAAGTTATATGATCATGATATACCATCTTGTTAAATCTGTATCTTCCGATATCTGTTAAAAAAAAAAAGATAAAATATTAACGACTTTCTTTAGTACAGCATGTCATAGCATAATAGATGATTGTTTATATATAAAGGGATAGATGTTTACAAGTGTACATGACAATAGTGCAAGTGATTTATCCGAGCAAAGCCACAGTCTGCAACTGACAGATATGCGACTTATTACAAACTGAGTGACTAAGCTAGGTGTGACCCAGTGTCAATGACAAGAAGAAATAACATAACGTGCTCTCACCCACAAATGGGGAGAGAATAAGATGAATGGGGTAGGGGAGGTGATAATAACAGGAATGATGACTTGGATGTGAACATGTGGTGGTAGACTAGGTAGTAAGTAAGCAACAACCCACATCCGTCCATGGATATACGTAAACAGTAATACCCGGCAGGGTGGGCTTTATTGGGGGATACTGGACCACCCAATGGGCGTAATGAGGCCAGACACCACAGGCAGATGGGCATTATAGCCCCTGGAACGTCTGATATTTCCCAATAAAGCTCACTCTGGAGGGTATTATTGCACTTAGGAAATGGGTTACATGTTATATTTTCATGAGCAATTGTGAAAACAAAAAAAAATATATAACAAAATTAGAACAGATAAATTAAAAATCTGTTTTTATGGTAAAGTAGTCCCTCTGTGCTGTTCCATCTCCTATTGTGCCCCCCCAAACCAGTAGTGGTCACAATGCCATTGTGTTGTAGTAAAGCGGACACACACACACACACATACACACACACAAATTAAATGTTCACATTTGTGTGATCTCTAAACTCATCTGTTCTTACTGCAATAATACTCAACAGGATGGGCGTTATTGGGCTATACCAGACCTTCCAGGGACTATAAGGCCCTCAGCCAGTGGTGTCGGACCTAATTACGCCCCTGGGTGGTCTGATATTGCCAAATAACACCCACCCTGTTGAATATTATATCTTACTTAATGTATGCCTCAGATGCATATTGATGCACTAAGTTGCAGCCTGAATGACATCCAACCAGTTATGGAATGGACCTCGATACTGAGCAGAAAGCTTGTTTTTTTTACTTGTTACACTCGGTGAAAGACAAATTACAATTTCTCATAGCTGCAGTCATTTAAAAATATGGTACTCTCCAGACTGCGCTCTTGTGCTCTGAGTAAATTTTACTGTTACAAGTCATATAATGTTTATTCGGCATTGACAATTTTTTACTTTTTATTTCAGGATTTATTCACAAAATCTCGAATGAAGTGATGCAGATGGTCTCCTCTGGTACACATTCTAAAACAACACTGCAGGTGAAACTACCTTCTCCATTAACTGCAAGATTTGAGAAACTGAAGAAGACAGATGCTGTGGAATGCTGGGAAAACATCATTGATTCAATATATGAGTTTAAACAAACACAGTGGTTGCTGGATGCAAATAAAATTATAGATAACAAACCTGCTATTCGTTAAAAGCACAAAATCCCATATAGGACTCTGAAGGCCATCTGTCACGAATGGATGCAATGACACATGCAGGCAGAATGACTCTCACTCTTCTTCCCAACCATCCCCAACACCAACGAACAAAGCATCGATATGCCAAGAATCAATTCTGCCTGTGTATAAATGAATCAGCTACATGAGAATAAACAATATTCGTGATCTGAACTTTTCATTTATTATATCACCTGTAGCTGAATGGAAATTTTCATCCGTTAATTTAAATTTCACAATAAAATAAGTAAACAAATATACAATATAAGGTTGACAATGTCTTGGGAGGGGAGGGGGCAGTTGATCACCATATAACAAAGTATTGTAATACACATATGGGATATGGGCTGCTCAGTGGTTGTATTGGGACAATGGCCCATCTGTGACCCCATGTTAAGGTGAAGGTACCGCCCCACCACCCAACAGTGTTTAGTGATACACATAGATGGTGTGTTGTGTGTTCAGCATACCACTACTGTTCACTCAAGCTACCTGACTTATGAGTCAGGACCTACCCAATGGAATATCTAGATAAGATTCCATATGTAGTTGTATTATGCTTAATCTGACCTTGTTGCAGTTTGTGACCATGTTCCTGGGGTGTCAAACAGACGAGGCATACTGATGAGTCCTGGTAGGACGAAACACGTGTCTATGTCTTCTGTTAGCACCCTTTGCAAACTGTGTGAAAGGCCTTTCGGCACCATGCAATTCTGCTTAAAGTTGGACCAGCATAACATTCTGTGGTGATTTGCATATGCAGCCCATGATGCTTTGCACTTTGGGGGCATGTGTGATTTTGCATGTTCCAAAACTCCTTCTTGAATTTGTTTACATATTTAGATCTTCTACACCAACTATTCTATCCAAACTTTGTGTCAACACTCATCTGATGTGATCCACCACAAACGTGATACAACATGTGAAAAGAGGAGGTTGAGGATCAAGTACTGCTTAATGGGAAAAGCTAAACTACCTTTATTTTTTTTTTGTAGTTGAAAGATGAGAAAGATAAATTAATAATTGAGCAATGCACACCATCTGAGCTAAGTGCATGTTATACATAATACTATCACATCATATGTCACATGCAGAACTTGCTGTTATAAATCTTTTTATATATGTAATGCTAACACTATACATATAAACGATAGATCTAAATATCAAATATGCCTGTGAAATTCTTTTCCATAATCCTGTTAGAAACGCCTACTTATACATGAAGTAATGTTAATCGTTACAATTTTTGTTGTTCCTGAACCATACATAAATTGGTAGATTGTTATTTTGAGTATAATAGAGGCACCATGGTTTAAAAAAAAAGGTGTCGGATCTATTGAGGAGAACAACATAGAACTCAAGAAGTATAATGAAACATAAAAGGATTAGGTCAGATAACTGTACCAGTTAATGCAGTCAAAAGTGGGTAATGCATTCAAAATAGCAAGGGCAAAAACAAAGTACAAGATGGTCAACTTGATTAAGAAATGGATTGAAATTCTGGTTTGGGCTTCAAGGATGAGTGGATGTATGGCGTGTTATCGACTTACACAGCTGAAAGATGAACTATGGTGGCTGCGGTGGGCACTGGGTGGATGTGGAGAGGGGGACAGAGGAGGTATCAGTCAGAGGTAATTAGCAGGATAATTGGCAGTAACAATTATTTAACACCTGGAGATACAACAGAGTTAGATAATAGAGCTTGTGTCCACTTGGAGAAGGAAGTGGAACAATCTTAGTGAGAGAAGATAATGAAATAGGTGCTGTCAACCCACTGGAGACAGACAAGTGGTGATGAATGGGGTAGACACAGATAGTGACCAAGTAGGTAGTGACAGTAGGGGGATTATTTTGCATGAAGAATACACATGGATCAGATGGTGTGGGTGTTATTAAAGTGAGGAATTCCAAAAGAGATGGACCAATGCATCTGGAAAAGTAGCAATAGGAAAGGGGAAAGTAAACCTATGCTGTTTACAACAGGAGACAGAGATGCAACCAGTGAGAAAAAGAATGATGTTGAAGAACTATAAATAGTCACAGGAGATGGAGGAAAGAGCAATCTATAAATAAAACATTATTTTGATATGAAGAAAATAGTCTGTATATTAACTAGGATCTGCAGCTTATCCAATAGGTAGGGTAACAGGCAGACTCAGTGTGCCAAGTGGTTGTTATCTGCTATCAAAGTCTGTCTTCCTAGGTAATAAATATTAACATCAGTAGATGGATGCACAAATTAAATAAAAATCAAATATCTTCTATTTAAGATTATAAATGTTATGGAAAGTACATTCACAGAAAGGGGTGTTGACACATGGCTCATAGTAAAGCCAAAAATGGTTGCGTGAGAGTACAGTGCTGGGAAAGTAAACATGAGTGGGTCAAGCATTAGACGTTTCAATATAGGTGGGTAAATAGAGGTTATAGACCTTTTTCCCATATAAGGGCATAAGCAGTGCGAAAATGAATGGCTGTCAGAAGATTCCAAAAATATGTGCCAAACAAGTAAACATTCATACATACTCCTCCAAGGGAAAGTTGTGCAAGCCATGATACTGAACAAATTCAGCCCTTGCCATCTCCAAAACCCACTCACTAAAGCAGACATCTTGAAATCCAGGATGAGTTGTTATGCAGCCATCGAATATGGTGCCCTGTGGAGAATCTTCCATTACTTCAATTTTATGTACAACATGTGGTATTTCTCAACAACACATGGATTCCATTTCTGTTGACATAGGCATACAATGACCACAAAGACACCTATTGGTAAAAAGTACAACAAACTGTATGTGAAAAATTTATAAAAACATAAAATAACAGAATAAGGCAGTGCGATCACCATAATAATTTTTAAATTTATACCACAAACTACAAAAAATGGTATGTAAGCAATAAGACATGGCTGGATGTTGGTAGTACTGAGATACCCACACACCCAGAGGTGTAGTAAGGCATGTGACTGCATGACACACAGCCATTTCTTTTTGCTTCTATAAAATGGGCCCATACATAAAAAGAAAAAAAAGAACATTTTACAAGTTTTCAAATTCACCAAAATGTAATTAAATTTTGCTAAATATTGTAAAATATTCCTTCCACAGATGTTTTACAACTGTTAGTCATCTGTCTTTCTTTACACTCAGTACATTGTATGATTGTTAATCATGGAATAGAAGAACTCAAAGCCCTGCACTATTCCAGTAGTAGAATGCTTCACCCCCCCCCCAAAATGCACACAGAATGGTGGCATGGAATATGTAAGGAATAAGACATGACGAGGTGTGGTTTATGGCTTGATAAGAGCACTTGTTGCGTAATGAGGTACGAGGCGCTTGCGCCGAGTGACTTTAGCACCTGGGAAGTGCTCTTATCAAGCCATAAACCACACCTCGGAGTGTCTTATTCCACTTATAAAATGGGCCCCCCAAAAATACCTCAGTGAAAGAATGCATACACAAAGTGTATGTAAAAAAAAAAAGAGTAAATAAAAGAGGTCAGTAGAAAATAATAAAAAATAGTCCTTGTAATTGTGTTTGAGTGGAGCTCCAACTGCCCACACTCCTACTCCTGCCATCTTTGACTGCATTGACTGCATTCCCAGCTACCTACACACCTGATCCTGACATAAATGTTAAAGTATGTATTCAGAAAAGTATCTGGATGATCCTACCATTTCCACAGGATGTGAGGTAAGGAGGTTCATCAATGCTGACAGCATAATGTGACGTGAGCGAGTGCTGGCAGTACAGTAACATGATGATGTGCCACTCATTTAAAGTAAGGTAGTGCATGTTTGAAAAACTAAAAATGTGTCTCTTTTTGCTTAGCTTTACTTGTTTTCTTTTGGAAAACCTGCCCGTAAGTCAAAAACCAAGAGGGAGTGAATCCATAGTCCAGAGAACTATGCGCGAGTCACAGCGAGTGTCGCTATGGCAATACATGTTCACGCTTGCCTCTAGTACTCGCTCAGTCTCGTCTTTCTACTGTCGCTAGCTGTGTGTGTTAAAACAAATCAGGAAAAGGTTAGAAAACGATACAGACCAGATAGTTCAAAAACTCTGGCACTGTAAATTTGAAAGGGGTGTGGTTACGGGACCCGACTGTGTGCTGAGTGAAAATGGCAGGGATGACTGGAGAAACAGCATCCGTGGTGAAGAGACAAAAATTATGGTTAGTTCAGGTTTTATAATGGTGTTTTTTTTTTTCCAGTTTGTTACCTGTAAGTTGCAGTATTTTCATGTTTGCAGCTCAATGATGAGTAAACCGACAACTCGAGTTTTGCAGTCGCCTTTTACACATCGCGGTCGGCTTCACACTCTGATGTTCATGACTGGGGTACAAGTGGGAGAGTGATACTTCAGGTTATAGGGCTTTCCCAGTAGCATGAAGTGCCAGTTGGCAAATTATGGGCTGATAAGGACACGGGTACAATGGTCATTTAGCCAATCAGATTGGAGAAAATGTTTTGCCCATTTTATAAATGAATTCAACAGGAATCCACTCATTTAAAAAAATGCGCACAGTCGATCCTTTATGATGGCCTCCATCAACCTGCCAAAACACAGATGTCAGGCTGACAATCAAAACACCAGCTCTTCCCTTTAGCCCACTTTATGAATTGATACAATTTATGTCACCTTCCAATCCTGATGTACCCTATCTGTCTGGAGGGAGGTGTTAAATAGGGCCATCAGAAATGCAGCCAGAATGTAGTTCAACTACCATAGAACCTTAAGGTGATACCTATATGGGCCAGTGACTGGCTATTTTTTTAAGGGACTTTAGGACTACACCCACACTGTCAGTGACTGACATCTTTGCTGCAGCTCCATCCTGTTTTTCATTGTGCTGTGTGGCTTCTTAATTCCTCCCATTACCAACATGCACACCCACAATAAGGACTACAATCATTTCAGCACATTGCTATATTCTCTGCCCTACTCATCTCAGTGGATACTCCAAATCATTGAGTCCACCAACAGGAGCATCAGACAATTCCATACCCATTCTACAACACCGGCATTGCCCTCTGACTCAGCTGATCTGTCCGCTCCAGGCACTAACTACATTCAGTGACACTCAGGAATATACCTCCGGCAACACAAGATGTTAAGTCTACACATAAGGCCCAATTTTTCAGCCACCACATCCTCAAAATTGTTTTTCTTGCCCTTTCTCAGAATACATAATGATTTCTCCACCATATCCATCCCTACCTCCTCACCAAGTTCTCTAACACCTTGTGTGGGCACCCACTGATTCTCATATTCACTACCCACCCTATCCATGGAGCCACACAAATACCTAACACCCCTGCTGCTCCTATCACCATCCACCACAACAATGCACTGCCTAATACTGACAGATCCATGTAGAACCACAGTATCCCTCCGCAAGTTCACAATCTAACTCATCTTGCCATCCTGGATGATGGTACCTTATGGCACAAGCGTGTTTGTTGACACAACTGCTTCTCCTGCATACCTGACCATCAATCAAGACAAACATCAACCCACAATAATCATTACAATGCCAACATCACCACTTGCACGCTGCGTGTTCATATGCAAAGCCCACCACCCCGCTACTAATGTTAAGCAGTCAATTCCTCTTGACCAACCCCCCCATCCATTTTCAAATAAACAAAAATATGAAAATGTGGAGTAATTGTTTCTAATAAATAAGTCACGAGTCACATTAAATATAAAGACAGATAAAAAAAAAACACTCTGGATAAAAATAAGGGTATAATAACTTAAAAGGTGTTTACTATACTTAATATTTCATTTTGTTACATGCACTGTGACAAGTAATTTCACAAATTGCAAAGTAATAAAATACAAAGGACTGATTTGTGTTTCAAACCCCACATTTATTTTATTTTATTTTTTAATCAGCATCAAAAATGCAGTTCTATAATCTTTGAAGTTATGTTGGTCAGGAAGGCGAGATAGTCCTGGGCAGCCAAAAAATAATGATTTATATAACAATAACAATTTATCAAAACATATCTCAGAAGTACAGCCGTAAAAAAAAAAAAATTATACTGTGTGTGGGAATGCAGAAACTGATTTTAAAATAACTTTAAAATAATTTACTAGTGAGAAGGCAAAAACAAGCACTAATAGAGAGTTGCATCAAGTTATCATGACTGATCCCTGTGCTCGGATCCCACCACAGCAATGATCATAACAAACGGCCATGAATGAATACAGTGACTACATTTACTTGCAAGCCCGTAACGGCATAACACATGAAAATCATCACAGATTAAAATAATGTACTTCTAACAGAGGATTAACTAGACATCTGGCTTGCATATACGAGCCCATAAGTACAACTCCATGACTGCTGAATAATCACGAAAAGCTGACTGTCATTCTGATAGGCAATACAACCATATATTGAACACATTGTGTTAGCCCTACATCTCTTTCTATTTGTAGGTCAATATAACAAAATTTAACAGACAAGATCGCTTTGACAGACAGCACAACACCGCACAATCAGGGCAGTACTGCACAGTAAAATGAATGTATTCCTACAAACAAATCGATACTAAGTGCTTGAAACACCTGAATGAAGGTTAGACTACAGAAACTTGGCTCGAGTGTGTCAGTTTATATAATCAACATGTATGATCTTAAAATACACATACAATCTCAATAGGGGAACTGAGATTAAAGGAGGAAGTGCCAAGCTCATTCACCATGTATTGTCAGACGACCGCAGAGTGTGCGCCAAGACAACATTCTTGTCAGTCGCTTGAGAAGAACTGCTTTCTGAAACTAATGGACCTAGCTGGTAAGGATCAGAAAAATACACTTCTGAATATTCAGACATTGTACTGCTATTGCTGCCAAACACAGCAGAACTACCAGGCTGAGTGTTCCCCACTTCTTCACTGAGGTGATCATCATACAGATCCATTGAGCCCACTTAACTTTTTCTAGCTGTGACGTTTACACACTGCTCATGAGCACTAAGTCATTTTCAAACATCTGATGGTGGAACAGTGAAAACGGCAAAAACACTATGTATGACAAATATACCATGTAAGAACTCATAGTTTTCATTACTGCCGATAGTTTAAACAGGAAACATTACATAAGCAGCTAAAATTGTAGACAAATCACCTGAATCCCTCTTTAAAAAATAGCAAAGCTATGAAGATACTGTACATTGAAATGTTATAATGTTCTGTCATAATTTCAGCAATTTACAATATTTTTACCCCAAATGTTCAGCAAAGCCATTTTTTTATGCCAACTCATACGAACATATGAACATATGAAATTGCCAGTGGGTAAAGGCCTTTCAGTCTATCGAGTCTGCTCGACTGTGCAGCTAGCAGCCCTTATACTGCAGCTGCCCCACCCCCATCCCAGTGACTCTTCCCCCTTACCTTGTCCCATCCCCTTTTGAAGCAGCCCACTGTACTACAGGCTACCACTTCCTCTGGTAATGTGTTCCACCCTGTCACTACCCTTTCTGTAAATCAAATCAAATCAAATCAACTTTATTTTTATAGTGCCTTTCAAAACCAAGGCATTGTACATAAAACCAAGTACATCAAATATAAATAGAATTAAAACAAAGGCATTAAAACAAATCATCCATAACTAGGGAAGGCTAAGTTAAATACATATGTTTTTAACTCAATTTTAAATCTACCAACGGTTGGGCATTCTCTTAACTGAAGAGGTAGAGAATTCCACAGGGTTGGAGCTAAAAAAGAGAAGCCACGAGAACCAGATGTCTTCAATCATACCCTGGGAATCTCCAGCAATCCCTCATCGGTACATCAGAGAGGACGGAGGGAGCAGTAGGGTACCAGGAGATCTTGCAGGTAATTGGGTCCCTGATCATGTAGGGCTTTAAAGGTTAGCAAGCCAACCTTAAAGGTGATCCGCCACTGAACAGGCAGCCAGTGCAGCTAGCGGAGCACAGGCATAATATGACTGGTTCTAGAAGTCCCAGTCAGAAGCCTGGCCACCATGCTCTGCACCAGCTGCAGGGGCAGAAATCAACCCCTGATAGTCCTAAGTAAAAGGAGTTGCAGTAATCAAGATGGGTAGTGACAAAGGCATGGACCAGTGTTGGAAGATCATTCGGAGGAACCAGGTGTTTCACCCGGGTGATATTCCTCAGATGGTAAAAAGAGGATTTGACGACAGCTGACACCTAAGATTTTTGAGTCAGACCATGATAAAAAATAATGCCCAGGTTACGCACCCGATCTGAAGTAGTGAGCAACATACCACCAAGTAACAAGCCTGATGGTTGTCCAGCCCTCAAACCTGCCCACAGATGACCTGGGTCTACTACCAGCACTTCAGTCTTGTCTGGATTCAGTCTCAGCCAGCTGGAACTCATCCAGGATCTGATCTCGGTAAGGCAATTATTTAGCATGGAGAGTGCATCATTCTGTCCCGGCAGAAAGGGCATATACAGCTGAGTATAATCTGCATAGCAGTGAAAACTCAGACTGTATTACCTGATGATATCTACCAATGGCAGCATGTACACTGCAAACAACATGGGGGCAAAAATGGAACCCTGCAGCACCATACAAGGCAGGGAGTGAGCACCAGAGGAATAAATTCCAGTGGCAACTCCCTGAAACTTGCCCGTGAGGTATGAATGGAACCATTTTTTTTTTTTATAATTCAAATTTTATTAAAGTTTCCATTACAGAGAAGGAATCATGGTGGAGTACATCATGAACCCCAAAGAGCAGACACAAAATACAAAATGATTCGCTCTCCCCCACCTCCCTACCCACCCAATCCAACTCCCACCCCAAACAACCCAGCGCATCGATACTCCTTTAACACAACACCAAAGAATATAACCTGGTAGTACTTAGGCTTGTAGTGCATAAAGTGTCTGCCGTGGTCCCCAGATCTTGTCAAACTTTTCCAGTTTGTTGTATAAACTGGCAACAGTCCTCTCTGTTCTGAGGTTCGCCAACAATTCCTGAAGCCATTCAACATAAGATGGTACCTCCATGTCCTTCCAGTGCCTCAACACCATCTTTTTAACAGACATCGACATCAATTCTATGTTGTACCTCCTGTTCACCACCGAAATAGAGGAAAAATCCCTGAGAAGGCATATTTCGGGGGTGAACAATTCTGAGAGCCCTAAAAGGGGATCAGCACGCTGATTAATCATGGTCCAAAGTGGCATGATTTTAGAACAACTCCAGAAAATATGAAGGAGGTCACCTTCTTGAGACTGGCATCTTGTGCAAAGGGGGGAAGACATCAGATCCAGTTTGGCAACCCTCTGAGGAGAATAATAAATGTTATGCAAAATTTTAAATTGTGTTAATCTAAGTCTGTCCTGTTTAAGGAACTTATGGCAGCTTTGCCACAGGAGAGACCAGTCCATATCTCTGTCCTGAAAAAGAGAGGCCCAAAAGGAGATGGGAGCATAATTATCAGGGTAAGCCCAGGTGAACAGAGCAGTATATATTGTAGATACAGCATGAGGCGAACCCGCCAACTCCGTAAGGGTAGCCTGAAAAGCTGACATTGGGAGCTGGAGGGGAGACCGGACCCACTACCTTAACCAGTAAGTGGCGAAATTGAAAAATCTTAAAAATTGCTGTGTGAGGTAACATAAACTTGTGCATAATGCCAGCAGAAGGGCACCATTGGCTATCGGATAACATAAAGTCATCTAGACAGCAGTTTCTTATCTGAGGGATCCAACTAGGTGAGAGAAGCTTGCCGTCCAGCAAAAAATTAGGGCTGCCTATAACCGGTCAAGATAAATCCTTAAGATTTTTATACCTCAGAAAAGCGCACAATTGAGTATGAACCCTGATTGAAACGGCAATAGGGGAGCTACGTAGAGATTCTGGTAAGGAACTAACCTTAGTGTATAGCAATGCAGCCAGAGAGAGGCCATGTTTTCTAATGGTAGCAGACTCAACGGCTAACCAAGTCGGGATATAAGTGGCAGCCATGGATTGTTGATCCACGATCAGCCATCTGAGATATTTATTGGCCTAACTGGCCCAGTAATAAAGCCCAATATGGAGGAGTCTTAACCCTCCTTTAGCCTTCGGAGCTGCTAACTTATGGAAAGCCATCCTAGCCTTCTTGTCACCCCATATAAAGGTAGAGATCATACTATGCACTTTTTTAACCCAGGCCAGGGGGAGCCATAAGTTTAGCATGTTAAGGGGGTAGAATAAACGAGGAAATACGTTCATTTTGATTAGGTTAATTCTGCCCCAAAGAGAAAGGGGAAGTAAAGTCCACCGATGGAGGTCTAGGTCTATTTTATGTACCAGTGCATCAATATTAAGTTGTCTGAGCCATGCCGTGTTCCAAGTGAGAAGGATCCCCAGATATTTAATATAATCGGACCTTCAAGTGAGCCCAAACGCAATAATGTCCTGTTTATATACCCTGTGGATAAGAGGAAAAACCACAGTCTTACCCACATTAAGTTTATAATTCGAGACCTTGCTGAAGTCATCTATTAACTGCAGAATAATGGGAATACATGTGAGTGGATGGGTTACCTGCAGCAGAAGATCATCTGCATAGGTCGCCACTTTAACCATCTGCTCCCCGAGAGAGAGATACCCGAGATGCCCTGGGTGCCAGACAATCTCCTAATAAGAGGCTCTAGGTAGATATTAAAGAGAAGGGAGATAGGGGACACCCCTGCCTGGTTCCTACATGTAATTTAAAGGGGGCAGAGATAACCCCATTACATGAAATTCTAGCAGAAGGGAACTTATATAGAGAGCTAACCCAATTCTGGAATTTTGTGGGAAAACCGAAACTTCCATCATAGCAAACAGGTAATCCCAATAGATTTTGTCAAACGCCTTCTCAGCATCACACGAGATCAGAACCATCAGATGCGGAGCATCCTTGGATGCCAAGAAGACATGAGACAGGGCCCTCAGATGATCAACCGAGGATCTACCTTTCATAAAACCAACCTGATCTGCCCCGATTAAAAAGGGAAGTACTGCCTCCAGACGGTCGGCTAATAGTCTTGCCAAGATTTTAATATCATGGTTAAGAAGGGAAATCTGCCTGTAACTTGAGACCAGATCAGACGGTCTGTCCGGCTTAGGCAACAAAACAATCAGCGCCTCAAAAAGGGAGGGATCGGATGCTTGACCGGAGAGAATGGCCTGAAAGAGAGGCAGCAAAATGGGGATCAATTGCTTAGAGAAAACTTTGTAAAAGTTGGAGGTAAACCCATCAAGGCCCGGAGATTTGTCAAATGGGAGAGATTTAATTACCCTTTCAATCTCACCCTCAGAGACAGGATAATCCAAAATTTTCTGCTGGGATTGTGAGAGAGTTGGCAACTGTAAATCACTCAGATATTCAAGAAGTCTCTCCTTAGATGGGGAATTAACCATAGGGCCATATAAGCCCTGGAAATAATTTGTGAACTCCTCTGCTATCTCTGAGGGTGAGGCCTTAAGTGAATTGTCTTTGGAGGAATGGACTGCGGGAATAAATCTAGCAGATTCCTGTTGCTTAATGCGAGTGCCAACATTTTGCTGGCCTTCTCACCCTGATCAGTATATACCGCTTTTGTTTTCAAAATGGCAAATTCGGCTTGCTCTGATGACATTGCTAGGTAGGCTTCTCTCAGTTTTGTTAAATCTTGTTTAAATGTCTCAGAAGAAGATGGAGAGAGGACCTTCTCCATGCTCCTAATCCGAGAGAGAAGGTCAGAGATCCGAGATGCCCTCTCTCTTTTCCTTTTCAATGTTAGGCCAATAATAATCCCCCTTAAATATGCTTTACAAGCACCCCATATCATATCAGGCTTCTCCACGGAGTTAGAACTGGAGGCAATAAACTGCTCTATTTGGGATATTATATATTGAACCATCTTTGACTCCTTCAAAATTTGATTATTCAACTTCCACCTGCCCCCTTTATTGGGCAGTGACGCTAGGGTTATTTGGCTGGTGACCACAGAGTAATCCGACAGGGGCTCTGAAACAATACTAGAGCTTATAACCCCAGGTAATAGAGATTGAGAGATGAGAATATAATCAATCCTTGAGGAAGTTGCATGGACTGGAGAAACATAAGTATATTCCCTTGTATTAGGATGTCATACACGCCATATATCACAAAGACCTATAGAGTCCAACAGGTCTCTAAAAGCTCTTTGTGCTGGGGAAAGACCTTGATGGGATTGGCCTGACCTGTCAAGAACCTGATCAAAAATGAGATTGAAGTCACCCCTATAACCATGGGGATGTCCAAAAATGGAGTTAGGGCTTCTATTATCCGGACACAAAAACTGGGGGAGTCTACATTAGGGCCATAAATAACACCCAAGACAATATCCAAGGTATGCAATCTACCTTTTACAAACAAAAATCTGCCAGAAGGATCATGTATAACTTGGAGAGGTTTGAACGGAACCGACCTATGCAAAAGGATCATAACCCCTCTACTGTGGGTCATACCCTCCGCCGTGAACAGCTGCCCAATTTGCTGCCGTCTCATTTTGTCATTTTGTCAGCCTCCCTCATAAGCTAATGTGTCTCCTGCAAAAATATAATTTCTGCCTTCAGATGATGTATATGTTTCAGGATTTTATATTGCTTAGTCCTGTGCCTTGCCCCTTTAACATTCCAACTGATAAAGTGGATATTTCTAACCATCACTCAAGATGCCAGTCAGAAATCCCAGAAAACACCACATGTATTTATGTTTCCCCTCAATACTTCTCCAAGTGAGGTATTTGCTGAGTTGCTCTACTCCCCCCCCACCCCTGCCATCACTAAATCCATCCCCCTAATCACCCCTCTGAAACCCCCCCCATGTACCCCATAAACCCTGGCCCCCACACCCACCCACCTTTTGCATGGTACATGATGATCGGCTAACTGAAAAGATCCTCTCCCTCCAACCTCCCCACCCTCGTGAACCAGAAAATAAGAACACTACCCCTTTGTAAACAGAACATTCCATAGAGAGTAGTACCTCCACCATTCTTATAAATTGTCATCATTGCTAGCTTGTGTAGTGAAGTTGTCTGCACAAACCCATAAAGAAAATAATCCTCCCTACAGAGTCCCCATGAACCATGCTACCACATGATTCACAGAGGGTAAAATGTGTAAAACACTTGCATCAAACATGAAAATAGTAATCACAGACGATCTCTTGTGGCATAACCCTCGAATAACAGAGGTGAACAGCCGAGAAAGTGGGTCATTACTGCCTGCTTTGGTATAGGAGAAACTTAAGGGCTCCTGGGCCGCTGTCCGGACCATATTTCTGGGACAAGAGGCAGTGACCATCTCACTTCATTAGTGAAAATTTAAACAGAGAAAAAACAAGGAGATGAGGAGTCCACCATAAACAGCACTCGAGGAAGGTAGTTCAGAAGGGGCAGACCAATGCCAGTTAAAGCGTACAACAAACCTGATATCGCCATCTGTCTATGGCTGCAGAATCTCCACCTAATATGCAAGCTATCCATTTTTATCACCTAATGGTAACAGGGAATGAGAAAGAGAGGGAAACCTAGAAAAAAACAGACCATAAAAACAGAACCAGAAAGGGACTGCAGCCACAGACAGATTTGCAATGTAAACACAGAGAAACTGAGTGTTGCCCCCAAAACCTTGGGATCAGGATATCACCCTTGAAAAAGTGAATTGCCAGATCTGACAGATCAAAATTTAACTTGAACACAGTAACCCCAGATGAATATGAAATGAGACTAGACTGGACCAGAGTCAAAATTAGGAGAGTCAACAAAATTAGACAGTCCTGAAAGAGAAAACCAGATCGGAAACGCAATGTCCATTGATCTGTCAGCACGAAGACCCTTCTCAAGAGCTGCAGCTTGGAATTATGTAGCCAGATAAATAGTTTATGACCAACGTAGTCCCGGAGACAAAGTTAAAAAATATAGTTTGCATCAACTGAATTACACCACCACTGAAAAACTCAGCATGGCACCCCACACCAGGTCGACTCTCATGCAGGCTTAAAAAGGTCAGAAAGCGCTTTCTTGAGCCCTGCGGTTGCCGAGTCCACTTCCTCGTAGGTTTTCCAGGAACCATTCAGACAAACTTGAAATCTTGCAGGAAAACCCATAAGAAACTTGATTCCTGCGGCAATCAACTTGAGGACAAGCTTGTGAAACGTGGCTCATTTCTGGTGCACAGATAAAGGTAAATCTTGCCCCACTTTCAGCTTTTTACCTTCCCATTGCAAATCTGGTGCTTCCTTAACCATATATAGGAAATGCTGCCACTCCTGGAAGTTTAAAAAGTGAAATATGAATGACCTGGGGGGGGCTCCAACCGGGAGAGGGGGGCCTAGTGCACGGTGAGCTCTTTCTATTATATAGCTTGCACCAAAGGGAGAAGGGTTTGCCACCTTCTCCACGAACTTTCTGATAAACTTAATGGGTTCTGAACCCTCTTCACCTTTGGGCAAACCAATGATTACTGCATTATTGCGGTGACTGCGTCTCTCCAAATCTTCCACCTTGTTCTCCATTTTCACTAGCCTTTGCCTCAGGGCCACTAACTCCAATTCTGCTTTATCCTGTTTCCTTTCCATGGAACGAATGCAAGCTTCATTATCAGCAATCTTCTTAGAGAGCTCCTCAAGGGTGCTGGAGATGCCTTTTATTTCTCCTGCCATATTCTGCATTTCAGCCTTGAAAGGCTGAAGCTCCTCTAGAAGTCTTGAAAGGGTAAGAAGATCTGTTTCAGGGCTCTCAGTAGTAGCAGGCAGCGAGGATTGCAGGGAGGAGGCCCTGGCTTTCTTAGAGGCCTTCTCAGGTGTAGCGGGAGGTGTGTGTGTTTAGAAGCAATTTTCCACATCTCTTCATCCATCGACTTCCTTTATTGAGGGCATGCTGCATTCAGGAAGATAACAGACTGTCGATCTGCGGTGGGAAACACCGTGAAACAGGGTTTTTAGTGATAATTAACAGGCGGTAGATCAGAGCAAGCAGAGAGGGCTCCTACCCAGCACACCGCATCACGTGACTCCCCATGAATGGAACCATTTAAGGACTGTACCAGACAGCCCACAAAAAATCAGCAGATGCTCCAGCAGCACACCATGATCTACAGTATCAAGTGTAGCAGAGAGATCAAGAAGGACCAGAATGGTACGTGCCTTTCGATCTCTGGCCATTAGGAGGTCATTCAATACCTGGACAAGAGCAGTCTCCTTTCTATGCTTCTTCCTAAAACCAGACTGGAGAGTATCATAGACATTGTGAGTTGTAAGATGATCATCCAATTGCAACGCAGCCACCTTTTCAATAACCTTACCAACAAATGGCAGGTTAGAGATAGGCCAGTAGTTGGCTAGACAATCTGGATCCAAGGAGGGTTTTGTTTTTTAAGGAGTGGTCAAATGACTGCCTCCTTGAGGGGTTCAGGAAAGACCCCTCTCTCCAAGGACTTCCAGACAATGTCAGCAAAGATCGGACAGATAACATCTACACATCCCACTAAAAGGGGTGTAGGGCCCGGATCCAAACTGCAACTGGTTAGGCACAATGTTTGGACTATCTTCACAATGTCAGTGAACTCTGTATGATGGAAATCTGACCAGATAGATCGAGTACATGCCACTTCCTGTTGACCACTGCAATCCCTCATAGGAGAGGTTGGACTGAAGCCAGTTCTGATGCTGGCAACCTTATCTGCAAAGAATCGAGTGAACTCCTCACATCTCAGCTGAGAAAAAGCTTCTCTGGGCTGGAGACAGATTGGATTGCACAATCTATCAACTGTCCAGAAGAGCTGAGCTGGTCATTTCTGTGTGGCAGAAATCTTTCTGGACAGGAATTCTGCCTTCTTATGGGTGATTTCTGATTGATAGCCATCATAATGTGCCATCAACCTAAGCCTGACAACATCATGGCTGGACTTCCGCCAGGCTCTCTCCATCCTTCGGCCAACTTGCCTCAACTCCTTCAAGGAGCCATCAAACCAAGGGCTCCTTGGGCAAAGGGTGAGGAGCCAAACATGAACAGGAGCAATCTTGTCCTGAGCATCTCCAACAGCCTTATCATAGGCTACTACAAGAACATCTGGACTCATGCATTCACCCGACAAGCCCAATAGGTCCAGTACAACCGATAGGACACTAGGGTTAACCCACCTTAAAGGGCAGTACTGAACCATCTCCATAGGGGCAGACCTATTGGGGGGGGCCCTGAAGCTGAACCTTATAGTGTGATGGAAGGACCAACTAACTGGTTCCACCCCTAGATCAGCAATCTCCATACCCAAAAGAAAGATCAGATCCAACGAATAACTCCCTACGTGGGTTGAGGAGGTAACTACCTGTGTAAGGCCCAGCATTGTCATCAGCTGGAGGAGATATTGACCAAAATGCGAGAATTCATCATTGACCCAGACACTGAAATCCCCCAGAACTATCCATCTGGAGGACCACAACTCCATTTTGATGATGAAGTCTGCTATCTCCTGCAGGAATTCTCCTCCGTCTCCTGGTGGATGGTAGATGAGGAGAATTCTGCAGCCTACACCGTCTCCCAGGATATATTTGAAGGATCTGGTACTTCCCAATGGCACATCCACAAGGCCTAGCTCAGTCTTAAACATAATGGCCACACCCCTGCTGCTACGATCCAACCTTGGATGGTGTATCACTGAGAACCCAGCTGGAGTTGCCGAGGCCAATACAGGGCCTGCATTTTCATCCAACCAGGTCTCAGTGATGCAAGCCAGATCAGTTGTTCCAACAAGATCAACTATAATAGCTATCTTGTTTTTAATAGATGTGGCATTGTATAACACCGCCAAGGTAAAAAAAGTGTCTCCTCCTCTCCCTCCTGAACCTTCCCCCCTCCAATCTCAACTCGGGCCCTTGGGTATCCCTCCCTCTCCTTAACTGAAAAAGCCCCTCCGTGTCTGTCTTATTTATACCCTTCATGTATCTGGAGATTTCAATCATGTCCCCCCTTTCCCCTCCTCTCCTCCAGGGGATACATGTTCAACTCCCTCAGCCTGCTCTCATAGGGCAAGTCCCCTAGCCCCTGGATCATTTTTGTTGCCCTGTGCTGCACTGCCTCCAGTAACCTAATGTCCTTCTTCAGGTACGGCCTCCAAAACTGCATGCAGTACTCCAAGTGTGGTCTAACCAAGGACCTATACAGTGACAGGATCAACCCCCGGAGGATGTGCCCCTAGCAATACAACCCAGTATCCTGTTAGCCTTTGCAGCTGCCTTTCTACACTGAGCTGAGTTGTTCATTGCTCATGTTATGATCACCCCCAGATTCTTCTCGTCCTCTGACTTGGCTAGCTGAACCCCTCCTAGCTGGTAGCTTCTCCTTGGTTTTTTTGCACTGAAATGCAACACCTTACATTTTTTGGCATTGAACCCCAGCTGCCAAGCATCCGACCAGACCTCCAGTTTTGCCAGATCATCCTGC
Source organism: Neoceratodus forsteri (assembly GCA_016271365.2). Taxonomy (NCBI): domain Eukaryota; kingdom Metazoa; phylum Chordata; order Ceratodontiformes; family Ceratodontidae; genus Neoceratodus; species Neoceratodus forsteri. Next base: position 1,108,822,758 of record CM057458.1, on the reverse strand, counting down.
AACCCCTTCCACTCCTCTACGCCATCCACCACTGCTCCCATCTTGGTGTCATCTGCAAACAGACTGATCTTACACTTGATGCCTATTGAGATGTCTGCTATGAAGATCCCAAACAACACCAGCCCCAGTACAGAGCCCTGTGGCACCCCACTATTCACTACCCTGAGTGACCAGAGCTCTCCTCCCACCACTACCCTCTGTTGTCTCCTCCACAGCCAGTTCATCACCCATCCCACTATCTTTGTCCCTGCCCCTGTGCCTTCCAACTTTCTACCTAGCCTCCCATGTGGCACCAAATCGAATGCCTTACTGAAATCCAGGTACAGAACATCCATTGCATGGCCCCTGTCTAACTGCCTGGTTACCCAGTGATAGTACTCCACCAGGCTGGTCTGACAGGATCTGTCCAAGACAAACCCATGCTGCCTACTGTCCTAGAATGCTGCTGCTAGGTTGTTGACAGGGGCATCTAGAAGGACACATATTACCCCTGTGCTGCGTGAAATGCACTGGCTGCCTTTAAAGTGGCAGATCACCTTTAAAGTAGGTCTTTTGACCTTCAACGCCCTGCATGGACTGGGCCCTGACTACTTGAAAGTGCTTCTGATTCCTTACCACCATGTACGACAGCTCCGTTCAGCCGACGAAGGGGTTGCTTAAGGTTCTGAGGGTTACATTGAAGTCCTCTGGGGCCAGGGCTTTTGTGTTTGTGGCCCCAATGCTCTGGAATTCTCTGCCTCGTCGGCTTAGGGAATGCATGACCATGGAATCCTTTAAGCGGGATTTTAAGACACTTTTGTGGAGTAAGGCTTTTATGAATTGATGTTGCTGAGAATATTGACTTTATATGTGTATTTTTGTTTTTAGCATTCATTTGTACAGCGCCTTGGTACCTGAAAGGTGCTTAATAAATAAAGTTTTATTATTATTTATTATTATTATTACAGTCCATTAGCCTCTAGGAGGAAAACCAGCCTCTCCTTCAGGATAGTCTCCATCAGCTTTCCCATGATGGAAGTGAGGCTTACTGGTCTGTAGTTCCCTGGCTCATCCTTGGGGATGCTCTTAAAGAGGGGCACCATGTGTGCCATCCTCCAGTGCTGTGGTATACTCCCCAAGGCCAGGGATGCATTGAACAGGTCTGCCAGGGGTTTTGCCAGGACCTCTGCTAGTTCCCTTAGCAGCCTTGGGTGTATGCCATCCAGCCTTGGTGCTTTGTCCACCCTCAGTGCCTTCAATCCCTCCAGTACCCTGCTCACTGGAATTCCCTGGTCTGTCACCTCTTCCCCTCCTGTGCCCACCCCACCAGCCACCCTGGATACTGCTCCTCCTTTCTCCACAGTAAATACTGAGCAGAAGTAATCATTCAATGCTTCTACTTGTTCTGCCTTAGTATCTACCCACCACCCCACCCACTTTTGATCCTCACTATTTGGTCTTTGCAGCTTCTTTTCTCCTTGAACTCATGAACATGACAGGTGTCGTTTTTCCATATCTGGCCAGAAAGGTGATTTTGAGTCACTCCAGAAAATCACCTTTCTCACAAGATTTGAAAAAATTCAGCTATTAAGTTCATGAAGTGGAGGCATGAAAAGACTATGTTGAAAATTTGGGGTCACAAACTTAAAAAACACCAAACTTATGAAGGAACCATGTGGCTCTGTGTCATTACGCATAGAGGAATTGTTGGTTGGAGTTGCTAATGACACTCTGATGTCCTCACATCTTTGATGCACTGATATGATTTCTATTGGTTGATTTTCTATGGCTACTGTACATTTTTTTGAATACCATGACAGGGCCTGTTAGAGATCAAGAGGGCAGGCAGTCAGACTGTGGCTAAGATTTGTTGTTGGTGTATTCATGGTTCAGGATATTAATTTAATTGAGTGCCTGTTTTATTTTTAAACTTTTTTTGCAGTGGGTGATGAAGAGTGAGCAAATGTGCTGGCCATCTTTCAGCCATGATAGAGGAGTAAGGATTGAGTGAAGGTCCCAGGCAGAGAAAAGTACCACAGTTGTCAGGGTAGAAAATAATAAGGACAGTGGGAAAGAGCTTCCCCCTTTTCATTTTGTTGGAGCAGGAAGACATGTTGATGGGCATGTTATCAGAAAGACAAGTTAAGGTTTTGCTCTCTTTTGCTCTCTTTTTTTCTTTTGGCAGTGCTAGGCTGGGTTGCTTGGTGCTGCCGGTTTCCATAGTCAGTGTGTCACTCTACTCAACTTCCTTCCTGGTATCAGACTCAAAGAGAGGGCTGAGATGAGGTGAGAGTTTGCTCAAGGTCTGTATCTTTTTGGTGGACTTATGCACACCACTTGGCTCACCCCTGACTGCTACCCCAAATCTTCTGCAAGCATTCCAGCAAGGAAAAGCTACTGCCTTTTGTTGAGCAACAATCAGCTTGACTGTTCAAATCCATAATGACAAGACCAACCAGCTTGCTCTCCTAATTTGGCAGTCCTGCTCCAACCTGCAGTTCTATGTGTCCAGACCACTGCAAGAAGGTGATTGCTACTTGTGGATATAAGACAGTGGGTGATCCGGTGGGAGTGGGGGGACTGCTAGTCACTGGGGGGTTACTGAAATACCATTGGGCAGGTGATCGGGTGGGGGGAGCGCTCGATACCCACAAGGGGGGGTTCTGAAATGATACGGGGAAGGTGATTTGGTGGGAAGGGGACCACTAATCACCAGGTATTTATGTTATTTCTTTTTATTTATTTCGGGCAGCAGGGTAGGTGGAATTTCTGTGGAAGTTCAGCAATGGATTTCCAAAGTTTTGCAGATGCAAAAGTCACATTTTTGCTTAAAGTCCCCCTGTGGAAGATTTTGTTCACACACCCCTACATCAAACACAGAATCATTTGGGTCAGGGATCTCATGAGAGTCAATGGCTACGGAGGTAAGTGGTAGGCAGAAGGCTGCCTTTGTTGTGCTGCTGCTGGCACTGTGGGTCCAACTCCAAGGAGGGAACTGAAAATTAATAATAACTACTTCATGGCCACTAAGTCTGCCAGCCAGGCCTGTCCACTCAAGAAGAACTCCATCACAGACCTGTAGCTTTCCTGAGGAGTTGACCACCATTATCTATGCCCTACAACTAGAAAGCAAATACAACTAAACAAGCATTCATCTTTGACCAATGCTTGTTTATATAGCTTTGCATATGTATTCAATTGTTAATCTGTAACCAGTTTATGACTATATTTCTTATTTACTACCAGTAAAATTGATCTTGGCTCAATAAAAGTTTCCAGAAGTTTTCAGTAAACATGATTTACTACTTCTTCCACTACCACTACTTCTACTACTACTACTACCACCAGGCTAACCAGAGACTAGACCCAATGGAAGACCTATCCACATTGCATACTCAGTATCCATGGTATTACTCCTTGGGCCTGGCATGTCCCCCCGTCCAGTCCCCCTGTCCACCAGTCCAGTCACAGCCATCACCAGCACCATAAGCACGCTCATCTACAGCAGCATGTTTTATTTCTATTACAGAATGTGCACTAGATATTTATAATAACATTAGCATATCAGTGGCAAAATTGACATTGTTTCATTAGTTTAAACATTTTTATGTGGATCTGAGACTGTATTCAGGCAGAAAAGTAGGAATTGATTTTTTATTTCCTCAGGACACTCTTGTACTGAGTACTGGAAATGGTTAAATGTTTTGCACCCAAGTGTCCAAAAGTGGATGATTTAGGCAAGGAATTTTATCTGTTCCATAAGTCCAAACAAAAATCAAAGTATTAGGGTTGTTTCCTGATTTTTGATAACATAAATAATAATAATAAGAAACTATACAGTGCATCATAGCCACAGACAGGGTGGTGGACGCCTGGTAAAGCCTGCCAGAAGAGCTGGTAGAGGCAAATAGAGTGGGTAGCTTTACACATGCATGGGGTACATTCATGGGTATAATAGTAAAGGTAAGGGAGGAGGGTGGTGCACCTGTGTCCAAATAATATCCAGGGTGTAGGGATAATCAGGGAAAATAATGCATACTAGATGAGTCTACCAATTCTCTTCTGACACACATTTGTTTCTATGACAACCTGACTCTAGCGTGCCTTTCAATGGCCTTTTTTTTGTTTTTGTTTTAGTTTTTTTTCATTGTCTATGTCTTCGACACCAAGTTGAGCATGTGGTTAGATGGATACCAATTTTTAGGGCTGTGGGCAGAGCCTACTGCCCTTCTGTCATCAATCAGACTATAGCTCTAAAATGGCTTTTTGTGGAACTCCCTTTATAGACATTTGGAAGTATTCCTCCACAGCTGTAAAGTAGTGCACTCCCCCTCTGATTTTTGCTATTTGTTGCTCTATGTTAAAGGCATCTGAAGGAAGGGGGGATGCTACTGTATTGTGCCTCAGAACTTAGGTTATTAACAAAAAAAACTTTCTAAACTACTGTTGCTATCATCTGTCCAGCTCAGTCTAATAGATGTATTCTATTTCTTTCAGCAACATAGGGTTAACTCATTATATGATGTCTGTAAAACACTCAGCCTCTACAATGTCAGACTGCAGACAGTGGACCTGCTGTCTGTGAGCTATTTCATTCCTATGAGCACACATATGAACTGCATGGTGGGGGAAGGGGGCTGTAGTCCCATCACTTTTTTTGGCCTGAAGGATCTTGCCCTTTAAACAAACAAACAAAAATGTAAGTATAAACTAGCATGACAGAGTTAATTAAGTTCAGCTGCCCAGGCACACATTGAACAAAAGAGGTGCTTCGTGCTTTTTTGCTGTTTCTGGAGTCAGAAGTGTCAAGTGGAAAGTGCTTTTAAATGTGTGTGTGTGTGTGTGTGTGTATAATCCTGCTTTGGGAAGGGCTGTGTAATGCAGACTGCTCATCTCTTATCTAGGATTTATGATCTGAGTCTCAGCTACACTGTTTGAGTCCTCCCACGCAGCAGAAGGTCAGTGTAAAACTGTTATATTTCCGTCCTCCAGACAGACAGTTTCAACAGTAAACTAAAAGGAAAAAAAAAATAACAGATTTACAGAGAGGGATAGAGTATTTAGATGGACTCCGTTAGGAGTAAGGAGGTTGGTTATTGCATGGATCTGGAATCTGTGTACTGGAGTTTAATGTTTGTTTACAGATTATAAATGTAATTTAATAAATATATATATTTTTCCTTTGGTAACCAGGTAAGGCCAACTAGGCATAGGAGCTTGTTTTTAGGGACACCCCAGGAACACTGGGGAGATTAAGTGACTTAATTAGAGCCACATAGTTTGGAAATGGAGGTTGTGGGAATCAAACCCATGTCTGAATTATCCCTGGCTAGACCAATAATGGAGTTTGGCACACAGGTTTGTGCACCATATAAAAAGGGAGACATTGCACTGTTGGAAAGAGTACAAAAATGAGCTACCAGGGCAATACAGGATTTGGCTGGTAAGGATTATGAAGCTTGCTTATCAGAACTAAACATGTACTTCTTGGAGGCAAGGAGGAAAAGAGGGATATGTGCTTAGTACACAGGGCATGGAACAACGATGATCTCTGGGACATCACTGGACTAGACAGGAACACCAACACATATAATACTATGTCCCATCCAATGCAGCTAACAGCATCAAACAGAAAAAAGTTGCGTAGCACATGGTGGTTTAATCAAAGAGTGGTCCATGATTGGAACAGGCTCACATTGGAGGTTATGGCCAGTCCATCAACTGCAGCTTTCAAAGCTAGATGAGATGCTCATAAAAACATCATCAGAACCTGGAGATATAGTTAGTGAGCATTGAGGATGAAAGTCCATTAGCTCAGTATAAATCATGTGTATCCTATGAATGCTGGATGTACAAATCTCATTTATAGCTCATTACTCTAACCTCTAGGCTATATTGCCAGCCCCATAAATAGTGAATGAATTAGACTGGGCTGTTAATATCTCAATGGAAAACTGCCTTGAATCAGCAAACATGCATTTTTGTAGAAGAAGATGTTATGTTTTAAAATACCAGTTTTCATTTTGTTACTGCTTAATCAGAACTGGCCTTTTGGTAAATTCAGTGAGTGTTTCTGATTCACACACTGCTGGCATTGACCATTTTAGAACAGTATGATCTTGTCAAGAACTTACATTGTTGGTACAATGCATCTGTGTTCAATTCTTAGGTTCATGGGGACATAAACAACATCATACAATTCTTAGATGGCACTTTGCAGCAATATGTATCCCATACATATCCAATGGGTTGACTAAAAGGCCAGCAAAAGTGAGGCAAAAACAGAAGGGGACCCACTATATGAAAACAAAGCTTCTACAGGAAACATTACTCACAGGTTCAGTGCAGTTCTCCATTAACTAAGCTTGTAGGGAAAGTCAGGTATTTTATCAAATGGTAAGGAACTCTGTTTACAGGGATGTTGAACCATCAGCAGGGAAATTCTTCCCATAGACTTGTATTTGTTATAAGGGAAAACAGAGGCATTTGGCTTCTGTTGGAAATAATGTAATCTACAGGAAAACATAAGAAAACTGCCCTGCAGTTACAGGAAAAAAGCAAACATAATCTGGGAGCAGTCTCACACACACACACACACACACACACACACACACACACACACACACCAGTAGCATTTACTCTGACTAAATAAATTCAAGAGGATTGATTTAGCAGCATGGCAGTTTTTGATGATTGTGACTGAACAGCACTACATGATACCAACAAGAAAATAAAGTTGCTCATTTGGTAGCTCTTCACATCCCTATTGGCTCTTGCTATAAATTGTTTTTTGTAAGCAAAGCACATGACTAGGCCTGAAAAAGACTGGAAAGTGACAAGAAAGTGAAAAGGAATGGGAATGCGAGTGCCAGTGCTAATGGCTACACTTGGCTACAAAGAGGGAGAAAACATTCTGAATTGAATTGGATGACATTGCCAACATAAATAAAAGTATACCAACTGATGATTTCTGACAATATTTAGAGATTCCCACACATGATATATTAGTTGTTCCTGAATTAATTGTAATTGAAATACAATGCTGTGAACTGCATATGTAACATTCTTGCTACATTACCATCAGGAGTAGTCTTTAGCAACTAACCCATCCCACCAACCCAATTAAAAAAATGAATAAAAAAATTATAGCAGTACAATTTAAAATAATTAATAAGTACACTAGAGAGACTGTGATATAAAAAATGTTAGATATACTTTTACACTTTTTAGTGAATAAAAGCTTGCTTCAGTTTCAGTTGGAGAACTGGTTACAATATACACTGTCCTATAGCTGTTATACAATACACAAAGGAAGATGTGAAGTCTGCTAGTTCAGTTATTAAAACATGTTTTAAATAGTTAAGTATAACAGTATCTGCTGCATATCATTCAATACCACTTATACTGATATTAGTATTGTGTGCAGATTCTATATATATGCTGGATGTAGACACATGACGATTTATATCTGTTAAGCTGCTCTAGCTGCTCTTCAAGCTCTTCCAAGGAGATGATCATATATGTATGGTTGAATGAGTGTATCTCTTCCATCATAAACAAAACAATTTCTTGCTGAATTTCATCATCGGGCACAGTATCAACATCATCATAAGGTTGCATATTTATAGATGCAATAACAGGCTTGTAAATGCTCTCGAACTGTGTTGTATTTAAAAAAAAAAAGCCAAACTGCAGTTTACTTCTGCGTCTGGGCCACCAATACACTGGATACCCAGTAAGAGTCCTAAAAGATGCATAGTAAGACTTGACTGTCTAATAAAGCTCAGAGACACTCTTTTTTACCACTGTGGGTGTAGCCCAGCAGGCATTTTGCATTCAGAAAAGGGCTGATGTCATTTTTGCTACCGAACAACATGATAAAGTGTTAAAAATAGAATCCTCTGCTGAAGCCTCATTACTACGCTGCCTATGTGTGTATAGGAAGCTGTAGAGCACTATTGTTCCTCTGGCTTGAGGAGTTAATTGAGCCCACAGAAAGTTAACTCATTATCTTCTGGCAGTCATTCTGTGTCAGATTACCAATGGATAGTACAGACATCATAGAATGCTATTGGAAATAGAATGGGTTAAACACTTCCTGGAGCTTTCTGCATAACAAATAAGCTCTGATGTTCCCCTAAGCCCCTAGGAACAACCTCATTAAGCCATCTGACACCACCATCCTAAATTCTGCAACTTTGCAGGACATTCCATAGCAAGAGTCCTAGTGTTGCCTGTTTCCAAATAATACATCAACTTCATTTTCTCAGGCAGGCAGTTTTGGGCTACTATTTATATTCTACTGAATGTTCTTAATCTAGAATTTATGACTATAGGGATTTATAACTGAATGATACCAACCATATTTGCTTCACTTGCAAATAGGTAGGCATGTGTGTGTCTAATTTTGTTTGACTCAGGTTACATATAGAATCTGATCAGTTCATAACATGCTGCATTGTGATTAAATGAACTGATAAATGGGGGTGTTGGCTTCTTTTACAAATTCATTTTTCCTGACCATGGATATATTAAAACAAAAATGACTCAACAAAATATTTAAAAATAAGGCATTTAGCAGTAATTTAGTCAATATGGTGTAAAGAGCTGCTCCCCAGAAAACGATGTGGTTGGGGGGCACAAGCAGAGTGGGACTTCATGAATGGGGGAGCTCATGGCAGAAGAAGAGGCATGATGGCTTTAAAAGCTTAATGGTGTGGCTGTAGAGGCACCAAAGCATGACTTTGGTAGAAGACTAAGTGTGACTTGGGGTTGGGGGAGTGAGTTGGTATTTTTAGCATAATGGTTTTCAGAAACTTCAACCTTCAATGGGTTAAACTTTTCATCCATCTGTACAGTATGTCACTAAGCCAAATGCAGTAGGGTATGGGTAAAATCCAGATCATCAAACTTGTACCAGAGCTGTAAAATCTGGACTGGGCACAACTTGTGCAAATATTGCTGATCCACTCATTCTGGATGATCTGGTCTGGCTTTTACCTATCTGGTCTGATCCTGACAGTTCTGTTTACAATCATGTCAAGGAAGAGTTGAAAAACAGATTTCCAGGAGTGGACCAGATATGTAAAAGTCGGACTGAACAGTGGAACCAGAGTGACCGGACCAGCAGTATTTGTACAAGTTGCATCCAGTATGGCCTGTTTGGATTTTTACAGAACTGCTGTGATTCAGGTCTGTCAGCCAGTTTTTAATCAATCAATCTTTATTTTGTACTGAAAGGTAAGTGAGCAAAAATTCCCATTTACACAATTGTCCAGTTTAGCATAAAAAGAGAACAGAATACCAGGTCAAACAATGACATAGTAAAACACAGTATAACTAGGTCTAATAAAGAGATCTTGAGGGATGTACAGAAGAAAGGGGAAGCAAATAAATAACAGTGACAAATTTACAGCATGGGATATAGTTGGAGGTACAATTCAGGAACATGAACAGTTGAGTGATGCACTGAAAAGAAGTGCAAGTCCTGTGGCACCCAGATCCTGCATGCTGACAAGCATTTCTGCTGCATGATCTGCCTAGGCCCCAAACACCAGGTCAAGGATTGTGCACCCTGCCAATCCTTCAACCAGGCCAGACAGATGAGGTACCAGAAAAAGCTTGAAGCCCACTTGCTGGAGAAGAGCCTAGCTTTGATGGAAAAGGAGCTGCAGAATCTGTGGGAAAAATCTTCTTCTCCAATGCCAGAACTCAAAAAGAAGAAAAAAGACAAGGAGAGGCACCAAGACTGGGATAGGTCTCTAGCCACTTGGCAGCGACCATCGGGCACCACTGACACCAGAGGGGCCTCCGCTTCAGTAAGTACTCCTTCTGCTCTGGCAGATCAGACCACGGCTTCCCTCCCTGATTTACTCACAGTACAGTTGTGTCTCTTCTTGGATGACAGAACCTCTATTGTGCTCCTTAGGCTCATATCTTCTCCAGGGTCTATCCCCATCAACCAGGTCAATAAGTCACTCCCCAGCCCCACTGAGGAGTGTACAGTCATAGCCGGTAAACTGGACTCCAGCCCAGCTGTTGTCTGCATGGCCGAGGCCACTACATTGGACGTTAGCTCTTCTGACATCTGCACTGCCGTGGCTGATAAGTCACTCCCAGGTTTCTCTGAGGACCACACAGCTGGGGCTCTCCCCTTCAGGGTCACAGTATGCCCCCAACATTGAGTTGAGCTAGCTGCTGGACATGCAACAGATTTTTAAGGGTTCCTCGATCCCTCTAACCCAACCAGGCCCTCTGGGCTTACCTGAAGATCAGGAGCCAGAGGTGGGCACTAATCTGGAGGTTCCCCCTCCTTCACCAGGTCACTATCTTCCTGATTCACCCACTGGGCCTATTGTTAATCCATCTGTAGACCTTCCGTCAGGACCGCCTCAACCCAAGACCCCTTGGACAACCAGGTTCCACCATCTAGGACTCCCGGCTCCTCAAACAATGGCAGGTCTTCCATTGGATTCTACTCAGTCCTGACCCTAAGTGACCCTTCATCATGTGACCCTTCACTGGTTCAGGGTATATCTGGCATTCTGGCCATTCCTCAAATGCTGGACAGCCTTCCATCAGGCCCCCAGGCACAGAATCTTCTGGTGCAGGACATTCCTGTGCCTGATCCAGTGCCAGTTCCTTTGAATGTCCTTACAGGGCCATCACCTGATCCTTCTGTACCTCCGGCAGAGCCTTTGGCCCCACCCCCTGCCGGGTCTTCAGCTCCACCTCCAGCTGGACCTATGGGCAATGTTCCAGGCTATTCACCCCAGAGTACCCAATGTACCCTTCACCAGGGTATCCAACACCTGGTCATCAACCCTATTATGTACCCGGGTACCAGATATCAGGTTATGTCTAATCAAGGATATGCTCCTTTTGGCTTTCCCTACTCCTATCAAACTCATGGATACCCTCAATATCAGATGCTGGCCTATCCATTATACCAGATTACTCCTCCACCACCACCTCCTCCTCCTCAGCCTCAGCCTCTGCCTCTACAGCAGCCTCAGGTTGATATCCAGGCAGTGTTTCAGACCCTGATTCAGGAGGATAGGACTTAACTAGCCTCAGAGCTTAACCATCAGAAACCAGTGGTGTCCTCTATTCCAGTCTCCTTTCCAACCCCTAGATAAGCCTCTTCTGTGGATTCCCACCTTTCCAGAGAAGGCTCCTCTAGACACCAGGTCATAGATAAAACCCAGAACACTCCTCTAAAATAGTTCAGACTTCCAGCAGGCACTCTTCAGACTCTGGCTTGTCCTCCAGCTCTCGTATGCATACACCTATAGAGCCTCAGCCTAAGGAGTCCCCCAAATTCCACTCCAGAGGACTCTTCCTTTGAAGAACTCCTCATAATTATACAACATGCATGTGGTTGGGCTATCCAGGAACAGGATCCAAAGCAGAAAAGGCTTGTGGAGCATCTAAACATGACTGACACAACTCCTATGCCATATTACCTTGGACTGGGCCCCATGAAGACCTGGTGTCCACTATCTGGCAACAGTCTTCCTCCATTCTGGTTGTTTCAAAAAGGAAGATGGTGTACCACCCCACAGATGGGGTTACACACCTTACTGGCCAACCTAATTCAGACTCGATTGCTATCACAGCTGCCCATGACCGGTCCTTAAACCTAACTTTTGGGCATGTCTCCTACTGATAAGGAGTCTAAGCAGCAGGACAATTTTGGTCTCAAGACCAATTCCTTATCCACTTGTGCCCTCAGGTCCCTTAATTATGTGGCTTATATGGTTTCTTATCAGAAATCTTCCCTGGCCTCACTCAAGTCAAAGATGGAAGCTATCCGGGACCAGAAGCTTAAGGCCAAGATTGCCAAGACAGTGAGAATAGCTAAAATCTTCTGTCGTCATGCCTTCCAGGCCACTTATGACACAGTAAACTCAGTTTCTCACACCACAGCCACTGCTGTCTGCATTAGGCAACATTCATGGTTCAGGATTGCTGGCCTGGCACAAGACATCCAGACCTCCATCCTGCATGCCCCTTTCAGGGATCCATGTTATTCAGAGGTGATGCTAAGGAAGGCTATTATCACTGAATTGCAGGACCTAGGTAAATCCATCCACAATGTCCACTTCATGTACCAAGGGGGGTTACAAAGGCAAACAGCCTTTTCTTTGGCAGCAGAGATGCCAGACCAAAGAGACTCCTGCCAAACCAGGCCAAATGCTGGTATCTAGCATCAAGAACCCCTACTCCCCCTGCCAAGTCCCAGAAGCCCACTGGAGGAGCTGCCAACTCCCTCCCCTAAGCCTCCTGACTTGTGGGGTTCCTCCTGCCTCCTCCAGATCCTCTAGGGGAACTAGTGTGGAGTAGAGATTTGCCTTCCACCTTCTGGGATTGCAGGACATAACCATGGACTCTTGGGTCCTTCAGTTAATAGCAAGAGGTCACACCATAGAGTTCCTAGACAGGTCTCTGGACAACCCCCAGGCCTCTCCCATTATCCTCCAAGGCACCTGACTCTGATAGGGGATGAGATCCAGGCTCTTCTTCAAAGGTCAGCCATAGAGCCAGTGACTCCAGCACAGATAGGAAGAGGGTACTACTTTTATTACTTCCTAGTGCCCAAAAAGATGGGCTCCCCTAAACCCATCTTGAACCTCAGCATGCTCAACCTGTACGTTGAGTACAAGAGGTTCTGCCTGCTTACCACCCAGGGACTTCTACCCCTGCTTCACAAGAGCCATTGACTTTGTGCACTGGACATGCAGGATGCTTACCTGCACATCCCTGTCTTCCAGGCCCACCACAACTTTCTTTGGTTTGCCATTCAGGAGGAACATTACCAGTTCAAGGCTCTCCCTTTTGGTCTATCCTCAGCACCTTTGGCTTTTACCAAGTGTCTAGCAGTGGTGGTGCAGCCCTATGCTGCAGAGGGATCTAATTGTGCCTGTATCTGCAATATTTGGGTTCTGTCAGCTCCATCACAGAGCAGTCTGAGGGAATCACTCTCCTTCACTCTGGGCCTCTTTTCCTGACTTGGAATAACAGTCAACTATCCCGAGTCACACCTCTCCCCTCCCAGTGCCTACAATTTATTTGGGGCAGTGGTGGATATGGTCTAGGGCAGGGTCTTCCTCTCATTGAACAAAGTAGAGACCCTGCAGGAACAGGCCAGATTAGTGGCCAACTCACGCTGGACCATAGCCCAGTCAATCCTCTATTTTCTCAGGCTGATGGCAGCTATGATCACTACAGTTCTTCTAGCCAGACTGCATATGAGGGTGACCCAATGGACTGTTTGTGTCCAATGGGATCAGCTGCTGGACAACATGGACCACAGGGTCCTAGTGTCTGGGTACATAAAAATTATCTTCTTTGGTGGCAGGAATTGTCCAATCCCTCCATGGGGGTTCCCCTTTCAACCCCCTGCTCCTACCATGACCCTTACAATGAATGCTTTGTGTCAAGGCTGGGGAGCCTACCTAGGAGACCATCAGACCCAGGGAACATGGTCTCAGCTGGAAGCGTCTCTACACATCAATGTGTTAGAAATGAGGGCAGTACTGTACGCCCTCCAGGCCTTTCAGCCTCTTTTATGTCCAGGGACACTCTTGATTCAGATCAACAGTACATCTGTGATCTGTTACCTGAACAAACAGGGAGGCACTGTCTTGTACCCTCTATGCCAGGAGGTGATGCGAGTGTGGTACTGGGCAGTCCAGCATGACCTCCGCCTGACTGCTGTCCATGTGCCAGGCATCAGCAACATCCTGGAAGACAGTCTGAGCCACACCACTTTCAGAGCTTATGAGTGGGAGCTAAATCAAGAGGTGGTTGAAAGCTTATTCAACCTGTGGGGTTGGCCAGAGATAGACCTCTTTAGCAACCTGCATGCATAGCACCTGTGGACATATGTGGAATAACTCCCATTGTTATTTTTTTACAAAAATTGTCAACTGTGCAGACGCATTCTTAAAAAATGAATTATAGTAGTGAGACTTTCTGAAATGTTATTTGACTTACCATACTCATGCTTGACTACCCACTTACTCAGTCTCCTACTTGTTTCAGTCCTTGTACTAAATAATTTCTGTTTCTTCATATGAAGGGGTTGTTGATTTTAATATTGTGGGTGCCTGGAGTAGAGCAGCAATTAAAGATAATCTATGCAATATCCTCAATAACACACCTACTCCAGTTTACTTTTTCCTAACACCCATTTTTAGGGCTTGTACAGTAAGATCTTTGTTCAAGAGAACAACTTGTAATGAAATGTGTAAGATTTACATTGACATTTGGGTACATGCACTTTTATATTATACTAAGTATGTGTGTGAACTGTATAGCAATCTCTAAAAAAATCAATTAAACACATCAAATGTCTTCAAAAACATATCTCAACATTGTGTTTATCTTCCACCTTGTCACAACATACAGTCTCAGCAGTGTTTGCAATTAAGGTACAGTACCTTCATGTGTATGATGGCCTGATTCTTTTGAGTTGATTGTTATAACAGTGCATAGAATAAAATGTGAAACATATAGGTAACTGTAATACAGACGGTGGCATTATTTATTTATTTATTTTTATTTAATCCTTTTGGTGCCTTGCTCCACTTGCCGGGCCATTTGCCCGGTCATGGATCCCTCAGCTGCAGCATCCCCATATGAGCTGCTCTTCTGGGACCCCCTGGATTTCCCCCCAGGGTGGGGACATGGCACCCGGCCCTAAGGTGCCATGAACAATGGGATAGAGTGGGGGTTGGCCTGGGGAGCTGATTTGCAGTTGAGAGGTGGGCATCATAGAGGCAGAGGGGCATGCTTGAATTTTTCCACATAGATGGGGGCGGGAATGTGTAATGACATCTGCGTCTATCCTGCCCCCTTGAAACCTTGCTGACTCTGGTTGTTGTGGTGCCCCTGGCCTCCGCTAGGGGTCCCTCATGCTCCAGCAACATCTTGTTCCCTCCCCCCCAGAGAAGAAGAGCAGTCGTAGGATGCTCAATCCTTCTTCTCCCTCCCTACGGTGACCCGAGTCCATTCCCGAACCCGGGTCACCGGCATCGCAAGCAGAAATCCAACCACTGTGCCAGCAGGCTGGCCGGTGGCATTATTTTTATATCTACCCTTTCTCAATGTACAGTACTTTAATTCAGTTAGCATATGCAACAGCAATTCATGCTTATGTTTGAGCCCATGAAACACCCTTATCTAGTTAATCCATTTACAGTTGTAGTGGCTCTGCCAGAGCTTATTTCATGAGTGATATATGAATGAGCACCAACTGATCTGAGGGCTCCTAGCATCACTCAAACTGTAATCTAGTATAACAAATGTGACAAACAGTGGTTTACTTTGCAGTCAAATTGCTGAATCCCTTGGCATCCAGTAAATGTCTTACAATAAAAACAGTGCCTGGAATGTTTAAAATCACATGGACACAACTTTATTGTGTGTGAGATGTGTGGCGGGATTAATACTAAGCTGGCAACTCTAAAGTGCAGTCTGACTGTGTTATCTAAAAACAGCCAGAAAGTGTTTCACTTTCACATCACACGCAAACAGACACAACTCTGACATCCGCTATACTCAGAAACAGTGAATCTCTGACACAGTCTATCATGTAATATCAATGATTCATTTATGTGAAGATTTTTCCTTATTGAAGAGTCAGTAGCCTGTGAACCAGCTGTTCTGGCTGTCTGCATGGGAGTTATGAACATCATCAGATCTGTCAGCTGGAACACACAGCACAAGCATAGCTTTCAAGCTGACCTGAAAAGATAAGCCAAAACACTAACAGATCTCTAATAAAAATGGACAGTGATAACTGACAGTCTGAGTACTGGCAAATGTAACAAAAAACACCAGACAATGATTTTGTATTAATTTTTATGTTGTCTTGAGCACACTCAAGCAACATATTGAGGTAGCTTGGAATAGCATGTTTTGGAGGTGCGGTCATGTTGTGACCAATGGCGCCATTGTTTTTTTCGGCTGGGCTCTGTGGCATGAATGAAATAGCATGCTGTCTATGACAGCAGTACAAAAGCATGCCACCAACTTGAAACAATTTCACCTCTGTAATGAGAAGTGACCTGGAATTGCAGGGCATACCTTGCCTGGTGTAACATTTCAATAAACATGGCAGGCGGCGGCTGTCGCTGTCCTCCTGCCACAGTCCCCAGGAAGCCATCTTTGAGGGTGCCCCATCCCCCTGTCAGCATATGTGCTCCTTTTACCTTTTTTGTCTGCCAAGGGGGTGCCCAATCCCCCTCGGTATCATCCCCCCAAACACAGACACACCTGCCAATGGGGGGCCCAATCCCCCTGTCGGCATGTTTAACCCCCCCATTGCATCGGCATTTTCCTGCCTCTGCCCCAATTGTGTGCCACACCGGGAACCCACACCATTGTGGCTGACATGACCCCCCCAAACAAATGGAACACACTGGGAGCCCGCACCAGTGTGCCCAACACCTGTTAAAAAGGAAAATGGTCTGTGGTGATTATTTTATTTTTTAGTAACCTGAAACAAAGAAAAAGGTCTCTCGCCATTGCGTGCCCTCCCCAACCTGCACCCACCCACTGTTCCCCCAACGTCCCTACACCCCCCACCCCATACTTACCTCTGGAGCCTGGCGTGATGATCTTCGGTGAAGTGGGAACATGTCTGGACTCTGCAAAGCCGCCTGTGAACTGAAGAAATGCCAGTAAGCTATATAATGGCATAAAGGGCGGGTCAACTTAGGTGGATATCTTGGCCATTTTTGTGACTTTTGGCTACAAATTTTCAACATGGGGTTCTTGGGACCCCTCCTCATGAACTCAGTCACTGTCATTTCGTGATTCAGTCCTGAAAGGTAATTTTGTGGTCACTGTGTGGAATGGCCTTTTGGGACTGATTAACGAAATGACAGTGTCAGTATTCATGAGTTGGGGTCCCAAAAATTATATGCTGCCAGCTTCTGCAGTTTCTATGTATACTTTGAGAATTTTTAATATTTTCACTCCAGATTTTCAACATTGCCATTTTTTCACACCTCCTTATGAACAGTACAGCTGTCATTTTTCACATCCTGCCCAAAATGTGGTTTCACACATCTGGGGCAGAATGGTGCGGTCACTTTGGGACATTAATGTTTGGGACAGATTAACAAAATCACAGAGCCACTGTTCATGAGTAGAGGTCCCAAATGCTTTCATGAGGTGGGGTCACAAAAACCCCTTGTTGAAAATTTGGAGTGCAAATACCAACAAATATCCAGGGTGTTAGGGTTCCTAACCATAACAACCCACCCTGTACAGACTGACTGGTGTCAGGAGTGGAGTGTGACTTTGGATTGATGGCTGTACTGCTCCTGCCATTCCACCCTCACCCCCACTCTGCAGCAACTGACAGGCATCAAGGTGTGCCTTGGACTCCTCAGCCTCAAAGTTCACCCCATTCTCTTATAGTGTACCCATCTCAATGTATTTCCTTAAGGAATGGGGTGCGCGTAAGGCCTGAGGACCCCAAGGCACAACACAATACTTGGTGGAGTCTGCAGGGTAGGGTGAGGTGAAATGGCATGAGCGTTATGGCCGATGACCCAAAGGCACACCTCAGTGTCTGTCAGTCTCTGCAGGGTGGTGTAGGGTTGGCATCACTTCCATACTTCACTGCCATTCCTATTATACATCTCTCTAACTCCTGCACTACCAATGCCAATGTCAGCAAGACAACATTTGGCATTGACAAATGCTTGTTACTAATTTAAACCATAATCATTTAATATCTCCTTTAAAGAGCTAATGCACTGCCTGAACCTAATTAATATTAACTTTCAAAAGGCGTGCACTATTGCTTCCTATATCTGAAGTATTCTTCTTTCTGCTAATTACATGATTTTCTAATTCATAATACTTGGTGTGACGTGTATAACAGTATTCTACCTGGAGGTGGACATGGCTAGTTCTGTACCTCCTGTTACATCATCGGCATTATGTCCTCGCTGTCTGTGATATCACACCTGACCAATAACCTGCTTCAAGATTGATTACTTGTGATGTCACACTTAGTGAAGCCACAATGTTGATGAGGTATGAAGAGAAATAGAACTACATGTCAGTCTGTATAACAGTAGTGCTCTTTACATCACAGCTAATAATATCAAGTAGAAAAACTAGTGAGCAAATGAAAAAAGAAAAAAACTTCAGAAATACACAGCAGCAACTTGCTACTTTTCAAAAATAAAATTTTTCTCCTGCTGTTTCTGGTGCTGCAGCTTCTTAATGCCCCCAGTCACCACAGCAACCCATGTCTTGCTTGACAATGATTGTTTGCTTGTTGCAGAAAACAGAACATTCTGTACTCCACCATTCTGTAAAGGAAAACTCTGGCATGTGAAAAGATTAATACAGCAGTGAAATGAAAATGGGCTAAAATTTTACCCATTCTCTTTTTCTTCCTAATTAATGCCAGGTGTCTTCCAGTTTTAGTTGGTGGTAAAATGTTCAGTTTCCATCATCATTGGGGAATTTTAAAATAATCATTTCTCAAGAAAAAAAGATGGTTGCCTCATTTTTTCATAGGAATATTATTGAGGACCTGAGAAGGGTAAGAATCTAGACAAACATTTAAATGTACAGTACACAGCATAGAAAGCATCTAGAAAACCCAAATAAACAGTTCTGCCAATATTTTTCATAACCATAGCAGAATATTAGCTTTTTGGAATAACTTTTTTCATTGCACTGCTGCTTCAACCCGATATGCCTGCAGGGGTCAATTACACCAGTATGGAAAATTCCAAAGAAAATCATGACAACATTGGGATTTTGTTACCCAATATTCCAATGGCACGGGGTTAGATCCAAATGCCTTCTGGATAGTGAATGTCCATCTTGAGTGCACCTCTATTTTTTTTTTAAACACACATTTCATTCATTACCTTTGGGCTATATTTCCACAAAGTCCAAGCACCCCTGCAGCACTTACTAGCCACCATGAAGGGGACTGTCCATGCATTGTTGCATCTGAGCATCCCACAATTCAGAAGGGCTAGCTCACTGTCTAATTGAGCTACCACCACAACACTGAACAGTGGCAACTCCCTTCCTTTCAGCTGTCATTTCTTGTATTATGTGACGGTAAAAATAAGGGGAAGTGTTAACTGCTCCCTAAGTGGACTGAAACGCAACTACAGCTGCTGCTTTAATGTGTGCCACATGCCATCCTAATGGCAACCAACAATGGGCAGGGACTGGTGTTAGCATCCCTGCACCTACAGTCAATGGACCTCTGTTAGAATCAATAGCAATGGATGGAGAGAGAACTAAGTTCTGTTTCTTGCTGACTGGCTCCTATCTCCTTGCATCACCAATGGACGGCTACTGTATTCCTCAAGGGTGCAAGAGAGTCTTTTTGATGAGGACAGAGAATCCTTGGGCTTGCTCCTTCATTTCTTTTCACTGTCAATTAGGATTGTTGGTTCAGAATTAAACATTCTTGTTAAGTCTTGATGCCAACCTAAAATAAGTGCTCTATAACAGTTTATGCAATCTTTTCAGGAAAACAGAGTAACCAATCTGTTGTTTGAAATTAGAGTGACTGTCTTGGCCTTGTTGAAAGTTCCCAAATGATGGAAAACAGATTTTTGACAAGAGAAATTGCAACTTTCAGCCTTTTGCATAAATCAACAGCATTTTCAATAATAGGGCTATTTACAGAAAAAAATGTTAATGACAATAACATTTCACCTAAGCTAACCACCAAATTCCTAAAAATCTATATAAATGTGCCTAAATGAATTCCCAGGCTAGTTGTAAAATTTCCCAATGCTAGTTCTAGAAATAGGACCTAATTACTTTAATATACTTTTAGTAAGTCTATATGCCCCAGAAGGAACTAGAGGCTAAAGAAAAGAGAATAATGAATGCACAACCTTATTGAAAATGTCAAAAAGGTTTAGTTTATGTCTTGAGCAATGTACTTTTTTGTTTTTTAAGTGGATGATGATGTAAAGTGAAGTTTGAGATTTATGACATTGGTCTACTTGGACCCTCAAAAATGAAGCTTAGATTCCAGCAGTATTGAATTACATCCATTTTAGTCAGTCACACACACATGATACTGGCTCAGTTTTTTATGTTTAGGTGAATTCTTGCAGAATGATATAGTGTGCAGGGGAATGTGCAATGTAAATGCAGCAGGCTACCAGGGGACCCATCATAATGTCAGCCAATTTTTACACCCTCAGCAAATGCATTACTAAAACAAAATAGACTATTGCTTATAGGATCAGTGTATGAAAATATTCAACATTCACGTTGTAATTACAAGCAGAAAAGAAAACATTGGACTGCAAGACTTGCATTTCAGAACTAGAAACTATATATCAAAGCCAGCACAGAGTACTGTAGATGCATCTTTGTATTGAAATAACTCTTGAAGAAGTAGTGGAATTAATCAATTACTCAGCAGTTGGGATACAACAAAATTAAACAATGATTACATTTCCTAATTAACAGATTTCTCCAGGTGACCTCACCAATGCAAGACTGATTCAGCCTCTACTTGTCATAGCTTTAGCTAAACTGGCCTGCTGCTGTGCACTGAACATAAATGGCAGGTTCTCAGAATACAAGGCCTTGGGCAGAGGGATGTTTAAGGATTCCTCTTATCTGCCCCCCACCCCAAGCCTTCTCTTATTCTGGAATTTTTTTCACATCACTGTGTTGATTGCGATTTGAATTTATTCATCTTGGTGGGCCTGCAAGGGGTGCTCATGTGCCTTGTGTCCTGTGCTCTCCCTACCTAATACTAGAGATGTTTCCTGCAACGTTCACACTAAGTGGCCACATTTGCCTGTGCAAAGCCCATGTGATGTTTCCCCAATTTCTGTGTAAACATCATGACCACTTCACAGCCACTTTGCACATAAACCTCAATGGTGAATATAGAGATAAACTTTGCTATAAGGTGAAGTTAAACAAAATTTGGAGAAAGACTCTCAGAGATGCTTTTGGCAAATGCGTCTGACAGTAGATCACATAGTACAGCCAGCTTTACAGTATATAAAGTGAGTGGATTCAGTTTCAGTTTGTAGTTTCGAGACTGAGTGTGTGGTGGACATATCTCCTCTGCTTGTATTGATTTTAAAGCTCATTTATTTTTGTTGTGTAGTGCTTTTAGCCATCTGTGTTTGAGTACCAGTGTCGAAGGCTTTATTTTATTTTGATTCTCTATATATAGCATTTCTACAACTATTTAGGTGTAGTTTCCTCTTTTTACGTGCCAACAAGTGTAGATTGTAGTGCTTGTTGTGGTACTGCATACATGTTTTCTGCATTTCAGTCAAGTTTAAGGAGAATTTTGCTTGAGGTGATTTGCCATGCATCTTTTTGTTTGGGTGATGTGCTGTGCATAGGTAGAAAATGAACTGATCTGACTTGCTGTGACCCCACTCCAGGACCTGATCTAACAAAGTAAAGGTACAGTGTGGGCTGGAGATAAAGTACTTTTCTCCTTTCAAAGCCATGGTTGTGTTCTGGAAGGGGTGACAGACAAATGTTTAGGCAGCATGGCAGGCAGTAGCAGCAGGACATTATTTTTTATTTTATTTCATTCTGATATAGTAGCTGCACCTGCCTGATGCTTGCATTCCTGAACACAGGCTTGACTTGTACCAACCAACCTCCCATACCCCACCTCATCCCACCTGACCCCATGGAGTAATGGTACTGCAGTGGCCAGTAGTAAAGTGCTTTACTCTTTTTGCAGTGCTGACTGAGTGGTACAGAACAACTAGTCTGGGGACACTGCATCTTGACTAGGGTGCATGGACCAGGATTATCTGAGTTGCTGGTGTTGGCAGGGGACACAACAGCCATTCTCTTTCCCCTACTACTCAGTGACTGTCCCATTGACTCTGGGCACTATTATGGTGGGCAGGAGGTAACTGGGGTTGGCTACATTTGTATGTGTTACAAAGCCAAGATGCTATAGTGTGTCTTGTAGAATGTGGTCATCTCGCAGCACACCATCAATCAGATGTGAGTATGGGTATTGAAAAGATCTGGATCACGCCATAGCCTATCACCTACCCACAGTTATCCAGGAGGGTAGTACTCAAATACACTACAAGGGGATTGAAGCTGTTATAAATAACACTCCTGGTGGTGATAGGCAAAAAGGAGCCAGTGTGGATGATTAATAAGAAAAGCCCTTTCCTTTTCCTAATACTTGGTTTTGCTAACTTTTTCTTCTTGTAGTTGTGATTGTTTTTAATGAAAACACAGTCATTTCTCTTTTATATCATTTCAGAAAACCAAAAACAAAGGGCTGGAAACACCACAAAAGATAATCCATAGTTCATACAAAAAACCTTCTTAATGTATAACCTTTTTGCTAGATAAGGGGGATGATTAACTAATGATCCTTAATGAAATCTGGCTCCTCCCATGACTATGCTGTCATGCATCCTCACATCTTTGCATACAAGTATAAATATCCTGTCACAGGCGGCTGCTGGCTCATAAAGGAGAACATGGAGCTACACTAGCATCCACCACCATAGCCAGACAAGAAAGTAAGTAGTAGATTGCCACAGCAAAATATCCTTTCTAAACAAGAACAATAATAAATACTAATAAATTATCCTAATTCAGAATTAGTGGTCGCACCTGGCTGAGGTGCTGGGACAAAAACGATACATTTAAAATTAGTATAAGTCATGCCAGCCCAGTGGCACCGAGGGCTGAGGCACTGGATGCCTTAACTGGTGTTGTGCCAGTGACCCAGGTTTGGGAATGACCTTGGTCATCAGGGGAGCCAGCATGGCAAGGGAGCAGTATTGAACAGCCAAAAAGCAGCTCTCCTCTCCCAGTTGAGGTTGCTAACCCACCCCCATAGTTCCATTCCCATCAGGTGGCAGTCCAATGGGAAGAGTAGGCAGAAGGGGCAGCAGGTGATTGCCAGGGGTGGGGTGGAAGGGGCAGAGCCAAGATCCGGCATGCATGTGCGCCTCCATGAGCATGCATGCGCATGTCTGCAGGGGTCCTGGGCAGGGGAGAAAACTGTGGAGAAAATGCAAAAATTGTAAATAAAAAAAAAAGAAATTGGTGCAAGTCCCTGCACTCATGACCTTGAAATCAAAGCTGCTCACTCTGTCTGCTGGTGCTGTAAATACTTTATTCAAGTGCTTGTGGACATACCATTCCACACACTTTGACACATTTCAGAAATGACCTTTTTCAAATATCATCAATGAAATCCCTGGTGTCTAATGGACCCAACCAACTCCTCAGCCCATCAGGTAGTGCCCCACAACCCCGACCCCTGATCAGGCAACCAGCAAAGCCCTCCACTCTCCACCATGGCTGGTTGCCCAACTGACCTGGAATGAATGAGAATGTGCTTATACAAGTACGGGCTCATTCAATCTAGGTCAGCTGGGTGGCTGGTCATGAAGGAGAGTAGAGGGCTATGCTAGTCATCCCCTTGAGGTGGGGTGGGGGGAGTGGGTGGTGGAGTACTACCTGATGGGGTGAGGGGTCCAGTAGACACCAGGGATTTAATTGATGATATATATATATATATATATATATATATATATATATATATATTTGTTTTACATTGGGGCTGGCAATCAGTGGGGAGTGGGGGGTGAACCACTAGATACCAGGGATTTTAAATATTTTTTTTTATATTGGGGCTGGTAATTGGTGTTGGGGCACTAGACACCAGGGATTTGGAGCATTTAGAATCTGTAACTTCTCCTTGCTTTGGATATTTTTAAGTGCAATTTGCACTTAAAAAACCCCACAAGTAAGGTGAAGTTACAAATAGTGGATTGTCATTTAAGGGGACAACTTCATGAATTGATCCACAGAGGTGAATTCATTGATTTTGTGGAAAATTCACAGGTGAAGGAAAACTTTGCTGCATCTCTACCTGAGCCCAGCCCAATGGACCCTTTCTTTCATTGAAGCACAGCCCAGTTGCTCTTCCCTAAAACAAAGCGCAGTAGATTACTTCTGCACAATCCAGTAGGTCACATGATCAGCTGTTTTAACTATGAGAAAGTGCATGAGTGCTTTCATTCAGAAGAAGGTTGACAGCATAAAGGAGGGTGGGTTGCATCAGTCACCTTCTTCCTCTTTTTATTCACTACTTGCTGGCTTTTGAGTGCTGGGAGAAGGTTGAAGGTGGGAAGCAGGCGCTGCCATTATAGTTGAGGTCAGAGTCATATTTGTTTTAGCACAAATAAATGCTGAAAGATGGTGAATGGCTGTGGAGATTAGTGGGTTGTGCTGGCCACCCATCATGGAAGATTTTTTTTATAAATATTGCCAATTCAACGGAAATTGTGGGTATCAGGGGGAGGAAGGGGGAGGGATTCTAAGAGGGGGTATGAGTATGATGGTTGCTTATCTTACAGGATATAGGGTAGGGTCTGTTTCTCTTTTTTTAATACTGTTTTTCCAAAATAGACTAGGCAGGAATACTGCACTATTCATGGTATTCTGGAAATACTATTCATTACTCACATGCCCCTAGTTACTTTTTTTCATGACTAGAACCCTTTAAGGATATGGCAGTCCTTAGAGTGCATTTTTTTCCTGGCTCAGTATTTCTTTCCTAGGCACCAATGGAAGGAAGGAAGGAAGGAAGAAAGAAGAAAGAAAGAAAGAAAGAAAGAAAGAAAGAAAGAAAGAAAGAAAGAAAGAAAGAAAGAAAGAAAGAAAGAAAGAAAGAAAAATGTCTGTATATGTTTTTGTTTGCTTGCTTAGAAGAGTTTACTACACTGGGTCATATGCATGCCTGTGGCTGTCACTTGAATTTCTGCATGGTTTTAGACACTGAATACAAATCTGCTCTGTCTCTTTAAAATAATGTTAGCTACAAGTCCTACAATGCACCAGGTGCTTCTTGACTCCAGCCTAACCAGACTGCCTTGTTGCTGTGTGTTTGAATTTTTAAGCAGTTACATTCACATTCAGACTGATAGATTAAAGGACAATAACAGAAAAGTACCAGCTTTCACCAGCTGGTGCCCATGTGCTGATTAGCAATTTTAGACAGTATGTGAATTTTTTATCATACCTATATATGTTTTTTTTACCTCTTCAAAACAGTGCAACACAGCTTCCATTCTCTGTTGGTGGAAACCACCATCTCATGAGCTGCTGCACTCTTCCCTTGCTTACTTTATACTAATATGTCCTGATGACTTCAGCCACTGGTCAGCAGGGCATATTAGAATAAAGTAAGTGAGGGAAGTGCATGACAGATCATGAGATGGTGGTTTCCAGCAATGGAAAATGGAAATTGCAGTGCATTGTTTCAAAGATTAAAAAAAACATATAGAAATATGGTAAAAAACTTATTATACAATGGCTACTAAAATCTGACAATCTGATTGGTTCCCTATCATGATTTACAATGTGTAAATCCTAATAGTACCCCATGGGAAAAAGTGCCAGCTGAACACTTGCTCCACCCCTCACAAGATATCACTATGAGCACATTGACTACCATCTGGCAAAGCCTCGCTACGTGAAGTGGAGAACCGAACTTAAAAATCAAAATGGCAATAGACGCAAACCCCACCAAAACAATGTAGCCCAAAAAACACTTTTTGCCTGTGAAATCTGGAATTCTTAGTTATACCAACCTACAATTCAGTCACAGCCTGAGCCACATGGCTGCCATTCACTCATCTAACAACAGTAGACCACCTACGTCCTTGTACTGCTTCCGTAAACAAAATGAGCTCCTATTACTGAACGCTGTCCTGGCTCATACAAAAAAATGGAGCTGGAACACAGTCATAAAAGGCAACCTTCACACATATTAAAACATTTCTTAGCCCCCAAAAAATGGCCAGACCATGAATCACAAAGCAATACTGCACATGTGCAACATCACCACAACCCCAGTAACAGAGAACTACTTATTCTACTTGAGCAAAAAAAAAAAAAAAAACAAGACATGAATTTGGCATTGGCATTGTTAGTGCCAGAGTTAGAGATGCATAATAGGAATGGCAGTGAAGTATTGAAGTGACGCCAACCCCACCCCCACCCTGTAGACACCAACAGGCACTGGGGTGAGCCTTTGGGTCATCAGCTATAACACTCATGCCATTGTACCTCACCCTACCCTGTAGACACTGACAAATGTTGTGGTGTGCTTTGGGGTCTTTGGGCATTACACTTACCCCATTCCATAAGGAAATATGCAGAGGTGGGTGCAATATAGGAGAATGGGGTGAACTTTGTGGCTGAACAGTGCAAGGCACACCACGATGCCTGTCACTGGCTGCAGGGTGGCGGTAGGTGGGGGAATGGTGTGAGCATTCCAGCTGATGAACCCAAGTCACACCCCTGACACCTGTCAGTCTCTACAGGGTGGGGTGTTACAGCTGGAAACCCTAACACTGCAGGTGTGTGTTGGTATTTTCACTCCAAATTTTCAACAAGGGCTGTTTGTGAGTCCACCTCATGAAAAGCAGCACTATCAGTTTGTCAGCTGAAAGGTGGTTTTGCACAGCGGCTATGCCATTTGGCGAAACAGGGATGGAAACACATTTTGGGCAGGATGTGGAAAATTACATCTGTATTGTTCATGAGGAGGCACAAAAAAATGCCAAGGTTGAAAATCTGGAGTGAAAATGTGAAAAACTGGTGAAGTCATGATCATGCGTAGAAACTGCACAACACATGTCCATAACCCAATTATTTTGGGGAGATTTTTAGCCACATTTTCAAAATAGGCATTTTGGGACCTCCTCTCATGAACAGTGGTGCTGTGATTTTGTTAATCAGTCACAAAAGTTGATTTCCCACAGCGGCCACACCATTGTGCGCCACAGGTGCAGAAACACATTTTGGGCAGGCTGTGAAAAATGACAGCAATACTGTTGATAAGGAGGTGTGAAAAAATGGCAATGTTGAAAATCTGGCATGAAAATATTGCAAATTTGCAAAGTTACAAGGGTGCGTGGAAAGTGCGCAATGCACGCTTGTAACACAGCCATTTTATGGACTTTCGGCACCAAATTTTCAACATAGGCATTTTAGGACCTCTGCTCATGAACAGTATCACTGTCATTTTCTCAAACTGTCCCAAAAACTGATTTCACACAGCGACCAGACAATTCTGTGCAGGATGTGCGAAAACACATTATGGCCGGGATATGTAAAATGACAGGACATAAGGAGATGTTGAAAAATGCCAATTTTGAAAATCTGGAGTGAAAATATTACAGATTCATGAAGTTATGAGTATGCATGGAAAAGAGCGCAATGCACTTTCATAAAACAGCCATTTTTTGGATTTTTTTCACGAATTTGTAACATAAACTTTTTGAGAGACCCCCTCATGAACAGTGGCACTGTCATTTCATTACTCTGTCCAGAAAGGTGATTCTGCGCAGGGACCTCGAAATCACCTGTCTGGACTGAATAACACCATGACAGTGACATAATTCATGAGGAGGGATCCCAATAACCCCATGTTGAAAATTTGGTGAAATAATTCCAAAATATGGCTGAGATATGCACCAAAGTTGAAAAAACCCTATTTATGCCATTATACAGTTTGCCGGCATTTCTTCAGTTCGTGGTCAGCTTTGAGGAGTGCAGATGTGTTCCCGGTCCACCGAAGATAATCGTGCCAGACTCCAGAGGTAAGTATGGGGTGAGGGGAGGTGTGGGGAGGCAGGGTGTGCAGATGGTAGGTGCAGATTGTGGGAGGGGGCAGGGAGACCGCAAGGGACCATTTTCTTCTCTACAGGGGTACAAAAAAACAAAAACATTGCGGGACAGTTTTCTTTTCAGGGGATTTGGCACTGACAGCATGCCCTAAGTGTTTTAGAGTTACTGTGTGGCAAAGAGTTAGGCACCCCCATAGGCACACAACAAAGCAGGGGGGCAAGAGCTAAGGGGGGACTGGGCACCCACCTCCACACATAACAATTGGGGGGGTGCATGATACTGAAGGGAAGTGGGCTCCCCCATTGGCACATACAGTGTATCAGGGCATGCCGACAGGGGGATTGGGCACCCCAAAGTTGGCATTATGGCAGGCAGTGTGCCGCCATGTTTTTACTTTTTCACCAGGGCAAGTATGTCGGGAGGTGCCACTGCGTATGATGAGCTCTGCTCGCATTGCAGCAGACCTTTCGTTAGCTGTGCTCACCAGATTATGTATTCATAGTGTGGTGCCGGCATGCAGGCTTATTGGGGAATGAGAGATGCACCTACTGATGCGTGCCCTGCATTCGCCCAACAGTGACCATGCCTCTAAATATGCCGCTACTGCAATATGTTTGCTGTGCCTGTGCGAGCCAACATAAAAATGAGAAAAAAAACTTTATTCACTAATTTTTTTTTTTTTTTGTACAAAAAAAAAGGGGACATTGCATAAACATAATATACCCCTCGAAGGTGTGGGTGATGCAAGGATTTACCCACTTCTGTTGTGTTGCTGGTCACTCGGCTGCTCCTCGCGACCAAACAACTCACCAGGCGTGGGTAAATCCTGGCATCACCCACACCCTCTCATGGTATATTGCTTAAATGTACTGTCTAAAAGTTCTAATCCAGGATTTGTGCACCAGTTGGTGAAATCTGGTAGTTTGCCATTTTTTTCCCTTTAAGCTTCACCTTGACTTAAATATGTCTCTACTTGGTAAGAAGTTTAACTTAGCTCGTATTCCAAGTTCTGCAGTTTTCATCTGATGTAGAATTTTGTGCACTAAGTACATGGCTAAACTGAATTCAAGCTCATTGAGAATTTTGTGACTTCATGTGTTTGTGTCTAATGGATGTGATGGGGAGATACAGCATCAGTGTTTTGTCACTGTAATTTTATTTTCCACCAAAGCAAAAATCTAAAATGTGGTTGTCTCAAATTACTATACAAAAAGTGTATCCTTTTTGATTCAAGTAATTAGAAATAGTATTTGCTGTAGCTTACATGTACAATAGAATAGCATTTGTAGGTATAACAACATTGTCTGGAAAGGATCACCTTGGAGATACATAGATGTGTTTCATTACTAAATAATTTGTGTAGCTGTCAGTGAACATTGGTTTCTATGCTATACTGTATTCTCTGACAAATTATCTGTCCCAGAATGCAACGCTCACACGTGTCTTCTGATATATTTTATGTACCGTATGTCACTGCTGTTCCCAAGAAGCTGATTGTTGTTTTTATTTTGAGTCAGTGTGAATGAAATGGAGAGAAAGCACATGCTCTGGATGTAGAAAATTGGACAGTATTTATTAACAAACAACAAAAAATGAATTTTATTTCCTGTCCGTATGATGGGGGGGGGGGTGCGTGTACCCTGAATTGCTTTTGGGGGAGGGGCTTTGGATCCCTTGGACGGTATTGATGAACAAGAAAAAGCATAATATTACTTGTGTCATTTCCTGTCATTGTGTGTGTGTGTGTGTGTGTGTGTGCATTTGTGCTCTGGATTGCTTTTGATGGGGGTGCCTAGGGATCATTCGGACAGTATTGATTTAAAAAAACAACAACAAAATTTGACTTTTTTGCCATGTACAGTCAGAGTGCAGGTGGGGTGTATGTGTGCCTTGAAATGCTTTTGCTGGGAGGGTGGTCTCTGATTGTTTAGATAATATTGATTTAAAATCCCAGAATTTGACGTTTGTGTCATTTCCAGACAATGTTCATGAAGTGTGTGTGTTTGGGATGGGTGGGTGCTCTTGATTGCTTATGCTGTGGAAGGCTCTTGATCACTGCTGGCGTTCTTGAAAAGGGAAGGGGTGTTCAGTATCCTTGTCCTGCTTTTCATGCTAGCAGCATGCTGCTTCTTGTTTTCGGTGCAAGAGTGTCAATAAGCTGGACATCACATGCTTCATACCCAGGCTGCTGAAGATGCTGTAGGGATTTGTGATCATTCTAGTATGCCAGAATGTTGCTCTGCTCAGATGCCAATGTACCTGAAAGGAGGGGAGGGGGTAGAATGTTCAGTTGTGGTCTAGCACACCACTATGCTAAGATGCTGCTGTGCTGGGAAAAGGGTGCTGAGTGTTCAATTGTTGACTGGCATCTCCAGCATTTTGGCATGCCGCCATCATAGCAACATGCTTGATAAGGTGGATAGTGCTCCTAAACAAGTAATTAGTGTTTGGTGTGTTGAATCTGAATATGTAATTTTATTTTTGTGGCATCCAGCATGTGTGAAAAGAGGGGGTTCTCTGGATCACCGAATTTGAATATTGCTATTGTTGCTGCCAGCATGCTAAGGGGGGGCATAATTTTGTTTGCGTTGCAGCCGGCATTTACTGTATAAATGGCTTTTGACACACATTCTATCTCAAAAGCACCTTACAAGCAATGAGAGACTAGTAGTGCAGAGACTGTAAACGTAGTGGCAGCTAGTTTACGCATCAACACCCACACACAGCCTTGGACAATTGCATGAGCCAGTTTTATGGAAAAGGGAATGTAGGCCAGGACAATGTGGAAAATCCCCATCTCTTGTGAAAAGTGCATTTGGTTCTTTTACTTCCAAGAGGACACCCAGCAGGAAGGTTCCAGAGCTGGGAGGATGGGATCAGAGTTTAATGACTCATTCGATAAGCACCACATCCCGACAGTACATCATTCCCCTAGTGCTGCATTCAGCTGCCAGTATTTATGCTATGATCCCAATCACTGTGTGGGACTAGAAACTAAGACCTTCTGGCCCAGACGTGGATATGCTACCAACTGAGCCACACTGATGCCCTGAAAGTGTGTCACATTTGTGGGGGGGGGGGGTTAGTATACTGGATCACAGAAACTGAATATATAAATTTGTTAATGCTGCTACTGGCATATGTGAAAAGGTGGGTGTGTTTGCTCCAGATTAAAAATCAATAAAATAAACTGACATTAAGTGTGTGTGTGTGTATTTATTTTAAACAACAGTTTCATTTTGTATCACCCTAGTGATGATAAATAATGATTTTGTTTATTTGTGTGTGCCAAGTATATTGGTGAAACCTGGACAAGACAACAATAGTAAAAACTGGATTTCCTAGTCTGGACATAGCAGCAGGATCGGCACAACATGCATCCCTTAGCCATTCCGGCTATTCCATATTTCAGTACTAGATTAAGGAAGACCATGGAGACCCCCCAAAAGTCTATAAGAGGTGCCTGACCCCCCAAGCCAGCCTTCCATCACTGAACCACCCACCCTGCACCTTCCAGACACTTTTAGCCCCCAATCTAACCTCTGACCTCCAGCCAGCCATGCTCCCAACAGCTAAACCACCATTTCAGTCTCTGATCCCCAGCTGACCACCATTTCTGCAGCTCAACAACCCTTCCAGGACCACCCTCCATTCCCCCCACTGACTGCATTCCAGCCCGCATACCAGTCTTCCCTCCCTAGAGTGTTCAACATGGGTACTTACATGACCACCATCTGTATCTCTGTGCCCACCTTAGGGATGGACTAGTCACCCTGGGGGCAGGAATTCCCACCCTGGGGCCAGAATGCCAGGCCTGGTGGCTGCAATACCCACCCTCTGATCATCATTAACCACTCTGGTGGTGAGAATAACCACTCAGAGTGGAGGACGGACCACTCTGGGTATAAGAATGCCTACACTAGAGTAGCTGTGCCTTCCCAGATGGGCAGAATATCCATCTGGGGGTGCCTGAATGGCCACAGTAGGACTGGAATACCCACCCAGAGTGGAGCTACAGAATGTCCACCATCTTTCACATCAGTGGGTGTCCACATGATGGAGGCTATCATGTTTTTGACATAACAGATCCAGGAGGAACAAAATGGGGGAGAGATACTGTGGGTTAAGCTGGAAAGGAAAATGGGGTCAACCATCCACATAGGGGTGGTCTACAGACCACTAGCCCAGGAAGAAGACACAGATAGGGAGCTGATGCTAGCCATCCAAAGGATGGCAGACAAGGGTGAGATGGTGCTGGTTGGAGACTTCAATATCCCAGATGTGGACTGGAGCCTCCCAGCAGCAGCATCGACCAGGAGCAGATCTATCCTTGACTCCCTTCAAGGTGCCTTCCTCAAGCAACTAACATTGAAACCAACTCAGCACAAGGCAATTCTGGACCTCGTGCTAACAAACATGGACAATGTGATGGGGTAACAGTTGGGGAGCCCCTGGAAAACAGTGACCACCGGTCACTGTGGTTTGAAATCAAAGAAGGAGCAGAACCAAACCGCACAAAAACACATATCCTGGATTTTAGGGTGGCAGACTTTGGGAAGTGGGGAGGTGCTTGAAAGAGGCATTAATGAGAATGGGGAGGGAATCATGGGTTGAGGAACAGTGGGCAATATTTAAAACAGGGATTACAAGAGCAACATAATTATGCATTAAGCATAGGCAGTATAGCACAGTGGGTTAAGGCTCTGAGCTGCAGATCTGGAGACCTTGGTTTGAATCTCACAGCCGCCTAGGTGCATACTGTGTGATCCTGAGCAAGTCACTTAACTTCTTGTGCGCCCATGTTACATCTGGAAACAAGCTTCAGCTTATTGTGCTACTCCTGGTTAAACAATGTTCCCTTTCCCTTTCCCTTAAGCAGGTTAGCAAGGGAAAAAGGAAGAGGAGACCATTATGGTTTTTCAAGGAGGTAGTGGAGAAAGTGAAAGCCAAAAAGATCACATTCAGGCAATACAAAAAGACACAGGCAGACGGGGATAGGGAGAAGTACCAGGAGAAGCAAAGGGAAGCAGGAAGGTCAGTAAGGGAAGCCAAAGCTCAGACAGAAGAGCACATTGCAAAGTCAGTGGGTAGAGCAGACAAAACCTTTTACAGGTACATAAGTGAAAAAAGAAGGGCAAAGGGAGGGATGGTGAGACTGAAGGGGAGGATGGGGACCCCGTGGAGGATGACAACAGTAAAGCTGACATACTGAACAGATATTACTGCTCAGTCTTTACTGAGGAAGAGGAGGATAATGGGCCTGAAGGGAGTACAAAGGATGGGAATGGTGCTGAAATGGACACAAGACCCTTTACATGGGAAAGGGTCCTAAAGGAACTGGAAGGAATAAGAGTCAATAAAGCAAAGGGGCCAGATGGGGTGCACCCCAGGATCCTAAAGGAATTAAGAGAGGTGGTGGCTGAACCTCTAGCAATTCTGTTTAGCCAATCACTGGAAATAGAGGAGGTACCCAAAGACTGGAGGACAGCAGATGTAGTCCCCTAATACAAAAGCGGGAACAAAGAGGAAGCGGGGAACTACAGACCAGTCAGCCAGATCTCAGTAGTGGGGAAGATCATGGAAGCACTACTGAAGCAGAGATTGGTGGAACATCTGGTTACCAATGGACTACAGAACCCAAGGCAGCATGGTTTCACCTGGGGGAGGTCATGCCAGACCAGCCTCATTGAATTTTTTGACTGGGTGACAAGGGAGGTGGATCAGGGGAGGGCTGTGGACATGGCCTATCTGGACTTCCACAAGACCTTTGACACTGTGCCACATAGAAGGCTATTAAACAAACTTGGGAATGTGGGATTGGGCAGGACAGTAGTACAATGGGTAGGTAATTGGCTAGATGGCAAGACACAGAGGATGGTGATAAATGGCTGTCACTTCACAGAGGGAAGAGTGACCAGTGGGGTGCCACAGGGATCAGTGCTGGGACCAGTCCTATTTAATGTCTTCATCAGTGACATTCAGCAGGACCCAGAAGGCAGAATTTCCCTGTTTGCTGATGACACAAAGCTCTGTAACAGAGTGGACATGTCAGAGGGTGTAGACATAATGAGGAGGGACCTGCAGAAGCTTGAAGAATGGTCAAGGGTTTGGCAGTTGAAATTCAATGCAAAGAAGAGCAAGATAATGCATATGGGGCACAAAAACCCTGGAACAACTTATCAGTTGGGGTGGTGAGGATATAGCATGCACCAAGCAGGAAAGAGAACTTGGGGTTATTATCTCTGATGACCTCAAGGTAGGGAAACAGTGCAACAAGGCAGCAGGTAAAGCAAATAGGATGCTGGCATGCATAGGCTGGGGCATCACTAGCAGGAAAAGGGAGGTCATAATTCCACTATACAAGACACTAGTAAGGCCCCACCTGGAGTACAGTGTACTGTTCTGGAGACCTTACCTAAATAAGGATATAGACAGGGTAGAGAAGGTTCGGAGGAGGGCAACAAAAATGGTCCATGGATTGCATTATAAGTCCTATGAGGACAGGCTGAAGGGCTTGACTATGTACTCCCTGGAAGAGAGGAGGGAGAGAGGGGATATGATAGAAACATACAAGTATCTTACAGGGAGGAACAGAGTGAAGGAATACACTATTTTCTAGGAAAAAAGATGTTCCAGGACTAGAGGGCATGGGATGAAGTGGGGGAGCGATTCAGAGGCAATGTGAGGAAGAATTTCTTCACAGAAAGGGTGGTGGACAAGTGGAACATCCTGCGAGAGGAAGTGGTGGGGGCTGAAACAATCATGGGATTTAAGAATGCATGGGATAGACATAAGGGAATTCAGGAGGTCAGAGGTAAGGGGCAACAGACTTCTAGAAAAACATAAAGTGAACTTACAAGCTTAAATGGGCAGACTGGGTGGGCCATAGGCCCTTATCTGCTGACAGTGTCTATGTATCTATGTATAACTCGTGTGCTCCGCCCCCTTTATATAAACATAAATGGGTAATCAGTCTTTACTTGCGCTATTGCACAGGTCAGGGTAACAGCACAGGCAAAGGGGTAGGGGAAGGCCCTGTTATTAATAATGCTGGCATGCAAGTCTATGAAATGCCCACACAGTGTCTCCTCAGTACCCTCATCACTCAGTACACAAAGGCTACATGCCAATTCGTCCCATTCAATCCACTCCTCGACAACTGGCTGCACACTTTTAGCAAGGGCGTCAATCAGCCCCATGTACAAACTATTCCCTGAAAATTTGGCCCCAGCATAAATTTTATAGAATAAACTCCAAGTGGGTGCAATGCGGGAATGAAATGAGCAGGGAGCTAATTGATGCCTACCTAATATTCTGGTGCGAATTGTCACGGAACTGATTGACCAGGATTAATTGACGTGTCCCCATACACAAATCACAGAGATCCCATGGCCACAAGAAGTACTATAAGTACTTTTAGAAGGACTTTCTACCTTACAAGCCAGGAACATCCATTAATGCAAGAGGAACAGTTGTGTGGTGCACAGGGCCACCGAACATTGAAATGCTAAGGAATAAGGCTATGGAGAAATATCTTTGTCATACCAGAAGGGAAACAATTGCTACCAATTGATGTAGGGCCATTGTATCACCAGGTTTGACCACAGAGGTATGTTAAAATTTAGACTTGATAATCACAGGAAGCATGCATAAAGGTAGGAGTCTTCAGGAGGTAACAGTAACCATTAGTGCAAAGAGTTCTTTAGTGCTCAATAACTTTAAAATTCATAGTATGACAATTCAATTAAAAACATGTGCTCAACATAATAGCAAGAGGCAGTAAATCAATCAATCAATCAATCAAATCTTTTTTTATCCAGGCGAACATCGTTGAGCACAGCTCATTTGCAAGATGGACCTGGTAAGGTCAAGGTTCAATTTACATAGACACATAAAAAAATATTCAATATACACACACTCTAGGATACTACATAGAATATTCAGTATACACACAGTCTAAGGATACATTCTAATCAGACTATACATTAAATTCAGGTGTAGTGGTAATAAGGGGTAAGGGTAAGGGGAGCAGGAAGTGGTGTGCCTGGCTGGTGGGGGAGGAGGAAGATGGTGGGGGCCCTATACTGTGGAACGGATAAACTGTGGGCCTTATGAAGAGGGCAGGAGGGTGGCACTGGGGGGTTTGTATAACAGGGGTATAGGGCTGTGATATATGACAAGGGATTAAGGGGAGGTGGATGGAAAGGAGGGGTGCATGGAGTGTGAGGGTTGGTGACTCTTAGTAAAGGTGGATACCTTTTAAATGGGCACCAGGCAAACAAAATATGTACATATAGATAGAGAAGACTGCACATAATTTTACTCTTAAAACTCAAGCAGTCATCAAATTAGAAAATGTTGGTGCAAATCAAGAAAAGAAAAGAAAAGAAAAGATAGAAACAAGGATTGACCTGTACAGAAGATTTATTGATGATGCACTGCTAATATGGAAGGGATCAGAATATGAGTTATTTGCCTTTGTTAAATATCGGGATGGCAGTAATCCGAATTTAAGATTTATTATGTCCTTTAGTCATAAACAAATCCATGATTTAGATCTCATTATGACAGATGACAAAGGTGGGTGGTCGTAGATCTCTTCAAAAGGAGTACAGACTGAAATACATTGCTTTTGGCCAGCAGCAACCACCCTGTTCATGTGATCATAGCCATACAGTACCAAAGGGCCAATTTGTACGTACTTAAAGAAACTGTGTTTCAGAGACCCTATATAAGAAAAGGGCAGATGAACTAACAGCTGGGTTAGAAG
Source organism: Neoceratodus forsteri (assembly GCA_016271365.2). Taxonomy (NCBI): domain Eukaryota; kingdom Metazoa; phylum Chordata; order Ceratodontiformes; family Ceratodontidae; genus Neoceratodus; species Neoceratodus forsteri. The sequence goes on along the minus strand of CM057458.1, from coordinate 1,108,786,331 downwards.
AAAGGAGGTACAATAGAAAACGAATACAAGATACCAAGGAAGCTTTTGACAATACACCCAGAGAGACACTATTAAGGGAGAAGGTCAGGGAGGTCAGTACTGAACCACAACTCACATTTGTGAGTACATTTAATCCCCAGTAACAACAAATAACAGATACTGTCAAAAAAACATTGGCATTTAGTCCAACAGGATCCTGGATTATGTGATTTAGAAGATGCAGGATCTAGATGTGTTTTTCGTAAGGGGAAAAGTATAAAAGATTATATCATACACTCTGTACAACCCATAGACGAGAACCGACACATGTGGTTGCCACAGGGAGAAAACAGTAGCAATAAGTGTGGCAACTGCAAATATAGTAACAGAGTAAAAAAATATCAAAACCTTTCTGCCTTAACCTGGTGCCAGACCTCACAGGTACTGTTTTACGATGAAGACAAGCAGAGTTAGTGTTCAAACACCCATTTGCGAGCGTATATCATCAAATCAAATCAAATCATCTTTATTTATAGAGTGCCTTTCAAAACCAAGGTGCTGTACAATAAATACATATATAGACATAGATTAAAATAATCATAAATTAAGAGCCATAACTCAGATATGCTAAACTGAATAAATATGTCTTTAACTCCTTTTTGAATTTCTCGACGGTTGGACAGTCTCTCAACCAATGAGATAGAGAATTCCACAGGATCGGTGCTGAAAAAGCAAAGGCATGAGATCCCGATGTTTTTAATTGAACCCTTGGAATCTCCAGAAATCCCTTGTTTTCGGAGTGGAGAGGACGGAGGGGGCAGTAGGGTATATGGGTCATCACCAGTGTGGCTTTGAGAGCCTGGTTTGGAATGTACCATCTAAGCTGGGGGACAAAAGAGTCTACCATGGCAGAGTTATGGGTCTGAGATTAAGCATCGCTGACATATGGCTTAGTCCATTGCCATACCATGTCCTACATCACTATACAGCACTGTATAATAGCAATACTGGGCATATGTGGGGCAGATGATGGCCAGATAGCTAGGGAGGTGAGTGTAGGTGGAACAGTGGTTAGGCTTCCTCAGCAGGGGTATGCCCAATGACACTGAGGAAAATAACTGTGTATTGGGTGATGCAGAGAGATCACCAGACACCAGGGATACTAATTAGCTAAGTAGTTTCAGACTGGGTGAGTGAGGGGAGACCACTCAATGACAGGGAAACTTTAATTAGCTCAACAATCAGGCATCAGGTGATAATGAGTGACCTATGCTGTCATGGCCCATGGGTTTGACAGCACCCTATCCAACCACAGGCTGCATTGCAGCAGTAAAGAAATAATTAAAATGCATTAAAAAGGATATTTTTAGACCTAGAATGCTGAGATTTTGGCAACTTCAGTGGCATGCCTGTCCAGGTGCTGGGTTTCCGACACTGGTTCGGCATGCTGCTTTAGGTGCAGGTGGGACTTGCTGTGCTGGATTTAGTTCCATAGTTACATAGTTACTAGAGTTGTGCAGCATAGGAAAATTCTGAATCCATGGAATTTTGATGAAATTTTGCAAAATTCTGTGAAATTTCATGGAATTTTGTTAGAATGTTGTGGAATTTTTAAAAAACAGTATTTTGGTTACAACTCAGTTACCGTTTAAGCTAGAGGTCTGACATTTGAAATATATATATATATATATATATATATATATCCTTTGAGTTAATGGCCATAAATGTGCCAATTATCATACTAACATACTAAAATGCCAGCAGAATAGGCCTAATGGTCTTTCGTGTCTGCTCGTTTGGTCAGCCCCCACCCTGGGTGCTGACCTTGCTGTCCCCCTCGCCTTCTCTGGCTTCTCCCTTCCCAGTACCGGATATTCTTGCTGCATTGGATTTTGCTTCCTGAACCCTTCCCCTGTACCTGTCCCACCCCCTCTTGAACCCCTCCACTGTCTCTGCCTCCACCAGCCCCCTAGGTAGTGCATTTCATGGCTCTACCACCCTCTCAGTGAAGTAGCACCTCCTCCTTTCTCCCCTGAATCTTCCCCTCCAGCTTCCACCCATGCCTCTAGTGGCCCCTCCTCCTTCCTTCGAAGCACCCTCACTGTTCCTCCCCTATTTACCCTCTTCATGTACTTGAAGACCTCTATCATGTCCCCCCGGTCCCTTCTCTCTTCCAAAGTGTACATATTTAGCTCTTCGAGCCTCTCCTCATAGGTCCTGTCCCCAAGCCCCAAATCATTTTGATTGCCTCCTCTGGACCCTCTCAGGAGGTTACTGTCCCTCTTTAAGTGCAGCCTCCAAAACTGCACACAGTACTCCAGGTGCAGCCTCACCAAGCAGTTATACAGAGGGAGTATCACTTCCCTCCTTCTGGAGGTGATCCCCCTAGCGATGCATCCCAGCATCCTGTTGGCCTTGGCTGCTGCCCTCCTACAAGTCTCAGAGTTGTTCATCTTGACATCCACCACCACCCCCAGGTCCCTCTCAGCCATTGAAACTTGTAGTATTCCCCCCCCCAGGGTGTACACTTGGCCTGGGTTTCTGGCCCCCAGGTGGAGTACCTTGCATTTCCCTGCATTAAACCTCAGCTTCCACTTTCTAGACCATCTTTCCAGAGCCTCCAGGTCCCTCTTCAGGGCCACCCTCCCCTCCTCCCCATCCACCACCGCCCCCAGTTTCGAGTCATCTTCAAAGAGACTCATCTCACTCCTGATTCCTGTCCTTATGTCAGATACGTAGGTGTTGAACAGAAGGGGCCCAAGGACTGATCCTGTGAGACCCCACTAAGAGACCCTCCTTGGGAAGAGACTATCCCACCAACCTGACCCTCTGGGTCCGTCCTGGAGCCAATTGCCTATCCATCGGATCATCTGGTTTCCCACCCCATTTCTCCTAGTTTATCCAACAGGCCCACGGAGGAACAACAGAGTCAAATGCCTTGCTGAAGTCTAGAAAGAGGACATCCACTGGTCTACCCAGGTCCAAGGCACTTGTCACCCAGTCATAGAACTCCACCAGGTTTGTCTGACATGATTTCCCCTGGATGAATCCATGCTGTCTATCATCCAGGCACCCTGACTTATCCAGGTCCCCCCCTAGCCTCTCCTTGACAATGCCCTCCATCACCTTGCCCACCACTGATGTCAGGCTGATAGGCCTGTAGTTCCTTGCCACCTCCCTTGATCCCCCTTGTGGATAGGATTATCTTGAAATTTGGATGGATAGTTTCAAAAGTATAGGTGCTCCAATATTGTCATTTTATTGTTTGTGGGAAATTTCATGAACATTTTTATCTGCATATACCTGCATATACCTTAACCATCTATTGGGTCAGTGATCTTAAATTTGGCATGATTTCTTGATGATATGTGTTCTAACAATGTGGCAGATTTCATGACAATATGATGCATTGTCTCAAAATTATGTATGCTCAACATCTATCATTTAATTTTTCTCATGAAATTTCATTGAAAAAATTCATCTACATGAAACTCAGGCACCTTTGGAGCTAGACATATGTAAATCATTATGGAAAACCTTTTTGTAAAGCTTATAGAATGATCTAAATATGGATAGAATTAAATAAGAGATTTCTAAGTTACAGGGGTTCAAAACTTTACTATGTAAATATTTGCAAAACTTTGTGAAAACTATCAAAAATGTAGATGCTTGTAACTTCTCTGCTCTTGCATGCATAGTGTTAACATTTGACATGCATATCTATAATCAGTATATCCTGGTGTCTAACACAACTGAATAAATTGGTTAAGCAGTTTCAATTTTGCAGAAAAAAACAAAATAATTAGTAACATTTTCTCTCATATTTATAGGGAAAGGGGAAATTGTTTAACCAGGAAAGGCACACTAAGCCGGAGCTTGTTTCCAGGTGCGACCTGGGAGCACAAGGAAGTTAAGTGACTTGCTGAGGGTCACACAGTATGCAAGTGGAAGCTGTGGGATTACAAACCCAGGTCTGGTCTGCTGGATGTCACCAGATTTGCAGCTCAGAGCCTTAGACCACTGCGCTATACTGCCTCCAACTATTTATGATAGCATATACTGTAGACAAAGCATTCAGAATTTTTTTTGTGTGGAATTTAACATTAACAATGCACATATTACTACTTCGTTTGATAAGCTGGGCTGAGCTATTTGTAGTCTTGCTGTTCCTCTCTGGGTGACTATCCCCCTCTTCTATTTTGGCATAGCTAGATTGACTCAGTAGAACTACTGATCCCATGGATATGCTCTTTGTTCTTTACAGTGATAAACTCCCTTAAACGTGAGTCGCCTACTCATTTTCCTATCGACCTACCCTGTTGGAATAGCCAGAATTCTTTCTTTCTGCTGCCCAAGACATTGGCCCCAATTCTAGAACAGTTACGCCTGGCATAACAGCACTTGTGCCAAGTAGAATGGTGCATGTAGCAACTTACACCAGTAGTTGCGACATGCGCGATTCTACAAAGTGGCCTGCGACATGTCACAGGCCACTTGCGCTGAAGAGCTTTTATGCTGGCAGTTACACCACAAACCCCATGTGACATGGCACTAGGAGGTTTAAGGCAGCAGTTGTGCCCCATTCCAGAAGGGCAGCAACAATATCCCCAATTTCGGGATTCTACAAAAACCCCTGGAGGAGAACTGGCAATGTAAGTTACGCCAGCTTTTAGCTGGTGTAACTTACGGATGCCCCCTGAGGGTCCTGTAGAACCGCCTGCAGTCCAGCAGTCATGCCACAGTTGCCCTTCCCCCATGCCCAGCAAGCCACATTAGGCACCCCGCAGAGCTGCCCACACCAACTGCCCCCGGAATGGTCATTATGTGCCCCACAGGGCTGCCCACACCTACTGCCCCTGACATGTACATTCAGTGCCCCTAGGGCTACCCACACCAACTGCCCCTGAAGTGTTCGGTAAGAGCCTGCAAGGCTGCTCACACCCCAGCCCTCGAACTCTTATCAGGAAATCCGCAGGGCAGCGCTGTCATCCCCATTCATGCCCCATCCTGAGTCACCACTGCAAATGCGGCATACACCCTGACAAGCTCTGGTAGTCTAGTGGCCCCTCACACAGCCAAGCCAGTCCACCCAGCACCCTCCACCCATCCCCAGCCAGCGACTGGCACAGCCCACCTCTTACCTCCATGGCCAGCCTCCGACTGAGTTCCATAGGAGCGCTACTGTAAAGACACACTCAGAATATAATTTCTGAGTGCGTCTTTAGTGTAGCACTCCTACAGAACTCAGATGGCGGCTGGCCGTGGAGGTGAGAGGTGGGCTGTGCCAGTCGCCAGCTAGGAATGGGTGGGGGGACCCATTGTCTTTCCCCACTATGTCTTTTTGAGTACCTCTGAGTCCTAGATTTGCACATACACCAGGCTCACTGGATCATAAATTTACTGGATGTGATCCTTAAATTTCCAGCATTCAGGTTGGAACTGTTAACACTTTGTGCTTACTTGCTCCAACCTGGGGGACTACCACTGTTGTGATACCCAGCTCAGCTGTCCATTTCACCTGGTGACCCCCTCTGGCTACCTGCCTCTTGTACCCCTATCTTTAATTATAATCCCCTAGACAAGGCTGAGTGAAATTAGAAAATTACAGTTTTATGGAATTTTTCATGAAATTCTACAATTTTCAGAAAGACTCATGGGATTTGATTTTAAGTACAGATGTTATTTTGCAATTTCTTGCAGCAAGCAATTAATAAAATCAGCATACACAGTCTCCTTGTAAGGCATAAGACCCTCCCAAATTTAATGGAATTGCATTCTCTAGTTTTAAAGTTTCAGGGGTTTATAAATATGTAGTTTGCATTCTTGCAAAATTTAATTTTTAAATGTTATGAAAGTTTGACTGCTTTTTATTCAATCCCACTGAAAGCTGCAAATATGAACTTTTTCAAAATGATCATGTGATACAGTAGTTGAAATGTTTCAACGCTGGTTAAATTTGGATACGTATGTTTAAAATGATACAGAACTAACCAAAATTTTAATTTTGGCAACATGTTTGGCAGGCAGTAACTCAATCCCATTTAAGGCTAGAAATGTGAAACTATATGCATATACAAACATAGTCACAACCAGTATACCTGTCAATTTTTGTAATATTTCAATGAATACTATCAAAAGTGTGCTAAAATTACAGAAATTCAAATTTTGGCAACATGTTTGGCTGCCTATATCTCAGCTCCCATTAAAGCTTGAGACTTACAACATGGTGCATATATGCATTCTAGGCACTTCTCTAAATCCTAATATTGTGGAGAAATTTGGATGAAAAATTTTAAAATTATCTCAAAGTAACTGAACATTAAATTTTGATTAAATGTTTGGGCACCCATAACTCTGCCTCTTCCAAGCTACAACTCTGAGAGTTGGTATACACTTGCATGCAATAGGGTACTGTGTATTTGGTATTATTTTGACATGTTCTAATAAAAATATAGTGAAATAAATGAAATTTAACATTTTGCAAAATTCTGTGGAATTTTTTTGACAATTCTGAGGAATTCCATGGAATCAGAATGGTCATTCAGCAGGCATTCCATGGGCAGAATTTTATACTCTGCACAGCTCTAAGAGTTACATAGTAATTGTTGGCGGAAAAAAACCCATGGTTCATCAAGTCTACCCTCATTCTAGATTAGTTCACTTCCATACTTCAGATCCTGTCGGACCTGTGATCTTACTTCCCCCTTTTTCTAAGTTTGAGTCCTCTGTGTCTATCCCATGCATGTCTGAATGCCTCTACTGTGCTTGCAACCACCATTTCCACTGATAGCTTGTTCCAGGATTCCACCACCCTTTCTGTGAAAAATTATTTCCTCGCATTACCTCTGAGTCTAGCCCCTTTCAACCTCATATCATGGCCCCTTGTCTTTGTGCATTTCCCTTTCTGTAGAAATTTGCCATCCTCCACTTTATTTATCACCTCAATGTATTTGAATACCTCCATCATGTCCCCCCTTTCCATTCTAACCTCCAATGAGTACATATTTAACTCTCTGAGCCTCTCCTCATAGTTTTTCCAATGCATGCCCCCAACCATTTGGTTGCCCTTCTCTTTGCTGTCTGCACCTTTTCAATGTTCTTTCTGAGATGGAGCCTCCAGAACATGGTGGCAGTATAGTCTGTAGGTTAGAGGAACGAGGTGTGAACAAGCTTGATACATCCAGCAGAACAGACCTGAGTTTGATTCTTACAACCTCCACTTGCATACTGTGTGACTCTGAGCAAGTCACTTAACTGCCCAGTGCTCCCAGGTCACCCCTGAAAACAGGCACTTGTGCCTAGTGGGCCTAACCCGGTTCCAAAGACTAAAAAAAAAAAAAAAAAAAAAACTGGACATAGTACTTGAGGTGAGGCCTCACCAGTGACCTATACAGGAGCAATATTACCTCTTTCTTTCTACTAGTTATACCCATCCCTATGCATCCCAGCATCTTATTCACTTTTCCCACTGTCTTTCCACTTTGACTTGCCACTTTGAGGTCATCTGTTATGATGACTCCCAGGTCCCTTTCCTGATTTATTGATCCCACCTCCTCTACACCCAGCTGGTACATTGTCCTTGGGTTTTTATGTCCCATATGCATAATTTTACACTTTTTAGCATTAAATCCCTTCTGCCATTCCCATGACCATTCCTCTGGTCTTTCTAAGTCCTTTTTCATTTTATCTATCCCCTCTGGTGTGTTGACCCAGTTGCAGATATTTGTGTCATCTGTGAAAAGACATACCTTCCCTTCTAGACCCTCTGCTATGTCACTAATGAATACTTTGAACAGTAATGGCCCCAGAACTGATCTCTGTGGTACCCCACTTGTCACCTTTCTCATCTCTGATCTTCCTCATTTACTACTACCTGCTGGCTCCTGTTGCTCAGCCTGCACCCACCTTGTTGCTTTTGCCCTCAGCCCTACCCTGTTCAATTTGTTTACTAATCTCCTGTGTGGGATGGTGTCAAAGGCCTTCTTAAAATCCAGGTAAGCCACATCCATTGCCTTCTCCCCCCAATCCACAACTTTTGTCACCCAGTCGAAGAACTCTATTAGGTTAGTTTGGTATGATCTCCCTCCTGTGAAACCCTGCAGCCCATTTTTGGACAGGTACTCAACCATCATTTCTTTTATTAAGGTCTTCATAACTTTCCCACTACTGACATTAGGTTTATCGGTCTATAGTTTCTTGCCTCCTCCCTACTCCCATTCTTGTGAATTGGCACCACATTTGCACTCCTCCAGTCCCCTAGAATCACTCCTGTTTCCAAGGACTGATTGAACAGGGCTGCTAGGGGAGCAGCTAGTTCCCCCCCTCAGTTCTTTCAGTATCCATGGATGCACCCCAGAAGGTCCCATTGCCTTATCCACTCTTAATTTCACAAGTTCCCTGAGTATCCTCCCTTCTGTAAAGGGGCTTCTGTACACCACCCCTCTGGTCCCTCCTATATCCTTTACCTGTGGACCATTCTCTACTCCTTCTTATACCTTTTCTTATTCTTTTTTTTTTGTAAGGTTTATTTATGCACCCTGACCTATGGGGCGTCTCTCAGGGTCTCTCCCACCAGCTGCCGAACACAACCACTCTCCTGAATGAACTACTCCAGCTACATCAGGTAAGTGGGGTCTGGGGGCTCCCCCGGCCCAAGAAGCAGCCCCAGACCCCAAGGAGAACTGGAGAGATGGCTGGTGTTGGGTGTGAGGTTGGATGGGCTGCTTTTCTGATCACCATTGCCTCACCCAAAGGAAGGGGGTAGTTCCATGTTTTTTCTGCCTGGAGCATGGACGTGCAATGACGTTCCACCCAGCAAGCACGCATTCCCACATGCCCCTGGGAGATATCCACCATGCTCCAATCCCCAAGCATCTGATTCCGAGTACTGTAGTGCCTCAGCCTCTGCCAGGGGATGTCAGTGCATCGGAAGATCCCCCGAACCCTCCCCAGGACTAGGAGAGCTGTCTATGGGTGCTCGATCCTAGTCCTCCCCTGCTCCCTGAGCTCGTTCCTGAACTTGGGTCACCGGCGCAGCATGAGGTATGGCATCCAGTGCCTCAGCCCTCAGCACCACTGGGTCGGCTCCTTTTCTTATTCTTAATACCTGTTCAGTATGTCTGCCTTCCTCTGGTCCTCATCCACACTTTCACCCTCCTCCCCCTTAAATCTAACTGTTCCTGCTTTGTTTTTTCTCCTTTCACTAATGTATCTGTAGAATGTTTTATCCCACTGTCGCACTGTCCTTGCTATGTTTTTCTCTGTAGGTACTTTTCCTTCCCTAACAGCTTTTACGGCCTCACTCAGTTTCTTCTGATATTATTCTCTATCCTGTGCCCCCTGCATTGCTTTGTACTTCTTGAAGGCCAGCCTTTTTGCCCTAACTTTTGATGCTTCTTCCTTTGAGAACCATAGTGGTCTCCTCCTTCTCTAGTTCTTTGTTACCTGTCTTGTGCATAGGCTCGTAGCTTCCTCTAAGGTCTTTCAGATTTTTGTCCAGCTTTCCTATACACCTTCCCCTTTTCCTATCTGTGACATTGCTTTTCTAACCCCATCCACTATTCTCCCAAAATCCACCCTCCTGAAATCCAGGACCCTCATTTTAATGTGGTATGCCTCTTGTTCTGTTCTAACCTCGAACCTCACCGTGCTATGATGACTCATCCTCGGGTAATCCCCCCACTGTGACATTAGTGACACTGTCTCTATTAGAGAGTATGAGGTCAAGTATAGGCCTTTCCTGTGTGGGTTCAATTATGAGTTGCTTTAGAAATGCCCCTTGTAGTTCTTCCAGGACTTCCCAACTTCTATTAGTTGCCACTACTGGGATGCTCCAGTCATCATCAGGCATACTGAAATCCCTCATCAGTATTACCTGAATTGGATCACCAACTGGCTGAGGTGTAGGCTGCAAAGGGTGGTGGTGATGGGGGGGGACTCTCATCACCAAGGGACGTTATGAGCAGGGTGCCTCAGGGATCGGTACTGGGACCAGTGCTGTTTGGGATATTCATAGCAGATATCTCAAATGGGATCCTGAGTAGGATCATCCTGTTCACAGATAATACAAAGATTGGAGCAGTGCTTGATGACATAGAGGGGTGGAGGGGGCTCCAGGAGGACCTGATCAAACTACAGGAGTAGTTGGAGACATGGCAGTTGGAGTTCAATGCCAAGAAGTGCAGGTTCTGAACTTCAGAGTGAGGAACCAGAGGAGGAAATATCAGTTGGGAGGGGTACAATCAGAAAGCACCATGGAGGAAAAGGATCTAGAAGTACTAATAACAGGGAGCATAAACCACTCAGCTCAGTGCAGGAAGGTGGATGCAAAGGCAAACAAGATGCTGGGGTGCATAGCAAGGGGAATCTCCTGCATACACAGAGAGGTGATCCTTCCCCTGTACAGGTCACTGGTCAGGCCACACCTGGAATACTGCGTGCAGTACTGGCATCCATTCTTGAAGAGGGACATCAGACTGCTGAAAGGGGTGCAGCGTAGGGCAACGAAGATGATCCAGGGACTGGAGGGAAAATCCTATGAGGAGAGGCTGGGAGAGCTGAACATGTATTCCCTGGAGGAGAGGAGGGATGGTGGGATATGATCAAAACCTCTAAATACTTAAAGGGAATAAACAAGATTAATACAGAAGGGATTCTTCAGATCAGAAAGGGGAGGGACATGAGAGGGCATTGACTGAGTCTGGAGGGGGGAGATTCAGGAGGGAAATCAGGAGACACTTTTTCATGGAAAGGGTGGTAGACAAGTGGAATACTCTGTCCAAGGAAGTGGTATCATGTAGAATGGTGGGAGGATTTAAGAGGGGGTGGGACAGAGTGAGATGGGGGTTGTTATGAGGAGGGGAGGAGAGAGTGGGGCAGCTGCAAGTTGAGGGGCTAGCTGCACAATCAAGTAGCCTTGATAGATCATGAAGCCTGTTTCTGCTGGCATTTGGTAAGTTCGTATGTTTGTATGTACCTCTCCTTTGCTGGACAGCTCCCTGATTACCTTCGGCATTTCCCTATCCACTTCCTCATTCTGTGCAGGTGGTCTGTAGATTACCCCTGTCCCTATTTTGGCCACTCCCTTTGCCTCCAGTGCCACCCATATCATCTCCTTGGCCCCTCCTTCCCTTGGTATCTCAGTGGCTTTGAAATTTTCCTTAATGTAAAGTACTACCCTGCCTCCCTTTCTTCCCACTCTGTCCTCCTGAATAGCACATACCCTGGTATGGCTACTTCCCAGTCTAGGATATCGCTGAACCAGGTCTCTGTGATTGCCACTATATCCATATCTTCTTCCAGTATAGTAGTTCTAGACCTGCAACTTTATTGCCCAGGCTCTGGGCATTTGTGGACATTACATTCCAGATCTTATCACCCCTTTACTTAGTATTGTGTTTCTTCTCATCCCTGTTTCCTACTCTGTTCCCATTACCTACTTCCCATCCCTCATCTCTGTCCCGTTCTACTTGCATGTGGATATTATGGGATTTTTTTTCCTCCTCCTGCTCACTGTTATAGAGGATTGTATATGAGCAAGTATGCACAACAAGGGTAATAACCCAAATCGAGAGGGTTCATGGTAACAGTCAACCGAGAGCGCAGCTCAAGAGGTCTCTTGTTACCAAGGTACCCTTGAGATTCTAGCACACCCTTGTCTGTGCATACTTGCTCATACGGAATCTTTTATAGTGTATGAGCAAGGATTGAAACTTTTTCCCACATGGATACAAAACTACACAAGAACGTATCTACCTTGTGATTCAAAAACAAATGTGACGGACAAAAAAATCACTTTATGCAAAGCAAGAATGTATTGGTATTTTTTGAACAACCTTGCAACAAGCGACAACAGACTTTCATTAAATTTAAACAAGGAAAAGGTATAACAGTCTCAACATTAACTATTCTTCAAGGAAAAATTCTGTTTTCTTATCTTTTGGTGCTTTCCAGGGCTTCGTTTCAAACAGTTCTGCTACAGGCTGTGGGGAAACAAAAAAGCAGGGCAGCATTTCAGTATCGGGCAACAGGAAAAGGAAATCTTAGCACAACTTGGGGAGGGGCTTACCTTAATCAACATCCGAGGTCTCATCAGAGCAGTCATCAATAACGGCAATCCTACATCTTTTTTGCACATACTGCTTTACTATTTTTACAGTAACTGCCTGTTGAAAGATGCAATTCTCGAGCTGGCCCAGTGGCGCAGAGGGCTGAGGCGCTGGATGCCTTACCTCGCACCATGCCAGCGACCAGAGTTTGGGAGTGAGCTTGGGCCATTGGAGGCTGGCAGGGGGGGTATGGAGCTGGCTGGAGCAGCCGAAAGGCAGCTTTCCTCTCTGGGGAGGATCTGGTGCATCCCTTGGTGCAGGTCTGCCTCCTGGTGGAGGCTGGGAATGGAACAGCCAAGGGTGCACACAGGCATTAGGCCATAGGGTGGGCGGATGGGGCTGTCACCGGGGCTGTAGTACGCATGCGTGCCTCCACGCACTTGTGTCTCTACTCCTGGGGCCCCAGGTTAACAAGGGAGAAAATGGAGGAGAAAAATTCCCTGTTGGCTGGATGAAGCCTGACCTCCTGCAGGCACTGCTCTTGGGCCGGGCATAAGGTAAGCCCAGGTAATTCCGGGAGTTGGAGCTGGGGGGGCCGGTCGGGCCGATGGGGGCTCCTGGGGATAGGCACATAAATAAATACACACACACACACAAAAAAAAAAAAGAAAAATGCAATTCTCTCCAAATTGACAGTAGTTCATATGGTCGTCCAGTGGCTTTGGGGTTTTTGATGGCAATGACTGTGTTGTTTCCGATGCAGAGGACACAGCAGAAGCTGAGCAGGTAGAGACTGTTGAGTTTACTCTTGATCCACCTGCAAATATTTCAGAGTTTCTTTTCTGTTTGTGATCAGACAAGGAACTATAGTTATTTATTAATTGTAGGCAGCGATGTCCAGACACTTTCTGGCTTTCTGTTTGTGGTATGTCCACATTGATAAGCCTTTGTACTGAGGTTTTACGTGTCGAGTGGTTGGTGATTCGCTTATCTGGTCGCAGTCCAGCTTTGGATTTTGTTTGTTTCAACATAGATCAGATTTTATTCTCACCCACTGGCATTGAGCGAAACCACTGAGAGAAGCCTGGCTTGTAGTTCACATTTGGTGCCAGGTAGAAAGGGGCATCATGCTGCAGCATTGAGGGGGGTCTTTGACTGGCATACAGTTCATAGGCAGCAATGGGGTCGCGCTCGGGGGTGCTTATGTTTTTGTACATACGAGGCTTTATTGCTCGAATATCTCTGGGTTGTCTCCCGAGTGGGTTTTTGTCTGCCGCTCAACATATTGCAGATGTTTATGCCCCTCCATGTCCACAAGAAGCTGCAGATTGACCCATTGCAAGGAGTACTGCTCAGCATGTGCGTCTAGGTAGATCCCATTGTTCACAAACAACATGTTAAGAAGGATCTGTGGGTGGGCTGAAGCCGGCATCCAGAATGGCTGCTTAATTCTGGAGCTCTGTGCCTAAACCGGCAGGAATCTCCCTTTCCCCCGCTACCCCGGGATGCATTGAGGAAACAAATTGTGGGACTTGGTAGGGAAAACAGTTATGCCACCAAAAATGTCAAAAAAAAACAGGGACAACTTCCATTTAAAAGTGCAAATAACAGGTTTAAAGATCTGGGCCTGAGGCTCTGCCACCACGAGGAGAGAATGTTGGCAACAGAGCTGCAACAACCTCAGCAGGGACCATGGAAGACAACGTGTATAGCCCTCAATTTTTGGTACTGGAAAAGTTATTTAACGATTTAAAATATGACCTGACCAGTAAAATGAATGCTGGATTTGAAAATGTATCTGCACAGTTGGCCCTCCTGCAAACAACAGTAAACAACCTGGGGGAGACAGTGGAACAACACTCGGCTCGATTAACGGCGGTGGAAGAAAGGGTTAGTACGCAAGAAAACCATTGTAATCAGTGGCGCCCCCAATTGCAAGCAGCAATGACTGAAATAGAGAAATTAAAAACAATATTAGATGACCATGAAAATAGGGAGAGGTGAACAAATGTACGAATAGTGGGCATGGCTGAAGGGGTGGAAGGCAGAGACTGTGTAACTTTTTGCCAGACATGGTTAAGAGCAAAGTTAGATCTACCAGCAGAATGCTCTTTGGAGATACAGTGGGCACATAGAACCCCTGGTCGACGACCACTCCCAAACAAAAGGCCTGATTACATTATTGTAAAATTTCTGAGATATCAGGACAGAATGGCGGTACTGAATGCAGCACGAAAGGTGGGCCCCATTAGAGAAGGCTCTCAATCTGTCAGTATATTCCAAGACTTCTCACGGTTGGTACAAACATATCGGAATGCATTTATGCCTGTGAAGAGCAGGTCACATCAACTGGAGTGGCCTTTTGCACTTGTCTACCCTGCTCAACTGATCATTAGGAGAAAAGGTGCTACACCGAAGGTGTTCACAAACCTGGATGTGGAAATGCAGTATATTGAACATGAATCGAAGCAACAAGAAGATGCAGATGAGTGAACTTTACTTTGGAACTGGGCTAACTCATTAGTACTTTTACCCTTGTCGCCCAATAATATACAGGATGCATATAGAAGGAGTGGGGTTGGGGGGGGAAGTGAAGTTTACTTCTCGGTCTGCTCCATAACTCCTAGGAGGCCTATCAAGGCTGGAGCGGGTGGCCTTCCCCGTTTCCCCTCATGCTGTACTCTGGGCAGGACCTTTTTGTTTCTTTTCCTCTAAACAGGTGAACCAGAGTGACATTACAGAGACCTAAATGATGCCTAATAACTCTTTGTTAAATGCTGGGACAAATCTTTAGTTAATTTATTTATACTTTTACAGCACCAAGCTACATCAATGGTCTGATTAGCAGAATGTGGGCAATGGGAAGCCAAAAAACTGTCTTGCCTGTCTCTGCACATTAATTGTGCAGTGGGCTGATCTATGTCTGTATGGGGCAGCATCAACATGGGACGAGGGTACAGGGGGCCGAGAAGCTCTGTCCGGTCTGTTTTGAAACTCTTATGAGGCCTATAATGGCTGGAGCGGCCGGCTTTCCTCACCTCACCTGACGTTAGCCCTGGGGCCTGGAGCGGCTCTACAGTGCTCCACCTGTAGTTATCGAATTTTGCTTTGGTTATTATACTTGGCTCCCAGAGGCTGTCGTATGCTCTGCCTTATTTACATTAGATTGCAGAACCAAGGGCAAGGTTAATCAAATTAATAAGGAAATGCAAACCTTTCCTCTTGTTTCATTTTTGTCTGCCGGGGGATGATGTGGGTACGGAATGTGTGCCGGATTTTAACTAGTGAATTGGTTTTCCTTGAATACATGGACACAACATATGTCCCGGAGGGGGGGGGAGAGGGATTCAGTTGTTTTTATTTTTGTATGTGTTCCGGGTGGGGTGGGCGCGGGCCAGCGCAGGAGACCAGTTTTAAACTGGTCACCCCCTCCTAATGAAGCGGGGGGGTATTTTCACATGACCCAGTGATTAAAAATGAGATGGAACACTTGGAGAATGACAGGGCTTATGAGCAATAAAAAGACTGTATGCTAAATTATGTGTGGGGGCCTGCCCACCCCTGTTGGGCTCCTCATTCTGGAGGTTCCCTGGGGAGGGATGGACCCCTAAGTGTTCTCGATTAACCCAGATTTACATATCTATTTTATCTAGACAATGGGGTTGTGGGAGGCTATATTTTATGCTCTGCAGTTGGGGTGGGTCGCGGCCCACCACACCTGGCCTTATTGAGAAGAAAAGGACGGTTTGGCCAGCAGGCTATTCCACGAGAATAAAGGGGGTTTTAATTAGAGGTATACCTGGGGGGAAGGGGGAAGCCAGGTGGTGAATTAAAATGTGATACTACCTGGCTAGATTACTGACACTAGGGGTTTAGTTTTTCTAGTAGGTTAAGCAAGCGCCGTTGCACAGGTCTTTATCTTTCTCTTTTTTCTTTTCTTCTTTTATCTTTCTGGGTCTTTTTTTGTGGGGGACCTCTCTGAAATGTGTCAGATGAGAGGGCAGGGTAGGGGAGATTTATTAATTGCTTAAAAATAAAAAGAACAAGAGTCGTGGTGGATGCGAGGGGCTCGGGATAGTTGCAATTCGATGTGCTTGGGAGATCCTAGATCTAGGAATATATCTGATGTCACCATATGGCTAGTTTAAAAATGTTATCCTGGAATGTAAATGGCTTAAAAACTGCAGTGAAACAGAAATGTGTATGGGCATATATTAAGAAAAAGAATGCAGATAGTGTGATGCTTCAAGAATTGCATTTAACATGTGATGAGATTAAGCAAATAGAAAAAAAATAGGGGGATACGATGATAGCATCTTATTTTATGTCCAAGGCCAGAGGAACATGTGTGTGGTTCAGACCAGGGGTCAGGGTTCAAATTCATGCAACTCAAAGAGACAGTCAGGGAAGGTATGTTATAGTGAAGGCTACGGTGGAGGAGGAGTTACTGGTCCTGGGATCTTTGTATGGGCCTACATTTGATTATCCAGAATTTTTTGAGCACTTGGCTATCATGCTAGCAGTGTTCCCAGATAAATTGATCATAAGGGGTGATTATAATACCTATAGGGACCCACTTCTTGACCATTCTAAACCCAGTCTCAGGCATTCCCCCAGGAGTGTGGGAGCTCTCCAGAGATTGGCGGAGGAAAGGGCCTTGTAGGAATTGTGGAGATTTAAACACCCAGATGCAGAGGAATTTTCTTTCTACTCCTGTGCTCATAGGGTCTATACAAGATTAGACTATTTTCTGACTTCTCCTGCCTTTTTGTGGCGTATAAGGGAGATAGACTATGGTCCTATCATAGTATCAGACCATGCTCCATTATACTTAGAGATGGAGAAAGAGACAGATGAGGGAGGGATGTGACAATGGAGAATGGATCCCACATTACTGTTAGGTCCTCAATATGTGCAACAAATGTCCAAAAAGCTAAAGGAGTTCCTTGAAAATAATAAGGTGGAAGACACCTCAGCAAGAACTACTTGGGAGGCCCTGAAAGCTTTTGTAAGGGGGGAGACTATCTCATATGCAGCCTTTAAAGGCAAAAAAAAAAAGTGAAGGGAGAATGAACTAGAAGCTAATATACTGAGGTTGAAAAGGCAGGTTATGGGTAGCCAGTCACCTGAGGATCTGGTGAAACTGAAGAGTGTGAAGGCGGAATACAACCATCTGTGTTGTAAATGTATAGAAAGAGATATCTTAATGTCAAAAGCGGGACAGTATTTCGTGGGGGACAAGTCAGGGAGATGGATGGCCTGGTTAATCAAAAAACAAAGAGCAGAAAGAACAATCTTAACAATAGAAAATGAGAATGGGGAAGGTACTTCTTCTGCTTGAGAGATAAATACAATCTTCAAATCCTTTTATGAAAAGTTGTATTCATCTGAATTCCTGCAAGGGACAAATTTAGATAGTTTCCTAGAAAATATACCCCTTCCTGAAATACCCGTTCAGATAAATGAGATGCTGGGACAAGAACTTAAAGTTCAGGAGATTAAGGAGGCAATCTGGGCCTATAGGTCGGGGAGAGCTCTGGGGCCTGATGGTCTGCCCATAGAATTCTACAAGAAATTTTGGAATGATTTGGGCCAGCTTTTACAGTATATGGTGAGGGAAGTCTTGGGGGAAGGAGGGCTGATGCCATCTCAGCAGTTAGCTATTATAACAATTTTACCCAAACCGGACAAGGAGCCAAAAAAATGTGGCTCATATCGTCCAATCTCTTTACTAAACGCTGACTATAAGATCATAGCGAAAATACTGGCAAGGAGATTGGAGTGGGTTTTACCACAGATCATCCATCATGACCGGGGGGGCTTTGTTAAGGGGAGGCAAGCAAGGCATAACTTAAGACGAGTAATGAACATAATTTGGCAAGGGTCCAGAGGAAGGAAAACGTGCAGAGGCCTCCTCGCATTAGATGCAGAAAAGGCCTTTGACAGGGTCGAATGGCCGTTTATGTTTGCAGTACTAAGAAAGTTTGGTCTGCACCCAGTCTTCAGACAGCGGGTGGAGTGCTTGTATGAATCCCCATGGGCTCAAATTCTTACAAATAATACCTTATCACCCCCCTTTCGACTCCATAGAGGGATGAGACAGGGGTGCCCCCTTTCGCCATTGATATATGTGTTGACCATTGAGGTCTTGGCATCAGCCATTAGACATCATCGGGATATAGAAGGTTATAAAGGGACTGGAGAGGAGCATGTTATCTCTCTTTTTGCAGATGATGTGCTTTTATTCTTAGCTGATCCAGTGAGAACAATGCCTGCCTTGACTTCCCTTTTCAGGGAATATGGTCCTATTTCAGGTCATAAGATCAACTGGAATAAGAGCGAATGGCTCCCTCTGGTGGACGGTGGAGAATCCATACAGATAAGTGGCATAGGTATTACTCCTAGAACAGTAATTAAATAACTGGGAATACTGCTACTGCGTAGAATAGTGGTTGTGGGGTACATAAATTACAGTCCATTAGCAACTAAAATTAAGGAACAATGTAGTAGATGGAAGTCACTCCCCTTGTCTTTGTTGGGAAGGGTAAACTTAGTAAAAATGCAAATTCTACCTCAATGCCTTTACCTTTTTCAGACCCTACCTATTATGCCTCCACCGGGCTGTCTCAAGTCCCTTGAGGGATCTATTACTTCCTTAATTTGGGCAAATCGAAGACCTAGGATCAGGAAGGAAGTGTTGTGGCAGCCAATGCACAGAGGAGGTCTGACACTCCCGAATTTGAAGCAATATGCTTTAGCGGCCCAACTAACATTTGTCATGGATTGCCAGGAAATAGGAGGAAGAGCGAGGGCTTGGGTCACTATGGAGTCACAAGCTAGGGTGTGCTCCCCCTATGCCTTATGTCTCCTCCCATCAGGATTGAGGGAAGGAGATGGAGAGAAGTCTAAGAATCCATTCACCAAATGTATGCTTAAAGCCTGGGGGAGAGCTTCACTGCTGATGCGGGACAAGGGAGGTTTGTCACCAAAGGGTCCATTTTGTTTCGTTTGTGGAAGATGAAGTGGCTCCTTCCTCGATCAAACAGGCTTTGAGGCAGTGGGAGGGGAAGGGTCTTTTTCTCCTGTCCCACCACTGAATTATCTAGCTTTTCTGAGCTGAGACAAACATTTAACATCCATCCATCACACTACCTTACTTATGTGGTAATAAGATCCAGGATGCTTAAGTTAACGGGATGGGGGTGGGCCTTCCTTGAGTAGAACATCTCTGGAGGAAAACTTTCAACACTGTAAAACCCATGGGTGTGAAACCACTGTCCTTGCTATACAAAGCTTTGTTGGGAGCACAGTCAGAGAAGCTGAAAAAGTTAAAAGACAGCTGGGAAAGGGACTTGGGTGTGGACAAGTTAACAGGAGGAGACTGGGATTTGGCCCTGTGGAGTAGCAAGGCTGTTTCTGTAAACAACAGATTGCAAATAATTAATTATAACATTGTGCATAGAATCTATCGTACTCCTGCTCTGGCACACAAGATCAACCCCCAGATCTCAGACCAATGCCCTAAATGCTATTCTCAGAGATGTACCTTTTATCACATGGTTTGGGAGTGCACAAAAGTGGGAACATACTGGAATGAAATAAATCATATCTTAAATAAGGTCTTGGAGAGTAAGATTCAATTAGACCCCGTAGATGTTCTACTTGGAATACCAAGAAATGGAGGGGGTCAGTCAGTAGCCTCACATCCTTTGAGAAGACTGGCAATAGTAGTGGGCAAGCAGATTTTAGCGCAAAATTGGATGGCTCAGGCCATGCATACTATCGCTCACTGGGTAAATGCCCTCCTAAACAACATGAAGCTACAACACATTCAATATAAAGTTCTGGGATGACTGGCCAAATATAATAAGATCTGGTCCCCCTTGGAAAGGGCCTTGAGGAAAAAATGGTTTCTGTTTTTTTAGGTAACCACATGTTCTGAGGGCACTGTTTATAGAAGGTGGAAGGGAGTTCCTCTGGCGCTGGACTGAACAGGGGTCTATAATAAAAGGAGGTGCTGCATCAGTATCCCCATACAAAAATGGGGGAATTCCAGGAATTTAAGTAAATGGTAAAATCACAATGACTACAGTTGGCTAGTTTCACTGTATAAAATAGTGTTTTCATTAATTGGATCATGGATTGTACCCAAGCTATGTGTACATGTATTATACTGTAATTGAACGAGATGTCAGTGATTATCTACTATATAGAGCTCTCCTCACTCCGGTGGCTCTTCTATAAATAAAGTTTTTTTTTAAAAAAAATAAAGGGATTCAGGACTCTGTAACCCCAGTGTCCCAGTTATGAAAAGCTTGTCTACGTCCTGCTGGGTCAGCGCTTCAGATTGCATGGGTCTGCTTCCTTTGCTAAGCTTTTTCAGGAACTTTTGCTTTGCTGACAGGGTTGCCAGTGTCTCTTCAAATGCGTCCTGATTGCCATGGAAGATGGCATGCCCATATTTGTTCTTGATGAGGTATCTATCTAGGCTGCCAATTATTCCTCAGATTGTATTTGGCTCATATTGTGCCCCGTCTTGTCGCTCCATTATGAATATAAAGTTTGCGATCAGTTCATCAAGCTCGGCCAGCCCTATGTCGCAAATATTTCTTGCCTCCCCTTGATCAGCTAAATGACTTTTGAAAAAACGAAAATTGTTTTTAGTTTTTTTTTATTGTTCTTTTATTCTCTTAGTCAGCAATGAATTTAGCCCTTTCAGCAGACATGGCTGCACCTAATGTGTTATCCATGCCTTGTTTACTTTGACTTTTGCCCTGTTGTCAACTACGCTGTCACAGACTTTCAGGAGCAGAATGAAATGACAGCTGTGACAGTGCTGACAATGGTTGAAATTCCTCGAGGTAAATTCAGCGCGAGGGCACGTTCCATTTGATTTGCCTCAGTACTGACATTCCTAATGCAGCACAACAGATATTTGATGTCACTAGTAAAGTACAAGCCTGTTCTGGTAATCAATTTTCTTACACAACACTCACTCATACACTACATCTTTATTGTTTATCTTTTGGGGGTGGACAGTCAATTCCCTTGCATTCTAGTCTGCCCCCCCCCCCCGGCTAGTTTAAATGCCTGCCAATGTAGCATTTAAACTTTTCATTGAGGAGCTCAGTTCCCGTCCTGAACAGATGCAGACCTTCAGCCTTGAATAATCCTCCATCCATTCAGGTGGATCCCCAGTCCCCAATAAATCCAAATCCCTCCACATCGCACCATTTCTTCAACCATATGTTGAAGTTCCTGGTGCGGACACTCTTATGCTCTCCTATGTCCTTGACAGGTAGTACTTTTGAAAAGGTGATGGTTTTGACTACCTCCTTTAGACCCCTTCCCAATCTTCTGAACTCCTCCTGAACTACCTCTGGTTCTTCTCTGGCCAGATCATTTGTCCCTAAATGGATAATAATGTCCATTGCCGCCCTGTCCCTATTACAATAAACAATCAGTCAAGTAAGTTTTTCAACTCCACATCCTCTCCTCTGTTTCCTCTGCCACCTGGTCACTGCAAATCCTGTATCTACCTGTGGAGGGGAAGAGAAGAGAAGAAATAAAGCAGTCAGGTTAAATTAAATACAAGGCCCCGCCACAACCATCTCCCTTCAGCCAGACAGCTTCTGATGTAGTGTGTTCCAAATAGCACAATTTAAATCCCGTTCCCTATTGTTTGAACTTGGTGCCATTTTATTAGCCTCTCTGTCAGCCTTCCACCACTGTCATCACCAAAACAGGCAGTCCCCTTTGTCCTTTATCGGCGTTCTTTCCTTCGGTGCCTCACTGTTCCTACTGCAATAACAATTAGTCAAGTTAGTTTTTCAACTCCATGTCCACTCCTCCAGTGTGTGTGTGCTATAAACAATGATCAGTCAAGTTAGATTTACAACTACATATCCACTCTTCTGGTGTCACAACCGAATATCTGCCCATCTCTATTCCCTCTGCCACCTGATCACTGTAAATCCTGCAGCTAGTTGTGGAGGGGAAAAGAAGTAATAAAGCAGTCAGGTTAAATTAAATACAGAGCCCTGCCACAACTATCTCCTTTCAGTCAGGTGGCTCCTGTTCCAACCCCTTTATCACTCCAGAGTACACTTTATGTTTTATTTTTAATATTTGAGAATTTTTATTCTTTTAAGTTCCCCTTCAGATTCAGTCTTTATCCTGTACTGGCCTGAAACCTCTCCATCTGATGCACAGGCTCTGTGAAAATTCCTAGCATCACCTCCACAGCAGGTATACCTCCCCAGGATCCAATGTGGTGGTGGCGTTGGAGGAAAGTAGGGTGGCCAGATCTGGGACAGGCAGAAATGGGGAGCATGGACGCTATCCACCCCGGCCATCCCCATTATAATCTCTGCTTTTTTACTCCCTTCCTTCATTAATGGTCTAAACCACAAAAGGATGAAGGGCTGATGTCACATGGCCCCCTGTGATGTTGGATGTGTTCTTGACTCCTGTGCATGACAGACTGTTAAAGAACAGAAGGCAAGAACTTCCCCAATAATATGAGGGTGCTGCCTTCGCCATGCCTTGAAGCGTCTCTGTCCCATGGCTGGAAGTTGGGAATATTTTGCTTATTGGCCCTGCCCCCTCCCCTTAGGGGATCGGCCCCTGCCCTGCATGCCACCCCCCGATGCTCAGACTTACCCCCTCCCAGGCAGGGCCACCAGTGGGCACTCCCTCCCCAATGGAAAATGGTCTCAAGCACTGGCTTACCCCACAGAGTGGGGCCACAGGACCAGGACCCCCCTCTCGGTGGACACGGATCACAGTGGGAGTGGTGGCAGGCAGGGCATCAAGGATGGGGGATGGATTTTGTGGCTGCTGTGGAGATCCCTGGGGGTAGGGACATGCAATGATGGCCAGCATCTGCCCCACCCCCCCTTATGTGAGGTGCTGGTAGCAGTGGTTCCCCCAGCCTCTGCCAGAGGTCTGCAGAGTGCCAGACACTCTTCCCTCTCCCCCCCCAGAGAAGGACAGCAGTGTTTGGGATGCTCAATCATTCTCCCTCCCACCAGCCCTCCAACTCCTGAATCTGTCTCTGAACCCAGGATATTGGTGCCATAAGCAGATGCCATGCCCCTATGCCAGCAGGCTGACCCTTGGGATTATGTTTCTAATACAGGCCTCAAGACTCACTACACTTAGTCAGTCCTGTGGACAGTCTCGTAAAAAGACTTTGGACCAAAATTTCAAAGTGTTGTGCAGGGCTTGCCCAAAGCTCAGCGACATGACACTTAGGTTTTGATGGTGCACTACACCCCTTTGCCACAACTCTGCCTAATTTTACAGTCTCAGGTGCAGTTGCAACAGTTTCCATGATTTACGGCAGCTTGCACCAAATATCTGGCGCAAGCTCCATAAAAAATACCCCCTGGATTGCTGCAAGCTAGACCACGAAAATTTGGTCTAACTTGTGGCAATCGGCACACGGGATAGAAAATCCTGATCGCTGGCCAGGGGAATATCGTAAGCCTAGTACACCATATGTTTGGCACACCTGGGGCTTGCAGCATTCTCACCCTTTTTGAAAATCCAGCCCATTATGTTATCTCCTTGAGTAAGCCAGGTGTCAGAACTTCTAGTCAAAAAGTCAGTGATTAGTATGGTTATGCTGAAATCCAACCTGCAAGACTCTGACTGGACCAAAGTGGTAAACCCCAGAGTGGCTAGTTCAACCAGAACACCAGGACCTGGCGCAACTTGCACAGTCTAGCTAGTCTGGATTTCACTTAGAGGTTAATGGAGGGTGTGAGACCCTCCAAAGTCTTTTAAATGGGTTTGACCCTTAGAACAGCCCCACCGATTTGTCCATCAATCCAGTACAATCTACACCCTTCAAGCATCCAGGTCAGACTTTGTCCCACAGCAGACCACCCTCCAGGCACCTGTACCACCATTCCAGCTACTAGACCAGCCTACTATTCCTGGCCAACCACTCTCTCAGCAGCTGAGACAAACTTTCAGCAGCAGGACCAGCCTCCCGTCCCTTGGACCACTCATACAGCCCCTGCCGCTCTGCAACCCAGCCTGTCTGCCTTTGAACTACCTTTCCAGACCCTGGAACAGTCTCCTAGCAATGGGACCACCCTTCCAGTCTCCAGACCAGCCTCACACCCAAGCAAATCTGCCTACCAGCAGTTGAAGCACCCTACTTGGCCCCAGACCATCATCCAACCCCTAGCAGACCCCCTTGAAAGCACCTGGCCATCATTCTAGCCCAAGGCATTACAAATATAGAAACATAGAAGCTGTCAGCAGAAAAGGACCCCTTGGCCCACCTAGCCTGCCCCACAATTCCCTACCTAGCTTATTTCTGCAGAGCCTACTCAATCGCTGGTCTTATTCCTCCCAAATCCATTGCTAAGGTTCCCCCTGTATCTATCCCATGTATGCTTGAAACCTGTTACTCTTTTGTTATCCACCACTTCTGCTGGCAGTTTGTTACAGCTGTCCACACCTTTTCTAAGAAGAAGTACTTCCTCACATTTCCCCCTTCCAGCTTCAAGTCATTCCCCCTTGTCCTTGAGCATCTTTTCCCATGAAAAATGCTATCCTCCTATATCATATTTATACCCGTGAGGAATTTGAATATTTCTATCATGTCTTCCTCTTCCCCTTCCCTTCTATCCTGCAGAGAGTACATATTTAATTCCTTGTGTCTTTTCTCGTAGCACTTCTGATGCAGGCCATGCACCATCTTAGTTGTCTTCCTCTGTACAGCCTCCACCCGGTCCATATCCTTCCTGAGATGGGGACTCCGGAACTGGATACAGTATTCCAGGTGTGGCATCACCATCAATCTACACAGGGGCAGCACCACCTCTCTCCTTTAGCTGGTGATACCCCTGAATATGCACCCCAACATTCTACTAGCCTTTTTCTATGGCCTTATCACACTGCATTGCTACCTTCAGGTCATCAGATATGATAACCCCCAGGTACCTTTCCTGATTTGTTGCTGTCATCCCCCAATTGATACTTTGCCCCTGGGTTCCTGTGCCCTATGTGCATAATTTTGTATTTTTTTGGCACTGAAGCCCAGCTGCCATACCTTTGACCATTCTTCCAGCTTTTTCAGGTCTTTCTTCATGCTTTCTACCCCCTCAGATGTGTCCACTCTGTTGCAGGTTTTTTTTTTTTTGTCATCTGCAAACAGGCATACCCTCCTTTCCAGCCATTCTGTGATGTCGCTAATGAAGACATTCAATAGGACTGATCTCTGAACCGACCCCTGTGGCACCACACTGATAACCACGTCTTCTTCCTTTTGAACCCCATTTCCCACCATCCTCTGGCTTCTGTTACTCAGCCAACTTTGTACCCATTTTACTACCTTTAGACCCACTCCCAGGCTTCCCAGCTTGTTTACCAGTCACATGTGAAACAATATTGAAGGCCTTACTGAAATCTAAGTAGGCCACATCCACCGCCCCTCCCTGATCCACATCCCTGGTCACCCAGTCGAAGAAATCAATCAGATTTGTCTGGCAAGACCCCGATGAAACCATTGCTGCCTTAGATCTTGCAAACCATTTGTCATAAGGTACCCAGCAATCCTTTCTTTCAGGAGTGTTTCCATAACTTACCAGTCTGT
Source organism: Neoceratodus forsteri (assembly GCA_016271365.2). Taxonomy (NCBI): domain Eukaryota; kingdom Metazoa; phylum Chordata; order Ceratodontiformes; family Ceratodontidae; genus Neoceratodus; species Neoceratodus forsteri. The sequence goes on along the minus strand of CM057458.1, from coordinate 1,108,760,693 downwards.
AGTTTCTTGCCTCCTCTCTATTTCCACTTTTGTGAAGTGGGACCATATCTGCTTTCCTCCAGAGTCCTGGAGCTTCTCCTGTATCTAGTGATAAGTTGAACAGAGCTGTCAGTGGCACAGTGAGCTCCTTCATTAGTTTTTTCAGTATCCTGGGGTGAATTCCTTATGGCCCCATTACCTTATCCACCTTTAGCTTATCTAGTTCTTCTAGGACTCTCTCCTCTGTAAAAGGGCTAGTGTTCACCTCCGTTCCATTAATGACCTTTTCTCCTACCTGTGTCCCATCACCTGCCCCTCCCTGCGTAAATAGTAAAAAAAAAGTACTTGTTCAATATGTCTGCTTTCTTTTGGTCCCCCTCCACATCCCCCCCAGTCCTACTATCCCTGTCTTGTTCTTCCTTTTTTCACTTATTTGCCTGAAGAATGTTTCATCCCCCTTTTTACTGGCTTGGCAATGTTTTCCTCCATTTGTGCCTTGGTGCTCCTAACTGCTTTAGCTGCCTCTCATTGTTTCTCTTGATAATACTCCCTGTCCTCTTCATTTTGTATTGTCTCGTATATTTTTAATGCTAGCCTATTTACCTTTATTTTCTTTGCTATTTCCTTGGAGAACCATAGTGATTTCTTCTTTCTCTTGCCCTTTATAATCTGCCTGATGCAGACGTTTGTTGCCTTCTCAATGACCTTCCGTATTTCCACCCACTGCTCCTCTACCCCCAATTTTTCCTACCCCTGCTAGTGCTTCCCCAAAGCACTCTCCCATTTTCTTGAAATCAACCCTCCTGAAGCCCATGACCCTTTTTATAATGTGGTATATTTACGGCCAGTTCTTATTACAATCCTGACCATAAGATGGTCATTTGTCCCCAGGTGACTCCCCACTGTGACATCAGTGACACTATCACTGTTTGATAGTATGAAGTACAGTATTGCACACCCCTACGAGTGGTTCTCCAACCAGTTGCCTGAGGAATGTCCCCTGCAAAGAGTCTAGGATTTTCCAAGTTCTACCTGTAGCTGCAGCTGGAATGCTCCAATCCACAGCTGACATATTGAAGTCACCCATCAGCAGTAACTCCTCCGTAATAGCCATCCCCTGGATTTCCTCCATCATCTCCTTATCTACCTAGTCCCCCTATGCTGGAGGTCTATAGATCATCCCTATATGAAGAGTGGCCCCTTCTTTGTTTCTAGGGTAACCCACAGTACCTCTACCTCCCCTTGTTCTCCTTGTATTTCTGTGGCTTTTATTTATTGAAAAGTTTCACTAGGAGAATTACACAGTGCAATAAGATGCTCGTCTCACGGTACGTCCTAGGGGAAGGGGAGAGGGAGCATTTACATAGTACCTCAGAATACAACACACAGGAAAATATAGCTTCACTGTACACAGTCATTAAAATGAGACACACACTGTGGAATACTTACAAATCAGCAGGAGTTAGCTTCACTGTACATAGTCAATTTTAAATGAGGTCACAGGCTATGTTCTCTCTCACTAGCCTATGATCTCCAGCCATCTCCAGTCAACACTCTACCAGCAGCTGGATCACCCTTTTAACCCCTGGACCAGCTTCCTACCGAGATTGCCACTGTTCTAGCCCCTGGACCATTCTCTCCTTCCCATCCGACCAACTTCCCATCATCTGGACCACCTTTCCAAACCCCAGACCATCTTGCCAGCAGCAGCCCCACTCTTTCAGCACCCTGACCTAGTAACTTTCCTCCTAGCAGCTGGACCACTCTTCTAGCCACTGGATCAATCTCTTCTCCACAGACAACCAGCCTCACTGAACCGGGACCATTCTTCCAGGCTCCAGACCAGCTTTCTCTTGCCAGCTGACCAGCTTCTTGGCAGTTGGACCACCCTTCCAGTCCCCAAACCTAGCCTTCTGTCCCAGTTGACCTTCAGCTCAGCAGATGAATCATCCAGCTCCTGGGCCAGCTTCTTATCTGTCCAGCCTTCCTGCATCTGGACCACCCCTGCAGGCCCCAGTCCCGACTTCTCTTCCCAATTGGCCAGCTTTCCATCAGCAGGACTGCTCTACCAACACCCCAGCTGGCCTCCCATCCCTAGCTTTCCTTCATCTCAGCAACTGGACCACACTTCCAGTTCCTAGGCCAGACTCTACTCCCCATCTGACCATCCTCATTGCACCTGGACCACCACCAGGCCCCGGACCAGCCCCCCTCCCAATCAGCCTCCTTTCACCTGGTCCACCTTCCCAGCCACCAAACCAGACACTCCTCCAAGCTGACCACAGTACCAACCCTAGTGAAAGAATGTCCACAGTCTTTACTTTAGTGCCAGTCTAGAGTTAAACTGCCCACCCTAGGGCCAGAAAGACAACCCTATGGCAGGAATGCCAACTCTTTGTTCCTGAATGACCACACTGGGGTAAGAAGATCCATCCTGGGGCTGAAATGCCTGCTGTCTGTCCCTTAATGCATATTCTAGGGCTGTAATGCCCACCATGGGGCTGTCATGCCCACCCGATGTGCCTCAGTGTTCACCCTTGGGCAAGAATACTCACCTCAGGGGATTAATGCTCACCTTCTGTGCTTCAATGTATACCTTGGGGCTGGAATTCCTACCTTTTGTGGCTCTATGTTCATCCTAGGGCCATAAATCACACCACTGTGCTATAATACTCACCATCTGTGCCCACCCTAGGGCAAGAATGACCACTGTGTGGGACAGAATGCCTACTCTGAGAACAGGGGTGACTACTCACTTTCTGGAGAACCCACCTTGCTGCACAAATGACCCTCCCCAGAAGACCCCGGCCACCAGAAATTTCTCCTGCCGTGGGCAGAGTAGCACAGTGTCTCATCATAGTTCCCACTTTCTTTTTTGTATATAAACTTTTTATTGGAAAATATGTTATTAACAAACACCATCAGCAATCCACAGCAAGTCAGTGGAGCAGTCCAGTACTAGATGAAGGAGCATCATGCATCAATACTTGTAAGTAACAACAATCAGTAAAGTATTACAGACCTTAATGTACTGCCAGATTGACACTGACAGTACCCTAATCCAAGCAGAAACAATATAATTAGCATGAACTGTAACCACATTATAAACATTAACCATAACAGTAGGGACATCCACCTTTTCCCCCAATAAATAACAGTTCACAGTCATCCTTCAATTTAGAGTTGAAACACACTCTACCACTATCCCTTTTGCTTGAGTTGTAGAGGTCACCCATTTACCCAACCCCTAATGAAAGCATGTAATTGCATTCTTCCTCCAGAAAAATAACTTATGACAAAAAGCCACCTTTGAAACTGCTTGCTTCCACCAACAAATACAGTAGATGGGACCTCTACCATCCTCCAGTGCCTTAATAAAAGCCTCTTGGCTTCCTGGACAGCAGTAAAAAGCAGTCACCTATGGACCAAAACTGGTAAGTCTAAAGTGGACGAATCCCCCCAAAATCCCAAAAAGAGGGGACTTAGGGATGGGAAGTTGCACAGTATCCTCCAAACAAAGAATGATACCAGCTCACCAGTCCTTTACCAGTGAACACTCCCAGAGGATATGGTATATTGTTCCAGATTCCCAAAAACAGTGCCAGCATAAATTAGACCCCAGGACCCCCAACCTCTCCATATAAACAGGAGTGCAGTGCCATCAGTCAAGCACTTTCTTCTGGATCAGCTGGAGCTTGGGGTCGGGGGATCCCCTGTGCACTTCTGACCAACACCGTATCCATGTGTCTGAGTCTAGGAGTCATGTTCCTGTGGAACAGAGTCTTATATTCAATAAGATCTACATCTGCAGCTTCTTGTGCCAGGTGCTTTCCTGCTCGGTAGGCCATCCAGAGTCTCTGGTGGTAGGTCGCTGGACTTTCCTTTACATTTTGCTTCACGGGATATGCAAGCATCAGTCCTACTACACCTGGGCTGTGAGCAGAAATGAGCTCAGCTGCAACCTCATCAAAGTTAGCGTTCCTATCCTGGTGAACAGCATCAGGGAGTTTGGCCCACAAACCAGGATCGATGGTCTGGCATAGTATTTAGACAAGATATTCTGCAGCAAGCATCTCACATTTAGAATGCACCTTTTCCAAGTGACAGCTGAGGTTGTCAGATGGATTCATGCGACCGATGCTGTCAGCAATTTGCTGAACAGAGCAGGCCATTTGTAGGGAATTACTGGGTCGATCAGGCAAAGGTAGATTGTCTTGAGTGCCATCCAGGGCAGCCCGAGCAGCAGCTTCAGCCGCAGTGTGGACAATACCTTCCTGAGTGCCAGCCTCTTGCAGAAGCTGCCTAATCTGGGTTTTAATAGCCCGTTTACTTCTCTTGGAAAGAGGTACATTGCCTATTGCAGTTTCAATCATGTTTTCTATCTCTTGCCTGTCTTCCACATTAATAACAGCTACCGGAGGTGCCATTGGGAGCAGGCTTGGGCCTACTCCCCCCCCCCATCATGGGGGCTGCCATGTTGGTGTCTCCCATGATGAGCATCACGACGTCGACGACATATGACATGGGGAGTTGGGAGCAGGGACCCGCCATGTTGTTGATGGCTGGGTGGGGTCTCTGAGCCATAGTAGGGGCATGACTGGGCATTGTACTGTGAAATGTCATCATCTGATAACTCCCCTTCTGATGACGAATGAAAGGCAGGGGCTATGCGTCCCACTGCCTTAACATGTCCAGCCAGAACCTCTCACTGATGGTGCAGTTTCACCATCTTAGTTCTACATTCATCGTGACTCACACTTGCAACATCCACATTAACCTCATCTTGCTTTTGCTTTTGCAACACTCTATACGCGGCGCTCAATTTGCGATTGTCCCTGATAGACACTTCTAAATCATTATGTACCTGGTTTACCTCATCCTGCAGTTCACCCATTTCGTCACTCAACTGAGCAGTCACAGCACTCAGCAAATCATTCATTTGTAGTGCCTGAGTCTTATCCTGTCTCAAACTTTCACACTCTTGCTTCAACATACACAGTTCCTGTTCTCCAGCTTGAGCTGAATGATACAATAGTGAATCCTTTTCATTTCGCAGAGTTTGAAGTTCAGACTCCAAGTTCTGCTGCAGTCTTATAAATTATATTTCCTGTAGACCCATCTGTTGCTTAAGAGATGAAATCTGCAGATCAAGGGTTTGAAACCTCACTTCAGAGGCTTCCAAAGCAGCGTAGAGAGCCGCGACCATCAACCCCTTAGCGTGACACTTATTGGCTGATTGTCTCATCTCTGTATACTGGATTGAAATCCCCAGTTTTGGGTTTTTGGATTGACTTGCGTCCCACGTGAAGTCAGCCCATCCTCCATGGGAGGCAAAGAAGTTCGAGACATCGAGTCTCAGTTCTGCACAGATATTTGATACGGTGGCCATTGTGTGGGAGGGAACGAAAATTCAAACTGTGAAAAGGGCACCGCACTGCGTATCGATCCAGAGCGTGAGCACGTTATACACAGCCGTGCTATTGTATAAGTTGTAGACTTGCAATTAAAAGTTGCTATGGAGTGGGTCGAGACGGCATTTGACCACACCCAAAAAGACAGCCAGACTTTGCAAGTTACGACAAACTGGTTTTAAAATGGGAGAGGTGATACGGGAATGTACACCTACTGTCCCTGTGGGAAAGGGAAGAATTTATGCAACAAGTGAAAACTTACAAACACCAAATATCGTCTGCACACAGTTGCCAATTTGTTAGGAGGTCTAAATCTCACTGTCAGATTCTTGGCGATATTGGGAATGCAAGTAGTCACAGACACATTGCATTAGAGTAATAAACAAGTTTATTAAAACCAAAGGGATAAATCACAGTTGCCCTAAGCAGTTCTGACCAATATGAATTGGGAGCCAGTGCTAAGCATTCCCTATACCTCGAGGTTTCTCTGTATCTCTTGGGGTCTCTCAGGTCTCCGAGGTATAAGGCTTGTGCATTACATTATATACCTATGATAATTACTATGGTTACCAAAAGATAGAAACATTTCTAGTTACAGAGATGAGCCCTATTGGCTGAATTAGAGGTGACTCCACAGTCCAAGATAACATGATACAATTCTGTAAAGTCATCAGTTTGAGAACAAAGGAGTTCTTATACAGAGTCTTACATAACTCAGTGTAGTGGTACAAATCACCAAAAGGTGGCAATGATGTCTTACATGTTATAATTACTCCAAGGACACAGGTGTCTTGGCATCTTACAAGTAAGAAATACACAGAAAATATATAGCAGAATATATGTATTAGCTAGCAAAGTGTATTACAAAAATATGCATTCATATCCTGACATCTACTCTTGTACGGTAGATGTCCTTAGCCCTATATGTTAGTGTCACATATACTTAAGTGCTAGCTGTCTATGGTGTACCTCTGAGGGTACCAATTAGGGTGCAGGGACCTCGTGTAACATTAGTTTAATGTTAAACTGAATTTAAACTTGCCTTTATAATCTGATTTGCCCCCTCTGTGAGTGTATTTTACCCATGCACCACATGACCTAGCATTCATACATCTATCTGTATATCTTTTCATTCTTTGGTAAATAGGGAAGGCCCACTAGGCAAAAGGCCTGTTTTCAGGGGCCATCCTGGAGCACTGGGGAGGATCAGTGACTTGCTCAGGGCACATGGTATGCAGGTGGAATTTGTGGGAATCAAACCCAGGTCAGCAGAATATTCCAAACTCATTCACAGCTCATTATGCCATGGTCCATATTCTCCCCAAGTGCTACTTGACCACATGACATCAGGAGTGGTGGAGCCATGAATGATGTCAGAGGTCAAAGGGCATGGGGGAATATCACTGATATTCCCAGTAAGTGCCATGGCATATTTCTTTTATGCAAGACCATTGTCATTTGTGATCCATTTCCATTTTCAGTTTTTAATTAATTTATTTATGACTTTGTTTACCATATAGGTGCTCTGATTCCAGGGACCATTTAAAGGCATGACCCAGGCCGTGACATACGAGTTAGGAAAATTACATTGAATAAAAAGGTACAAGCATTAAACAGGTAGTGGAAACAGCAGGTTAAAATCAAACAAAGTACAATACAGTAATCAGGCAGAGGAGTCAAGTGAAATTACAATAGTGATAGCAATGGAGGAGAAAACACAGTCCAGAGAACAATGATCAACACTAATCAAACTCCAATCAACCCCCACCGCTCAACATTAATACATACCTACCCAATTAAATGAACCAACGGGGCAGGTAACCAGGTGAATTACCCAACAGGGGCAGGTAAGAGGAACAGGGACAAATCACTGCATGGAGGGACAAGCAAGGGGGGGGGGTGCTACCTGGACTGACAATGGCAACTATCATGGGAGAAGAAACAAGATTTGAGGTTAAATTTAAAGGAAAGGTGCATATTGGAAGATCTGAGAGTTACTGGAAGCCCATTCCAGAGGGAGGGGGCAGCTACCAATATAGCCTTACTGCCCATCTTAGTTGAGATTGTGGGAGTATCAAGGGGAGGGACAGCCAAGGATCGAAGACACCGTGGCATGTATCAGTGCTTGCTGAGGGCAGCGAGGTGGGGAAGTAGGGTCACATCTAATGATGGTATATGATTCATCCAAGGGTAAAATTGAAGTGACCTTGCAAGAAGAGGCAGCCTAGAGAGCAGTAGAGGTCACAGTGATGACAGTAATAGGGGGCGGACAGGGCAAAGCAGCAAATGCTATCATATATAGATGAAAGTCTGGTTCAGAGGGCAGTAGAGACCAGGGTATAAATTGGAGAACAGTAGTCCAAGATAGGGAGAAGGTTACCTCTGGCAATGGCCAAGCAAAGCTCAGTAATTAGGTAGGGTCTGATGCGGTAAGCAGCGCTGAGCTTTTGATTGATCCTACAGGCTACAAGGTTAATATGGTCAGTGAAGGAGATGGTGGGGTCCAGTGTAACCCTTAAGTATTTAAAATTTAGGACAATGTCGAGGCAGTGCAGTCTTGGGGGTATGTAAGGAGAGAGGAAATAGCTTTAAGGGACGTGGAAAGAAATGGCTTAGAATCAAATAGCATTGCCTTGGTCTTCTTGGCATTGACCAACATCAAGTTGTCAGTAAACCAGTTGTGGGCAGCACAGACGTTCTGGGTAAGAACAGAGGATTAATGGAGAAGGGAATTGTCACTGTGGAAGATGACAAGGTTGTTCACATAAAGGAAAGATTCACAAGTGAGGCAATCAGAGGAGAGGGTGTTTACAAATATCATGAGGAACAGGGGGCCAAGAATAGAGCCTTGGGATACCCCTATAGAGATCAGCAATGCAGGAGAAGTGGCAAAGTCCATATACACTGATTGAGATTGGTCAGCAAGGTAGCTCTGAAACCAGTTTGAAGTCTCAGGGGAACATTCTTTTGAGAGTAGTTTGGAGAAGAAGATAGAGTGGTTTACCAGATCAATGGCTTTAGAAAGATCCACAAAAAATGCACCAGTAGCACACACTTGATCCATGTTAGAGAGGTCATGGTCAGTGAATAGGGACATGGCAGTGGTAGTAATATGGTGTTTATGAATGCCATGCTGCTGGCTGCATAAAATGTTAAATTTAGTGAGATACTCATATAGCTAGTAATGCACCACTTTTTCGAGGAGCTTGCTAAGATGGGGGAGAATAGATATAGACTGATAGTTGACAGATGGGAGGGGGTCACTGGCTTTGAGAATAGGGACCACTTTAGCTGATTTCCAGGGTGTAGGAATAGTGGTGGTGGGCAGGGCAAGATTGAAGATGAATGTAAGAGGCTTAGCCATCACTGGAGAAACAAGTTTAAGAAAAACAGGAGAGAGGCCATTGGAGCCTGGGCTACCCCGATTAGGTATGCTCCTTAATAATTTGTATGTATAGTTAGTTGATATGGCCTTGAATTAGAAAGGGGGTGAGGAGGAATGGTGAGGGGGCAGAGGTTGTGGGAAGTGTGGGACGACTGGCAGGAGGAATGGCAAGGAGGAAGTTTACTTAGAAAGCAGGCAGATCAGAGAATTTATGACTGAAAGTCAAGGCAACTTCAACAGGGTTAGTAAGAAGGCCAGAGGGGAAACTTTAGTGGATATTGAAGCTGGTCATGTGAGGATAGAGGAGGGAGCTAATGGAGTCCCACAATTTCTTGGGGTTGCCGAAGTTCTTTTTCTGCAAGTTAGTGAAGTAGTTCTGCTTCAGCAGTCAGGTTAGGTGCTTGCATCTGTTGTGAAGGTGTCAGTAGTCATTCCATAGGCTAGGGTTGGGGGGTCAGTTTATGGTCAGTCCACTTCCAGTCCCTTTCCTTCATGAGGGAGATGAGTTCCTTAGTAATCCATCACGTACAACCACCACAAACTCATCGCATAGTAATGGGGAAGTAGTGGTCCTGAATATAATAATAATAATAATAACTTTATTTTTAGAGTGCCTTTCAAAATATCAAGGTGCTTTATATCAAAGCCACGATATACAATGCCAATTTTAAACATATAAAAATCATTTCACTAAAACATCAGATAATTAAAACAAACCATACGATCATCCATATGATCAACAAAATAATTACAAATAACTTCCATTAAATCCAGATAAGCCAGATGCCATAAACAAGTTTTTAAATCTTTCTTGAATACCTCCACGGAGGTGCACTCCCTTAACCGGCGTGGTAGAGAATTCCAAAGAGTGGGTGCAGCATAAGAAAATGCTCTACTACCCGAAGATTTTAAATTCACTCTTGGAATCTCGAACAACCCCTCGTCGGCCTAGTGGAGCGATCGGCCGGGGCAGTAAGGCACCAGAAGTTCTTTCCGATGGGTCGGACCCTGATCATGAAGGGATTTGAAAGTCAATAAAATGACTTTAAAGGTGATCCACTACTGTATAGGAAACCAGTGAAGTTCACGCAGCACCGGGGTAATGTGTCTGGATCTCCTTGTCCCAGTCAAAACCTGGGATGCAGCATTCTGCACCAGCTGTAGGTGACAGATTTCGACCCCAGAAAGCCCAAAGTAAAGGGCGTTGCAGTAGTCCAAGTTCGAGGACACAATAGCCTGGACCAACATTGGTAGAGAGTCAGATGAAACAAGGTGAAGCACCGTGGCAATATTCCTGAGATGATAAAAGGAAGTCCTGACAATGTCCGACACTTGTGATTGAAGGGTCAGCCTGTCATCTAGGACAATCTCAAGGTTGCGCACCTGTTCAGAGGTCGGAAGTGACACGCCACCAAGAAAAATTCCAGAGGGCGTGCCATCATGCAACCTCGCTATCTGACTACCCGGGTCCACCACTAACACCTCTGTCTTCTCTGAGTTCAACTTTAACCAACTAGAATCCATCCATCCTTGGATTTCTTCCAGACAGTTATTAAACACCGAGTGTGCTCCATCCCGGGCAGGTGCAAAAGACAAGTATAGCTGGGTATCATCTGCATAGCAGTGAAACCTCAGCCCATACCGTCTTATAATGTCTCCGAGGGGCAGCATATACACTGTGAATAACATGGATGACAGCACTGAACCCTGAGGTACCCCACACAACAAAGGAGTTGAGCCGGAGGAATGAACCCCCGACACAACTCTTTGTGATCTCCCAGTGAGGAATGAAGTGAACCATTTTATAACAGTTCCCGACATTCCACAGATTAACCTCAGGCATGCTAACAACATCAGGTAATCCACAATGTCAGAAGCTGATGAGAGATCAAGAAGAACTAGAATGGAACATCTCTTTTGATCTCTCACCCTCAGAAGATAATTAAACATCCGAACCAGTGCAGTCTCGGTGCTGTGTCTTTTATGAAAACCAGATTGGAAGGATTCGTAGACATTATGGATGGTTAAATGGTCTTCCAATTGGGCTGCCACTACCTTCTCAATAACCTTCCCAATAAAGGGAAGGTTAGAGATAGGTCTGTAGTTTGAAAAACAGTCTGGGTCCAGAGTAGCTTTCTTCAAAAGGGGTGTCACTGCTGCCTCTTTCAGGGAGTTAGGAAACTCACCTGACTCTAAGGAGCACCAGACTATTTGCACCATAACTGGACAGATGGCCTCAAAACAACCCAAAATTAGGGGAGTTGGTCTAGGGTCCAAACTACAGCTCATAGGCTGCACACTATGGATGATCCTCATAATATCCACGACTTCCAGTCAGCAAAAGAAACTCCGAGAGAATTGAGGTATTGTGAACTCGCATTGTTCCACAACATCACCCTTAGAGATTGCTGGATGCAAGCCTGCCCTGATGTCATCCACCTTAGTTGCAAAGAACCGAGCGAGCTCCTCGCACTCTACTTGCGAAAAAGCTTTTTGGACTTGCAGACAGGCTGGGTTGCACAGTCTGTCTACAGTCCGAAACAACTGAGCCGGTCGATTCTGTGCAACTGCAATCTTCCTGGACAGGAGTTCAGCCTTCTTATGGGTGATTGCAGATTGATAGATATAATAATGTTCCATCAATCTAAGGTGGTCAGCATCAAAGGCGGATTTGCGCCAAAAATGTTCTAACCTTCGCCCCTGTCTCCGCAACTCCCTCAGTGTTCCATCAAACCAAGGGGACCTGGGGTGAAGGGATAGGCGCGCTCAAGAACAGGAGCAATAAGATCCAAAGCCACCATAACGGCTGTATTATGGGCCAACACCAGTGCCTCTGGGTTACTGCTAGTCAACACAAGGGATGAGAGGTCAAGGACCGCTGCAAGGCCCTGGGAAGTAATGCTCCATAATGGGTGGTACCTGACCATCTCCACAGGGGAAGACCTTCTTAGGGGGGTGTAAAAATTGAACTTCTTGGTGTGGTGGTCAGACCAGGAGACTGGTTCCACCTCCATGTTGGATGAATCAATCACTAAGAGGAAGACTAAATCCAAAGAGTGCCCAGATTTATGTGTAGCAGTGGAAACTACCTGTGTGAGGCCCAAAGAAGACATAAGTTGGAGGAAGTAATTACCAAATTGTGAGAGTTCATCATCGACCCAGGCGTTAAAGTCACCCAGAGCCATCAATCTGGGTGACTCAAATGACATATCGATGAGGAAGTCTGCTACTTCCTGTAAGAAGCATTTCCCATCTCCGGGTAGATGGTAGATGAGAACGATTTGAACGCCTACACCTGCTACAACTGTACAATCAAAGGATTCAGTCTCACCTACTACCACATTCGTGAGGTCCAATTTAGTCTTAAAACAGACTGCAGCCTCCCCCAACCCCTACGGTCCAATCTCGGGCGGTGTATCACTGAGTACCCGGCCGGAATCATGGCCTCCAATATGGGGCCTGAATTTTCATCCAGCCAGGTCTCGGTGATGCAAGCCAGGTCAGCTAAACTAATAAGATGGGCTATAACAGCAGTCTTATTCCTAACAGACCTGGCATTGCATAACACTGCCTGAGTTGGAGAAATCTCAGAAGCTGTCCGGCCTATCTGCCAACCAAATTCAGTACTGCTCTTGATTATGGGCATCAGACACGGGAGACCCCGGTCTGGATTCCATTTTGCCCCAGGTCACCTTCTGGTCTTAGTAACCCCGATACGGTGGCCCCGCTCTTTCATCCTCTCCTGTTCACCCACCCCTGCCCTCCTCACTCCCCTACGAACAATCCCCAGCACTCTGCAGCACTGGTAAGTCTTGAACTGTAGGGGAGGAGTATAAAAAGGGAGGAGGGCACGAAGAGAGGAGGATGAATAGCGCACCACCGTGGAACCTGCCAGCCAGCACATGATTTAGCTCCAACTAAACAATATACACCAGAATCTAACTAAACTAATCTAAAAACTCTAAATACCTAAAACAGAAGTACTAATACTTAAAATCTTGAAATCCTCCAAAGCAATAATAACTTAAGCAAAAACCCAACCAAACAAGACCTGCGAAACCACCCTCCTCCTCGACTGGATAGAATTCAAACCCAGAAAAACAAAATATAATGTAATAAAATAAATGAAATCCTCTCTCACAAGATAGAATACATATAAGAATACAAATTCACCCCCCCTCCACCCTCTCACAGCGGAGGGAAAGGGAGAATTCTGGGCACTCCCACTACCCAGAATACGCACAATAATCAAACAAAAATAAAAACAAACATAAACAGCACAATAAAAACAAAAGGAAAAAATAAATACAGGTGTCCTGGTCCTCTCACCAACCAGGAAACCGAAAAAATATAAAGTCTGGGAAAGAAGTCAGCAAACGGTAGGAGAAGTCATAGCAAATCCAATAGCAGTTTCAAGTAAACAAATATAAATCCAAAAATCGTGAAGGATCAAGGACCAGCAGACTACCATTCAAATTACCAATACATTTCTGTTCACAGCAAAAATTCCTGGTATCAGTAATCAGTTTACAAGTGGAGATAAAGCTCTCTCGGTTCAGATAAAGCCAGCACCAAGCCAACCCAGGGCAGGTCATGGTATATACAACCGCTCATCCCCACTTGGAATGCAGGAAAAAGTCCAACCTCTGCCAGGCAATTCTGGCAACTCCTGAAGGCCCCGTGAACATCAACCCTCCAGTAGGCACACCCGACCCTCCCAGGGACAAACAGCCATACCCCACACCCACCTCATGTCAGCTGGACTGGCTGAACCTCTCCTCCTTCTCCAAAACTCCACAGCACGATAAATCCAACAGGGCTCAAGCACAAGTCAAATCCAGGCAGATGGTCACTCAGTTTTCCAAAATTCACTATTGTGGCCAAATAACTCCCATGAATGCACAGAAGTCTTCCACACGGCAGTGACCAGACCAACAAATCCCCTGTTGGCACCCACAGAAGCCCCACAAATGTACCTTGGAGACTCCAACAGTTCCAATGACCGAGTAACAAGAGGTAGTAAGCAGCAGCACTCCAAACAACCCCCCGACTGACATCCTTTGAAAAACTGAGACAGGTAACACCTTTGCTGTGAACACACCAATTTCAAGTTACTCGCAGTGTTTACCTGACAACGGCAAACTTTAAAAACTTCCGAGAGGTCTTTCAAAACTATACCGGGTCCTCCAAATCGCCGGGTCCATAAACCACTGTCTCCTGGCTCCCGACTCCTGAAGCTAACACAGATAACATATTTACTGTGAGCACACTGACCTCAAGGCACTCACAGTGTTTCAACCCACGGCAGCAAGCTTCAAAAGAATATTAGTGAAGTGGGTAAAAGCCAGAGTTACATCAGAGAGAGCATAGAGGCCTTGCAAGCATATGGCCCTAACATCCTGTAGAAGGAGGGAGGGAGGTATCAGGAAGATTAAAATTGTGAAATGATAGATATTTAAGGTGATTGTGGGAGAGCTTGGAGGACCAGATGGCATTGGTAGGGGAGGGATTGCTCAAGGAATCAGATAGTATGCCAATTTGAATGACCTGGTCCCCACAATTAGTGATTACCCAGTCTATTAGGGAGTGAGTAGAGGTGTGATGGTTTATCCTGGTAGGAATGATGATGATTTGGAGCAAGTTGTGCTGCTTCAGAAGGTTAGTGTAGTCAGTTTCAAGGGCATCCTGCCAATTGAGATTGAAAATACCAAGGAGGATAGGTTCCCTAGTAGGGGAGAGTGATCCAAACCCAGTGAGCAGGCTTTGTAGACCAGGAACACCTCCAGTCACAGGGTTGTAGCAACAGCCCAGGTAGTTTTTTGGATGCACCTAAGGTAACTTCAGCAATAAGCCAGTCACTGGGGGAATCATTGTCAGCACAGAGGGTGGTAGAGGCAGAGAGAGGTTCCCTGACAAGGATAGCTGCACCACTGCCTTTTTTTTTTGCCAGGTCTGTCTTTTCACAACAAAGTGAAGTCAGCCGGCTAGAACAAGGCATCAGCATGTTGTGGCTTCAGCCAGGTCTTTGTGAGGCAGAGTACATGGGGATTGTGGAGAGAAACCCAGGCACCAAGGTCAGGGAATATAGCAGGGAGATGGCATATGTTCATGTGCGTGATTTTTAACCCTGGGGCATTAACCCAGGTGCTACTGGTAGAAGTGATAGAGGTGTTTACAGAGCATGGATTAGTTTCAATATCCACACCTAAGAGTAGCAGGAAAAAAAGGAGATGGTAGGAGCACAGTGTTCTCAAGACTGAAGGGAAGAAAGAAATGGAGAGCAGGAAGAGATCTAGCAGGTGCCGCTTGAGATTGAGGAGAAAGGCGAAAGAGGGGGGAACCGAACAGGGTACCCACCCAATTCAGGTGAGGAGGGAGGGGAAGGAAGAGGTAGAGTATTTTAACAAAGTGTAGGAGGGTGGCTTGGTCTGAGGATAGAATAGAGGCACTGAAATTAACTGATAGTAGGGTGTCTAGGAGAGTAATAGCCACAAGGGGCAAAGATAGAGATTTCATTTTGAAGAAGAGTGAGGTGCTTAAGTACACAGCAGGACAGAATACAGAAGGACTGGAGAAGAGAGGAACTGACCAGTGGCAAGTTGTGTAAGAGAGCGAAAAAAGGGGGAGTGTACCCTTAAGAGGGAAGGCAAGACAAGGTAAGGGGACAGGTAGGATACTTTGGAAAAAGTCTATTTGAAGAGTGCTGGGGTGGGGGGTGGGCAGGAGAAAATATTTGAAAATATATCAGAACGGCAGGAGCCATAAGCAATGCTGAGGAAACAGGGAAAGGTGCCGAAGCTTCAGATCTCAGCACCAGTCTGGAGCACAGCCAATGGGGAGCTCAAGCTGGGAAACCTAGCCAATGGTGAGCAAGCTCCTTGCCGAATTGTCTAATTGGGCAGAAGCCACAAATCCCAATGCTGGCAGCTGAGATCTTCCCCAAAATAGTCGAAGCCGAGAGCTTCTCAAAGTGGTGTACGTGAGGTGGCAGTCCTAGAAGGTGCAGAGGGTGGCCATAGACAGCCATAGAGGGCTACAGCACCCTTTGCTTTATTTTTAAATCTTTTTCAGATGCCCAAACACTTTGGAGCTCTGAAACTGAGTGGTAGTTTCATTTTTGTGTGTGACACTGTGCGTCAGCATGTCATTGCCTCCAGGAAGTGAGCAACTGAGGCTGCCACAGTGGGAGACAGTGGAGCCTTGCTAGGGATTCAGTCATGTGGTAGTGGCTTCCAAATGGTTGGAAAGTGCGATCGGGCAGTGGGAGCCTATGGCTGGTAAAGAATGTGAGTGACACTGGAGGATCAGGGTCTGGGAAAACAAGTGCAGGAAAGAGCAGCCATAGATATGTGAATGGCAGATTAGCAGTAAAAGAAGGGAGTTATAAAAATGCCTGTATATAAAAAAATGTGACACTTTTCTGAGCAAATAAGTGGTGTGGCAGCTGCAGCACAGAAGTGAAACTGTTTGGTGGAGTCAGCGTGCGAATGAGCAGGAGTTTTGAAACTGCTTGCGCTGCTAACAGGTTTCAAAGTGAAAGGTGTTTAAGTGAAAGTGATTGGCTGGAGTTGACAGCTTGCAATACCAGCTCCAGCCAATCACAACCTACAATGTGGATAAATTTGTAATTTGAACCTTGAGTGAAGATAAATGTGTTATTATATCTGACCACCTTTTGGGTATCAAAAATATTTGACCACCTTTATCATCACAAGCATTGCATAGGTAGATAGATAGATAGATACCTTACCTTTAGATGTCAGTTGTCCAGGCATATCCCTGTCTAAATCAGTCTTATCTTAAATCAAGGCATTAGCCATTTCATAAAAATCACAAGACTGAAACTGATTCTGTAATTGATAAAGCTGTGCTGGGCAGCATATAGCTAGCTATACTCTGGCATCAATTTCTGTCTCAAGGTGTTGTGAAATGTATTCTGCCTTTCTTTATTGCTTTGTTGCAGAGATATTGATAT
Source organism: Neoceratodus forsteri (assembly GCA_016271365.2). Taxonomy (NCBI): domain Eukaryota; kingdom Metazoa; phylum Chordata; order Ceratodontiformes; family Ceratodontidae; genus Neoceratodus; species Neoceratodus forsteri. The sequence goes on along the minus strand of CM057458.1, from coordinate 1,108,743,943 downwards.
TGCTGGACAGCTGACAGCTGGGTAGCCCTTTACACTTACAGTACATAGAAAATAATTTATCTGACATTACCTCCAGACTTACAGGACTGTTACTCCTTTGCTTTCTTCCAAAAATCTTGCTCCTTATCTTAACAAATTTCAATTTAATAGACCAGGATCTTCGTCTAATTTAAAGCAGTTGTATGACACAGGTTTATTACTTAGAAATCCTCAATGCAGCACTAAATATAGAGAATACTAGATGAGCAACTATGCACAACCAGTGTTTTGTTCCACAGAAGAGTTCTGATTCCCTCTGATTAGGAGAGGGAAACTCGAGAGATCCATGGGAATCAGAACCTCGAGGTGACAGAACACATTGGTTATGCATAAAGTTGCTCATATTATATTTGTTTATAGTTTATAGTAGTATTATGTGAAATGTGTCAATTGTGTTTTTTCCTCTCTTTCATAATAAAACTGACATGTGAAGTCTCTTGAGGTTCCACCACCCTTTCTGTGAAGAAATGCGTCCTTGTGGTACCCCTTAGTCTATCCCCTTCCAACCTCATGTCATGTCCCCTTGTTCCTGGACATCGCCTTTTCTGAAAGATGTTACCATCAAGCACCCTATTTATGCTTGTTAGATATTTGAAGGTTTCTATCATAACACCCCTGTCTCCTCTCTTCTTCAGGGTATATATATTGAGGTCTCCCAGTTTCTCCTTATATGACTTTTAGTGCAGGACCTGCGCCATCTTTGTTGCCCTTCTTTACTGCCTCCACTCTGTCTACATCCTAATGGAGATGCAGCCTCCAGAACTGGACACCGTATTCCAAATGAGGCCTCACCAGTGATCTGACAGTGGCATCATCACCTCCTTCCTTCTGCTGGTGATACTTCTCCCTATTTATTTATTTATTTATTTAAGAGTTTTACCACGAGGGTATACTGAGCAGGGTACCACTCGATTCCAGATGCACCCTGGGGGTATGGGAGAGAGGGAGAGGGAGAAATACAGTGTAAATACATATTTCAGTACAGTCATAAACAAAGTTGACAACAGCAATATACATATATATATATATAGAGAGATTATGGTAGCATGGTAGTGCTACCATAGTTAGGGTTGAGGAGCCATTTACATGTTAAACCCAAAAGTTTGCACCTTAATAATTTTGCAACTGTTTGACAGATTTGCCTGAAATTTGGAACACATGATCAAGACCCACACACCTTGGGATATGCCAAGGTTTGTACCAGTCAGATATATGGCTGCGGAGTTATTAAGCATGATCTGAGCATGCGTTTATGCTTTTTTTGGAATTCTACGGTCATGCCTACAGGTTGCAGTTTCAAGCATCAGTCTGAAATTCAGGAATGTGGTTGGGGTCCCGATGTGCCTTTTGAAGATTTCATGAAAAAATATTAAATGGTTCAAAAGTTATTCAAAAAATAAGTTCCCATTATAAGTCAATGGGAAAGTTAGCAAAAAGTTTGGCAGTGTCGCAAATGCAGTTTTTACTTTCGCAAATGGCCCTTTTACTCTCACAAATCCACCATTTTGTTTTCAGTTGGTGATCAGAAAAATGGTTGGCATTTGAATTTGGGACCCTCTAGCAACCTAATTATTTTTGTATTCACCTAGGACCCTGAGGATGCTAGGCATGTCTTTATTTTGGGGTAAAACACCCCAGAAATAGGTTTTTCACATTTCTGGAAAAAATGCTTTCACAAAGTACTTTCGCACTTGTGACACTGTTGAATGAATTTGCCAAAGCTTTCGCAAATTGCGACAATACTTTTCTAGGCTGTGGGAAAATGACAGCAATTCTTTGGCACCCCGCTGCAAAAGAACGGTTTGGTGTTTTGGGCTGAAATTTGAAGAGAACGCAGCCGACATCACACAAATGTGCCTTTCAGTACCTTGTTGAAAAACTATTACATGGCGGAAAAGTTATGGCACTCCAAAGTTGACACTTTTTCCCATAGGTTAACATTACGGCGTCCGACACATTGCAGCAATCCTTTGGTGCCCTGCTGCAAAATAACAGTTCTGTCTTTTGGGCTGAAATTTGGAGGGAAGACAGCCAACATCCCACAGATGTGTCTTTTAGTGGTTTGGTGCAAAAATATTACAGGGAGCCAAAGTTATGGCACTCTGAACTTCTTTTTTTTTCCCATAGGATAACATTATGGAGTTTGCCGTGCCTTTCAGGGCCTGTATCTCAGAAATGGTGAGAGATATGGACTTTTCGTCAGAAAAATTCTTAGCCCCTAATGGGGGATAAATACAAAACTAGCCAGGAAAGTCATAAATCATATGACTTTTAAAATGTTTTTCTACGTCATACGGTTCCTGAGATATAAGCAATTTAGTATTACAACTCCTCATTTTCTGCTCCGAGACTCATTATTATGCATACATTCTTTGTACTCACTGTCTTTCTCTATGAAGCTTTTGCGGAAAACTGGCCTGTGCACTTCCATTACTGTTATCTTTGCCCTTTCTGCTTGCAGTTCCGTAACCGTTTACTTCTACGTTCATGTTTACTTCACCATGTGCAGTTATCCTTTGTGCTTTTCATTTGCAATTTCATTGCCGTTATTTTTACCATTTCTGTCTACAGTACTGTTTCTCTTTCTGTTTCGCTTTGTGTCACCATGCCCATTACCATTTGTGTTTGCGGGCACCATGTTACTATGTGACAAGACATCACATGGCGGACCATTCCCGTCTACGCCACCGTGTGCGTTACCCTTTCTGTTCTCATTCATGCTTGCATTACCATGTGCACCACTGTTAGCACTTTTGTTTGCGTTGCTGTTCCTGTTACTATGTCACAACACATCACGTGGTGGGGCCCTGCGCTTCTGCCGCCGCATTACATTCACTATTTCTCGATATCATTCTCAAAAAGAAGGGAAATTAGAAGCAAAAAACTCTGTTTAATGGATCAGTTAGGGTTGTTCCACAGTGACAAAAGTAAGGAAATTTGGTGTTAGGGTTGAAAATCCCCCTTGGACCCCTCAGTCCACTCCCCAAACCAGCATTGGGGTGCGCATTAGGGTCTTGGTTCTAACTCTCACCCCATTCTCCTATACCTCTGCTTCTTTACACATGTGATGGGGTGAGAGTTAGGACCGACGCCCAATGCGCACCCCAGTGCCGGTTGGGGGGGTGGACTGGGGGGTCCAAGGGGGGTTTTCAACCATAACACCGAATTTCCTCACTTTTGTCGCTGTGGAACAATCCTAACTGATGCATTAAATGGAACTTTTTGCCTCTAAAATATATATATATAATGGTAGCACGGTAGTGCTACCATAGTTAGGGTTGAGTAGCCCTTTTAAGGTTAAAGGGTCAAACTTTTCACCTTAATAACTTTGCCACCGTTCAACGGATTTGCCTGAAATTTGGAATGCTTGATCAAGAACCATACATCTTGGGATCTGTCAACTTTTTTAGTGGTTGGATGTACGGCTGTGGTGTTATTAAGTGAGATCTGCGCACATGTTTATGGGTTTTGTGAATGCTTTGCTGTCACCTACAGTTTGCATGGTTTGTGTGACTGGTCCGAAAACTTCAGGGTACGTGCGGCCGGGGTCCCCAGTGTGGTTTTTGAAGATTTTGTGAAAAAAAAATTAAACAGTCCAAAAGTTATTCAAAAAATAAGTTCCCATTGTAAGTCAATCGGAAAAGTTAACAAAAAGTTCAACAGTGTCGCAAATGCACTTTTTAGTGTCGCAAATGGCCCTAGTAGTGTCGCAAATCAGCCATTTTGTTTTCAGTTGGTGATCACAAAAATGCTTGTCATTTAAAATTGGGACCATCTAGGGACACAATTCTTTTTGTGTTTACCTAGTCGAGCCCTGAGTATACTAGGCATGTCTTTGTTTTGGGGTTAAATACCCTAGAAATATGTTTTTCAAATTTTTGTAAAAAGCAGTGTCACAAAGTAGTATCGCACTCATGACACTTTTGTGATTTCATTTGTGAAAGTGTCGTGATTTGCGACACTATTTTGCAACTCTATGCCTAAAATAACAGGAACTCTTTGCCACCCTGCTGCAAAAGAATGGTTTGGTCAATTGGGCTGAAATTTGGAGGGAAAACAGCCATCATGACACAGATGTGCCTTTTAGTGGTTTGGTGAAAACATATTGGAGGGCTGCAAAGTTACAGTACTCAGAAATTGACACTTTTTCCTATAGGATAACATTACAGCATCCACCACATTACAGGAATTCTTTTCCATCCTGCTGCAAAATAATGCTTTGGGCTTATGGGCTGAAATTTGGAGGGAAGAAAACCAGCATCCCACAGATGTGTCATTTTTTGGTTTGTTGAAATAATATTACAGGGCGGCACAGTGAAGGCACTCCAAATTTGACACTTTTTCCCCATTGGATAACATTACGGCATCCGTTGTGCCTTTCTGGGACCGTATCTCAGAAACGGTGCGAAATACAGACTGTTCGTCGCAAAAATGCTTAGCCCCCCAATTTGGGGGCTAAGTGCAAAACTAGCCAGGAAAATCATAATTCATATGAAATTTACATTTTTTTCTACATCGTATGGTTCCTAAGATATAAACAATTTAGTATCCCAAGTCCTCATTTTCTGCTCCGAGGCCCATTGTTATGTACACATTCTTTGTTTTCACTGTGTTTTTCAATGCAGTTTTTGGGGAAAGGAAGGGTGTGCCCTTTCGTTACTGTGCCAGTTAACATTTTCAGTTGCATTTCTGTTACCATTTCCAGCACCGTTCCCATCTACGCCACTGTGTGCGTTACAGTTTGCATTTTTGCTTGCGTTTGCATTTCGGTGTCAATTGGTGTTATTGTTGCTGTTACCATTACCAGTTGCATTTGCAATTGAGGTACAGTGCCCATGCATTACAGTTTGCATTTCCATATGCGCTTGCATTTCTGTTTGCATTTCTGTTTCCTATGGCGTTATTGTTGCTGTTACTGTTACCATTTGCTATTTCAATTGCGGTACCATGACCGTGCGCGTAACGGTTTATGTTTCTGTACTTGCTTGCATTTGCGTTTGCATTTCTCCTTCCTTTGGCATTATTGTTGCTGTTATACTGTTACCATTTGCATTTACAATTGTGGTTCCTTGACTGTGCACGTTACGGTTTGCGTTTTCGTATGTGCTTCTGTTCCCATTTCCATTTCTGTTTCCTTTGGCATTATTCTTCATGTTAACTTTACCATTTGCATTTACAATTGCAGTACAGTGCTTGTGCGCGTTACGGTTTGCATTAACGTGCGCGCCTGTTCTCTTTGCCATTCTTTTTGCTGTAACACTTAACATTTGCATTTAAAATATTGGTGCCATCACTGTGCGCGTTACCAGTTGCGTTTTCATACACGCTTGCATGTCCGTTAGCATCACTGTTTGCTTCTCCGTCATTTTGCACTTGCGTTTCTATTAACATTTATGTTTGTGTTACCATCTGTGTAACTGTTGCCACTTGCATTTGCATTGCTGTTCCTGTTACTATGTAACAAGACATTCCACCACCGCATTACATTCACTATTTATCATCCTCATTCTCAAAAAGAAGGGAAATTAGAGGCAAAAAACTCCATTTAATGCATCAGTTAGGGTTGTTCCACAGTGACAAAAGTGAGCAAATTCGGTGTTAGGATTGAAAGCCCCTCTTAGACCCCCCCAGCTGACCCCCCAACCGGCATCGGGGTGCACATTAGGGTTATTAGTCTAACTCACCCATTCTCCTACACCTCAGCTTCTCTACATGTGATGGGGTGAGTTAGAGACGATGACTCAACGTGCACCCCTTCGCCGGGTTGGGGTAATAGTCCAAGGGGGGCTTAACCTAACACCGAAATTTCCACTTTGTCACTGTGGAAGAACCCTAACTGATGCATTAATGGAGTTTTTGCCTCTGATATATATATATATATATATATATACACACAGAGAAGCCAGCAGAAGTAAATAAATATAGGTGAAAGCCAGCAGTACACGTGTATTTACAGAGCAAACAACAACATTCATAAACAGAGTAGTCAACAGCAGGAGTAAGAAAATATACAAATTAAACAGCAGCCGTCATGACTGCTTGGGCTTCAGCAGTGCAACTTGCATAAGCAAGTAGTGGAGAAGAGTGTCTTGAGTAGTGCATTGAGGTGAGAAGTGCTGGTGGAATGCCTAATATCAACTGGCAAGGAATTCCATAACTTTGGCATCCAGTAGCTGAAAGCAGCCTGGCCAGACCTGGTGGACATGTGGGGGATGTGAAGTAGCCAGGAATCAGTGTTCCTGAGTGAGTAAGCTGGTCAGGGTAGAATAGCTAGGGAGGCCACAAGGTAGGAGGGGAGTGACAGTGACCAGAATTTTGCAGTAGTTCTAGCACAGTGTATCAATCTCTGATTGTGGAGAGATGGGAGGTCTAAGGAACGGTAGAGGTCGCAATGATGGGTAATGGAAGGGCAGTCCAGGGAGAAACAGCAGAAAGAGTGGAAGAGAGGATCTAGTCTGGTCAAGGAGGATTTAGGGGCTACAAAGTAGACTATGTCCCTGTAATCCATTATTGGGAGGATCATCTTTTGAACGATTGCCAGGCACATAGGCAGGGGGATGCAACTTTTATTACGGTATAATGCCCCCAACGTAGGGTGTAGCTTCTTATGTATAGCATCAATATGTGCAGTGAAGTCAAGATGCTGGTCTAACCAGACCCCAAGGTATCTGAATGAAGTACAAACCTCCAGGGGGGAGCCATCTAGTGTGTGGAAAGTGGGGGTGGTGGGGAGACGGGAAAGTTTTACCCTAGTGCCAAATGTTAAGGAGACAGTTTTCTTGGGGTTTGGAAATTGCTGATGAGAATGGAACCAGCATTGGACATTGTTGAAATCCTGCTGTAGACAGGCAGCTACTGCAGATGGGGATGACCCAGGGGCATACAGAACTGTGTCGTCTGCATACATGTGAATGGATGTATAAGGGCAGGCCACAGGCAGATCATTGAGGAAGATGAAAAACAACAAAGGGCCTAGGACAGAGCCTTGGGGGACCCCAGGGGTAACAGGGAGTGAGGTGGAAATGTCAGAGCCAATACGGATTGACTGGGACCTGCCTGCCAAGTATGATTGGAACCAGCTGGTGGCAGGCTCAGTCAGTCCAGCTAGGGCGAGCTTGGACAGTAACAGGGCGTGAGAAACCATGTCAAAGGCCTTAGCCAGGTCAACAAAGATAGCACCCCAGCATCCCACTGGCTCTCCCCATAGCCTTGGTACATTGTTTAGCCATCTTTATGTCATCCAGTATGATTACCCCCAAATCCCTTTCCTCTTTGGTAACCAACAGCCCCCATAATCCTCACCTGAGTTCCTGCAACCCAAATGCATGATTTTGCACTTTTTTGCTTTAAATCTCAGCTGCCACACTTCAGATTATTCCTCCTGTTTACCTAGATCCCTCCTCATTTTTTCCACCCTTCCTGGAGTGTCCACCCTGTTGCAGATCTTAGTGTCATTCGCAAAGAGGCACACTCTCCCCTCCAGCCCCTCAGCAATTTAACTTACCCACTCTCAGGCTGCCCAGCTTGTTCACAAGTCATATGTGGAATGGTATTGTAGGCCTTACTAAATGCAATTCATGTTTATGTTTAAGACAATGAAACACCCTTTTCTAGTTAATGTGTTTGCAGCCGTAGTGGCTGTACCAGAATTTTTTATGTTGGGCACCATCTTTATGCTGAACTGTAAAGTGGTAGGGCTGGAGAACAAGATACCACTTTATAATTCTGGGGTTCTTACCTTTTGACTACTGAATCCGGCAGAGAGTTCTATGAACAGTCAAATGCTTAAATTTAGCACCCTGCAAAGAACACCTTAATGCCTCAATGGCCCATTTTGTGGCTAAACAATCCTTTTTCACTGCGGAATATTTTTATTCCCTTCCATGTAACTTGCAGCTAATATAAATGACAATATGTTATTCCCCTTCTACAGCTTAACTAAGAACAGTTCCAGTATCAGAGGCATGTGTTTTACTTCAAACATATGAGAGAAGTAATGCATTTTAACACTGGAGGAAAACAGAGGGCAGCCTTTATCATTCTAAAGGCCTTCTCATACTCAGCGTTCCACTTAATTTTGTTTGGCACATTTTCTTTGTAAGGTCTGTCAAAGGGCTTGCTATAGTAGCAAAACCGAGAATAAATCTTCTGTAGTATCCTAATAATCCTAAGAAAGAACTCAAATGTTTCTTTGGCTGGGGTACTGTATTCTTTGCAATAGCCATGCCCTTCTCAATTTTTGGTTTTATCTGTGTATTACCAAGTAAAGTTCAAAATTGTTATTGTTTGATCAAAGACCTTTACACAAATAAAATACAGATAATAAATATACTCTTACAGTTCATTATAACAATATAAATAAACAATATGACACCACATAAATATGCCAAATTGCCAGTAAATACTTAATCCTCCCATCATCTTCATCAGAGTCCTTTAGCACAAATGTTTAATTCATTTTCCTTTTAATGATTGATATGGCTCTGAAATATCCAGCTGCTTGGTTAATAATTACTTCATCTTGTACAGTTAACATGAGTTCTAAAAGAATATTCTCATCATTAGTTACAATTTCCAACCACAGTGGGTACAACCAGTGCACTCGGGGTTTGTTGTACCAGGTGCAATGAAACATTACATGAGCAATATCCTCTATTTTTTTGCAATTGCATTTACAGTATTTTAACTTCGGATCCATTTGTTTACTGAACCTTATTTTCAAAATGTTACTGGAAAAACTCCTAGTGTATATCTCATATAGCGCTTTCTCAAGATTGGGTCAGTTGGTATATCCAAGTAGGACCGATACAGGTGCCTCACATCATTATTAACAACCCAAGGAGCAATTTTCAAAGATGCAATCAAACCACAATCTCTTTTATGATAAAAGTTTTGAATGTTCTTTGTGCAATACTGCTTATACTTTAAACTGATTGACATGTCCGGGTCAGCATATCTTAGAAGACACTGTATACCATGGTCACTAAGAATCTTCTCAATATATGTCAGCTATATGTCATGTTTGCATCCCCTTACTGTCCATGATTTTTTTTCTTCTGTAAACACACATGGGGAATTCTTATTTTATTCATTCTTGCAACATTTATCTAATAGCCAAGGTATCCTGCCCTTACCAATGGCGCAGGAGTAGAACTACTCACCCCTGTGCTGAACATAACAAATTGTTTAAAGGGGTTGCTAAGTGATTTATATCTCCATATTCCTATACCTCAGCCAGATATAATGCTTGGGGGATGTATTTAGCATGAATGGCTTTCAACAGAGGCTTTACTGCATTTCCTTCATATTTAATATTACATGTTTGTAATGTACCTGTGGTTTGTTTTAGTTTGGTTCTTTGGGGCAGTTTATGCTGCTCTCAGTGACCATTGCTAAAAGGAGTAAGTCCCAGATAGACATAGGTTTTTACTGTATTTATCTTTTTGTTCCCAGTCTGTCAGGTTACTGTGGACTTTCTAGAAACAAAAATCATGACCTGGCTCTTTTTTTCATTTATTTTCAAATAATGGGATTGAGCATAGTCTTTCAAAATATGCAGCTTTTTTGTAAACCAGATTGGGACAGAGCAAAAACGGCCACATCATCTGTGTAAGCTAATGCAGTACATAAAGAAGTGCCTGTCATGGGGTAGTCAGACTGTGAGTGTAGTAGTTGCACCAAGAGCTTATCTATATAAATGCTAAACAGTACTGAAGCCATCACGCAGCCTTGACAGACTCCCTTATTTATATATATTTTTGCTGAAAGCTGCCTCTATCTACCCAACCGTATTTGGGCCCACGTATTTAAATACAGTTCTCGAATTATACTAATTAATTCTGGTTGAAAACCCTTATGCAGCATAATCTGCAGTAACAAATCTCTAGATGTATTATCAAAAGCTGCACTAAAATCTATATAAGCAACATATAATGTTTGTTTCCTCAAGAAGACATACTTCTCTACTAAATGGGTCATGGTAAAACAGTTATCTGAGGTACTGAAGCCTTTCTGAAAGCCCACTTGGCATTCAGACAAGTTTCCCAGTGCATTAGGTTGCTCTAGTAACCTATTGAGAAGAAATTTGGAAAATATTTTACAACTTATGTCCAGCAAGGAGATGGGCCTTTACATGACAGGGTTCTTCCCTAACCCTTTTTTGAAGATGGATACAATAATAGCTCCCTTCCAGGAATCTGGAAAAACATCATAAATTGTGCATAGATTGACAAAAGGGTGCAAGAGTGAGGTCCACAGAGATGGTGCACATAAATATACTTCAGCTGGTAGCTGGTCAGGGCCAGAAGCCTTCTTTTTAAGTTGTGTAATAGCAAAATAGACTTCCTGTCTTGACAGAGGCCTAAACAGGGTCCTTTTTATGTCAACTGCCCATGTATTCTTGACAGTGAGGTTAAAAAAAAGGATGTATAATGTTTCATTCACTGTTCAACTGGAATAAAAGTGTCTAATTGCCTTTTACTATTATTGGTGCCTTTTGCTACTAACAACCAAAAAGATTGCTGATCATTATTTAGAATTGCCTGTAGCATATTTTCCCACTTTTTATTCTGGAAAGCTCTGTGTTTTTCTATGAGGAGACTTTTATAAGAATTTCTAGCTTCTTTAATTCACTAAAAGTGCTTTTCTTCCTTGTGCTTTTTGCTTTCCTTATCAAACGTCTCACTGCCCGTGTTTTTGGCTAAGGCAGTCTTTGTCATACCACGTATTTTGAATCACCTGAGTCTTAAAGACACTCTGTTTTACAGTCATTAACTTGATAATCTCATCTTTGCACATCTGTATAATAGTATTCATGTTATCTAAAGTTAGATCTCTACTAGGGGGAAGTTCCCATCCTCTATTCACCTGCTCAAGAATTGGTGACACCATTGCCATATTTCCTGTTTTCCAAACAACTATTGAGCAGTTTTGTATCTCAAAATCATTCAATACTTCCACATTTCTGGATGGATTGAAACTCCATTTTAAAGTCAATGGTAAATGGTCACTCTTCCCTTGATTAGTTATCATAAGAGTTGACCATATTCTCATATTCCCATTCCAGAACATAAAATCAAAATTTGATGTTCCATTGGAATTACTGTAAATAAAATTACCCTTTAAATCACCCTTAATTCTTCCATTTATGGGGCCAAATTATATGTGATTAGGATACCTATTAGTTTCTTGCCAGATATATTTGTGCTGCTATCTGAAGTGAATTTGGGAAAGTCATTTGTACTGTTCTGTATCAAATTATGGATATCACTATCCTTATATCCACCAAAGTTTCCCAACCAGGCATTTAAGACTGCACAAAGGAGAATATTGTCACACCCCATTGTAGCCCAACTAAAATCTATAAAATTGTCCAATTCTTCCCAAATGGTATCACAATAATACTTAAAATTCCTAGGGGGGATATAAACATTAAATAACAGTATAATAGTTCATCCATCTTAACCAAAAGGGATTGAGCAAAAGTGGCACTAGTTATCTGGGTAACCTCCAAATTGTCACCTATTCTGATGCAAGTGATCAATCCTCCTGACATCTTACCAGCCTTGGTTCTCTTATTACAAGGAACCTGGAAAGAGACATAACCATTTAAAGAAATATCTGCATTGGGCTGGTGCCAGGTTTCTTGAAGGCAGATGATATTATGCAACAGAGCAAAGTTTTTCCAGTCAACATCTGCAAATTTGGAGGCTATGCCAGCTATATTCCAAGAAAGCAGAATCCACTGTTATTCAGTTTTTTGTAAACAATTTTCTAGTGGACAGTCATTTTTTTTAAAATCATGCATCTGCTTTAACAAGATTAGCATATCTATTGCAAGTTGAAATATTGGAGGTCACTAATTGAACACGTATCCCTTTATTTTCCATAGCCACAGCATTTTTTAATTGCTTCATGCTCATGGCAATACCCTTGGTCTGAGGACTGGGTTCTCCCAGGCTTCACAGTCTGTTACATATATACCAGCTCTGTCTAAAATTTCACAGCCTACCAACAGTTTATTGTAAACTTCTTCAGATGTAATTGTGCATAAGATCTGCTCTTCCTCAAAATTTTGGCTTATGAGTCTAAGGACATACATTTTAACAAGACTCGGGGATAGAGCTAAGGTATGAAAAAATAAGTCTTTTAAGACACGGTCTAATTTAAATGTATTTTCATCTAAGGATCTGGTGAGGTCAAAAATTGCTACTGATTTATTAAAGGGATTACTATTATAGGTTACATTCTCATGCCTCCTTCCCAGGACTTCACTCTCTACAACATAAATGCCAGTATCATCCAGAGCAGATGTTTTTTGTAAGATCTTATTACCCATTTCTTGATTCTGTATTGCTAAGTCAGTCTGTGTATAGTTACTCTTGGACCTTCTAACTAGTCTAAGAATTCTTATATATCCCTCTGGTATTTTTAGGAAGTATGTAACTAAGTTCAAAATGGTATATTTTAACTTATTTCATTGGGTGCTCTGATGAACCTAAAGATACTAATTTGAGGGTCCATAGTATCTTTTATTCTATGCTTGTTGTTAAAAGCATCTCTATTGATAAATTCAAGATGACATCCCATTTTGACCAACTCTTTATCATTGATCCAAATGCCATTTGCTAACCTCAGGAGGCAGTATAGCATAGTAGTTTAAGGCTCTGAGCTGCAAATCTGGTGACATCCAGCAGACCAGACCTGGGTTTGAATCCCACAGCTTCCACTTGCATAGTGTGTGACCCTGAGCAAGTCACTTAACTTCCCTGTGCTCTCAGGTCACTCCTGTAAAAAACTTTCAGCTTAGTGTGCTGCTCCTGGTTAAACAACTTAAAAAAAACCTGGGTGATGATTAAAACAAAAAAATACGTTCAAAGCCCTGTTCATCTCTATCTCTCCATATCTGTAGAAAATCCTTATCCTGAATCATGGCTCCAGATACTGCCCTTAGCAGGTGCATAATCTTATTTTTATTTTGAGCTTCTAATTTATCAGAGTCCCAACTAAAACCATATAAACAGAGGATTACACATTCATTTATATGCACTAGCTCCTTTCGGCAGTCGTGAGACAAGTAGGAGCCATTTCTCTTTTATTAGTATCCCCACTAGGGCAGGTTTGCCTACTAATTTCCTGTCTTAAAGCCTTAAACTCACATTCAAGTGAACCCAGAGCCTCCTTTATAGAGGTAGGTTCACTTATCTTCAACACCTTTGTTTGCTTTTGCTGTTGTGTGCAGGACTCATTCTGTATCCAAATTTCTTTCTCAGTCACTGTTTTGGGACTGATTTTTATACTTATACTTGCATCTGTTAAGTTTGGAGGACTGTCAGATGCATTCTCTGCTGTTTTCTTATTAAGGATTACTTTAAAACTCTTTTTATTTTTATTTTTCTACTGTAGTTTCTTTGATCTATTGTTTTAGGTTTATTAGGGGAGGTAGGGATTTCCACTAATGAAAAATCTGGTCTTAGTTGATCAAATTCTTCCTCTAAAACTGAAGGAGAATGTGTCGGCTCTGTGACTATTCTGTTTAATTTCAATAAAATGTTCTCAAGTCTAAAGCTGTTAATTGTTACATTTTGTTTAATGGTCTCAATCTTATTTTGAAGACCATTTAAGTGATCCACAATCATCACGTGAGCAGCGAAGGGGTCCTTCAGATGGTTTCTCACTGCCTCACTCAGTGCAGTGGGATAGCTAAATGTGTCCTCTGAAATAATAACTGGGTTGGTTTTAACTGTAGAGGCATTCAGCTGTTTAATGCCCTGAATGGTGGATTGTAAATCTTCCACAATCTCATTCAGGCTTGTCTGATTTAAATAGGATTGTTGCTGCCTTAATGTATCATTAAGGGAAAAAGACTCTGGGGAAAAGGTTAGTGATTCTGTATCATGTTCTACGTGTTCATTATATAAGGATTCACTTCCTTTATTAAGACCCAAGATCCATACTCATTAAAGTGGTCTAGTTCAATTACTGTATTTTAACTATTTATGCTTTCTAAGCTCACACCCCTAGCTAGAGATGTACCACTCAGATCTTGTTTGCTTGCCTCACTGTGAGATATCTCAAATAGCTCAGGGGTAGAGGATAATCTAGAACAGTCTTCCAGATCCTGTGTCACAGCTGCCTCATTATGCAAACTGTCCTCAACACTCGTCAGGGCCATATTTGTTTTTTAAAAATGTTTACTAATTTTAGTTTGTTTATTTTATTTGTTTTTACTTAAAACATTTTTTCCAGTTAACAACTTTCCCCCCTTAGAACCAGTATTGCACTGAGTTTTAGTTGTAGTTGTGGGCAATCTTTTGATCCTAGTCCTAGAGGTTTTATTCCTGGGTACATGCTCATTTATCTTTCCCATCACCTCAGGAGCCAGCATGCCCTTGGATTTAGCTGTTTTCAAGTAACCACCATGTTGCTCTACACATATGAAGTTAAAGACAAATTTCCATAAAGTAAGAAAGTGCCAAGTTGGCAATATTTTTTTTGTTGTTTTTCATTTTAGTCCACAAAATCAATAACTGAAGAATCAATAGAAAAAAAATTGTAAATCTTAAGTCTATCATATACAGAGGCAGAAGCAACAGTAGTCACTGGTAAATTGACTTTAAAGTTCCAGCGTTGCCTTCACTTCGTTGTGTGTTTGCCCACTTTTGCTACTTCCATTCAATCTCCTCACAGCTCCCTCAGAAGAAAAAGTCATCTTGTGGACTTGTTGATGGCATGGCAGATATTGTCCCTGAAGCACACTGATAGATACTCTTCAATAAGAAACAAACATTCCAGCTTCAGGGCTCTGTTCCATGATCCATTATCCTCAAGGGAGGGAGGGATGCAGCGTGTGTGTGGGCTTCCTCTGCTATTCTCTAATGGGGACACTGTAACAAAAGGAGCACAGAGAAATAAAATACTATCCACAGCAAGAATCCAGCTAGAAACTAGCCAGAAAAATATACAAGGAGCCAAAAACTAATATACATTTGGATTGAAATTCAGGACAACGTAACATCTATCCCCCTCGAATACTAAAAACAAGTTAGCTTCAGTGCTTGCTTACAAGGCCTTCTCTAAGCCTACATATACAGTCATCCAAAATGCTGGAATACTAGAACTTATTCTTTAAATTAAAGCAGAAATATCCAGAGCCAAAAGGATTAAAAGGCTGACTTATGTTTTTTCTCCTTCGCCTTTCTCTTCGTAGAGACCATAAGAAGTAAAGAACAGATGAGTTAGAGGGCTGGCATGTCTGTAAAGATGGCGATTCCTCTGCATGAATGCCACACTTATGCACTCTTAAACCTACTCCTTGTCAGCTGATTTTTAAATCAGAGTTCAATCGGATACTCAGTTGGGGGATCCAGATTCTAAAAAGATAAAATTACTGCTCTTTTTTTCTTACAGATAATTTCATACTTCTGAAGGGAGCAAATTGCAGACTTACTAGTCTGATATTAAACCAAAAACAAAGGAAACAAAAGAAAACCACTGTCAAGTGAGCCATGCCAAGTCGTACACAGACATACACAAAGTAAGTGAAGAAAAAAATAAAAATAAAAGTGTTATATGTATAAAACTGCCCCCCACGTTTCTCTACAGTTCTACAGTTCTAGAATGTATCTAATATATCTAATTTATCTGATATTTCCAAAGCACAACAGAAGCATCAGGAGCAGCAATCTATTCTCTGTGCATTTGTGGCTCGGCTCTCTGCAGAGCCCCCAGAAAAATTTCTCCAGCTGAGTCCCCGGCTCCAAACCACCACACAGGACTCTGGTCTCAGGTAGGAGGATTCTGTAGCCACGGCTCTTCTCCCTGTCAGCCAGGCAGTCCAAAGTTGGCCTGGAAGAGTCAGAACAAATTTAAAAAAAGATGAGGCAATGGTGGCATACCTGTATTAAAATAAAAATAAGCCTGTTCCAACTCCTGCTACTGCAGCTCCTCAACAGTTGCCTAGTGATGACTGCTTGCTCTCACATTGCTTGTACCTGAATGACCGTTACCAAGTATGAACCCCAGCTTTGTCTCAGCAGATCCACACCAGGGAACTGGGTGCTCAGTGCAAACCATTAGCACAGTCCAACATCAGTTATGGCACCCACCCTCTGACTGAAATAATTGGAAGTCCATTCAATATCAGATGCAAAAGCCTTCCATTTTATTTGTTACAGACACTTAAAATTCCCAAGCAGAAAGAACACAGAAAACATCTGTGTTCTTTCTGCTTGGGACATTTAAGTGTCTGCAGTGAATAAATTGGAATGTTTTTGCATCTGATATTGAATGGACTTCCAATTATTTCAGTCAGAGGGTGAGTGCCCTGACTTATGTTGGACTATGAACCCTAGCTAACTTGTTTTTAACATAGCAAAGGCACATTTTATGAGATTTACTGTCAATCCCTCATCCTTTATGGACTGCAGGACAGCAGACAAATGTTTGAGGTGAGTGTCCCAATCTGGGCTGTATACCACAATATCATCTAAGTAAGCTGAACAATACTGAGCATGGGGATTCAGGACCTAATCCATGAACCACTGAAAGGTAGTTGGGGCTCAATGTAACCCAAAAGGCATGGTTACATACTGAAACAGGCCCAAAGTAGTGATGAATGCTGTTTCATTTCTGGACTCTTTTTGTAGGGGTATTTGCCACCAACTCTTAGTAAGATCCAGCATGGTTATGTACTTGGCATTTCCTAACCTGTTAATGATATCATTAACACTGGGTGTAGGGTATCCTTCAAACAGGGACACAGCACTCAACTTATGGAAATTCAGACATAATTCTAACACACATTCTTTTTTATCTGTTACTACTATGGGTGAAGCCCAGGTACTGGTAGAAGGTTCAGTAATGCCCAATTTTTCTAGCTTTTTGGTTTCAGCTACTACTTCTTTTTGCTCACCCTTTCTGGGAGTCTATAGGGTTTTTGACATACAGGACTGTTCCGTGTTACCACCATCCAATGTGCAACCCCTTCAGCCTTACCAGAGATACTCATGAAAGTAGTTTGGTAGGTCTGTAATGCATGTTGCAACATCTTTTGTTGCGTGACCACCAATGCAGGATTTATCTCTATTTTCTCCAAACTACTTTGTCTCTCTAACCTCCTTTAGGCCATGTCCATTTCAGAGTCCTCTCCTTTGGGATGTACTAGGAGTGAGGAGTCTAGTCTGTCAAGCTATTTCTTTAACAAGTTTGCATGATACATTTTACTAGGATGCCACTTCTCTTGAGTCTTTATTTCATATGTTACTGGTCCTGTATGTCTAATTACTCGATAGGGCCCTTGCCATTTCATAAGCAAGTTATTCTCAGTTGATGAAAACAACGAAAGAATGTTTCCTCTTATTTGAACACTTTAGAAGTGACTCCATAATTGTATCTTTGTTTTTGCTTCTTTTAGACCTTGACACTATCCTTATGGGTGAAGTCTACATATGTAATTAGTCATTTTATGAGTTGTTCCATGTAATCTGACACACTTGCTTACCCTATGTATTTGCCTTCTTCCCAGTATTCCTTAATCACATACAAGGGTCACTGGTGATTTCCCCCATATGATAACAAAAAAGGGGAATAACTTGTTGAGGCTTGAGGCACTTCACGGTATGCAAATAACAAGAAAGTCAGGTACTTCTCCCAATCCTTCCCTTCCTTATGAAAAACAATCCAGAGCATTTTCTTAGGAATTTGTTTAAATCTCACCACAAACCATCTATCTGTCAATGATATGGGGAAGTCTGAACTGCCACCACCCCAACAGCTGATACAACTTTTTAAGGATCAAACTGTTAAAATTGCCCCCTTGATTCAAAAGGATTTCATTTGGGATCCCCAACCTACTAAAATGTTTAACAAGTTCCTCTGCTATTTTAAGGGTGAATTCCATATGTAAGGGTGTGACCTCTGGGTATTTCATTGTATAATCACAAACAACCAATATAAAATGGTTAACCTGGAGCTTTCTCCAATAACCCCACAGCATATATTGCTATCCTTCCAAAAGGTTATGTCAAAAAAGGTAGAGGCATAAGGGGTACCATTTCTATTTTCTCAACTTGAGCTACTTTGTGGCACTCAACACATGCCCGGCAGTAGTCAGCCACTTACTCATGTATAGAGCTGTGAGAAAAAAAAATTCTGCCTGCAGAATTTGTGTGAGAATCAGGCTTTCATTTCTGTTAAAGTTCAGAAATCATATTGGCAACTTACATGGGACTGCTAAATTAGAAGAGTGGAATAAATTTATGAACTGCAGACTAATGTATAAAACTGTGGAAAACAAAAATCTGCAGAACTGATCACTGTCAGAGGTCAGTTCTGTGGAATTTCTTTCTGCAGTTTAATATATTAATCTGCAGTTCATACATTCATTCTGCAGCTCAGTGAGTCACTGAACTATGGAATAAATGTATGAATTATTAATTTGTGTATCACCAGTCCCTATTATGTTTCCCTGGTGTCTAGTGACACCCCCACCCTCTGATCACCAGCCCTGTATTTAGTTAATTTTTCCTTGGTGTTCAGTGGCACTTCCTACCCTCCGATTGCCTACCCCATATTCATTTAATGTTTCCCTGATGTCTAGTGCCACCCCCACCCTCCAATCACCAGCCCCCTGATTACAAAGTGTAACGCTAGATGCTGCAGTTTGATTTATCCTCCTGTTCTTGCCCATTTTTTGCAAAACACTTCATTAATACATCAGTTAGTGTTGATAGTTCACCAACAAAAATTTGGAATTCGGTGTTAGGGTTACCAACTCCTACCACCACATCTCCACCCCCCCATCCTCCTCACACTGACAGGTGTTGGGGTGTGCATTGGGGTCATCAGCCTAACGCTCACCCCTTTCCATTTTTTTCCCCTTTGTCCCTACTGTCCTCCTCGCTCTCTCTGATCCACTGACAAGGGATTGCTAGAGATCCCCAGGGTCCGTTTAAAAACTTCAGGGGCAAGATCATTTAGTTTTATGGCCCCTACCCTGTGGAATTCTTTACCTCATCAGGTGCGAAATTGCCTGACTGTCCAAAGCTTCAAAGGAGCTTTGGAGACATATCTTTTTAGCAGAGCTTTTAATGATTTATGACAGTTTTAATCTTGTTTAATTATTCATTGTTTTATGTATTGTACAGGCGCTTTGGTTATAAGAAAAGTGCCTTATAAAAATAAAGAATAAATGAATGAATGAATGAATGAATGTGTAAACAAACTGAGTTGGTGCAGCATAGGAGAATGGGGTGAAAATTAGGCCTGATGACCCCAACGCACTCCCCAATGCCTGTTGATGTGAGGAGGGTGGGGGTGGGGATGGGAATTTCCAAACTTTTGTCAGTACAATATCAAACCAAAATGATGCATTAACAAAGTTTTTTGCAATGAATCTGCGTTCTTTCTGAGAAAGTGTAATGTAACTAGTAACTGGTATGTGATAGTGGGAGCACGGGCCCTCCAGGCCCTATGCTTCCCTCACACTGCCCATTTCTGTGTAATGGTATGCATATGTGGGAGCATGGGCCCTCTGGGCCCTGCACCCTCACTTACACAAAAGTACAGAGCCATACAGAAACTGAATAGTAGTGAATATGAACCCTTGTAACAATAATTTGGCAATATCTCAGCAACTGTAGCAACTATGAAAAAAATTCCATTGCAGTTGTATTCATGACTTCAAAACCTCCACACAAGCTTAAAGGTGTACTAAGCAAAAGAGAATGAAAAATCTGTATCTCGCACTGTTTCCGAGATACGGGCATTGAAAGTCGCCATAGGCACCGCAATGTTAGCCTACGAGAAATTGCTCAACTTCAGAGCACTGTAACTATGGGCCCGTTGAATGCTTTGGGACCAAAGTACCAAAAGGCACATCTGTGGGACCAGGGTTTGCAACCCTGCAAATTGCAGCCCAAAAGACCCACCCATTTTGATGCTGTGGGGTGGCAAAGGATTGCTGTTTTTTGGTGGTGGTATGCCAGAAATTGCAACAGTTTCTCAAAATGTTGCGACAGAATGGACACAACACTTTCATGATTTGTGAAAGTGTCACATCCATTCTGTCACCATTTGTAACAGTACAAAGGTCGGATCACCAAAAAGGTATTTCTGGGGGGGGCCCAAAAATGATAGTGCTGTGATCCTCAGGACCTGACAAGGTAAACATAACAGTCAATGTTTACCTAGGGGTCCCAAATTTAAATGGCAGGCATTTTTCTCTCTCACGAACTGAAAACAAGATGGTCACTGCATGACAGTAAAAGGGCCATTTACTACAGTAAAATGTAGTGGTGGCAGCTTTTGAGAGACACATATTCTTTTCCCATTGACTATAATGAAAAACTTGTTTTTTGAATAACTTTTGAACGGATTAATATTTTTTCACCAAATCTTCCAAAGACACACAGTGACCCAGACTGAATCTTCCCTGTAGATTTCAGACCAAGCAGACAAATTGTGTGGGCTGTAGCCACAAGCAAAGAAATGCACAAAACCCTTGTTTCTGCGAGTTTTTCAGTGCTCTGCAGCTCTGCAACTGCTCATCTGACCATAACACAACTTGCCAGATCCAGAGACCTATGGTACCTGACTGCACATGACAAATTTCAGGCAAATCCATCATACAGTGGAAAGTTATTAAAGTGCAAAATTTGGGGTTTAACATAGAAGTGGCCAGCAACCCTAACTATACTGTAGATTAGATGTCTTCATGATTTACTAAAAAGTTATTTATGTGTTTGAGCAAAGTTTTCCTTTTTTTCACATTTCAGCATTGTTATGGTGAAGCTTGTACTGATGAACTACCATCTGCCAATGTGAGCCATCCCACTAGAGACTTTCAAGTGACAGATTACATCACAGCTCCTGTTAGCTCTGATTAGCCTTTTCTCTGAAGTACAAGGCGGTGTGAATTTTGACAGCTCATTTTCACTGTCTGTCTTCCAGAGTCTTCTCACCAGTGTCAGATTTGTCAGATAAAAAAAGAAAGGAAAAAAAGCAATTTCTTACGGGCCTTGGTATAGTTAATACAGCAGGACAGTTTAATTTAGTCTGTGAAATCTGCACGCTGATTTGATGGTGACAACCTCATCTGTTGCAATGATCCCCTGTTTGTGGGTGAACTTTCCTTTGCTTTTTTATTTATTTAGAACGCTTACGGTCTAAACTATGGTTTCATGTTTGATGTGACTATATGTGAAACTAGTATTGTCAGAGTCAATCTGTCTGACAAGATCAGTTTTTAGTTCAGAGTTTGATTTTGTTTATTAATAAATATCTCCTCAGATGGTTTTTGTGTTGAGAATTGTCATATGTGTATTCTTGCAATGAACAAGGTTTATAAGCAGAAGGGATAAAAAACTTAATTGCAAGTTATCTTCTGAACCCCAAAGTACTAGCTCAGAAAACATTGAAACTAACCATCTCATAACACAAAAAAATTAAATTAACAGATGATCTCACAATTGAAAATCTAAGGAAAAGTCTGTTCATATGACAGATATTACTATTAGAGTTAATTCATATAGCTTCAGCTAAGTTAAATATTGTATCACTTCTGCTTATAAAACTTGTTCAATGGATGGAATATGTATATTATAGTTCTTGACACAAAAACCATGTGATGAAATATTTATTAATAAAAGAAATCTAACTCTCAACTAAAAATCAATCTTGTCAGTCAGGCTGACTCTGACAGTACTAGTTTCACAAACAGTCACTTCAAACCCAAAACCGCAGTTTAGATGATACACCTTCTAAATAAATAAAAAAGGCAAATGAAAATCCAGCAACAAACTCTGATAGGAGATCACTTCAACAGAGCAACACTGTCACTGTCTGACCAGCATACAGATTTCACAGACTAAATTAAATGGTCCTGCAGTATTAACTATACAAAGGTCCTTAAGAAATTATTTATGTTTAAAGGAGTAGTACAGTCAGAATTTGCAAAAACATATGTTGTGCAGAGTGTTTTAATTTGTATGTGTAGTCCTAGTGTGCTCTTCCCTCTGTCTGCTATTAGTTTTTTCTAAATTAGCCTGCTAGTTTTACAATAGTTTTATGGCCCCTGGGGATCTCCATCTCAGCAAGATTTATTGCTCTTCTTTTTCCTACAATGCCTCCTGTCCCATGCGACAATGATGTATTTGGGACCATGGATTCAGCAAGCACTAGTTTAAACTTATATTTTATTGAGTTTACAATGAAAACAGTAAGTTTTACCACTCGTGCCAAACATCCAGATACATATACAGAATACATTCAATGTAAGAGTAAGGGAGTCTGAACACTCTGATTTGCAGACCTGGGGTAATAATCAATGAGTTATAACAATAATAATGCAAACCAAAATAGCTGCACCTTGCCAGAGTGAAAGAGCACCCAGAATATATTCAGATTTCCAAACATAGCTTAGATTTCCATATAAAGATGGGATGTGTTCTCAACCCAAATATAAAGTTTAACCCAAACATGTGAAGCATCCCCCACACAACCCCCTCCACCCCGAGTCCAACAAAACCAACAATACATCACTGATATACAGCAGAGCCCTGTTTATCTGAACCACTTGGGCAACATCAGTTTCATTTGGATGATCAGGAGATCATTATATGGGGGAGAAAGTGCTTGTAGGGTGGTGTGTTTTTGTTTGTTTGTTTTGTTATGCTTGTAACACAGTTGTTAAAGGGGTGCTCAGGGATTCACATTCTTTTTTATACATTTTTATTTCATTTAAAGAAATCTGTTATGCTTTTCTGTTTTTGTGCTGCTGCTCTCACTACCGAGGCTTGCAATCGTAATGATCACAGCAGTAGTAGGTGCATAGGATTGCACTCCTCTTAGTTCTATAGCCATAGTAAGCATTTGGTAAAGCATTCTTCTGCTTCACTGTGGCTAGAAACTGTACCCTGAATATATGTTTCACCCTCCTCTTTGCCCTCCTCTGCTAAGTTATTGGCATCTTCTTTTCCTTGTCCAGTAACAGCTGCGATGATCATATCTTCATCCAGATGTTCATGGCCTTCCACGGTAAAGTCACAGCCATCCCACTTGTCAATTTCAGCATCTGAAATGAATGCCTATTGTTAGTTTGTTTGTGAGCTCAGTCAGTGTATCTATGTCTTATGCTGTCTGTATTTCTGTCAGTGATTCCTCCGTGGTAGCCTTGGTAATGGGGTTATCTGGGGTCAAAGCGGCTTTGATAGAACACTGCGCTTGTGTCATGTCCTCAGTCGAGTGATCCAGAACACTGGATTTACACCATGATTTGTCAATGCTCTAAGATGGACATCATCCCATGTCTCTCTGCAGCCATGTACATGACATCTTTCAGGGTGATTGCTTTTACAATGTCCTGGAGTGGCACTTTATGGTTCTTACCATCCAGGACAGTCTGTAGCAGTTTGTGCCTGTAATTGTGCTTGGAGATTTCCGATATGCGCTAGCCATAGGGCTGAAGCTTGGATGTGGTGTTGGGAGGGAGGAATATACATAATATTATACTATTTCTAGTTTTATTCTTGGCACCTCAGGATGTGCTGGGCATTTGTCTAAAATAAGGATGGCTTTCTTGGGAAGTTTTTTTGACCTTAGGAAATGCCTAACACTTGGTGCAAACTCATCTGTGTACCATTTTAAAAAGATGCCAGAATTCATCCAGGCATTTTCTGAGACTTGTACTGCAGGGGGAGGGTTTTCTTGTTAATGTGCTGAAGCAACAGGGTTCCCTGAACATGACAATGAGTAGGGGCCAAAGCTTATGACTCCCTGTTGTATTAGCACAGCCCAGAATTGTTACCTGGTCCTTTGGTTTTTTAAATCCAGGCACCTCCTTTCTGCTTCCACCAACCAAAATCTTGTCCGGGAGACACTGCCAAAACAATCCCATCTCATCAGCATTGTAGAGCTGATCGAGACTAAGGGATTCTTTTGTCATGAGCTCAAAAAGCTGGTCCATGAAGGCTGATACACTCCTCAACTGCGACACTTAATTTTTTGCCACATAACCACAGCTGCCTAATGCCATGTCTCCATTTGAATCTGTCAAGTCAACCATCACTGGTAACAAAAACAGACTGGCAGCCCAGTGTCTAATGAAAAATGAAAGTATTTTCCTTAAGGACTGACCCTGAGATGGCTGTCCCTTTCTTACGCTCTTGCCGAAACCATAGATAAATGGTGGCATCATGGCTATCCTTGGCATACACGCACATGTTTTTTCTACTCTCAATCCCAAATGAGCCTTCCATGGTCATTGCAAAGGAATTTCATTTTTCCTTTGCTTCTTTAATGCCAGTTATTGAGTTACTGTAGATTTTCCAATCCCATATTCCGCTGCCAATGAAACTGGTCATTTGCCATTCTCAAGACGATACAGTAATCTAAGTTTCTGTGCTACTGTTAGCACTGTTCGCTTCCTCTTCGCTGACGTAGTGAGTACTGAGCTTGTGTACATGAACACAGTTAGAGCCACTGTTTTCAGTAAGCCAGTACTTGTCAGGTGATTCTCTGGTGCTTGTCAGCTGTTAGGTGATTGCAGAGTAAATGCTGACTGACTGTGCAAGATCGCAATTAAAACTGATTGGTTAGAATAAGGTGACACAGCCAGAGTTTGTTAGATAGGGAGTTTTGTTAGAATGAGGTTCCGATCACCGGAGTTCTACTGTACATATTATTAGTGCAGTGCTTGAAGAACAACACTGACAACCATGGAAATCTGGAATAGGTTGAAACTGACATCCATATATATAAAAGTTAAACATAGCAATAAGGGAGTATATAAAAAGTAAAGAGCCCCTGCTGATAGAAAGCTCAGGAAGGAAGGAAGGAGGAAACTGCCACCTATCAACTAAAGAGTGGCATCATTCCAAGATGCTACCATGGTGGTAACTAAGAGACTTTTCATATGTCTGTGAATTGTCATGTGGTGCCCTTCAGTACAGCTGTAATATTGAACAGGATAAAATAAAACCGGAATAGGATTCCTACAGTTCTAGCATGACTATAGCTATCCTAAGCAAGAAGAGCTGGATAGTTGTCAGAATGTAAAACAGTAAGCCCCTCTAGTACAGCATGCACACTCCCCTCTAAACCAAAACCAGTCAGAATATATGAAGACAGTTATGTCCATTGAGGCGAAAAATTCACTGAGGGAAAATTAATTCAGTCAGAGTCCGCAGTCTATCAGGTGTCCTCATCATCATCCAGGTCTCCTGTGTGTCCATCTGCCACAGTTTCAAACTCCCAGTGGATGAGTTCTACCCTTTTGCCAGCCTCAACTGCACTTGTGAGTTGATAAGCATGGCCCCCATAAAAAATGCACAAATGAACAGGCATGAGTAGGGAATGGGTAACCCTGAGGCTTTTCAATTGGGTCCTTACTGTGTCAGACTTTTTCCATTGGGATCTGGTGACAAAGGATAAGTCCTGGAAAAGATGTAGGGTAGTCCCAATGTAGTTTAAATTGTGGGAGTCCTGAGAGGCCTGCAGCACTGCAGCAACATCTCTCTGGTTACAACAGAAGCTGTGACAAGCAACACTGTTCATGGCAAAGCCCCTTGCCAGTTTACAAATGGGGAGAGATCCAGTTCACTTTGACAAAACTACATGCTAGAGCTACTGGCTCAAGTCTCAAGGCACCTGGCAGCCAAGATTTTAAAAACTAAAGAAGCTGCTCACCTTCACTCCCTTCTGGAATTCTGACCAGTTGCACATTAGAAGCCCTATGAGAATTTTACTGGGCCTCTAAGTGGTAGCATAACTGCATATTCTCCAGCGCTATTGTGCTGGTTACTGCCAGGGCCTGAGTCACTGACTTGTCTGCTGAGGTCACCATTTTTGTAGCAACCTCTATTTTGACATCTTGATCTCCCATACATGTATGGATTGTCAACACTTTGCAGTCAATGACTTGCATGGCAGTCATCATGGATTTCCATGATGGGTCCACTCCAGAATTAGTGGCTGGCTGTGTGGAGGATGTCTTGGCTTATTGCTTAGATAGTGATGGCTGATTCTTCAGTCCTCTTCCAGTTCCCTTGGGATGACCCATCCTGAGTCTGGTATCAAACTATGTCCCAGAACACAAGGAGTCCAGTGCTGGAAGTTAAATTTAAATACAAGCAGGTTTAATTAAGTGAAACTCCAAGCAGATGCTGAGCTGTGCTGAGGTGCATGTTCTTGGCAATCACACTCAACAGTGCCCTCCCAGCAAGCACTGTTTTAGAGTTAATTTACTACTGCAGAACTGTGATAAGTAAGTTTCCTTATCAAGTGAGCACTAATTGCTGCATTTGTAGTTTAGCAATATCTGAGGGCTAATTGAGTGGGTTATTATGCAAGAAAAAAAGCTAGAGTCTTTATTGTTTCTAGCATTTATGATCTGGTGTGATTTGCGTGCTTTTTATGGCTGTGTGTAATTTAATAAAATGAAAAGTTTTAAAAGCAAAACATTTACTCTTGCTGGCTAGACCTGACACACGCATAGAAAACAAAAATATTGAATTAAAACTATTCACTGGAGGACAGAATATCAGGCTTCTATCTCTAGTACTCCCTGAATCAGTGGTCATAGATGCATCACTGTCACATGGGGCAAGATGCATTGTAGGAAAAAGAAGAGCAATAAACCTTGCTGATTTACTGGAGACAGCACAGAACTGATCACTGAACTGAGGAATAATTATATAAATTGCAGTAAAAAAAAATTACCAAACACATTCAGAAGATTTCCAATTTCACCAAAGGCGGAAGTTCGGAAAACTTTGCAAAAGTTATGGAAATTCACAAAAGTTCCACTAAAGCAGAATTCACAACTTTCACCCAGTTCTATTCATGTACATTGGGCCAAAAATAAAATCTTTGCAGTAAGCAGGTCAAAGTGCAGTCACTCCTAATGTGTTTATTATTTTATTTTGTCATTTTTGTTACCTGCCTTTTGGTGGTGTGTAATAAAATCACACTAAGTGTTTTGAACTGTATATTATTGTGTGCTGTCTGTTTTACCCACACCCTGGGACACATGGTTTTAGAAGTGGGTTCTGGTTGACTTTCAGGTGGAAGGGGAACATCACCAGTGGATACCATCCCTGATATCTAGATAGACTTGCAGCCACAAGGTTCATGTATCAGGAGTGCAGAGACAGCTTGAATGCTGCAGCAAGTGGCCAGAGGGTGTTGACTCATTCCATGGCTGAAGAACTTGGGGAGAAAGCACTCCCTGGCCTCATGGAGGCAGGATCCAGGAGGAAGGCAAAGCCTGACCCGATCTACAACATGAGCATGTAGAAGATCATAAAAGAGTTGGCGGATGAACCTCCTAAAACTATTAATGAACTCCTAAGATGGCTGGCTGTCAAACAGGTGGAATGGACAGACAGAGGGAAAGAAGAGAACAAAGAAAGGGAAATCAAATGCCAGAGATAAGATCAAAGATAGGCCGATACCCTGAAAACTCTACAAATAGGAGGAGCAGGTCACACAATGGGAGGGTTTGGTGCTCCCCAAAAAAACATTAAATTAGTTACATTGTCTAATACCAATAGGCAGGAAGGGAAAATAAAAAAAAAAAACACTGCCTCTCTGAGATCTCCCCATTGCTGCTATACACTGTCTTTTGCTCTGTCCCTTCTTTCTTACTCAGCTATCTAATTTTTTCGGCTTAGTTCATTTATTTAGTGTGTTTGTTTATTTTTAATTTCCAAATTTCCATTGCCCTTCCATAAGCAAGCAAAAGAAGAAACATGTCAGCAGGGTGGGCTGCTTAGCTCCTAGTACACTGTGTGTCTCTGTTGTAGTCTCAGTCTCTCCCCTCCCCCTCAACCTGAGCTCCATTTCATTATTTCCCTTTTAGTTTTTCTTTCAATATTTTCAGATGTCAACTATTATGTTTTTTAACTGCCTCCTAAATGTTTGTTTATACTGGCAGGCATAATAGTTGTTTCTTCTGCAGAGCAGGAGTTGCTGCAACATATGGCTCTCTCCTCTTAGTCTCACAGTCTGTTCCCTCAGTAAGTGCTCTGTCAAGCTGCTGCTGGAAAATAATGACCATGCTCTCTAGCTAGTGTGATTAGGAGAAGTTGTTCAGCCCCTTCTCAGACCTTGCTCCAATCATATTGTGGCATTGCCCACCCCCACCAAAATGGCCACAGATGATTGGAGCAAGACAAAATTGATATTGTCCCCTGCTCCCCTTAATACTAGCCGAACTGTCTTCTGCTTGTTCCCGGCAACAGCCATTAACTATGAACCGCCCCCCCCCTCATCTGACTGCAATCTGTGCCTAGAATTGGGCTGATAATTGGAACAGAGGAGGAGGGAGCACATTAGCTAGCCGAGAAGCAACAATTCATGAGTTGTGGATTGCATCACATCACAGGTTGCACACTGCTTCCTGTTGGCAACTCAGTGAGGAGTGATAGAGCTGCAGGCTGTAAGTAAAAGTTGGAGCAGAGGTGGAACTGGTGGAAGAGAGAGTTGTTCTTGTTATGAGGCTGTCTTCTTTGCTGCAGCCTGGAAGCAGTGTGACTTCTACATAGACAACAATGGGCTAAGCCCTACTCCCTTACAGAAATATAGGAGTGCTGTGTACATGCAGAATGCATGACACATGCTTAATTGTACAATGTTTGCATGTGGTTCTCATACACTAAGTGAACATACAGTACGTGATCCATGTCTAAAAGGTAAATCAGGTTTACATGCTGCAAGCTTGACATGTGCGCAGCAGGTAAGCTGGGGTGAACATCTTCTAAAAATTACATCAGGTTCGCATGTTGCATGCTTGACATGAGTGCAGCAGTTAAGTTAGTGTGAATATCATTTAAATATCACATCAGGTTCACATGCTGCATGCTTGCCACATGTGCAGTAGCTAAGCTGGTGCAAATCCCATCTAAAAACATATCAGTTTCTATTTCTTATACCACTGCTGGCAATTAGTCATTAAAATAATTTTTATTTAAATTCCCATAAAAATTAGGTAAACTCATTAATTCTGATTGTTTTGCAAGTTGTTTAATGGTTTTTGATTTTTGCCATTAAATTTGTCATTAATCTGTAAAGTATTGTTTGCTTATTGAAATAAATGCCTATGATATAGCCAGTAAACATTCCCCATTCCAGATATTCGAAGAGAGGTCCCTGTGTTGTGAAGCCTATCCTTTTTGTTTTGGACCATGCAAATCCCTTATGCATATTCACCCTTACAGAAATATAGGTGTGCTGTGTACATGCAGAATGCATGCCACATGCTTAATTGTGCAATGTTTGCATGCGGTTCGCGTACACTAAGTGAACGTATGTGAACCAGGCCTAAAAGACAACTCAGGTTCACATGCTGCAAGCTTGACAAGTGTGCAGCAGGTAAGCTGGTGTGAACATCTTCTAAAAATTATATCAGGTTAGCGTGCTGCATGCTTGACATGAGTGCAGCAGTTAAGCTGGTGTGAATATCATTTAAACATCACATCAGGTTCACATGCTGCACGCTTGCCATGTGTGCAGCAGCCAAGCTGGTGCAAAACTCATCTAAAACAACACATCTGTTTCTTAAGCAGTATATCCTGACAGCGTGTGGGTATACTAGAGGATTTACCACGGCTGGTGTGGTTCGGTCCCAAGGGGCAGCAGAGGGACTTAACCACACCTGTAGTGGTAAATCATCCAGTATACCCACTCCCTGGAGGGATATATTGAGATTATACAAAGGCCCTGTTTGTTTTTGTAGGAAAAAAAAAATATTTAAAAGGTCCCTTCATTTTCAAAGTTGCTGCTCATTTGTTTTTCACTGCTGATGAACTGCTTGGATTTTTTTGCGAGGTCTGCGCATGTGCCGGAGGATCGTCGATTGCCACCGCTACTGTTACAGATATTTTTAGCTTATTTGCTGTCGGGAAAATGAACTGCATTTTCTTTTCTTTTTGTTTTTGGGTGCATCGCTTTTCTGGAAGTTTTGAGGCTAGCAACAGAGTATCGGATGTCGGGTTAACCACTAGGTAATCTCGCAGTCCATCCATGTGCTTGGCAGTGGTGTGTTTGCGAGGAACGGAGGGATTTGCCAGGGAGTTCCTGATGCAGCTGAGTGGTGGCTGGCACCTTTTCCAGTGGTACTTTGGAGGATTTACAATGCTGAAAAGGTTCCAGCCAGCCAATCAAAATGCAGGATTCTGTCCATTTTTTGTGCCCATTGTATATATTTCTTATACTACTGTAAGCAGTTAGTCATTAAAATACATTTTTATTTGAATTCCCATAAAAATTATGTAAACTCATTTATTCTGATCCTTTTGCAAGTTGTTTAATAGCTTTTGATTTTTGTCATTAAATCGCCATTAATTTGTAAAGTATTGTTTGCTTATTGCATTAAATGCCTAGGATATAGCCAGTCAACTTACCCCATTCCAGATGTACAAAGAGGAACCTCTGTGTTGTGAAGCCTATTCCTTTTGTTTCTAGACCATGCAAATCCCTTATACATATTTAGTGCTACAAATGTGTTTCTCCATGACTGTTTTATCTCACTTACTTTCCCTTTGTTATTCTGTACTGAGCATATACACTATGGCCATGCTGAGCACTCTTTGTGCTGAGTAGGGTCTTGGAATCATGCATAATACCTCACATTTTGCCACTGAAATGAGGGACATGGGCACTCAAAAGGAGTGACAATGAGGGACACTAACCCACATGATGATCAGGACACATCATGAAACATGGAGAAATGGTGCCTCAGAACACAGTGGGAACCATTGTATTAACACCTGAGAATGAATTTCTACCATTTAGCAGGGATGCAATTGAGGTAGGGCAGAGGGGCACAGTTGCCCCCCCCCCCCATATTCATGCCTAGGTTGTTCTTATGGTATGGCAGTAATGGCTTTAAATTTGGCTTTAATCTTTTGCAATAGTAAGTGTCCACCTGGCCTGTGTGTGCTCATGCTGCAGGTATTCTCCAGACTTGACTGTGTCTGCACTGTGTTGTCCACTCTCTCCACCTATTAACAGTGGTACAATCACATGTGATGTGGATGAGCTCCAGCCAAAAAGAGTGCATGAGCCTTGCAAGTGTGACACTGTTTTTCCAACCACAGAGTAAGTAGATAGGCTGAACACTACAGCTTGGAGGAGTCAGTGAGCATGGAACTCTCAACAGCAGTGTTGTGGCAGCATATTTTTGTTGTTATGCTCTTAGTGAATCTTCATCTCCCCTGGTGGCTGAAGGGGTAGATGGTGAGCTAGAAGCTAAGTCAAGACTAGGCTACCTACTTACTCTACTTGGCTCACCTTACAAGACAAAAAGCACAGGCCTTCATGGTAGTAAGCTAGGCTTAGCAGCAGTGGTGACATAGGTGTAAGTGGCCTACATAGGCCTTGATCAGTGTAATGTGGCAGCAGCCAAAGCAGCAATCAAGCAAGAAGGAAGCAACCCAGTTTGGGTGGATTTGTATGGTGAGGTGACTTGGTTGTGGACCACACTGGGGACCTGTGATGGTTGGTTCTAGCACCCCGCTTCTGGTGATGGAGAGTGGGGGAGCAGACTAAGAACTGGGCTGGTGAAACACAATGCCAGGCTGCAGGTTCTGGCAATAAGGCCGGGTAAGTAAAAGTAAATAATTGTTTTTTACAGAAGGATTGGGGAAGGAGGAAGAACTGAAATATTGAAGTGTTTTTCATGTTTCTTCACCTTTGGGTGGCTTCATGACCCATAGGGACGGGTATTGAATGGAATGGTGTCAGGGAGGAAAAACTGGGGTAAAGTTATTTTGAAGGGGAGGATTCAGCCAGGAAACAAACTGGTTAGTAACTGGGTGGGTTTAAGCCCAAATCTGATGCACTGCTCCCCGGTGTATACAGATCAACCCTATACAGTATATTTGAATTTTTCAAGGTTTGCATATCATGTTTCAGTCAAACCGAATAAGTTGTACCTTTTAGAGATGTTACAGACATTTTAGAACTGTCCCTTGCATTCAAGGACAGTTATGTGGTATGGTATGCATGACTATTGGAGCCCATTATAGTCAGGCTTATGCCACACCTCCCGTGAAGCTGACCTCCACATCCCCATGCTCAGGCACATTATGACAAAGGGCAAAGGAGACTGCAGGGGTGTGCACCATTGAAATCAATGGGGGTATTTTTTAATTACTATTTATACATTATTACTGGAGAGTTGGAGATTAATGAAGGCCACCGCTCGACTAACAAGGGCCTTGTTAGTAGAACAGTGGCCTTCGTTATTCTCCAACTCACTGTCATAATGTATAAAATAGTAATAGAAAATATCTCCATTCATTTCAAGGGGGTACGCACCAGCACTCTGACCCACGGACATCATCTCTTCAAGACTTCTGCCTCTGACTCCCTAGTACTCAAGTAAGAGACTTTTTACCTTTATCTATACTTGGTGGGTTGTCTGTAGCAGCATGGCCGTACTCACTACAGTGTGTGTGCATGTGGGGGGGTGACTAGCCATGTGGGTGCATGTGTGTGTCAAGTTATTGCTACATTATGTTTGCACCTTAAAGTCTGTTTGCATGGAAGCATTCAAAACTATGGAGAAAAAATAGTAGGAGTTCAGGCTAGACAGAAGTAATTAAGTGGTTTTGTGGGTATGTCTGTGTATTGAGGGTGGGGAAAACATGTGTTTCCATTTGTATGTATACTACAGTTCAACTTTGAAACTGAGATGAAAGAGAGAAGAAAACTGAAAAGCATACACTGGCTACAAGCATGCTGCATGCATGCAGATGTATTCAGATACCTTATGTATTGAAGTACAAGCAAGCCATATGCGTGCAGACAGTATGGCGTAGTGGTTAAATTCACTGAACTACAAGCCAGGAGACTTGGAGGCATAGAGACCTGGGTTTGAATCTCATTTACTCCCACTTGTGTATAATATGATCCTGAGCAAGTCACTTAACTTTTACATGTGCAGTTATCAGTGACCACTCACTTTTTTGCATGCATGCCACGTGGATGCAATCTTTCCCAATTTAACACAAAAGTCATAGTTTCCACACTTGCTTGCTTCACACATGCCATATGCATGCAATTGGTTCCAATTTAACATTTAAATCATGTTTGCAGCATGCATATCACTTGGGTAGTTTTATGTGTACAGAATGAAAACATTTCATATATTTCTGTAAGGATAGTCCTACAAATGTGTTTCTCCATTACTGTTTTATGTAACTTACTTTCCCTTTGTCAGTCTGAACTGAGCATGTACACTATGGCCATGCTCAGCACTATTTGTGCTGAGTTGGGTATTGGAAGCATGCACCATACCTCACATTTTGTCACTGAAATGAGGGACATGGATACTCAAAATGAGGGGCAATAAGGGACACTAACCCACACGATGATCAGGACACATCATGAAACATGGAGATACAGTACATCAGAACACAATGGAGTCCATTGTATTAGCACTTGAGAATTAATTTCTACCATTAAGCAGGGGTACCATTTAGGTAGGGCAGAGGGGTGCAGTTGCTCCCCCCTTATCTGTGTCTAGGTTGTTTCTATGGCGTGGCAGTAATGGTTTTAAATTTGGATTTAATCTTTTGCACAATAAGTGCCCACCTGGCCTGTGTGTGCTCATGCTGCAGGTACTTTCCAGACTTGACTGCGTCTGTACTGTGTTGTCCACTCTCACCACCTATTAGCTGTAGCACAATCACATGTGATGTGGATGATCTCCAGCCAAAAAGCAGCACATGAGCCTTGCAGTGCGATACTGTCTTTCTAACCACAGAGTAGACAGGCTGAACACTACAGCTTGGAGGAGTCAGTGAGCACTGAACTGTCAATAGCAGTGTTGTGGCAGCATACTTTTGTTATTCTGCTCTTAGTGAGCCTCCATCTCCCCTGATGGCTGAAGGGGCAGATGGTGAGCTAGAAGCTAACTCAAGGCTAGGCTACCTACTTATTCTACTAGGCTTGCATTACAAAAAAAATCAGCACAGACTCCCACGGCAGCAAACTAGGCTTAGCAGCAGTGGTGACAGCTGTGTGAGTGGCCTTCATAATCTTGATCAGTGTAGTGTGGCAGCAGCCACAGCAGCAACCAAGCAAGAAGGAAGCAACCCAGGTTGGGTGGATTCATATGGTGAGGTGACTTGGTCATGGACAATGTTGGGGACCTGTGATGGTCGGTTCTAGCATCCAGCTTTTGATGGAGAGAGAGGGGGAGTAGACTAAAAACTGGGCTGGTGGCACACTATGCCAGGCTACAGGTTCTGGCCATATGGCCGAGTAAGTAAAAGTAAATAGTTTTTTTTACAGGATGATTGGGGAAGGAGGAAGAAGTGAAATAATAATGTGTTTTTTGTGTTTCTTCACCTTTGGGTGGCTTCATGACCCATAGGGGATGGGTATCGAATGGAATGGTATCAGGGAGAAAAATTGGGACAAAGTTCTTTCTGTTTTTTGGGGGAGGGGGTCAAACTTCAACCGGGAAAAAAATTGGTTAGTAATTGGGTTGGTTTAAGGCCAAATCTGATGCACTGCTCTGGGGTATATACAAATGAACCCTATACATTTGAATTTTTTCTGATTTGCATATCATGTTTCAGTCAAACCGAATAAGTTGTACCTTTTAGAGATGTTATAGACATTCTAGAACTGTCCCTTGCATTCACTGACAGTTAAGTGGTATGGTATGCACAGACTATTAGAGCCCCACTATAGTCAGGCTTATGCCCCCCCCCATGAAGCTGACCTCCACAGCCCCAAGTTCAGGCACATTATAACAAAGTGCAAAGGAGACTGCAGGGGTGTGCACCTTTGAAATTAATGGGGGTATTTTTTAATTACTGTTTTAAACATTATTGATGGAGAGTTGGAGATTAATGAAGGCCACCGCTCAACAAACAAGGCCTTGTTTGTAGAACAGAGGCTTTCATTATTCTCCAACTCACAGTCATAATGTATAAAATAATAACAGAAAATAATTCCATTCATTTCAGCAGGTAGCCACCCATACTTGTGGGTTGGTTCAGCAGCATGGCCATACCCGCCACAGTGTATGTGCATGGGGGGACTGGCCATGTGGGTGGGTGGGTGGGTGATGTCCCCAGTTATTGCTACATTTGTGTTTGCTCCTTAAAGTCTGTTTGCATGGAAGCATTCAAAACTATGGAGAAAAAACAGTAGGAGTACAGGCCAGACAGAAGTAATTAAGTGGTTTTGTGGGTAAGTTTGTGTACTGGGGATGGGAAAAAACATGTGTTTCCATTTGTATGTGTGCTACAGTTCAACTGTGAAAATGAGATGAGGAAAGAAGAAAACTGAAAAGCATACACTGGCTACAAGCATGCCGCATGCATGCAAATGTATTCAGATACAGTATGTATTAAAGTACAAGTGAGCCACATGTGTGCAGACAGTATGGTTTAGTGGTTAATGGCACTGAACTAAAAGCCAGGAGACTTGGAGACATGAAGACGTAGTTTTAAATCTCATCAACTCACACTTGTATATAGTGTGATCCTGAGCAAATCACTTAACTTCTACATGTGCAGTTATCAGTGACCACTTGCTTTTTTGCACGCATGCCACATGCATGCAGTCTCTCCCAATTTAACATAAAAATCATGGTGCCCAATTCCAAGACAGTTACGCCAGGTGTAAATGCAGTACGCCAACCAAGATAGTGCAAACGCAAGTTACACCAGCGAGTTGCGACAAGTGCGATTCCAAAAGAACAGCTATGATGCAACCCGCAACCACAATGGCAAACACAAGATACAACGCAGTTGTGCCAAATAATGCCTACACCAGTGCATAACATGGCCTATGACAGGTGTAACACATTAGCACCATGGAACTGCTATTCCAAAACAGCTGTCATACAGAACCACAGCAGAGGAGACTCACGTAAGTTAGAGTAGGGATGAGATGTCCTAAACAATGCATAGTCCAGAGAACCCTCGAAGCCAGACAGCAGCACACCACACAAACAGTAGTTCCCCAATGTGGATCACAATGCAAACAGTGGAACACGCAAGCAAAGGTTCCCAGAACACCCAGGACAGAGTGAAGAGGGCAGCAGCAGCATTGCCAGACAAAGCAGTAGACAGCGAACACTGGATGAGGTGCAACATGGACCACAGCAAGCAGCAACAAGAGGCCAACACAGACTGTGAGACAGGGCAACACCAAGTTGCATGGAGCAGCAATGGGAGGAACAACGGGAAACTGTGCAAAGCACTGTGGGACAGGCTGGAGGGAAGCACAGCAGACAGCCAGGCACAGAGACACATAGCACAGGGGGCAAGAGGGGTGGTACAGGGAACATGGAGGCCTGTGAGCGCATGCAGCACCTCAGCCCCACCCTCTGCCAGCAGCAAGGTGACACCAGCAGCACAACAGGTCACACACAGTGGCACAGTGCAGCACAGGCAATGGCATGGCACACATGCCAATGCCACTGTGCTGCCAGGTGTGGTGACAGCAGCTGCCAGGTGGCACACTACATGAGCCACTGCACTGGAGCTGTAATGGTGCCCAGGCATGCTGAACATCAGCCGTAAAGAAAGACCATGACTGTTGCACAACAACATAGGCACACACAGGGGATCACAACATGCATTCACCATGGGCAAGGGTGGCACAGGGGGCAAAGGGCGCACACAGGCCACAGGCACAATGCCAGGAGGATGGTGCCACCAGGCACAACACCCCTGCCATGGCTACTGATACATGTAAGCAGTGCATCCACAACAGGGACACAGCACCGGGTGGCACAGACCTGTAGACATATGGCGGTGAGATGCACCATTGCCCATGCCACTGGTGCCACCCACAGGGACAACTGGTTCCACGGGTGGAAGGGAGCCATACAGGCCCAAGGCCGCCACACAGCCAGGACATGCAATGTGTGGTGGCATGTGGCCCGGACCCTGCACGGTGTGCTGTAGCACACAGAACACCATGCAGTTGTGGCCACTGGTGCATGCCAAAGTCCATGAGCTGCACAGCCAGCACACAGACCAGGAGCACAGTGGGGACACACTGGGGATGACATGAACTGCCACAAGTGTGCCCACACGTGCATGGCAACACACACATGCACATGCCCATGCACACCAGAGACAGACGTGCAGAATCAGGTGTGTACAAAATGTATTTAATGAACAGTATGGAAAAGCAGCAACAAAGGGCAAACAGCAATGAACAGGCACAAATGTCAGGGATGGGGGAGAACAGCAGGAAAGGGGTATAACAAAAACATGAACAACAAAGGAGGAACCCAACACAACAACAGAAGCCCCCCCATTCCCCTCACATGCACAACCCTATCATTCCAGGATGACCCCAGCAGCATCATTCCCTATATACAGGCCCCCACCCCATATATACAGCCACACCCCCACCATATCAGAGTTCTCAAAGGTGTGCACTAGCACCACAGCAGCTCCTCCAGTAGGGCACCCAAGGAGCCGTGCAATTGTGCAACATCCACTAGTATGGCTGACATGAGCTCTATCAGCCGCTGATTATCTGGTGCACCCCCTGACTGGGCAGACCCCCAGATGCCCCATTGCTGCCATCCTGACCCCCCGGCTGTTGCTGGCCCATGACACTGCCATCCATCAGGGGCCCAGGGTTGATCTCCGCTGGTTCCCCACTGTCCTGCACCCATTCAGAGGTTGATGGCAATGCTACCTCCTGCTGCACCCCTGCCAAAACCTCCACCACTGGCACTATAGCAGGTGTGTCCAGGGCTACATCCCCCACAGTGTCCTGGGCTGTGTCCACCCCAGTGGCCAGCTGTAGGTCAGACCCCTGCTGCCCACCATCTGTGGAATCCTGCACCATCAGCAACTTAGCCATGTCCTCCTCCTCTTCCAAAGATGATGACATAGGTGGGAGGACCTTCACCCTCTGCTGGTGGTGCTGGGTGCAGCGGTGGTACTCCATGGCAATGGCATCCTTCACTTCTGCCATGGCCCTCAGCAGGACCCTCTGTCAGGGCATCAGATGGCTCATGCACCTGTAAGGACGCTAAGGCGGTGCAGGTCCTGGACATGTGGCACACACACACAAGACACACACAGTCTCCACATGTGCCACCATGGGCCAGCACGGCATGGGCACAACACATAGCACACAATACATGCACCTACCAGCTCTCCACTGCAACACCTCCTGTCTGAGTCCTCAAACTTGGGTGTCCATCCTGCCCTGGTCTCCACATAATGCACCTGTAAGGAAGGGGATCACGGTTACACGTGTGCACCACTGCAGGCCATAGCCTGTGTGTCAGCATTGCACCACCATATGGACAGCTGTAGGCATACCCACCTGCACCTGTGTCCTGGCCCATCCTCATCTTGGCATCCCTATGCCGTGCTATGCCCAGCAGTCACTCCAGGAGCCACGGGTCCCGCCGTGCCATGTCCTGCCACTGGTGCTGT
Organism: Neoceratodus forsteri; assembly: GCA_016271365.2. Lineage (NCBI taxonomy): Eukaryota > Metazoa > Chordata > Ceratodontiformes > Ceratodontidae > Neoceratodus > Neoceratodus forsteri. Next base: position 1,108,705,472 of record CM057458.1, on the reverse strand, counting down.
AATTGGCAGACCATCCTGGGCATGCCGCTGCTAGTACCCAGCTCTGCCCTACAGCCTGCCACACCCATTCTCTCTCCACAGCGGTGTGCCTCCTGCACCCCAGCAGGAGTAGTGTCCACCCCACTGCTGCACGTAGTTAATCAGCATGGCGGTCCCTAGCAGTGTAAAATTAGGAGCCCACCAGCTCAGGCTGAGGCCCACTCTCCATGACATGACAGGGGCATGGGACTGGCAAAGGGTCCTGTGGAAATGCAGTATTAACCTGCAGGAGAAGAAGGCATATCACATGTGTCAGTGCACAGTGGTCAGGTGTCCATGTCAACATCCTCCCCGCTGCACAGCAGAATATGCGCTTGCATGCATGGTGGATGATGCTGTGGCACAGTGTCACTGGGCATGGCACTGCACCATGTGCGCCACACCCTGGGTGTGGCACAGTGGTGCAGACTGGTTGAGGCATGGCACTGTAGGACATGCCCCCTACTGAAGGTGTCCATGCCACCAGCACACACCGCAGGTGGCATGGCCTGGCAGTGTAGTGCCATGCGCACACACCACACCACCCCACACTGCCACACACCACCCCAGCAGTGTACTGCTAGGCTGCCATTCCCAAGCAGAGGCGTGCTTTCGTGTACACCAGCTGCACGGAGCCAGCCTGGCATGTGGTACCCCATGGCTGTGCACCTGCCAGCCATCATCCCCATGGCACACTACAGCGGGGCTGAGTAGACTGTGGGCATCGGCCAACATCACTACACACTGCCCTGCCATATGTCTGCACATCCGCATGTGCAAGAGTACACCCCACTGCGCCTATCTACCTGTGCTCAGGGTGCAGTCCCATGGCCCCCCACATGCAGACAGTGTAACTCTGTGCAATACACCTACCTTCCCGTGTGTGCACCCGTGTGTGGCACAGATGACTATAGTAGAACACCTGTATGGACAAGTGGCAAAACAGCATTAGCAAGCAGTACAAATATTGACCTCAGCATATCACATGGTACTGCAGTGTCCAATTGTCTGCTCCTGTACAGTGTGGATGATTCCTACACAAGTGGAATGGTACAGCAATATTAGGGTCACCATGTAGTATCAGCAGTTCATATGTGCATGCTGTGCACTGTCCAGTACTCACCTGTGGTCTGGGTGTGTCTTCCCTGGTGCAACAGAATGGAAACATGAATTAGCAAATGGCTTGCATACTGGCTGTAGCATGGTGTCTGGGGATGCTGTGTCCCAGTACTTACCAGTTTGCAGTGGTATTCCCACCTGGGCCTCTTATCCTCAGTATGTCCTGAGTGTCTGCACTGCAGTCTGCTCCCCTGCTTGTGACCTGCAGGTCCGTCCTGCAGCCTAGCTTCTGCCGATGTGTTAGATGCACATGACACACATACAAGCAACACGTGTATTGCAGGATGCAGTTGCATATTTGTAGCCTACAATACTGCTGCTATGCAACTGTAGGATGCACATGCGACCTGTACACACTTGTGGTCTATGCATCTGCTATGCTTATGCAATGTGCGGTATGCAGTCTGCCACATATTATGTGCAGTTATGGCAGTGGTAATGAGGGAGATCACACAGGTGTTTTGTGCAAACATGTTGACTCGTGACAGGTGAGACATACATAGGTGACACAGTGCATTGCAATACTGTACATGTGACAAGCCCCCATATATACCCAAAACAGTGCCCTCCTGCTCACACACACACACACACACACACACACACACACACACACACACACACACGCCCATGCACAACCCACTCACACAGCAGCCAGATGTACTCCTTGCTCACCCTGTGTTCAACACTCCCCTGTGATTGTCCACCACTAGCAGCAGTGTGCCATGGGTTCAAGTCTGTCATGTGCCTGCTACTAGTGCCTAGTCCCCTTCCCCTTCCCCTTTGAGGTCCCTGTGGTGATACTGGGCCCACCCTGCACTCGCTGCAACTCAGCTGTGCTGCCACTGTTGCTAGGTGCCACTGGCACTGCTGGCCTCTGGGTTCTGCTGTGTCTCCCGGCTGCTGGTGGTGCATGCTGTGGTGCTATCCTCATCCTGTCCTCTTGGGAACACCGCTATTCATGGGCTTTCTCCTTGCCACCGCCTGTGCTGCCTTTTGCCATAAGCCACTGACCTTGCACCCAGTGCCCAGTGCCTTCTGCCCCATGCCCCTGGTGGCAAGGGTTGCTGCTGCTTTTTTGGATGCCACTCTTGCAGCTTATGGTGCCACCAGTGCATGTCCGGTGGCCATCGGTGGTGGATGTCACTCCAGTGCTGTGGATGTTGGCTGAACAGGGGGCTGCAGTGCCTGTGGTGTGGCCTGTGGCAGTGGTGCCAGTGGTTGCTGTGGTGAGGCCATCTACACAGTCATGGCTGCAGGTGTTGGTGGTGGTGTGGTGCCGATGCCAGTGCTGCTGCCCCTGGCAGTGGCGGTGTGGTCTTCACGGCCGTTCCTGGCACCATTGACAGAGTTGGTGCTGGCTGCTTCTCTTATGCCTCCTGTGTGGCTGCAACATGGCCAGCAGTGCCCCATGGGTGCAGGCCTGCATGCATGGCCTGCAGCAAGGCCACCAGTGCATCCACCTGCCTCGCCTGCTGCACCACTGACCCCTCAATGGCCATGACCAGGCTGGTGATGGCACACATCTGTGCCTGTGCAACAGGCCTGTGTGGCAGCCATGGCCTCCACAAGATGCTCCATGGTGGAACCAGTGGTTTGCACCTCAGTCTCCAACATCCTTGTAAGTGTGCCCATCTGCTCCTGCAGTGCTGCATGGTGGGCGTCCATGCCGAGCTTTATGTAGCCCAGCATCTTGGTCTGTTCCATGTGAGTGGTTGCCAGGGTTTGGCTGAACCCTGTGTAGTCCATTGGTGTCTGTGGCCTGTCCACCTGCAGTGATGGTTATGTCCCATTCAGAGCCTCCTCCAGCCTCCGTTAGGATGCAGAGCTCAGGTCTTGTGCAATCTCATCCCCCAGGCTGCCACAACTGAGATAGTCACTGAGGTCCAGTCCCATCTCCTCTTGCTGCTTTTCCCCCACCGTTTCCTGTTCCCCCACTACTGGTATCCTGGCTGTGTCCTGCTGGGCCTGCTCTGCAGTGGTGTGTGTACTGTCCACCAGTACTGCGTCCACTGCTGCTCTGCCTGTGGGGAGACATCAGTGCATCAGTGGTATGTCCCATGTCATGCCTGCTACCGTCCCACCCCTGCATCACTCTCCCACACACTGGGATCAGTGCTGGCCATGTCCTTACCTGCCCTATTGTCCTCTGCCTCTGCACCTGTGGGGGAATGTGAGGTCATCAGTTTTGCTGCACCATTACATGACGACTGTGCATGCCATGGGCCATCCCACAGGGTGTGGGCGCAGCCAGTCATTGGCTTACCTTCCCCTGTGTCCTCTGGCTCTGCTCCTGTGGGGTTAATGACAGTGTTTTAGTGCTACCACACCATTACAAGACCACCATGCGTGCCACCATCCACGTCCCTGTGTCGCTGTCCACCACTTGCTGGGGGCAGCACTGGCTGTCACCTTACCTGCCCCTGTGTCTGCTGCAGCTGCACCTGTGGGATGGGAATGTGGTGGCTGCACCATCTGCTGTTCACATGGCTGTGCCCCATACCAAGCTATGATGCCACACAGTCCCTCCCGTCTGTGCACTGTTTCACGTTGCATAGCTGTGCCCCGCCTTCACTGTTCTTACTGTACTTCAGCACACTGCCTGTGCACCCAGCATGTCACACTCCATCTTGCCCTTTATTACATTCTATCAACACCATTCACTTTGCCATGCTTCACACTTCCACTTACCTGTCCCTATGTCCATCTGGAATGTATCCAGCTCCGAGTCCCCGTGGACACAGTGCTGGCTCATGAATGCTGTCACCCTCTCCTCATGTGTGCTTAGAGGTTGCACCTCCTGTGGCCTGCCTCCTTTGGCTGTTGCCTGCTGCTTCTTGTGGGCCTCTTTTGCCTTTGCGTGGCACTTTGGGTCACTATACCACTTCTGCAGGTGGTGCACAGTGCGACCCACATTTGCCACCACTTTTATCCTCTGCAAAACTGCGTCCCATGCCACCTTCCTCTGCAGTCATTGCTCTTGCTCATCTCCCTTCCGCAACAGCAGGTCTGGTTCTGCCTCTAGCTCTTCCAACAGCACATCTGTCTCTTTGAATGTGAAGTTCCTCTTCTTGCTCCCGCTTGCCACCTCTCCCCCCAGCTGACATCTCATATCCCCTACAACATGTCTGCAACATGCACACACCTTTATGGTCGTAGAGTTACGACATACATATTGCTACGAAGCTACTGCAGGCTACAACATGCATAGATGGCGTTAGTTGCGACATGCGTATTTCATCGGGTTTTGTCATATCTGGTGGCAGTCTTGGAATCTGGTGCAGCTTGCATGTCATACGGATTTTGGCGTATCTTCTGCCATGGTGTTTTTTTTTTTGAAATTCAAGTTTATTGATTTTACAAAGCCAAAAGTATAACAAAGTCATTACATAAATTAAGCCAGTCATCCATACATGGTATAACGTAAAAAAAAAAAAAAAAACCACCCCCCCAACCCCCACCCCCACCAATCCCAATCCCTCCTCCGCCAACCCCCAACCAAGTGTGCCAGATAACCATGTAGCTAAGATTATTAGTAAGTACATCAACATCTCAGAAAGTAAACCTGCCTTCAGGAACAGAGAAAGCAGATATGAAAGATAAGAGGAACAGAGAAAACCATAGTGGGCATCAGAGAGAAGCCAGAGATCATTGGTGCAGGTATAGCGATATAATTTACCTCATTTTTATGAACTACGCCCTACGACATGACGAGCTGGCTACCAATCTTCGTGTTAAGATAGGCAGAGAGCTCAATCAGCCATTCAGAATAGGTCAAAGTCAATTGGTCAGTCCAATGCCTGAGAACTAATCTCTTAACCACAATAGACACGAGGGTAATGTGATATCGCATGTCTACAATTTATGCTAATGTAATCTCCTAGAATGCAAATTTGGGATTGAAAAATTAGAGAGACAGTAGGGATCCAAATTGTCCTGGATGGCAGACCACAAAGGGCAACCTTATTACAGTACCAGAAAATATGTGAGAGTTCCTTCACTGTGTGAGCACCTGGAGCAAAGAGGGAGGGCAAGTTTTGAGCCGGAAAAGTTTCTTAGGGGTGTAATACATATTATTCACAATATAATATTGGGTAAGTCTAAACCTGTCTTGGTGTGATATCTGTGCAGGTCCCGCCAAATGGGACCACTATAAGGGAGTCAGGGAGTAAGGAGAGCCAAATATTGGAGCCTGCAGCAGGTTCCGGGAATTTGTAATTCAGTAAAAAGGAATATATTAGTGAAATGGAATGTGATTTAGAAGCAAGAGTAAAAATATGAGAAAGAAAGGGATGGACCATGGGTTCTCTAAACTGAGTACCAAATTTCTCAACAATAAGGTGCCTCAACTGATATATTTTAAAGACCTTGTTGTTGGAAATACCAAACTTATCAAGAATGTCGGAAGAAGAAAGGAGGGATCCTTGGTCATAGTAGTGTTCTAAATTAGTTTCCTTAATTTGTGGAAGCCACTCAGGAGCGATCATCGAGTTGTCCAGCTCGATATTGGGGTTAAGGGTGATAGGCTGACCCAGGTCCATTTTCAGAGAGATTTTTAGAAAGCATAGACACTGGAAGAGGGATTTAAGGGATGTGAGAATTGTATGGTCAGTTATTCACTGCGAAAGTACGGAGGTGGGAGTATAAAAAATTGCGTAGGGATCTAATTTAGATTCCAAGAATCGATTTTCAATTTGAAGCCAGATCGGGAAGAGGGGTCAGATGAGTTAGAAACCATCTCCCTAGTTTGGCTAGGTGAGCGCCCAGTAGTCAGCAAGAGGTTGGGAAGCCGGAGACCTCCTTTGTCTCTAGGGAGGATAGTTTGAGAAAACGCCCAACCCTTCCTCGCCAAATAAAATTCGAGAAAATTGCATGAAACTGTTGCAGGTAGGAGAGCGGCAGCCAAAGGCCCAATAAGTTGAGGGGGTAAAAGATACGGGGGAGAACATTCATCTTAATAATATTAATCCTACCCCAAAGGGAAATAGGAAGGTTGGACCATCGTAGCAAATCTTGCTGAATGAGAGTCTTGAGGTTGTCCAAATTGAGTTTTCTGAGTAAGGAAGAATCTGAGGAGAAGTGAATACCTAAATATTTAATGGATTTGGTGGACCATCGCATACCAAATTTGATAAGATCGTGCTTGTAAGTATATACATTTAACAGAAAAATTTCGAATTTAGAGATATTCAATTTATATTGGGAGAGGCTACCATATTGCCTGATGAGATTCAATGCATGTTCTAGGGAAGCAGTGGGATGCGTAACATGTAAAAGTATATCGTTGGCATAAGCGGAGAGGACTAGTTCATGTTGACGCACCAGACAGCCTTTGATAAGTGGAGAAGACTTGAGCTTAATAAGAAGGGGTTCAAGATATAGATTAAACAGGAACGGTGAGAGGGGGCAGCCTTGCCTGGTACCAGTATGAAGCTGGAACAACGAGGAGAAAACTCCATTACAATATATCTTGGCCGAAGGGGAGTTGTATAGAACTTGGATCCATTTGAGAAAAGAATCCGGGAAACCCATCCTGGTCATCGTAGCCCAGAGAAAAGACCAATCCACTCAGTCGAATGCTTTCTCTGCGTCTAATGAAATTAGGGCCATTGGGAGCTGGGATGTATGGGCAAGATGAGAAATATAAGAGAGAGTTCTAAGGTGGTCTGATGGGGAACGAGAGTGTACAAAACCAACCTGCTCTGGACTGAGAAGATGGGTCCAGATTTTCTTAATCTGTTCGGCCAAGATCTTAGAGAGGATTTTCATATAATAATTTTGGAGAGATATGGGTCGGTAACTCACCGGATCGGTGGGAGCTTTGTCCGGTTTAAGAATTAGGATAATGGTGGCTTCAAGAAGGGTGGGGTCTCCGGTGGGAGAAGAGAAAAGGTAGTAGTAAAGTTTGAGAAGTAAGGGGGCTAGCTCTTTGAGAAAACCTTGTAAAGTTTATGGGAATCCATCTGGACCGGTGCCTTATCAGGAGTTATAGAAGTATGACGTTTCTATCTCAGAAAGTGAGATAGAGGCAGTCAGGATCTCTTTATGGGATGGCTGGAGTTGGGGAATGTCAATATCTGCTAGTATGTTGAGATGTCTGAGAGGGGCGGGGAAGGAGGTACACTATAAAGATTCTTATAGTACTTCTCAAAATCTGTGCAATTTCCTGGGAGAAGTTTTGATGGAGCCAGCAGGTGATTGCAAGGCAGGATTATTCTGGAGCTTTCTAGTGTGCGAAGTCTTAAGGCCAAAAGCCTTCCGGCTTTTTCACCGTGCTCAATATATTTGGCTTGAGTTTTAACGAGACAATCTTCAGCCTTCTCCTTAAGGAGGTCAGTATATTCATTTTTGACTGCCAAGAGGGTTTCAAGGGAGGACAAAGGAGAGGAAGGGAGGTGGGCGCTTTCCAATTCCTTAATTTTGTTCATTAAAAGGAGTGCCTGAGAATGTCAGGCTCTTTTTCTTGCTGAGGCAAGTTTAATTAATTCACCTCTAAGATAGCATTTTAGGGAACACCAGATGATGTCAACCCTTGAGGTAGACCCAAGGTTATCCTCCAGAAAAAGAGAAATTAGGGTCCTGATATGAGTCACTATATGGGGATCTTTAAGAAGTTGGGTATTAAGCCTCCAGGTAGTATCTCTTTGAAAATTAGGGTCCGGAGAAATTTTTGCCCAAACAATTGCATGGTCAGAGAGAACAATCGGTTCGATGCCAGTTTGGAGGAGACCTGGAAGAAGGGTTTTACTAATCAGAATATAGTCTATCCTAGACCAGGATCCATGGGGTTGAGAGAAAAATGAGAAAGATCAAGAGAGGGATTGGAGAGACGCCAGGGATCGCATAACCCTAATATATGTAGGAAATCTTGTAAAGACCTTTGTATCGGAGTAAGCGGTCGGTTTGACTGAGGGTCTTTGTCTAAAAGATGGGAAGGCGAGACATTCCAGTCTCCACCTAATATGAGTTGGGAGGGAAGCAGGGCACTGATTTTATCTGCTAGGGTCATAAAAAATTCAGAGCTACCCCCTATTGGACCATAGACTGAGCCTAAAACCACAGTGCCCCCATTAAGGTAGCCTTTAGCCAGTATGAATCTCCCCTCTGGGTCTGCTATTGTTGTGTCTACCAGAAACAAAATATATTTTTTAATAAGTATAGCTACACCTCTGCTAGAGTTGGATCCATTTGCAAAGTAAACTTGCAAAAAACCAGATCGAGACAACCATTTAACCTCAGAATTAAAGTGGGTTTCCTGTAGAAATAAGATATCTATCTGAGATAGGTTACAGTGATTAAATATCTGAGTCCTCTTGACTTTCTCCCTGAGCCCACGTACATTCCATGATGAAATTTTAACAGTACTTACAGCCATTTCAGATACAGGATGAGAGGAAGGCAGGTACCAGAGCAACCAAATATGAACCACAAGAAAAGGCACACTCAAAACCCAAAATCTCAACCCACTATAACCTGCCAGAAGGAAGTTACCAAAGGTAATAATGACTTAGGTTAATCGAAACTGGAATGAAGCCATACAAATAAAAAGGCAGGCAGGCTAAATCATCCCACCCCCACCCCAAAAAAAACCCCTGAATAAGGCAAACCAACTATATACAGCCTGGTGCCAGGCCTGAACATTAACAAGACAAGTGCAATAACGACAGAGGCCTGGAAACCAGATCCCAATTAGAACCCAGAAAGCCCTAATCTATAGGATCCTCCAGAATAGAAAGTGACCAAAACACCAGAAACCATGAGGAAAAAATATTCCCAACCCAAACCGGAGGAAATAATGAGGACCCTATAAAAGGGACTGGGTTAGCAGGCCCCCCTTCCATAAGCTCACAATGCAACTACAGACAGTCGCAAGGGGCTCAGGAGTATACCCTTCCCCCACCAACAGACTACCTGTCTTACAAAAGGGACATGAGGAATTGCGATCCTTCAGAGGTAAATCCCATTGCCATCCAAACAAGGAAAACCAAGGAAAAGGGTTTACTCACCCCTTGGAACGGGTGAAAAAGAAGGGGCAGGAGACTGGCAGGATAGGTCGCGAGGTAGGGATGCTGTCTCAGCAAAGCAGGTTGTTTCCGGGAGCTATTTGGTGGTGGGACCAAACATTTCCCTCGCAAAAGGACAGTAAACCGAGAACAGCGGCCACCCAAAATTAGTTCCGGGGGAGCAGCAGAAGTTAGCACCATCGCGGCCTAGTCCAACCTCCGCCCGGCCATCCAGGGTCCTCGCTCAGCACAATGATCCCAGAAGCGGCCAGACAGGTAAGGTAAATCGAAAACAGATAAGGGGAAGGACTAGTGAGGGTACCAGATTCCAGAAAGAGCAGGTTAAGTCCTCATCTTAATAAATTAAAGCTGGGAACAAGAAATCAACCGTTCAGTTTAAAAAGATTAGGAAGTTTAACAGAAAGGTCCTTGTAGGCCATGTCCGGAGAATCATAGCTTTGAGTGCTGTCGCCGATGGTAACCTTGAGGGTAGCAGGATACGCCATTCGAAAGGGAATAGCCGCCGCTATCAGTTTCTGAACCACGGGATGGAATGCGGCTCTCTTCATCCTGGTTTCCTTAGGGAGATCCTGAGCAAGGCGTAGTTTGGCGACTCCACATAATAGATTGCAGCTCATTAGATTTGTTGAAAATCGTGTTGCCTTTCAATATAGCTGAGGAATTTACAATTAAAGGCCGTGGGGGAGCCCGTGGAGGTCTAGGTCTTAGTGATCTGTGTGTTCTCCAGGTGATAGTGGGGTTAAGGGGTGAAGGGCCCACTGTTTTAGAGAGGAATTTTTGAAGAAAGGCAATAAGATCTGGCCCTTCCTCGAACTCCGGCAAACCCAGGATGAGCAGGTTGTTCCTTCGGTTACGACCTTCCAGGTCTTCCGTTTTTAACTGCAGCTTCTTGACTTGTTGAGCCAGCGTGGACATCTCTGACTCCGCGTTTGCTTTCCACTGCTCGAGGGAGTAGATCTTGGCCTCCGAGTCAGACACCCTCGTGGTAAGGGAGGAGAGGTCACCCAATAGATTTCAAGTCGGAGGTAATATTTTGGAGAACATCCTTTAGTGGAGCCAATTCCTGCATAAACTTCTCTTCAGTAAGAGGGCTAGGCGGCTGAGTCTTGTCACCCATTTTCTCAGAGGCAGTACCAGCTTGGTACCTTGGCTTTTTGGGCAGCTTTTCTGGAGTAGCGGGTGGCGTGTGTCTGATCGCAGCCTGTTTTTTCTCCGCTTCCATCCCCCTGTAAAACAAAGGGGTTGATGAAAAAAACACCTTAAGGCCAACAGGCGGAGTGTAGGCATTCCGATACAGAATATATTGTTAAGTTGGCAGCTCAGAGGATCGCAGATTATAGTGAGTAAGTTGACAGGAGGAGAGAGCTCCAAGCCCCTGCTGCCGTTCAGCAAGCTGACATCACGTGATCTCATCTTCTGCCATGGTGTACTTTCTGCACTGCTCTCCCCACTGTCTTGGAATTGGGCCCCTGGTTTCCACACTTGCTTGCTGCACGCATACCATACACATGCAATCGGTTTCAATTTAACATTTAAATCATGCTTGCAGCACACATATCACTTGGGTTGTTTTATGTGTGCAGCATGAAAACATTTCATATAATTATTTCTGTAAGGGCTCTCACCCCCTTATCTATTCACCATCTGAATGAATGAGCCTGGCCACATCAACAATAATCAGCTGCTTACTGTTATTATTGATGTGTCTAAACTCATTGATTGAGAAAGCTGCAACTGAAAGAGTGACAGGAGGGCTGAGCTGGTCCCCATCTGAGTTTCTTTTCAACATCGGTCATTGGTGAGACAGAGGCCCAGGACAATACGGAAGGGGGTGGTTGGCCAATCCAGCAGTAATTGGTGGTCTCCAGTCCCTCACACATCGCAGATACAGGAGGGAGCACCTCACCAAGGAGCAACTTGAAACAGAAGTTTCAGGCACCCATCCCTAAGCCTTGGCTACAGGAGGGAGCACCTCACCCAGGAGCAACTCAAAACAGAAGTTTCAGGCACCCATCCCTAAGCCTCGGCTACAGGAGGGAGCACCTTGCCTGGGAGCAACTGGAATCAGAAGTTTCAGGCACTCATCCCTAAGGTAACTGTCTGACTTCTAGCAAGGCTTTCAAAGCACCCCATTTTGCCTTTGTCCGCTGATTTGAATTTTGGTGACCTTTTACATGGACTGTAGCTGCCAAGCACGCTGAGGAATTCCCTAAACTGGATAAACCGGATAATATCCCAGTGTGTGCTCAACTTGTTTAACTATTTAAAATATCCTAGTGTGTGATTACCAGGCGGGAACCTTAAGGCATTCTCTCTGTAAGGCTAACTTTTAAATGCATAGCTGCCTGCTCTGAAAGAATCTGGCCTCACTTTCAAATCTTGATCTCCCCTAGTTAATGTATTTTGCTGACTCTAGATATGCACCGGAGTCAGTATTTGAGTAATACTAGCAACTGGATGTGTTCTAGTTCCCTTAAATTTAGCTGCACTGACCTGAAATTTAATTCTGATTTTTCCTCAGAGTTTAAATTCAGCACAGTGTCTGAACTGCCTTTGGACTGTTTGGCTTGCCCACCCGAGAATCATTTATAGTAATTTGCAGCCTGAGAGATGCACGGCCATGATCCTGCTCATTTAACCCTGCAGCAGACGTGGAGGCAAGTTATCCTGAACTTAAAAATAATCCAAGAGCAGTTCAGGACTTCACCTTGCCGCCAGGGGTTTGAGCATGGAAACTGCAGCCAAAAGCACATGAACAGGTCCTCCCACTTGCTATGATTAGATTGTGCCCTTAGTGCTCTATCCTTTTGGAGCCAGAGTATTTTTCTATTTTGAAATGTGCTGATTTTCACTGTGTAGGTCACTTTCCAGCAGTGTATTGCCTGACACCTGCCTTTTATAAAACTGCAGCTTTGTGTTATGCATAGAAATGTAATGTTTTATTTAGGTGCCTTCTCCCTGTCCTCTAATTCCATGCTAAGTTAGGCACTGTAAATTTGATTTCTCTCTCTCTCTTTCTCCCCCCCTCCCCATAGCGCCTCAAATTACTGCTTTTTGCCTTCTGCCAAACTGTATTTAACAAGCTTGCTCACCTTTTCCTTTCTCCTTAGCCTCGGCTACAAGGAGGGAGCACCTTGCCCAGGAACAACTCGAACAGAAGTTTCAGGCACCCATCCCTAAGGTAACTGGCTGACTTCTAGCAAGGCTCTCAAAGCACCCTGTTTTGCCTTTGTCTGCTGATTTGAATTTTGGCACCCTTTTATATGGGCTCTAGCCACCGAACATGCTGAGTAATTCCCTAAACTGGATAAACCAGATAATATTCCAGTGTGTGCTCAACTTGTTTAACTATTTAAAATATCCTAGTGTGTGATCACCAGGCGGGAACCTTAAGGGCATCTCTCTGTAAGGCTAACATTAAAATACACAGCTGCCTGCTCTGAAAGAAACTGGCACCACTTTCAAATCTTGATCTCCCCTAGTTAATGTATTTTGCTGATTCCAGATACGTGCCAGAGTCAGTATTTGAGTAATACTAGCAACTGGATGTGTACTAATTCCCTTAAATTTAGCTGCACTGACCTGAGATTTAATTCAGATTTTTCCTCAGAGTTTAAATTCAGTGCAGGGTCTGAACTGCCTTTGGACCATTTGGCTTGCCCACCTGGGAATTATTTATAGTAATTTTCAGCCTGAGAGCTGCATGGCCATGGTCCTGCTCATTTAACCCTGCAGCAGACGTGGAGGCAAGTTACCCTGAACTTAAAAATAATCCAAGAGCAGTTCAGGATTTCATCTTGCCGCCAGGGGTTTGAGCGTGGAAACTGCAGCCAAAAGCACATGTACAGGTCCTCCCACTTGCTGTGATTAGATTGTGTCCTTAGTGCTCTGTCCCACAGCTGCTTTGCAGCTGCTCCCCACTCACCCCCCCACCACTCCCACCCTTAGCCAACATTTGTTTTATAGTGTAGGCTGCTCTGGTGATGCCCAGTGTGCATGGACGTTTTATCAATCTCCTCACCTTCTTATTTGCAGCCTATATTCCATCACCACCAGAGGGAGTTTGTACACTTGTCCCTAACCTGCTAGCTACTCCCATAAGCTGCTAAATCCCATTTTACAGTGTCCCTACCTAGTCCTCTTGACTAATCGCAAACTGTCCACTCAAGAATTAGCCCATATCTGCTACACACCTATCTTATACTAATGGCTTCCACATTTAACAACCCCCTAGCCATTAATCCATGTGTAGTACTCCTTCTATGCTTCATTCTTGCTCCTCTCACTGGGCTCTTTTTGTTACGCTGCCCATCTTCTCTGAATACTCACCACCCACATGCTAAGGATTTTATCTACTCTAGCATGGATACACAATCTTACTTGCCCCAAGCAATCTCACCACTCTTTGTCCCCAATAGGCTCATCTACCATGTGGCCTTCTTTTGACATAAATCCCTGTCCCTCAACCCCACCCTGCTGACCCCCTTCATCCATTGTAAGCTGTGGTATCTGCTTCTACTAGCACTAATGGTGGTGGGGGTTATTGAATTAAGTCCAGGACCCATAAGAAATATAACATACTCTGATGCAACCTGGAACGACACCAAGGGCCTCTTCATTGCTCACCTCAATATCAGGAGCTTGCCTCACAATCACATTGAACTTGAGGCATGGGTTGCCCTTTATAACCCTGACATTCTCTGTCTGTCTGAAACCTGGTTGAAACCATCCACCCAAATTCCCTATGCTCATTACTTAAGTATAAGCTCATAAGGCAAGATAGGCTCCTGTCTAAGCATGGTGGTGGTGTTGCTCTCTTCTACAAATCTTATCTATCTCTATCATAGAATGACTCATCCCCCCTTCCACTGTGAATCAATTCATGCAACCTTACAACTTGGCTCAAAGAAGCTGCACATAGTGTGTGCCTATAACCCTCCTGGTGGTGGCATCATTGGTCTTGAGGAACGCCTCTCCCAGGTGGACACAACAGCCGGACGTAATGAGGTTCTTATACTGGGGGACTTCAACTTGAACTGGGCCAGTAAAACAAACCAGCCCTTCCATATCTTGGTACAGGGCCACAAACTCCACCAACTAATCACAGACCCAACTAGGGTCATGGCTCTTCCCCAGTCCAGCTCACTAATTGACTAAGTCCTCACAAACTGTCCTGACAGTATAGCCTCTGCAGGTATCCTTGCAGATGCAATAAGTGATCACTCCCCAGTCTTCTGCATCTGGCGCTCCCCCAGTCGACCATCTCCTCCTCCAAAACCGATAACCTTCTGCAACCTGGGTAACTTTAATCAGGCACAGTTTATGCATGAGCTCTCTATGATTGACTGGTCACCCATTTTCTCCACCTCTAATGCTCAGACAGCCCTTGACTACTTCTTAGCCAGATTTGGACTTCTCCAGGATATCCATGTTCCCTGCATCACACGCCATACATGCAGAACTCAAACAAAGTGGTTAACTAAGGACCTTCTCTCTCAAATAAGGACTAGGGAAAAAAGCTAGCAGCATTTCAAAGCCTCAGGGCATCAGTCTGATCACAATGCCTACAGATCACTGAGAAATGCCTGCAAAAGGAACATCTGTCTAGCTAAAAGCTCTTTTTGCAAAGAGTTGGGGACTCAAAGAAATTCTGGTCAATCATAAAACCACTCCTGGGAACTGATCACATGGCCACTTAAAATTACATGCTGCAGAATGACATTCATTTTAACAACCCAATGACCATCGCCAATTCCTTCAACCTTCACTTCTCTGACTTATCAAGTTACGTGGCCTCCTTCCCCTTCAGTTGCACTATGTCCCCCCCTTAGATACCGAATCCCTGCCCACCCAACCACTGTTTCATTTAAGGACTGTTACAAGAACTGAAGTTCTAAAGTTATTACTTGCCATCCTGGACAGCACTAGCCATGGGTCCGATGGGCTGGAACCCAGGCTCCTGAAAGTAGCTGCCCCCTCATTGTCTCCCCCTTAACCAAAGTCTTTAAGCTGTCGCTATGCCATGGCACAGTTCCTAATATCTGGAAAATAGCTAGAATAACACCTATTCTTAAAAAAAGGTGATCCTAAAGAAATTGCAAACTATTGACCCATAGCTATTCTCTCTGTGCTCAGTAAAATCCTGGAAAAATTAGTGGCTTCCCAAACCATAGCATATCTTCAGACGTATAACCTCCTCTCTGGTGCCCAGAATGGCTTCCACAAAGGCCACAGCACCTCCAATGCCCTCCTAAAACTCACAAATGACATCTATGCTGCCATGAATACTGGCCTTTTGACAGGTGTGGTTTTCATTGACCTGACCAAGGCTTTTGACCTGGTCAACCACACTCTTCTCCTCACAAAACTATGTTCCCTTGGTTTCTCTGCCAATGTGGTGGCATGGTTTAATAGCTACCTTTCAAACAGGAAACAGGCCATAGTTTTCAATTCATCAATGTCGGATCTCTCCTCTGTCTAAGCTGGTGTTTTCCATGGCTCTATACTGGGTCCCCTGCTTTTCTCTATCTTCATTAATGACCTTCCGCTGCTCGCACCTACCTGCTCATCCCTCCTCTACGCGGATGACCTCGTCATCTACTACAGTGCCAAAAATACCTCAGACATAAACCACTCTCTTGACTCTGACTTCCTAAGCATACAATCCTGGCTGACAGAGAACAATCTGGTTCTCAATATCAGCAAAACACACTCTATGCTCTTTGGCTCTTCTGCCAGACTTAAAGCAAATCATAACTCCCTCAAAATCTCGTGTGCACATTACCACCACCTGTAAATCTGTCAGTGCTAAAATTGGAGGGGCCTACCGCACTAGCTATGCCCTTATCCCATCTGCCAGACTTGCCATTGCACAAGGCCTTTTGCTCCTGGCCCTGGCCTATGGCACGGTCACCTACCTTGGTGCCACAAAGTCCTCCCTCCACAAATGGGACACCACTTATAATAACATCTGTTGCTATGCCTCTGCATCACCTCAGTATAAACACCAATGCCTGCTGTATGCAGACTTAAACTGGCCCTCTCCCACTGCTCATCACCATCAGTCCTACAGTTCCCTAATTGACGGGATAGTCAGATCATGTCTCCCACAATCCCCTGCCTCCTTGATTCACTCCCAATTCCCCTCTTATGGGCTCCGATCTTCAGACCTAGCTCCATTTTCTATCCCTAGATGTAAAACCTCTGTGACCGCACAAGCTTTCTCTCACACTGCTCCTAAGTATTGGAACTCCATACTTCAATCAATCTGCCAAGCTCCCACCCATGCTGGTTTCAAGAAATGTCACCGTGACTATCTACATGCTTCAAACCCCTGCACCTGCTTCTACCTACCTTAGATCATTTGTTCCCCATCCCTCCTTACCGATCGGCATTTATTTCCCCTCCTGCCTCTTCCTCACCTCTCTCTATTGGTCCTCTCCTTATTCATTGTCATTCAGCTATCCCCTCTTTCTCCTCTACTTCTACAACCCCTCCTCTCTGTCTTTACTCTCGCAAAGCTTGCTACCTCTAAGGGCACTTATTGTATATTGTATATAGCATGTCCATTTATCCATTTTTGTTTTTTACATTCATTTGTTTTGCACATGTCTATGCTTTTTGACCTTGTCTAATATGGTACTGCCTGTATCCTGACTTTGTTCTAACTGTATTTCTCCCAATCCCTATGTTGATTGCATTTGACCCCTTCTCACTGTTGTTATCTCTTTCATGTGCTGCATCACAAGGTGTGCTTATGTATTTTAACTTGTATTCTCCTGGGTCGTGCCTGAAAATAGGCATTTCTATGCTTAGTGTACCCACCCAGTTACCAAAAGCAAATAAATAAATAAATAAAATGCCTCCACTCCAGATGTGAACAGCTGTTTGGAATGGACAAATGGGTTATGTACATGATTCTAGTAATTTAAATATTCTGGATATCCATTCTAATAACATTTAAAAAAAAGGACACAGACATTAAACTGGCTCCAAAAGGAGAAGGCCAGGCTGGAGGCTCAGTTATAGCAGGCCCAGGAAAAGGTAGAGAGATGCAAAGAAAGGAAATTTGTGTTTAGGCACAGGTTTAAATTACTTTAACATATTACAGAGCATGATTCAAAATAAGGTTCCTGCTAGTCAAAGTCCTGACAGACTTCACAAGGGTGCCAACCATTGTTGATACATTATTTTGCCACAGAATCCAATTTAGCATTCACTGTTAGTCACAAAGTCGGATTACTGTATGTGAATTTTAGCAAAAAAAAGAAAAAGATTTCTGTGTCCTGTTCAAGCAACACAGTCGTGACACTGTGGACAATTACAATCCTGAATATAACAGATATGGCTAATTAAGAGTCCGGGTAAAAGTTTGTGCTTCATACTTGGTACAAGTTCAACGACCCTTGCATTTTTCTCAACTGTGTCTGATTGTCCCAATGTGCAACAAACATTCGGCACTGACAAATGCTTCTTTTTCTGTATCCTCTGCCCATACAAATTGTAATGATTTAAGGGTAGGCAGTTTAACCTGCCGCACTCAGGGTCCAAAAGGGATAATTGAAATATTAAAAGATTACATATGCAAAAAGGAGTGAGGATCTCTCCTTCAAGTTTGTAATCACAGAATAGACCTTTGATTTAAGCCTTCATGTTAGGACAAAAAGTCACGAGATTAATTTTTTTTGGGAGGGGGGGTCGATTGAATCCAAAGAACAGCACAGATCAATTTTTTTTGGGGGGTGATTAAGTAATATTTCATTTATTTTTCATAGCGGGGCATGGGGTGGAGTGGGTACAAGATATTTTGGGCAGTAGACAGCCTTGTCTTTTTTGAACTAGAATCAGTTTGACACATTTTATAGGGGTGTCAGTTCCATAGAGTTTAATGCAAAAATAAGTTCTTGTAGCAGAAAACTGTTCAACTATTTGTTTTCTGTGAGAGTGGGTGGAGCTCCATAGTTCCTGTCCAATTTATTTATTTGTTTTTTGATAACTGGGTAAGTGCACTAGACTTTTAGTATGCCTATTCTCAGGCATGACTACTTCTGCTCCCCAACATAAACCTTGTCTTAAAGCAATTATGACTGTCACCATAAATATCTTTTGTTTTGTTTCTGAAGTCATCTGTGTGTATCTGAAAGTGTTACCGCCTCCTATAATTTGTGATGGTGGGAAGGGGGATGACTGTTTGATAAACTACAGCCTGGAATGTACTGTAGCAGGAGTCTGACTAGCTGACAGCACTTCTTAGAGGAATAGACAGCCGATAAATGAAGAGGGGAGTTACTTGGAGTCAGCAGTACCACAGTCAGACCAGAGTGATCTCTCCCCCTCTCTAGTTTTGGGGAAGTACCAGCTTTGCCAGTAAAGGCATGATCCTTCATCTCCTGGAAAATGAGCAATGTCACAATTTACTTTAAAGGACAAATGAACAGAAGTATTTTTTTAAATTACTTTTTAAATTCACCATTTTTGCTCAATGTGTAGTCAAACATCACAGAAATGGAATGTTGAAATTTAGGATACCATTTTCATGTGTATTTTAATATGTGTTTAATCTGTTTTTTTCCTGCTGTCAGACCCTTTACACAGCTTTCTTGCTAATGAGCCTGCTGGTAGCCCATATCTCGCACATGCATGTCTCCCAGTGATAACGTTATAATAATGAGACGGGTGGCAGTGATCATATTGAGGCAATGGCTGAAGGTGATTTTCCTAATTTAAATGAGAATTTTGATCTCTTTTCTGTAGCACAGCCATAAATGTTTGAGCCACTACAGAATTATCGTACTGGGGCTCATGCTGCAACAGATGATTCCAGTTCCAAGGATGAATCACAGCAGTCAGAATGTGAAGATAAGGACTGGACTTCTCAACCACCAAACCAGTGGTAGGTGAACTGTTTTTTCTTTCCTTTACAAATGGAAATATATATGTATGTATGTATGTGTATATATATATATATATATATATATATATATATATATATATATACATAAATTTCATAGTGAAAAACTCCATTAATACATCATTCAGGGTTGGTAGTACAGCGACAAAAGTCTGGACATTCGGTGTTAGAGTTGCTCCTACTCCCACCCCACCCCCACCCCCACCCTCCGCCAGATACCAATAGGCATCGGGGTTGACCTCTCACCCCACTCCTGTGTAACCAAGCTGACATGGTACAGTACTGGAGAATGGGGTGAGAGTTAGGCCCAATGACCCCAAGACACACCCCTATGCCTGCTGGTGTACGGAGGGTAGGGGGTGGGGTACTAAAGTCAGTAACCCTAACATCAAATTTCCAGACTTTTGTCACTGTACTATCAACCTTAACTGATGCATTAACGGAGTTTTTTTGCAATGAATTTCCCTTCTTCTTGAAATAGTATAATAGTATCCTTATTTTACTATGGGAGCACAGGGTCCTTTGGACCCTACACTCCAATCCCACAAAGTAATGTATGTGCATAGAATAAAATTCAATGGACGCATGTAACTTGGGAATTTTCAGGAATTTTTTTATCCAGTTTTCAACATGGCCTTTTGGGGACTCCACGTCATGAACATTGGCACTGACATTTTGTCAATTGGTCCTGAAAGGTGATTTTACACACAACCACGCCATTCTGTGGCACAGGTGTGAAGACATGTTTTAGGTATGTAAAAAATGACAGGTGTGTAATGTTCATGAGAAGGTGAGAAAAATAGCAATGTTGGAAATCTGTAGCGAAAATATGAAAAATTGACGAAGTTACGAGCTTGCATAGAAACTGCACAATGCATGTTCATAATGCGGTAATTTTTTGAATTTGTTTAACCAAATTTTCATCATGGTCTTTTTGGGACATTCCCTTATGAATAATGGCTCTGCAATTTTGTTACTCCACCCCAAAAGTTGATTTGTCACAGTGAGCATGCCATTCTGTGCCTCAGGTGAAAAAAACACATTTCAGGCAAGATGTGAAAAATGACAGCTGTACTGTTCATGAGTAGGCATGAAAGAATGTTAATGCTGAAAATCTGGAGTGAAAATATTAAAAATTAGCTAAGTTACGAGAGTACGTAGCAACTGTGCAACGCACACTCATAACGTGGTACTTTTTTGACTTTTTGCACCTGATTTTCAACTTAGGCTTTTTGAGACCTCCCCTCATGAACGCTGGCACTGAAATTTCATCCATAGGTCCCAAAAGGGGATTCCGTGCAGTCACTGCAAAATCACCTTACAAGTCTGAGTAACGAGATGACAGTGCAAGTGTTCATGAGGTGGTATCCCAAAAAGGCCATGTTGAAAATTTGGTACAAAAAGTCCAAAAAATGACTGCGATATCAACACAAGTTCAAAACACCATAGACTGCCATTATATGGCACTTACCTTTATTGTTCAGTTCACGGTTTGGGTTTGAAGAGTGCAGACGTGTCCTGGTTCAGAGAAGATCGCAGCTGCCAACCTTCAGAGGTAAGTATAGGGTAAGGGGTGTAAGGGGAGGTGGGTGTGCAGAAGGAGGGTGGGGATGGGGAGGGGCATAGGGAGATGATGAGGGACCATTTTCTTTTTTCCAGGGGAAAAAAAGACATCGGGAAAGGTTTTCTTTATTTCAGATTATGTTCCACAGTAGTGGGGTGGAGGACAGAACTGGGGACACTGGAAGTGGACTCCCCGGTGTCCCATAGTACTTAGTGGGGGGACAGAACTGGGAACACTGGGAGTGGGCTCCCCAGTGTCCCATACTAGTGGGGGGGCTACTGCTTACATGGGGATTGGGCACCCCATTCTCGGCAACTACAAATATAAAAGGGTCTTGTTTGGGGACACTGAGAGTGGGCTACCCAGTGTCCCACAATGACATGGGAGGGATTTGTGAAACAGACTCACATAGTACTCCCAGAATCAGGATGGGGCACCCCGATGCTGGGACATATAAGTTTATAAATATTAAGATTCCTCTGCCCTCTTCCCCTTAAATGCTGGAAAAAGGGGGTAAACATTTTTTTTCGGTAAACATCAAGAGGCGTTTACCTAAGTGGGGGTGGAGGAACATGATTTTAGAGGCAGAATTTTAAAATGATGCTTAGAAAAGGTTTTGGCCTTTTCACAGGGGTTGATTGCTTTTGTTTTTTTGCATCAAGATTTGCAAAAGGGATCACGAAATGAACTCGCAATTTGTGAAAGTATAGCGGCACACTGCCATACTATACTTTCACAAATTGTGACAGTACAGACACAAAAACTTACAAAATGCATTTCTGAGCATTATTTTAAAAATCTGGTGCCCGGATCGTGTTCCTAAGTCCCTGTTAGGGAAACACAACAGTTGGTGTTTACCAAGGGGCATGATATTTTGAATCAGAACATTTTTCCTCCACTGCTAACTGAAAACAAGATGGCAGCTGCACGACACTACTGAGGCCTTTTTTGACAGAAAAAGGTGTTTTCGTGGAAGTACAGCTTGCTTTCACATGGAACATATATTTTTTTCCCATAGGCTATAATGGGAAACTTATTGTTTTAATAACTTTTGACCTGATTAATATTTTTTCACTAAAGCTTCAAACAGTACTTCCCTGACCTAGTCTCCATATTCCCTGAAAATGTCAGACCAGTCAGACAAACCACTCAGGTTGTGGAGATGAGCAAAGAATGTGCAAAAGTTGAGGATTTGGCACAGTTTTCGAGGCTGCACAGCTCCTCAACTGCACATCTGACTGAAATGAAAATTTCCAGATCCAGAGTTCTATGGTATGATACCACACATGCCAAATTCTAGGTGAATCAAACAAACGGTTGCAAAGTTATTGAAGTGCAAAATTATGCATTTGACATAGAGGTGGCTGTGCAACTTGAACTATATCTGCCCTACTGGATGGTATAATAAATATACTGTATATGTACTATAGTTAGGGTTACCCATCCACTTCTATGTAAACCCCCAAATTTTGCACTTTAATAACTTTGCCACCGTATGACGGATTTGCCTGCAATTTTGCATGCACAGTCTGGTACCATAGATATCTGGATTTGGCAAGTTGTGTTATGGTCAGATGAGTGGTTGCGAAACTGCAGAGTGCCAAAAAATGCAAAAAAACAGAGATTTTGTGTGTTTCTTTGCTCATGACTACAGCACGCACGATTTGTCCATTTGTTCTGAAATCTTCAGGGGAAGATACAGTCTGGGTCACTGATGTGCTTTTTGAAGATTTGGTGAAAAAATATTAAACTGTTCAAAAGTTATTTAAAAAACAAGTTTCCCATTATAGTCAATGGGAAAAAAAATACATGCGTTTCTCGAAAGCTGACGCCAGTACATTTTACTGTCGCAAATGGCAATTTTACTGTAATGTGCCAGTCATCTTGTTTTCAGTTAGCGAGAGAGAGAAAAATGCTTATCATTTACATTTTGGACCCCCTAGGTTAACACTGACTGTTGTGTTTACCTAGTCAGGTCCTGAGGATCACAGCACTCTCTTTTTGGGGGGAAATCCCCCCTAGAAATGCCTTTTTGGTGATAAGACCCCACGTACTGTCACAAATTGCGACAGTACGGTTGCAACACTTTCACAAATTTTGAAAGTGTTGTGCCCATTCTGTGGCAAAATGTTGTAAAACGTTCATGATTTGTAAAAAGAATATAGCCCAAAAACAATTCTTTGCCACCCCACAGCCTCAAAACGGTTGGGGCTTTTGAGCTGAAATTTGCAGGGTGGCAAGCCCTGGTCCCACAGATGTGTCTTTTGTGATTTGGTCCCAAAGCATCAATGGGTCCATAGTTACAGTGCTCCAAATTTGAGAAATTTCCCATAGGCTAACACTGCAGCACCCACAGTGACTTTCGACACCCATATCTTGGAAACGGTGCGAGATACGGATTTTTCTTTCTCTGCAGCTTAGTTCTCTGTGGGCTTTTGTGAAAAAAACTCAGCACTCACTCCAAACAGCAATGAATCAGTCATGTAGAAATTTATTGTGGTAAAGTAGCCCAAAAGCGTCCTACTTCCCCAGTGCTTCAGCCCAATGCAGGGCCTTCCTCAAGGGACGGGTCTCTGCGAAGACATAAGAGCTCCAAATAACATGCAAAAATGGGGTTTTAGCGTGTTTCTTTGCTCGTGGCTACAGCCCACATGATTTGTCCATTTGGTCTAAAGATGCAGTCTGGGTCACTGTGTGTCTTTTGAAGATTTGGTGAAAAAATATGAATCTGTTCAAAAGTTGTTCAAAAAACAAGTTTCCCATTATAGACAATGGGAAAAAAATATATTTGCCTCTTGAAAGCTGCCACCAGTAAATTTCATTGTTGCATATGGCCCTTTTTCTGTCATGCCACCACCATCTTGTTCTCTGTTAGCAGTGTAGAAAACGGGCTATAATTTAAAACTTATTGGCCCTAGGTAAACACCAACAGTCGTGTTTAACTAATCGGGGGCCAAGAAACATGATCCTGCCATCAGATTATAAAAATAATGGCCAGAAATATGGTTTTGCACTTCGGCTGTTAGAAGTGTCACAAATTTGTGAAAGTTCCTTTTGTGACATGCGGCCCAGTGACGTGACATGAGGTCAAAACTTTTTCTGACCATTATTTTTACAAACTAAATGCAGGATCATCTTCCTCGGCCCCCATTTAGGTAAACACCATGAGCCAAGCATAATTGCATTTCTATCTTATTCTTTTTTACAAACAGCCCTCCTGCTCCCTCCCTCTGTGTGCCATTCCACCCTCCACCCTCTGCTGCTGGTATCTCCATCCATCAATGAAAAGCCCTCCCACCACCTCCCTCTGTGCAATGTCCAACCCTCCACCCTCGGTTGACTGTGGCCCTGTCTCCATTGAAGTAAAAGCCCTCCTGCTCCATCTATCTGTGCCATGTATCACCCTACGCCCTCTGTTGCCAGTTCCCACGTGTCAGTCAGCTGTTATTTTTTATTTGCCGACATCAGGGTGCCTATTCCCAGTGTTGACATGCATACTCCCCCTGTCCAGTATTCAGGGACACTGGGTAGCCCACTCCCAGTGTTCTAAAATGTAATTTGTTACTTAAAACAACTGTTAAAAAAGGAAACAGTCCCCTAATATCTTTTTTTAATATACCTGTAAAGAAGAAAGTGGCCCCTTGTCATCTCCCCTGTCCCCCTCCCTCATTCCCATCCTCCCTCTGTGCACCCACCTCCCTGCACCCCCCAACCCCATACTTACCTGAAGAATAGACGCTGTCATCTTCTCTGGACCAGGACATGTTTGCACTCTTCAAAGGTGAACCACAAACTGAAGAATCAAGGTAAGAACCGTATAATGGCAGTCAATGGAGATTTCAACTTATTTTGATATCTCTGCCAATTTTATGAATTTTGACCTCAAATTTTCAACATGGAGTCTTGGGACCCCATCTCATGAACATTGTCACTGACATCTCATTAATCTGACCTGAAAGATGATTTTGCTGTTGCTGCATGGAATCACCTTTTGGGACTGATTAATGAAATGATAGTGCCAGTGTTCATGAGGTGGGGTCCCAAAAAGCTCATGTTAAAAATTTGGTGCACAAATTCTAAAAAATGACTGTGTCATGAGCGTACATTGTGCAGTTTCCAGGCATTCTTGTAACTTTGCTAATTTTTTATATTTTCAGCCCAGATTTTATACATTGCCATTTTTTCACACCTCCTCATGTGCAGTATAGCTGCCATTTCTTACATTCTGTTTAAAATGTGTTTTCACACCTGTGGCACAGAATAGAGCAGTCATTGTGTGAAATCAACTTTTGGAATGGATTAATGTAATCACAGTGCCAGTGTTCATGAGGGGAGGTCCCAAAAAGCCCATGTTGAAACTCTGGTTAAAAAATTCCAAAAAATGGCAGTGTTACGAGTGTACAATTTGCATTTTCTGTGCAAGCTTGTAACTTTGCCAATTTTTTATATTTTACCTCCAGATTTTCAACATTACAATTTTTCTCACCTTCTCATGAGCATAATACAGCTGTCATTTGTAACATCCTGCCCAAAACATGTTTTTGCACCTGTGGTGCAGAATGGCACTGCCGCTGTGCGAACTCAACTTTCAAGACAGATTAATGAAATTACAGTACCATTGTTCATGATGTGGGGTCCCCAAAAGGTCATGTTGAAAACTGGGTGAAAAAATTCCTACAAATGCCTGAGTTATGAGCATCCATTGAATTTATTCTATGCACATGCATAACTTTGTGGGACTGGAGCACATGGTCCAAAGGAAAGCTGTGCTATCAACCCTAAATGATGCATTAATGGAGTTTTCTGCAATGAATTTCCCTTCTTTTTGAGATAGTATAATAGTATCATAATTTTACTGTGGGAGTGCAGGGTCCTTTGGACCATGTGCTCCAGTCCCTCAAAGTTATGCGTGTGCATAGAATAAATTCAAAGGATGCTCATAACGTAGGCATTTGTAGGAATTTTTTCACCCAGTTTTCAACATGATCTTTTGGGGACCCCACCTCATGAACAATGGTACTGTCATTTCGTTAATCTGTTCTTAATCAATCAATCAATTTATTTATAAAAACGCCTTTCTTAAAATCAAGACGCTTGTACAACACTATAAATAAAACTACATCAATACATATACTCAACAAATTAAAACAATAAATATCACAGCAGCTTTAAAAATCAGAATAGGCTAAATTAAATAGGAAGTTTTAAAGGCAGCTTTAAAACTTTCGACGGTCAGGCAATCTCACACCTGATGAGGTAGAGAATTCCATAGGGTTGGGCCATAAAACTAAATGACTTGGCCCCAGATGTCTTTAAATGGACCATGGGAATCTCTAGCAATCCCTCACCAGTGGATCGGAGAGAGCGGAAGGGACAGTAGGGACGAAGGAGATCTTGCAAGTAACTAGGTCCCTGGCCATGTAGGGCCTTATAGGTCAGCAAACTGACCTTGAAGGTGATCCACCACTGTAGTGGCAGCCAGTGCCGTCTGCAGAGCACAGGCACTATATGACTGGTCCTAGAAGCACCTGTCAATAGCCTGGCTGCTGCATACTGCACTAGCTGCAAGTAGTGGATATCAATCCCCGGTAGCCCTAGGTAAAGGGCATTGCAGTAGTCAAGACTGGAGGTAACAAAGGCTTGGACCAAAGTTGGAAGATCATCGGAAGGAACCAGGTGCTTCACCTGGGTGATATTCCTCAGATGATAAAAAGAGGTTTTGATGACTGCCGACACCTGAGATGTAAGGGTCATAAAGTCATCAAAAATAACACCCAGATTCCACACCCGGTCTACGGTAGTCAGCTGGACACCTCCAAGCCATAATCCTGAAGGTGATCCCGCTGAGAAACCCGTCTCCCAACGGCCTGGGTCCACAACCAACACCTCAGTTTTTTCTGGGTTTAACCACAGCCAGTTCACACTCATCCAGTCCTGGATCTCGGTGAGACAGTTGTTAAAGACTGAAACAGCACCATCCTGACCAGGCACAAAGGACATGTACAGCTGAGTATCATTTGCATAGCAGTGATAACTCAAGCTGTACTGCCTAATAATCACTTCTAATGGCAGTATATACACTGCAAACAACATGGGTGCCAAACTGGAACCCTGTGGCACCCCACAGGATAGGGAGAGTGGTGCCGAGGAAAAAATCCCAGAAATCACTCTCTGGGTCCTACCCTCAAGAAATGATCGAAACCATCCGAGGACTGTACCAGACAATCCACAGATGAACCGAAGGTGTCCCAACAGCACACCATGTTCCACACTGTCAAATGCTGCAGAGAGATCTTGAAGTACCAAGATAGAACAGGTCTTTCAATCTCTCACTATTAGGAGGTCATTTAGTACCTGGACAAGGGCTATCTCGGTACTATGTCTCTTCTTAAATCCGGACTGGAGAGAATCATAGACATTGTGGCTGATCAAATGATCATCCAACTGCAATGCAACCACCTTCTCAATATCCTTACCCTCAAAGGGCAGGTTAGAGACAAGCTTGTAGTTTGCCAGACAGTCTGGGTCCAAGGAGG
The DNA here is from genome assembly GCA_016271365.2 of Neoceratodus forsteri. NCBI lineage: Eukaryota > Metazoa > Chordata > Ceratodontiformes > Ceratodontidae > Neoceratodus > Neoceratodus forsteri. The sequence continues at coordinate 1,108,678,304 of CM057458.1, read as the reverse complement.
GCTTTTTAAGGAGGGGCTGAACCACAGCCTCCTTCTGGAAAGATCCCCCTCTCCAAAGACATCCAGACTATTTTGGCAAGGACTGGGCTGATTTTATCCACACAACCTACTAAGAGGCATGTGGGGCCCAGATCCAAACTACAGTTGGTCACATCGACTGGATGACCATCACAATGTCAGTGATTGTGGGAAGGCCAAAGTGAGACCACACAAACTGGGTGCCTGACATCTCCTGCTGGCCACCACAATTCCCATTAGAGTGGGTTGAGCGGACACTGGATCTGTTTGTGACAACCTTATCAGCGAAGAATCGAGCAAACTCCTCATACTGCTCTTGTGAAAAAGCACAATCAGTCCACAGTCCAGAAAAGCTGGGCTGGTTGATTCTGCATGACAGCAATTTCTCTGTACAGGAATTCTGCCTTCTTACAGGTAATCGCTGATTGATAAACCCCATAATGATCCATCAATCTAAGTCTGTCACACTGCAGGCCTGACCTCCACCAACACCTCTCTAACCTTCTGCCCACTCTCCTAAGCTCCTTCAAGGTCTCATCAAACCAAGAAGACTTGGAGCAAAGAGTGAGGGGATGAACATGAACAGGAGCAATGGAATCCAGGGCCCCTACCACTGCCTTATTATAGGCAAGTACCAGGTCCCCAGGATCCATGCATTCACTCAGTAAACTTGATAGGTCCAGCACTGCCATCAGGCCATCGGGGGACACACCCCTTAAAGGGCGATACCAGACCATCTCCCTAGGGGCCAGCCTCCTAGGGGGAGCTACAAAACTGAATTCAATGGTATGATGGTCAGACCACCCGAATGGCTCCACCACCAAGTCAGATATCTCCATACCCAGGAGAAACATCAAGTCCAATGAATGACCACCAATATGGGTCAAGGAGGAAACAATCTGTATGAAGCCCAGTGAGTTCGTTAACTGGAGGAAGTCTTGGCCAAAATTGCGAGAGTTCATTGTTGACCCAGGCATTGAAATCCCCCAGGATCAACCATCTGGGGGAACCCAATGTCAAGCTGACAATGAAATCCGAGACTTCCCACAGGAAAACATTCCCATCCTCTGGTGGATGGTAGATGAGAAGAATCCTGCACTCCACACCCTCTCCCATGATACATTCAAAGGAGTTGGTGGTCCCCACTGGTACCTCCACCAGGTTCAGTTCTGATATAAAACAGATAGCAACTGCCCCGCTCCAGTGATCCATCTTCAGGCGGTGTATCACTGAGTACCTGGCTGGAATTGCCGATGCCAAAATTGGACCGGCATTCTCATCCCAGCCAGGTCTCAGTGATGCAAGCCAGGTAGATGACCCAACAAGATCTGCTATTATAGCAGTCTTGTTCTTAATTGACCTGGCATTACATAACACCGCCCGAGTAGGATGAGTAACTGAGGAAGACCATGTTACCTGCCTGCTACAAGCTACAAGTTCACACAGCAACTGCGCCATTCTGCACCACAGGTGCAAAAACATGTTTTGGGCAGCATGTTACAAATGACAGCTGTATTATGCTCATAAGAAGGTGTGAATAATGATACTGTTATACTATCTCAAAAATAAGGGAAATTCATTGCAAAAAACTCCATTAATGCATCGTTTAGGGTTGATATCACAGCAACAAAAGTTTGGAAATTCAATGTTAGGGTTACCACCCCTACCACCTCACCCCACCCCCACCATCCACACATCAACAGGTGTCAGGGCATGCCATGGGGTCATCAGGCCTAACTCTCACCCCATTCTCCTATATTGTAGCTTGTAAGATTGTTTATACATGGAATGAGATGAGAGTAAGGGTTGAGGACTACATGGCATGCTCTGACACCTGTTGGTGTATGGACAGTGGTGTGGTGGTGTGGTGGGGTGGGCACCCTAACATCAAGTTTCCAAACATTTGTCACTGTGCTATCAACCCTAACTGATGCATTAATGGAGTTTTCTTGCAATGAATATATATATATATATATATATATATATATATATAGTATACTGGCACGACCATGCCAATATAGTTAGGGTGAAAGTGCACTTCTATGTTAAAATCAAACTTTGAGGGTTAGTAACTTTGGTGCCATTTGACATATTTGCATGCAGTGTAGCATGCACAGTCTCTAGTGATAGGTCTCGTGACCTGCCAAATGTGGCGGGAATCCGATGAGTGGTGTCTGAGATATAAAGTGTTGAAAAAATGGAAAAATCAAAATGTTTTGACATTTCTTTGTCATCCTGAATCTCAGAAATAGCTTTATGTTGTGGGCTGAGATTTTTAGGATAGAATGCCTTGGGTCACATATGTGCCTTTGGAAGGTTTGGTGAAAAAATATTAGTACATTCAAAAGTTATGACATTTTAAATGTTCCCATTATTTCCTATGGGGAAATTTATACGTCAATCATGAAAGATACTATCTTTCACACAATACAAGTATCGTGCGAAAAATACCAGGTTATGTTCGAACAATAGGACTACTGTGCAAAAAATACTAGCTTCTTTTCGCAAAGAATGCTGATATTTTTCACACAGTTCACAGTCCTGCCATCGATTGAGCTGTGTTGCAGCCATAGAAACATAGAAACATAGACTTTGACGGCAGATAAGGACCGCTTGGCCCATCTAGTCTGCCCATTTCCCTACCTACAGGATAGGCCGTAGATCCTAGTTAACCAACAGCCTATTTCTTCCTACCATCCACAAGAATTGCTTTATGTCTGTCCCATGCATTCTTGAATTCTCCCACAGTTTTAGACCCCACAACCTCCTCAGGAAGGCTGTTCCATGCATCCACTACCCTCTCTGTGAAATAATACTTCCTCACATTGCCCCTGAACCGCCGTCCTTCTATCTTTAAATTGTGTCCACTTGTTCTTGCAAGTCTCTTTTTCTGAAAGATGCTACCCTCTTGGACTTTGTTGATTCCACTGAGGTACTTAAAAGTTTCTATCATGTCCCCCCTCTCCCTTCTTTCCTCAAGGGTATACATCATCTTGTACTGCCACTTTGCCAGGATGTTGAAGTACTGAACATTTGAAAACAAAAAAAAATCAGAAAATAGCTAAATAGAACCCCTTTACGTGTATTCTGATGTTTTTTTTATGTTTTAAGCTGGACACAAAGATGTTTTTTTCTTGTGTGCCAGCCTATACAGAGAATGACTTGGAGTCCATTCTTCGTATGAGAAGAGTGGTATTTTCTTGACTTCTGCAGCCACAGCTGGAACTCGTGCTGCTGGCTGCAGAGTCAAGGAGGACCCCCTTTGTGCGCACAATACATAGTGCACTTACACTGCACACTGGAAGCCCATCCCAGTTTGCCCAAATGTATTATTTGATTAAAAACCTGTGAAAAGAAGAATACCACCCCCCAAGGTCTTTTCTTTGATGCAGAATCCTGCATCAACATTTTCCATAATTTCTATGCAGGATCCTGCATTGAAGTACCCTAATGTGCCACACAATACTTTCCGACATGGGGTGCCCAATCCCCATGTTGGTACTGTGCGCACATTGCTGTATCTGCATTCCCACTATTCTGGCACACTGGGAGCCCAACCCAGTGAGCACAAATGTATTTATTTATTAAAACCTATGAAAAGAAGAAAACCGTCCCCTGAGAACTTTTGTTTGATGCAGAATCCTGCATTGAAATTTTACATAATTTCAATGCAGGATCCTGCATCAAAGTACCCTAATGTGTCACACAATACTTTCTGACATGGGGTGCCCAATTCCCATGTCATACTGTGCGCACATTGCTGTATCCACACCCCCACTAGTCTGGCACACTGGGAGCCCACCCCAGTGTGCTCAGATAAATTAATTTTCACTTTCCAACACCTGGATTCCAATGCCTGGTGTCAGATGTCTCCCTCCCACCATCTTTCATTGCTGATGGGGGTTCCCAGTCCCCCTGTTGGCATCATGTGTGCCCCCAACTCATGTGGCACACTAGGAGCCCACTCCAGTGTGCTCAAAGTATTTTATGTTTTTTGGGGGGGTCCTGTAAATGAAGAAAACCATCCTCTGAAGTATTTGTTAATTTAATTTTACTTGTAATGAAGAAAATGGTCCTTTGTCATCTCTCCATCCCCCTCCCCAATCCCTACCCTCCCTCTGTGCACCCACCTCCCTGCACCCCCCTCACCTATACTTACCCTCTGGAAGTCAGGAGCAGTGATCTTCTGTAGACTGGGACACAGCTGCACTCTTCACAGCTGAACTGCGAACTGAGGAATCAGGTAAGCACTGTATAATGGGAGTTAATGGGGGGGTTCAACTTAGGTTGATATCTCAGCCATTTTGGGGAATTTTGGCCCCAAATTCTCAACATGAGGTTCTTGGGACCCCACCTCATGAACACTGGCACTGTCATTCCATTTCTCTGTCATGTAAGGTCATTTTGCAGTTACTGCGTGGACTCTCCTTTTGGGACCGATTCATGAAATGACAGTGCAACTGTTCATGAGGTGGGGTCCCAAAAAGCCCATGTTGCAAATTTGGTGAAACAATTCCCAAAAATGACTGTGTTACAAGTCTGTGTTGCACAGTTTCTATGCACACTCATAACTTCGCCAGTTTTTAATATTTTCACTTCAGATTTTCAACATTGCTATTTTTTCATGCCACCTTATGAACAGTACAGCTATCATTTTGCACATCCTGCCTGTAATGTAATTTTGCAGATGTGGTGCAGAATGGAGCAGTTGCTGTTCAAAATCAACTTTGGGATGGATTAACAAAATCACAGTTGCACTGTTCATGAGGGGAGATCCCATAGTGCTGATGTTGAAAATTTGGTGAAAAGATTCCAGAAAAAGAGCATATTAAAAGCGTGCATTGTGCAGTTTCTATGCATGCTCATAACTTCACCAGAGTTTCCCATTTTTCAAACTGTTGTACTATCTAGATGGAGAGATGGGAGCACAGGGTCTGAAGGACCCTGGCTCCCACCATAACATATGGACACTGTTGTACTATCTGGATGAAGGGATGGGAGTGCAGAGTCCAAAGGACCTTGTGTGCCCACTGTGACATATGGACACTGTTGTGTTATCTGGACATAGGGATAGGAGTGCAGGGACCAAAGGACTCTGGGCTCCCATCATCACATATGGACATTGTTGTGCTATCTGGATGGAAGGATTGGACCCTGCACTACCACCATGACATATGGATACTGTTGTACTATTTATATGGAGGGATGAGAGCAAAGGGTTCAAAGGACCCTGTGCTTCCATCATGAATATGGACACTGTTGTACTGTCTGGATGGAGGGATGGGGGCTCCAACAGTAAAATGAGGATACAATTATACTATCTGAAAAAGAAGGGAAATTCTTTGTAAAAAACTTTGTTAATGCATAAGTTAGGGTGAATTCCACAGTGAAAAAGCAGGAAAATGAGGCTTTAGGGTTCCCAACCCTAATGCCCCATCCCCAGGGTTCCCACTCCTAACACCCCACCCCATCCCCTCACCATCCACACAACAACAGGCATCAGGGTGTGCTAGTGGGCCATCAGGCCTAACTCTCACCCTACTGTCCTATACTGTAGTGTGTGAGCTTGTTTACATGTGGAATGGGGTGAGAGTTGGATCTGATGACCCAATGGCACACCCTGACACCTGTTGTTGTGTGGAGGTGGGGGGATTGGGATGAGGTGGTAGGGGTGGGGTGGGAATGTGGTGGGGTCTTTCAGTTGGAAAACCTAACACCTCATTTCTCTGCTTTGTCACTGTGGTATTCACCCTAACTGATGCATTAACAAAGTTTATATATATATATATATATATATATATATATTTTCATGGCAAAAAACTTCATTTAATGCATCAGTTAGGGTTGTTCCACAGTGACAAAAGCAAGTAAATTTGATGTTAGGGTTGAACCCCCTTCACCACCCCACAGCCCCCACCAACCCGGCATAGGGGTGTGCATTGGGGTCTTGGTCCCTAACTCTCACCCCATCCCATGTGTAAAAAGCTGAGGTGGTGAAATACAGGAGAATGGGGTGAGAGTTAGGACAGATGACCCCAACACACACCCTGATGCCAGTTGGCGGGGGCGGGGTGGGGGGTGGAAGGGGGGGTTTTCAACCCTAACATTGAATTTCCTTGCTTTTCTTGCTGTGGAACAACACTAACTGGTGCATTAAACAGTTTTTGCCATGAATTTCCCTTGTTTTTGAGAATGAGGACTATAAATAGTGAATGCAATGTGATTTTTTTGTCACATAGGAATGGTAACTGCAATGCAAACACAAGCACAAATGGTATCGCACATGGTGATGCAAACGTAAATGGTAACACAAATGGTAATAGATATGCAGACGCAAAGTAACACCAAAGTGAACAGGAATGCAAATGGAGATGCAAATGCAAATGCAAGCGTGCACAGAAATGCAAGTGGTAATGTGCATGGCCACGGTACTGCAATTGGAAACTCAAATGGTAACAGTAACAGCAACAATAACGTCAAAGGAAACAGAAACAGACAGGCAAATGCAAGTGCATATGGAAACGCAAACCATATTGTGCACGGTCATGTTACCGCAATTGGAAATGCAAATGGTAACAGTAACAGCAACAATAACACCAAAGGAGACAGAAACGCAAATGCAAGCACTTACAGAAATGCAAACCGTAATGCACACAGCCACGGTAATGCAATTGGAAATGCAAATGGTAATGGTAACAGTAACAATAACATGAAAGCAAAGAGAAACAGAAACAGAAACGTAATCGTGCATGGAAACACAAACTGTAACACGCACGGTCACAGTAACGCATTTGGAAATGCAAATGGTAATGGTAACAGCAACGATAACGCCAAATGAAAGACAAACGCAAATGCAAATGGAAATGCACACTGTGATGCAAATGGAAATGCAAACACAAACAGTAGTGGAAATGCAAATGGTAACAGTAATGCAAACACAAGCGCAAATGAAAATGCAAACGGTAATGCACACGGTGGCTTACACTGGAACGCTAACTCAAACAGGTACGGAAATGCAAGTGGGAACGCTAACTGTAACAGTAACAGAAGTGCACACCCTTTTTTTCTCCAAAAGCTGCATAGAGAAACACAGTGAATACAATGAATATATGCATAATAATGGGCCTCGGAGCAGAAAATTAGCACTTGGAATACTAAATTGCTTATATCTCAGGAACCGTTCGACATAGGAAAAAAATAAAAATTTAATATTATTTATGACTTTCCTGGCTATTTTTGCACTTAGCCCCCTAGTGGGGGCCTAAGTGTTTTTTCTGACGAAAAGTCCCTATCTCGAAGTGTTTCCAAGATACGGGCCAGGAAAAGAGCAACGGACGTGTTATGTTAGTCTATGGGGAAAAGCGTCAATTTTGGAGCACCGTAACTTTGCATCCCTGCAATATTTTTTCATCAAACCATGAAAAGGCACATCTGTGCGATGTTGGCATTCATCCATCAAAATTTCAGGCCAAAAGACCAAACCAGTGTTTTGCAGCTGGGTGGCAAAAAATTATGTTTTTTTCCCCAAGGTGTCGAATAGCAGTGTCGCAAATCATGACACTTTCACAAATAAAATCACGAAAATGTCACAGGTGTGACACTACTTTGTGACACTACATTTCCCAAAAATTTCAAAAACATATTTCTGGGGTGTTTAACCCCAAAATAAAGACATGCCTAGCATCCTCAGGGCTCGACTAGGTAAACACAAAAAGAATTGTGTCCCTTGAGGGTCCCAATTTTAAATGCCAAGCATTTCTCTGATCAGTAACTGAAAACAAAATGGTGGCTCTTCAACCAAACTGGGGTCATTTGTGACACTAAAATCTGCATTTGTGACACTGTTGAACTTTTTGTTAACTTTCCCCATTGACTATAATGGGAAACTTATTTTTTTAATAACTTTTGAACCGTTCAAATTGTTTTCATGAAATCTTCAAAAGGCACATCAGGGACCCTGGCCACATGTTCCCTGAAGTTTTTGGACTGGTCACACAAACTGTGTGACCTGTAAGTGTGAGCAAGGAATGCACAAAAAAGTGTAAATGTGCTACAGAATGTTTCTTAATAACTCTGCAACTGTAAATCTGACCAGTACAAAACTTGGCAGATCCCAAGATCTATGCTACTGCTCCACATCTGCCAAATTTCAGGCAAATCTGTTGTACGGTGGCAAAGTTATTAAGGTGCAAAATTTCACACTTTAACCTTAACTAGGATAGTCAACCCTAACTATAGTGGCACTACCATGCCACTATAATATATATGGCAAAAAAAATGCATTTAATGCATCATTTAGGGTTTAAGTGAAAAAAGTCAGGAAATGAAAAATTAGGGTTGAGCCCCTAACCCCCCTACACACACAACACCCCCATCCTCCACAGACTGACAGATGCCAGGGTGTGCCATTGGAGTCATGTGGCCCAACTCTCACCCCATTCCATGTGTAAGCAGGTTGACATGCTACAGTGAAGGAGAATGGGGTGAGATTTAGGCCTCATGACTCCGACGGCACACCCCGGCATCTGTCAGTCTGTGGAAGATGGGGGTGCGGGGTGTGTGGGGGGGTTAGGGACTCAACCCTAATGTTTCTTTTCCTGACTTTTTTCACTTTAACTCTAAATGATGCATTGAATACATTTTTTTGCCATGAATTCCTTACTTTTTGAAAAAGTGTAATATAACTACTAAAAAACATGTATTGGTGGGCCCCACACTCCCACCAACTTGCCCATTTCTGCATAACAATATGCATCTTTGGGAGCCCGGGCATAGTTACAGAGCCATACAGCAGCCCTATAGGCCACCAAATGCTTATAACAGTAATTTGTCCATAACTTTGGAACCGTAACAGTTAGAAAAAATATTCAAGTGTCATTGTAACCATGACAGTGAGTAGTTCATGAAACAATCAATGACCAAACCCATATCTTGCATCATTTCCAATATATGGGCACTGAAATGCACTGCACAGGCACTCTTTGAACCCTTGTCACAGTAATTTGACAATATGTCATGAACCATGCAGCCTACGAAAAAATTCCACTGCAGGCTTATTGTGTGGTTTAAAATCTTGTTCTAGCAGCATAGAGCCCTTGAAGGTGATCTAAGCTGGCAGTAGTGAAAAGTCTGTATCTCGCCTCGTTTCCAAGATAATGGCGCCAAAAGTCATGACACAGACTGCAACGTAATCCTATTGGAAAAATGTCAAGTATGTCATTGAATATCTCTGGAACCAATTAATTCCCCAACACCTAAACAGCATAATTCACATCTATATGACATCCCCTCAACACCCTGAAAATTTCAACTAAAAAGACTAAACCGTTATTGAGTTATGCAATTTTAAAGTTTTTAAACCTTTAAAAATTTTACGTCCGTGAGATAGGAAATTTGTCATCGTCGAGAAATTCTTCGGCCATGAGCGAACATTTGGTCATCTCAAATTTGGGCCATCTGGTCATCCCTATGGTCTTCTGCTCTTCCTCATGGACATCTGGTTGTGAAAATCTGGCTATCTGGTCATCCCCTCATGGAGGAAGCTCATGTCCGAAAATATCTCACGGCCAAAGATTTTGCAGGCTCGAGGTGGAAAAACATTAGCAAGTCACGAACAAAGAATTTTACATTTTAAAACTCTATTTTTTGACAAAAACGAAGCAAGCCAAAGGCATGGCTCGATAGAGGACCCCTGAGCAAAACACATGCCTCATTTGCCCCAAAAGTCACCCGTGGAGAAAAGTACAACACTTTTTCAGTCAGGAAACTGAAAACAAGATGGCAGCTCCTGAGAATGAAAAATTTCTATGGCGGAAGATTTTGCGCCATGAGCATGCAAAATCTTCAGCTGTGAGGGGACAACCAGATAGCCAGATTGCCATTCTTCTTTCACAAAATATACATATACATTTCCCCATAGGATATAATGGAAAATTAAAAGTTTAATAACTTTTCAATGGATAAATATTTTTTTACCAAACTAATGCTGGCATGTTCCTTGGCCCAAGCTCTTTCTACATGCCATGTTTCAGTCCAATAGACCACACAGTGTCTGTGCAGTGCCATGGGCAAAAAACACACAAAAGTGGCAAAAAGGGCATTATTTGGTGCTTTTCTGTGCAAAAACCGCATGTCTAATCAAAATGCAATTTAGTAAATCAAGAGACTTACCATACCAGACCATGCATTCCAAATGTCATGCAAATCTGTTAAACAGTTGCAAAGTTATTAATGTGCAAAATTTGAGGTTCGACATTAACTTGCCTACTGAACCCCAACTATAGTGTCTACTCAACCCTAAATATAGGGGTGCGACAACACCCCTATAATATATATAAATATATATTTTTTATATTGCAAAAAACTTTGTTAATGCCCCACTTAGGGTCAAAGCAACAAAAGCTGGGAAATGAGGTGGTAGGGTTTCCTAACAGCCCACCCTCCCAAACCAGGCAAAAGAGCAGGCATGGGGTGTACCTTGGGCTTCTCAAGCCTAACGCTCATCCCATTCCATCTGTAAATAAAGTCAGATGTGTAGACCTTATGAGAATGGGGTGAGTGTTAGACTTGAGATGCCCAAGACACACCCTACACCTGCTCTCCTACCTGGTTTGGGAGAGTGAGGTGTTAGGGAAATTGTAATGCCTCATTTCTCAACATTTGTCACTTTGAACCTAACAGGAGCATTAATGAAGTTTTTTGCAACTTATTTCCTTACTTTTTGAAATAGTATAGTAATATCCTTACTTTACCGTGGAGTGCAGGGTTCTTTGGACCCTGCACTCATCCTCTATATATATATATATATATATATATATATATATATATATATATTTATATATATGTATACACAACAAATGAACCCCAGAGCAAATGCCTGAGGCATGGGTTATCCGGAGGATATTGGAGATATATATATATATATATATAGATATAATAGTATATATATATATATATATATATATATATATATACATATATCTATAGCTATATATATCTATATATAGATATATGTGTATATATATATATATATATATATATATATAGATACATATTTATATATATCTATATATATATATATATATATATATATATATGTGGAAGCACTGGGACCTCTGGGCCATGCATTTTTATTTATAGGACAACAGTGACCAAACTGTCGGCATAGCTTTCTTAATATCCCACCTCATGTACCCATTACAGAAAATTTTTGAGTCCCCTCCAAAATGTAATTCTGTGTAACTGCAATGCCATTCTGTGCCACATGTGTGAAAACACATTTTGGGAAGGATTTTAAAAATGACTGCTGTGACATACATGAGGTAGGGTCATAAGAAAGGATATGTTGAAAATCTAGGGTCAAAATATTTAAAATATTAAAAGTTACGAATGGGTGCAGCTAAATTGCAACAAATGTTCATAACTTTGTCTTTTTTTTTATATTTTGTTCTCAAATTTTCAACATAGTCTTCTTACGGCCCTACTTCATAAACCCCATAGGTAAAAATGTTCAAATCTATGCCAAAACGCCATTCTGTGTCACAGGTGCAAAAATCATGTTTTGGACAGAATGTGAAAAATGACAGCTGTACTGTTCATGAGGTGGTGTGAAATAATGGCTATGTTGAAAATTTGCACTCAAAATATTGAAAATTACCAAATGTATGTGCATGCATAGAAAACTTCTAATGAACACTCATGACTCGGCCATTTTTAGGAATTTTCTCACCAAATTTTCAATATGGTCTTTTTGGGACCCCACCTCATGAACACTGGTGGTGACATTTATTTATTTTATTTATTTATTTGCTTTTGGTAACCAGGTAAGCACACTAGACAGCCAAGTGCCTATTTTCAGGTGCGACCCAGGAGAGTTACAAGGTATCCATGGAACAAATACAGAGCCAAGGTTACATACAAGAGCCACATGCTCCAACAGTGGGTAAAACAGCTTAAGGTACAGACAGGCTCAAAAACATCATAGGGAGGTAGAATAACATCAAATAATAAACTAGAAATTAGAATAATGAACAACTCAAATGATGGCAGCCTCAAAGTTGTTTGGAGCACACCTATATACTCTAGCCTGACCTGAACATCTATAGTGAAAGAGAAGACTCAGTGCTGGACAGGGGCGGTTATTGATACTGAGCAGTGATGACACTCCACCTAGGGGTGGTAAGTGCCTAAAGAGGGTTACCAGCAGAGGTAACAGTGCTAGGAGACTGGATATTATGCAGAACACAGGCAGGTAGATGCAGCTTTTAAGAAGTTCCATAGGGATGTTTTGAAGCTGGAGTGGGAGGGGGAGGCACGAACTTGAGCCAGAAGGGAATTCCACATTTTTGGCGCATGGACGATGAATGCCCGATCACCTGCAAAGGTGCAGGTCTTGGGGACCAGGTGGGCCTGGGTTGCACATGACCTGAGGTGGTAGACGGGGGAGGCATGTTTAAAGGGAAGGGCGAGCAAAGTGGGAGTGGCCGTTCTAACTATATTATCAATGAAACTGCCTAGGATGTAGGTGCGGTGCTTTTCTGGGGGAAGCCATTCCAGACGAGAGTAGAGCATACAGCGATGCGTGAGACGGGGAGCTGAGAGTGCAAAGTGGCATATGTTGTTGTAAGTGGTGTTCCATTTTGCAAGGCTTGAGGATGGGACTGGAGCAAAGGCAATGAGCCCATAAGTGAGTGTGGGAAGTAGAATCCCCCTAACTATAGCAAGCCGGGCTGCGGGGGTAACACAGTCTTAAGCTCTGTAGGCTAGGTCGAGCTTAACGTTTGTCACATTACAAATATACCGAATGTGAGAGGAGAGATCCAATTGAGGATCAAGGGTAACTCCTTGGTACCTGGCAGAGTCCATGACCAGCAGGAGGGAGTCATTGGACCCATGGATTTTTAGGGGCATCGTACAGGAGGAGGTTTTGGCTGCTAAGCCAAAGAGCATGGCCTGAGTTTTCTTCAGGTTGACCATCAGTTTGTGGCCGTCAAGCCAGTTCCGGATAAGGGAGAAGTCAGAGTTGAGCTGGGAGTTGATACTGGTGGTATCATGCGAACTGGCTAGGATAACAAGGTCATCAGCATAAAGGGTTAGGTGCGCATTGGTAGGGGCAGAGGGTGATTCGTTGATGAACAGGGGGAACAGAATGGGTCCAAGGATAGATCCTTGGGGTACCCTGCTGTTCACTGGTGAGAGAGTTGAGAGGGTTCAATTAAAACTGGTGTATTGCTGCCTACCCCCGAGGTAGTTGGAGAACCAGTCAAGGGCATGGAGGGAGAATCCATGAAACTGCAGGGTGGAGAGGAGGAGGGGTGCTCCACCTGATCAAAGGCTTTAGAAAGATCAACAAATATGGCCCCAGTCAATTTGCCTTGTTCATTTGTGGACCTAATCTTGGAGGTGACCACGGCCAGAGCTGTTGGTGTGCTGCGGCCTTTTCTGAATCTGTGCTGAGTAGGGAAAGGACATCATATCCCTGGAGGTAGTGGGAAAGTTGTGAGGCAATGGCCTTTTCCAGGAGCTTGCAGGCAGCTGATAGTATAGCAATGGGGCAGTAATTATTGACATCTTCCAGGTCACCATGTTTAAGGACAGGGACAACCTTGGCAACCTTCCATATGTCTGGGATGATCTCTGAGATAAGTGAAGCGTTGAAGATGTGAGCGAGCGGTCGGGCGAGGAAGGGAGCCCCCAGGCTGAGTAGCTTAGGTTCTAGGCTGGCATGGCCAGCTCCCGTGTGGTGAGAGGGGCTGGCAAGGAGTTCCTGGGTCTCACCAACAGTGATCTTTTTAAGGTAGAAATGCGGACGGGGGGGCCCCAAAGCGGTTTAGGGGCTGAGCGAAGGGGGGGGAGTGGGAGCGGCAGGTCAGTGAACATGCAGTTAAAAGAAGTGGCAATGGTTAGGAGGTTATTGCAGTTGGTTCCCCCGATGAGCATGTCAGTGAGTTGTTCCCTGGCCGACACTCCAACGAGGTTTTTTACATTTTTACAGAAGCGCTGAGGGTTATTTTCCGAGGCAAGCAGGGCGGTACTGCAGTACTCACTTTTGGCGGTATGTATGGCTCGTTTACAGGAGTTTCTTAGTTGGCGATACTCCAGGAGGTCGTTTTGGTTGTGAGAGAGCCTGTGTTTTACCCAGCACTTGTCTCACTGCTTCATGAGGGAGAGAAGACCGCTGTGGAGCCACTTCGTGACTGTACCTCTTACTCTCCTCTTAGAGAAGGGTGCGTGCCTATTTTGCAGTGGGACAAATGCTGCAAGGAAGTGGTCTAGGTCTGTGATGGGGTCATTTGTAGCAGTGATCCTGGACTAGTCAACTCCCTGTAGGTCCTCAAGGTAGTGATTAATTATGAGTTTTGAGTAGTCCCTCATTTGGATCACTCTACAGGGGACTTTGGATGGGTTAGAGCCCCATACACAGTAGATTGGTGAGTGATCAGAGATGGAGTCAGGGAGTATGCCTGAGTGGACAATTTTGTCGAGTCAGTTGCTCATTACCCAGTCAATGAGCGTCCCATTGTCACCACGATGGGAGAGTCTAGTTGGTTCCATGATGACCTGACTGAGAGCAAGGCCAGAGAGCAGAGGCTCAATCTGCTTAGAATTGGGCCCCAGCCAGTTGAGGTTTATGTCCCCTAGGATGAGGAGCTCATTTGAGCCAACCTTGTCCCTAAGTTGCTCAAGAAGGGAAGTGAGCCCCAGCATGCCCCCCTTTGGTGGGTTATAGGCACAAACAAGATACACCTTTTTAGTATTCCCTAGTAGGAAGAGAGTGTGGAGAAACTCGCAGGGTTGGGGCGACAGGGGTAGATGTGCAACAGTGGACACATTCAGGTGCACCTTATAATATATGAGCACTCCCCCACCGTGCTTAGTGCCTGCCCTATCGAGCTGGACAAGGCTGTAGCCCGGGAGGGAGCAGGCAGAGTCAGGGGTGCATGGCTTAAGCCAAGTTTCAGTGATGCCCAAACTGTCAGGCTTATAGAAGGCTGCCCAAGCTGTTAGATCCTCAAGGTTTTGTAGGATGCTGCAGATGTTTAGGTGGGCTATTTTTAGGCCTTTGGCCACCCCCCAGGCTGTGGGGGCTTGTAGGAGGCCGGGGAGGCTGGGAGACCCAGGCTGCTGGCTGAGTGACCCCGTCTGTGCAAAAGGGGCCATGTCCCTGGGTTGTGAGCTGGCCAGAGATCATGTACAGTGGGGGAAAGGACCCAATAGAGGGATAAAGCAGGCAGAGTTGGCCGTGGCAGGCGGGTGAGGAAGGAAGGTTAGGGGAGCAGGCAAGCAGGCAGGCAGGATATGAGCAGGAACTCACCTAGGGTGAGTAGATTGGTATCGCACCCTGGGGAGCCTGGGGAGGAGGTAATTTGGGCCTATCCATGGAAGGGGGGCCAGGGCATGTAACTGGGGCAGCAGGTAGGGCTGGAAGTTGGAGTGAGCAGCGAATACAAGGGGGGGGGACTAGCAGGGAAAAAGAAAGGAAAAGTGAACTCTACTGTGATGGCTTACAGGAATTGACTGTGGATGTAAAAGAGGAAGTAGAAGTGCCCCCAGTGGTGAGACTGTATAGCCTGCCAATGAAAAAGTGGGCTGAAAGGTTTTCGCCCAACACGTGACCCCTGCTATAAATTGGAGTGACGACCATGGGTGCTGGTGGGGGTGGTGGGGCAGCCGGTGCAGCCGGCGGGGCCAGCACCTCGCACAGCACAGGCTCGTGGAGTGCAAGCAGCGAGGCAAAGACAACCGGGCCAGGCGTGCAGGCAATGTGGAGGCTCCTCAGATAAAGTCACTTTACAGTCCAAAGGTAGGAAAACACCCAGAGGTTGGAGACAGGAGTCGCTAAACAGTGTGCTCTACAGTTCTTGTAGTGGGGAGTTACCTGGAGAATTCGTCAGTGCTTGAGGTGGGGTGGGGAGGGCCAGTCCAGGCAGCCCTCATGACCTTGGATCCCTCGCAGGAACAGACACCCTGTAGGAGATAGGAAATTTAGTATGAGTCCTTTATACTGTAGATAGATGGGGCAGGGGAGTAGAACTAGGGGTACGAGTGATGGAGGGGACCAGGTTAGAAAACATGGGAGGAGTAAGGGGAGAGCAGCTTAGGCAGGCACAGGCGTATACAGCTATCTGCCCTACAGGAGTGACTTTTGTTTAACTGTTGTTTTGCATTGTACAAACCTTACTTGTAAGCCCTTTACGAGTGACTGATGCATGTACAATAACAGCCCTGTATATGTTGACAATAAGCTAAACAAGTATACAGTAGGTTCGAACTTAAATATAATTTCCCTGTGAGGGAGACTTTTAAAACAAGCAACATGGCAGGTATAGCTGTGTTTTAAGGCTACCTAGGTGATTTAAAATGGCTGGCATAGAAACGAGGCGAATATAAAGCCCAAGTGGCTTATGTTGAACAATATGCTCACAAAACTAAAATTACAGCCTGTGGTAATGCGAGGTGAATATGCCCCCCACAAAGCTTTTGTATGAAGTATGTGCACAAGCTTTAGAAATCACAGCCTTTTAACACAAACAAAATAGCAGGTACAGCTATGTTTTAGGCAACCTCGGTAATTAAAATGGCTGCCACTGAACGAGGTGAATAAACAGCCTGAATGGCTTTTGTTGAAACAGTGTGCGCACAAAACTTAAAATGACAGCCCTGTGGTAGTTACAGCAAATGCATAAGGCAACCACGGTCATTTAGATGGCATGCACAGATACGTGGTAACTAAACAGCCCAGTTAAGATAACTAATCGAAGAGGCAGGTTTAGTGCCTCGCACCTAGACCTCTTAAAGTAAAAGTCAGAAATGGCTTGTAGAACGGTGCAAGTTCTTGAAAAAAACTATCTCCATTCGTACGCCGACCCAGCACCTCGCACAGTACAGGCTCGTGCAGCGCAAGCAGCGAGGCAAAGACGACCGGGCCAGGTGTGCAGGCAACATGGAGGCTCCTCAGATAAAGTCACTTTACAGTCCAAAGGTAGGAAAACACTCAGAGGGTGGAGACAGGAGTCACTAAACAGCACGCTTTACAGTTCTTGTAGTGGGGAGTTACCTGGAGAATTTGTCGGTGCTTCAGGAAGTGGGGTTGGGGGAGGGCCAGTCCAGGCAGCCCTCATGACCTTGGATCCCTCGCAGGAACAGACACCCTGTAGGAGATAGGAAATTTAGTATGAGCCCTTTATACTGTAGATAGATGGGGCAGGGGAGTAGAACTAGGTGTACGAGTGATGGAGGGGACCAGGTTAGAAAACATGGGAGGAGTAAGGGGAGAGCAGCTTAGGCAGGCACAGGCATATACAGCTATCTGCCCTACAGGGGTGACTTTTGTTTAACTGTTGTTTTGTATTGTACAAACCTTACTTGTAAGCCCTTTATGAGTGACTTATGCATATACAATAACAGCCCTGTATACGTTGACAATAAGCTAAACAAGTATACAGTATGTTCGAACTTAAATATAACTTCCCTGTGAGGGAGACTTTTAAAACTAGCAAAATGGCAGGTATAGCTATGTTTTAAGGCTATCTACGTGATTTAAAATGGCTGGCATAGAAACGAGGCGAATATAAAGCCTGAGTGGCTTTTGTTGAACAATGTGCACAAAACTAAAATTACAGCCTGTGGTAATGCGAGGTGAATATGCCTCCCACGAAGCTTTTGTATGAAATGTGTGCATAAGCTTTAGAAATTACAGCCTTTTAACACAAACGAAATGGCAGGTACAGCTATGTTTTAGGCAACCTCGGTAATTAAAATGGCTGCCATTGAACAAGGTGAATAAACAGCCCAAGTGGCTTTTGTTGAAACAGTGTACGCACAAATCTTAAAAATCACAGCCCCGTGGTAGTTACAGTAAATGCATAAGGCAACCAAGGTCATACGAGAATAAAACAGCCCGAGTGGCTTTTGTTGAAACAGTGTGTGCACAAAACTTAAAATTACAGCCCTGTGGTAGTTACAGCAAATGCATAAGGCAACCACGGTCATTTAGATGGCATGCACAGATATGTGGTAACTAAACAGCCCAGTTAAGGTAACTTATCAAGAGGCAGGTTTAGCGCCTCGCACCTAGACCTCTTAAAGTAAAAGTCTGAAATGGCTTGTAGAATGGTGCAAAGGCTTGAAAAAAACTATCTCCATTCATACGCCGAATCAGCACCTCACACAGCACAGGCTTGTGAAGCGCAAGCAGCGAGGCAAAGACGACCGGGCCAGGCATGCAGGCAACATGGAGGCTCCTCAGATAAAGTCACTTTACAGTCTAAAGGTAGGAAAACACCCAGAGGTTGGAGACAGGAGTCGCTAAACAGCGTGCTCCACAGTTCTTGTAGCGGGGAGTTACCTGGAGAATTCGTCGGTGCTCCGGGGAGTTGAGGTGGGGGAGGTCCAGTCCAGTCAGCCCTCACAACCTCAGATCCCTCACAGGAACAGGCACCCTGGAGAATTCATTGGTGCTTCAGGGGTGGGGGTGGGGAGGGCCAGTCCAGGCAGCCCTCACGACCTCGGATCCCTCGCAGGAACAGGCACCCTGGAGAATTTGTCGGTGCTTCAGTGGGTGGGGGTGGGGGAGGGCCAGTCCAGGCAGCCCTCATGACCTCGGATCCCTCGTAGGAACAGGCACATTTCATTATTCTGTCCCAAAAAGTGATTTCACATAGTGACCAAGAAATCACCTTCCGGCCTGATTAACGAAATGATAGTGCCAGTGTTCCTAAGGTGGGGTTCTAAAAAGGCTATGTTTAAAATTTGGTGAAAAAATTCCAAAAAATGGCAAAAGTATGAACAGATGTAAAAAAGGCCATTGAAATACATTATATGACACTTACTGTATCTTGATTCCTCAGTTCACGGTTCAGCTTTGAAGAGTGCAGATGTGTCTTGGTCCACAGAAGATAACAGCCTATGAACTCAAGTGGTAAGTATAGGGTAAGGGGTGTGTGGGGTGGTGGGTGCTCAGTGGGAGGGTCAGGATGGGGGAGGGTGATGATGGGGTCATGAGGGGCTGTTTTCTTTTTTTCAAGTTTAAAAAAAAAGACATCGAGTGACTGTTTTCTTTTTACAGGATTTAATTAATAAAACATTTTGAGACACTGGGAGTGGGCTCCCCAGTGTCCCACACTGCTGGGTGAATGGGGGCATTAAATGCCAACACAGGTATTGGGCACCCTGATATCGGTCAATAAATAAAACAACAGTCTGCGGGGGGGTGGGACATCCGACACCGTGGGTGGGCTTCCTTGGTGTCAGATTCTACATAAATCAATAACCAAGGGACTAGGGGATGGTGATCAGAGGGTGAGGGGTGCCACTAGACACCAGGGAAACATCAGGACAATGATAGGAGGGTGGTGGGGGGTGCCACTAGACTCCAGGGAAACATCATGGACAATGATTGGGTGCTAGAGAGCCACACTACTGACTGGACGTGCTTCCAATCAGCTCTGCCATAACATCTACACTATTCTTAAATATTTATATTTTGAGCATTACAAAGTAAAATATAGTAGTACAGAATGATGCATCATCTTATCCAGAGTCTGCAGATACCAAAATTGCAATGGTTCTCCAGAAAGGAGCGACAGGAGGTCCAAGCCAGTAAAATGTGCAACAGCAGTCAAAGGACCAAAAGAGGATGTTAAACCAGCAGAGTAGAGAATCCTCCACCATGGGATACAGTTCTGCAGGCTGTTCAGGACATGGACCACAAAGTAGAATAGGTCCTGCCCCACCTCAGTGCTCAGGATGCCAAAATAGACCAAGCCATACAGATGGCAAAAAGTGCGGAGGATAGATCATGCACCAAGCAGGCTGCCTTTTCAAAAATGGAACTAGAAACCAACCATCTTAGAGCCAGAACTGAAAAATTGGGGAAGCCATTAATCTACACCTTGTTGGGGTTCCTGAGACAACAGAAGGGGAGAATCTGTTGACCTACCTGAGACAGTGGTTCACCAATGTCCTACTGCCAGAGTTGCAGTTCTAGCCCGCATAGTTTAAGAAGGCTTACTGTGTCAACTTTCAAAGGGCACAAGAGGTATGGGACAACACCAGAACAATCCTGCTCATCACTGTAGGCTTGGTGGTCTGGGACTCTATTCTCAGCTGGGCACAAGTACATGCTCCATTGATCATGGAGGACCAAGAATTTAAACTTCTTCCAGACTGGTCATATGCCACATGGAGTTGAAGAAAGCTGTTTGTACCACTCCTGAGAGTACTTCAAGGGCTAGGAGTAGCCATAGAAACATAGAAACATAGACTTTGACGGCAGATAAGGACCACTTGGCCCACCCAGTCTGCCCATTTCCCTACCTATTGGATAAGCTGCAGATTCTAGTTAACCAACAGCCTACTTCCTGCAACCCTCCACTATAATTGCCTTATGTCTGACCCATGCATGTTTGAATTCCCCCACTGTTTTAGACCCCACAACCTCTCCAGGAAGGCGGTTCCATGTGTTCACCACTTTCTCCATGAAAAAGAATTTCCTCACATTACCCCTGAGCCGTCCCCCCTCTAACTTTAAATTGTGCCTCCTTGTTCTTACACATCTCTTTTTCTGAAAGATGCTACCCTCCTGGACTTTGTTGATTCCCTTGAGGTACTTAAAAGTTTCTATCATGTCCCCCCGTCCCTCCTTTCATCAAGGGTATACATATTAAGCTCTCTGTCTCTCTTCATATGGTTTCTGATGTAGACCCTGCACCATATTGTTACCCTCCTCTGGACTGCTTCCATCCTGTCTATGTCCTTGCATAGATGAGGTCACCAAAACTGCACGCAGTACTCCAGATGGGGTCTCACCAACTGTCTGTACAGAGGGATAACCACTTCCCTTTTTCTACTTGTGATGCCCCTCCCTATGCATCCCAGTATCCCCCTGGCTCTCCTTACTGACTTCTCACATTGCTTACCCACCTTTAGGTCATCTGATATGACTACACCCAGATCTCTTTCCATTATTGTTGTCGTTAGTACCTACCCTGCTATTTATTTATTTATTTATTAGCTTTTGGTAACCGGGTAAGTGCGCTAGGCAACAGACCTGCCTATTTTCAGGCACGACCTGGGAGAGCACAGGACATTGGTTACAATATGCAGAAATACACAGACATAATATAGGTGTACAGGAGCAAAACAAGATATACATTGGGTGGCACAGTAATAGTTACATAAGGGTACATTTTAGGCATAGATCATAATAAGGATGTAAAATAAAGCAATTAGGTACTCTTCTCCTGGATTTTTATTTCCCAGGTGCATTACTTTGCACTTCTTTGCATTGAATCTAAGTTGCCATATGTCTGACCATTTCTCCAACCTTGCCAAGTCCCTTCCTTGTTGGCACCGGCCTGTCTCTGTATCGTGTATGGAGGGCATACCTATCAATTCAATTACCCCGCAGAGGCTCGCAAAAGAGGGGATGCTATTGCCACTGAGTTTTTGGCATGTAGACCACTGGAACAGGATCTGCAATCAGAATTGGATGAGGACTGAGACTTGTATGTACTGTCTATTCCAAAAAGTACTTGAGAGCTAACTTGAGATAAATTCTAGTTACTTAAACATTATTTAAATTACCATAGTTATGGAGAATTGTTGCTTCTCTAAATACAATCTTATCCTACCAAAATGCCCTATACTGTTAGTATGTTACCCAATGGATATATCCTTATTTTAAAATGGGGCCTCATATTCCTGGGTAGTTTAAACATGGCGCTGATGGCATACTTAAAACTGTGTAATGCATGCCATGTGGAGTCAGAACAGGGGGGGTATGCAGTGACTGTCCTCCTATTGCCAATATAGTATTAGCTCACTAAGTGGAGGGTTCTGTGTAGAGTCTCAGTACTTTTGTCATGCTTCAGTGCTGTTTGCTGGGAGTTAATAATTTTTAGAATATAATGTTTAACACTAGTTTACTTATTCCTGAATTATGGAGTTAGAGCATCTGATAGAAGCCATAGCTTACCTATAGAATGCTAGAATAGGTTTGTGGGAACAATGGTTGAATGTACCATAGTTTAGTAAACTTCCTTTTATGATAAATGGTATTTTTTAGGTCCCACACATTTTAGAGTGGCTGGCCTCCTGAATATGCTGACTGGGGTAACAGTATGCACCCTAACCAGAGGTATTTCCACACAGTACTCTACATCATGTATCATGGATTGTTGGACTTATATTTCCTGTAACTAACATATGAGGATTGCCACTCTTTGTAGTGTCAAATGCTGCCTGATACCATTAGTTGTAATGTCTTTATTTGCTCATATTTTAAAATGAATAAAAATAAAGTTAAAAAAAAGAAAGAAAATCATGGACAATGATTGGACGGTGGGTGGGTGTGCCACTAAACCCTAAGGGAAACATCAGGGACAGTGAATGGAGATTAGAGGGTGCCACTAGACACCAGAGAAATTCATTTTATTATGGGCATAGTGATCACAGGGTGGTGGCTGGTACTAGACAACAGGGAAATCATTTTCATTACAGGGACAGCAATCGTACAGTGGGGTGGGGGGCACTAGACACCAGGGGAAAACCGTAGAGTACTGGGGAGGGCAATGGAAGGGACAAGCAATGATTCTTGAGTGACAAAAAAGGATTATTTCTTCATATCATGCAGTCACAAAACAGGATTTATTATATTAAAAAAGCACATTTCAAGTGCATATTTTTAACTTTGAAGTGCAGATTACACCTAATGGGTCCAGATGAGACAGCTAGGTGTGGTGGTCTCTTTCCAGGATGTCATTTTTGTGACTTTTAAAAGAAAAAAAAAATAAAGAAACAACAGAAACAAGATGGTGGCATGCGGAAAAGGAATTTTCTCTCACAAAAAAAATACTGTTCTCACGAAAAAGAAAATGATCTCATGAGATTGAATCCTTTTTTCAGGAGATCAGTTCCTTTGTTGAACTTTCTACCTCTACATTGAAAAATGAACTGTCTGTAGGAAATAATGGGCAATTAAAAACTGAATAACTTTGCAACAGGTTAATATTTTTGCACCAAACTAACACTGGCAGTTCTGTTACCCAAGCTTTCTATCATAAAAAAATCACACCAAAATTCCACACCATCTGGGCACAAGACAATGAGGAAAAAAACAGCAAAAAGTGATAACTGAACTTTTTGACACTATCCAGATCTCAGAATCCGCATGTCCAACCCGAATGAAACTTGCCACATCAAGAGACATACCCCATAGGACAGCACATACCAAATTTTCTGCAAATTCGTTGAATGGTTGCAAAGTTATTAAAGTGCAAAATTTGAGGTTTAACATTAAACAGGTTACTCAACCCCTACTATAGCAGCACAACCATGTACTATATATATATATATATATATATATATATATATATATATATTTTTTTTTTTCTTTGCAAAATAAAAACCTCTAATACACCATTTAAGGTTAAGACTACAGTGACAAAGTACAGAAATGTGATTTTAGGGTTTCCAACCCTAAACCCACCCCAAAAGCCTAAAACAAATCTGGGGTGCAGTCTTCCTAGGGGTTGTCAACCATAAAGCTCACCCCATTCTATACACTCCAGAAACATACAAACCTAATGTTGTGAGCTTTATGGTTGACATCCCTGAGAAAGACTACATCCCTGATTTGTTTTAGGTGTGGTGGGTGCGTTTTGGGTTGGAATTGTGCATTAATGGAATTTTTTGCAAAGAATATTCTTACTTTTTGAGACAGTATAATCATATCCTCATGTGCCTTTGGGAGCGCAGGGGGAGCACTGGGCCCTCCAGGAGGCCCTGCGCTCCCATCCCTCCATACATGTGGACATGTATGTTGCTGTGGAAGCACAGGGCCCAAATTATCAACACAGCCTTCTTATTACCCCACCTCACGAACCCAGTACTGAAAAGTTTCAAATCCTTGCTGAAACATTATTCTGTGCCCCGGAACATGATTACATGCCACAGGTGTGAAAGAACAAATTTGGCAGGATTTGAAAAATGACAGCTTTCACGTTCATGAGGTGGTTTAAAAAAATGGCTATGTTGAAAGTTTGGAGTAAAAATATTGAAAATGACCAAAGTTATCATGATCATAGCAAAATTTAAATGAATGCGCATAACTTTGCAATCTTTTCATATACTGACCTGAAATTTTCAACATAGCCTTCTTATGACTCCTCCTAATGAACAAGGGCAGTGAACATTTTCAAATCCTGCCCAAAAGGTGATTTTTGCCAAGTGACCATAAAATCACCTTTCAGGCCCAATTTGTGTAACTTCCATTGACATTGTTCTTGAGGTGGGGTCCCAAAAATGCTATGTTGAAAATTTGGGCTCAAGATATGAAAAAATGGTAAACTTATACCACAAAGTTGAAAACCCCATTGAAATACATTGAACTGCACTTACCTTACTTTCTCATAAAGAAATTTATGCTTCCAGCCGTGACATGTCTTCAATCAGAGACTGGATCTTCACACTGGGACCCGTTCAGGTGAGTTAGGGTGTGTGTGGGGTAGGGGGTACAGAGTGAGAGGGCGGGGTTGGATCGGTGAGGGAACATTTTTATTTATACAGGTCACAAAAAAATACATTGAGGGACCATTTTCTTTATTACAGGCAGTACGGCAACCAGAGAGTGGGGTGATGCCTCTAGACACCAAGGAAAGAAAAAATTTAAGCAGTGACAGCCATGAGATGGTGCTGGGTGCTACTAGACACCAGGGAAAAAAGGAATTACAGGGATGGGATTGGAGAGTGGAGGGGTGCCACTAGATACCAGGGAAATAAGAAAGCATATTGGGATGGCGATTGGTGAGTGGGGGGCACCACTAGACACCAGGGAAAAATATAGGATTTTTCCCCCATGAAAAAGGATTGGCCCCAAATGAAAAAGGATTCCTTTTTAGTTCCATACAGCTGGGTAGGGTGTCACAAAAAAGGAGTTGAAATGTAACAGAAAGCACATTTGGGGGTCATATTTCCTACAGTTAAGTACAGAATCCACCTAAAGGGGGTCTCGCTGAGCCACATATGTTGGTCTTTCTCAAGGATGTCATTTTTTGTGGCTGTTGACATTTTTTTAGAAAGCAGAGAAACAAGATGGTGGCAAATGGAAATTGATTTTTTTTCTCTTGAAAAATGATTGGGCCGTACAAAAAATGTTTCCTGTTTTGTTTCATATAGCTATCTTGGAAGTTCTGACTGAGAATGCTCAGAATTCATTTTTAAAAATTTCTAAATTAAGTAACTTTGGAATGGATTAATATTTTTTCACCAAACAAGGAAAAGGCACTTCTGTGGACCAGCCCATTTCTACCCTGCAACGTTCAGACCAAAATTCCAAACCATGTCAGTGGTAGCCAACTTCAAAAAATACAACAGCAAAAGCAATGGGGAAACATGCTAGAAAATCCAGTTTTTGCACTATCCAGAACTCGGAATCCATGCATCTGACCAAAACAAAACGTGGCTTATCCATAGACCTATCACTTGAGACTATGCATGCAAAATAACATGCAAATTTGTTCAACAGTTGCAAAGTTGTTAAAGTGAGAAATTTGAAATTTAACATTAAATTGCCTACTCAACTTTACATAAAATGGTGCGACCATGCCACTATAATATATATATATATATATATATATTTATATCTATATAGATATATAGATATATATATATTTATTTCATCGGAGGTGATCATCATAGGTGACTTCAGCCTCAATTGGCTCTCCCCCAGCTCTTAACCACTAAAAGACCTCTGTGATGCTTATGGTCTTACCCAGCTTATCTCTGAGTCCGCCCAAATCATAAAAATTCTGCAAATAGTACACTGTTGGACCTAATTCTTGTAAATAAGCCCCACTTTATCACTCATCCTGGTGTTTTTTTCAATGACATAAGTGACCATAGTTCTATAGCCTGTATGAGGGCTGTTCATAAACTTATCTACACCTCTAGATATATATTCAAAAGAAATCATCATACTTTTGACTGCTATGCCTTACTCTTGGACCTAAAGAATACCAGATGGCAAGACTTCTACCTAGCTACTACTGTATCTGAGACCTATGATCTGTTCCAAAGTATAGTCTCAAATGGCATAGATAAACATGCCCCGTTAGCTAAAATTAGAACTAGTAAAAAGTCGTTCCCTTGGTTCACTGACAATCTAAAAGCAGCCCTGCATAACAGGGATGCCCCATGGAAAAGAGCATGCAAATCTAAACAACCAGCAGATTGGGCAGCATTCAGAATGGCGAGGAATCAATGCACAAAGCTTATAAGTGTTGAGAAAGCCAAATACTTCCAGTCAGAAATGGACTCCTCATGTAACTGCCCTGCTAAGTTCTGGAGAACACTGAAGGAAATTGAAGGGCACAGTCCAGCTAACTCTCCCTGCAAAATCTCATCTGGTGGTATTACCACTACTTCAGTAGTAAACAGTCTATTTTAGACCTTCTAAACAATCACTTCGCTACATCTGGGTTAGCTTTTGATACCTCTCCTACAAATAAACTGCAGTCTTAGACCGTTGTCCCTGACTCGGCTTGTCCATTCATAAGCACCCCCTTGCAAGAAGCAAACTTCTCATTCTGCCCTATCACTTTCATTCAAGTGGAAGATCTTTTACTGGGCCTTGATACAAGATAAAGTGAGGGTGCTGATCTGCTTGATTCATTCTTCCTAAAACTAGGTTATCATGTTCAGACTGTGCCCATCACTCATCTCTTCAACATGTCGCTTGCTCAAGGTACTGTCCCATCAGTGTGGAAAATAGCACATGTAATCCCACTATTTAAGTCAGGTGATCGGAGTGACCTTAATAACTACAGACCTATATCTCACCTTCCCATCCTATCTAAATTACTCGAAAAAATAGTCAATTGACAACTAAAAAATCACCTAGAATCATTTAACATGCTTAACCCCGTACAGTTCAGATTTAGACTAAATCACACCACGGGAACTGCCTTAGCCAAGCTGACCAATGACTGGCAACTAGCACTCGACTCTAAAAACCACGTAAGTGCCTTATTTCTTCACCTGAGCAAGGCATTTGACTCATTGGATCATGACCTATTACTGCTCATACTAAATAACATTGGTCTTGATTCCACTGCATTGTGATGGTTCCCTTGTTACCTTATAGGATGGCAACAGCAAGTCAAGGCAGAAAGGAACCTCTCCCATCTAAAAGCACTTCAGAGAGGTATACCACAGGAGTCTATATTAGGTCCATTACTATTCACAATTTATGTCAGTAATATCAACTCTGGTATCAGCTCTGCAAATGTCACCCTTTTTGCTGATGATACCATCCTCTACATCGCCAGGCCCACCCTTGAACTTACTTGTAAGGAACTACAACATGAATTTAACTTGTTACAGCAAAACCTCCTGCACCTAAAACATCTGTTAAATGCTAAAAAGCCAAAGCCATGTTCTTTTCCCCTCACGTCAACTCAATAAACCACTGTCTCTTAGGTGTCACACCACAAATTACAATCCTCCTGAGGGAACCACTGGAGTTAGTGGAGAGATTTAAATACCTAGGCTTTTGGATTGACCACAGACGTTCCTTCTCTGATCATATTGAGAAACTGGCAAAAACATTTAAAAAAAGACTAACTCTCTTTTTTTCAAATTAAACACTTACTAACACAGGATGCCAAAACAAATCTGATGGAAAGCCCGTGACATGCATGACCACGACTGAGCAAAACCAAAAACAGCGACTCAATCACGGAGCATGTCATGGGGGCTACCAGTGAGGTAGGGTGACCAGATGGGGTGGGTTCACGCATATAGCAACAGGATGTTGCTACATGTACATGTGCACGGGGGTGGGTGGGAGCGAGCACGCTCAGTGAGGGGCATGAGGGGATTTGAGAGTGGTGCCGCAGTTGTCTACCAAGCTGACCCCATGGCATGGTGGGTGGGTTCACAGCTTGGGTGGACAGGGTGCTGAATTTTAGGTCGAGGCGCAGAAGTGCGTTTTGTTGTGCCCGGCCTGAATGTTTTTTTTTACACGCTTTGTACCCCCGGACATGCACCCCCCTCGGAGCTGAGAATCCTAGTGAGGGCGCGGGATCCCCAACATAAACATAATAATTCTAAGTCCCCAGCACTGTTTTGCTGTGCACTGGGGAGTCACATCGCTGAAATTGATTTTTGGCGATGTGACTTTGCCCTAATGGCGATCACCTTTCAGCAGTTACCATTATGACATGGAACCAACTGGTGCAAACTACTTTAATCCCTCTCCTGGACTATGCCACATTTCTTTATAGTCATGGACCCAGCACTGCATTCACTAAGCTCGACACCCTGTATCATAGAGCTCTAAGATTTATTACTGGTGCACCGTACTCTACCCATCATTGATCCCTCTGTTCCCAGCTTGGTTGGAAGTCACTTAAATCCAGAAGACTAAAAAACACAGCTACTTGCACCTATAGAGCACTTACTAGTAAGCTCCCCCAATGCATTTCCAATTGCCTACAAACTAGTACCCCTGGAAGTTATTCCTGAGAAGCCACCCCTACATCTCTCTCGATACCCCTAGAATCAGAACGTGCTTTGGCAGATCTTCTATGAGCCATGCCCTTCTTGTCCTTTGGAATAATCTTCAAAAAACCCTGAAACTATTACATTTTGTTAAAGTGGCCACCTTTAAAACTCTGCTCACATGTTCTATTAAAAATACTTGTAACTTCTTTTCTTAACCACCTTCATGTCTGGAGCTTGGTATGCTTGCACTCTACTCCACCAGTTCTCATCTAGTATGACTTGTTGCTGTTACCTCCTTCTCTTCCTGCCATCTACAGTGCTTGCTACAGTAAAGTTGCTCAGTACCGCGCTACCAGGTAAATTGTACCGTAGCGATACACATGTTATTCACTGGGTACTGCAATTGTGCACCACTCAGAATACTGCGCTACCATGCAGCTTTACTGTAGCAAACACTGTACGTCTTACATCTACCCGCCTTATGCTCTTGCTAACCTGCTTCCACTTCTCAACTTAATAGTAGTCTTATTTCTTGCTTAGGTGTACTATATGTCATTGTTATATTGTGATCTGTGAATTTTATATGATGCTATCCTGTGCTGTAATGCATTGCTGATTTTTGTTCTCCTTGGTCCAGGTCCACCTTGTAAATGAGTTCTTTCAGTGGTAATCTGCCTGGTAAAATAAAGATTTATTGATTGATATGTATATTGATATATAGATATGTATAGCTGTTTGTTTTTTTCACATCTGCTACCATTGTCTGTTGTTGTTTGGGGGGAGTTTATAAAGTATGGTGTAAGACCAACGTATCATTACTGAAAATGTGCCTATATCTATGTGACAGTGTAACCTGTGTGTGTCTCTCTGTTGTTGGTGTTGATTGGGGGGGATCATATTGTACAGTACAGTAATAGTGTGTTGATATTTTGATGTGGTTTCGGGGGAGAGGGGGTGCTTTCATGTGTCTTTAGTGTTGAGTAGAACAACATGAACATGGCCCCTGCCATTGTGCAAGTCCACCACCCCTTTGACCAACCCCTGTCATCCCACATTCTGAAAGTGCTTCCCCATGTCCTTGTCACTGGTCTGATGGCATATCCATATCTGGACCTTGTCCCATCTGTAATGTTCTTTTGTGCTTAGCCATGGGACAGTTGTTTAGTTGCGTGGGTTTGCAAAGTTTGCATGGAGTCTGTGTGATTCGATGGTGGCAGAGACATGAGTGATGAGGTAACCACTGACAACTAGTCAGTGTTGTGCTCAAAACTGTTTTTAATTTTTGTGAAGTCATGCACTTCAACCATGCTCTCCATGTTGGAAGTCCCTGGACTGTAACATAATCAGCAGTACAACTTCCCTGCTGGCCACTGTATTATAGTCTCTCCATTGAACTCCCACTGAGCCGGATCTTGCATGAAGCTACCTGTACGGAATTGCGTTTACCTCGTTATAGCTTGTATTGCTCCACCCATACAAACTGCCAGTATAGTGATGCAAGGCATCCCATGCCACTCCCCCCCCCCAGCATTTGGCATTGCTACCAACATTTCTTTTTTTTTTTTATTGTTTCCAGCTTTCACTTCCATGAACTTCTGTTAAATGCCAGATACTAATCAGTAGCAGTGTCCTTCCCTCCCCAGAGGATAACAGCCTCATCTGGCTTTTCAGTCAGCCTCTCCCAGAAGATCACTGATGATACTTGTCTAGTCATATGGCCTCCTTCCTGATGCATTGCTGGGTACTGAAACCTTTTTTATCACCCTCCCCAACCAACAACACCCCACATGATCATACAGGGGGGACAGGTACCTTACCACAAATGACAGTTCTCACCTGGAGGTCAGCATGAGGAGGAAAGGGCAACCTTGATCATACAGTACCATGCAGGACGTCATTCATGCAGGCATGTAGGTGTCATCTGCAGCATCATGGTACTCACCACTGAATGGAATTTACTTATTTGGTTGCCATGGAATGCACAGACATGAGGTGACGTTGGCCCGCACTTGTGCATGAACCACACACAACATGCGGACATCACCAGTAACCACTTCCCCTGTGTATCAGTACACATCCACTCTACTCACCACCTCTACCACTTAATGTAGCAGAGTGTGCAAGCAACACCTGCAAATGTAAGGTATCTGTCAAATGAACACTCTTGACACCTGCCACTGACTCTGCCTCTGACATTCATTGCTGCTTCAGGAAGCAGGGTTGAACGTATTAAGTGGTAACAGTACCACTATGACATTGCTACAGAGCAATTACATTGATCGGTGTCATAGGGAAATTAAACTTTAGATGTATCCTCACTCGTGCAGAGGAAAGTCATTGTCCAATGGGTCTTCCATGAATTCATATTCATAGTATAACACAAAGATCATATTTCAGCTGTGGCAGCTCTCTCAAAAAAATCCCAGTTCCATAATGCATGTAAATGCTTCCTCTTGGCATTTTGCCATTATGGCAGGCACCTCATGACAGCAAAGGCACTTAGCACTTGTCTCAATCATTATGCAATTGCTGCATTTGCACCTGTAAATCTGACAACAATTTGTGGAACACATTAATCCAAGTCATATACATTTTGTATTTATTTCTTATTATACTGCGTTAAATAGAGGGGTCTTCATGGGAAAAAGATGACTGATTGTTAAAGTCCTATTTATTGAAGAAGGGAATACATCCCTTGTGCCACCACATTTCTGTGGTGTGGGTTGCATTCCATGTTTCTGATGTTGTATCCACTGAATTGATGTTATATATGAGGCATTAGAAACAACAAATGAAACTGCTAGGGAAAGCAGGAGCATATTGGAACCGAAAACTAGGGAGCAGTAGCAGCTGAAGTGAACAACAACAGAACTTAGAAGGGAGTAGCTGCCTGGCTAGGAACCAGGTGTAAACATTTAAGGATTGTAGTTGAACTGAGACATTGCTAATGGTATGGAAAAACAGCAAAATGGGAGCCTGAATAGCACAAGTCAAAAGCAAATGCTGAAGGCAGGATACTGGAAGAAAGCCCTAAAAGAACCAAAACTGAAAGAAACATAATTATTTAGGAGCATCATAGCTGTTCATATGAGCAGCACATGAAGACACTGCTCAAGAACTTGTTGTGCACCACAAGAGGTCAGGCACATGTGGGTTGTTTTCAGGAGGTATAAGCAACTCCAGAGTTACGTAGACTGGGAGTTGTACCAAGGAAACCAGAGAGAAGCAAGTAAGGTGGTGAAGAGAACAGAAGAATCACGCAGAGGATAGGCTAGCTAACTTGGCAAATAAATAGTTTCTTCTGCTACACGTGGGGTCAGAGGTCCTCACACTGCACTGCTGCACAGGGTATTTCCCTTTTATTGGTCCCCCAAGACACGGATGTGCAATGATGTCAGTGTGCAGTCATGCATGCATGCCCTGTAGATGTCCACCACTAACTAACACTTTGTGCATGGTCAACGACTTGGTGCATACTCACCTTCCAGTGGGTAACACCCAAGCACTGGGCACCACCAACCCTTCCTGTCAGAGGTGGAGCACTGTCCCTGGTGGATTG
This sequence comes from Neoceratodus forsteri, assembly GCA_016271365.2. Classification (NCBI taxonomy): domain Eukaryota; kingdom Metazoa; phylum Chordata; order Ceratodontiformes; family Ceratodontidae; genus Neoceratodus; species Neoceratodus forsteri. The sequence goes on along the minus strand of CM057458.1, from coordinate 1,108,646,224 downwards.
CTCCCGAACTGAGGTCATCAATGTCATGACTCACAACTCTACCACTGCACTAGCCCTGGCAGCTGGATTTTAATGGAAAAAATGCAAAATAATGCACTTGAGCCACAGAAACCTGGGAGTGGTGTACTAAATGGGTAGACTGTTACTGACAATGACCAAGCAGGGAAGAGATCTGGGAGTAATCATATCAGATGACCTATATGTGGCCAGGCATTGTGACAAGACAGTTGGGAGGTCTAGTGGGATATTGGGATGCATAGGAAGAGGTGTCATCAGCAGGAAGAGGGAGGTGGTGATGCCCCTATGTAGATCGCTGGTAAAACCCCACCTTGAGTACTGTGTTGGATTATGCAGATCACATGTCAGAAAGGACATAGACAGAGTGGAGGTGGTTCTAAGGAGGGCTACCAAAATGGTGCAGTGTCTGCATCAAAAGGCCTACAAGAAGAGGCAAAAGGAGCTAAATATGTATACACTGGAGGAGAAAAGAGAGAGACAGGATATGATATACACCTTTGAATACCTTACGGGGGTACATAGGGTAAAGGAGGGAAGTCTTTTTCTGAGAAAAAGTTGCTCTACAACAAAGCGACATGCTATGAAGCTGAAGGGGTATAAAGTCAGTAGGGATGGCAGGAAGTACTTCTTCACAGGAGTGGTGGTGAATACCTGCAACAGCCTTCCAGCAGAGGTAGTGGGGTTGAAAGCAGTGTTGGGGTTCAAAGATGCCTAGGACAGGAATTTTAGTGGTAAGGGGGGAAGATATTGCACCATATATCCAGTAGGGTCTACAGCAAATGAGGAAGGTAAATAAATAAATAAAAAAAGGGCAGAGTAGGTGGAACCAGAAACATAGAAACATAGAAGTTGACAGCAGATAAGGACCGCAAGATCCATCCAGTCTGCCCATTTTTTCTACCTTATGAATGTGCCATAGGCCTGTACTCTGTGAATGGCCTATCTATTCATACTTATCTGTATTGCTCCCTTATGACTATCTCATGCCTGTTTGAAGCCCTGCACTGTATTCATATTCACCACTTCCTGAGGTAGGCTGTTCCATGCATCCACTACCCTTTCTGTGAAAAAGAACTTCCTCACATTACCCCTTACTCGACCTCCCTCTAATCTCATGCTTTGTCCTCTTATCCTGCTATTTTTCTTATATTGAAATGTTAGACTCTTTCACCTTGTTAATGCCCTTAAGATGTTTGAATGTTTTGGTCATATCACCTATCTCCCTCCTTTGCTCTATGGTATACACATTGAGCTCCCTTAATCTATCCTCATATGTTTTCTGATGCAGTCCCTTCACCATTTTCGTTGCCCATCTCTGGCCTGCCTCCATTTTGTTAATGTCCTTGTGCAGGTGTGACCTCCAGTACTGCACGCAGTATTCCAGATGGGGCCTAACCAGTGTCTTGTAAAGAGGGATTATAACCTCCCTCTTACGACTTGTGATACCCCTACTAATACACCCCAACATCCCTCTAGCCTTACCTACTGCTTTAGTGATATGCTTGGATGATTTCAGGTCATCTGTGATGATGATGCCCAAGTCTCTTTCTTCCCTTGTGATTTCCAGCAACTCCCCTCTCAATGTATAGGTGACTTCAGGGCTTCTCTTCTCTATGTGCATGATCTTGCACTTCTTTGAGTTAAACCCCAGTTGCCACTCTTCTGACCATTTTGCCAGTTTATCCAGATCTCTTCTCATTTTGCCCACCCCATCTTGATCATCTACTCTGCTGCAGATCTTGGTGTCATCTGCAAACAGACAAACCTTACCCTCCAGTCCATCTGCAATGTCACTGATGAATATATTGAAGAGGACTGGCCCCAGGACTGATCTCTGAGGTACCCCACTTGTGACTTGCATCTCTTCTGACTGTGTACCATTTACCATCACTCTCTGTTTTCTGCCCACCAGTTTGCCACCCAGTTGACTGACCTCTGATCCTCCCCAAACCTACCCAGCTAATCAATCTTCTATGTGGAACAGTATTGAAAGCTTTGCTGATGTCAAAGTATGTGACATCAACTGCACCCCCTTGGTCCACCACTCTGGTTACCCAGTCAAAGAAATCTATGAGATTAGTTTCACAGGACCTTCCTGTTGTAAACCCATGCTGTTTTGGATCCTGTGCTCCTATGGATTCCAGGTGTTGCACTATCCTTTCCTTAAGGAGTGCCTCCATAATCTTGCCCACTACTGAGGTAATACTGACTGGTCTGTAGTTCCCTGCCCCTCCCAGCAACATCTCTTGTGGAGCAGGATCACATGAGCCCTTCTCCAGTCTTCTGGGACCTCTCCTGTGCCCAAAGACTCACTAAACAGTTCAGATAATGGCTCTGCTAGTTCTACCCTTAGCTCCTTTAGTACCCTGGGATGTATTCCATCAGGTCCCATTGCCTTGTCCACCCTGAGCTTAGTGAGCTCTTGTAGGACCCTTTCTTTTGTGATGGGACTTGGGCACCCCCCCGTGTCCATGGTGCTGAGCTGTGGGCCCTGCCCTACCTTCTCCTCAGTAAATACTGAGCAGAAGTATCTATTTAGGATGCATGCTTTTCCTTGGTCCTCCTCCACACACTCCCCTTAATCCCCTTTGATCTTAGCAATACCCGCTCTGGACTTTCTCCTTTCACTAATGCATTGATAGACAGTCTTGTCCCCTTCTTTTACTGTTCATGCTAGTGTTTCCTGGGTTTGGGACTTTGCCTGCCTTACTGCCTTCCCTACGTCCCTTAGGGAAGTTTGGTGTGATTCCCTATCTTCATCCCGCTGGGTCCCCTTATATTCCATGAAGGCCAGCTTTTTGGCTCTGACCTTTTCTGCTACTGTTTTTGAGAACCAAAGTGGTTTCCTCCTTGTGTTGCTCTTGCTTTTCTCTCTAACACAATGGGATGTTGCTTCAAGTATTGCATCCTTAATGTTTGCCCACTTTGCCTGTACCCCATCACCTGTATTTCTTCTCACCAGGGCTAGTTTAACTGTGTTGGCCTTCTCATTAAAGTCAACTCCTCTGAAGTACCATATTTTTGCCTTGGAATGCGATGATTTAGTTCTATGCGATGATTTAGTTCTGTTGGACAAATTGAACCATAACATGTGATGGTCACCAGCCCCCAGGTGGCCTTCTACCTGGAGATCTGTGATCCTTTCCCCATTAATCAGTAGTAGATATAGGATAGTCTTGTCTCTTGTGGGTTGTTGTACCAGTTGTTTGAGGCCCTCCCCTTGTAGGTAATCCACTATGTGTCTAGTTCTGACAGATGTTCCTGCTGGTATTGACCAGTCTGTATCTGGCATGTTGAAGTCTCCCATTATCAGAACCTCCCCTTTAGCTGTCATATTTTGGATATCTTCTAACAGTAATGTGTCTATGTTCTCCCCCTGGTCTGGAGGCCTGTAAACAACCCCAGTTCATATGGCTGCCCCATTTTCTGTTTCCCGGGTGACCCACAGTTCTTCTGGTTCTTATGTGTATTCTGAATTTCTGTAGCTTTGATATTTTCATTGACATAAAGGGCCACTCCCCCCCCCCACCTCTTGCACATCGGTCTCTTCTGAACAGTACATCGCCGGGTACTGAAAGTCTCCCAAGTGTTGTTTCTGGTGAACCATGTCTCGCTAATAGCTACTATGTCCAGTTTAGCCTCTGTCATTGTTGCCTGCAGATCTGGGATCTTGTTTCCCAGACTTCAGGCATTTGTGTACATAATTTTCCATTTGCCAGATTTTGGTGCATTAGTTGTTGGGTGAGGTCCGGCGTTTCCCCTGCGCATTGTTTGGGGACCAGGACCGTTTCCCCTACCTGGTGATGCAAATGAACTACAAACATGCTGAACTCCTGTTTGATCACTAGCTGAGGGGGAGGGGTGTTCTTCCCATTTGATGTATCGGGGTGCTGCACCCCCTCTTCCCATTTGCTAGTTTAAATATTCTGCAAAGATGTCAAACTTCTGCCCTAATGCACTGACTCTCTCCTTAGTCAGATGCAGTCTATCAAATTTAAATAACTTTAGCTCCTAAAACTGTTGCCAGTTAACTACAAATTTGTGCCCTTTTTCCTGGCACCAGCCTGTGACCCACATGTTTAGCTCCCCTATCTCCCCTTCTCTGACCTTCCATCCATCTTCCCCCCTCTCCCAGACTGACAGGATCTCAGAGAAGGAGATGCCGGATGAAATGGATGACAGTTTGTCTCCCAGCCTGGTCAGGTTTTCCTTGGTCTCCACAACTGACCTGCTGGTGAGATTGTTAGTCCCTATGTCTACCAGGATGATGATGTTTTCTCCTGCTTCCTGTACAATATTAGGAATGCAGTCAGTGTCTCTCCACGTTGATGTACCTGGGAGACATCTGACCATTACCCCTGTCCGGAGGTAGGTATCAACTCCCTGAATCATGGATTCTCCTATTATCAGAAGTGTTTTGGATTTCCCTTTTGCTTTTTTTGTTTTGGTCCCTGTTTTGGGTGAGTTTTGTTGTGCTAGCTCCTGTGCTGCAGTGTCCTGCTCTGTAGTGTCCTCTGCCCCTTTGTTTGATTTCAGAGATAGAGGCAGATACCTGTTTGTAGTTTTTATATGGTTTGTGGAGGTGATACATTGGAGAGCATTGAGTGATGGAGCACCCAATTTGCCCCTGCTAACCACCTGCCAATCTCCCGGACCAACTACCCTCTGTGGTTGAAATGCTTCAGTTGGATGTTGGGGAAATGGCGGGCAGTTCTTATAATATATTTCCTCCTGAATATGCAATTTTAGGCACGTAATCTCTGCCCATACTTCCTGGAGCTGAGCCCTTAGATCTCCAATGGTCATTAGCTGCGGTCACATTCTACATTTCCATGTGTTTATGTTTCTAGTTAGGCACACATATTCAAAGACTTATACCACCGCACAACAACACCAACACAGACATAAATATACACACCTATGCATCGTTTGAAACACACAGACAATGACACAGTAACACACACACACACACACACATAAAAGAACAGACAGATGTGGCAAAATGCTCTGTAATGCTTCGCTCAACAGCGGATGTGCTATCAATGTTTTCTGCCCACAGATGGCATGGTTGTGCCACATGGGCATTGTTATCAAGACAACCACAAAAGTAAATACACAACTCAGTCCACACACACAGACATACACAGACACCTGACTCACAAAGTCACGCTGTAGGCGTGTTCTTTGTCATCCCATACTGAACGTAGACAATGATCATAAAAGGAGAGATATGACAGTATTTTCATGAGGCTGTGTGAGGGCAGAGTGGGTGGGACCAGCAGTCCTTATCTGCTGTCACATTCCATATTTCCATGTATCTATCTTTCTACTCAGGCACACACATTCAGAAACATATACCATCACACAACAACACCAAGACAGACATAAATACACACACCCATGCATCGATTGAAACACACAGACAATGACACAGTAACCAAACACACACACACACATATAAAAGAACAGACAGATGTGGCAAAATGCTCTGTAATGCTTGGCTCAAAAGGAGATGTGTTATGAATGTTTGCTGCCCACTGATGGCATGGTTGTGTCACATGGACATTGTTATCAAGACAACCACAAAAGTAAATACACAACTCAATTCACACACACACAGGCATACACAGACACCTAGAGCCACAAAGTCACACAGCAATGCACACACAAACATAGTACAAAAAGCATTACGTGCTCGTACACACACAATAACACAGGGACAGACAGACACACACGTGTGTGTATGTGTGCTGTACTGGTTTTAACAACAACAGATGTGGTTTGGATGTTTGCTGGAGGTGGATGTCCTGGTTGTTTCATAATGGATGCTAGTTTGGCACCTGTTGATAGTGCCAGCACATGCCATATGATCAACCATTGCAATAGCGAGTTTTCAGGGGTGCATACTGTAGGCGTGTTCCCTCTCATCCCATACCGAAAGCAGAAAAAGATCTTAAAAGAAGGGATATAACGGTATTTTCATGAGGTTCTGTGGTGTACTTTCTGCATGCATTGGGGTGGGCACAAGTGACTGGCGACTCGGAGGTCACACCAAAATGCCTGCTTGGTGGGTGCAGGGACAGTAGTACAAGCCAGGAACTACCTATACATTTCAATCTGGTTTGGGGGGGGGGTTTGACACCTTTGCACCATGAAAACAGCTGGGGCAGGTGATCAGAAGGTGGGATGCCATTACACACCACAGAAAAGACAAGCAATACAGGGCTGGCTGACCAAACTGCAAAGGTTGTCAGAAGACATGAGGGAGAAGATGGGAAATACAGGGATGTATGGACTGAGGGCATGAGATGGCAGTAGACCCACTGGAGAATTTGCTCCATACCATATCGATGACTGTGGGGTGGTGAACACCATGTCGCCAGGGTGGTGTGATGAAATATCCTATCACTGGATGGATGGGAGGGTGCAGAGGACAAGAAAGGTATTGTCTCAATATTACAGGTGTAATGCACATTTGTGGTTGTGATAGTGAGTATACAATAGAACACAAGGATCACATGACTTTGAATAGAAAGGGCCGTTGGATCAAGGTAGCCATGGAGCAATATACAGAACACATTGCATCCAGACACATACACACAGGCGTGCACACACACACACACACACACACACACACACACACACACCATTCTATTCCTTCACACACATCCACACCTTACACAAATGGTGAAAGTGTGCAAATGACACACACACACATACACACCTTGCACACACAGTGAAACTATGACAAAAACAGGCACACACCACACACATACAGTCACACAGTCACAGTACACCCACCCCAAATGTCACATTCACTCTGTTTCAGCACAGCCCATTGTAGTGTGGTGTATAATCAGTCCACTTCCCTAGACTGTGACATCCTACAGTACATGCATAAACAAAACTCCATGAACAGGCTGTCCGGCAAGCATGTAAACTCTATATGGTGACCAATACAGGCCTCCTTTCACCTGTGCACCTGGTCACTATATGACATCATACTAAGCACGTGAACAGTATAAAAGCATAGAATGCTTACTGACAACACAAATGGCACATGTCCATTTTGGTGCCATGAGGGATGTGCCAGTACAGAATTCAAGGTGAGAGAAGATCAGTGAAGTGTGATGAGGTTGGTGTATTCTGTGAACAATGATGCCATTGGGACTGTCACATTGTGTGGTTACTGACGGGGAGACCAGAGCATATCAGGTATTGGGCATGGGGGACACCATGCCACAAGTGTGATGAAATGTCACATCACTATATGGGTGGGGGGGGTAAGACGGGACAAGAAATGTATTGTCATGAAATTACAGCTGTACTAGCCATTTCTGGTTGTGAAAGTGGGTACACAATAGAACACAAGGACAATATGACTTCCAATAGAAAGGGCTATAGGATCACGTTACCCACAGAGCAACATACACAACACATAGTGAAAATACAGAGACACAGACACACATCATCCCACTCCATTAGACACACACCAACACCTCACATCCACAAACAATGAAACTGTGAGGCACATGCACATGCTTGTGCGACACACACACACACACACACACACACACACCTACACATATGCAGCCACAGTTCACCCAACCCAAATGTTACATTCTTAGTGTTTCAACCAAGTCTACTGTTGTATATCAAAGCCTCGACTCCTCACTGACAGCTCATATAGCAGACATCCATGCTGGTGCCAGGAAGGATGTGCTGATACAAAAATCAATGTGAGAGAAGTTTAGTGAAGCTTGTTGACAGTGGTTTGTTCAGGGACCAATGATGTAAATGAAAGAGTCACATTGTGGGTTTCTGGGAGAGGTAAACCATAACATATCAGAGAAGGGGGTGGACACAATGCCACAAGGGTGGTGTAATAAAATGTCACATAAATGGATGTGGGGGGGGAGCTGAACTATAAACATATTGTCATGTATTGTCATGGTATCAAGATGCGCATGGAGTAACATGCACAACACAGCATACCGATATGCATACACCAACACATCAACACCCTCACACAATCACAACCACACCTGACACACACACAGTTAAACTGGATCATTCACAAAGACACATACAGACACACACGATACTGATTACTTTCTTTTATATCATAACACATTGTAAGAATGACGTCACCTGAAGTTGTCGCTGTTTTTCAAACGCAGATCCTTTTTTAGGAGAAGTTTTCAATGCTGTTGATCCACTTGTAAAAATACTGGGAAAAGCATCAGACCTCAGCTTAGGTTTTGCTCCAATCTGTCCCAACGATTCAAGCTTCTGTGGATTACTCTCATATGCAGAACATTTCAAGTGCGCTGAACATACGCCTCTGTACTTTGATGGAGTAAAGCTTTTACACCTACAAAAATGAGCCCATGCCTTTTGCGTCACCTTGTCATGGGAAAACATAAAAAAAATGAATTCCACACCCATGATGACTTTCATTTTTTGCATCTGAAAACCACGTAGTATGGCATGATGAATAAAACAATGCTACAAACACAATTAAGTAAAACACAAGAAAAAAGGTAATATTGTTTGAACAATAACTCAGGGCAAGAGCAGCAATTAGCACAGCAGACAGTCCTCAAATGACATTTTCCCTCCTAAAGAAACTTGTTTTGTCTTCTTTTTCCCCTCCAAATGTACAGTAACAATAAACATTTATTTATTTATTGAATTTTGTTGACCCGGTAGGCCCACTGGGCCTAGAAGTCCCTTTTTCAGGGGCGACCGGGTTGACATGCAACAGAAATTGGAATCAAAACACAGTGAATAATGCAAGCAGCAAAACGAACATCTTTGTTTCAGAAACATTTTTTTTATTGCACATTATGAAAAAAATGGCAAACAATACTATATATATTTCATCTTTATAGTTTTCACACATCCTATTTAAAATAATACACTTATATGTTTATGCTGGGGGCTATGATGGATGGCACAAACAATATTTAGACTTTCATTTTACATTCTATATGGTAGTACTGTGAAGAAGGCACTTTAAAGCACAGCAAGCAGACTTCTTCAAATAGAATTTCTTACAGCCATTGAAAACTAAATGGAAGAAATAGCTAGACAGAGACATGATGTGCTGCAAAGATACTGAATGAAGGCTGCAGAATCTCATTACACTGATGTCATCAGGTCAGATGTCAGATGCACGAGTACACGCGGTCGGGGAAGCAAGCCGTCGAGATGCATACGAAATGGCTTAAAACTAGAAATTGAATAAAAACTAAAGTACCAAATCAATTTGTTTTAAACGTTGGGAGAACATCATCAGAAAAGCACCACTACTGATAAGAGCAGTTGAATCTCCCAAAAGAGGTACCAAAAAGCATGTTTATTTATCCTTTAATCCCATCCTGTAGGCCTGTTCCCAGTGCTTATACTATCTGATGACATACCAGAGTGAGTCTGGCAGGATGGTGTGGTGGGAGATGTCACTTCTGCACCCTTTTCAGTCCCCAGCCCCACAATACCGCAGGATCAGTGAGCTGTGTCAGCTGAAAACAGAAACACAGCCTGGTACAGCTCACAGCGTGACAACCCATTCCTGTGACCCAGCTCCAGTCTCTGTGCCCCACCTCTTTCACAGCACATAAAGCAGCCTCTACATGAAAAACAAAACAGCAAAACATTTTGTTTAAGTTTTTCTCACATTTCTGGTAGACAATCTCACCTCTCCTGCACAAAACGATCCCTGAAGTCATCAGCACAGAGCGTGCAGGCATGATGCGATTTAAAACAAATCCCGGATGTAAATAAAAATTCACTCCCCACACACACATAAAAACTATCCATTTCATACAGGTACACACAACGCCACTTTCACATAACTATAAAACATCATCCTAAGCCACACCGCAAACCCTGTTTTTCTCCCAAAAATCCACTTCAGTTATAGCGAACGTGTTCCTTAATGACAGCTGTACAGAACACTTTCCTTCTTCCCACTTTAAAATATAATGTGCCCTGTGACAGTGTGGCTTAGCAGATTCTGTATTTTTTTTTAAACTATAGTTAGGACAGTGTAGTACTGGTGGAAATATCCAAAACATGGGACACTGCAAGCATAGCAAATCGCAGACCGCAGTTTAAAACAACGGGTGCGAGACCTGTACATCTATGGAGAAAAACTGCACTGAGAAAATAATAACAGGTGGAAAAAAATAAATTTACTCTTCTTGAGCATCAGGGATGGGGGGGGGGGGATTGGATCTACTGAATACTGTGGTTCTTTTTGCTCCACTACAAATCAAGTCAAATAAAAACCAAGCCAAATAAAATGTACTGTACAGCACATTCCATAGAGGGACTACTTTATCCCTCCAACTAGATAAAAAGGTTTCTTACTTTTTTTTTCAATTTCAAAAGCTTTTTTTTCCTTTCTAATTCTCAATCTCTACTTGGGGCCCATTTTATAAGCGCAATAACACACTCCGAGGTGTGGGTAACTGCCTGATAAGAGCATGTCCAGAGGCATAAGGCTCTCTGCACAAGTGCCTCATGCCTTAGTACACCCCTGGGCATGCTCTTATCAGGCAATAATCCACACTTCGTTGTGCGTTATTGCTTGCATAACACTTAATGAGTTATTATGGCTATTTCATTTGAGATCTTGTTTCCCTAAAAGTTACTTGTCTCAAAAGTCTAATTTTTTGATGCCAACAAGTGTAGCTTGTAGGGCACCAACAAGCACAGCTGGTAAGTGCCTAGTGTGGTCATGCATACTCTTTTCTGCATTTCAGGCAAGTTTAAGGAGACCTTTTGCGTGAGGTGATTTGCCATGCATCATTTATTTTGCATGGGTGATGTGCCATATATCAAGGTAGACAGAAAGTAAACTAATCTGATCTGAGAGCAGCCAAAACACCTGATGCTGCCCACCCAGTACATCACAGGACCTGACCTTATGGCCAGAATTGTGGCTGTCCTCCCTGTCAACAGCTAACAGCTGCAGCAGCAAAATAAAAACACTCCACAGGAGTCCACACTTGCTGCTGAGGCAGTCTTTGAACCACAGTAGTGTAGCCCCATTATATCCCAGCTAGAGAAACAGATAAGATTTACTCTGCAGGCAAATATGTTGTAAAGTTGCAAATTTCGCCTCACGGAGCACTTCGTGTAATTATTGAAAATTATCTAGAATTCGCCATTTGTGGCTTCACCTTGCATTGGGGGTTTTAAATGCAAATTACACTTAAAAAACCCAAAGCAGGTAGAGGTGACAAATAGTGAATCCCCCCAACACCATCCCTAATCTATTCCTGGTGTCTAGTGCCCCCCCCACCAATCACCTGCCCAAGTTTAAAAAAAATGTATATATATATATATATATATATATATATATATATATATATATATATATATAAATAAAAAACCCACCCACCAATCCCCCACCCTAACAATAGAAATCCCTGGTGTCTAGTGAAGCTCCTCTCCCTGCTGATCACTTGCCCCAATAATATAACAATCCCTGGTGTCTAGTTGAACCCCGCCCGACCCACCGATCACTGGCCCAAATAATAACAATCCCTGTTGTCTAGTGGAACCCTCTGCCCCCTCACCTCATCAGGTTGTGCCCCCCCAACCCCCACTCGGTCCCAAGCCCCAAGAGGCCAGCAGCATAGCCCACCACTCATCTCCATGGTCAGCAGCCCAATTGACATGCTCTCTCATTTTGAACGAATGAGCATGTGCTTCTACAGGCATGTGATCATTCATTCAATCATTCATTCATTCATTCATGCAGTCAGTCAGCTCCTCATTGTAGTGGACATTATTCCTGGAACTAGAGAAGGGAGGGGGGGTTGCTCTGGGCTTCTGTGGTGGGAGAAGGATGGGGGAATTGTGTTGTAAACCCCGGAGAAATGTAGGAAACAAAGAAACATAGAATTTGATGGCAGATAAGGACCGCTTGGCCTACCTAGTCTGCCCAGTTCCCTACGTAATGGATATGCTGCAGACCCTAGTTAACCAACAGCCTACTTCCTCCTAACCCCCACAATAATTGCCTTATATCTGTCTCATGCATTCTTGAATTTCCCCGCTGTTTTTGACTCTATGACCTCCTTAGGAAGGCTATTCCATGCATCTACAACCCTCTCTGTGAAGAAATACTTCCTCACATCACATCTGAGCCATCCCCCCCATCTTCAAATTGTGTCCCCTTGTTCTTGCACATCTCTTTTTCTGAAAGAAGCTACCCTCTTGGACTTTGTTGTTTCCCTTGAGGTATTTGAAAGTTTCTATTATGTTCCCCCATCCCTCCTTTCCTCAAGGCTATACATCTTAAGCTCCTTTAGTCTTTCTTCATATGTCTTCTGGTGCAGACCCTGCACCATTTTGATTGCCCTTCTCTGGACAGCCTTCATCCTGTCTATGCCTTTGCGGAGATGCTGTCTCCAGAACTGTACAAAGTACTCCAGATGTGGTCTTACCAACTGTCTGTACAGTGGCCCAAGAACTTCCTGTTTTCTACTGGTGATGTCTCTCCCTATGCATCCCAGTATCCCCCGAGCCCTCCTTACTACCTTCTTACATTGCTGGCCCACCTTTAGGTCATCTGATATGACTACCCCCAGGTCCCTTTCCATTTTTGTTGTTATTAGTATCTCACCCCCCATTGTGTACTCTTCCCCTAGGTTTTTGTTTCCCAGGTGCATTACTTTGCAATTCTTTGCATTGAATCTAAGCTGCCATATGTTTGACCATTCCTTCAAGCTTGCCAAGTTTCTTTTCATCCTTTCTACCCCATCTTGTGTATCAACCCTGTTTCAGATCTATGTGTCATCTGCAAAGAGTCATACTTTTCCTTCCAATCCCTCTGCAATGTCACTTATAAAGACATTAAAAAGGACAGGCTCCAGTACTGAACCCTGCAGTACCCCACTAGTAACCCCCCTTTCTTCACTGTGGACTCCATTTACTAATACCCTCTGTGTCTTGTTGTCCAGCCAGTGTTTTACCCAGTCTACCACCCTGGGACCCACTCCCAGGCTGGTTAATTTGTTGATAAATTTTTTGCGTGGTACTGTGTCAAATGCCTTGCTAAAGTCTAGGTAGACCTTGTCCATAGCCCCTCCTTGGTCTACTACTTTGGCCACCCAGTCAAAGAAATCAATTAGATTTGTCTGACACGACATTCCTGCTGTGAATCCATGCTGCCTTGGGTCCTGTGCCTCACTGGTCTCTAGGTACTCAACAATTCTTTCCTTCAGAAGTGATTCCATCATTTTCATACATGTGATATGTCCAACTTGATTAACAGAGAGAGAGATTTGGGTCAAATTAGGAGGAAGATTGGCCTGCCAACTTGCTTAAGAGGGAGATTAGGGTAAAATTAGAAGGGAGATTGGTCTGCTGGTAGGAAGATGCTGTAATGTCATGAGTTTGTCCTTAAATGGCATCAAAAAAATAAGAAAAAAGTCATTACAAAAAAGTAATGTATTTCATTTTGTCAAGAATAAGCACTAAAAAGAATAAACAACTAGCTATATAAAGTTATCAGATACATTGTTCATCGCTGATTTAATTTTTATGTGTCTTTATCTGCCCAAACAAAGTGGATATTTTGGACAGAATTGTACTTAAGCAGGAGATTTTGTTTCCCAGGAGGGAGGGAGTTCAGTCAAAATAAACAGGAGTCTCCTGCGTAAAGAGGGAGATATCACATGTATGCATTTTCCCTACCACTGAGGTCAAACTTACAGGTCTGTAGTTTCCTGCCTCTGTCTGACTCCCACTTTTGTGAAGGGGAATCACTTATGCCCTCCTCCAGTCCTCAAGTACCACACCATCCTCCCATGATTTATTAAAAAGAGTGGTCAGTGGTGTTACTAGTTCTTCCCTTAGTTCTTTTAGAATTCTGGGGTGAATCTCATCAGGCCCCATTGCTTTATCCACCTTCAGTTTTAAGAGTTCTTTCAGAACCCTTTCTTCTGTGAAATGACTAATATCAACCCCCCAATCCAGAGTGTTTCTATTGACTGGATTAGGTATCTCCTCTTCTTTTCCATTGTGAATACTGCTGCCTCGCTGAAATCCAAGATTGGATGAATTCCAGTGGGTTAAAGTTGAACGCGGGAAAGACTGAGGTATTGGTGGTGGACCCTGGTCACAGGAAAGAAGGGTTAGGGACTGATTTGCCCTCTGGTTTATTTCTGGGGGGCGAGCAGATCCTTACCTCGGAAGGGGTGCGTGACCTGGGAGTGATACTTGACAATGGTCTGACCCTCTGTCATCAGGTGTCAGCGGTTGTCAAGTTAGCCTTTTACCATCTTAGGAACATTGTCAGGATCAAGCACCTTGTTCCGTTCAGTGACTTGCCAGTTCTGGTCCACACCTTTGTGACCTCGCGCCTTGACTACTGTAACTCCCTGTACCTAGGGCTTCCTGGGGTTGATATCCACTACTTGCAGCTAGTGCAGAACGTGGCTGCATGTTTATTAACTGGGGCATCAAGGAGATCTCATATAACCCCAGTGCTGCGTGATCTGCACTGGCTGCCAGTTCAGTGGTGGATCACCTTTAAGGTAGGTTTGTTAACCTACAAGGCCCTACATGGACTAGGTCCTGACTACTTGGAAGAACTTCTGATTCCTTACACCCCTGTGTGAGAACTCTGCTCGGCTGAAGAGGGGTTACTGGAGATTCCGAGGGTTAGATTGAAGTCATCTGGGGATTGGGGTTTTATGTTCGCTGCCCCATCCCTCTGGAATTCTCTACCTCATCAGCTACAGGAGTGCAGGACTGTGGGGAGTTTTAAGCAGGCACTGAAGATTTACCTTTGGGTTAAAGCATTTCCTGATTTTCACTGATTTATTCTTATTTATTGTTCAATTGTGTATGTTTTTTGTATTTATGAAGTGCCTTGATGACTCGAAAAGGCACTATATTAAATAAAATTATTATTATTATTAATAAATAGTGAGGGTTAATATAATTATATAAGCTACACAACAAACACTGTGTTGGTTTTGATATAGTTTTCACTGTCAAACAAACATCTGCTGCTCTCAATATGATAGCCATTGTGTAAAAAGCTCTTTTTTTTGTAGGTTTTACTGAGCCATAGCATCTTATATTAATTGCCCTACTTACAGTGCTTTATGCCTTTCTAGTCCAGATTTGAAAAAATCTTCATCTTGCTCATGGACAGCTCACTATCTAAAAACAAAAAGCTGACTGGCTAAAACCACCAACCAGCCGATCTGGTATGAGGCAAAAGAGATCAGGAAATAATGAGTCACAGTCTCTGTGTGTCTCATTTCAATCTAATATCATTGTACCAACGGAATTTTCAAAAACTAACATCGACCATGTTTTTTTCTCCCTTAGTGAGTGAGAGCTTTCCCATATGATTCACTTTAGTAAAACTGCCACCACAGTGGCAGTCGCCATATTAAACTGCCACAAAGTGTGCCATGCTCCCTTTTTTTGTAGCACTCCACCTCGCCACAGAGAAAACTGTTCCTCCACAGTCCCATGAACCTAGATCACTCTGTCATCCCTGCTGACTGCAGTAATAACAGCTATAATACAAAAAATAAAAGATTATATGGCACAGTTCTTGTATAAAATGAACTGTTTCAGCAATAGTGGTAGGGAGAATGACATTGAAGTGCAAACTAGCACCACACTGCTGTCCTGCTTGCCCTACAGCTCCACTTAAGATCCTGCTAGCCAATACAAATACACTTAAGAAAACCACTAGCGATCTGCAGTCTTTAATAAACTCACTGCTGTTTTTTGTTGTTGGTATTTTTATTAAAAAATGAAGAGTTTAACACATCCGACTCTGATCAAAAATGCTCTGCTCTGAAATCGCTTGCTGATGCCTGACAACCCACTGAGCATGTGAACAGAGAGGAAGGTAGAAGACAAAGGTAGAAACATCAGCGGCAACTTTGTATTTATGCTGTTATATTTCTTTAAGTAATATTTATTGGCTGTAGAATAATTTCAGCAGGGATGGAGGGACAGGACACTGGAGCAGAGCGGAGACAGGTGTGCAGTTTTCTTTTAGAGCAAAACTCAGCACTTTAGCTTAGTCTACACACTGTAGCCCCAGACAGTTGAACTCAGCCAGCTCTGATAGTCCCATAACACTGTCACAGCAGAAGTGAGGGACGGGACACTCCTTGCGACTTAGAAAACTGCAAAACTGTATGCATCTCCAAAACAGCATCACCCTCAGGTAGTGTTTGGGGGAGGAGGTACTACTTGCTTCTGAAAAAGATCAGCAAGACAGTGTTCATATACAAAACAGCAACACCCTTTACTGGCAAATGTACCAGTAGAGGGACTACTTTACAATAAATTTACTTTCTATTCTCTTTTACTAATGTTTAACAGATGTTTAAACATTTTCAAATATTTTATAAAATTGTCACATACTGTATAATCCATTTCCTAAGCACAGTACTATCCTCCAGGGTGGGCAGTATTGGGTTATATTGGACCTTCCAGGGTCTATAAGACCTTCCGCCTTTGGCATCAGGCCTCATTATTCCCCTGGGTAGTTCAATATAACCCAGTACCACCCACCCTGCCAGGTATTATTGCTTACTTCCCCCACCCCATCAGTATGACAGTCACAGATCCCCCCCAGCAGTTCTAGGGAATGGCAAAGATCAGCAGTTCTGTTGGCCCCTTTCTTATACATACCAAGGTGTCCCCAGACACTGTGACAAACATCTGTTGACTGGGTCATGCCTCTTCTGAATAGGGAGCCCTGTTAGAACCAGTAAATGTTGGTGGTGGGGGGTAGTTTGACAATATAAATTCAGTCACTATCAGCAGGGAGTATAAAGAGCCAATGGTATTAATATCCTCCCTCCTCCCTCCTCTTCCCATTCAGTACTGCTAAGTAGCTGCTTGGGTTTGGTTCAACAGCATGGATTTGTCATGGGAGTATCATTGTACAGTTTACAAAGCAACATCCCTTCTTCAGTATGGTTTACAGGAAAGGTGTCCACCATGGAATTCACTTGTTCAGTGGGCAACTAGAACTGGGTTACGTATTGTACTGTACTACACTTGGTTGATTGTGGAACATAATATAATGCTTGTGCAGTTTAGATTGGAAGAGGCTGCTGAGTTATTAGCTCAGTACTATTGGTAAGGTCATTGTTAGTAAGTTGGTTGGACCATGGCAATGTTAAGCTATTGTTATGAACATGTGGCCGTTTATGCTATCAGACCCTGAAGGGACACCCACACATTCAGGGTACTGATGGTAAGAAACCCTTCTGGGGAAAGGTTCCAGCCTAGAAGTGCAGTAGGATTGTGGTTCTCTTGGCTAAAGGTGCCTTAGGGAAGAGAATAAAGTCAGAGCTGAAGGCCTAATTAGACTGATAAGAACACTGGCTTTCATTAATAAGAGATGGAAGACCATGGAGCTGAACAAGCCAGATTAAGAAACGTATTGGTGAACCACCATCTGATCATGACTGAACCAGCAGAAAAAGAAAATAACTAATAGATTTACTTAATATTTTATTACCTTTGACACAGAGACGATGAAATGCCCCCTTGTGGAAGAATCCTCTGGGAATTCAAGGCCTTAGTTCACCATCTCTCCAGGTATGGTGCAATACTATTAGACCACTAAGATTCCGTTGGGCATGTGACATGCCATGAAAGCTAGAGTGAAAGTTTGACTTCTTCTGTCTCAGTGAGACTTCCACTCTCACAGATGTGCTACAGGGTATGGTCCTGCAATCAGAAAGTCCCTGCATGAGGAGACTACACCCTATGAGATGCACTTAGGCAAATGCTGAATGCCGGAAGAGCATTAGGATCACAAAACATCCAAAGAGCAGAAGAAGTCATAAGCAGGGCACCGTGTTTTCTGCGATTCTGAGGTTGCAGCAGTGGCCACAGAAATCAGGGCTGACCACAGAAATCAGTGCTTGCCCCAGAAATCAGGAAAACCAGCCACGCAGCCGCAGAAATGCTAGCTATGCTATGCAATCACACAAGGCAAGGGCATAGCTATTGATGTGTTAAGTACACCATGGTACACATGTTCATTAGAAGGGGTTGCAAACTGATGCCATCCACTGCAAAGTTGAAAAGCTAGTGGCTGCATGGCATCGACTCATGCTGGCTATTGTTACATAACTCCTTCCAGCCAGTATTGTGTCTGTGTGTGTGTGGGGGGAGGGTGACTGACACAATAGTAGCAGAGCTTGATTAGGTCCACGGCAGTTATGATTTGCTGCTGTGTAGGTGTGGGTAGCTCAGCCATGTTAATTTTTCATTATGAGACTGCTCATGGTGCATGCTGAATCCTTGGAAGATGAATTTGGAAGGGAGGACTGGATGGCAAGCTGTAGTCAAGGAGTGAGAAGATTCAGTGGTGCCCATGGAGGTGGAACTAATCTCAGTTTGGTGACAGATATCGGAGGAAGAGCTGATGGCAGAAACATTGGGCTGGCAGCAGACTGAGCAGAGGACTCGGTCCCCACTGGTGGACATCTATTACAGTTTGATTTATGGGCTGTAGTTCTGTACCTGCAAGTGTGAGAGTAATTTCTTGGTAATTCTGAACCTGCAGCCTAATTGGTGGCATCAAGCTTAATTCTTAAGGAGGGTCAAGTTGCCCAGCTGCAGCAGAGTTGGAGACCAGTGTATACTAGAACTGGAGCAAGCTGGTATGGGAAAAAATCAGAATGGAGAGTTTGAATGCTGCTATACAGAAGTGAAATGAGGGTCACTGACTGAAGAACACCCCCCCCCCGAGTTGCGTGGAGATGAGAATATGCTAACCAAGGTTACTCCAGCTTAATAAGAATGGCTTGCTTGCATTTTTCAGTGTTTTCACCCAAAAGAAAAATCAGGAGTCAACAAATCCTACAGATAGTGCAAGTTACACTCTCCTTCACTATTATAGGAAGACAATTCCCACCCCCCAAAACACTGATTTATACGCTGCACTCAACATGTTTGTTGCAAGGCAGTTGGAATATTCCTAGTTTACAATAATAATAATTTAAAAGAACATTGATCAAAATGAGAAAAAAAATGGACTTCAAGTTGGAGTCTTTCTTTATATCTGCTAACTATAAATATAAACCAGAAGAAATCAAAGCAGATTTTGCCTTCTGTGTAGTTTTAGCTAAGTGTATATGTCCTTCTTTGATTATAACCTAAGAGAACAGCAAAGGCCACCAAATTCCAGAACAGATGAGCCTTCAAATTTGGAGTGGGAGGGAAAATTCATTAAAAGAGAACACTGAAGCCAAAGACTGTGCCAGGTTTGGGTTACTGTTGTTTAATATTTGTGATAAGAAGACTACATACTGTTAAATGGCCTGCTGTTCCAATTTCAGTGTAGCAGAGTGGTTGCTCGAAGGCAGTCAAAGGGTTAACTAAGACTTAATCCCTTTGAAGGTATGCTGTTTAGCCACAATTTAATTGCTGTAGAATGGCTGCAGAATCAGCAGTTGTTCTGCTGCAGAAAGTATGAGGTCCTGCCGCAGAATGTAGGTCCACTTTGCCACAGTAAACACAGGGCCCTGGTCATAAGGAATATTTTCTTAAGGCCTTGCAGTCAGAAACTCTCATTTGAAGTAAAAGGCTCAGGGGTATAAGAGAGAAGCTAAGCTCTTGAGGGATATGGCATGTTGCTGTATGGAGCCATGGATGGGTAAAAGCATACTGAACTAATGAAGGGCAGTCAATGGGCCAATTGCCCAGAGGTTATTATAGTATGGGCCTATTGCCAGTTGGGCTTATACCTAAATGTCATTGGGCATGTGCCTAATTATCATAGGGACATGTACCTGGATGTTGGTGATTCATATGTCTGATAGTAATAGTAGGTAAAGTACTGTAGGGATGGTAGGTATGAAAATTTGATAAGGATAAGAGCTGAGCCCAGAGGAAAGGACCAGACAACCACCTGGGCAGTCTGGTGGACATGGTTGAGAAACTGCAAACTGAAGGCCAAAGATACTAAGAGTGAAGCACTGCCACAGCCACAAGATATCTCCTGATGAATGAGGGCAGAAGCCCAAAAATGTCTGTAGGGAAGACAGCAGTAGAAATTGCTCTGTAACCAACCAAGTAGGAGGCAATGGAAATAGAAAGCAGGCAGGTAGGAAAGTGGATACTGATCAGGCAGATGTATCATCCAGGTGATTATTAGGACCTAAAAGAGAAGCTTTGGAAGTTGCTGAAGAGCTGTCCTGGCAGGGTATGGGGAACAAGCAAGGCCACTGGGTAGTAAAGGTAAGATCCCAGCAAGGAGCAGGTACAGTGTGATTTAAGCTGCCATAAACTGAGTGACAAACAAGCCAAGGTGAGCAGCATAGGAAGGAATTAATTAGCAGTAGGCAACAAGCTATGGCAGGGAGGCAGAGTGGCAGAAAAAGGCAATAAACTGGAAGCCTGAGCAGAAACAGAATGGGCAACATGGGGTCAAAAGCAGGGGTGCCCTGAGCTACAGCCATGCAGCACATCAGGAAGGAGCAGAATGATAGGGTGGGTGAAGATGCAGAAGCCATGCTGCTGCATCAAAGAAACAAGCATCTGAAGGATGCTTGGGGCATGAATGCTTAAATAGCACTCAGTGGGGGTTGTGGCATGAGGGCATGGGGTCATGTTGCCTAAAACAAAAAATGCACAGCAATGAATGTCGCAAGCAAAAGGGTGTGCACTGCAATAACATCAGGCAAAACACAGACAGGACACAAACAGCGTATACCCTTTTAAACAATAGGCTTCCTTGTTTTTTTTGTGGGGGCTTTGCCCCCCCCACACCCCTTGATGGGGAGAGGGCTTCAACCTCCACACACCCCAGAATTTATAAAACAAACTCTGGGGGGTGGGGTAGACTTAGGGAATGGGGAGAAACTCGGGAAGGGGGAACTTTTTTTTCCTTCTTCAACAAAATAAAACCGCAAAAGTAGTAACATGGGCAGACCTGGGGGGAACCAAACCAAGGTACCAGGTCACCTGATTCCACCATGTACTGGTGCCTTAGCCACTCCACCACAGAAGCGGCTCGACCAGGCACCAAGCACATGGCAACTTGATCCTTCCATGTCAGTACTGTACAGCTACACGGGTAGCAATACTTCTCTACAGCTGTTCTACTCCTCTTGCTGTAAAATCAGTCACACTCTACACTGCGTGGTTATTGCCATGCCGCATTACATGTGTGGTAGTGACCTGGCACCTGACAGAAGTCACCTAGTGCCCCACAGACCACAGGCTTGCAGCCTAATAATTAAGTCAAGCACAACAACTGTGAGTGTATCTTACAGCCATTAAAAACTCATTGTGTCCTAGCAGACGCCTGTAGTCGTCAGTAAAAAAACACTGGTGTGTCCTGAGGATGTCTGCAGAAGTCGGCTACTGACTCCCAGTGTGCTCTTGCAACGTCTGGAGAAGTCACTTATATATTTTAATATATATTGTAACAGAATATAATATATATTTGACTGCATAGCACTGTTGGAAAGATCATTTTATGCTGCACAACTTTGTCACTGATATTTTGTGTATATCATGTATACTTTAGGAGTTATTTGCATTTGTTTATGGTATGGTGTGTATGGCTGACATGTTTTCCATCAAGATTCACCTAAGCAGCTTGAATAAAATTCACTTTCTTAGCACTTCAGCAGGTATAAAATAAAAACCGTATTGATTACAACTGGTTGCATAGCACCATTGCAAAGGCATTTTGTGCTCATCAACTTTCATGCTGATACTTTGTGTCTGTCATGTATACTTTTGGAGTTATACACATTTGTTTATGATATGGTGTGTGTGGTTGAGATTTAGCCCTCAAATCTCATCAAAGCACCTTGACTAAAATGGGGAAAATTTACATTTTATAGTAAAAAGATATCTTTTTTTAGCAAACATAATATCAAAACACCATCTAAAGTCTGTATGCTTAATTTGGTGTTGATATTTTACATATTTTCAAAAAAAATGGCTTATGTTGCCCTTTTTTAGTGAAAAAAATATTTAGTTTGCTCTTTTGACCAGCATAGACAAAATACAAAATTACTTATTATTACATGCATGCCACCATTGGAAAGGCAATTTTGTGCTGAATAACTCTGCCGCTCATACTTTGTGTCTAGCATGTACAGTTATTGAGCTATTAGCATTTGTTTGTGACATACTGACTATGGCTTGATTTTGCTTAGAAATGCCCAGGATTCACTGTTAAAAGTATACAGGAGATTCTGGATGCAAGTGGTGTAATCTCAGAGTGAGCCTGTGGAGGCAATGAGTTAACATGCACAACTGGGTGCTATACTCCCTGATACATGGAGTTACCATGCTGTGTCCATAACTCAGATTTTGGTTTGCACATTTGTTGTGGCACTGTACCACTTTATGCATGTTATTCTGTATGCCCTTATAAAATGAGCATGCAAAATAAAGATGTCTCATTGGTCAAAACATATCACGTGACCGTGCATGAAATCTGTTCCATGCACAGACATCCTGGTCCTAAACTACATCAAAGAATGAGTAAATCAGTCCTCCTACAACCAGAACTGCCTTCCATCAGCCCCTCCCCCCCAAAAATAAGATTTGACCTTCCATCACAAACATGGTTGCTACCTTTACACTATAAAACATCTTAAATTGGGCCCTAAAAATAAAACTACCTTAAAAAAGAAAATACTTTAATTAAATGTTGTTCCCTGATCATCACACTATCCTTACACACATAAACAAATCAGAAACATTAAGTATTGTTTATAGTTTTCATTACAACTGTTTCTTTGCTGATAATGGAAAATCCCCTTCTATCTTTACCTGCTCATCAGGGAAATCTCTTCTCCCTGCCCTGACAGAGAGAAAATTGAGTCTCTGTCTCTAGAAGAGACCTTTGTTTTGTGTGTGTGTGTGTGTGTGTGTGTGTGTGTGTGTGTGTGTGTGTGTACAGCATGTTAGGAAAGGAACAGTCTACCAGTGAAACTTAGCAGAATTTTGAATCCATGTGTACCATGGTAAACATTCCATATCTTGAATCTGGGGGAAACAGAGGAAAAAAAAAAACAGGAAGAAGAGGAAAGTAGGCAATAATACAATGACATCATCAATGACATCACTTGCAGTGGGCAGAAGGACTATTTTATCATAAATACACACAAGTAAATGTTTCTACATATAATCATGTTTTTCCCCAACTGTAAAAAGTTTAAAAAAAAAGCTCATTTTTAAGCACAATAAGAAACTCCAGTCGTGTCACAGAACAGATTTGACCGCACTTCCAGGGGCTGAAGGCATATTGCCTGTGGCCTATTGCCTCCCTACTTCCCTGGGTGTGTGGTAAAATATGTTCCATGCATGCCCCATTGTGTCTTATTGCTTACATATAGTTTTCTTTGTACTAGACTTGGGAGTATATGTTTATGTTGACTGCAAACCTTACCTGATTTATTTTGCCATACGTCATTTTTACTTACCTTTGAGATCTGAAGTTATCAAGTATTATCCTGTGATCAATTTCTCATGATTGTCTGGCCAGCAATTAGTTCCACCTCTGTAGATGCACATGCTCCCCCAGTCAGTGGGCTCTACATCAGCATCAAGTATTCCCTCAGAAGAGTGCAAAGGTATTCCAAGTGTCAACGCTAGAGTATGCCGTACAGGATACATAAAACAAGGAATATCTTGTACAACTTACTGGAACTGTACTGTATGACATGACCTAATGTTTTCAGTAATGTTGTGGGTTGCTATATGTGCCTCATTTTACCATTGTTTAGATGCAGTTGCAGTGTGCAGGATGGGTGTAATCATCTAAGGATACAGGGGGCAGGAAGGGTCTCCTTTGGGTGCATGAGAGCTTATGCATTGAGTACCATAAAGGTTCTATTGTTAGAATTGCAATTGTATCATCTGTGTGCAAAAGGGACCTGTCTTGCCTCAAACATCTGCCACAAAATGAAATTAGAAACATGGAATCCAATGGCAGAAGGAGAGTTACAGCCCACCAAGTCTGTTCATAGTTGGTACTACCTTACCCCACACCCCCCAGCCTAATGCCACTGTGGGTTATGCACTTCCTCGTTCCTTTATGCTTCTTCTCCTGTCCTGGTTCCCCCAAGTTACATTATGAGTCCACTGTCCCAGTCCCACCCATGTTTGAACTCATTGATGATCCTTGCCCCCAAAACCTTGGTCGGTAATCTGCTCCAGGTCTCCACCACTGTCACCGGGCATGGGTTTAGAATAACACAATTTCAGGCAGACCACAAGTCAGGTGCATAAAACATGCATGGTTGTGTTTATCATGTTATTTTCATCAAGTAAAATATACAGAAATCAAAATGGTAAGTCAGACAACTGTTTAGCTTCAGCAGTTTCTAAGGCTTTTCTTCAGTCCAGCATGAATCAAACAGTGTGCAAGCATACACAACAAGGAGGTATTCCAGCTTCCTATCTATCCTATCTCTCCTCTCAGCACTGAGGTAGGGCTTTTTATAAGCTCACTAGAAGTTGGAAAAACAATTTCCCCAGTCTTTTGAATAACAGCAGACACAACATAAAACTAGCCACTAGTGGCCACTTTTGTTCCATAGATAATAGTTATTTGGCAGCCACCCGGAGCACAATACATAACTTGTTTACAACATTGTTAAAGGTCATACCCGAGGTCAGAACATTATGTGATCTCTTAAAATCCCTGCAGGGTCAAATTACCTCATATTGTCTGCTGCAAAATATGTCTTAGGAGAGGGTTACTAACATCTAGCAAAAGTAGACACAAGTTTTTGTTATTCTTATATTAAGACAGCTCTCTCATTTTGTAGATACTCTTAGTTTTGTTTTAGGTCAATATGCACAGAAAGCTTTATAAGCACTTCTGCACACAATTTACAACCAGCAAACCAGCATGTTGGATGACATACAAAACATATAAACTGCCTGGGGAAAGGATCTCAGTTTATCTCAGGGGTATCCACCATGACATGGGCCACCCCATCACATATCCCACTGCATAAGAAGGCAACTGTCCTACAGTTGTTCAAATCTCAAGTAACATCCTTGAAGGGTGTGGACCATTGGCCCACTGTCACCGGAAGCTCTGTCTCAGGGTTCCTTTAAAAAAAAAATTTGTAAAGTATCCAATTTATAACATTACAAGTACCCTGGGACATCTTAAATTATTCTGAAATTAGTCTCTCCATTAGTAGACTACAATATCATCATATACATTTAGGAAAAAGAACCACTAATGGCAGTTTAATGCCATCTGCTGTCTTTCCCTGACCAACTACACTTGAATGGCTGGGCAATACAGCACCCAGTAGAACTGCCTTTGGGGGGGAAACTACCTTGCTCCATCCCCACTTAAACATTTTGAGGTAGGCTAATAACACACCATGTTGTATGTCTAACAGCATACCCCTAACCTCTGGGACTACATATTAAAGCTTATACACTTCTAGAGGTGTTGGCCACCACCTTGCCTCTCCTGTTCTATGTGGGAGTCTCCCTCTCCTCCAAAGATGCCATGACTTTCCCTTCACCCTCTGGGTTACTCCTGCCACATCATTATCAGTGGTCGCTATCTGTCTGCCCCTATAACAGGACTTATAGTATGCTGCCACCTGCCTGTTCATGCCTGGCTGATAGAAATACAGGGTTAGACTAGCCAATACCTTCCCATGGCTCAGATGCCCTGAATTACTGAAGCATACATCCTCCATCACCTTTTTCCTATATGCCAAGGGCACCACTACCTGGGCATCCACTTGCTTCATCCAGGGGTGAGGCTTCATATGATAGAGAACTTCCTTCCTATGTTCAAACCACCATACTCTGTCCCCCACGCCACCATTAACCTGTCTCCAATCCTTGATTTTTACATACTCTCTTAATTGGGTTACTTCAGGATCCCCTACCTGCAACTTTCCCCAGTCATAAACATGCAAAAGTCCCTTCAGCCAAAATAGCTCCTTCCATGTTGCTTGAAGTCTTCTGCCCCAGTAATATATCGCTGGTCAAAGTCTTACCTGGGGTCTCCTCTTCTCATTCATTGTCCTGCACCAAATAGCAGCCTGGAAAAATTGGCAACAACGGGATCTCTACAAATGTTGGTTGCAAATGCTCCATTGGGGTGGGGTCCTCCTCCTCCAGACCCCATGGATCCTGCTCCACCAATTCTTCCTTGACATCCTCTGAGTGGGACCTCTCAAGTAGCTCCTGGCATCTGCTCTCTGCCTCTCTCTGGAGATGATCAGCCTCCAGCCATCTCCCACTCATCAAGTGAAAACGCTGTATCAGGGTCTCCATTTGGCCATCGGGTCCATCTCGTCCAATCCATGGTGCCTCGCTCAGGTCACCATCTCCATCAGGGACTGTTCTCATCTCACCTGGTGCCATGCACCTCTGCTATGTATCTTCAGTACCAGATTTGGCACCAACTGACTGAACTACTCCTTGTTACCTCAGACATTCAGTCAGAATCCCACTTTTTACACCATATGTCACTGGGAATGGGTTTAGGATAACATAATTTCAGGCAGACCACAAGTCAGGTGCATAAAAATGCATGGTTGCTGGCCCAGTGGAACTGAGGGTTGAGGCGCTGGATGCCACACCTCGCACCACGCCGGGGACCCGGGTTCGGGAACGGACTCAGGTCGTCGGGGGTCGGCAGGGGGAAGGAGGATCGAGCATCCCAATGGATGCTCTCCTCCTTCGGGGAGGGACACTGGGGGTGTTTCACACACCCAATGCCAGGAGAGCGGTGAAACACGGTTCTCCTGGGGCAGTAGCAACTCCCATTTGGGGAGTGGGGGGAGGGATGCCATTGACGCCCAGCGACGTCGTAAACACGGTCCGCCCGAGCTGGCATTCTCAGTGGGAGGAGGGAGGGATGAAGAAAAACCAGGAAAACAACCTGCAGCACTCTGGATGACGGCCGCTCTAGCCACCCAGTCTGCAACCACGGGCAGACCCCGCTGTGCAAGGTGAAGGAGGCAGGTAAAGAGGCACTCTAGGGGCAGACCCAGTGGGGACTGGAGGGCATTGAGCTAGCCCGAAGGAGTAGAGTGTCGAGGGCGACCAGGAGGATAAAAAAAGAAAAGTTAAAAAAAAATGCATGGTTGCATTTACCATTTTATTTCATCAAGTAAAATATACAGAAAGCAAAATGGTAAGTCAGACAACTGCTTATCTTCAGCAGTTTCTAAGGCTTTTCTTCAGAATAGCATGATTCAAACAGTGTGAAAGCACACACTACAAGGATGTCTTCCACCTTCCTATCTATCCTATCTCTTCTCTGAGCATTCAGGTAGGGCTTTTATAAGCTCACTAGAAGTTGGAAAAATAATTTCTCCTGCCTTTTGATTAACAGCAGACATAACATAAAACTAGCCACTAGGGGCCACTGTTGTTCCATAGAGAATAGTTATTTTGCAGCCACCTGGAGAACATTACATAAATTGTTTACAACATTGTTAATGACCAGAACTGAGGTCAGAACAACCTGTGCTCTCTTAAACCCTCCTGCAGGGTCAAATTACCTCATACTGTCTGCTGCAAAACATATCTTAGGAAAGGGCTGCTAACATCTAGAAAAAGCAAACAGAAGTTTTGTTATACTTATATTAAGAAAGCCTTCTCATTTTATAACTATGCTTAGTTTTGTTTTAAGTCAATATGCACAGAAAGCTTTATAAGCACTTCAGCATGCAATTTACAACCAGCCAACCAGCATGTTGGCCGCCATACAAAACATATAAACTGCTTGGGGAAAGGGTCTCAATTTATCCCAGGAGTGTCTACCATGACATGGGCTACCCCATTACAACCAACCTTTCCAGGAAGTAAAACATCCTCACATTCTTTTGAATTTACCTCCCACTAATCTTCAGTCATGCCCCTTATTACTGTATCTCTATTTCTAACAAAGAGGTCTTCATAATTTACTCTATTTGTACCCCTTAGGAACGTATAAGAACTATGCCAGATATAGGCATCATGGACCATTCATTATGCACCCTGTGGCACTGCACAACATATGAATGTTTATTGAGTGGAAGCCTTTCCTACTGATATTAGAATCTGCCCCTCTCTCAGTTGTTCAAAGAATGCCTCATGGGAGTAGTCAATAGCACTGAGTACAGTGAGCATGCACATAACTTGGTAGAACTGCTGCATAAAGAAAAGCATTATGAAGGAAACTCTTGGGCATCATGGGTTTTTGGCTTACCGTCTACAGCAGCACATTAATCAGATGATGGTTATGCAAATTAAAGATCCTATATCTGGTATCTCTCTCAAACATCCAGCCAAAATCTTGCAAGCCTTCAGAAAGTACTACCAGTCTTTGTAAATGGTAGAAATTCCCCCACTGAGCAAGCTACAAAGTCCTTTTTGTCCACATTGAGCCTCTCCAAACTTGCCCCCACCCAAGCTGCTTTTATGGATGCCCCCATAACCACAGAGGAAGTAGAGGGCACCATTTAACATTTTAAAATAGATAAGAGCCAAGGTTCAGGCAGGTTTATGGGGGAGTTCTACAAAGCATTTTGGCAGCTTGTAGTCCCACCCCTGTTGAATGCCTGCATAGTGGTGATAGAGGGTAACCCTGTGCCCTTTTCCTGGAACCCTGATACTGTTTCCTCCATCAAAAAACCAGGAAAGGATACCACCTCATGTACTGCATACCACCCTGTCTCAGTCATAAATATGGACTACAAGTTATTCATAGCTATTTTAGACAAACAATTACAAGGTCTGCTCCTATATTTAATAGACGGCAACCAAACAGGGTATATAATGACTTTGCAAACACAAGATAATATATAAAGGACCCTTCACATTTTCTACTATGCTGCCTGGTCTGGAACACCTTTACTCTTGCTTAGTTTGGATGTAGAGAAAGCTTTTGACCAGGTGGCATAGCCCTTCTTGGTGACCACCCTGGGAAGGATGGGTTTTTCTCAAAACTTTAAGTTGCTCATGCTCAGTCATCTATATGATGATCCTAAAGCACATGTCAAAATTAATGGATGAAATCCAGAGACCTTTCCCCTTTTTCAAGGAATGATGCAGGGATGTCCCTTTTCATCCTTATTATTCGCAGTCTACCTTTATCCACTTGCACAGGTCATTAAACAGAACCCAGACATTACAGGTGTTGAATTAGAGGGTAGACATCAAACGTTATCCCTCTATGCAGATGACCTGTTGGTCTATCTTACTCACCCAGACAGTTCTTTAGCCTATCTATGGGACACCCTTAACACATTTAGCCAGTTGCCTGGGTACAAATTAAATATGATGAAAATTGAGGTACTTCACACACATTATTCCCTGTTCCCATATATACAAAAGCAATATCCTTTTAGATGGAATCTTCCCTCATTAAAATATCTAGGGGTGCACCTAATGAAGGACCCAGACCTTCTGGTCACCTGTAATTATGACCCATTGCTATGACAGTTCACAAAATATTTCAAAGGTTGGAAAAATATTTCCCTCCCATTGGTTCAAAAAGTGGACACTATTGCATATGGATGAATCTGCTACTTTGGTTTCTCTATCTCACCCAGACTGTCCCGGTTATCCCACTGATAATGATTTTTAGGGAACTTAAAAAAAATGTCACATTTTCTCTGGGAGACACATCACCTTCACATCAGGTTTTCTTTACTACAGCTTCCAAAACATATGGGGGGATTAGCCCTACCTAATTTACAGCAATACTGTAACATAATGTAGCTCAACTTTGGATAATCTTTCTGTGGCTTTGTGAGACATATCAAGCATACTGGAAGGATCATGATATAAGGGACGAGAACCTGTATAATTCCAACAAAATTCTGCTTTCATATCTGCCTATTCCGTTAGTGGATATAATCACCAACCCCTATACCTACAGCACACTGAGACACTGGAGAAATATGCTGGAGTCTACGCCTATAAAAATGATCAGGTTCTTTTTATTTTCACTTTCACGTATTTCTACATTTTAACCTGCTTGCCTATATCATGGTTTTAGAAATTGGGAAAGATTTGGGTTACACTTAATACTTCATTTTTTAAAGATAACAGGATCCTTAAATTTGAAGAATTGCAACAAAAATACCCTTTGCAAGTGGTGGATCGCTTTACCAGTCTGCAGAGAGCAGACTTCATAAAACATATTTTACCCGAGAGAGAGGCAGAATTCAGCTTTTCCCCATTTACATCAGTGTTACAGTTAGCATTGCAAGGATCAGCCCCCTTATCACACATGCTCATATATATATATATATATATATATATATATATATATATATATATATATATATATTAGGGGTGCGGTCGGTCCCCTGTATTTAGGGTTATGAAGCCACTTCTATGTTCAACTCAAAATGTTGCACATTAATAACTTTGGACTCATTCAATGGATTTACATGAAACCTGGTATGCGCGGTGGGGCATGGTAGATCTCTTGATCTGATGAATTTAATTTTGGTGGGACTTATGGTTTTTGCTCACCAAAATGCTGAAAAATGCACTTTTCTCCAGTTTTGTGGGCAGTTTTTTTTATTTTGTCCGTGGTGCTGCGCGGCCATTATGTAGTGTGCCACTCTGCAACTTGGCATATTGAAAGACTTTGGGTCAAGGAACATGCCACTTTTTGTTTGGTGAAAACATTTTAATCCATTCAAAGGTTATTAAAGTTTTAAGTTACCAATATAAGTCTATGGGAAAATTTATATGGTAATTTTGTGAAAGAAAAATGGGGTTTTGGCCATCTGATCCAGCCTTACGATCAAAGGATTTACAGGCTCACGATCAAAGAATCCTTGATCATGAGGAATTCTTTGATCGTGACAGCCACCATCTTGTTTTCATTTTGCAGTTGGATAAAAACAAATTTCTCGGCTCGGGGTGACTTCTGAAGTAAAGGTAAGTTGGGTTTTGCTCAGGGGTCTTCCCTCTATTGAGCCATGCCTGTGTTTTTTGTAAATATGTCCAAACATAGAGTTTTAAAATTTTAAATTCTTTGATCATGGCTCACTAACAATCTTTGATCACAAGCCTGCAAATTCATTGATCCCGAAATTCTTTGACAGTGATCTTTAATCTCGAGGGCACGACTAGATGGCCAAATTTAAAAATCAAATATCTCAACCCAGGGGTGACTTATAAAGTCAGACTAGTATGGGTTTTGCTCAGGGGGCTTCATTCTATCAAGTCATGGCATGGTTTAATGTATTTCTCTGTAAAAAGTGAGTTTTAACATTTTTTATTCTGTGATCATGAGCTTGCAAATTCTTTGGTCGCGAGCCTGCAAATTCTTTGGTTGCGAGATTCTTTGACCACGATCTTTGATTGCGAGGGCATGACTAGATGGCCAGATTAAAAAATCAAATATCTCAGCTCAGGGGTGATTTATAATGTCAAACTAGGATGGGTTTTGCTCAGGGGGCTTCATTCTATCAGGTCATGGCATGGTTTAATGTATTTCTCTGTAAAAAGTAAGTTTTAAAATGTTTTATTCTTTGATCTAGAGCCTGCAAATTCTTTGGTTGCGAGCCTGCAAATTCTTTGGTCATGAGATTCTTTGACCACGATCTTTGATTGCGAGGGCATGACTAGATGGCCAGATTGAAAAATAAAATATCTCAGCTCAGGGGTGACTTGTAAAGTTAAACTAGGATGAGTTCTATCAAGTCATGGCTGTGGTTTAATGTATTTGTCTGTAAAATTGAGTTTTAACATTTTTTATTCTTTGATCATGAGCCTGCAGATTCTTTGGTCACAAGCCTGCAAATTCTTTGATCGTAAGATTCTTTGATCGCAATCTTTGTTCACGAGGAACAGTCTAGATGGTCAGATTTGGAGTGACCAGATAGCCCAATTTTCACAATTTTTAAAATTAAATATCTCAGAAATGGTTTGGTCTTTTAACTTGAAATTTGGAGGATGTTGATGGGATGTCCTGTAGATGTGAATTATCATGTATAGGTGTTAGAAAATACATTTGTTGCAGAGATATTGCATGACACAATTTACCTTTTGTGGATAGCGTTTTGCATTATGGTAGTGGCTTAAAATTTTTAGGGTAGCTAGTCTTACTGCCGTGGATGTACTTTAAAGTCGTTAGGTGTATAAAATGTAAACAGGTATGGAATTCTGCCACTCCGATTAATGAAAATCTTAAACTTTAAAATGTACTATCTCGAAAACAGTTTGGTCTTTTAACTTGAAATTTGGAGAGTGTTGACAGGATGTCCTGTTCTTGTGAATTATTGTATTTAGGTGTTGGAAAATTAATTTGCTGTGGAGATATTGTGTGACACACTTTACTTTTTGCATATAGCAAGTTACATTGTGGTTGTGGCTTGAAATGTATAGGGTAGCTAGCGTTACTGTCATGGAGGCAATTTTTAGTGGTTGGGTGTCTGACATGTGAACATGTGTGGGATTATGCCATTCCAATGAATGAAACTTTCTATTATTTCAAGCTGGTGGGATCCTGGGGCCTGAAGGGACCCGTGGTCCCATCAATATGCACTCTCACCAATAGATATGATATTCAGTACTTATACTGTTATGTTAGGCAGAAATTTACAAGTTAGTGGGAGCATGGGGCCCTTCCACCAACTTGTGCAAATTTGTACATTTCTATGCAACTGTGTTAATGCATCATTTAGGGTTAAAACACAAAAAGTCAGGAAATAAGACCTTTAGGGTTGCCCCTCCCCCTCATGCACCCTCCCATCCTCCTGAGATTGACAGACACCATGGTGTGTCATTGGGGTTGTGAAGCATAAATGTCACCCCATTCTTCTTTACTGTAGCTTGTTAATATGATTACACATGGAATGGGATGACATTTAGGCCTCTCAACCCCAATGACACACCCCAGCATCTGTCAATCTTGGGAGGATGGGGGGGTACATGGGGAAGGGGCAACCCTAAAGGTCTCATTTCCTGACTTTTTGTGTTTTAACCCTAAATGATGCATTAACACAGTTTTTTGAATAGAATATATATATATATATATATATATATATATATATACACACACACACACATATGCACACACACATGCACACACACACACACACACCCATGGGGGTGAGAGCTTTCTCAGTAGAATATCCTGTGTTATTTCCACTGCAATGAGGATAAATTCTGATGACATCAGCAGAGTGAGGATAAATACCATTTATCCACACTCTGCTGATGTCACCAGAGTGAGGATATATTCACTGCAGCTTGCATTCTAAATGAAACTGCTTCAGAAAACAGTTTCTCTTTCTCACTGAAGCTGCAAAGTACTCAATTAGCTTTACAAAACACTCTCACCTGTGTCCCATTGTGTTTCTAACACTCCTAGCCCATTACTGTGCTGATCTCAGCTTCAAAACAGCCTAAATTCTAAGTGAAACACCTTCATAAAGCAGGTTCTTTTTCTCAGTACTACCTGCAGCAGTTTTTTTTCTCACTGAAACCTACAACTTACTCAATTAGCTTTGCAAAACACACTCGCCTGTCTCCCATTGTGTTTCTGACTCCCTTTCCCTTCAGAACAACTCACACCGCTTACAGAATGAGCAGAAAACACACAGAAACAGAAAAAAAATGTTCCTAAAGCTTTCACCTCCATAATATAAATCGCACACATGATGTGCAGATGATGGAATATGGAAAATATTCCCAGTCTTACAGAGTGAGCTGTGTATTCTCACTCTGCAGGAATGAGAATATTTTCCATATCCCGCTCCTGTCCGTCATGCATCCCCTATTTTATATATCTTGCAAAAAAACGATGTGAATGCATCAGTTAGGGTTTCTATTAAAGTATCAACAGCGGGGTTTCAATGTTAGGGTTTCCAACCCTAACTCCCCACTACCATTCCACCCTCCCAAGCAGCAAAAGGACAAGATCACATAAGCAACCACAGACAACCATCATTGGGTAAGACAAAAACACACAATGTTTTGCACTGCAGATGGAAATCCATGATACTGGTGTATGCCTGGAACATCCTCCCAACATAGGTGGTGGGGTAAAAAAGGCAATAGGGTTCAATAATGCATGGGATAGGTATAAAGGAACCTTAGTGGTAAGGAAAGTGGGGGGAGACATAGATTAAGTAGATTCTGTGGTGTTACAGTGTGTAGGAAAATGGCAGACTAGTTGAGCATAGTGGTCCTTTCAGCCTTTCTGTAGTCTCATATAGCAGTGGATACCATAAAACATACACATAAGTGATGGGCCTGTGCTTCTGCAGATGCAGGAGTAAAACTTAGACACCGACCTTTGGGTCTAGAAGCACAGATACCACAAAATCCATGATATGAAAAGTGCAGCGGTACTTCTGACTGAAGAAGCAAAGTCCTCTAAGGGTTCTGTGTCTCATCAGAGATTTTCTATATGCAAGGGGGCTGCTATTCTGGAGCCAGAAGTTGGTCTATGTCTTACACTTCTGGCTGAAGAGATACATGATTCTCTTTGCTACAGAAAGGCTGGCCCCATGGGGGCATAGAGAAAATAAGTCTAGTAATTTGGATATAATGGGTTTGTATATGTTTGAGGGGTCTGGGCTTCTGAATACAGAAGCAGTATGGTGATTTCTGTATAGAAACACAGAAACGGTCTACCATTTTCCTACTCACTGTAACACTGCAGACCCTACTTGAGCTCCTGCTCCCCCCCTTCCTTACTACTAAGGTTCCCTTATGCCGACCTCATGCATTCTTGAATCATGTTACCATTTTGGCCCCCACCACCTATAGTGGGAGGATGTTGCAGGCATCAACTAGTATTCAAGATTCCTCTCTGCAGCAACAATTGAGTGTGTCTATTTTGCAGTTTGCATGCTGAAGATACAAATACATGAAGGTATCACATCACTGCTTCTACATATGTGTCATCTGGAAACAGTTGTATGTTGTTTGTCTTACCTGATAATTGCTTTCTGCGGCTGCTTGTGGAGTCTTGTTGTTTTGCTGCTTGGGGGGAGAGGAGTTAGGGCTGGAAATCCTAACATCAAACTTTCCCACTTCTGAAACTTTAATACCAATCCTAACTGATGCATTAACATAGTTTTTTGCAATTAATTTACTTACTTTTTGAGAAAGTATAATTGTAGCCTTACTTACTTTTTTGAGTGCAGGGTCCAGATGGCACTGTGCTCCTATCTCTTCATAATTGTACATTGATTGTAATTGACCCACATTTCCCAGTGGGAGCACAGGGCCTCCAAGCCCTGCACTGCCATCACTCCATAATGGTATCCATATGTCCATGTGAGAGTACATGGCTCCCCATGAATGTATATTGTAATTATCCCTCATTTTCATGTGGGAGCACAGTGCCCTCTAGGCTCTGCACTCCCTCCCATCCATAGTGAGTGGTGGGAGCTCAGAGCCCTCCGGGCCATGTGTTCCCATCAGTCCACAGTGAGTAATGTGAGCACAGGGCCCTCCAAGCCCTGTGCTCCCATCCATGTCTATTGTAATTGTCCCTCATTTCTGTGTGATAGGGCAGGGCTGTCTGAGCCCTGTGCTCCCACCAGCACACATTGCCTGGTGGAGGAACAGGGACCTCAAAAGCAGCACTACTGACATGTTGAGAATGCAAGCCATGGTACCAGTTACTTTTGCCCCAACTGTTACAATTCACCAACAGTTTCAAACGAGGTCTGGAAATATGCTAAACAACTTTTAGTACACCTAAAGGTGTACAAAGGTGTGAGTTGCAGCGAGTCCATGTCTCACAGTTTTTGCAAGACACAGCTGCTAAAATGTACCCCAGCCATTACAGTGTTATCCTATGGAATGTGCTGAAACTTCAGAATTGTATAAATATGCAGCACAGTAATATTTTTCCACAAAATCACCAAAAGGTACATCTGTGGGGCAAGCCCTTTGTATCCTGAAAATTTCAGTCCCAAATTCCAAATAATCTCTTTTGTTAAGAAATGACAAATGTTTATTTACTGTTTGAACAGTAAATGAGTATTTACCATTCAAACAGTAAAGTTCAAACAGTAAATGGCCATTTACCATTCAAACAGTAAAGTTCGAACAGTAAATGGTTATTTACAGTTTGAACAGTAAATGGCTATTTACTATTCGAACAGTAAAGTTCAAGCAGTAAATGGTTATTTATAGTTTGAACAGTAAATGGTTATTTACTGTTCTACAGTAGAGTTCGAACAGTGAATGCTTATTTACAGTTCGAACAGTAAAGTTCAAACAATAAATGGTTATTTATTGTTTGAACAGCCTGTCTTGCAGCTATAACAAAAATTGTTTTAATTCAAAATTGGTAATACTCCCACAGGTATGTACTCTCCTGCTGAGAAAAGATGGCTGGCTCTGATATGAATATAGGCCAAAAGACTTATCCTGTCAAAATGGACAACCACAGTTTTATAATCTGTCCCAGAACTGATGAACTCCCTAGCAGCCTTGGCTTTCCTGGATAAGATTACCCAGTGGCTAAGTGGTACCCCTGACAAGTATTACAAGTGTTGGAACCCTTATATGGTTTATAATGACCGCAAGAAAGATGTTGGCTGAATTGTCACCCAGTTCTCCCTTGCTATACTCATATGTTTACTCATGACCCTGACTGTAGTATGGAATGAGCCTCAGATAACCTTACTTAAGCCATTTTATGTTTGCCAATCTGTGTATGTGCATCACACTGTTGTAACCAAGACACTTTGTGGTTCCATGTTTCCTTTTTCAGAATTGAAGAATAGATTAGCTTAGTTAAAAGACAGAAGAGGATATGACAGCCACTATGTTGAGTTGCCAGCAAAAGTTGACCCCAAATTACCCGCATACTCCCTGCAGCAGGTTTGATAATCACAGCAGGGCCCCCTCCTATTTCCAGGAACTCAAACATTAATGTACGTATATGTTATGATAGCTGTCATACTGCCTGCTGTAATAGGCATAGTTCCAAGGTGTGAAAATGTATTAATGTCACATCAGTTTTTTCCTCTATTCTTCTATAATGTTGATTAACAGAAAAAAACAATAAAAATTATTTAAAAAAAAACTGGTAATACATTATCACACCAAACCATCCAGAGGCACACCATTGGCACACACCCCATCATCCCTAAACATTTCAGAGAAAAATATCATTCTGTGTGGGCTATAGATGATGGCAAAATATCCCATGTTATCCTATGGGGAAAAAAGTAATTTCTTCCCTTTTTGACCAGTTTATATCTCAAAAACCGTACAAGCTGTCATCACGAAACTTCCATATCTTGCAACACTGACAAAATGACAGCACATCCCAATTTTTGGGCTATTTCATCGACAAATGCAAAAAATATTAAGGTACAAAAATTGAGATTTAACATTAAAGTGCTGTACCAATCCTAAGTAGAGGGTTGGGGGGTGCTACCACACCCCTATAATATAAAATTTTCTGCTTCTTTGTCACGTCACTGCAAAGAAATGGTTTGGACTTATGGACTGAAATTTTCAGGGTAGAAAGGGCTTGCCCCACAGTTGTTCCTTTTGCTAGAGTGCTGAGAAAATTTGGATCTGCCAAATAGTTATAAGATTTTGAAGTTTAATGATTTCCCATAGGATAACATTATAATGGCTGAGGTACTTTTCAGGAGCTATATCTCAAAAACGAATTTAGATATAGACTCACTGCAACACCTGTTTTGCATGTCTCCAGGCCTTGTTTACAGCTGTGGGGGAAAGTTTTATGAATGGGGCTAAAGTGACTGTGATACTGTGTCATTATGGACTGATGGGAGCGCAGGGTGAGATTCCACACGTGAATGAGGGATTGCTACTATTCTGGACTGATGGCAGCACAGGGCTCAAAGGGCCCTGCACTCCCACAGGGACATGAGAGTTAATTACATTGTTTCTACACTTATGGTCACTCCATTCTCTTATTGTGTACTGATCTTAGCTTACTTACTTTTGGAATGGGGTGAGCATTTGTGTTTGCAACCCCAAGGCACAACCTTCACACCTGTTCCTGCATGCTGGGTAGGGATGAGATGTATGGGTTGGAAGCCAAGGGTGGGAGGTGGAGTGAGAATTACAGACCAAAGCCCAAGCCATTTTTGCACAGCGGCGTGACAAAGAATTTGACAAAAATGGTAATTTACACATTGTTTGAGACAGCATATCTTTACATCAGCACAACCAACTGGAATAAAGCTTACCTAATAAACATACTATTGGTCCCTGATGGAGCATGTCAAATGTCATCCAAATCACTTGAATGGTTGCAAAGTTATTAAAGCACAAAATATTCAGTTTAATATAGAAATGAGAGAATTTGAGAAAAAAACTGATGATTTACTTATTTTGGGACTCTATCAAATCAAATCAATATGTATTTATATTGTGCTTTTCAAAATGCCAAAGTGTAGAACATAACCAAAACAACATATATCGACAATAAATACAAATATAAAAACAGTTTAAAAAGCAGCAAAATACTTAATCAAAAACTAGTGCAAATAAGTGGCTCTTCAATAATGCTTTAAATGACTCTTTGGATGGGCACCTTCTAATCCGATGAGGTAGAGAATTCCACAGGGATGGGGACACAAAATAAAATGCTCTGGCCCCAGATGACTGAGGATGAACCTTGGGAATCTCTAGCAATCCCTCTTTGGTGGAATGGAGTAGGCAGAGAGGGCGGTAAGGCTGAAGGAGATCTTGCAAGTAGCCCAGTTCCTGTCCAAGTAGGGTCTTATAGGTCAACAACGTGACCTTGAAGATGATTCTCCATCACACTGGAAGCCAGTGCAGTTCAAGCAGCACAGGTGTGATATGGTAAGTTCTTGATAGCCTAGTCAACAACCTGGCTGCAGCGTTCTGCACCAGCTGCACGTGACAGAGATCCACCCCCGGCAACCCTAGATAAAGACCATTACAGTAATCAAGACGCGGTGAAACAAAGGTGTGGACCAACACAGAAAGGTCATCATGTGGAACAAGGAGTTTTATCCGGGCTATATTCCTCAGATGGAAAAAAAAAAGGAGGACTTGACAATGGCTGACACCTGTGTCTTAAGAGTCAGCTTGCTGTCAATTATTACACCCAGATTCTGTACCTGTTCAGAAGGTCTCAACTGGTTACCCCCTAACATAAGGCCAGAGGGAGACCCAGGAGTCAACTTCTCTGCACGGTGACCTGGATCCACCATGAGCACCTCAGTCTTGTCCGGATTCAGACTCAACCAGTTAGCACTCATCCAGTCCTGAATCTCAGTGAGGCAGTTGTTAAAGACAGATAATGCGTCATTCTGTTCGGGTACAAAGGACATATAGAGCTGAGTATCATCTGCATAGTAGTGAAAACTCAGCCCATAACACCTTATAATGTCTCCCAATGGCAGCATATACACCATGAACAACATGAGGGAAAGCACAGAGCCCTGTGGCACTCCACAAGGCAGAGCAAAGGGAGCAGAGGAAACAATTCCTGATACTACCCTCTGAGTTCTGCCCGTGAGGAAGGAATGAAACCATCTGAGGACTGTCTCCAACAGTCCACAGACTAGCCACAGGCATTCTAGCAACATCACATGGTCCAAGGTGTCAAAAGCTGCAGAGAGATCAAGGAGAACCAAGATCGAACAGCTCCTCCGATCTCTCGCTATTAGGAGATCATTCAGTACCCGAACAAACACCGTCTCTGTGATCACTGTGATCACAGAACCACCAAGGACCCACCATCCTAGAAGGGAAAGAGTAGCTCTCTGGCCCCCTCTAGCTGCTGGAGGTCTGCCTCTGAACAAGTAAGTGGTCTACTGAGAAATATAGGATATTCTTGTCTCAGAACAGGACAATCAGGAGCTTAAAGGGCACACAGGCAGAAAGTAAGGAGAGAGAGAGAAAAGAAACAGATGAAAGAGTAAGGATTGCAAACAGTTAAGGGGCCAGAAATAAGACATGATTGGAGTGGTGCAGTGCAGTGGCTGTGGAGCAGCAGTCTTCCCGGGAGATGTTCTGGAGGATGCGGTGTTGTCCCATCTGCAGACACCTCTCTGGGCTGAGGGAGGAGGTTGCTCATCTCCAGGCTGAGTTGGCCAGGATTTGTGGGACCTCCTCTTCCATCCAGGGACCACCAGTGCCACTGCCGTTGCCTCAGAGGTTGCCAAGAAAGAGGCGGTTGGACCACAGTGGGCTCAGGGAGGGTGAGGGTGGTGGAACAGAGGCACATCCCTCCAGTTGTACCTCTCCACAATTCCTATGCCATTCTGGCAAAGTGTGGTTCCTCTATGGAGGCATCTACAGTGGACACCAAGGAGGATGCTGGGAACCTCCACAAAGGAGACCCACAGGAGGGCAGCAGAGGACCCTGCAGGGGAAGGAAACAACTCCTGGTGGGGGACTCCATTGTTAGGAAGGTAGAACTGGGCAAGGAAGGGGGAGGGAGGTAAGGTGCCTGCCTGGCGCCATGGCTTGGAGGGACAGGGAGCGAATCCTCAGGATTGCCAGAGCAGCTGCACAGGGGAGGGAGCTGGATGTCATTGTCCACCTAGGGACAAATGACCTGGCTAAGAAAGGGATTAGAGAAGTGCAGGAAGAGTTTGTGGGTGGGGAGGGCCTTAGTCAAGTAGCACACTGCGGGTAACCTTCTGGAGGTGCTACCCATCTACGGATGGGAGGCTAGGGTGTTCCGTACCATGGGATTCAATCAGTGGTTGAAAAAATGGTGTGGAGCTCAGGGATTTGGCTTCATTGGGGACTGGGGGTCCACCTGGAGTGATGCAAGCCTATACTGGCAAGATGGGCTGCATCTGTCCGGGAGGGGAACCAGGATCCTAGGTGATAGGTTTAAATGCTTCATTGGCAAGCTTTTAAACTAGCCAAGGGGGGAGGCACTGGAAAGGAGCAGGAAAATCCTAGCCCCCCCAAACAATCACGGTAGTAAGTGTGGCAAACACCAACATGGAGGTGTCGATAGGGAGAAGGGCAGGGGTAAATGGAGAAAGTGACAAAGGCAAGAAAAACAGGGATGGGGCAAAAGGGGGTAAGACCATCAGGAAATGGAGGGTAATGAATACCAATGCCCGTAGTCTGGGCAACAAGCTCCCTGAGCTGGTGGCCTTAATGGAAGAGGGATGCCCGGATATCGTAGCAGTCACAGAAACATGGTACACAGAGAACCATGACTGGGATGTTAACATACCAGGGTACATAACCTACAGGAGAGACAGGCAGGGGAGAAGAGGGGGAGGAGTAGCTCTCTATGTAAAGGAAGGGATAAAAGCAACTGAACAAAAGAGTAAACAGGGAGGAGAGGAGGCACTGTGGGTCACCTTGGAGACTGGAAAGGGCACCACAATCCACACAGGGGTTGTGTACAGACCCCCATGTCAGGGGAAGGAATGGACAAGGATATGATGGAAGGCATTCTTAGAATGGCAGAGAAAGGGGAGATACTGTTGATGGGAGACCTAAATATGCCAGATGTTAACTGGAGCACATTTGCTGCAGCCACATCCAAGAGCAGGGCCATTCTTGATGCCCTACAGGTGGCAGGCATTAGACAGCTAGTTTCTCGGAACCCACTTGTGAGGGAGCAATCTTAGACCTCATACTCTCAAACGGGGGCAGTGAGAGGATCTCAGATCTAGAAATGGGTTGCCATCTGGGGACAAGTGACCATCAAACAGTGTGGTTCACGTTAAACTCAGCTACAGAGTCAAGCCATACAAAAGTGAGGGTACTGGACTTTAGGAGGGCTGACTTTGGCAAGATGGGGAGAGTGCCTCAGAAAAGCACTAGCAAACAGGCTAGAAGGAGGTGTGGAGCAACAATGGGGAATTATCAAAACTGCCATCACAGAGGCAACAAGCCTTTGTGTGAAGCAAATAAACAAATCAAAATGAAAGAAAAAGCCACTATGGTTCTCAAGAGAGGTGGCTGTGAAAGTCAGGAAGAAAATGATAGCATTCTGGAAGTATAAGGAAACACAGAAGGAGCAGGACAGAGAGCTGTACCAGTTAAGGCAGAAAGAAGCAGGAAGGGAAGTCAGAATAGCAAAGGCCCAAACTGAGGAAAAGATAGCCAACTCAGTTAAGAAGGGGGTTAAAACCTTTTATAGGTACATCAGCGAGAGTAGAAAGACAAAGGGAGGGATAGTGAGGCTGAATAGAATGAACGGTGGGTGGGCAGAGGGGGACAGTGAAAAAGCAGGAATATTGAACGAATATTTCTGCTCAGTATTCCTAAAGAGGAGGGGGAAGTGCCTACTCCAATTAACAGAAGCACTCTTGATAGGGGGGTCGATCCCAGTCCTTTCACAGAAGAAAGGGTTCTGCAAGAACTCCTAAAACTGAAGGTGGACAAAGCAATGGGTCCTGATGGAATTCACCCCAGAATTCTAAAAGAATTAAGGAAGGAACTAGTGAAACCACTGGCTACTCTTTTTAATAAATCATGGGAGGATGGTGTGGTACCCGAGGACTGGAGGAAGGCAGATGTGATTCCCCTTCACAAAAGTGGGACCAAGACAGATGCAGGAAACTACAGACCTGTCAGTCTGACCTCTGTGGTAGGGAAAGTGATGGAGTCACTTCTGAAGGAAAGAATAGTTGAGTACCTAGAGGTCAGTGGAGCACAGGATCCAAGGCAGCATGGGTTCACAGCGGAAAGGTCATGTCAGACAAATCTAATAGATTTCTTTGACTGGGTGACCAAAGTAGTAGACCAGGGAGGGGCTGTGGACATGGCCTACCTAGACTTTACAAGGCATTTGACACAGTCCCACACAAAAGATTATTAGTCAAATTAACCAGCCTGGGGTGGGTCCCAGGGTGGTAGCCAAGTAAAACATTGGCTGGACAACAGGACACAGAAGGTAATTGTAAATGGAGTCCACTCTGAAGAAAGGCGGTTACTAGTGGGGTACCGCAGGGGTTCAGTACTGGGTCCAGTCCTTTTAATGTCTTTATTAGTGACATTGCAGAGGGACTGGAAGGAAAAGTATGCCTTTTGCAGATGACACAAAGATCTGCAACAGGGTTGATACACAAGGAGGCGTGGAAAGGATGAAAAGGGACTTGGCAAGGTTGGAGGAATGGTCAGACGTATGGCAGCTAGGATTCAATGCAAACAAGTGCAAATAATGCACCTGGGAAACAAGAACCCAGGGGAAGAATACACAATGGGTGGGGAGGTAGTAACAACAACAAAACAGGAAAGGGACCTGGGGGTAATCATATCAGATGACCTTAAGGTTAGCAAGCAATGTGAGAAGGCAGTAGGGAGGGCCTAGGGTATACTGGGATGTATAGGGAGAGGCATCAGCAGCAGAAAACAGGAAGTTGTTATTCCTCTGTACAGACAGTTGGTGAGACCCCATCTGGAATACTGTGTCCAGTTCTGGAGACCCCATCTCCGCAAGGACATAGACAGGATAGAGGCAGTCAGAGGAGGGCAACTAAAATGGTGCAGGGTCTGCAAGAGAAGCCGTATGAGGAGAGACTAAAGGAGCTTAATATGTATACCCTTGAGGAAAGAAGGGGGAGGGGGACATGATAGAAACTTTCAAGTACCTCAAGGGAATCAACAAAGTCCAAGAGGGTAGCATCTTTCAGAAAAAGAGACTTGCAAGAACAAGGGGACACAATTTAAAGATAGAAGGAGGGCGTTTCAGGGGCAATGTGAGGAAGTATTATTTCACAGAGAGGGTAGTGGATGCATGGAACAGCCTTCCTGAGGAAGTTGTGGGGTCTAAAACTGTGGGAGAATTCAAGAATGCATGGGACAGACATAAGGCAATTCTTGTGGGAGGCAGGAAGACATAGGCTGTTGGTTAACTAGGATCTGCGGCCTATCCTGTAGGTAGGGAAATG
The DNA here is from genome assembly GCA_016271365.2 of Neoceratodus forsteri. Lineage (NCBI taxonomy): Eukaryota > Metazoa > Chordata > Ceratodontiformes > Ceratodontidae > Neoceratodus > Neoceratodus forsteri. Next base: position 1,108,602,368 of record CM057458.1, on the reverse strand, counting down.
GGCAGACTAGATGGGCCTAGCGGTCCTTATCTGCCGTCAAAGTCTATGTTTCTATGTTTCTATGTTTCTATGTCTCTGTCCTGTGCCTCTTCCTGAAACTGGACTGGAGAGGATCATAGATTTCATGGGTGTTAAGAAAGTCATCGAGCTGCAGCTCAACCACTTTCTCAATAACCTTGCCCAAAAAGGGCAGATTAGAGATTGGTCTGTAGTTAGTGAGACAGTCAGGGTCAAGGGAAGGTTTCTTCAAAAGGTATGTCACGACAGCCCCTTTCAGAGACACCCCTTGGTCCAATGAGCACCAGACTGTCTCAGCCAGGACTGGTCCAATCGCATCCACGCATCCCACAATGAGGTGTGTTGGACCAGGATCCAAACTACAGCAAGTTGGCTGCAAACCATGGACAGCCTTCATGATGTACACAATTTCTGGCTGGTCAAAATCTGTCCAGGCATACTGAGGGCTTGTAACCTAACATCGATCACTGCCATGCCCAGCTGAATGTGTTGTGGATCTTCGACCTGATCAGTGACAGCTTTTCATCAAAGAACCGAGAAAACTCATCACACTTTATTTGTGAAAAAGCTCTCTGACCCTGCAGACAGGTTGGATTGCACAGCCTGTCCACAGTCTGGAAGAGCTGAGCTGGTCGATTTCTTGATGCAGCTATCTCCCTGGACAGAAACTCTGCCTTCTTACGGGAGATTTCTGATTGATAGTCTGAATAATGGGCTATCAATCTAAGCCTGTCACCTTCTAGGCCTGATTTCCACCAGCAGCATTCCAATCTTTGCCCCACCCTCCTCAACTTCCTCAGTGACCCATCAAACCAAGGGGACCGAGGGCAGAGGGAGAGGGGGCGAACTCAGACAGGTGCTATGGAATCCTGAGCCTTCAGCACCATATTATTATAGTGCACCACTAAGACATCTTTGTTCCATGCACTCCACAGGCCAACTCGATAGGTCCATCACTGCCATCAGACCCTCAGGGGTAACACTCCTCAAAGTGCGGTACTGGACCATCTCCAAAGGGGTTGGTCTAATGGGGGGGTCACAAAATTGAACCTTATAAAGTGATGGTCAGACCACTCATCTGGTTCTACCAACGGTTCAGTGATCTCCATCCCCATGGTGAACACCAGATCCAATGAGTGACCCTGAATATGGACTGCAGTGGTAACAACCTTTGTGAAGCCCAACAAAATCATTAGTTGGAGGAAGTTTTGACCAAAATGCGAGAGTTCATCGTCGACTCAGGCACTGAAGTCCCCCAGGACCAACCACCTGGAGGGTTCCAACACCAAGTCGACAATGAAGTCTGCAACTTCCTGCAGAAAAACTTTCTCATCACCGGATAGATGGTAAATGAGTAAGATTCTGCTACCCACACCTGCTTCCATGATACACTCAAAGGATCTACAAGGTCCAATTCTGATTTCAAACAAATAGCGACCCCCACCCCCACCCCTTCAATCCAATTTTGGACGATGTATCACCTAGTAGCCGGCTGGAACAGCTGACTCCAATATAGGACCAGCATTCTCATCCAGCCAGGTCTCGGTGATGCAAGCCAGGTCAGATGAAACAACAAGATCAGCAATAATTGCTGTCTTGTTCCTTATAGACATGGCATTGTATAACACTGTCCGAGTTGGATGAGAGGCCTTGGAGGAGTGGGCCACTTGCCTACCATCAGTGGAGCCCTTGGGTATGGGAACCAGGCATCGCAAACCCCAATCCTGGACCCATTTCGCTCCATGGCATCTCCTTGACCTCACCACCCTTATCTGCCCACTGCACTCCCCCCCAGCTGAGGAACCCCCTCCCCCTCTGCCTCCTCCATGCAATCCCCAAGGCACGGCAATGCCTATATACCTCAGGTTGAAATGGGGGGCTGACGAAAGGGCGTAGATCCCTCAGGCTGGAGGGGGAGTAGCACCAGCCCACAGAGACTCGGTCCCAGCACATACTACCATGCTGGAACCCCCTGTCTAACGACGGAATCAGTTTCACCACCAACACCACAAACTCTTTTAAAATAGCTTATATATGTGGCTATTCACTAAAACACAATAACAACAATCACAACAATCACCCCAAAAACTTATAAAACAATGAATAAAACTAAAATTAAATCTCAAAAACAACACAAACACCCATGCTAACAGAAAATAAAACCTATTTATAAATATTGCCCTGTCTCACAATGTTGAATTAGTTCCCAGTACCCACAATTTTAGTGAGATACTGCATGCCTCCCTCAAAAAATGAACAATAACAATCCCCCCTCCCCCATGTCCACTCGGGGCCCAGGAGATGGGGCTACAGGCCCTCTCACAGCCCACAGAATCTTAGTTCAGAGAGGAACAATCCCCTTTTATAGCTAATCAGATAATAATGTAAAAAATAAAGTTTTTTTTTCTCTCTTTCCCCTCTCAAAGTCGTCTCACAACCCAGAAGGGAGGAGTCCAGGTACTCTCACTGCTTAAACCACAGTCAAAAGAAAATGCAATGAGACAAAAAGAATTTATGGACCCTGGTCCTCTCACCACCAGGGAGTCAAAATTCAATCCAGCTAAGGGAAGAAATGCAGTACATTCTTGATGTTAATTGTTTTCATCCTTGAAAAGCCATGAGTCCCATAATCAGCATAGGAGAGAGGACAATAAATTATATCCCAATCCAAGTCCCGAATTTACAAATGTAGATTTCAAACCGTCCTAGGCTGCAATCAGCTCAAAATCCTAGGGCCAGATGTAAAGACAAAACAGATTTAAGAGAAGGGGGATCCCCCCCACCACCACAAACAGATCCTGATCATGCTCACCCGTGACCCACAGCTGCAGAAGCATCAAAGCAGGCCAATGTGGCCAGCCACGAGACCCCTTAGGACAAACTCCAGATAAAACCTCCAACTTCCTGGGGCAAATCCGGACAATTCCCACTCAGTTGTGGGGGCTGAGATTGAGTATATTCCAAGACCAGTGCAGGACAAGGGGAAAAACCCCTCCCCAGCCACTGCCCTTGGTCTCTATAATCCTGCTTCAGTGCTCCACAGAAATCCACAAAAACTTGTGAGGCCCCGATGAAAGCCCGCCGGCGTATGATGACAGTCCCGGCAACAAACAACTGCTGCATACACCACTTCTCCACCCTCAGTCTCCATGCTGCAGTCTCCTCAGGACACTAATCCACCTCAGCAGTTCTATAGGCAATTCCACTCCACAATCTTCCACCGGCACCAATATTCGGAACCACTCTAAGGGACTAGGGTCACGGCTGATTGCGGCTTCAAAACATACAATCCCACTGTAATCTCAAGAAAATCTCCAAAAGCAAAACATAAAATAAAACATTAAAATGCTACAAAAACACTACAGAAACTGCTGTGATGGCTGGCTCAGCATTCCTGCCATCTTGCCACTTGCCACTCTCGCACAATGAACTAAAATAAAACTTACCATATCAAGAGTTCTTCATTCCCTAATGAGGCATGCCAAATGTGATGCAAATCACCTGAACAGTTGCTAAGTTATTGTAGCACAAAATATTCAGCTTAACATAGAAGTGAAGAAAGATTTTGACAAAAAACAGTGACTTACACATTTTGGGACTCTGTATCTCTATGCTCTCACATCCAGCTGAAACAAAACTTACCAGTTTGTGAGCTTTCTGCTTCATGATGGAGCATGCCCAATTTCTTATATATAGCCTGAACTGTTTCAAAGTTATTAAAGCACAAAATATTAAGTTTAACATAAAAGTGAAGAAAGAATTTTACATTAAATGGTGATGCATGTAACAGGAAGACCTGTTATGAGTAATAAAAAAAAATGCATTACACACTCCTTACAAGATGCACCCTTCCCCCATATTTCATTTCCTTTTCACTCTATCCTATCTTCTACTGTTATTCCATATCTATCCTAACTTTTTTTGTCAGGGTGGCCAACCTGACAATGTTTTCTCTCTTTCCTTTACTTTTCTTTAAGTCCTTAAATTGAATTATCTTGCATCTTGTATAAAACCCCTTATTCGGCTGTCTCACACAAACCTCAGAGTAAACTGAAGAAAGCAGTATGCCTTTTGTAACTCCCCTACCTTTATTTTAAAGGCATGTTTGTGATGGTTTAGCATGTTTAAGACAGAGGAAGAGACAAGTAAATGAACTAGCACCACACACTTTGATGCAAGTGAGCAAGTTGTAGCAGCGGTGAAGTGTGAGCATGATCACACATTCGCACGCTCACACCCGCACAAGGGACCCTGCACATGTTCACGCAGGGAAGGATACCCTAAATGGAGCTGTAGTGTTTCAAAATCACAATCGCTGGTTGTGATTTATCAAAGAAAGACTGTGCGGCTGAATGGGAGAGCCGAGTATAGAGCAGCTATGTACAGTTGCTGTGACGCAACTCCTCGCTGCCCCGATGTGCTGTTCTGGTATCCGCTTCACGGATACAATATAGAATGAGAGGCTGCTTGCTGAAATTAAATACAGGACACTACAGGCGGCGGGAAATAAGCCCTGTAGTGCCCTAAATAGTGTCCAAAACTGTTTTTCTTCTTGACTGAGCAGCCACAGAATTTTAATAAGAGGCAGTGGGTTGGCTCCAAGCCAGAATGAGAGGTTTCAGCAGTCGACTGCAATTACAAGCCATCAGATATGACTGCTGCCCCAGGAAGTAGTCTAAATGTGCCAGAATGAAACATGTAACCTGAAAAGGAAATGTATATGTGTTTTCAGAGTCAAACTTGAGAAATGAAATTGTTGTTGTTTTGTTATAAAAGTACATTTCTGCTGGGAAGTGAAATCTTAATCTGGCAAGAACACAGATAGGGAGTGCACCCCTCATCTGTTGTTCTTTGCTAAGGTTAGAGATTCACTTTCAAACATGTTAAACCAGGTTATTTTGCCTTTTTGAATAAAAGTAAAAGCACTGTTTTCTTTCTTTACCTGACTGTGGTTGACTCTGGAAAGTTCCTAATATAGGGCTGGCAACCCATGAAATGGCTGCCTATATAGGAACCAGAGAGGATGAGTCACACAAGAGGGAGGGGCTTAATTCCAAACCACGCCCCCTCCAGTAAATTAAGTTCTCTACATGAGTTATAGGACCTATTATGGGATTAGACTTAAGAATTATAGAAATAGTCACATCTATGTGTCCTGATAGCATTTACAGACCAGTGTGAATGTACTAGAAAAGATTAGAATAGTACAGTTTTTTCTTAATTATGTATCACATGGTCATGATGTCATAGCCTCAGGCACTATATAACCTGTCCTGTAGGGTACAGATTTAGAGAGGTGGGTCAGTATTCAACTGACCACAAGTGAAGGAGGTTGTGTGCAGGCTTTTCCACAAAAGTGCTTTATTGGATGAAAGGAAAATACATTGTTCCGGAGCTTGAATCAAGGCAAATTTCCTGTATTGGATGGGTGTGAATTTAACACTGATATTTTCCTTTCTGTGAACTATTTTTTTCTAAAAATAAAATGATAAATGCATTTGCATGCATTTTCTATGCCTCTTGAAAATCGTCTGGACATCTGTTATTTCCCTCACCTTTACAATGCACTCATTTTGGGACTATATATGTCTCCAAACATACGCAGCCAACTAAAATGAAACTTGCCACATCAAGGAAACATTTCTTTTTAATTTTGTTCTTTTTCCTGCCAGCCCCCTAACCTCATGAGTGGGCTTGCCTGGCTCCGGGTACCATCCCCCACATACTTGGGGATGCCACCCCGAGTGGGGCCACCTGTGACAGAACTGTTGTGGCCAGAGGGGAGGCACCAGAGCTGGCTCATCAGTGGGGGCCGGCATATTTTTCTTGTATGCTTTCCCTCAGGGGTGGGGACATGCAATGACATGCCAGGTCTGCCTCATCACGATACGCATCAGCGCCAACCACTGAGGTACCCCTAGCCTCCGCTGGGGTTCCTGGTGTGGCAGACATTCTACCCCACCTCCCCCTGGAGTAGGAGAGTAGTCCTGTGAAGGTTTCATCCTACTCCCCCCAGCTGGCCCTCTGACTCCCAGATTCATCCCTGAACCCGGGTTGTCGACATCACAGATGGCAGCCATGCCTCTGCATCAGCAGGTCAGCCTGATCAAGAGAACATTTGTTCTGGAGGGCAAAACCCAAATTTCATGCAAATTTCAAGAACAGCTCCAAAGTTATTAAAGCACAAAGTGTGAAACAATCAAAGAAAGAATTTGACAAAAAATGGTGTTGTATACAATTTGGGACTATATATCTCCAAACTTGCACATCCAACTCGAATTAGCCTTGCTACATCGAGAGACCCTTAGTCTCTGAGGGCATGTGCCAAGTGTCATACAAATTGCAAGAAAAACTGTGAAGTTATTAAAGTGTAAAGTTCAAATAGTAAATGTTTTTTTAACATTCTGACAATAAATGGTTGTTTACAGTTTGAACAGTAAATGGTTATTTACAGTTCGAATAGTAAGTGGTTATTTACAGTTCGAACAGCCTGTCTTGTGGCTATCACAACAATTGTTTTAACTGAAAAAATGGTAATACATTCTCGCACCAAACCATCCAAAGACACATCCTAGGCACACACCCCATCATCCCTAAAAAGATTAGAGAAAAATTTAATTCGGTGTGGGCTGTAGATGATGGCAAAAAATCCCATGTTATCCTATGGGGGAAAAAAGTCATTTCTTCCCTTTTTGACCTTTATACCTCAAAAACCGTACAAACTGCCATCACGAAACTTTCCAGATCTTGCAACACTGATGAAATAACAGCACATCCCAATTTTTGGGCTATTTCATTAAACAATGCCAAAATTAGGTGCAAAAATTAAGATTTAATATTGAAGTGCTGTACCAACCCTAACTATAGGGGCACTACTGCACCCCCTATAATATAACATTTTCTGTTTCTTTGTCATGTCACTGCAAGGAAATGGTTTGGACTTATGGGCTGAAATTGTCAGGGTACATAGGGTTTGTCCCACAGATGTGCCTTTTGCTGGTTTGTTGAGAAAATTTACATCTGTCCATAGTTGTAAGATTTTGAATTTAGTGATTTCCCATAGAATAACATTGTAATGGTCAGGGTACCTTGTGGCAGCTGTGTCCTGAAAAAGCTTTGAGATATGGACTCGCTGCTACTCGCAGCTCAGTACACTTTTAGGTGTACTGAGCTGTTTTGCATGTCTCCAGGCCTTGTTTATAGTTGTGGGGGACATTTTTATGAATGGGGCTAAGGTGACTGTGGACTGATGGCAGCGCAGTGTGCACTTCCCCATGGAAATGAGGGATTGAGGGATTGCTACTATTATGAACTGATTGCTGCGCTCCCACAGGGAGATGAGGATTAATTAAATTTTCTCTACCCTCATGGTCAGCCAGTTATCTTATTGTGTACCCATCTTTATTTATTTATTTATTTATTTTTATTTATTTAAAATTGGTGACCGGGAAAGGTACACTGAGCAGAGGCTCATTTCCAGGTGTGACCCGGATACAAGGTTTACACAGAGGTATACAGAAGTACAACAATTTATGGTTACAGACAGTAATTGCAACATTTGCTAAAGTACAACAATTTTTGAATTACAGACAGTAATAGCAACAACTACAGACAGTATGTACATCCTATAGAAATATGGTATAGACATTAGTCTTTACAGAATGGTAATATACAAGCACTGAAGAGACAATCATGTTTACAGTGTGGTATAATCAAGCACAGGAATAGTATGGCTTAGAAGCAAGAATTCAGTACAGTAAGAGGCAACATGTACAAAATGCCTGTATGTGGCCTCCTAGAGAAGGTTAGGCCCTAGTAGGGGAGGGTACCATGGGGCATCTTTGGCAGAAAAGGGAAGGGAGGAGCCTGAGGAATTGTTTAATGGCTGAAAGGGAGGAGGCCTGGTGAAGGTGGAAGATTGTTCCATAGGAGGGGAAGATGGTAGGAAAAGGCGGCTTGCCCAGTAGCAGAGTGGGGGCATGGAAGAAGGAAAGTGTGAGCATCCCTGTGGTGGAGGGAGTAGCCTTGAGGATTGGCTGGTGCAAGGCAGGAGGTAAAGTAGGGGGGCAAGGAGCCTAACCAGTATTTAACTATGAGGGAGGCGCTGTGAATGGTTCTCCTGTGGGAGAGTGGGGCCAGGGAAAGAGTAGTGTAGAGGAGGCAATGATGGGTGAGTGGGGGGGTGGCAGTGGTGAAATGACAGAATGAGTTGAGTCTTAGCTTATGTACTCTTGGAATGGGGTGAGCATTAGTGTTTGCAACCCCAAGGCACAACCCTCACACCTGTTCCTGCATGCTGGGAAGGGATGGGGTGTTAGAGCTGAAAATAGAGGTTGGGGGTGGTGTGTTAGGGTTGGGAACCCTAATATGCCCAGAGAATTTCAGACCAAAATCCCAAGCCATTTTTGTGCAGCAGCATGACAGAATTTGACAAAAATGGTAATTTATACATTTTTTGAGATACCATATCTCCATATCTGCACATCTAACTGGAACCTTTCTTACCAAATCAACAGATAATTGGTTCCTGATGGAGAATGCAAAATGTCATCCAAATCACTTTGATGGCTGCAAAGTTGTTAAACCACAACATTTTCAGTTTAACATAGAAATGAAAGAATTTGACAAAAAAAATCATTTACACATTTTGAGACTCTATATCTCCACACCCCCACATTGAACTAAAATGAAACTTACAATATCAAGAGATCTTTAGTCCCTAATGAGGCATGCCAAATGTAATGCAAATCTCCAGAATGGTTGCTAAGTTATCACAGAACAAAATATTCAGCTTAACAAAGAAGTAAAGAATTTTGACAAAAAAACAGTGATTTACACATTTTGGGACTCTATACCTCCATGCTGTCACATCCATCGAAACAAAACTTACCAGCTCGTGACCTTTCTGCTTCATGATGGAGCGTGCCAAATGTTTTCACATAGCCTGAACTATTTCAAAGTTATTAAAGCACAAATTATTAAGTTTAACATAAAAGTGAAGAAAGAATTTTACAAAAAAATGGTGATGTACACATTTTGGGACTACATATCTCCAGACTTACTGAGCCAACTAAAATGAAACGTGCCAAGTCAAGAGAACATTAGTTACTGCATGCAAATGCCACATTTTATGCAAATTGCAAGAACAGCTGCAAAGTTATTGAAGCACAAAGTGCAAATGAATCAAAGAAAGCATTTGACAAAAAAATGGTGATGTACACAATTTGGGATTACATTTCTCCAGACTTGCACATCCAGCTGGAATGAGACTTGTCACATCAAGAGACCCTTCAGATCTGAAGGCATGTCTCCAGACTTACAAGTCAACTAAAATGAAACTTGCCAAGTCAAGAGACCATTAGTCATTAACATTGACATTAGAGTGCAAATGCCAAATTTCATGCAAATTGCAAGAGCAACTGAGAAGTTATTAAACCATAAATTTCAAACAGTAAATGGTTATTTACCATTTGAACAGTAAATGGTTATTTACAATTGAAACAGTAAATGGTTCTTGCAACACTGACAAAATGTCAACACATCCCAGTTTTGGGGCTATTTGGTTGAAAAATGCCAAGGTGCAAAAACTGAGATTTAACATTGAAGTGCTGGACCAACCCTAACTATAGTGACACTACTGTGCCCCTACTATATATATATATATATATATATATATATATACAAGTATAAGTCACATGAAACTGTTCCAGCAATGAGTTGGTTTAGCATTGTTTTTACAGCTTGCAATGCATTGACAACTCATATTGCCTCATATTTTAATGCTTAACCAGCTCAAGAGCAATGATTGTAAAATGTTTTTGCAACTCAGTTGGAATGCATCTGCAGTTCAGTCATAATGCAATGCAAAACTGAGTTTTAACTCTTAAGAAACAGTTTGTGCAGGGTTTTTTAACTGGATCTAGCAAAACTTATGCAACTGTGTCAGAAATGCTAAAACTACTCATTGGCGGGACAGTTAAATGTGACTTGTACAGTAGTTAGGGTAAAAGGTAACATCTATGTTAAACCAGAATTTGTGAATGTTAGTAACATTGCAACCATTCAATGGATGTGCATGAGATTTGGTATGCATAATATGTAGAGGTAGGTTGCTTCGCTTAATCTACCAAATTCCGTGAGAATCTGTTTTGTGGTTTCTGAGGTATAGAGTGATGAAAACAAACTGAAAAAAATCCATGTTTTTTGACATTTTTTGTCCACCTGGATCTCAGAAACAGCTTTAGGTTGTGATCTGAAATTTTCAGAGAAGAAGCCTTTGCCTCAGAGATGTACATTTTGAAGGTTTGTTGAATAAATATTCATCCATTCAAAAGTTATTAAACTTTAAAATTTCTCATTGTAGCCTATGGGAAAAAAATATATGATCTGAAAGTGAAAGCAGATAAACTGCCCCAAAAAACAGTTTATTTGCCACTTCATAGCAAGAAAATAGTTAGGACTTTTGAGCTGAAATTTGCAGGGTGGCAAGCCCTTGCCCCACAGATGTGCTCTTTGCTAGTTTGGTGAAGAAATGGACACTGGTTCCATAGTTACAGCACTTCGAAGTTGCTAATTTTCCCATAGGATAACGCGGTAACTGCTATGTTAAACCCAAATTTGTGAATGTTAATAACTTTGGAACAGTTTAATTGATTTGCATGACAATTGGCATGCATAACTGCTAGGGGTTGGTCCCTTGACCTCTCAAATTATGTGGGAAACCGCGGTATGATGTCTGCGATACAGAGTGTTGAAAACACAGAAAAATCTGTGTTTTTTGACATTTCTTTATCCACCTGGATCTCAGAAATGGCTTTAGGTTGTGGTCTGAAATGATCAGGGTAGAAAGCATTCACCTCACAGATGTGCCTCTGAAGGTTTTGTGAAAAAAAATATTAATTTGTTTAAAACTTATTAAACTATTGGGGAAAAATAAATGATCTGAAAGTGAAAGCAGGTAAACAGCCCCAAAAACAGTTTCTTTGTCACTTCATATCAAGAAAATGGTTAGGGTTTTGGGGCTGAAATTTGCAGGGTGACAAGCCCTTTCCCCACTATTCTGGTTTAGTGAAAAAATGGACACTGTTCCATAGTTACAGCACTCTGAAGTTGCAAATTTTCTCTTAGGATAACATTGTGGCAGTTGTGGTGTCTTTTGGCAGCTATATCTCAAAAACATTTCAAGGTATGGATTTTTTGTTAGCGCTGCAATCAGGTGGTGAATACAACTGCAAAGAAATTTTTTCCAAAGTTCTTACGGTTCCTGAGATATTGTAACTTTTGCAGCACAAAAGTTATCTAGAATAGCTATAGGCATGCTCTATGTCTCTATATTTATGGGTACATGCCTGCACTCCTACATTTGGATCCCCTTATGCAATAATGGAAGTGCAGGGCCCTATATTATGCAGTAGTGGGAGCACAGGGCCCAGAGGACCCTGAACTCTAACACGGAGATGTGATATCACTAAAATATCAGTGCACTTATGTATAGATGGGAGCCACTCCCACATGAAAATCAGAGACAATTACAAAATGTATGCATGATCTGAGTGCAGGGTCCAGAGGGTCCTGAGCTCCACAACCACATACAAGTAACATTACACTTTCTCAAATAGAAGGGAAATTCATTGCAAAAAAAACTTCATTAATGCATTGGTTAGGGTTGTCATTATGGTGACAAAAGTTTGGAAATTCGATGTTAGGGTTACCAACTCTACCCCCACCCTAACCCACACTGTCCACACACTAGCAGGCATTGGGGTGTGCCTTGGGGCATCGGGCCTAACTCTCACCCCATTGTCCTATACTGTAACCCTCAGCTTCCTTACCAATAGAATGGAATGCGAGTTAGGGCCAACAACCCCAAGGCACACCCAACACCTGTTGATGTGTGGAGAGTGGGGGTGGGAGTGAGGGGGTAGGTTTGATGACCCTAACACTGAATTTCAAAACTTTTGTCACTTGAATGACAACCCTAACTGATGCATTAATGAAGTTTTTTGCAATGAATATATATAGATAGATAGATAGATAGATAGATAGATAGATAGATAGATAGATAGTGCCTTACATCAATTAAGCTCAGATAAGACACTCATTCTTAAAAGAACTTGGGAAGCTGATATAGGAGGTTCTCTGGAATGGGAAGAATGGGACAGGCTCAATTGATATCTGCATTTAGCTTTGTGGTCATATATTTGGAAACAATACTCATGGAAGGTGACTGTTCACTTTTTTATAGTCCCTGCAATTCATGTTAAATACCATCCTGCTGGGGGGTGTCTTGCTGGAGACATTGTGAGTGTTCCCTAGTGACACATGTCATATTTTCTGGGCATGCCCATCCTTGGCTCACATTCATGCAGATCTAGAAGCAGCATTAATAGAGATCTAGAAACATAGAAATTGTTGCCAGAAAAGAACCGCCATCCCCATCTAGTCTGCTCATAAGCCTGCCCCTTGTTTTGCAATCTCTGACCATACTGGGTCAATGGCTATCTCCTCTCTTTTCCACCTCTAGGGTTCCTTTATGTCTGTCCCATGCATGTTTAAATCCCTCCACAGTGCTTGCTCCCACTACTTCCTGTGATAGACTAGTCCATGTGTCCACCACCCTCTCCATGAAGAAAAACTTCCACACATTCTCCTTAACCTGCCACCCTACAATTTCATATTGTGGCTCCTTGTTCTTGTACTTGTACTCCTCCTATAGTGGAAGATTTCACCCCCTTGCACCTTCTTGATGCCTTTAAGGTACTTGAATATTTCTATCCCAAGTCTCTTCACTAAAGAAAGGGTCCTATAAGAGCTTGAAAAGCTCCGGGTGGACAAGGCAATGGGACCTGATGGCATACATCCCAGGGTACTAAAGGAGCTAAGGGTGGAACTAGCAGAGCCATTATCAGAACTGTTTAGTAAGTCTCTGAGCACAGGAGAAGACTGGAGAAGGGCTCATGTGATCCCGCTCCACAAGAGTGGTAGCAGGGAGGAGGCAGAGAACTACAGACCAGTCAGTCTTACCTCTGTAGTGGGCAAGATTATGTGCAACACCTGGAATCCATAGGAGCACAGGATCCAAGACAGCATGGGTTTACAACAGGAAGGTCCTGTCAAACTAATCTCATAGATTTCTTTGACTGGGTAACCAGAGTGGTGGACCAAGGAAGAGCAGTTGATGTTGCCTACCTTGACTTCAGCAAAGCTTTCAATACTGTTCCACATAGAAGATTGATTAATAAGCTGTGTAGGCTTGGGATGGGTCTTAAGTTGGTCAGCTGGATGGCAAACTGGTTGACAGGCACAAAATAGAGAGTGGTGGTAAATGGTATACAGTCAGAAGAGATGCAAGTCACAAGTGAGGTACCTCATGGATCAGTCCTGGGGCCAATTCTCTTCAATATCTTCATCACTGACATTGTAGATGGACTGGAGGGTAAGGTTTGTCTGTTTGCAGATGTCACCAAGATCTGCAACAGAGTAGATGATCCAGATGGGGTGGTCCGAATTACAAGAGATCTGGATAAACTGGCAAAATGGTCAGAAGAGTGGCAACTGGGGTTTAATGCAAAGAAGTGCAAGATCATGCACATAGGGAAGAGAAACCCTGAAGACACCTAAAGATTGGGAGGGGAGTTGCTGGCAGTCACAAGGGAAGAAAGAGACTTGGGCATCATCATCACAGATGACCTGAAATCATCCAAGCAGACCACTAAAGCAGTAGATATGTCTAGGGGGATGTTGGGGTGTATTAGTAGGGGTAACACAAGATGTAAGAGGGAGGTAATAGTCCCTCTTTATAAGACACTAGTTAGGCCCCATCTGGAGTACTGCATGCAGTACTGGAGGCCGCACCTTCACAAGGACATTAACCAAATTGAGGAAGTCCACAGAAGGGCAGCCAAAATGGTGCAGGGACTGCATCGGAAAAATATGAGGACAGATTAACAGATCTCAATATGTATACCCTACAGCAAAGGATGGAGAGAGGTGATATGATCGAAACAGTCAAACACCTTAAGGGCATTAACAAGATGAAAGAGTCTAACATGTTTCAATATAAGAAAAATAGCAGGACAAGGGGACACAGCACTAGATTAGAGGGAGGCCGATTAAGGGGTAATGTGAGGAAGTTCTTTTTCACAGAAATGGTGGTGGATGTATGGAATGGCCTATCTCTGGAAGTGGTGGCTATGAATACAGTGCAGGGCTTCAAACAGGCATGGGATAGGCATATGGGAGCAATACAGATGAGTATGAATAGATAGGCCATTGACAGAACAAAGGCTGATGGCACATTCATAAGGTAGAAAAAGAAACGGGCAGACTGGATGGGCCTTGCTGTCCTTATCTGCCATCAACTTCTATGTATGTCCCCTTGATCTCTCCTCTCCTCCAGTGAGCACATATTGAGGTCCTTTAGTCTCTCCTCATATGTTTTCTGGTGCAATCCCTATACCATCTTTGTCACCCTTCTCTGGACTGTCTCTACTCTGTCAATGTCCTTATGAAGGTGCGGCCTCCAGAATTGTATACAGTGCAACCTCAGCAGTGTTTTTTGCAATTGCATCACCACCACCCTCCTTCTGCTAGTGATACCTCTGCCTATTTATTTATTTAAAATTTGGTAATCAGGAAAGGCACACTGAGCAGAAGCTCATTTCCAGGTGTGACCCAGGGGCAAGGGGTACAAATACAACAAAGGGAATACAAATTCAAATACAAAGAAATACAGAATGCATACAAAATATACATTATAATACAGAGTATATTCATGAATTACAGTATGATACAATGTGCAAGTAAATTTCCATTATTGTATTGCATTACAGGAATAATACAGGAGAATCGACAATCAGGTAATGACAAAAGGGAGAGCATGTGGTCATAATTAATGCAGGAAGTGGAAGACAGGGCAGAGGACAATAGTAAAGTTGGGAGTTAGTGCCATTGGCAACTACAGTATGTAACGGGGTGGACAGAGGAGGCATTAAGTGCTGGAAAGGAGGAGGTGAGGTGGGTTTGAGGGGAGAGGTTAGTCCAGAGGGAAGGGAGTCTATAAGAAAAAGCTAATTTCCTGGCTGAGGTGTGTGCTCATGGGAGGGCAAAGGAGTGGAGGCAGTTCATGCATGAGTTATAGGGAGAGGGAGTAGCTTCAGTTAGGACAGAGAGGAGAGGTAGGTGGGACGAGTTCCAAACCAATATTTGTAGATGAAAGTGGAGCAGTGGGACATGCATCTCTGCAAAAGGGACTGGAGGGATAGGGAGGAGTAGAGGTCGCAGTGATGTGTGAGGGGAGGGTAATTTGAGGCAAGGTGACAGAAGGCATTAAAGAGGACATTGAGTTTGGTGAGGGAGGTGGCTGGAGCTGTGCTGAAGACAATATTGGCATAGTCAAATGCTGATAGGATTCATTTGACCAGCAGGTCATGTCTGACTGGGATGGACAGACTACCCATATGGCGATGGAGTAATCCCAGTTTGGGACATAGTTTGGATTGGAGGGCCTTACAGTGGGAGGAGAAGTCTAGCGAGGGATCAAGACTTTCTCCTAGATATTTGTAGGTCAGGACATAATCTAGGGGAGTGTTGGCTAGGGTACAAAAGGCAAGGAGGGCAGGGAGCCTGGCAAGGTTTTGGAGCCAAAAGTCATGGCTACAGTCTTTTTGGTGTTCATTTTTAGGCAGTTATCTTTGAATCATTTAGATATAGCAGTAAAGTCATGTTGAAGAGGAGTTTGGATGGATAGGGCAGAGGGACTAAATAGGAAAAATACAGTGTCATCTGCATACATATGGATTTTGGCATGGGTGCATACAGAAGGGAGGTTGTTAATAAATAGGGATAAGAGAATGGGTCCAAGAATCGAGCCCTGGGGCATGCTGGCAAGGATGGGGAGGGAGACAACACACTACAGATTTTGACTGACTAAGACCTGCCAGTTAAGTACAGTGGTGTCCCCCAGGATGAAACCTACTTTTAAAGCACTGTGCAGTATGCTGGAGCAGACCTGCCAAATAAAACAATGTAATTTCAATGGCAATGAGTCCCTATTGTCATGCAGGAAACTGTGGCATTCAGTTCATCCTGGCAGTGTCAAATTTTCCTGAATGACAAAAGGGATGAATTGCCATTGAAATTACATTGCTTTATTCGGTAGGTCTGCTGCAGCATTCTGCTGAGTGCTGCAAAATGCTGCAGAATTGGGTTTCATCCTGGAGGACACCACTGTGAGAGCTAAACCAGGAGACAGAAGCTGGGGAGAGGCCAGTGTTGCTTAGTTTGTCTAGAAAGAGAGGGTGGAAGACAGAGTCAAAGGCCTTAGCATGGTCAATGTAGATAGCTGATGTGATCTGCCCTTGGTCCATAGGTCTTTGCTAGTTTGCCAATTTCTGCTATTGCTCTTTGATACTGGGCAGTTCTGCTGGCTGTGCTTGATTAAAATATTCCTGCTATAGTTGATATTTTGCAATGTACTGACTGCTTTTAACTCTGGGACTGGTGTGTTTAATATGGGATAGCACCATGTATTCATGAAGACTCCCCCCTTTTGCACTTTGTTTACAGTACATTGGATTTGTGCTTCCACACTATCACTTTCATGCATCACAGTCCTCGCCACTCAGTATGGTTTTCATTAGGGGTGTGCAAGGGACAAATACTGTTTCCCAAATACCACAAATAATTCACTGTTCTCTGATATGAGTAATGAATTGTGACACTAATTTTCATAATCAGGAAATCATTTAAAAAAAGTTAAAAACAGCCCCCCAGCCCAACTGTTTATTCCTACACAACCACCTATCCCCCTACCCACCCTTCCACCCACCCCACACCAACAATTTGTGTTTAAAAAATGATCCCACGATGGCCAACCAGTACAACCACCTGCCTCCACAGTTGGTTGCCATTTCTAGTAGTGCTAATGTTTAGGTCCTCTTTGAAAGCAGCAATACACAAGTCCCAACCTCCTCCCACCCAGAACCCACAGTTTGTAATTGAAATGGTCCCCAGGAATGGGAAGGCAACCAACACAACCCACCATCTACCACAGCTGGCTGCCTTTTTGTAAATTAATGCATTTCCACACTTGTTCACATTGTAAAGCCGCTGATCACATAATCAGCTGTTTACTATGTCAGCAAGCACAGAAGTGCTTTCATTCACAAGAAGGCAGCCAGCCATGAAGAGCTGAGCTGTGTCGGTGCCGCCTTGCCATGCCTGGGAAGAACCTCAATTAGAAAATGTTGATGCTGGGGGGATAGGATCTGGGTGCTGTTTCCAGTGTGGTGGCATGGGGGGATTAGCTATTACTTTCAAAGAGGACCTAAACATTAGTGATAGTAGAGACAGCAGCTGATGTGGAGATGGATGGGTTCTACTGGTCACCCACTGTGGTATTATTGTTTAAACATAAACTGTGGGTGCTTAGTGGGAGGGAAAGTGGATGAGTTGATGAGGTTGCGTAGGTTTAAACAGCTGGGCTGGGGAAGAGGGTGTGGGCCTTTTTTTAGCGCCCTTCCCCAGAACATGAATGACAAATATGAATACTGAATTCCGAATATTTGGGGACCCAAACATCAATATTCAGCAGAATATATTGAAAATTAGGTATTCACCCACCAATAGTTTTCATCAACTTCATGACGCTCTTGCCTCATTTAAAAGTCTCAAAAAGTTTTTTGTGGTGCTATTCTTTTAAAAAATGCGGGCTTATGAGTCCATTGTTTCTGCTTAGGTGCCCTATGTGGAAATTACTCCACCCTTTGAGACCTCTCCCTGACCCTGCTTGCCTCTTGTTCCTAATAATCCTTTTAAAGATGACCCATTGTGTTTTGTATCCTGATATAGTCTCATTGCTGACTGAATTGCTGGGAAGACTGCTCAATCTGTACACTACCCACACCATGAAAATTACTTTTGGATGTCCTTTTTGAAGTTCTACTACTTCTGTTTGTAAATTCCACATTTTAATAAAGGAACAGGGAACATACTTAAAATGGGCTCATGGGTACTGTAAGTACTGAATGTTTCTGGCACATCCTTATTTTAATACAATGCCAAGCACCTTGCAAAGCTGTCTTAAAATATGTAATCCATGCAGTCTGCACTTTTTGAGGCACTCAGTTCAACTAAGGCTATTGATCCATATACAGTGTAGTATTTGGAAATCTCTGTGACACAATCAATAGGCTAATTATACATGGCACAAATAAAAGTGTTCATTTATTAAATTGGATTACCCATCACACCTTGCATTCAGTTAAACTGAACTAATTTATTCAATTCTTTTCAGGATCAGTGGTTTGTGTCAGAGGTATAAGGATTTCAGATACACACCAGAATGATCTGCATGCAGAATCTCAAAGTTAGGTGTGTTCTAATTAAGGAATAATGCATGACAGGGTGTGTGCCATGCTGGGATAACATCATGCTTTAGATAGTTGGCCATGAGGTCACAGGCTAAGTATGTCTAATACCCTAGACATTACATTATCGCAGGATGACACACACCCTGGAATGCATTATTCCAATAATACAATGGTTATTTTGTAATGAAAAAAGTAAAATTTTAAATATTTTGTGTCATTTCTTTTGAATGGGCAGGCATACACAGAACAAAATAGTGCTGTTTTAATGTTTTGACCAGTAGGAGGAACTGCTGTGCTGTTATAGTGGGTCTACAGTATCTCCACTTGAAATTTAAATGATCCTCTGTACCTCCTTCCCTCAAAGTGTCTTTTTATTCTTTATGTTTTTTCTCTCACTCGTTATTGCCAACCTCTGGCTTGCTGTGTTGAGCACAGCTGTTCCTCTGTCTCCACCCCCGCCCCACCAACCTGCAGTTTATGTGGTTTCTCTCCCTAGTCCCCATCTCGCTGAGCCATGGTTTGCACATTTAACACTGTGATGGTTTTCAATTTTATCTGGCTCTCTTAGTACAGTTGGTGCTTCTTCTTGGAGACAGAAGGGATTACACATGTGTGAGTGAAGTGCCATGTGGCAGTGGTTCCCCTTCAAAGTCCATGATCTGAAGCAGGAGCGGGTCTCCTAGTTAAAGATCCATTGCAGTGGAAGTTCAGGAATGGATGTAGGACAGATCTCAGTACCCCAGATGACAGTTGGCTCAGTTTGCATCTGCAGCTTGGATCAGGAGTGCCTCAGAATTTATGCAGTCCCTTGGCAATTTGAAACCGGCACCTTTCAATGCACCCAGACTGATGGGCAGCTTCTGGCTAGTGGGGGTGGGGGTGGGAGGGCAGGCCTGCTTTAGCAGTATCTGGGTAAGTCCTGTCACTTTTTTTAATGGCTCAGCAAAGGTGATCACAGTCTGGGGCGGGGCTTCCTCACAGCAAAGAAGCAGCCCCTGTGACCCCAGAATCTGTGGAAAGCCTCAGAAAAGAAAGTCACTGGCAGTTTGAATGTGGCACTTCTTTCCACTCTTCTCAGGTCAGCAGCTCACACCAAACAGGGGAGGTCAACAGCAGTGGTTCTCCACTGATGTCCATGATCCAAAGCAGGAGCGGGTCTCCTGGTCAAAGGTCCATTGTATAGGGAGGTCAGAATTAGCTGTAGGGCTGACCTCAATACTTCCAATGACAGCTGGCTCAGTCAGCATCTGCGGCTTGGATCAGGAATGCCACAAAATTTATGCAGTACCTTGTCAATTTGAAACTGGCACTTTTCAGTGTGCCCCAGCTTATTGGCAGCTTATGGCTAGTGGAGGACTGGTGGGAGGGCAGTTCTGCTTTAGCAGTATCCAGGTAAGTCCTGTTGCTTCTTTTAACAGCTCAGCAAAGGTGATCACAGGCTGGCGTGGAGCATCTTCACAACAAATCAACATCCCTCATGACCCTAGAATCTGTGGAAAGCCTTCAGAAAAGAAATTCACTGGCAGTTTGAATATGGCACCTCTTTCCATGCCTCTCAGGTTGGAAGCTCCAGACAAACAAGGGAGGTCCACAGCAGTGGTTCCCTGCCGAAGTCCATGATCCAAAGCAGGATCAGGTCTCCTAGTTAAAGGTCCATTACATGGGAAGGTCAGGAATCAGCTGTAAGGCAGACCTCAGTACCCCCAGTGACAGCTGGCTCAGTCAGAGTCTGCCACTTGGATCAGGAGTGCCGGAAAGTTTATGCAGTCCCTTGGCAATTTGAAATTTGCACTTTCTATATGCCCCTACTGATTGGCAGCTCCTTGCTAGCAGGGGCTGGTAGGAGGAAAGGTCTGTGTTAGCTGTCTCCTTGTAAATCCTGTTGTTTCTTTTAATGGCTCAACAAAGGTGATTACAGGCTGTGGGGGGCTCCCTCACAACAAAGCAACAGCCTTCATGACCCCAGGGTCAGTGGAAAGCCTCAGAAAAGAAAGTCACTAGCAATTTTAATGCGGCACCTCTTTCTGTGCCTCTCAGGTTGGCAGTTCCAGATGAACAGGGAAGGGCCACAGAAGTGGTTCTCCAATGAAGTCATGATCTGAAGCAGAAGCGAGTCTCCTGGTTAAAGGTCCACTGCAGGGGGAGGTCAGGAATTGGCTGTAGGGCAGACCTCGGTACCCCCAATGACACCTGCTTCAGTTGGCTGTTTATTCCTTTAATCATTACCCCAGTTTTATAAACAAACAAACAAAAAAAAAATAATTGAGGCTTATACAGGAAATGACATCATCAGTAATTTTATAAAAAAAAAATCATTCTAATTTGGTCAGGAACATGAAGCATAGTAGCATGTTTTCATGTTTTTAATATTAATACAAATATAAAAATGAAGTAATATATAGTAATGTTAATAAAAATAGTATATTAATAACATAATAAATACTAGTATTAATTTATATTACTGTATTTACAAAACAATTAACAGGTACACTTTTTCATAGTTTCATGGGATACAGACAACAGTCACCCCTAACTTCATCCTTCTCCACAGGGGCCTGCTTCGCTGTGCCTAGCTTCAGTCATTCCACTCTTCATTTTAGTATTACACAAACAAATAAATGTCAATCCTAATAATTAATAATAATAATCATAGTACAAAAATCAATAATATAGGGAGGGTGCATGAGCTGCCATGTATAGAATGGCAGCTTAAATATATAGCTCCCTCCTGCCGTGTTTAAACTTTGTTTAATTATCCATTATTCTGTGCCTCTGTTAAGTAGTTATACACTAGTTACCTGGCTGATCCTTCGCCATAATAGGTTCTGCTGTTTTGTCTCCAAAGTGAAGACCAACTGAGACTACTTAGTATATTGAGCCACACTGAGTGTGAGACGCCGCAGTTCTAATAATGACAACTCCTGGATCCCATGTCACCATGGAGCTAGCTGACCTCTTAGACATTCAGGCGATGTAACAATCACTAGTCAGTGACATCCCAATGATAAAAGAATCTGCTGCCCATCTCAACCAAAGAATGGAAGAAGTGAAAATGCAAGTTGCGGCCACTTAACAGTTTACATCACAAGTTGAGATGGACTTGGCTCGGCAGGCTGATCAGATTGCACATTTGGAACAGTGGGTTCACTTTTTACAATCTAAATTAGAAGATTTAGAAAAAAAAAACTGGTGCAATAATCTCCGGATCATGGGGGCACTGGAAGGCTTGGAGGGGCTGAACATGTGTGCATTTCTTCAGCTCTTTATCCCACAACTCCTGGGTCACCATTAGGACACCCCCTTAGAGGTGGAAAGGACTCATCAATCCTTAGGCCCCAAACCAGCTAGGAGTCTCCCTCCCCATTCCATCATTACCTACTTTTATGTTTCTTATTAAAGAACAAATCCTTCATTTGGCAAGGGAAAAGGGACCCCTTAAGAGGAATGGTCATACAGTCTACTAATCTACTATTCCAAGACTGTGGCAGCTACTGTAAGAGGAAGGCTTTTGGGCCCATACATAAGGAACCAGCTCTGCAGAAGGTACAATACTCTTATCTGCTATCCTGCTGTGCTACATGTTTTGTGGGAAGAAAGATGGTTACAATTTGAATATTTACACTAACCGCAGCAGTTTGCATCCAGTATCAAATAGTGGACTGGGCCTACCACTGCCCCTGCTAACACTGTTAATACACCCACTCTCCATAAAGGGTCAGCTCCAAGAGCATCCTTGTCCATTTCCTATCCACAGAACAGCTAGCTGGCCATCCATCTCACCAGGGACCTAGATCTACCTTGTTCCAAATTTTGAAAGGGAAGCTGCACAGACAGTTAAACCAAAGTGACAATGGGAAGGGAGGAAGAATGGCCATGCCCAGCAGTCACTATTCTCTGCTACAGAGGATCCATCTTTAGAGTAACCTGCCTTGAAATCCTCCTCAAGGCTTTCCACCTCCAGTCTCCCTGGGTGGTTTAAAACTCCAGATCCTAAGCAACCCCTCATCTCTCCAAGCCGATCCCCTGATCAACCTCAGCCTCTGGACATGGACCGGGCTGACTATCCAGAGTAGGATCTGATTGCTTCCTTGTTGACAGAGGATTCTACTGTAGCATCACAATCCCTACCTCAGTCCAATGATGAGGATGAAACTGCAGACACTAATTCCAAGAGATTGGACCCCTCTACCTTGCCTGCGGATACTCTGACTGCAGAAGCTCCTGCCTGTGGCTCATGATGGACTGAGGGGGTGATTTGTCCAACTATACCAGAATATATCCTAGCTGGTATCACCAGATGCTTAATGTAGAAGACTGTCACTTTCTGCGCCCATAGTCAGGCGGGAGGAGAGGGGGAGTCCACTTCTTTGACTATGTGAGTATCATCTGTGTTTTTTCTTACATCAGGTATTGAACTATAGGGATTTTCTGTATTTGAGGCCACCTCTGGTAAGGTGGTGACCTCATTGGTTCATGACTTAACTTTTGCTTTCCCCTCCATTATTATTTTTTTGGTAGATTGTTTGGCTTTTTAAAGGGTTGGGTCTGCAACGTTATATAGATAGCTCCTTTACCATGGGATGCTGTTGGTTCTACTTGAGGGGAAGCTACCCTGCTGGGTATTGGGTTTTCCTTCTTTTTGGGTTCAGAGGTCTTTGGGTTAGACACGGCAGGAGGGTATCCCATCTGCCTCTTATGGTTACTGGCTGATACATAGGATGTCTTCTCTTATGCCTGCTGAGGAGGGGGAGAGTGTGGGTGGTTTTCTAATACAGCTTTACTGACCTCCTTCCGCTTGCTATTTGTTTCTTAATGTTTACCTAGGGCTTTCTGGGGTAGAAATCTGCCATTTTCAGCTAGTGCAGAATGCGGCAGCATGGCTTTTGATTGGGACCTCTCAGTCCTGCCATATTTCTCAGGTGCTGCACACTCTGCACTGGCTTCCAGTACAATGTCAAATCACCTTTAAAGTTGGTCTTCTGTCTTATAAAGCCCTACACAGACTCAGCCCTGACTACCTGAAAGAGCTTCTGGTTCCCTACCACCCCGGGTGATCGCTTCTCTCAGCTGGCGAGGGGTTGCTAGAGATTCCTAGAGTATGTTTAAAATCATCTGGGGCCCAGGCATTTATGCATGCAGCCCTTCTCTTTGGAATTCTCTACCCTGCCAGTTACAGGAGTGTGCAACTGTGGAGGGATTTAAAAGAGGCCTGAAAACTTACCTTTGGTATTATGCTTTTGGTGACTGATTTATTTGTTTCTTGTTTTATTTTAATTGAATCTTGTTTTATTTTAATTGCATCTTGTTTTATTTTAATTATGTTGATTGCAATGTTTTAAAATTGAGAGGCACCTTGGTTTTGGAAAGGCACCATAAAAATAAAGTTGTATTATTATTATTACTTAGGAACCCTGATTTTGTCACGTGGGTATGTTATATTTTGTCTTTTCCATCATAATATAGGAAATTGTCTCTCTATTTTACTTTGACACTTCATGATTCCCAAAGGGTCCTTA
Organism: Neoceratodus forsteri; assembly: GCA_016271365.2. Lineage (NCBI taxonomy): Eukaryota > Metazoa > Chordata > Ceratodontiformes > Ceratodontidae > Neoceratodus > Neoceratodus forsteri. The sequence goes on along the minus strand of CM057458.1, from coordinate 1,108,578,463 downwards.
ATTGTTAATGTTTGTTGGTTATTGTATTACCAAGTTAGGGATGTAGGTTGTTTTTCATCTTCTTGTTTAGATTTGGGGATGAGTTGCTCTGTTCATTGTTGAACATTGTTTTTGAAATTATTTACTTTGTCAGTGTGAAATTCGATACTAGTTGTAATGTAGACTTAAAAGCACCACCTTTACTCTTTTTTTCATTAACAGATATGGCATCACCCAAGGGTCCCTCTGAGTTTTTTCTATTAGGGTATGGTTTTGCTTGGACATGGTGAACTTAAAAGTGCTGAGCTCGAATGTGCAGGGCATGAATCACCCTATTAAACAGAAGAAGATCTATTCATTCCTTAATTCTTCCAAATGTGACATAGCCTTCTTGCAGGAAACCCATCTCCTTAAAAGAGAAGCTGGTAAGCTGGTGAAAAGTTGGATGGGGAAGGCTTTTTCTAGCTCCTTTTTAGCTAAGAAAAGGGAAGTCTTGATCCTGGTTCGCAAAGGGTGCCCTTTGCAAGTTATGGATTCTATTATAGATAGAGAGGGCCATTGGCTTATACTGCAGGCTCACATTTGTGGAACAGATCTTCTTCAGGTAAATATCTATGATCCCAATGTTGATTCCCCAGACTTTTTTCTAGCAGTCACTCATTCAATTGCCGGAAAAGTGGTAGACTCTAAAATTATTATTCAATGGGGGATTTTAACCTTGTTTTAGACCCAACTGTGGATAGATCCCCTCCAGAGACAGGAAACCCATTGCACTCTAAATCTAGGAAAATTGTTAATCAATTATGTTCTGAACTAGGCCTCTAAGATTATTGCAGGCTTTTTCACCCGAATGTACTCAACTTTACTTTCCAATCACACAGGTTTAAAACCTGCAGTCGGTTGGACTATTTCCTTTTAGCTCATTGATTGTGGGAGATTTATTGGACGTCTCCATCCTTTCTATTATTTTATCAGACCACACACCTATTAGTTTGTTCTGCTTCCTTAAAAACCCTTTCAGTAAAACACCTAGATGGCATTTCAACCCTGCACTTTTGTGTTTGGAAGAGTTCTGCAATTGGTTACAGAATGAAATGCAATTTTATTTTGATTCTAATGCTTCCCCCAAGGTCTCAATGTTTACCCTATGAGAGGTGTTCAAGGCCTTTCTTAGTGGCTGAGTAATTTTATGTGTCTCCAGACTTATGAAACAGTGCAAACAGGAGGTATTGGCACTTACTAAGAAAATTAAGGCATTAGAGGTAGCAATTTACATGTCACCTTTGTCTTAAGACTCACAAATTATGGAACTTACCTCTCTCAGGTATAAGTTAAATGCGACTTATTCTCAACAAGCCACCACAGCTTTATTTTTCCTGAAGCAGTCGTATTGGGAATCCAGAGACACAGTGGGGAAGTTGCTTGCCTACAGGTTGAAAAAGAAAGCCATGGAAACCTCAGTTCCATTTCTGAAATCGAATGACAACCATATGATTTCAAACCCAGTACAGATGGCTTGCCTCTTTTGAGAGTTTTATTCAACTCTTTATCAGTCATCTGTAACCCCCAATGCAGAGGCTTATGAGGCCTTTTTTTAATAAGTTAGATTTGCCCCATCTACCTCTGGAAATTGCTCAAACATTGGAGGAGGATATTGCACTGCAAGAGATTAAAGCTGCTATTCATTCCTTGGCTCCAGGACCAGATGGCCTGGGTTCAGTGTTTACCGAGCTTTTGAACCCAAGTTATCCCCTTAGTTGCATAAACTGTTTTTGGCCATTCAAGAATCTGGTACCATGCCTCCTTCTCTGCAAGAAGCCACTATCACTGTACTGCTGAAACCCAACAAGGACCCCACGAGGAGTTCTAATTTTAGACCTAGCTCCCTGCTTAATATGGACTGTTAAAGTTTAGCTAAAATCCTGGCTCTCCACTTGGAGAAGATCCTACTGTTGGTTATGCACAAATCACAGGCTTCGTTCATGAGGGGGTTATCAGGGCAGGGATAATATGTGAGTTGTGATTAATTTAATACAGATTGCTTCTTAAGAGCCAGACTCTGCTGCTGTGGTTGCAATAGATTCCGAAAAGGCATTTGACTCTATTGAATGGCAATATCTCTTTTGCACTCTTTCAGCTTTTTAAAACAAAAAAAAGCTTTTGGAGTTGGGGCAGTTTTTCTAAAATAGGTTCAGTGTGTATATTCCTAACCACAGCCAAGGTTCTGGTTAAAGGTGTTCTATTTGACACTTTTCTTTGTTCCAGGGCACAAGGCAGGGCTGTCCATTGAACATGGTGTTGTTTCTGCTTGCTATGGAGCCTCTTAATGCTGCGTTGAGGCAACATCTGGAGATTCATGGGGTAAACATAGGGGGGCACTCTTTTTCTACTTTATGTGCCGAGAACTTACTGTTGACATTATCCAAGGGGGAGTTTTCTCTCCCATTGGTTTGGAAGGTTCTTGATACTTTTAGTACCGTATCCGGATTGAAGATGAATTGATCAAAAACAGAAATCCTTCTCCTTTTTAAGGCAGACTCTCGCTGTGCAACTATGTATCCGAAAGCCTTAAGATGGGCCCCTAGGAGGATAAGGTATTTAGGAATGTTTATCTCATCCAATTTACAAGGCATGTGTAATATACAAGATCTTTTGAATGGTCTAGCTTTTGATATGAATGAGTGGGGTAAATTATTTCTGTCCTTTCCTGGAAAGATAGCTACTATAAAATTGATGGCTTTTCCCAAATTATTTTATTGTTTGAGTAATTTAGCTATGCCCATTTCTTCCAAATACCAGTTTAAAATAGACAAATTATTTTCCAATTTCATATGGGATGGAAAAATTCCTCACTTTAGTAGGAAGACACTTAAGGCTCCGGTTATGAAGGGCAGATACAATATGCCTTGGCCATGGGCATATCATCTGGTAAATGGCTATAAGCAATGTTTTCATTGGCTTCATGTAGATAAAAAATGTAACCCTTATGGGTTGACGTTGAGCAATCCATTGTTGGGATTCTTCCAGTTGCTATGCTGTTAAGGGATCCCTGCCCAGTTATTCAATTTTGTACAGCCCCTATGAAATATACCAGGCAAGTATGGTGTATGGTGGCTAAACTTTTAAGTTGGAATCATAGTTACTTGGTGCCTTATGAGCCGTTATGGAACAGCCCATTTTTACGGATGGGGGGGCTCCACAATTTTGTGGGTATCATAGTCTTTTAAAGGAATTTTCCATGGTGGGGAACCTTTTTCACCTGCAGAGTGGTATGCTTAAATCCTTTTCTCACTTGCAAGATGATTATGGTCTCCCCAGTCAAGATTTTTGGAGTTTTTTTTTATAAATAAGACATGTTCTTGTTACTAGGTTCATGAAGGGTTACACCTTGGTTCAGTCAGATCTAACCACTAAGCTGTGGAAATGGTCTGCAAATCCCAAGGGGAATACAGGTATCATCTATAAGCTTGTGCAAGAAAGACATACTCCAGACTGGGAACTTCACAGGTTACAGTGGGTAGAGGAGTTGCAAGAGCCTATTGATGCAGATATGTGGGTTAGATGTCAGGCTGATGCTCACAGGCTCTTTTTTGACCCTAAGGCATAACACATACAAAAAAAGATCCTGGGCCAATGATATATGACTCCTGTTAAACTAGCCCATATGGGTTTATCTGACTCTAATCTATGTTGGAAGAGTCCACAGGAGCCAGGATCTCTCTACCATATATTAAATAGTTATACCTTAATGAGGGGGTGGTGGAGAGAAATTATCACAACCATAGAATGTACAGTATAATAGCTGGAAAGGTATCCCACTCTGCTTGTATGTGGATACTAGGTGATTCTTCACTGTTAGTTGCATCAATTTCACATTTTAAGGAATTTATTTTTGTGGCAGCTTCAGAGGCAAAAAGACTGCTTCTTCTCCACTGGTGTTCTGCTTCCCTCCCATCAACTAATCAGTGGTTGCAAATGGTGTCCAAAGCATCCTCTTATTTATAGATGCTCCATTGGAGAAGAAGGTCTATGTTAAAATTCCATAAAGCTTGGGATCCATGGTTAAGGTTTATTGGGGTGACTGGATACATTTTATTTGTATGTACTATGCACAACAATACCTATTTGACAATCACACCGTTGCATCCCAAGTGTGTTAGCTGCAACTTTGTATGAGCACTCCAAGTATCTTAGCTACAATACTGTTAAAGCCATCATCCTTGTAATATCCACACTCAATGCACAAACAATGTTAGAGTGACAGTTGCACCTGATGTACTGTATTGTATTTACTACTGTTATCTGTGTTATGCAATGTGTCGTACTATTTGTATTACTTCGTATTGTTTCTTTTACTGTTATTGATGAGAACCCTTTGGAAATAAGTCTATGACTCAAAGGTTTGTAATTCTGAAACTTTCAAATAAATAAATAAATGCACTTTTCACTGTTATTGGATTAAAATTGTTCTAGAAGGGCGACCAGTCATACATATATATATATATATTATATATATATATATATATTAGATTCAGTGTGATTAATAGGCAGAAAGGTGGTGCTTTATGTTTTGTTATGCTGTTTTATTTTGAACTGCATTCTCATCCCTTGTTTTTGCCTTTTTTGGATCTGGAAAATTAGAAAGTTGCATTTCTGAGATAGTGTTTGATAGTTTCAATTCTCTTCTATTATGACTTGTATTTTTCTTATAATTTCATGCTTAATTGGTGCTATGTTTATTGTTGTTCGCTGACTGTGTAACTTGCTTATAAGCTGAATAATCAATAAAATGTTTCTATACAAAAAAAATCAATAATACAATGACTACAGTTTTTTTCTAGTGTGCCTAGTGTAATGTTATCAAAAACATCATCCTCTCCCTTGGGGCCTATTCTAGTGTCTCTAGCTTCAGCCACTCAAAGCTTGTCCTCTTCCTTATACGTTGGACAGGAATCATTTTTGGAAATACTGGTGGCCTACAACCATGGGGTGCTGTATATATCTATATCATCCTAACAGCAAACTTATGGCCTCACCCCTTGCTTCCAATCACAACTACCAGCACTGAAAAAGCAGTCACAAAAAAGTATTTTCACATTTCTTCAGCCTTTTATATACCATGTGACCTTCCCAACTACAATATTTACTCTATGTGAAGTACAGCTGACTTCAACACCAAAGCTCTTTACATAATTTTGTTAAGTACACTATGCCCCAAATTTGGCAAAGTAAGTTCACTTCATGAAATTTTTGTGAAAGGCAAAGTTTGTAACTTTGTCACACCTTCACAGCACAGTAAATGCTTACAACGGCTCTATTTTTTTTTTGCCCTCCACTTTGGCAAGCAGTGGCATTTTCAAAAGATATTGATATAGTACATGAAACAGATTAATAGACAGTTACAGAAAAATGAAAATTTTCATCTATCAAGTCTGCCTTGAATTATATGTTTTTACCTAGGTTGATAAGATCCCTATCTGAACTGCAATACACTGAGAGTTGCTTTACACATGCCATATGCTGTATATCTCTCTAAAACGAAATAAGTGATATTTGAAGACTTTTGCCTTCTATTTTGCCATGACAGTTTACTGCCAGCTAACATGAAAAGACATTCTTGTGACCAGAAGCAGTACACGGTCAGAAAAAGGGAGAGGTTTTAATTGTGTTTCATATGTAATTCCCAGCTTAGGGCAATACAACTGTGTCTTTCCAAACCCAACTCATCAAATTACATCACATCACAGACATACCTTAAATTAATTTCAATTTCAAAAACAGATATATCGTTCTGCTATACTATTTTCCATTAGTTGTCTCACTGTGTTTATCCTGGATTTCCCAAGAAAGAGGCTTACACAGTAGTGGTGGGTGCTCAGATCAGCCAATATTTATTCTATATATATATATGACCCCATATATCACAATTTCATAAAATCATATTTAAAAACTTGAAGATCATTGGTCCCGACTTTCCAATGTCTTCCCAATTTTTATACATTATACAAAAGTTCCACACATTGATTATTCATTTCTTATGTATTCCTCTTTCTTCATCTTCTCACCCCCTCAGACATAGAATCTGGGGGGCCCTTCTCCTTCTACTTAGGAGGTAATGATGTGACACCCATTACCGCATCTCTTCTCCTCTTTTCTTTGTTCTCCATTTGTGTGTGTTCTCCCCCCCCCGGCAGCTCTTATCATCTTTCCGTATGCACTCTTTTCACTTTTATCCCTTCTCAGCCATCCACCTTTGGCTGTCCTCCTCTTTGTCATTCTTGTTCTCCCTTTATTTATCCTATCCAGCCGTCCACCTTCAGCTGGGTCCAGATCTTATCCTTCTTTCCTCTCCCTTTTGGGTGGGTGGGTGGGTTTTATTAATCTGGTGAGTAGCAAGCTAAAGAGGCTCTTCCTTCCTGCTGCCCCTTAAAAGGCCATCATAGCCCATCCTCTTCCTGCCTATCCTAGCCAATTGATTGACACTCCAGCCCCTCAAAAACTCCACCCCTTTGTGATGTTATCTCCTTGTTCCCCTCCCTCCCCCGTCTTTTCCTCTGTCACCACTTTTAGCTCCTCCCCTTTTATTTTATGTCATTCATTTGGCCCTTCTTGGGTGGTCACCAGGACCACATGGTCTGCCCTTTAGAAGCAAACTCCATTATTCTTAATTTTTTTAAAGAATTTATAGACATGAGAATAATTTCATAATGATGCTAAACAGGAGAAAAATGGGTAATCACAATGCAACCCCATTATGTATCTTTTTCTTTCTTTCTTTCTTTCTTTCTTTCTTTCTTTCTTTCTTTCTTTCTTTCTTTCTTTCTTTCTTTCTTTCTTTCTTTCTTTCTTTCTCCTAAGATAGAGTGCTGTGACTGTGTGCAGGTTTCTAATAAAAGGATTTTACAGAAAATACAAAATATAGTTGCAATTGACATTTCAACCTTCAAGACCTCTTCAGGAATGCTCCATAAATAATATGCAACTATGCTTACCTTTTCATTATGGCTGTGGGCAGAGCCTACAGCCATTTTGTGATCTGTTGCCTTAAAATGGACAATTGTGGTACCTTCTGTTGACTTTTGGAAGTATCTTTCCGAAAGTCCAATGGAACTTGTAACACTCCACCATGATCGGCTGCTTAGGAGTAATGACACTATTTTGGCTATTACTTACACATTCCAGGCAAAAACTGCACATTCATGCCTCGCATACATGCACAGTTGTGCTGGCACCAGCATCTTGTGAATGGCAGAATGCAGATCTGGTGTGGCGTGAGTCTGAGATTATATTAACAGTATGTTGTCACTTTGAATTTGTGCAATTTGTAGCAATCTGTTAGGAGGTTTGTGTGTTATTACTTTGCAAGGCACTGTAAATGTAATAGGAAAATCATCCAGAAATTAAAACATACTGTAAGTAGTGTCTGCCAGAAAGAAACATGTTGTTCGGTAATTAAACTATGATAGGGAAGCACTCTGGGCATACCAGCACTGTGAACAATGCTTACAAAAATTACAGTACTTACGTCAATGCTGCAGTCCTCACTTTCCACTATCCTATGGCTCCAGTAAGGTCTGACAGCTGCAAATACAAGTTTAAGCCTAGAAATATTTTAATATGGCACTTTATTGCACAATATTTAAAAGGTTAGCACTGAGCAATGATAAGTTTTGTAATGGAATTCAGGAATAATGACAGCTTCACAATATTTAATGAAGAATACACTTTATTGTACAAGTTTTTAAAGGTTAAGCACATCTCTACCACTGCTTTTGTATGTCACCATAAGCCATGGATGGGAAGGGGAGCCCCAACAAACAAAGAAACCAACAAACACAATTGACTGCTTTACACTGATTTTACTGCAGCATCCACATCCACAGTAACATTCTAGTAGTTAAGTGAGTGGCTCTGCACCCCAAGGCCCCCCTGTCCGTGAATTATGTATACTTTGTGACTGCATAAAGAAATCTGCTGCTTACTCCTGATAACTGAAGCCTGAGTTTTTGTACTTTCTGAGCGCAAAAAGTAAACGTCAGTGGTGCTCACATAAATACTGTAATTCTGGTACACATTGTGCAATCCAGCTTTGTGCCCAGAGTCCTTCAGTATCACTAATAAGGCAAGTGACTTCATTCAGTTAGCCCGACTGCGAATATTGCACATTTATTGGCCATACAAGATAATGGAAAAATCAGCAATTGAAAAATCAAGTCCATAAAAGCAGTTGTGAACTTGACATTGAAGGACTTGAATGGATGTAAATTAATGAGCTCCTTATGCTTGGGGGAAAATACTTTAAAAAAAAAAACAAGATTTTTTTGTTGTTCTGTGGTAACCAGGTAAGGCTCACTAAGCACAATATGCATTTTCAGGGATGACTTGGGAGCACTGGGGAGGTGAAGTCACTTGGTCGGATTCATACAGTATGCAAGTGGAAATTGCGGGAATCAAACCCAGGCCTGCTGGATGTATGAAGCACATTCACAGCTCCTTACTGTAACCTGTAGTTTATACTACCAGTACACTGGATACCATTAGATAATATTTTCTATGTTGTCTGTTTGTGTTTGAGTCCCATTTTTTTATTGTGACTGTTCATATTAATATAAACACAGGCTTACTGTCTTTTGGACTTCTGCTGTGTTTGTCTACACCTGACATCCTAAATCCTATTTGTGACATCATAGTCCTTTCCATAGCACCAGACTGTATGTAATCTCACAAATGGAGATTGTGATTGTCCTCTGTAGAAAACCAACCAGCAAACTGATGAAATTTTGCTCTACAGAGATTTTGCGCATAATAGGGAGTTAAATATAGTCAATACATGAAGTACAGGTGGAAATGTTTCCTGTTTTGCTTGCTTGTTTGGTTTTCAGAATGGTCCCCGAGGTGTCAAGGAACACTTTAAAGAGGTTAAAATAAGGGGTGGGGGTTGACCCTTAGAAATGGGCAACTCAGGTCTTATAGCTAGCGGCAGCTTCAGGAATTGGTAGCCCATGACACGGGCGTCAGTGAATGGGCACCTACAATAATGGTGACCCAATCCCCAGAGCATGTCATCGGGGCTATGGTAGGGTAGGGTGGCTGGATGGGGGGGCAGTGAATGTAGTGACAGGATGTCCTATGCCATTACATGCTGCAGGAGGAGCAAGCATGCTGGCAGGGAGGGAGTGGATGTGATGGGTGTGGTGCCGTGGTGGTTGCTGAGCTGACCCGTGGAGGTGGTGGGTGGGTGGGTGGGTTGGTGACATTGGTGGGAGGGTACTGGGTTCAGGACCCGGGCACTGGTGCATTTTGTTGCGCCCAGCCTGAACCCCCCTTTTTTTTTTATGTTTTCACCTCCACATGCTCCCCTGGGTTGAGAATCCTTAAGTAGGGGGTGCGGGGCAACCCCCATAAACCATTTAAAAAGTAAGTCCCCGGCACCGTTTTGCTGTGGACCCGGGTGTCAGAGTGTCAAAATAAATTTTTAGCACTCTGAGTTCGCGATAACAGCGATCGTCTTTAGGCTTTCGCCATTATCACATAAACCCTATGAATTAAGGATGACCAGGGCATAGACAGGGTACAGAGGGCTTGTGTCTTGGAATGCATGGGAATTTGAATCCACACTGTAGCCACCCATGCGCCACTGTTGGGTCACAACTTGGGCACAGCAGATATTTTCTGGGGCATGTGCCCTGTCCTTGTACCACCAATTCCAATAGTTCTCCCTTTCTGGACAACATCAAACATTTATTTATGTTTAAACTACAGTTAGTGCTCAGGGTGCTAGGAAGACCCAAGCAGAAGACAGGAAGGCATTGCAGTGCAATGGTAGATGTTACACAAGTACATACTGTGTAAACCCACATATAATTGGTAGGCAACTGAATAGCCACACCCACATTTAAATTGCCACTACGTTACTTGTCAGTTGTCCCCTAAACTGCCTGTCGTTCTCTATCTTGCGATGGCAGTGGGGTTTGACACTGAGATCACGGTAGTAGCAGGCTGTGCGTTTTGTGTTTTAGTATTATTTGGTGGACAAATTAGAAAAGATTATGTGGGGGAACTCTTATATGAAGATTTTTAGGTGCGGAACTGTCATTTTTAAAAGTTTTAAAACTGCCTTAAAAAACACACTTATTCTAGTTAGCATTTCCAGACTCAAGTGATAATTAATGTGCTACCATCATTAGTTCTTTGATCATATTTTAATATGTTAGATTTAATTTTTACTGTTGTTTTACATGGTTTTACTACTGTACAGTGCTTTGATCAGCATGGAATTGCATTTATAAATGAAGTTTGATTTGATTTATATGTGACAGAACACACTTAAGTTATTTAGTGGAGAAAGATGACATGGGTGTGGTAGCTTATCCAAGTTTTTTAAGAGGTGGTGGAACTGAGTTCCTGTGGGCTCCTACCCAATTTATCCAGTGGTACAATACACCAGTGCAAACAAACAAATTAAACTGAAGTATGTTTACCTGGTGTTGTGGGACCCTGTTCTGTGATGCCTACTGATGGCTGATACCTGCTATAGGCCAGCTGAAGCAGCCTTCAGGTCCATGACTGAAAATGTCCTGATTTTATATAGGAATATCTGTGACCATCAACAGTGTTTTAATGAGTGGTAGAGATGGGGGAGTGGACTCTGGGAAACTCTGATCCAAGAGTGAAATTAAACAACAGACTTGGTTCCAGGAGCAAAATGGGAAGGATTTCCCTTAAAGGTGTAAGTGTGAGATTAGTAGATGCACCCCCTGTCTGGTATAATCAGTCATGCAGCAAAGGTGATGGGCTCCCCCAGTGAATTATTCCCTTTCTCAACACTGATTTTAAAGTAAATTTTACTTATCAGTCCCCACACTTTTTGTTAACAGTAGTTGAATCTTTTTGCCCACTCCTTCCCTCCCTCCCTTGATGTGACCCATTCATGGTGATGTCAGTCCCAAGAATGTAATTGATTATGACTGAATGCTGGCACGAGCTGCTACTCCCTGCAATTACTCCCAATAAATGTCTTTCAAAGCCTGCTTCATGCTCAACCCATCGTGCTTCTGATCTCATGCATGTGGGTGTGCTGTGTTGTAAAACTTACACTGTACATGCAGTCAGAATTCAAAAGTTCCACCCTCCTTGAGCACTGCTCAGTTACATTTAATGGGGTACTTTCAGATGTGCATCCAGAATTGGTCTGTGTTTCTGTTATAAGCTTGAACATTTGTAACTCTTCCTATACGTTTATTATAGAGAACAAGCATTTGTCAATGCTGAATGTTTGCTTGCTGGCATTAGCAGTGGTAGAAGTTACAGAGCTGCGTAATAGGAATGGCAGTGAAGTACTGAACTGAAGCCAACCCCACCACCACCCTACAGAGAGTGACAGGCATTGGGGTGTGCCTTTGGGTAGTCAGGCATAACGGCCACGCCATTTCACCACACCCCACCCTGCAGACACTGACAAGTGTCACGGTGTTCCATGGGGTCTTTGGCCCTTATCACACATCTTTCATTAGAAAATACAGTGAGATGGGTGCGATATAGGAGAATGGGGTGAACTTTGGGGCCGAAGAGTCCAAGGCATACCTCGATGCCTCTCACTGGCTGCAGGGTGTGGAATGGTATGAGCATTACAGGCAAGAATCCCAAGTCAAACCCCTGATGCCTGTCATTCTCTACAGGGTTGGGTGTTATGGTTGGAAACCCTAATACCTCAAGCATTTGTTGGTATTTTCACTGCAAATTTTCAACATGTTTTCTTTGTGAACCCACCTCATGAACGGGGAATATCAGTTTGTTAGTCGAAAGCTGCTTATGCAGAGCGACTACAGCATTTAGCACCACAGGTGCAAAAACATTCTGAACAGGATGTAAAAAATGACAGCTGTACTGTTCATGGGGAGGTGTAAAAAATGGCAATGTTGCAAATCTGCAGTAAAAATATTTAAAAAAATGGTGGCGTCAAGGCGTACATAGAAACTGTACAGCGCACACCGTAATATAATTAGGTTGAGGATTTTTACAGCAGATTGCCAACTCAGGCATTTTGGTGCCTCCGATCATGAACAGTGTCCAGTGATTTTTCTTTATCTGTGCCGAACAATGATTTCCCACAGCGTACGCATCTCTGCACTGAAAGTGTGACCACCGCTGCAGCCATGTTGTGAAAAATGACGGCTGTACTGTTCATAAGGAAGTGTGGAAAAATGCCACTGGTGAAAATCTGGACTGAAAATATTACAAAGTCATGAACTTATGAGGGTGCATGGAAACTGTGCAATGCTCACTCGTAACACACAGTCATTTATGGACTTTTGTCACCAAATTTTCAACATAGCCATTTTAAGACCTCTGCTCATGAACAGTGTAACTGTGATTTTCTTAATATGTCCTAAACATTGCTTTTGCACACCAACAGCACCATTGTGTGTTACATGTGCAAAAACACATGTTTGGGCAGCATATGAAAAATGGCAGCTGTACTGTTCATAAGGAAGTGTAATAAAATGGCAATGTTGAAAATCTGGAGTGAAAACATTAAATTCGCAAACTTACGAGCATGCATAGGAACTGCGCAATGCACATTCGTAAAACAGTCATTTTTATGAATTTTTTCACCAAATTTTCAACATAGCCATTTTAAGACCTCTGCTCATGAACAGTGTCACTGTGATTTTCTTAATGTGTCCCATACATTGATTTTGCACATCGACTGCGCCATTGTACGCTACATGGGCGGAAACACATTTTGGGCAAGATGTGAAAAATGACAGCTATAGTGCTCATAAGGAGGTGTGGTAAAATGGCAATGTTGAAAATCTGGAGTGAAAATATTGAAAATTCTCAAACTTACAAGCCTGCGTAGGAACTGCGCAATGCACCCTCGTAAAACAGTCATTTTTAGGAATTTTTTCACCAAATTTTCAACATAGCCATTTTAAGACCTCTGCTCATGAACAGTGTCACTATGATTTTCTTAATTTGTCCTGTACATTGGTTTCGCACACTGACTGCGCCATTGTGCGCTACATGGGCCGAAACACATTTTGGGTGAGATGTGAAAAATGACAGCTATACTGCTCATAAGAAGGTGTGGTAAAAATGGCAATGTTGAAAATCTGGAGTGAAAATATTGAAAATTTGCGAACTTACAAAGCCTGCGTGGAAGACTGCATAGCATAGCTTATAAAACAGTCATTTTTGAATTTTTGCCAAATTTTCAACATGGGGTTTTGAGACCCTTCTCATGAATGATATCACTGTCATGGCATTATTCAGGCCTGAAGGATGATTTGGTGCAGTGACTGCGAAATCACCCACCGGGCGAACTCTCGCCATGACAGTGCTTAAAAGGAAGGGTCTAAACCATGTTAGTAGTGGCTCAAAAAGCTCACCTGAGATATGCAATAAAGTTGAAAAACCCTATCTAGCCCATTATACAGCTTACGGCATTTCCTCAGTTCGCGTCGGCTTTGAAGAGTGCAGACTTGTTCCCAGTCACGAAGATCGTCGTGCCGAGCTCCGGAGTAAGTATGGGGTGAGGGAGGGTGTGGGAGGCAGGGTGCTTAGTGGGTGAGTCACCGGGTTGTAGGAGGGCAGGAGAAGTGCGTGGGACCGTTTTTATTTTGTGGGTTAAAAAAAAACGATGTGGGTCGTTTGCCACGCTGGGGGTGGGCTCCCAGCGTGGCAGCACAGAATGGCTGGGGGCGGGGAGCTGGCGGGGATTGGGCACCCATTGACCCATGATCAGTTGCCATGCTGGGGTGGGCTCCCAGCGTGGCACTAATACCGGGGGTGAGGACAGTGGGCCGCCCGATTGGACACCCCGTTGGCATGCATTATTATGAGTGGGGGGAGGGAAGCACGGTATGCGTGCATTTCTGTGTGTGTGTGTGTGTGTGTGTGTGTGTGGGGGCTGCGCGCGGGCAGGCGATATCTTATCGCTGCTCACTGAAGCCAGCTCCCCTTTCAACTATATGCCACTGCATTTTGGAGCTGTCATAGACAGCTCCAGCATGCACTGGCTTACAGGGGCTGCGCCTGCCAACACACTGACTGAATTGGAGGAGGAGGTGACACACCTCCAAAATCTTGGATGATGGCACTATGTTTCTTGCACATGCGTGCAAGCAAACATAAAAAAGGAAAGAAAAATGGACCAGAATTACAAAGCAAGTTCATACACATGATACACCTGTGGGTGACAGTTACGTGGAATTCCAGTCCACAATTTAATGCATAGATCTGCAATACATAATTAATTTCTTGGTTTTCAGATGAAATTTTGTGAAAGTTGCCAAAGTGCTGATATAGCAAACAATGCCCTGCTGTGCTATGTAGTTTGCTACCTCAGTTTTCACAGCACTTCAGGGTACTGTGCACACAATGCCTTGTGAGACCCTTTTTAGGACTGTGGTTGGCGCCTATAGCTGTTTTGCTTTCTGTGGCCTTCAATGGCCGATCATGTCAACTTTCATTGGACTTTTGGAAGTATCCTTCTGAAAGTCCAATGGAGCTTATAACACTGCCATAGTTGGCCGCTACGGAGTAACAGCTGCACTATTTCGGCTGTTACTTCTGCATTCTGGGAGAAAAGCTGCACGTGCACAGGAGCGTTACCCACTGACCACAGCTGTATCAGCTCTGGCCAGAGTGTGTTTATAGATCAATGTTGAAGTAGTCTTAACTTAAAATGATTCAATTCTAAATTATGTTTCTGTTCCTAATATGGATTTAATTTGCATGTCTGTCTGTCTCTGTCTACCTACCTGTCTATCTATCTATCTATCTATCTATCTATCTATCTATCTATCTATCTATCTATCTATCTATCTATCCATCTATCTATCTCTCTATCTATCTATCTCTCTAGCTATTGAGACCACTATCAAACATTAACACTTAGAATGAGATGAAACAGCAGCTGACACTAATACACTTTATCTGGGCAGGTTATACAGTAGGAAATAAATCACTTTTTACTGGTCTACTGATCACACCTGTAGAATGCTATTATTTGCAGCAATTATTGTCTGGTGCTATGGGTCAGAGACAGCAGGAATGTGACCATGAAGAAAAACACAGACAACAGATGCATGTTCAAAGGGAGCTCACTTATCAAAAACCTGCTTATACCTACCAAAAGAATCTGCGGACTGATGTTATCTGATGATTCCCTAATGCAGGGGAGATTGTCTTATTCTGGGAAGTTATTTCTAAAATGTATATTGTATGTGCAGAACACATCTTTGTGACTTTTTCTATAGCTATTCATTTGGCTAAGCTTGGAGCTGAGCCTCTACACTGGAAAAATCTTAGAAACTATCTCACTTTTGTTAAGAGAGAAAGGGAGAGACAGTGTTTAGTTATGTTCTGTACAGCAGTTCACATACACTGTATCTGCTTGCATGCCTATGGCTGCAGCAGTATCAGTTCTTCACTCAGACAAAGAAGCTGGCATAGAAAGGACATCAGTACAGAAGGGGAGGATGAAGAATGAATGGAGGGGGAAAGGTTAGACTATAGCATGAGGAGCCTAAAGGAGAAGTGTGTGTGTGTGTGTGTGTGTGTGTGTGTGTGTGTGTGTGTGTGTGCGTGTGCGTGCGTGTTTGGGTCGGGGGTAGGGATTTGAATTTCTATGGAAGTAGGAGGAGGATGAGGGGTGAGGACTGGAGAAGAAGGAACTGAGGTGGCAGGTGGTGGAACCTAACCAGAACGTGGGGATGAGGGGAATGCAGTGTAAGTGTTATCCGCCTTTGAGTGAA
The DNA here is from genome assembly GCA_016271365.2 of Neoceratodus forsteri. NCBI lineage: Eukaryota > Metazoa > Chordata > Ceratodontiformes > Ceratodontidae > Neoceratodus > Neoceratodus forsteri. The sequence goes on along the minus strand of CM057458.1, from coordinate 1,108,562,723 downwards.
GGGAGAGAGACAGGTAAGAGTATATGGGGGACAATGATGGGCATTGGGGAGGACAGTCAAGGGTAAAATGACAACTGGAATGGAAAATAGGTTTCTAGCTGGCCAACTTGGGTTTTGGGCAACGCTGTATACAGTCCCACATTCCTATAGTCAGATGCCAGCAAGGAAAATTATTTTCACAACAGTCTTGAACTGGGCAGGAATGCTGATGCAAGTTTGGTTCCCAAATAGCACACCCTGTTTCGTGTGGAGTTTCTGTTGGATATGTCAGTATTGCAGGAAAAGTCAAGATGATGATCCAGGTAGACAACAAGAGATTTTTTTTGTTTGCAATTCAATAAGTTTTATTAGAAGATTTATAAAACAAAATACAATACAACAATCCAAAGCAATCACAAAGAGAGTGTCAAATTATAGATGTTAACAACCGCTCCCCAACCCCAGAATGATAACAACTTAGTGTAACCTACAGGTCAGCCACATTTCCCCACCCCCACCCAACCTGAAACAACCAGAGATGAGAAAGGGAACTTCATCCAGCTTGGAGGTTCAATGTGATATGGCGAATGCAAAATAGTGATCGCCATATCAACAAGTGTACATCAGCGAAAATACATACGGCGATGTGCACTACACCAATAATAAAAACAGTGCCATTGGCACCATACTCTGAGCAACAGTAACCTTTTTTTTTTATGTGGGGGACTATGCTCCCCGCACCCCCCATTATTAAAATTATCAACTCCGAGGGGGAGGGGCCTAACATTGGGGTACAGGGGCATCTTCAGGAGAGAATAATTTGGATCGGGACACACAGGGTAAAAAATATTAAGTCCAAACCACAACCAGCATAAAAATATTTACTGCATGCAGCTAGCTCCAAACTCAGAGCCCCTCACACCACAGGTACATGCCCCTACCACTACGCCAAATGGCCAGTGGGGAACTGCTCTTTGACACTTCCTCTCATATGCTGTTCCCATAAACTTCCCTGTCATAGTTGCCGTATCTCCATTTCATGATTCTTGTCAATTACTGTCACTGTTCCCTTTCTCGTTATCCTTTCCTACTTACTCTTATTTTGGGTGGTCAAACTGAGTTGCTCATACTGAGTCACTTAATTTGACTTGCCCATATCACTGGATGCCAGCTTGGTGCTATCAAGAGTTATGAAGACCACGAGAGACTGGATTTTGACCAGTTGCTGCCTGTTGCCAGTTGTTATAGAAACTTCCTTTTTGACTTTGGGGATTAAGTGGTTTATATAGAACCAGTGCAGAACATTACTAAAATCATACTGGAGCTATGCAGCCAGTTTTAAGGCTAAGGCTCCACAGGCAGAAAGCATGGTGTTGTCTGTGTACATGTTAATAACACAGGCCCGTAGACACATCATTTAGAAAATGGAGAACAGTATAGGCTTTTAGTGAACGCCTTATCTAATCATGGAAGAAGGAGTGAGAGAATTACTTTTAATGATGTTTGGGATATATCTGCCAAATAGGAGCTGAACCATTTAACAGTAAGATTCAATTGACCAGCCCTGGCAAGCTTGTTAAGTAGTAGAGGGTGGTCAACAGAACTGAAAACCTTAGAATGGTCAATAAAGATAGGATATGTGATCAGGCCGGCACTGGGTCCAGATAGTGCCGACAACAATAGCATCGGCATGGTGCACGCAGAAGAAAGGGCGCCAATTTTTTTGGGGGGGCTCTGCCCCAAGCACCCCCCGTCACTAGGATTCTCACTCTGAGGGGGAGCAGATTCCAGGGAAGGTTACACATTTTGGGGCCATTACGGCCCCATGTAAAAAAAAATAACAAGTCCCACTGTGTGCTAAAATGGTCAGAGACCAGGATTACAACCCTGGTCTCCACCGCTACTGGCCAAGCTGCTCAATACCCCAACCCTCCACACCGTGGGAGCAGCTCAGCCAGTCTCCTGGCTCCTGGTGCTTTTATCCTGTCTACCAGACCATGGACAGTGATCAGGGGAGTGCTTACAGCATGCGCTGTAAATCCCTAGTCACTGTCCATGTGGGCACTTACCAGACTAGTGCCGTATAATGCGTCGCTATTCTGGTAGCACTCAAATGACAGGGTACCAATCATGCCCATATCAGTCCCCTTCAGGGTGGTGTCAGTGAGCCTGAGAAAGGATGATGCAGTAAAGGAAGTCTTTCTGAAACCAGATTGGAATGAGCTAAGGAAGGAGGAGGAATCAAGAAAGGGTGTGAGGTGGAAGAGACTCAGATGTTCTTGTGGTGGCCCCCGCCTTACCTTAGGATCCCATCCCTGATTTCCCCTCTCCCCTCCTACCTACACAAACCTTGTCTTCATCTCTAACTCTAGAACCCCCCCACACCTGACTGACCTAGACTATGCATGACTCCTCTACCCTGTAACCCATCTCATGTCGCTTCTACCCTCCTATACCCAAGCACTATCAGCTGCCTCTTTAGAAAGCTATATTTTGCCGTAAATGCTGCAACCACCTTGCTGTGAGAACAGAAGATCATTTCATGGTCATAAACATGAATTGCATGCTATGTAACCCTGCAGTCCTGGAAACTCACTGCTATGACACTGATCCCCACAGCTCCCCTTTTTTGCTATAAAGAACATTATGCTAGTTATCCTCCACTACACTGCTAACATCCTGGCCTCCTGTCCCATGTTGGCAATCTGGCTCCAGTGTCGTGCTCTCATGAGACTGTCTTCTACCTCTGAAGTTGAAATGACAGACTGACTTTAAACTCCTACCTTAACTGCAAGTCTATTCCCAGCTGTTTTAAACTGTTTATTTTGTATTTATTAAAATGGTTAAACTATTTTACAAGCTTAATTTGTTACACTTTGAACTGCTTACTTTTGTATTTTTGTTTACTAGCATTTCATTTTATATTATTAACTACTGTGAAACCTCAAAATGCAAGAATAAAAATGTTCTAAAACTTATACAGTTTGAATCCAGCCCTTCTCTTACCCTGTTTTCCATCCCTTTTATCCCTATTAACTACAGTACCTTTGTTAATTACAGTACATTTAGACATGGTAGTTTTACCTGACATCCATACATTAGCCAAATCCCAGTTTCTCTCCATGTGGTCAGTGACCTTTCCCTACTAAAGTTAATTTAAAAAAAGTCTGGACACTTACATTTAAAATGAATCACTTGGCCTGTAAGATTAAATTACACCTTCTCATTCAGGCTTGGGTCCCACAAGGCTCCATCTTGGATTCCATGCTCTTCTCCATTTTTCTTAATGCCCTTCCCTCCACATGTGTCAACTTGCAAGTTGCATATTCATATGAATGCAAAAATGATACAGACATATACACCTCCGGTCTCCTTCCTACAGCTGTGGAGGGTCTACAAAACTTCCACAATGGCCTGTGCTGGTTCCAATGCAACCAACTCTAGGTCAACACAAACAAAACAAACAAACAAACAAACAAACAAACAAACAAAAAAATCTGTGTCCATGACCTTTGGCACCAGTCAGAAACTAGCCAGACTCCCTACCCAGCCCATCTTCTGCACCTTAGATGACTCCCCTCTAGAAGTGCTTCAATTCCTCAAATACATTGGTGTGAGGCTAGACAGCAAGCTTGACTTCTCTGCCCACAATGACACCATCCATGCCAAGCTTCACCCTAAACTTGGTGCCTTGTACCACAGTAAAGACTGTTTTTCTATGCAAGTCTGCCGTGAGCTTACCAAAATGGTTCTCATGGTTTTTGGCTATGCAGACATTGTCCACGTAACATGTATTGGATTTGTATTTTGTGGTATATTTAAATGTTTTAATGTTTCCAATCTCACAGGCACACCTTGTGAACAGGGCAATAGAAACATAGAATTTGACGGCAGATAAGGACCGCTTGGCCCACCCAGTCTGCCCATTTCCCTGCCTACTGGATAAGCTGCAGATCCTAGTTAACCAGCAGCCTACTTCTTCCTACCCCCACCCCCTAGAATGGCCTTATGACTGTCCCATGCATGCTTGAATTCCACCACTGTTTTTGACTCCACGACCTCCTCCGGAAGGCCGTTCCATGCATCCACAACCCTCTCTGTGAAAAAATACTTCCTTAAATTACCTCTGAGCCGCCCTCCCTCTATCTTCAAATTGTGCCCCCTTGTTCTTGCACACCTCTTTTTTGGAAAGATGCTACCCTCTTGGACTTTGTTGATTCCCTTGAGGTACTTGAAAGTTTCTATCATGTCCCCCTCTCCCTCCTTTCCTCGAGGCTATACATATTAAGCTCCTTTAGTCTCTCTTCATATGTCTTCCGGTGCAGACCCTGCACCATTTAGTTGCCCTCCTCTGGACAGCTTCCATCCTGTCTATGTCTTTGCGAGACTGGGTCTCCAGAACTGCCGCAGTACTCCAGATGGGGTCTGACCAGCTGTCTGTACAGAGGGATAATAACTTCCTGTTTTCTACTGGTGATGCCTCTCCCTATGCATCCCAATATCCCCCCAGCCCTCCTTGCTGCCCTCTCACATTGCTTGCCCACCTTTAGGTCATCTGAAATGACTACCCCCAGGTCCCTTTCCATTTTTGTTGTTGTTAGTATCTCACCCCCCATTGTGTACTCTTCCCCTGGGTTTTTGTTTCCCAGGAGCATTATCTTGCACTTCTTGGCATTGAATCTAAGCTGCCATACATTTGACCATTCCTCTAACCTTGTCAAGTCCCTTTTCATCCTTTCCACCCCACCTTGTGCATCAACTCTGTTGCAGATCTTTGTGTCATCTGCAAAGAGACATACTTTTCCTTCCCCTAATAGTGTTATACTGTATAAATAAATGTTATTACTACTATGGCACTGCTCCTTTACTTCACTGTCCAGACTGGACACCTTCTGCAACTTATTTTGTCACTTTGCTATCAATTACTCTACCCATACTCATTATTGCTCTATTTTACTCCACCTTATCCATTCTTCCCCAACCCTCACTTCATCAGATCCGCTACATCTCCTTCATATCCAAATACTGGTAAGGGTCCCTTCCCTCTTATCTTCCATCACTCCTCTTCCTCTTTCCCTCTGTTTCTGCTCCCTCTGCTTCAGAGATTGTTGCATCTTTACCTTTTCTTAATCTTACTCCTTTTCTGGGAAATGAAGCCTTTCTTATCAGTGTTCCATACTTTGGAACCAGCTCCCCACATCCCTCCGCTTCACTGCATCCCATGGCTCCCTCAGGGATCAGCTAAAACTCCTTCCCTTCCCCCCGCTACTGTTCTCCCACTCCCTGACATGTCTGTACTATTTCTATCCTATCCTAGCACAGGTGTGGCTGAGGTGCTTAATTGTTTTTTGCCTTGCTTATTCATTCTACACTTATACCTGTGTTCATTATATCTGATAGCACTTTACTGTAACTGCGAATTGTGTCTGTGCTATGTATTTTTTTATCTCCTATCCAATTTTCCCAGGTTGCACTTGGAAATGAGCGTCGGCTCTGTGTGCCTTTCCTGGTCACCTATTTTCAAATAAATAGATAAGTATAAATAATCAATAAACCTTTTTCTGCTCTTAAAATTTTTTGCTTGATGACCTGGTGGCACTGAGGATTGAGGCACTGGATGCCACACCTTTCGCCATGCTGATGACCCACATTCAGGAGCAAACTTGGGCCACTGGGGGTCTGCAGGGGAGGGAGGGAGAGGATCGAGCATCTGCCAACAGCTCTCCTCTCCCAGGGATGGGTGGGTACACTGTCCCACTCCTTAGCTGCCTCCTGGTGGAGGCCGGGTGGCAGTGCCAGAGCCAGGAAGGCAAGAAGCATGACACCATGACATGTGTGCTTCCATGTGTGCACATTCACAGCAGCAAGGGGGGGGACTAGGAAAACATGGAAAAACAGCTGCAGGCTCCATGAAGTCCCCACCAGCATGCTGGTGATGCTGCCTCAGGATCACCCGTAATTGCACTATGTAGATATGTGTCATGGGGGGGGCAGCCCTCCTGCCCCACCAGGTTGGGAAATCTGTGGGGCAGCTAGGGCTTGGAGGTACCAGGGGAGCGGCAGCCAGGAGCCCGGAGGAGGACAGATTCCCTGCCTGCAGGCCGAGGAGGATAAACACATAATGGGAAAAAAAATTGCTTGGCTCTGAAGTACAGTATATCATCCATCTAACTCAGTGCTCACTGGGCTGATTGAAAGTTATTTTGGTTTGCAGTTAATGTGCTGTATTACTCTTTTGTTTCTGGTTGACCTTCTCTGTGAAAACCCAATTTGTTTTGTTTCTTGTGGCAGACTCCTACTGGCAATGTATTATACAAGTGAGTAATCTAAGGGTCCTCTTTAACCCTGAACTCACCTTTGTCTACCATATTCTCTTGCATGCCTATCTGTCTACCATGACACTCCACAGTATCATCTTCATCTAATAATATTATGAACTGTCAACTGACAAACCTGGCTTGAACCATACTTTCTTTCTTCCCACTCTGGCTAGTGCAACACCCTCTTCAATGGCCACTCAACGGCATAGCTCCTAGTGTGTCTGCTGCATCAGTTCTTACTTCCCAGTACTGCCAGTGGCTCAGTATATTGCATGATCTCTGCTGGGGCCAGTAGATTGAAAAGTCATGGGTTCTAGTACCATACCAGGAACTTGGGCTTATACCCAATGCTGAAACTCAGTACAGCACTAAGAGGGGTGCTGCACTGTTGAGGAGCCATACTCGATGCAAGATGTTAAACCAAGGTCCCTTTTGAACATCCTGATGTTTAAGGCAGAATATAAAGATCCCATAGCACTTACCATAACAGTAGGGGATTTTCCTCAGTGTTGTAGCCAACATTGCCCCGGTCAATAAAATAGGTCCGTGTAAGCCACCCCTGGACACACATGAAAACAAGCTGTCATAGCTCAATGTTCCTTTCCTAGTCAAAAATTACAAAGAAATAAATCAAAACTTTCCAAATATGTGACTATTTTGCCCATTGCCAGGGATCTCTATTAGCTCCAGAACCACCTTGGCATCCAAGCTAAAATATTTCTCAACCCCTATAAAATGATCTATGATTTTGCTCCTCCCTATATGTCTGACCTCAGTATCCCTTACTTACCATAGCTTTCTATTTTTCAAACATGGCTATAATTGCTCTCCCTGTCCTTAACAGTTTTGCAGTAGGTCTGAATGCCATCCCAGCCACAGGGTCACAGTGTGACCATGAGCAAGACACTTAACCTATGTGTGCTTTAATATTCCCTGCTATAAAGCTAGGTAGAAGCAGGACTTCACTGAAAGACAAGAGTTTGCATTTCAGTTAGGCTGTGCTGGGCAGAATATGGTGAAAAAATTGTCTTCTTTCAATGACCTATGTCACTGAACAGCAAACAGTATTTTCTCTAACCATGGCCCATCTTCTGAACAATCCAGTTTCATCAGCTACTGTAATACAAATGCTTACTTGAATAAGTGTACTATTATTTTGTTGTGGAATTCTGCAACATTTTTCAACAACAACAAGTGCATTGTCAAGGGTGAGATCACTGTATAATAGTATCTGTCATTTTACACTGCAAACTAATTTTAGGCCCCATAGAAACACAGAAGAATAGAATTTAATTTCAGATAAGGAGCACTTGGTCCTCCCAGTCTGCCCATCATTGTGATCTGTATAATGTTTGAAAATGGTTATTACTAGAAGTCAGACAGAGCTATTTTTTCAGAAATTGTCTTATCTAAAATTCCCAAAAGTTTGTACCCTCAGAGTACGAGAGAGATTGTTTCCTGTTACAAGAAATACTCTTAATCAATAGCTATCTGTCTTCTGTTCCTCCGATGGGAACTACATAATGGAAAGAGCTCTTAGTTTTAGTGCTCCAAATATATTTGATGCACTACCTAAGTTTCTTTTGAATATCAGCATAATTCATTCCTTTAAATTTCTGATTAAAAGTTTGTTGTTTGCTTGCTCCTCTTGCACTTTTATTATTAGATTTTTTATTTGTTGTAATTTTAATTATGCAATATTTGGGTATTGTTTGATTTCTGCTTCTGATGAAACTGGGCAATTCAGCTCAAGGGTCAAGCAGAGGTGATCAAATAACTCAAATCAAATTATATATTTTTTGCATTGATTCTGCTGTGAAGTCTAGCGAGATGAATAAATATACTGTATAAAATTGCATTGCATTATTTACTTTAAAAGTACAGTAGGCTAAAATTAGCAAGAATATTCTGAATAAAAATAGATTCTTGTGCCTTTATTCATGGCTGTGGGAATGTTGTGCAGACAGCTGTCATGTACTGTATGTATTTATGCAGTTCTTCCACAATTAGTATTCGTACTATCACTACATATGAGAGTTTCAAAAAAAACTTCCGTAAGTACCTTCTGACAACTACAACATGTAAATGCTCCCCCACTTAATCACTGAATATACTGTGTATATCTTCATATGGTAGTACATGAGGTGGGCGCCTGAATCATGGCACGGTCCAAAACAGTGACACGATATTGGCGAAAGCCTGAAAGGCGAGAGGGCAGGGAGTGCCACCGGAAGTGGTGGGGTGGGTGACCCTAGCGACAGGATGTCGCTACATGTACACGCATGTGGGGGGGAGCAAGCATGGCAAGCATGACCTGGGAGTGGGCGGAGGGATGGTAGGGGGAGGCGCTGTGGTAGGCTGCCGAGCTGCACCGTGGCATTGGGGGTTGGCCTCCACTTGCGGTGCTGGGGTTCTGGGTTCGGGTCTGGGTCCAGGCACTACTGTGCTTTTCTTGCACCTGGCCCAAAACTTGTCTTTTTGCTTTCACCCCCAACACCACCCCTGAGATTGGGGTGCGAAGTGAACCCTCTGCATGGGGTGGGGACACAGTCCCCCACAGAAAAAAAGTTTTCAGTCCCGGCACTGTTCTTCCATGCACCAAGGATGTCAGGTTGGCAAAATTATTTTCACCACCTGACATTCATGATAATGCAAGTCGCCGTTCGCCGCTCGCCATTATCACATAGAACCCTTTATATTTATCTTTGGATGTCATGCTGTTGTATTTGATGTACCTTTGTCAACCTCTGTTACTGTACTTACTAATCTTCACATATGAGTCCTTATTTATATACTTGATGTGTATATTCATAGAAACATAGAAATTTGCAGGTAGAAAAGGACCCCTTGGCCCTTCTAGTCTGCCCATTCCCTCCTTCCTGTCTGGCTTATCTTACTCCCTTTATCTCCTTGTCATTGTTACTTCTATTTAGCACCATGTAGTTATCCCAAGCCCTCTTGAATTTGCTCACTGAATCAACCCCCACCACCCATTCACTTACTTACTCTTGAATGTTATACCTTTATTTATTTATTTTATTTCTTTGAATTTTGATGACCGGGTAGGCCCACTTAGACAGACAAGTCTCTTTTTCAGTGGAGACCCGGGGAAAAAAATTCCATGAGTAGATTACAATACAAAGTTAGGACATTGTCACAAACATGAGGAAAAATTAGAACAATCAGACAGTACATAGCAGTAAGTAGCTGAACATATACAGAGAGAGAAAACATCAGTTTCCTCCATTGTTGAATGATGGTTTCCATAGTAATCCAGTGGCTTGTAACAAGACCTTGTATGTTTTTATCTCTGTTTCTCACATTGTAATATGCTATGTTATGTATTGTAATTGTTGTACTCTCCTGGGTCGTACCTGAAAACAGACAGTTTCTGTCTAGTGTACCTACCCGGTTAACAAAACCTAAATAAAAAAATATATCTCCTCCAACTGTGAGACAAGGACTTTGAGATTCAGTGTGCATGAAAAGAGTTTTATAGAAAATCAAATGATGTTCTGTTTGATTGTATTGTATTATTGTAGCAGTATAATATAGTTTCACTGTACAAGTAGTACTCAGAAACAGCACAAAGACAGCACAAGTGTAGCAATATGAAAAGTCCGGTAACACCCAAGCAGCATCTAGCAAAAAAAATGTAGTTTAATTAGAAAACAGGAGTGGATAAAAAAAAAAAACAGTAAAACAAACAGCTGTTTTGTCTTCATTTCATGCACTCTATAAGTCTTTGTTTTGTTCTATCTGGTTCAGTCATATTCACCCTCCTGTTTATGGTGTAGGTTTTTTTTTCACTTTTCATGCAGTTTTGTATAGATCCTAATAAAGGTTTAGATTTGATGCTTTTATTAGGGGTTTCCTCTTTTTGACACCCTCACCGCTTACTGCAGTCCCGACACTTCTCACCATAAGTATTAAGGAAAGGACTGGACAGCAGACTCATGTCAGAAGGGACTATGTCTGCAGAATACTATGGCAGCCAAGCCAGGAAAGAAGACAGTGGGTGGGTGGGTGGCACTGGTAGTGGGCATATGGTAACCAGCTTTTAGTTTAGACAATGGGCTGTGAGCAGGGATATAGGAAACTGCATGTGCATACTTCTTGGTGTATGAGACTCGTGGGAAAGGAACAGAAGGAGGACCCTGATGTTACAGCAGAAGTAACAGCAGAAGAGTGCAGGGCCTAGGCAGTGGGCATGCTCAGAGCACCTTGCTCCAAAATGTAAGTTACAGTGGGAGAAGGAGGAGAGAGAATGGGTGCTAAGAGGCTAGCATGAAGAGAGATGTCTGTTTCAATTGTGCAAGGAGGCAAGGTGGCATAAATGTTGTACTAAGGCCTTTTATAGGACTATAACTGGGCAGGGTGAATGGTAAAAAGTAGCCAGATGGGAATAATTTCTGATTCTGATAACAATTTCAATGACTTAACTGGCTTGGAATGTATCAGACTTTGGAATCAGAATTCATAAACATCCGACAGGCAATGGAATAGAATCAGCATATTCTCAGCATCTATATTTGTAATCAGAAAAATCTAAGCATCATCAGACAATCACGCACTATCATTCTAGTTAGATAGTTAACAGTATTTATAACATGGATTGGAGAAAATGAGTAATTCAATTGGTTGAGGCACTCTGCATGCCCGTGGATTAAGTTAGCATTAAGCCACAGTTGTGTGGAGCGACGCTGGAGATCTGTCGCCGGGTCTTCTAAACAGTGAAAAGCAAAGTCTGCTGGCAGCCATTTAAAATCCCGAATAAGTGATTGGGACTGTGATATTTCTCCTGCACCTTCTCTCTGTTACTGAAATTGCCTGCAGCCTTGCTCTTCACAATGCACCTGGGGTGTTGATTAATCCCCAGTAACCCCATACCCCGTTGTTTGTTATTGCTTACATATATAATGTATGTAGCATCCTCACCTTTCAGATAAATTAGATACTTTGCCAACAATCTGACCCAAGTGGAAGATAAATGATGTTATTGATCCAATAACAAAATTTATCAAAATGAAAGATAGCTCTTTTGTGCTGTGATGTAGGCAAGTGAAAAATAAATGGTGCTGTTTATTTATTGGCTCAATAACACTGTTTATCATTCGCTTAAACCATATTGTTGGTAAAATATCTCATTTATATGAATGATAATACTGCCACATACATTATGTCTAACTCTTTCAATAACAACAGGTGTGATTATCTCTGATAAGAGCATGCCCAGGTGTGTTGTTAGGCACGAGGCGCTTGCGCCGAGTGCCTTATGCACCTGGGCGTGCTCTTATCAGGAGATAACCCACACCTCGGAGTGTGTTATTGCGCTTATAAAATGGGCTCCCCCACCCCCCCAAAAAAAATTAGTGGGTAAAACCAAAAAATGTCAGAAATTTAAAAAAGGAGATTTCAGTACCTGAACTTGTAAAAAAAATAGTCGTCCATTAAGTTTAGTTGAAGTGTTTCATTAGCAGTACAGAGTCTGTATATGTTTATGAGGTTATCTGTGTATCACTGTTGTTTTACGAGTTTAGATCTGCTGTCACATTGTGTTTTTTCTGTTTAAATTGTGACAGCAGCAGTCATTTCTTTTACAGTGAGCATGTAGTTTTATTGACAGCTGCAGCTGTGTTTGGTGATGTTGCTGCGTCTCAGTGCCCCCCCCACCCTATAGAGAGAGTCAGAAATGTATAGTGGCAGAAAGAGAGAGTGGTTATTTTGCACAGTCTAGGTTTTGTATGGATTTTTTTTTTACAGAGGTAGAGAAGTCGCCAGCAGAATTGGAAGTGATCACATATGCCCATTACTAGCCGGTGCAGACAGCGAGGGTCTGAACTGTGCCACTGGAAAGAAAGTTTTTGTGTGGATTAAAAAGGCTCAGAAACTGATCAAGGGTACATAAGTTAGAAAACATATTTTTTAAAACAGTCGTTGAGCGAGCCAGCTGCTGAAGTGACCTTTGACCCCAATTCCCCTCGCTACGCTAAACTTTCGACCCCACTTCCCCTCGCTACGCTAAACATTTTATTGATTTTGTGTGTGTTTTTTGTAAAATTTTCCCACTTTTCCCTTTTCTGCCTGGTTTAAAAAGGGGATACATTTTGTTTGTCATAGTTGGTGATCATGGTTGATGGAGACCACCGCTATAGAGTTATTTCCGGTTCTAAGATGAAATTAAGAGCTCACAGTTGGCACTGTGGTGAGGTTTTCAAATATTATTAATGCTGGTATGGTTTTTAATAAGGAAAAATCATGTTGTGGATTGTGTTGGCTGAGGGAAGAGGGTCACATCGGGGAGTGCTGTGTAGACTACAGGAGTACTTTGCAAAGTGGTCTTATGTCTGTTTACCATGTCACGGAGCTGCAGGTTGATTTTTTTAACAGGACAGTGTTGGGACAGTGATATTTTGTGTGGTAAGGCTGATGATGGTAGAATTAATGCCGGTTGGCACAATATATGCTGATAAGGACATGGCTAAAAGTATGTTTTAGCCAATCAGCATCTTGGATTTTTTTAGCCCATTTTATAAATAGGAATATACAATGGTCCATGTACAAATATGGCATTTATTTCCATGTGTGAGTGGGCAGGACTATAACTCATGAGTGGCAAAATCATAAATGAGTAATGAAAGTTTCACCCCCTCATGAATGGAAATAAATTCCATATTTATTACATACCATTGCATGTTCTGTGTATGCAAATGTATGTAGCATCCCAATGTTTTTGTTTGCCTGTGCCCTGCTATTTTCTTTTTCTTTTTTTTTTTACTTTTTACAGGTTGCATCCCTTCATCTCAATGAAAATACTGGATAGACTCACAGAGAAGAGCTATACAGAGAAGTGCCCCCCACCCCCACTGAGGTTTTCTGCCAGCCTCTCCCTTTTAGGCTAGCAGACAGTAACAATTTTAAAATAGTTAGCATTTTTGTGTTTTACCTCTTTTTATGTTGGCGCGCTTGCGCAGCCAACATCTTGGGACAGTGCAGCTTTGGAGGCGTGGTCGCTGTTGGGCGAATGCAGGGCATGCATCAGTAGGTGCGTCCCTCATTCCCCAATCAGCCTGCATACGGGCGCCACACCATGCATACATAATGTGGAGAATACATCTAAGAAAAGGTCCTCTACAACCTGAGCAAAGCTCGTCAGATGCAGCGGGCCTTTTCTTGCTTTGCTTGGTGCCATTATGCACATGATGGTACACCGGCCTCAAACTGCCGACTTCAGGGGTGCCCAATCCCCCTGTCGGTTACCCTGCCCTGCCTGCTGCTGCCGATGGGCGCCCTCCCCCACTGGCATAAATAACCCCCATTTGTTATTTATGCCAAGGGGTGGCCAGTCCCTCGGCTCTAACACCCCCTTTACTTGTGTGCTATTGAGAGGAACCCCACTCCCATCAGCATAAAGAACCCCTCCCCATTGTGAAATGCCAAGGGGTGCCCAACCTTCGGCTCAGCACCTTCTTTGTGTGCTGGACGGGGGTGCCCAATCCCCATCGGCATAAATCCCAACCCCCATTGTGTGCCGACGATGGTGCCCAATTCCCTGTCAGTTGCAGACCCCCCCAAAAAAAAATAGTTAGGTGGCATGCTGGGAGCTCACCCCAGTGTGCTAATCCCTCTGAAATGCAAAAAACTGTCCTGCGACATTTTTTTTTACCTGTAAACAGAAAACGGTCCCTCGTAGTCTCCCTACCCACCACCCGCACCTACCCACTGTGCACCCTGCCTCCCCACACCCCCCTCACCCCATACTTACCTCCAGAACTTGGCACAATGATCTTCGGTGGACTGGGAACATGTCTGCACTCTTCAAAGCCGACCACGAACTGAGGAAATGCCGGTAAGCTGTATAATGGGATAGATAGGGTTTTTTCAACTTTGGTGCATATCTCGGACATTTTTTGGTCTTTTTGCACCAAATTTTCAACATGGGGTTTTTGGGACCCCTCCTCATGAATTCTGTCACTGTTATGATGTTAATCCATCCCGAAAGGTGATTTTGCAGTCACTGTGCGGAATCACCTTTTGGGACCAGTTAACACAAGGACAGTGGCAGTGTTCATGAGGTGGGCTCACAAAAAGCCTATGTTACAAATTTAGTGGAAAAACTCAAAAATGGCTGTTTTTAGCGTACTGCGCAGTTGCTATGCACACTGGTAACTCGCACGAATTGCAATATTTTCACACCAGATTTTTCAACATTGTCATTTTCTACACCTCCTTGTGAACAGTACAGCTGTCATTTTTCACATCCTGACCAAAATGTGTCTCTGCGCTTCTGGCGCACAATAGCGCGGTTGCTATGGGAAATCAGTGTTTGAGGCAAATTACAAAAATGACAGTGACACTGTTCATGAGCAGAGATCCTAAAATGCCTGTGTTGAAAATTTGGTGACGATACACCATAAAATGACTGTTGTGAGCGTGCGACGTGCAGTTGCTACGCATGTTCATAACTTCGCGAATTCGCAATATTTTCATGCTAGATTTTCAACATTGTCATTTATCTTTACCTCCTTGTGAACAGTACAGCTGTCATTAGTCACATCCTGGCCAAAATGTGCTTCTGCACTTCCAGTCGCACAATAGCGCGGTCGCTATGGGAAACCAGTGTTCAGGGCAGATTACAAAAATGCAAGTCACACAGTTCATGAGCAGAGGTCCTAAAATGCCTATGTTGAAAATTTGGTGACAATACTCCATTAAATGACTGTGTTACGAGCGTGCGTTGTGCAGGTTGCACGCACGCTCGTAAGTTCGAAAACGTATAATGTTTTCACTCCAGATTTTCAACAGTGCCATTGTTCTGCATCTCCTAATGAACAGTACAGCTGTCATTTTTCACATCCTGACCAAAATCTGTTTTCGCAGTTCCGGCATAGAATAGCGTGGTCGCTGTGCAAAGTCCGTGTTCGAGACAGATTATGAAAATGACAGTGATACTGTTCATTAGCAGATGTCCTAAAATGCTTGTGTTGAAAATGTGGAGACTAAAGTCAATAAAATGAGTGTTTTATGAGCATGCATTGCGCAGTTTGCATGCACGCTCGTAACTTTGTGAATTTGCAATAGTTTCACTCCAGCTGTTCATCACTGGCATTTTTCCATACCTCTTTATGAACAGTGCAGCTGGCTGAAATGTATTTTTGCATGTCCAGTGCAGAACTGCACGGTCGCTGTGCAAAATCAGTTTTTGGGACAGTTCCAGGAAATGACGGTAACACTATTTATGAGCAGAGGTTCTAAAATGCCTCTATTGAAAATTTGGTGCCAAAAGTCCCTAAAATGACTGTGTTGCAAGCATGCATTGTGCAGTTTCCATGTACTCTTGTAACTTCATCAGTCTGCAATATTTTCATGCCACATTTTCACCACTGGCATTTGTACACACCTCCTTATCAACAGTCCAGCTGACATTTTTCACAGCCTGCCCAAAATATCTTTCCACAGCTGTGGCACACAATGGCGTGCTCGCTGGGCAAAATCACTTTTTGGGACACATTAACAAAATTACAGCACTATGCATCTCTAGCGCCATCACTCCCACTGCCAATGCCAGCGCGACAACATTCAGCATTGACAAATACTTGTTTTTTTTCAGCCACTAGTCCTGGAGTGAGTGGCTGAGTGCACCAATTCTGCAGGGAGTGAATGTGCAGCAAGTCATCGCTGTGATTGCTATAGTATGGAAGTATGAGGAACTGATTTAAATTTGAAAAAAAAAGAAAAAAAAACACACTGCCCAAGAACTGAACACTTCATGAAATAGCCAGGTCTTAATTAAAAGAATATTAGGGCAGCATTTAAATGCTAACCATAGTTTTTCAAATTGCTAACCAAAGTAGGAAAACAAGATGGCAGTGGGAATAGGGCTTTGAATTTCTAAGGGAGGAATATTATTGTTTCTTAAAGGAAGGCTGGTTCATCACTGCATTGGACAGAATGGGGTGAAAATTAAAATGACTGACAGCTCCCTTGTGCTGTGACATAAGTAAGTGGAAAATAAACAGTGTTGTTTATCCATTGAATCAATAACAGCATTTATATTTCACTTGGGTCAGATTGTTGGCAAAATATCTCATTTATCTGAATGATAAGGATACTACATAGATTGTATACATATATATGGATATGGGTAGCAATGAGGTAGGGCACTCTACACATTAGATGTGACTTCCACAGCTACTGTGTCAGATTGAGTTTTCACTGCAGTGTTGATGCTTGTAGGTGAGGCATTCTATCAAACTTTCCAATTACCTCAAAGTTAGTCACATCAGCACTCCTCAGTACTAGAATCAACTGCAGCATGGAAATCTGTAGGCAGAACAGCTACAGTGAAGCCCACCAGGATGAAACGCAGTGTCACAGGTTTCCTGCATAACAAAAGGGATTAACTCCCATTGAAATTACATTGTTTGCTGCAATAACTTTACTGCAGAATTCTGTAGAGTTAGGCTTTATCCTTGTGGGCTTCACTGTTACTAATCCTAACAAACAAAATGCCTGCACTTTAAAAAAATGCATCCAGATTCTCTGTAATACTGCAAAAATGTTAATTAAACTCCAAACATAGAAGGTCTAGGGGAAATACTCTGATGAAGGTCTGCTTAGGACTGAAGCACCAGGCAATTTGTCCTATAGACGTGCTGTGCTTTGAGTTTAATAAACCTTTTTGCAGTGTTACAGAGTATCCAGATGCATTTTTTCTTTGACTGCAGGCATTTTGTTTGTTCTCGTCTGGTTTGTTGGGCTGGCCACTCCATCTCTGCACTGCTGAGGTTACTCTGATGCCTCTGAAGCCCTCATGGGGCCTTAAGAACTGGCACCTGAATTAATTGAATCTATTTTTCATGTTGAAATATTTGAGAGTATTTCTCCTTTATAAATAATCACTTGCGAAAGTTGCTATGCATTAGCGAGAGTCTGCAGTGTTTACCGTTGGACCTGAGCAATTCGAGCTCAATCTTTTGGATTGCTTACTAATATTGGTTAAATATGTGTGTAGGCATAGTGCTGCACAGCAGAAGACATGCCCACACTTGGTTTGTGTGGGAGTAAAGATCTGGGGAGCACAACCCAGATCTGGGTAGGTTCACCCATGCCGCAGTGACAACCAAGTTGCAGGCATAAATGTTAGCGCCAGCACTTGGCTGACACCCCGTACAGCGCTCAACAATCCACTGTCTGGCTGTCAGAGGGACAGGAATTTACCCCTATTTATTTATATAACAAACTCCGGGTCCCACCCTGGTGGTAAGAAGGGTGACCAAGAGATCATCAACACTGCTGGATGGCAAAAAACCCAAGTCACACAAGATGTGTGCAACATTATTCAACTGACAACATTCTGGCTGCAATATTATGTTGGCACATTAATGGACTACCATCTGGGTTGGGGGGAGATTATCAAAAGCCATCAGCTAGGAGAGCTCACTGAGAGGAGGGAGGGGGTAATAAAAATCTCTTAGGTTGATGGATTTGGATTAGATCAGGTTTTGAGGGCAAAGTAGCTGATGGCAGGCCCTCTGTACTTGCCTTGGTTAAACTTAGTGATGAGGGGAAACAAGGACTGGGATCTAGTTATAGCTTAAATTTGAAATGCCCAGAGATGTTTTGGAGACTAGTGCTTGACATTTCACATGAGGACCCACAGGTTGTGGGTGGTAACTTTGACTGTGTCTCTGACACAGTCTTTAAAGGAGAACTAAACATTGCAGGAATCACTCAAATTATGAAAGCACATAAAAAGATATTTCAAATGAGGTATTGGGCTTACCTGTAGGTTTCAGTAGTCCTTAGATTTGAATACCTAAATCATCTGTAAATCAAAACAAGGCAGCAGCCATTTCATTGAATTATGAGATCAACAGTGATGTCACTGAGGGGCAAGCTATAATTAGCAATGTGCAGCTTGTCCCTGAGTGATATCACTTTCTGTTTTAAAATGGCTGCTGCCTTGTTTTGCTTTACAGATTAATTAGTTAGTCATATCTCAGAACTCCTGACATCTACAGGGAAGTCCAATGCTTCATTTGAATGATCTTGTCATTGGCTTTCACAATTTGAGTGACCCCTGCAATGTTTTCTTCCCCTTTAATCGATTGAACACCACCCCATCCCAATTTCTAGAACTTCAACAGCCCTGGCTAATTTATGCCAGATGTAGGAACTCCTGAATATTTGGGGGCTACAGCACCCATGATCCCCTAAATCTTATGCTAGGATAGATAAAATTCTGCTATTGATCCACCTAGTCAAGCAGGTTGAGCATTCCAGGTCGGTCAGTCCACTGCCTCTGTGCCTTGATTTAAACTTGTTCAGCCAACTTTTTCTCAGTTATGGGAAAGTGTCACAGGACTGAATGAACTGTACATATTGTAAGTCTGACATGGAACACTGTGAGTCCCTGATGCCATTGCTGTATTGCTACAAATTTAAAGTAAAATATTTTCTGGCAACATACATAAGTGTGTAGTACTTTACTGTTTGGATGTGCTGGAGATGATTACATTGGTTTAGCACCCCCCTTTTGGAGCGCGGTAGAGAAGTCGTTGTGGTTGTCTCAGCATTCTGCATACCATGCTTTACTAGTGGGAGATCATGCTCCTGCTATGGTTGCTTTACATTATGGGGGCACCCCCCATTCCCCCAGAAACTGGCACTTGGACTTCACATTTCTGACTAGCAAAGAATACAGAACCCTCCTAAGTAATTCTATAGAAGAGTACCTGCTAACGCACAAGTAGTGTAATGATTTATGTTCCACAAGATGGGAGGCTTTCAAAGCCTATTTGAGGGGACAAGCTATGGCCTTTGCCAGGTGCTAAAATAAATGTAACACTCAAGAGTTGGAACTGGGAGCCCTGGTAAAATTTGAGGCCTGTGAGAGGGCACATATGACATCCCTCCACTGAGTTATATAACACCCTTCAAAAACTTCAGCGAAACTCAATTTGTTGAGTAATAAACATATTGGGCCCTATTCACTAATGTAATGCAATGACTGTATAGTGTGCAACAGGTGTACCTAAGGGCATACGATCCTCAGATACACATGCCATGGCCATTCAGCATGCACATTGGGCGTGTGCAGAAGTACACAAGTGCGTCCTATTATAGCACCACCTTGGCAGTACTACACATGGTTGGAGGAGTGTGGTTATGTTGCAGAATGTGTGGGCCACACATACATGCATTCATGATGTGCAATATGATGCTCCAGCATGTGGTGCCACACATGCAGCACTACTCCATGTGGCTAGCTGCCATAAAATGCAGGTGCACAGGACCAGCAAACAGGATAAAACACAATGCCTGTAGTGTATGGGCCATGGACACATGATGGGATGGACAACCACTGTAGATGTCCTGTAATAACATGTAGGTCTAAAAGCAGCAGCGTAATATTGTGAAATGTGCAATATAGACACACAGCGTGGAGATACTGTAGGACACCATAGGACAATGGGGCATCCCCACTGGGGCTTGTAGTCCCAGCAGGCAGCATGTCATCAACGATGCAAATAACAACAAGACAGGTGCAATACAAAACTATTTATTTTCTGCATCACAGCCATAAAACAACAGCAACATATTCCCTGTCAATGGACAAGTGTCTCAGTGTAACTGAACGCTGTCAGGTGGCTCCTCCTCCTCCTCCTCCATACCGCTGCTGGACCCCTTTGGTGTGGTGGCTGTGTACCCCTTCTCCATGACCACCATATGCCTGAGAAGCCCATGATACCCCTGAAATGATCAGAACACAGGGGATAGTCATGAGTGGGCTGCACATTCAAGGACAGAGCTGTTTACAGCTGGCACATAGTGCCACCCCCCACAAAACCTACCTTTGAGGATTCTTCCAGGGTCCACATCTCCCCCTACATCATCCTTGTAGTGGGTGCCTGTACTACCCACCCCTAAGGAGAGGAAGTCTAGGATGTGCTAAGGCCATAAATACAAAGTCCTTGAAGAACTGGTGCCAACCAATATGTAGCTGGTCATTCTAAGTAGGTACAAGCGCTACTCCTCCTCTACAGAAAAAACAAACATGACAAATTTCTGTTTAAACTACTTATTTATTGCCTCAAACAGCAGTTCACAGTTCTCAATAGTGTAAAAAATTACCAAGGTTAGCAACAGAGATATGTTAGCCTCTGCACTTCGGCTCCTAGCCTTCCTTTGGAAGCATCCCAGTCAGGGCTTCTGTCAGGGAAATCACTAATATGTGTGTAACACACACAACCTGGCATCCATGCAAGGGCATCTCAAATGGGGTGCACAGGATGTGCCTGGGGCTTCTGATGAGTTCCATCCCACTGGATGGTGAGAGGGAACACAAGCAGGCATTGAGGGCACAGCTATGGCCATGTTTATTCTGGCTATGGCTGGATGCCAGTGCTCTGCAGGACACCCTCTGATTCTGTTTGAACCATGACATGATCAGATGGCTGTATGACATGGTCTGTGCACAGGGTGCACCATAGACCTGTCAGTCACAGGCAATGTCAGTGGAGATCAAGGTGCCATGTACATTGCCATACTATACCAAAGGGTCCTTCCAGAGGGTGGCGGGGGATTTCATGGATGACAGTCAGAACTATGTGCCCTGGGCACTGCATCAGGTCACTGGCACACTGCTGCTTCAAGTGCATGAGCATATACAATCCCTAACACACAGGCCAACATACAGGCCAGAAGGAGGCATTTTGTGCCATGCATGACATGCCAAATGTAATAGTTGACACTGACACCTGCATGTATGCATATGTAAATCCTGGCACCATCCATGGACAAGGAGGCACAGCATAACCACAAAGGATATAACTGCATTACCTGCCAGATTGTCTGTGATTCCATGGGTGTCATCACTAAGGTGTGCTCCAAGTACCCAGGTTCATGCCATGATGTCTATATCTTTGACTGCTCCAGGCTGTACCCACGGAGGCAGAAATGGATGATTGATAGGTGGCTATCAGTACCATACGCAGGTTTTACAAGGGTGAGTGACAGGCAGCCACACAGTACTAATCATGTTTCTCATCTACTGCATAGGTGACAGCGGATATTAACTATGGCCATATCTGATGACACCATACCTGGAGGCACACGGTGAAGTGGAGGCAGAATACAATAAGACCATCAGAAGACACAGTCCATGACTGAGAGAATGACTGGCCTACTTAAGATGTGGTTCCGGTGCCTGGATCTGGCAAATGGCACTATGATGCTTGCCCCAGGGAAGGCATGCAGACTGTTCACAGCATGTGCTATGTTGTTCAACAGAACTTTGAGGCATCAGCTACCCGTGCCATAGTACATACAGGTGGATGTCCCACTGAGTGTTGGGGAGGAGGCCTTCCAGGGGCATTGTGCAGTGTCACTGTCTGGTTGAGCAGCATGGGATGGACTTGTGCAGGGGTCATTCAGCCATTACATGGAATTCTGGGGTGGCACTGTGATAATGTCCCATTCTGAGTGCCTATAAGAGCTTGTGCAGGGAGTGAACCCTTGGTGTCCATGCTCGGTTTAGATGTGTTGGGGGTATGTGATGTTGGGGTATATGTGCTGGGGGCTTGTGAGGTCGGGGTTTATGTGTTGGGGGTATGTGTAGATGGTGTCTGTACAGCATGTGCTTGTGAAACACTATGTTTGTGGCATGGGTGGCAGGCATCACTGTTTCTTAACTTTCCACTGCACCTGCCTTGTGGAAGCACATGTACCCAGGTGTTGGACCTTTGCTGTAGCTTTCCCCACTCTGCTTGCCCATCTGTCAGCGCATGTTACTGACGGCTGTGACAGGTTGTTGTCCTCCTGCACCTCTGGCTCTCTGGTGTAGGTGAATGTGTGGTGCATAACTGCTTACAGGGCTGCCTTGTGTATAGACATTGTGGCCCTGCTGGACCCATCACTCGTGTGCTCTGTCAGACTCTGCAGCATGTCCCATATGCGGTCTATTTCACATTGCATCAGCTCATCTTCATGGTCAGATCCCACACAGTGCCTCAGTGTTCTCCTGTGCACAGATCCGGTCATGTTCCATTGACCTCACCGCAGGATAGTACCTGGTGGAGTATACCCTTTATGTCCGGTCTGTGAGTAAGTGGTTGGGTGGTTTGACAGGTGCTCATCTCCACAGTAACAGGGTAGTTGTATTATCTCCCATGGCCACACTATGTTTTGCTGTCCACTCCAATTGGATGATGGACTGTATCCTTTGCCTGTTGATGGTGCTGGAAGGCTATGGCAGTGGATACACCACATGTGGCTGCATGACCGGGTCAACAGTGTCCTGAAGGCCATCTGTGGCCTGCTTTCCAGGTCATTTCTGTGTCAGGAATTTTGCAAAGAGGAGGGGGCTGTTTAGTGAAGGTGAGTCCATCTTCTTCTTGTTTGCATGTTTTATTTTTTATTTATTTTATTTATTTAGTATTCAGAAAGCACCTTTGAGCAAAGGATCTTTTGCAGAGGTTCCATGTCAGTAAAAACAGAAAAAACAGTGCTTAAACAAGGTGCATCAACAAAGTTCCTAACCATAAGATAAGGGTACACAAATTGCAGAGCAGCCAGAGGTAGTGCCACTGTCAGTAAAACATAAGAACTGTGCATAAACAAGATACGTAACAAAGTTCCAAAAACATAATATAAGGATACACCAAATGCAAATCAGCCAGTGACATTGTCACTTTCAAGGGGAGTATCAAAACATAATTCAGTATGGTATGAGTACACTTTGGGAAAGAAGTCAGGAATTAGCAGTAGTGAGAGTAGGTGTAGTAGATGGGCTGAATGATGGGAACAGGGGAAAGGTGGAGGGTGGGTAGAAGGGCTCAGAGAGCAGAGTCAAGGGGGGAGGGAAACAGGTTGAGGGAGCTGAGGTAGGGGAACAGGGGCTGAAATAGAACTAGGCAGAACTAGGAGAACAAAGATAGAGTAAAGGAGGGTCAGTGTGAGTGGGGTTGGGGAGGGAGATGGTGTGGGAACAGGGATTGTGGGAGGCAGGGAAAGAGACAGAAGGCCTGTGTCTCCAAGTAGGTTTCCATGCCTGTGTCCTCTGTCACATCTTCATCATCTGGCATGACCAAGGTTTCCTGCATCTTACCTGGGGGCTAGAGATAGTTTGGGAGTTATGGGCTGCGACAGAACAGTGGACATCTTGCAGGTGTGTCATGGGCCACCCCTGACTGCCAGCTCTTCCCTCCCCTCACATACCTGTCTCTATAGGTGTTACAGACTCCTATTAAGGGATCCCCAGTCACAGGGTCTATTGTGTACAACACAGGCTGGTAAGCACAGTCGTGTTGTTTAGCCCATCCCAGCATATCCATTTGGTGCACTACATACCTAGCAGTGTGTCCATGCCCTCCTCCTCCTCCCCATGTAAGGACACCTCAGTGAGGGTCTTCACTCTCTTCCTCTCTATGGGGGTAGGCTAAGTTTCTGTGTAGGCAGACCACTACCAGTGCTGATTTGGCACAGCTTGTCTGGTGACCGGAGGTCATGCCACTTGTACTTTATCACCACCAGCATGCCTGTCTCCGGACCAGCAGCACTGATGGTGGCTTGAATATCCAGCCATAGCCTGGTTGCTGTTTCAGATGGCATCTTTAGTGATACTGCCCTGTACAGGATACCATAGCTCTCCTGCATATTTTTTTTTTTTATTATTTAGTTGTTTAACCATGAGTAGCACACTAAGCTGAAAGCTTTTTTACA
Organism: Neoceratodus forsteri; assembly: GCA_016271365.2. Taxonomy (NCBI): domain Eukaryota; kingdom Metazoa; phylum Chordata; order Ceratodontiformes; family Ceratodontidae; genus Neoceratodus; species Neoceratodus forsteri. The sequence continues at coordinate 1,108,538,700 of CM057458.1, read as the reverse complement.
GGAGCGACCTGGGAGCACAGGGAAGTTAAGTGACTTGCTCAGGGTCACACAGTATGCAAGTGGAAGCTACGGGATTCAAACCCAGGTCTGGTCTGCTATATGTCACCAGATTTGCAGCTCAAAGCCTTAAACCACTGCGCTATACTGCCTCCCTATTGTACTCCATATTGTACTATGGCTGCCACCTGTCCTCAGGAGATGTTGAATCACGAGTATGGTGACAACACCACATCTCTGTGCAGCCATATTCAGAGCCATCAGGTACTAGTGGTGGTATTGGTACTGGAGGAAGTGCCTCTCCCTTGCTGTCCTTCAAAGCTTCATGCTTCTCACTGTCCATTGTGGCATTCACTTCCTTAGATGCACCCGGGGGTGGTGGGGATGTCCATATATGGTGAGATCAAGGGCATGGTCGCATACTGTAGGCCCACCCGGGGAATGCTTCACACAGCCCTGTGCACATCTGTATGCCCCATCCATGCATCCACCTATCCAGCATGCATGTTTATGCATAGTGTGCACTCATACTGCCTGTGTAGCACATAAGTGCCTGCCACTGCTACATTGCTTATAGGCACAGTTCATGTGTGTCCATGCTAGACCCCATTGAGAGAGCCATTTTTTTAACTAAAACTGACCAATATTGTGATGGGACAGAGGAGACAAACTCCTGGCCTGCCAGATTAAGTACAGGGAAGGAGAGAGAGACATAAATCAAATCCATCACCCAGAGAAAGGGCCAGCCATGGACCAGATCTCAGCTGTTGAAGTATTTAATGCATTTTATAAAGATCTGTACAATTCTGAAGCATCACCCTGTAGCAATTAATTTGAACAATTTTTCCAAAAAGACCCCCATCAAGCAGGTTTCTGATGAACAAAGGGCAATGTTAAATCCACTTTTATAAGAGGTGGAAGTTAATGGAGCTGTCAGGGCATGGGGGTGGGGGGTGAAGGCACCAGGCCTAAACAGTTTACCCATCAACTTTTATAAAATGTTCGCAATTTAGTTGTAGGAATCCCTGTTCAACATATTCTGTGAGTGCTTCTTGAAGGGTACAATGCCTCCCTCTACACAGTCAGCCACTGTTACACTTCTGCCCAAACTAGGCAAGGACTCTGAAAAGTGTGCGCCCCACTGTTCCATCTCTGTACTAATGGCAGACTTCAAAATTGTGGCTAAAATTACAACTTCTAGGGTTGAACAAATTCTACCATACTGTATTCATGAGGACCAGGCTTGATTTTTCAAAGGGAGATAGGCTAAGCCCAACATACAGAGCTCATTAAACATTATCCATAGATGGGGACCAAGCAACCCAAGCTCTGTTGGAGGAATATGAGAGATTGTCTGGAGAAAAAGTGAACTGGACAGAAAGAAAGCTGTTACTAGTTGGTAAATTACACAGCAAACTATTTGTGTCCAGTTCCACAGGGCTCCATGTGGTAGAAAAGATTAAATATTTGGGGGCATGGATACCAGCTGTAATCTCATATCTCTATAAACTTAACTATGTGTTTCTACTTAACATGTTTAAGGATGACTACACCAGATGGGACCCCCTACTCTAATCCTTGATGGGCTGGATAAATGTAGCAACATGTGCCTTCTTCCCAAATACCTTTATGTCCTTCAGGCACTGCCACTTAAACTACCTTTATCTTTTTTTTAAAAAGCAGATTACATTCTCCATCATTTTTGTGGAGGGGAAACCTGCATGAATCAATAGACAAATTCTTTAGCTACCAGCAGTGTGTGTGTGGGGACACTGTACTGCTCTCCTTTCATAATTAATTCTGGGCAGTACAGATAGCATTCCTCTCAGTATACCATGGAAGCAATAGCTCTGCTTGGCTGGCCTTGAAGGACTAGGACATAGGTGCAGTATGGGATTGCAGTGGGGATACCTGACCTTCTGTCTCCAGAAATTAGAAAAAAATGACCCTAGTAACCTGTTTACTGAATTACAACAGACACATAGGTAAAGATACTATACATAGGGACACTGTCTACAGCCCTGGTATTTCTCCCGTGACTAGTCTGATGGTGACCTTCAAGTGACAAACATGCAATACAGTGAAATAAAATCCTGGGCATTGCTTAGGATGCAACAAAAGGCATCCTACATCTAGCACAACTATTGCATGGGGGGTCTATTAGAACCTTCCTAGATCTGCAAATAGAATGAGGGCTGCATTCCAGGAACTTATTTGTGTATTACAGTATGAGGCAGATGACAAACCAGGTATGTCCGATTCCATGAACTTGGCTATTTCCACTCCTCTAGAGGTGATGATAATCAGTCCACAACCAGTGTAGAAACCATTGACCTTGGTCTTTAAAAAGTTACAGACAAGGGCAGCCTCCCTCCACTCTTACCAAAATATTTGACACATGGATAAGTAACAGGGTTGTAGCTCTCACCCTGCTCATTTGGAAATGGGCAACTCAGCATTTGCTTACCTGCATCCATAGCAACAAACAACTAAAGAAACTAAACAAATCCAACTAAAGTGCCAGTACAGGACTTATATCATCGCAGTTAGGAACCATAAGGTAAGTCCAAAAATGTCTGCACTATGCCCCAAAAGTAAAAAACATGAAGGTGACTTTATCCATATGACCCTGGCATGTCCTAGAGTATCATTATTCAGGCTTGAAGTGCACAAAATAATGGAGAGTGTGCTATATAAAAAAACTGCCAAGGTCACCTGTGTAGCTCCTGCTGGGTGCAGATACTGTCAAGAGGAGCCCCAAAGAAGGGAGTGGGGGTGGGAGGGAACTGATGTCTACATCATTAATCAATGATAGAAAAACAATCATCCAGCAATGGCTTAGTGCAGAGCACCTACCACCATTGGTCTAAAAATCTGTAACTTTATCTAAAACTAGAGTGGGTCAAACCTACAGCCAAGGCTGAAGAGAATAAATTTCTTAAGATGTAGGAACTCTTACAAAATGCCATTGAGAACTGCAGCTTTCCAGTATAGTACCATAAGGAAGTCAAATAGTGTAGTAATATGGAAGAAATCTACCTCACTAATATCTGCATCTCAACTGCTAATGTCAACACTCTAATTTTTAGTGCTGCAGAGGGTGGAGCCCTGCAGCACTTTAACAATCACTGAGAAAGGGGACATTTCTTCTGTCCTTACAACATGTTGGATTGCATCACAGTGGCCTGCTCCATCATGAAACAGTCCACCCATGTTGTCCCTACTGGCCGTAGCACTGCACTCTTTTCTGCAATCATCCCCAGCTCTACCCTGCTTCTCTCCCCTGCTTCTCCCAGCTTCTTCCTTCCCTGCTCCTCCCTGCCCCTGCTCTGCCCTGCTCCTCTTTATCCTAGCTGCACCATAGATGCAACATGTAGGTGAACTGAAAGATGCTGTATCAGTACTCCCTTTGATGTACAGTATTTAAAATTAATGTATCAATGCCTCAGGATCCGTTCTCATACTCTTCATTTACGGTGGTGGGATTTTTCATGTTGTACTGCTTACACATGGCACTCACATTAACTGTTGTAAAATGTGACATAACATATGAGATGTCACTAAAAAAAACTTTATTTGCATCGTAACTTGGAAGGATAAATAGTCTATGTTGGTTACAGGATGGTCCCAATGAATTTCTGACAGTGCAACTTTGAATATGAAACTCTACTTTAGAAAGCCCCCTCGCTCCATCGGTGCTCTCTCTCTCCACTCACTCACTCACTCACTCATTCACTCACTCTCTCTCTCTCTCTCTCTCTCTCCAATTAATCATTATTTCATCTGAATTTTTCTGTAAAAAAAGTACATGCCAATCTCATAATCAAATGTGACATTAGTTGCAATTAAGTGTAGTGGGAGATGTTATATTATGCATTTTCAAATGTGTTTGCCAATTACATTCGCTCATACTTGTGGTGTGTGTGTGTGTGTGCCTGTGTGTGTCTGTGTTTGTCTGTGTGTGTGTTACAACACAGATCACTTTGCCAGGTGTTGTATTGAACTGGAAAATGCATATTTTTACAGCAAAAAGGGACAGTACAGTTCTTCTTAGGTATGACAGCAGAAAATAAATAAATAAATAAATAAAATAGAAAAAGTATGTAAAACTCTTCTTGGTCATTGGACATATGTTAAGCAGAATTTGTACTGCATTTTGCTAGGACATTGTGGGTGAAGTCTTCTCAGGATCAGTGAAGTACATTCAGTAAAGGAATTCATACAGTAACATTGTGTGAGCTGAAACTGCTTAAATCCAGTACAGAAGCACTAGAATTTATTTCAAGGAGGAGGTCAGCTCTGTTCCACGTGCTGCAACTGCACACCATCATTTGGTTGAGTTTCTTCTCCTGGTGTATTGATGTTTTTGTCAAGTTCTGCAGTGTCCCTTAAGCCCCATTTCAGTACCTTTCCTGTCTTCACTAATTTATTTATTTTTTCTTTGTGGATAATTATTAAGAAGTTCTGTCTAAAAAATCGAACTTTATTTTACATTTAATCCTACTCCTTTGTTTTATTTGCACTCATATACAGAAGCAGTATTTTCTTCTTGTGTTACACATTGGCAACAAAAATGCATATGAAACATTTTTCTCTTGAATCATATTTTTAGGTTTAGGAGTTTACGATATATCTAGAAATCCTGCTTTGTGGTTATGTTACTTCACATGAACACTGTAAGATAAGGAACTCGAATTTGAGTTCAAAGGTTGCACATTATGTTAATGGCAGAGCATGTTTCCAGATAGTATTGCTTACACTAAATTGCCATCCTAAATTCTGTGCACAGCCATCACGTTACGTACAAGTTTCCAATGTACCCAATATTTGGATACTTTATTAGAACTCTTTGATATTTATCTTTTTTAATGTAGTATAAGCATTGATTATAGAAGGTGCACTAGAAGACAATGCAGCCTAGAAGTTAGGGGGCCAGGCTGCCAGGCACCAGTCGTGGTACACATAGGAACTAACGATCTTGCCAGCCAGTCAGTAGTGGAGACCAAGGAACACCTGACCAGGCTGGGTGACAAACTATCATCCATTTCACATCTGGCATCTCCTTCTATGTGATCCTGCCTGTCTTGGAGAGGGGAGCAGATGGACAGAAAAGGCAAAGAAGGGGAGATGGGGAGCTAAACATGTGGCTCAAGGGCTGGTGCCAGGAAAAAGGACACAAATTTGTAGGAAACTGGCAACAGTTTTGGGAGTGAAAGTTCTTTAAATCTGATGGACTGCATCTGACTAAGGAGGGAGTCAATGCATTGGGTCAGAAGTTTGATGTCTTTGCAGATAATTTAAACTAGAAAATGGGGAGAGGGGTGCAGCACCCCATAAGTCAAATGGGAAGAACACCCTTCCCCCAGCTAGTGGTCAAACAGGAGTTCATCATGTTTGTAGTTCATTTGCATCACCAGGTAAGGAAAAAGGTCTGCCTTCCCATACGATGTACAGGAGAAATGCCAGACCTCTCCCAACAACTAATAGACCAAAATATGGTCAATGGAAAATCATGTACACAAATGTTCACAGTCTGGGAAACAAGATCCCAGACCTGCAGACAATAATGACAGAGGCTAAACTGGACATAGTAGCCATTAGCGAGACATGGTTTACCAGTAACCACACTTGGGAGACTTCAGTACCTGGCTATGTACTGCTCAGAAGAGACTGAGGTGCAAAAAGGGGGGTGGAATGGCCCTTTATTTCAATGAAAATATCAACGCTACAGAAATTCAGAATACACATAAGGAGCCAGAAGAACTGTGGGTCACCCTGGAAACAGGAAATGGGACAGCCATATGAACTAGGGATGTGTACAGGCCTCCAGACCAGGGGGAGGACATAGACACATTACTGTTAGAAGATATACAAAACATTACAGCTAAAGGTGAGGTTCTGATAATGGGAGACTTCAACATGCAAGATACAGATTGATCAATACCAGCAGGAACATCTGCCAGAACTAGACACATGGTGGAGTCCCTGCAGTGAGAGGGCCTCAAACAGCTAGTACAAAACCCGCAAGGAAAGGGCTATCCTAGATCTAGTACTGACTAACAGAGAAAGGATCGCAGATCTCCAGGTAGAAGGTCACCTGGAGGCCAGTGACCATCACATGGTATGGTTCAATTTGGCCACTAGAACTAAATAATCCTATTCCAAGGCAAAAATATGGGACTTCAGAGGAGCTGACTTTGACAAGATGGTCAACAGAGTCAAGCTAACCCTGGCAAAAAGAAAAAGAAATACAGGTGAGGGGGTACAGGCAAAGTGGGCAAGCATTAAGATGCAATACTTGAAGCAACATTCCATTGTGCTAGAGAGAAAAGGAAGTGCAAAAGAAGAAGGAAAAAACTTTGATTCTTAAAAACAGTTGCAGAAAAGGTCAGAACCAAAAGGCTGGCCTTCAGGAAATATAAGGGAACGCAGCAGGATGAAGATACGGAGGCATACCGAACTTCCCTAAGGGAAGCAGGGAAGGCAGTAAGTCAGGCAAAGGCCCAAACCAAGGCAACACTAGCACAAACAGTAAAAGAAGGTGGAGGAAGAGACAGTGGAGGGGTTCAAGAGGGGTTGGGAGAGGTACAGGGGAAGGGTTCTGGAAGCAAAATCCAATGCAGCAAGAATATCCGGAACTGGGAAGGGAGAAGCCAGAGAAGGCGAGGGGGACAGCAAGGTCAGCACCCAGGGTGGGGGCTGACCAAACGAGCAGACACGAAAGACTGTTAGGCCTATTCTGCTGGCATTTTAGTATGTTAGTATGTATGTTAGTAAGGTGACAAGACTTTCTATAGATACATTAGTGAAAGGAGAAAGTCCAGAGGGGGCACTGCTAAGATCAAAGGGGATAAGGGGGCATGTGAGGAGGAAGACCATGTAAAAACATTTTTCCTAAATAGATACTTCTGCTCAGTATTTACTGAAAAGAAGGTAGGGCAGGGCCCACAATTCAGCACCATGGACACAGCGGGGGAAGGAGGTGTGCACTAGTCCCTTCACAAAAGAAACGGTCCTACAAGAGCTCAATAAGCTCAGGGTGGACAAGGCAATTGGACCTGATGGCATACATCCCAGGGTACTAAAGAAGCTAAGGTGAAAGGGTCTATCATGTTTCAATATAAGAATATTACAATCATCTCCAGCTCTGCCCTGCTCCTCCCCACCCCCACTCCTGCTCCGCCTAGCTTCTCCCTTTCTCGCTCCTCCCAACCCCTGCTCCGCTCCGCTCCTCTCTGCCCTAGTTGCACCGTAGATACAGCATGTAGGTGAACTGAAAGATGTGGACTTTCTCCATAGCAGCAGGGTGGTTCTACAAATGAGGCACCATAACTCAGTAGATCTCAGACAAGTTGCAAACATAGAAACATAGAAACATAGAGGTTGATGGCAGATAAGGACCGCAAGGCCCATCCAGTCTGCCCATTTATTTTTCTACCTTATAAATGTGCCATCGGCCTTTGCTCTGTCAGTGGCCTATCTATTCATACTCATCTATATTGATCCCTTATGCCTATTCCATGCTTGTTTGAAGCCCTGCACTGTATTCATAGCCATGACTTCCTGAGGTAGGCCATTCCGTGCATCCACCACTCTTTCTGTGAAAAAGAATTTCCTCACATTCCCCCTTAATTGGCCTCCCTCTAATCTCATTCTGTGTCCTCTTGTCCTGCTATTTTTCTTATATTTAAACATGTTAGACTCTTTCACCTTGTTAATGCCCTTAAGGTGTTTGAATGTTTCGATCATATCACTTCTCTCCCTCCTTTTCTCAAGGGTATACATATTGAGCTCCATTAATCTGTCCTCATATGTCTTCTGATGCAGTCCCTGCACCATTTTGTTTGCCCTTCTCTGGAATGCCTCAATTTGGTTAATGTCCTTGTGAAGGTTAGGCAACCCTAATTACAGTATAGCAGACAACCGCATTCATTGAAATAGGAAATCAGCATCTTTCATTCTGAAATTCGCATTGTTTGCAGTCAAGCTTTTCCAAAGACTCTCCAGAATGCTCTCACCTCTGTTAAGATGGCTGGCCACCTGAACAATTGCCAGACTAAACCGCAGCAGTGTTGCATGCACCACCGATTCACCATGTCCAGCTTAGTGCTGCCCAGAGGATGAAACTCCAGGTGGGAACAGGAGTGCCTCGGGCAGTCTGCAGTCTGTGTCTCGCACCTTCAACCTAGTGGTGCAAGTGTGGGATGCTGCTTCCTCAGCCAATTGTTGGTGGCAGGGTGGGCGTGTGGGTGGCAGAAGTCCCCTGAGTGGCAGTTACATGCAAGCAGCTTGGGGTAGAAAGGCTGCTGAACCACTGCAGGAAGTGCATTTAGGGCAGCACAGCTGTGCAAAGTTTGAACACCTTGGAATCTGTGAAGTGGAGCCCGGAGCAGAATGGAACACTCATATCTCTGTTAGTTGGGGCACTGGGAGCAACTGCTGGGCAGTGGGGTGGGGTAGTCCAAAGTGGGGGACTTCTTGCGTGTTTCATTTCAGGTATCCCTGATGAGTTCTGGCCAGCTCTATGCATTTTCCTACCGCTCATGTGGCAGTAGTATCTTCCCCAGCTTATGCGCGCAGATATATTTTTCCATCCATTTAATGCAGTGGCACAGGACTGATAATATTCCCAGAGAACTGCAGAGGGCTGTCACCCCTGTGTCCAAGACAGCCAACCTGAATGCACTGTTTTCTAACTACTGTTGCAGAACAGATGTAGAAGATAAATGTTGGAGTACTGTAATTAAATTGCAGCATCATGCAACTACACACACACACACACACACACTGTCTCTCTCTTGCTCACTCCCCTGTCTCTCACGTTGGTCCATTACTCACTTCAGTAACAGGGATCCAGTGTTAATGTTCGTCTGAGCAACTAGACTTGTCGACACAAGCAACAAGAAGCCCATTACAGACTGCTACTGCCCAAGGTGGATATTATGGAAGATATTAAATATTCTGGTGGCCAGCCAGAAGGTTTCTTTGCAGTCATTAGGATTGTGGAATATTAGAAGCACAGATTAATTTATGAAGCAGAAACAGAACAGAGCATCAGCTCACTTATGAAGCAGAAAGCTTACAATATGTGCTGGAGCAAAACAGAAAACTGTTCAGCAGTAACTATGGTTGGATTTTCAGAAATGGATGAAACATGGTGTGCTTGGAAGGGAGTTAAACATTTAGGTCCAGTAGTATGTGATCCAACATTGGCAACTCGAGTTATAGTGCCTAAGATCATATACCAACTTTTCTGTTTCTTACTTTTACTTTCTTTAGCCCTTTATTAGGGCTGCAGTGGACAGAGGCCTGTAGCACTTTAACAATCACTGAGAAAGGTGACATTTCTTCTGTCCTTACAACATGTTGGATTATGTCACAGTGGCCTCTTCCACCATGAAACAGTCTGCCCATGTTGTGCCTACTGACTGCAACACTGCATTCTTTTCTGCAATCATCCCCAGCTCTGCCTGCTCCTCCCCACCCCTGCCTCTGTTCCTCCCAGCTTCTCCCTTTCTTGCTTCTCTCTACCCCTGCTCTGACCCGGTCCTCTCTGCCCTAGCTGCACCATCAGATTTGTACAGGGATATTTTATTTTTTTTTTCTCCTTGCGGTCAGTGACAACTGAAATACATAATCCCCCACTGGACCCTCCCTCTCCGGAAACTCTGCCCCCCCCAAACATAAAACTGACATTGGGAGTACCCAATCCCCCAGTGTTCCAATTGCAACTCCTCACTGTCCCTTCCCCCTCATCCACTATCGCGCATGCCTGAATAGTTGCTATTTGTTTTTCTTTACCACACCTCAGACTTTCCCAAGCTGCAAATGAGCAAAAAGAGACAGATTGTGGTACTGGAAGACAAAGGAAGAAAGCCAAATGGGGCTGCAATGGACAGCAAATGAGAAAGAGAAACAGCAGGGAGAATGACAGTGTGTGTCAGAGAGAGAGAGAGAGAGAGAGAAAGAGAGAGAGAGAGAGAAAGAGAGAGATATCAACTGAGGTGCCGCTTCCATTACTTTATGCTTCCCATTACAGTTTGCAAACTTTCCACAGGTGAGACAAGAAAAGGAAAAGTCTCCCCCACCAACAGAGACATCTGCCAGTGATCCCTTTAAATCTAACTTTGTGATGCCAGTGATCAATCCACAAGGACAGCAGGGCAAGCAGGCCTATCTGTTTAGTAGGGCATGTAGGTCTGTCTTACGTTCTTCTAGTTTGAGAACAAAAGGTGTCTCAGCCCTTCTAGAGGTTATTTTGTTCGTGAGCCAAGGGACAAAGGGTCAGTTACTGCTGTCAGCAGCTGGGGGGGGGGAGAATTACAAACAAACAACTGCAGTTCAAGCTGGCTGAGTGTTTTAACTGAGAGGTAAAAGCTCACGCTAGGAATAGAGAGAATTAACACACTATTAAAATCTTCCATTCTGTGATGGCTCTGCTTCTGACATGCTTTGTTTATTTTTATTTGCTTTTTATTTATTTATTTTGGTCTAGGATTACAAATACCTTTGAGCCAAGGCTCTTTTACAAAGGTACCACGTCATGAGTTACAGCAAGACAGAACATAATAGGCAAAAAGCATATACGGATGTACATACAAATAGCATTAGAGGTACATAGCTGGATGCATCTTTATAAAAAGAAAAAAGGGTGGGGAGGAGGAAAGGTGGGGAGGCAACAAGTGATAAGGTGGGGCAGAGGGAAATGGTAGAGGTAAGGTGGGTAAAGGGATCTGGAGGGATAGGTAGAAGGGACGGTGGGGGGAGAGGAAGAAGGAGGGGGATGCAGCCTGGAGGCATTGTCAGAGAAAAAGTGAAGTGCAAGATTTGGGCAGAGTGGTGGCGGAAAGTGCTAAGAGACTGTGGCCCTCATAGATGTAACAGACAAAGGGAGCCTCATAGTAAGGGATCCGTTCATAATCCAGGAGTCCAGACTGTGGTGTTCCGTTGACAGACATTGTAGTCACAGGTGCTGGAGGCAATGGGTGAGTGACGGAGCCTGGTTTTGAAAGCGCCAAGCGTGGATGTGGTGGTGATATCACTAGGGAGTTCATTTAGCCAGCTTGCAGCCCAATAGGCAAAAGCTCTTTGACCTTGGGTTGTGCGGCAGTGGGGGATTTGGAACTGCTGCAGTTTGGACCCCCTGGTGTTTCAGCTGCTTTTTTTAGGTTGTAGGAGAGTAGTGACACTGGGAGGGGCAAGACCCATCAGAATTTTCTTTGCCACTATGCAGGTTTGGTATTTTATATGCTTGTCGAGTTGCAGCCAGCTGGTTTGGGGGGTAGAGGTCACAGGTGTGTGTAAGATGTTGAGTGCCAGTAATGAGCCGACAAGCCTTGTTGAGGGAGGTGGTTACCTGTTTGAGCACGATAACAGTAGCAGAGCTATAGATGATGAGGCCATAGTCAGTGGTGGCAATGATAGAGCACTGGACGGCAGCAGCCAGGGCTTAAGGGCTAAGGTGTTTCCTGTGGTGGAACAGGCCTAGTCTGGAGTTAGCAGCTCTGGTGACGTTATTTATGTGGTCAGCATAGGAGAGGTGTGAGTCTAGGGTGATCCCAAGGTATTTAAAAGTTAGGACCTGTTCCAGTAGGCCACTGTGACTGGTATTAATGGAGAGGTGGTGGTGCTTATGTTTATTGTGGGAGCTACTGAAGATTATGGTCTTGGTTTTTTTCTAGTTGGGGATCAGTTTGTGCTGAGTAAACTAGATCTCAACTGCAGAGAAACAATGCTGGAGGTTGCCTTGCAGCTGGGTTGGATCCTGGTGTGAGGCTAGGATTACCGCATTATCGGCTTAGAGAATGATTTGTTCAGAACAGGAGTCTGGTAGCGTGTTGAGGAACAGGATGAAGAGAAGTGGTCCCACGATGGATGCCTGTGGGACACTGAAGCAAACAGGTTTGGCTTCTGCGAGCACATCCGCAATGTTTACACATTGTGACCTGTTTGCAAGGTAGCTTTTGAACCATGAAATAGAATCTGGGGAGAACCCAGCCTTTTGAAGCTGGGCAAGTAGAAAGCGGTGGCGGACAGTATCGAAGGCCTTGGCTAGGTCGATGTAGATAGCGCCAGTGAGTTGCCCTTTGTCCAGGGAGCTGTAGATTGCCCCGATGACTTCAAGTAATGCAGAAGCAGTGCTATGGCCTTTCCTAAAACCATGTTGTTGCCTGCAAAGGATATTGTGTTTGTCCAGGTATTTGGTAAGCTGGTCCGTTACTTCGCATTCCAGGGCCTTTGAGAGGCATGGCAGGATTGAGATTGGGTGATAGTTCCCGTGAGCGGTCTTGTCACCACTTTTGTGAATCAGGGTAATAGTGGCTGACTTTCACTTTTCTGGGAATTCTTTGAGTGTGAGGGAGAGGTTAAAATCCTGGTAAGAGGTCCCAGCACCTCTTCTAGGATGAGGGACAGAAGTTTGAGGTCGAGTGTACTGTATCATTGCTTGATCTGGATTTGCTGATGGCTTTGGTGATGTACTTATGGACATTGTTCTTTTGTACTACTTTATAGAAGAAGGGAGGGTGACTGTCAGGAGTTATGGAGTTGAGGGTTGAGGGAGCTTCATCATCATTGAAGAAATTGGGGCGAAGAACACTGCCGAGGTCAGTAAAAGTGGTGTTGGAAGTATCAGCAATGATTTTTGGGTCAAGTGTGGTGTTCCCATTTATCTGTAGCATGACTGGCGTGGATCTGGATTGCTTCCCAGTGATTTCTTTTAGATTGTTCCAGAAATCTCTCCCATTTCCCCAGGACTCAGTGAGTGCTTTCTAGTAGTAGTCGGATTTCTGTGTCCGAATGTTTTTTGTGCAGCCATTTCATGATCGTTTATAATTTTGGATGTCATCTTGTTTCCCATTGGATCTAGCCAGTTTCCATAGCTGATCCCTGGATTTTAACTTTTTTAGAAGGTCACCAGTTAGCTAAGGGTTGCAGAGAGTTTTAACTTTGCGCTTTTTAAGGGGAGTGAATAGGTTACAGGCTTTGTTAAAGATGTGGATGAACTGGTCCAATGCCGAGTTTGTATCAGTCGACAGGAAGATAGGAGTTCAGTCTTGTTGGAGTAGGTGGGATTTGACGTGAGTTAACTGGCCACGGGGAAGAACTCTGCTGTAGATGATTTTAGGGGGTGGTTTGTGGAATTTGTTAGGCCAGGTACAGCTGATGGGGGAATGGTCACTGTGTGAGTCACGAAGGACAGAGGAGTTTGAGATCCAGGAGCGGTGGCTAGCCAGGATCCAGTCCAGCAGGGTGTTGGTCCCTGTTTTATAGTTCTTTCTGGTTGGGGAGTGCAGCATCTGTGTTAGGTTGGCCGATAGGACAGAGTCCTTCAAAGCACCTGCCTCAGCTGAGAGCCATTTGATATTGAAGTCTCCAAGAAGGATGGTTTCAGAGTCAGGTGGTTGCGACCTGACAAGGTCCAAAAAGGCGGTTACACCCATACCTTGCTCCTTGGGAGGAATATATACAGTAACGACTGTGAGAGCCTTATTGTGGGCACCTAGTAGGATTCTGATGGGGAGAATCTGTACAGGGCAGGTTCTAATTGATGGCCCAGGATAGTGTCTTTCAGGTACAAGGCACAACCTCCACCTCGTTCAGATTTACAATCGAGCCTAAACATGTTATATCCTGTGATGGTGATTGTCTGGTCAGGAACCAGGGGGGTGAGCCAGGTTTTGACAACTGCCATAATATCATGATTATGTTGGCTAACAAAGGCTTGCAGAGAATCAAGCTTGAGGTGTAGACTGCAGATATTCAGGCACATAATTGAGAGAGTGCCAGAAGGGTTGTGCTGGGAAGAGACCCTGGTGGTGTGCAGGCCAGGGTTGGGGTGAACATTTTCTAATAACAGCAGGAGAAATATCAGAAGCTTCAGGGTACGCAGATGTAATTCCCTGAGGGAGAGCTTATGTTTTCTTTTTTGGCAGGAACATGCCATGGTGTGGATGCGATAGTTCAGCATGGGAGTTGCAGGGTAGACAGATGTTGGCATCCAGTGTTCACAATCTGTAAGAGACAGTTTTTTTGTGGGAGGAGGTTGCCCCTGAGGTCTGGATTTGTGATATGTGGAAAGGTGCCAGGTTAATGACATACTATAATCAGTTGGAAGGTTTGGGGAGGGGACGGAAAGCAGGCTCTGGGAGGGATGAGGGCGGAGAGGAAGAGGAGAAGGGTGATAATAGAAAGGGGGGAGAGCATGGTGAGCTGAGAGCATCTACGAGTGAAGAAAGGGCCTGGGTAGGTAATGGTCAGGGAGTGGTGCAGGCAAGGGGTAGTAAGGGAGGAGAGAGAGAGGTGGGGGACTAGCACTGGACCAGTAAGGAGCTAGTATGGGAGGGTACCAATGGAGGTGGGGGTGGCGATGGTCTATTTATTTATTTGCTTTTTTTTTTACCAGCTAAGCATGCTAGACAGCCAAGTGCCTATTTTCAGGTGCGACCCAGGAGGGTTACAGGGTACATAAAATACATCATACAGAGTAGAGGTAACATACAGTAGCATCCAGCATAGACAAGTACGTGATACAGCATATGGGACATCAGGCATAAGCAATTAAGTAGGCAGATAGCAACAAGAATCATAAACAGAATTAATAAGTAGAATAACATCAAGATAACATCAAAATGTAGTTTAACATCAAATTATCAAAAATACAGACAGGTACAGATATGACAGGGGCCCCCCCCTCAAAACAGGAGGGCAGAAAGTGCCTTGTGCAGATTATCAGCAGAATTAAACAGCAAACGGTAGCAACGGCACTCAGGGCGTCACACCCAATCAGTCGATAAAGGAAGAGAGAGTCTCCACTGGGATCTATATGGCACAAAGACAGGCAGAGGCTGATTTGAGAAAGATCTAGAGGGATGCTTTGAAGCAGGGATGGGAGGGAGAGGCACAAACTAAAGCAGGAAGGGAGTTTCACAGTCTAGGTGTGTGGACGGAGAAGGCCTGATCCCCCATAAGGGTGTGGGTCTTAGGAACCAGGCAGTCCTGCACAGCACTGGATCTTAAGTGGTAGACTGGGGTTCCATGTTTGGGGGGAAGGGCAATCGTGGAAGGAGTGGCAGTTCTGACTATGTTTTCAATGAAGTTACTGAGGACACAGGCGCGGTGTTTTTCGGGGGGGGAGTCATTCCAGCCGTGAGTAGAGCTCACAGCGATGCGTAAGGCGAGGGGCAAAGAGTGCAAAGTGGCATATATTGTTATAAGCAGTGACCCGTTTCACAGGACTAGATTTCAGGACAGGGCCAAAAGCTATGAGCCCATAGCAGAGCATGGGAAGAAGTATTCCCCTGGCTAGGGCGAGCCGTGCAGCTGGGGTGAGGCAACTTTTGGCTCTGTAGGCAAGTCTGAGCTTGCCATTTGTGGCCTTAAATATATTCCAAAGATGTGGGGCGAGCTCCAGTTGCGGATCAAGGGTAACTCCCAGATACTTGACAGAGTCCACAGCCTGCAGAGGGTGCCATTTGTTCCAAAGATGGTTAGGGGAGCAGGGCAGGAATTAGTTTTGGCCATGGAGCGAAAGAGCATGGCCTGGGTTTTTTTCAGGTTGATGGTCAGCTTGTGGCTCTCTAGCCAGTTCTGGATAAGCTCAAAGTCAGAGTTTAGCCTGGAGCTGATGGCAGTAATATCCAGGGAGCTGGTCAGGATGATGAGATCATCCGCATATAGGGTGGAGTGCCCACGGGTTGTGACGGAGGGCAGTTCATTAATGAACAGGGAAAACAGAATGGGTCCAAGGACGGATCCTTGGGGGACCCCGCAGTTAACTGAGGAGAGGACAGATAGGGCATGGTTGAAGTTGGTGTACTGCTGCCTACCCACCAGGTAGTTGGAGAGCCAGGCAAGGGCAATGGGGAGAATCTGAGAGAATGAAGAGTGGAGCAGAGGAAGGAATGGTCAATCTGATTGAAGGCCTTTGAGAGATACACGAAGATGGCGCCAGTCAGTTTGCCTTGATCAGTCACGGTCCCGATCTCAGAGGTAACCATGGCAAGTGCAGTTGATGTACTGTGCCCTTTTCTGAAGCCATGTTGAGCAGGGGAGAGAAGAGCATAACCCTGAAGTTAGTGGGAGAGTTGTGTGGCAAATACCTTTTCAAGGAGCTTACAGATTGCGGAGAGTATGGCGATGGGTTGATAATTTTTGATATCTTTGGAGTCGCCTTGTTTGAAAACAGGGACAAACGTGGCCACTTTCCATGTGTCAGGGATGATCCCTGAGATAAGAGAAGTGTTAAAGATGTGAGAGACAGGCCACGTGAGGAGGGGAGCCCGCAGATTGAGCAGTTTTGGTTCAAGGCTGTCATGTCCTGCACCCGTGTGGGGGGAAAGACTGGCTAGGAGTTTCTCGGTCTCTCTAACAGAGACCCATTTTAGGTAGAAGGGTGGTCGAGGGGTGTGTACACTCAGAGGCTTATGGGCAGGGTGCCGGGAAGAAGGGGGAGCAGGCAGGTAAGAGAACATGGAGTTAAATGCAAATTTCAGTAGTCGGTGGGTTATTGCAGTTGGCCCCACCAACATGCATGCCGGTGACCTGTTCCATGGCAGACCCTCTGACTAGATTTTTGATGTTTTGCCAAAAACTCAAAGGATTTTTGGCCAAGGCTAGCAGGGCAGATCTGCAGTACTCACTCATGGCGGTGCGGATAGCACTTTTAGAAGAGTTTCTGAGCAGCCGATATTCAAGGAGGTCACTGGTGTTATGGGAGATCATGTGTTTCTCCCAGCATTTGTCTCTCTGCTTCATGAGGGAGAATAGGCCTCCATAGAGCCACTTTGTGATGGTGACCCTCATCCTTCTTTTTATGAGGGGGGCGTGCTTGTTTTGCAAGGGGACAAATACTGCAAGGAAATGGTCAAGGGCTGCTACAGGGTTGTTTGTGGCAGTGACCCTGGATCAGTCAGCGTGTTGTAGGTCCTTAAGATAGTCATTGAGTATAAATTTGGAATAGTCCCTCATCTGGATCACTTTGCTGGAAATTTTGGGTGAGGAGATGCACCATATACAGTAAGTTGGAGCGTGATCTGAGATGACGTCATGAGTATTCCTGAGGAAATAATTCTGTCTGGCTTATTGCTCAGTACCCAGTCAATAAGGGATCCTGTATCCCCCCCCCCAGAGGTAAGCCTTGTAGGTGACATAATAAGCTGACTGAGAGCAAGGCCTGAGAGAAGTGGCTCATATTGCTTCGTATTAGGACCCAGTCAATTGAGGTTAAGGTTCTCCAGGACTAGCAGCTCATTTGAGCCAACCTTGTCCCTAAGGTGATCAAGTAGTGAGGAGAACCTTAGTACGCCACCCTTTGGAGGGTTGTAGGCACAGACAAGATGCACCTTTTTTGTGTTCCCAAGCAGGAGGAGGGTGTGAAGGAACTGGCAGACTGGGGATGCAGGAGGTGTATGATCAACAGCAGACACGTTAAGGAGCACTTTATAATAGAGGAGCACAATGCCCCCATGCTTACTTCCTACCCTGTCTTGCCTGATCAGGCTG
This sequence comes from Neoceratodus forsteri, assembly GCA_016271365.2. Lineage (NCBI taxonomy): Eukaryota > Metazoa > Chordata > Ceratodontiformes > Ceratodontidae > Neoceratodus > Neoceratodus forsteri. Next base: position 1,108,521,201 of record CM057458.1, on the reverse strand, counting down.
TAGCCCGGGAGGGCACACAAGGAGTCAGGTATGTGAGGCTTCAGCCAAGTTTCAGAGATTCCCATAATGTCAGGGTTGTAGTGGGCCACCCAGGCCGTTAGTTCTGCTAGGTTGTGGAGGATACTGCGGACATTCAGATGTGTCATTTTTAAGCCTTTGGCAGATAGCCAGGCAGGGGGAGACTTGAATGAGGGCAGGGTGGCCAGAGGACCTTGATTACTGGCTAAGTCCCCAGCCTGTCCAGGTAGAGCCATGGCACCAGCCGTGAAAGCTGCAGGTGTAGTCGAGACACCGGGTGAGGGAAAAATCCCAATAAAACAGCACCTCAGCCAATGTCTGCAGGTGTTAGCACAGGCAGTGAGTGCAATGCGCACACAGCACATTCTGGTGACTTATTTCTAAGCCTCCTAAGCAATACGAGAGGGGCGTTGCTAAGGACAGACGTCAACGAGGCGTCACAGGGGGTAGGTGTGACAACAGCCATATGACACACTTCCTGATACTCAAAGACTGTGTGTTACCATAAGTAAGAGCTAGGTGGTTATACGCTTATTAGAGCTCTGCTTCAGAGGTCACACACTTGGATGCCTAAGAGCTCCCTAGAGATTGGTAATCCAGGAGTAACAAATAACCAGGGGACAAGACTAGGTTCTGAGACACTTTTCAGTGTTTGAGTCAGTGGCAGCCACTAGAGGTGAGAGCAAATATGCTGCTAATGGAAAAAAGGGCTGATACTTTTTTTTTGTTTAGCGTCACCTCTCACGTGATCCTGCCGGCCTATGTAAGGCCAAGTTGACCTAGGGTGGTGGTGGGGGTGGTGGGACAGCCATCACGGAGCACCAGCAGGGCAGCTGTGCGCTCCAATGTGGTCTGAACTGGTGTGTGAAAGCAAGGCTTGTGAATTCCAGCTGGCATCTGGTGGTTCAGGGAAAGGAATGCTGCCGGTTCATGGCTGAAGCGGGCGTACCTGTGTGCCGAGGATTCCACAGTGGGGGATCCGACTTGCTGTGGGATAAGGCAGGCTCTGAGGCCCTCATGATCTGCTGAGGAAAGAGGAGAGGTGATGGCAATTATATGCAGGACACAGGTAGGTTGAAGAAGGAGTCTGGTTTGTCCCTTAGTAAAAGGGGGGTTTGCACATTTAAAACAGCAGCAGTTATTTCAGGTGTGCTTGCAACTGTGAGCTGCCTAAATTAATCAAAATTAGCAGGCTCCCTCACAAATTTTAGGAGGATTTGCTGCCTCAAAATAATCAAATAAATTAACAAGCTCCCTCCTGAATTAAATTGGTGGCTATACTCAGATATCAGTCACAGTTGTGAGCTTCTACTCATTAAATTAATTAACAGGGTAGTGTGTTGAAACAAAAATAAGGCTCCCACCCTATATGAACATGTTCAAGGATGAGCTGATTAGGCTTTCCAGTGCTGCTGGCCTCAGTAACACTTATTGGAAATGGATTCAAAATCAGTTAAGGCACCCTGCAGAATAGTGCACAACGTGCAGATTTTTAGCTCTTAAGATGCTTAGGCACAGACATACAATTAAGGCACCACCCCAGAATTAGCACAAACACAGCAGAAGTCCAGGATTAAGAAGGTTTAAGAGACTATCAGCATTGCTATGCCAACAGAGGTGGCATGGCACTCACAAAATGGCACCAAGTTTGAATCTAAGCTCTGTGCTCCGATGTGGTCTGAGCTGGCGTGTGAAAGCAAGACTGCCAAATTCCAGCTGACATCTGGTGGTTCAGGGAAAGGAATGCTGGTGGTTCACGGCTGAAGCGCGCATACCTGTGTGCCAAGGATTCCACAGTAGAGAGTCTGGCTTGCTGTGGGGGAGGGCAGGATCCGAGGACCTCACAACTGGCTGTGTGCTGAGGATTCCACGGTGGGGGGTCCAGATTGCTGTGAGGGAGGGCAGGATCTGAGGCCCTCACAACCTGCTGTGTGCCGAGGATTCCATGATGGTGGGTCCGGCTTGCTGTGGGGGAGGGCAGGCTCCATGGTCCTCACAACCTGCTGTGTGCTGAGGATTCCATGGTGGTGGGTCCGGCTTGCTGTGGGGGAGGGCAGGCTCCATGGCCCTCATGACCTGCTGTGTGCTGAGGATTCCACGGGGGGGGTCCGGCTTACTGTGGGGAGGGAGACTCTGAGGCCCTCACGACCTGCTGTGTGCTGAGGATTCCACGGTGGGGAGTCCGGCTACTGTGGGGAGGGCAGACTCGAGTCTGGAGTTGGGGAGGGGACGGTGTGTAAATTTCTGCCACTTTCAACTGAAGTCTGCGGGCACACGGCCCTGGAGCAAAGAAAATTAGTAGCAAGAGGTGCAGCCCAATAAGAGTCAGTGAAAGCAGAGAAAAGTCTTTACAAGAGAGACAGAGGGATCAGGAGAAAAAACAGGGATATGGAGTGGGGGGGGGGAGGCGGTTCGAGCCCAGAGGAGAGGAAAGGAGACAAGGGTAGAGGAAAGCACTAAGGTGGCAGAGCTGAGCAGAAAAAATGAACAGCACAGTTTAAAATCAGAATCGGCTGTTTTACATTATTAAACATCACACAGTACAATTGAGGCCAAAGAAAGTGCTGGCAACAAGCAACAGTTTGAGAGTGGGCCAAAATTTTGGCTGCTTTAAACCAAAGCCTATGGGCGCACAGCCCTGGAGCAAAGAAAATTAGTAGCAAGAGGTGCAACCCAATAAGGGTTCAGTGAGGAGAGCAGCGGTCCAATCAGAGTTGACCACAGAGAGCGTTGGGCCAATGGCGGCAACTTGCTGCTTCCCCAGTCTGTCTGGAGTCCTTACCCAGCTGTGTGGTTCTCCTGGTTGGGCAGGAGGAGAGCGGCCAAGTGTCTGGTTCCTGGGCCACTGCCATGCCGGCGGAGGGCTGATTTGAGCCCGGTCAAGGGCTGCAAGTCTGCAGGGGGAAGGAAAGAGTAGAGGTGATTAGAGCGAGGACAAAGGAGGGTGATGTGGGGGGCTAAATTGGGGGGCATGGAGCTGACAGAGTGAGATACAGGCATAGTGGTGGGGGTTCAGCAACCAGAGACAGGCATAGTGTAGGAGCTTGGTCTGGCACCTCAGGGGAAGGGGGGAAGAGGAGTTAGCGAAAGCAGAGAAAAGTCTTTACAGGAGAGACAGAGGGATCAGGAGAAAGAACAGGAATATGGAGCAGGGGGGAGGTGGTTCAAGCCCAGAGGAGAGGAGAGGAGACAAGGGTAGAGGAAAGCACTAAGGTGGCAGAGCTGAGCAAAAAAATTAACAGTACAGTTTAAAATTGGAATTGGCTGTTTTACACTATTAAACACCACACAGTACAATCAAGGCCAGAGAAAGTGCTGGCAGGTTACTTCTTAACTTAACAAGAAATGTAAAGATATACATGCCACCTGGTTTATTTGCAAAGTTACTGCAATGTACAAAGTCAAAATGCATATGCAGTATGTCCATAGCTTGCATATATGTCCATAGTTTGATTTTAAGTGACACCTCTTTTTAAACCTGGATATCATACAAAAAAAACAAATGTACTGTCACAGAGAAACCTATTCACACTTGCACTCCTTTTTTATTTTGGGTTGCCTATCCCAGGCTAGCAATTGCTCCTGTTCACTATAATAGTACTTTTTAATATTAATTTCCTTAGCCCAGGATATTTTTTTTTTTTATAAACAGATGAGGATTAGGCACACTTGCACAATGCACAAATCAACACCACCCATGAAAGTCCGGTCTTTTCTTCTCCCTCTCCCTCACAGTCCATTAAAAACAAAAAATAACATACACACCAACATTTTATTTCATGCAGGCAGCTTATCTTTTAAATATATAACTAAGCAAAGCAAGCACTATCTGCATGCCAGGACAGACGCAGATTCTGTCCACTCCTGCAGTGCTACCTTGTTTGCTTTGTTTAATGGCATGTTTCTTATAGAGGAGTAGTGGAGGACCCATCCTGGCCACCACCAACACCAGACATTCATTCACTGCTGAGTCATCCCAACTCCTGTCCCAATCACAACACAAGTGAAGACTGAAGAAGTGTCCTGGGTGGGTCTGCTTCCTGTCCTGTCTGATATGTCCACAGATGCTCCCCAACCCCCAATGAGACAGAGCTATGGTGGATGAGGAGCAGAGCTGCCAGCAACCAGCCAAGCCACTCCTGCCACATGCGAGTCACCTGCCACATGCCACCCACTGCCAGCAGTGCACCCCCCAAGCACTCAGAGACACCCACGGTGCAGATAGAATGTGCTGAGGGTACAGCTGCTGCCTAAGAATATGATCATCCCATGGTCATCGGTGACATGTGAGGGGTGGTGGGCTGGGACGTGGGACTCAGGAGTGGAGAGCTAAACAAGGCAGCAGCAACAACAACTCCCCCCCGCCAGCATAGAAGCAGCATCTCTGTCTCTTTCTAGACCATCCATGACCGAACAATCAGTGACAGCTCCTTCTCCAGTCTAGACTCAGATACATGCTGCTTGCCATGGTCCTGTATCCTTCCCAGCATTTTTGTTTTACATTGGACTATCCAGCATGCCTGCTAATCTAAGGCAAAACACCATGAAACATATTCCTTAGAAACAAATAGTTGTTCATTACAGTGAAGATGACACTCTAAGCTTTAAAACTTGCACAATATTTATAGAGGTCAGCAATGTTTTGGATAATTGGATGAATGAAACTTTTTCACAAACACACAGAAAAAAAACATCTTTAAAGTCTATGTTTCAGCAGTAGCAAGTGAATTGTAGTATAATATAGCACAGCATGAAGCAGAAACATTCTGAGCTGTGAGTACCGTGACTTTTATTTGCAATGGTCTGACTTGTCTGCATTGTGTAAAAGCTAGTAGGAGAAGTCTGCTCATCAAAGAGCACAATTTGTTTGCAAGCTGTAAACACAATTTTGTGTATATAAAAGCAGTGTAATTCTGCAATATAATGAGGTTAGTCAGCTCTTTTGCAATTACATTATATGACAGAATGACATTCACTGTGGTTGTACATAAATAAAATGTAGTTTACAGCTTGTGAAACAAATTGTACCATTTAATGAGCACACTCCCCCTACTGGTCTTCACACAATGGAAACTAGTCAGATCTATGCAGAAAACAGAAAAAAAAAGCCATGGTAGTCACAGCTCAGGGTTTTTCTGCTCCTAGGATTTTTTTGCTCCATGTTGTCCTGTATTTTAACCTGCATATCCCATCCTGCAATAAGCAAAGTAAGAAGGCTACCAGTCTATGAACTGTTAAATTTAACTGGATGTTAACTGAACTGTGTGAACACTGTGACTTTTTTTTGGTTGTTGCGTAGTATTCATATTGTCACTGGCACCCAGTCCTTTTGAGCTGCTCTGTGTAAAGCAAGCTATCTCACGGATCACTGACAGTAAATGACCAATGAAAACTATGCCAAATTGTATTGTTGAATATATACTTGTCAATCCATTATGACATTCTCATAGCTCAGTTAAAAGCCAGTACAGTTACATTAAACAGTCAGTCCTAGACTCAGTGGGCTGGATATTCAAACTGCACCCAAAATGTGCCCAATAGCAGAAGCAAGCACAAGTCCATTGCGCCCATGTGCAATAGATGCGATATTCAAAAAAGGAGCAAACCAAATTGCGCGAAAAGCCAACGTCCAAATATCGCACAACTTGCGCCATAGCGCAACTAGGAAGGGGAAGCTGAGCAGATACGATGCACTATAACGCAACAAGGGCTGCTCAGCTGAGCAGCCCAGAGGCGCCATAGCACAAGCAGGGAGCCCCCCAGCAGCAGAGCAATGGAACTGCACAACCAGTGAGGTAGGTAGGGGCCCACCACCCATGCCACAGATGGGCACAGGAACATACTGCAGAACTGACAATGGCCCCCCCACACCCCAAGCACAGCACAACTGGGGGAGGGATGGAATATCCACCGGCCCATAGGGACAACCAAACAAAGCACAGCTGGGCCTTGGTGCCCCAGCACACCCACCGGCAAGCTGAGACTGCCACACAAGGAGGGCGGACCACCGCATGGTACAGCAGCCCCCCCATGCACAGCAAACCCTGCACTGTGACCCCAAGATTCCCCCCCCATGAGCAGTGACCATCACTGCAGGAATCCCCATGCATACCCCCCCATTGTCACACTGCAACCTCGTGTACCACAGAACCATACAAGCCAGACCCACCATGAGCACCCAGCAGTGGGTGGCAGCACACGGCAATGCAACAACGGCAGACACAGTGCCAACACGCACAATCCCCCTGAGGCACAGCTGAGAGACTGAACATGTGTCATCACAAGAGGTACCCCCACACGGGAAAGGGTGTGCCTCTGACACCACTGCCATTGATACTGCACCCTGCACAGTAGACAAGTGTCACAGCCCGACCCACCACAAGCCACAGCAGCCAGCATAGACACCCACAGTGCTGCATGGAAGCATGCAGCACACCGGATGCAACACAGTGCAGGGGCAACACACACCCATACCTTCGGGGACACCAACACAGGGATGCAGTAGTGTGGCAACCAAGCCCCAAGTGTGGGCCCATGTAAACCGTGCACACACAGCCTGCAGTCCACCATGGCATAGGGGTGACACCCACCCTGTGCATGAACTGTGGCCCTGTATGCCACCAGCATATGCCTGGATCACAAGTCACAGACAGTGGTGCACAGCTCCTGCAACACACACAAGCCACAGCATGGAGGTGCGACAGCAACAGCGGAGGCCACAGTGTCACCCGAGGCAAACATGCACCTCACCAGTGACAGATGGCAACCCAGCATTGTGACAGTCACAGTGGATGACCTGCAGTGACAACCACCACTGACAAGATAGCAGACCTCGCAGGCCACAGACATGCAAGGGTGTCAGCTGCACAGGCCAAGGACAGGTTGACAGGGGCACAATGGACACAGAGCAGGCACCATGGACCACTGCACACAATAATGCAATGCACAGAGAACAACACACACCACAGATACCGACTGAAAGCCGCTCCCACACCAGAGACACCTCCCCACGCACACACACACATACCCATGACTGAACCACCCCAGATGTCATGCACACCACTGCAACTGAGCACATATAGCCCACTGCAAATCAGAGACCACCACAGTATTCATATCAAAATTACTATATTCGAAAAATATAACAACAGCAACTATATACATATATGGGGTGGAGGGACAGGAACAAGTTGGGGGTGGGTAAGGGATAGGGGTGAACATATGGGAGAGGGAAGACGGGGTGTGAGGGTCAGTCAAAGGCGGGAGGTTGTGCTTGGTCACTGGCATCCAGCCTGCTCCTCCGCTGCCTAGGGCTGTTCCCGAGGCCGCCTTCTCCTCCTCACCCCATGCTGATGGAGATCCTGTAGGATGGCAAGGGATTCTGCCACCACGCAAACCAGATCCTGGATGGCCCGCACTATCCTCAGGAGTATCCGCACACCTAGGACAAGGGATCAGAGTCAATGGGTGTGACTGTCCATCCCCTTGCAGCCCACCCATCATGCATGGCATACAGCCATGTGCCCCGCTCCTGTGATGGTGTGCACCCACCCACAGTGACTGTGTGCACAAGACATGCCCAACCAGGCAGTAACAGCCATGTGTACCACTGCACACACACACCGCCCATGTCCAGCACAGCACAACCAAGGCCGTACATTAACGTGGCTATGTGGTGGGCAGGCAGTGCCACAGCCATGTGCCCAGTGCATGCATGGACCACCATTGACACACTCCCAGACATGCAGTGCCACTGGACAGTGCTGACTGTCACAAGTCGCGTGCATGGCAGTGGTGTCCATGGATGGTGGCCATGCCCTGCTCCCCATCTGTCACCCAGCATGCAATAGCAATCATGGTGTCATGGCACTCACCCTCATTGGGCTGTCGCTGGCATTGGGGTTGTTTCCTGACACGATCCCGTTCTGCTTCCACCACCTTCCGCTGCTGCTCCATGGCCCTCCACTGCTCTGCCACACCTGTGGGAGACAAAAGGAGAGCAACACATCAGTACAAACCCAAAGCATATTTCCCCTGCCCCAATGTGTGTGCCCACCCACCCAGCCAGACCCATCCATTCCATACCCTGTAAACACCGCCACAGCCAACCCTAGACCATCCCTCCCCTATGTGCTGGACACAAAATATAGTGTCACCCATATGGACCATACAGGTGCGTAGACGAATCACCCACCTGGATGAGACACCACGCCCCTCCTGGCACGCTACCGCAGATGTGCCAGTTTTCCAGCTCCCTCCGTCTCAGGTCCCCATACCGGTGCCTGCACTTCTCGGCTGTCCTCCTGCAGCCAGTGGCCACCTCCAGGTCAGTGGTCACCTCTTGCCAGATCAGGGTCCTGGCCCTGTCCAGTGGCACCTCACCAAACGGTGGGCCATAGTGTGGCTCCACAATGGCTACAAGGTTGGCCAGCTCAAGGGCACTCCACTGAGGGGCTCTCCTGCATGCCATCTCTAGTGCTATAGTAGGCAATATGGCACTCCGCAGCACGGCAACCCTATGTGGAAGTGCTGCACAGTACATCACTGTCATTCCCTATCGTGCTGTTGGTACAGCGCCACCATTCCCTATCGCGCTGTCACTGAACAGCACGATAGAGCTGCAGCCATGCCAGATGTATGGCGCCAAGGGCCCAAAGGTCAGGCACAGGGTCATGGGTCTCTGGCGCAAGGCCACGCACAGCGCCATTGGATGTCTATGCGTCTAGAGCCATTGGTTGCCTTTGTGCCATCACCACAGCGAACTATAGCTCAGTTGTGCCACAGCGCCATGTAGTGACCCTTGCCGTAGTGCCTCTGGCACAATGGTGGCCGTGCCCTGAATTGCCTACCGCACAAAGCACATCATCAGTGAGGCAGATGCCTGCATAAGCTACCTGGGTATGCGCAGTATGGTGTACTACGCAGCCACATAACTGTGCCTTTGGCTCAGCACATACAACACAATTGCGAAAAGCACAACAGCGGGATATTCAGTCGTCATATGCAAATCATCTGATCAGCCATTCAATGGTGCAGCAACGCGATTTGCATCTCATTAAAGTTGTGCCACACCTAATTTGCATGGATTGTGCTATAAAAATGCGACGCTGTTCTGCAGTGGCCATATTCGGTTACTGCAGTTTATAGGTGAGTTGCATGCTGTGTGCTGTTCTGGACTGTGGTCTCAGGGAATTGCTTTGTACTGCACAGTCACAGGTAACCACTTTCACCCATACAGGCTGAGAAATGACCGAGCGAGGACTGGGTGAGGAGGATGATGGTGGGCAGAAGAGGAGGCCTAATTTTACTAAGGCTGAGATGGAGGCACTCTTTGAGGCCTACCTGGATGTGGAGCCACTGCCCAGTGGACGGCGGGGCACTCCTCATGCCCATGCTGCTGCATGGGAGGGTGTGGCACCTGCCGTCAACCTGCACGGCAGCCACCAGCGCTCTGTGCAGGAGTGTAAAAAAAAGATGGTACCGACAGGAGGAGGGTGAAGGAGAAGGTGGCTGCCATCAGGGCACGTGCTGACAACAGGCGGGGCCAGCAGGAGGTGGTGCAGCTGGGACTGCAGAGGACAGGCTCACTGCAAGCATGCAGCGCAGTGCCATTGAGGGCGTTCCAGGAGGTGGCTTCCAGACAGGTGGTAGCCCATCACTGCATGGTACGTCATGGTCTGTGGGGGGGGGGAAGGTAGATCACATGCACTAATGTGTCCTTACTTTCTGTTACAGATCCTGTGCATCTGCAGGGGTCAGTGGTGGAGGGCCTGTCCACTGTGGATAGCCATCTGGAGTTGGAGGAGGGACCATCCACCTCCGGAGGTAGCCGGCGTGCATTGCAACAGTGTGCACGCCTGGCTGCCAACACTGATCTCGTTAAGACAAGTGTGGGGGGTGCCCTTCCTGTGTCTCAGCGATCTGGTATCCAAGCATGCCAGCACGCTGTGGCTGTGGCTGTGGCACAGACCTGCACCATTGATGATGCAATGACCATTATGGGCATTGACATGTGTGTGCCACAGAATGGACACACAGCAGGCCAGCTCATGCCCATGGACCTGGCGGGTTCTGACGTGTGTGCCAGCGCGTCAGCACAGTCCCAGGCTGCACCTGTCAGCACCGGTGGGACAGCACCGGTGGCTGGTCAGGTCAGTGGCACTGTTGCGGCCACAGTGGCAGAACAACTGATCCCTTGGGCACAGCAGGCAGAGGGGCAGTAGCAGCAGTCACCCACTGGGACTGGGTGTACAGGGTTCAGTGGTGGCATATGTCCACTGCCTGTGGACTTGCCCATACCTGGTCCTGGTGAGCAGTGCCCACCCTCAAGGGATGCTGAACATCAGGCCCTTCCATACCCTGAGGGACAGGTTGCCGATGTGGCAGATGACCTCTTTGACGAGCACACCTGCCTGCTGCAGGCATCAGTACAGCAGCAGATGCGGCTTGCAACGTCCGTGGAGGCACTGTGTGTGGCTCTGGAGCGGGTTGAGGAATGACACAGCAGGGACACCGAGAGGATCCTGTCACGGATTGACCATTTGCAGATGGATGTGACTGCCACCATTGACAGGCAGACACAGGCATTGGTCGCTGTCGTGGCCACATTGGGCACACAGTCAGTTGCCCCTGTGTCGCTCACACCACACAGTTTACTATCCACTCCCCATTCCCGGAGTCGTGCGACACCCACCCTGTCAACACCGGGTTCAGCTGTGGGCATCCCGAGCACTCCTGGTGCAGGGATGTTTGGTGTGCTGCAGACACCTGTGCGGGCACAGTCGCGTTCGCGCAGTGGAACCCCTGGTGGACCATCGGTGCCACCCCATGAGGCCCATGCTCAGCCTGCCAGTGCTGCTGGGTCTCAGTGGGGCCACCCACGCATCCGAGGCGGCCGTGGCACTGTGCCACAAGACTGAGCTGTCTCCCAGTGTGGGCCCTGTCTGGTACTGCCCTGTGTGCAATGTGTGTTTTGGTGGGCAGTGCACTGGTGGGTGCCCAGCCCTAGACAGAGACACACGGACCACCTGCACACCCTCCCGACTGCTGTCCACAGGTGCATGTGCATGGTGATGCCTGCATTGCACTGTACACCAAAGTGCGATGGTGCCCAGCATCTGACACACGCACTTGGACAGTCAGTGGATGTGGTAGCCTGTGGACATGTGTGTTTTTAGTGTCTGTGTTCCTGCTCTGTTTTGCACCTGACCCCTGTGCACTTTGTGTGTCCGTCCATGTGGCGTGTTACTGTTCACCCCTCCCTGGTTGAATGTGTGTGCTTCTGTGCCCTACCACTTCCCTTGCCGTCATGCACCCCTGGTGTGTTTCCCTGTGTGTATGTGGGTTGTGCCCTAGCCACTGGTGGTTGCACATGGCCCCATGACTTACCTGTGTTGGGTGAAGTGCTCCTCTGTGATGGTGTCCCGGGCAGCTGGGCCAGCCAGATCAGTCAGGGGTCCCGCGTCCAAGGGGCTGCCCATCCCCATCATCATCGGCGCCACCGTCGTCCCCATCCCTGTCCCTCTTCGACCTGTATGGCTATCCCACAGTCTTTGGCCATGTTGTCCAGGATACAACAGGCCAGGAATATCCCACAGGCCTTTGAGGGGCTATACTGTAGGGCACCGCCAGAGGTGTCCAGGCAATGGAAACGCGCCTTCAGCATCCCAAACACCTGCTCAATGATGTTGCATGTGGTGGCATGTGCCTCATTGAATCGTTGCTGCGATGGGGTCGCTGGCTACCAGTAGGGTGTGAGCAGCCAGGGACGGAGTGGATATCCACTGTCACCTGTGTGGAGATAGTGGAGGTTAGTGTCTTGTTCAGGCTCAGACTGCCCCAAACCCTGTGTGCCACACCCATGGCACCTGTGGCTTACCCCCCCGCCCACGATTTGTCAGTTCTACATGCATACTCACCCACTGGATGTCCTGTGGGGATGTCCCCACTCATGAATCGATGGCACAGTGCCAACTGGTACCATATGAATGAATCATGTGTTCCCCAGGGTCTATGGCACAGACATTGATGATGGGCCCACTGGCATCACACACCACCTGCCAGTTGACACTGGCATATCCCTTCCAGTTCATATAGGCAGCCCCATCAGGGCCAGGTGGCATGCGAATGGCCACATGGGTGCAGTCTATCGGCCCTAACACGCCAGGCATACGTGCTACCCTGTGGAATTCCTGTATGTTTGCTGTGCACTCCGCCGCGGTGCTGGGGAAATGGATGTACTCCGCAGCATGTGGCAGTTGTGCGCTGAGGAATTGGGTGAGGATGTGTGACATGGCTGACTGTGTTATGCCTGTGGTGTCCCCTGTTGGTCTCTGGAAGGTACCCGTGGCGAGCAAGCACATGCAGGCTGTTACCTTTGTCTCCACTGACAGAGCATGACTCCGTCATGTGGGTGCCTGCATCACATCATTGCACAGCTCACAGAGCCACCTCAGTATTGCCCTGTTCAGGCAGTACCGGCCCACAATCTCAACATCTGTGTACAGCTCAAAGCTGGTGCCAGCTCGGTACTGCCTGTTGGGGGCATACCGCTGATGGGCCCTTCCACGGCCACGTCCCCCTGCAGCATACCTTCTCACCCCCCTCATTACGGCTTCCATGTGGAAGGTGGCACTGTCCATGTCCCTGGCTTGTGTTCCCCCCATGGCTGTTGTTGCTTTGTTCCCCCCGCTGTCCTGACTGCTACCTCCACTGCACCGGGTACACCTACTGGCCTCTGCTCACTGTGGCTCCACACACCTTCCCTTGCCCCTATTCTGTCCTCTTGTTTCCCTGGCCTGCCCTCTTTGTCCCTCTTGCTCTGTCTCTCCCCCTGCCTCATGTGGCTTCCCTGTAGTGTTCTTGCGCCTCTTCCTTGCTCCTTTTTATTTAGGCTCATTCCACTATGGCGCAACTTCCGACTGATCCACTGTTGCGCATTGCGCAAGTCTTTGAACATCGCACTGCGCACTTTATGCAAGGTTCCACCCCCTTCAGTTGCGCATGCCTTCATTATCATTGCACTGTTGCTCAACATGTTTTCAGTGGCGCAACTGCCTCCTGCTGAATATGGCAGTATGGTGCAATTTCAGACTTGCGCAGGCGCAACCCTATTGCGCATGGTGCAACCCTTGTGAATATCCAGCCCAGAGTCTTCCTACTTTACTTACTGTAGGATGTGCAGGTTAAAATACAGCACAGCAGTGAGCAGACAAATCCTAGGACCAGAAGAATCACTAGCTGTAAGTGCTGTGATGTTTCTTTGCATAAATCTGACTAGTCTGCACTGTGTGAACAGTAATAGGGGAAGTCTGATCATCAAGAGTGCAGTTTATCTCGTTTTGTAAAGAATTGCAAGGTAGTTAAAACCAGCAGGGACCAAATGTATTACAAACCAAAATCCTTTGCAGCTGAATCCTACTCTTTTCCCTATCCCCACTGCCCACATAATTCACAAACACACACACACACACACACACACACACACACAGTTTTGCACCTGGTACTCAAAGAAGTTAGGTGACCCAGAGTTGCAAAGTATGCAGCTCATCAAATTAATACACTCCCACCTGACGGGAACAGGTCAACATTCAGCAGTCCATCAGCATTCACTCTGATACAAGTTGTCTCCATTCTGTTTGTGATATATTTATGTGAATGAATGTTCACCAACTGAATGATTTTTCTATAAGTCACGATTTATAATAATTTCATGGACAGTATTTTGCAGGTGTTCATTCCCAGTGGGCTATTCTTTGTATATGCATGTCGAAATGGATGTAGACATTTTAAAGCACAATGTCTTTTGTATATTGAAGTTGAGACAAATGGGACAGTATACATTCCATTCATGTCAATATGTCAGAAGGGACAGTTCATACACTCTATTCAATGTTGCTTTCCATGAATGGAATCCCACCTGTGTCAACTTCAATGTACTATACAAAAGTTTGTTTTGATTAATATGTTTCATTTAATGAAGGCTAGCATATGGAAACAATAGCCCATGTGGAAGAAAAACATGCAAAATACTGAAATATGAAATTAAAGTAAATCATAAGTTAAAGCCATAGTGTTCTGTTGGTAAAAACATTCATGCAAATATATCACAATGCTATAAGACAGGAGCTGGCATATTGTACTTTTGTACTGTGGTGGAATTGTTAATGTTTGAAACAGGCTGCAAGTGCACATATTGCAGATTATTAAGCACAGCAATGCTATAAAGCAGTTTTATTTTGATGTTCATTGTGTTTATATAAAACAAGACTTGGATGTCATAGGAACAGCTTCAGTATCTGGAAGATCAAAATGGTCAAGGTTTGGATTGTGTTTTAACAGTGATGGATATTTGGAGGGAAACCTTAACATTTAAAATGTACGTCATTGGCTGGCCTGATGGCGTAGAGGGTTAAGGCGCTGGTGCCTTACCTCAACCCACACTGGTGACCCAGGTTTGGGAATGAGCCTGGGGTGTCAGAGATTGGCACTGGGGGAGGGCGGAGCTGGATTGAGCTGCCGAAGGCAAGCTCTTCTCTCCAGGTAGGAAGCGCGGCATCCCTTGGCTGATGGGTGACCCCCAGTGGAGACTAGAGGAAGCTCAGGCCAGAGGGGACCTAGGCAGTAGGCCATGGGGTGGGGGAAAGAGGCTATGACTGGGGCTGTTCGGCACATGCACGCCTTCACGAGCATGCACGCTGACTCCTGGGGCCTCATGGAGAAAAAAACTGAAGGAAAAATGCCGGTCAGCAGGGTGAAGACTGACCCAACCCCCCGCAGGCACTGCTCCCAGGCTGAGCAGGTAAGAGCCAGTAATTCTGGGGGATGGGGCTGGGAGGGTCGGTCGGATGGGGGCCGACCGGCAGGGGAGAAAAATTGTGATATGATTAAAAATAAAATGTACTTCATTAGTAGGGTTTTCCCCAGACCTAAAACATAGTGACAGAGTAACTGGGGCTCACTCTATGATTTTTAAATGTTCACTTCTGGCTACCTGTTTTACAGCACTTGCAACCAAATCAGATTTTTTGGGCAACAAGCTCAAATTCCTTGGCAGCAATTGACTGCGTGGGGACGTCAGCAGTCAGCTACCTTACTACTTTTTCCCAAACCAGTTGACTTGGCACCAGTATTTATAAAATGAACAATACCCTTTGTCTGGCAAAATAAAAAATATGTAAACAGAGAGCTGGGGCATTTTAGACATAGTCCTGAGATATTTCGGACATATTCCTGAGATGAGAAAAGAGCTCTTGCCTATATCAATGTAGACTTGTTCGAGGGCTTTCTTATGTCTGTGGAGCATGATTCTAGCAACACAATTTCATAAACTTTCTTCACTCCCTTAACCCTAGTATTTTAGTTATCAAGCAATGGCATGAGTTGCATTTTATATTTCTGCTCCATTATGTGCCATTTTTTGGCTTACAAGAAGTATTGCTGTAGCCTGAGATTTCTGGTACATCCACACTATAGACATACCCCCCCCCACACACACACACACACACACCAGCTGTTTTTTTAATCTAAGCTTGTCAATATTTGGCTCTAATAGTATGGGTGAGTTTGGCAAAGAAATAGAATAAAAAAGGGATAAAAAAGGTGTATTTTTCTTCCTCAAGTCTATGCAGAAATAGGTAAATTCTGTGAGGCATAGCATGGAGGAGGGGAACAGTGCTGCCGATCATTCACTTGCGTTACAGGCTCCTGCATATAGCTAACAAGGGACTCCCTCTTGCTCTCCTCAAATTCAGAAACCCAGATGAAACTGTACTTTCTTTGCTGATACAGAATGGGGACAAATGGGAAACTTGTCATTTGCCAGAACTGCATGAGACTAAGGGGAGCACAGTGAAGCATCTGATTGCACCTGATGTGGTCAGCTGGGGGTGGTGGTAGGAGAAGTGCAGTTAACAAATACAGAATGGCAGGGACCCACTGCATTACAAATCACCAAAATACTTTCCAACTGAATCGCACTCTCTTCCCAGTCCCCTCTGCCACATGCTACACACACACACACACACACACACACACACACACACATTGTGCAGCTGGTACTCAAAGAAGATAGGTGATCCAGCTGCAAAGTATGGAGCACATCATATTAATGAAGTCCCACCAGGTTAATATTTAGCAGTCCCTCAGCATCCCCTCTGATACAGTATAAGCTGTCTCCATCCTGTTTGTGATACATTTATGTGAATATATGGTTCAGATGCAGTATTTCATTTTCAGTGGGGTTATACTTTTACCCATTTTTGCAATGTACTGACACAGGATAGTCTTCTGAGATGCATTATTTCATTTTCAGTGTGGTTCTGCTTTTACCCATTTTTGCATTGTACTGACACAGGATAGCCTGCCTGGGATGCAGTATCTCATTTTCAGTGGTGTCTCACTTTCATTACTATTTATGTATGCATGCAATGTACTAACACAAGATAGCCCTGCTGAGATGCGGTGTTTCCTTTTCAGTGGGGTCATACATTTACCCATTTTTGCATTGTATTGACACAGGATAGCCTGGCTGAGAACAGTATCTCATTTTCAGTGTGGTCATACTTTTATCCATTTTTGTGTTGGCTTTGACCAGAATTTGTTTTAAAAAGCTGGCCATTTCTGATAGTAAGAAAACATTGTCAGTCTTCAGGCATCTGACAAGTCTGGAGAGCTTTGTTTTGTGGAGCTGATGATTCTAAGTGGGAGCTTTGTATCACATTTACTTTTTAAGTCGCTTATAGGTCTCAATCATGTCCCACTTGCTATCCTCTTTGCAGCACCTCATGAGTGTAGCAGCTATCATTTTTCAGCTCCTGCCCAAAATGCATTTTTCCATCCCAAAAGCTGGTTTCTCAGTCCCTGTGCAAAATCACCTTTAAATTAGGAGCTGAACATTTTCTCTACCCATCTTCATGAGACAGGATCATAACAAGGCTATGCTGAAACATTGGTGTAAAATATTACAAATCAACAAATTTATGAACCTACGTTACATTTTGCACATGCAGACTCCTAACTTTGGTAATTGTCAATATTTTGATCCTAAATTCCTTACCTGCAACACTACTGGCTCTGGCCAGAGTTTGTGTTAGATAGGAGACAAATAAGAGAGAATGCCCTTAGATGATAACTGACAATGGATGAACTGACTCAAGATCAGGTATGATTGTTTATTGTGGTTGCCATTGCAAATCCAGTGTATTATTAGTAAACCAAAACATGCACTGTGATTATAGGACATGTACTGGCCTTGCAATACTGATGTTTTGAAAATGTGCTTAAAGATATATTGCAAGAGTCTCCTGGCCTCCCAGTTGGGAGTTTGGAAATGATTTTATTAGAGAGCTCCTTTGAATTAGCCAAGTTAATCAGTTCAGCTCTTCTGATGAGTTACTTTAAAGACTGAAGTAACTTTTAAAGCCATCCACTTCTCCCATGTTGCTTTTTATATGCCAAAAAAATGCAATGTCTAATTAGTACATTACCCTGACCTTCATAATCTTCATAGTAGAAACCTTAATCTCTTCTTTGTCCAAATATGGATAGCTCATTGAATTTAGAATTAGATGCACTAGCATGTCTTTAAGGGTTTCAGATGTTTCATAGTTTTTTTGTACATTCTCTGTAGCTTATGATTGGCCTGATTTTCAATTAATCACTTTACTTTCAAATTTTCTTCAGTGTTCTGAATTTTTTGGATGCAAATGGGTGAGGTGAGCATATCGATATGTGGGATATCCTGTATAATGCTGTCATTTGTTTCTTTCAATATGATAAGCTATTTATACTAAGCGTGCACCTCAGTTACTGTAATTTTTTTTCCACATTTTGCATAACATCAGCTATGTGAACAACAGCATTAATTGTCTTGGGATTCATCTGTATTTTTTTGGTGGTTTTTTTTTTTTCGTTTCCCATACTTTATTTCTTTTTGATCTGTGTTTATTATTTTCTGATTTAGCCTCATTCAGAAGGGAAGGAAAGGGGAGGGAAGGGAAGGGAAGGGAAAGGAAGAGAGGGGAAGGGAGGGGAAGGGGAAAGGAAGTGGAAATTATTCAACCAGGAAAGGCACACTAAGCCGGAGCTTGTTTCAAGGTGTAACCTGGGAGCAGAAGGACATTAAGTGACTTGCTCAGAGTCACACAGTATGCAAGTGGGGGGGTGACAGGATTCAATCCCAGTTCTCCAGATTTGCAGCTCAGTGCCCTTAACCGCTCTGCTATATTGCCTCCTCTAGGATCTGACTGATCCTCCTATACTGTATTTATATATTTAAATCAATTGTTTCCATAAAAAAATCATTCTCTCTTTCTTTGGTAGTTGATCACTCAGTATTTAAACTATGGCTATAAGTTTAACACTATTATATGCTGTTCATTTAACAATCTCTGGTCAGGGCCGATATGGCTGTGGAGAGCTTTTGAGATGCTTTTAGCCATTATTTCTAATGAATTTGCACAATGCAGATCTGCTGAGAGGCTGTTTCAATGTGGTCCTCCTCTGACACATTTTTACAATGTATTTTCCCAGAATATGCCTGCTGATTGCAATATATTTAGCCTGGATAGTTCACAGAAGGAATGACATCTTATTTTTGGTTGGTGAAGCACTGGCAGTAGGATGCTGGAATGTGTCATACATAGGCACAAGCAGTGTGTGGGCAATAACACCCAGTGGCCATACACCTCAGGCGCTCGCATGCAGATCCATTGTCCTGGTGCCATTGCACTGCTCAGTGCGGGTGACAGGTGATGCTGTACCCACTCACACAGGTCCCAGAACAGGCATGTTACAGTCGACCTCCCATTTGTTTGTACAATCAGGGAACTGCAGATGCACTATCCATAGCCTGGATCATACACTGCAAATGGCATTGCAGGATGCCACACCCCATGCCACCCAAGATACCGCAGCAGTCTAGATGGTGGCAAGTTACACAGGGGAATGGGGAAAAGTGTGGGCCTGCAGTGGTGTATGGCAGCAGGAAGATACAGCATCGACAAGGCATGCATTGGAGGTATGTCAGCTCCTTCTTATGGTTTGCCAGAGACAGACACATGGCTGCATACACTGGTGGGTCCACAGCTTGTGTAGTGCCCCAATGCACAGTACAGCCACTTGGGTCATTCTGGAGTGCAGGTCCCTGGCCTGGGTCCAGTGCAGTCAGTGGCTGGCTGTGGCAGGGTGTGGAGGGCAGTGCCAGTCTCCTCAACAGGTTGAGTATAGGGAAAGCAGGGGTGTCTACATACAAAGGTGGTGGGTGGGAGTCCTCTAAGCTATGGATATGGACCATGGTTTCCTCTGGTGCAATGAGGTCTGGGGGGCCCTATACTATGGAGCTCTTCGGGGATGGAGTTGGATCAGTCATGGATGGGAGGGGCTACCTCTAGTCCATCAGGGCTGCCAGGCTGATGTGTACCTGGGTGCACTTCTGCAGCCTGCCTCTGGGTGGCTGGCCAGGTTAGGCCAGCTATTCATGGTCTAACTGTGGGCCGCGCTGTTCTGGACTGTGAGGGGTGCATTCCAATTGAATATGCTGCAGTGTAGTATATGTAGGGGAACACACCATCAACTTGCATGGCATACTATTTGTGTGCACCCTGGCCCATTCCCTTGTGGCCTGCACATCCTGTATGTTTGAATATGATGCTGTGATGCATTGTTGGAGTTGCGCAGCACATCTCCCTTTTTTTTCTGCTTGGATGCGCTGCACATCTCCTTTGAATATTGGGGCCCTGGACTAGGCTACCCTGAAGAAATGCATTATCAAAATTGTAAAATCATGATCCCAAAGAAAATAAGACATTGCATCTAGTCTGGGACAGCCTGAGTAAATACAGTGCAAAAATGTGTAAATGAAGATCCCTATGACAATGAGATATAGCATCTCCCCTAAGCTATCCAGGATACGAAATATAGGATAAGAAATATCTAAAGGAGATCTACTCTAAACTGAACTTCACTGTGTTCACTGACAAACAGTTTCTTTATTCTTTTATAACATATTAGAATGCAGTATTTGTTTTGAATGTTGTCGCCATAAGGATGGTGTGTACAGAGTGTGTGTGTGTGTGTGTGTGTGTGTGTGTGTGTGTGTGTGTATCCAGGATACAAAATATAGGATAAGAAATATTTAAACAAAATCCACTGTAAAGTGAACTTCACTATGTTCACTGACATAAATAAACAGTTTCTTGTTGTATAACATATTAGAATGCAGTATTTATTTTGAATGTTGTAGCCATGAGGATGGTGTGAACACAGTGTGTGAGAGTGTGTGTGTGTGTTTGCTGTAGTTCAATATATTTTTTTCCAAAAAGCATAGTAGAAAATTACTGCTGATGCTACATATTTAGGGTGGGTAGTTCACTGAATACCTGACATATGCCTGAGACAGTGCTTATCTGATAGTGTCTTTAGAGGTTAAAAAAACAGTGTAAATTACAGATTTGTTGGGAAAGGGATGACATTTATGAGGTATGAATCTTTCTTGAAAGACAATACATTCCCAAGTGAAACTAGTAGGAAGCAGCTGTTTAAATGCTAAGTATTTAAATGTGCAAGTTGTTGCATTCCAGAAGGGGTAAACAAATCTCCAGTTTAATAGGCAACTAATATTTAACAAATATTTAACAAGCTGTTTCAGTTTCCTAATGGCATCTGATAAGAAGCTTGGAGTTATGCCTCCAACATTCTTAACAAAAAGAAAGGAGTATTTTATTTCAGTTGGCATGGAAGGATATATTGAAAAGCCTGCTGAGAAAGAGAGAGAGAGAGAGAGAGAGAAAGCAGCCAAAGCTTCCTTAAATCAAGGAGGTTGTTTAATAGACTACACTGAATTGAATTATTATTTTTGGATCTGTGTAAGTAACTAGTATTGATTCTCAGTTTTTGGGGTTGGCTTTTCTTAGTTTAACTTTTATTCGTCAGGGAGGAACTATAGCTGGGAGATATTTGCAGTCATTTGTGACTAGATCTGCTATTTAACCTCTGTTAAATAGGTGTCTGAAAGGAAGGAAGGCATTCCCCAGGATGGAAGGTCAGAATTGTAGTTGATTATTTCTGGAGGGTACAGGTTTACTTCCACCCACCCTGTCCCTCACTTCAGCCGCCCCAAGCGCATAACTTCCTTTATAGCAGGGGTTCTGACATCACTTCCCCAAAACTGCTAACAACATACACCTGTTCATATCCTTAAAGGCACAGCACACTGAATAGGGGGTAGAGACACTCACAAGCTTGCACACACTAAAACAAGAACAAAAAAAAAGAAAAGCATCTGTAACAGGAAGGGACACAGGCATGTGGGTAGTGGTGCAATGCACTGGTTGTGGTGCAGCAGTCTTCCGGGAGACATTCTGGAGACTGTGTTGCTGCCCTATTTTCAGACACCTATCTGGTCTGAGGGAGGAAGATGTTCATCTCCATACTGCCCTGGCAGGAATGCAGGAAACCTGCTCCCTAACCCAGGGACCACAAAGGCCACCATCACTACCTCAGAGATTGCCAATAAAGAGAAGTGGTTGGACCATGGTGGGCTCAGGGAGGGTGAGGGTGGTGGAACAGAGGTGCATCCCTCCAGTTGTGCCTCTCCACAGTTCATTCACCACTCTGGTGGAGCATGGTTCTTCTATAGAGGCACCCATAGTGGAGAACAAGGAGGATGCTGGGAGCCTCCACAATGGAGACCCACAGGAGGGTGGCACAGGACTACACAGGGGAAGGAAACAACTCCTGGTGGGGGACTCAATTGTTAGGGGGGAAGAACTGGTGGAGGGAGTGGAAAGGGATGTATGGTGCCTGCCCAGCACCATGGCTTGGAGGGACAGGAAATAAATCTTCAGGATTGTGGGAGCAGCTGCAAGGGGGAGTGAGCTGGATGTCATTATCCACCTAGGGATAAATGACCTGGCTGAGAATGGGATCAGAGCAGTGCAACAGGAGATTGTGGAGTTGGGGAGGGGCCCTAGACAAGTAGCACACATGGTAACTTTCTTGAAAGTGCTACCTGTCTATGGCATGGATGAGGCTAGGGTACTCCACACCATGGGATTCAATGACTGGCTGAAAAACTGGTGCAGAGCTCAGGCATTTGGCTTCATTAGGGACTGGGGCTCCACCTGGAGGGATGCAGGCCTATACTGGCATGATGGTCTGTGTTTATCCAGGAGGGGAACCAGGATCCTAAGTGATAGGTTTAAATACTTAATTGACAAGCAATTAAACTAGCCAAGGGGGGAAGGCACTGAAAAGAAGAAGGGAAATCCTAGCCCCCCCCAAAATCAAGGTAGTTAGTGAGGTAAACACCAAGATAGAGCAGCCAATAGGAAGAAGGGCAGGGGTAAATGGAGAAAAAGACAAAGGCAGTAAGGGCAGGGATGGGGCAAAAAGAAATAAAGCCATAAAAAATGGAGGGTAATGAGTACCAATGCCTATAGTCTAGGTAAAAAGCTCCCCAAAATGGTGGCCTTGATGGAAGAGGGATGCCTGGATATCATGGCAGTCATAGAAACATGGTACACAGAGGACCATGACTGGGATGTCAACATACCAGGGTGCACAATCTACAGGAGGGACAGGGAGGGAAGAAGAGGAGGAGGAGGAGGAGTAGCTCTCTTTGCAAGGGAAGGGATCAAAGCAACAGAACTAAAGGGTAAACAGGGAGGAGAGGAGGCACTATGGGTCACCCTCGAGACTGGAAATTGCACCACAATCTGCACAGGGTTGTATACAGACCCCCGTCTCAGGGGGAGGAAATGGACAAGGAAATTATCAAAGGCATCCTTAGGATGGCAGAGAAAGGAGAGATATTGCTGATAGGGGACCTGAATATGTCAGATATTAACTGGAGCACCTTTGCTGCAGCCACATCCAAGAGCATGACCATTCTCAATGCCCTACAGGGGTCATGCTTCAGACAGCTAGTTTTGGAACCCACTCAGGAGGGAGCAATCTTAGACCTGGTACTCTCAAATGGGGATGGAGAGAGGATCTCCAATCTTGAAGTGGATAGCCATCTGGGAACAAGCAACCACCATACAGTGTGGTTCATGATAAACATAGCTGTAGAGTCAAGCCATACAAAAATGAAGGTACTGGACTTCAGGAGGGCTGATTTTGTCCAAATGGGAGAGTGCCTCAGAAAAGCACTAGCAAACAGGCAAGAAGGTGGGGTAGAGCAACAATGGGGAAACATCAAAACCCCCATCACAGAGTCAACACGCCTTTGTGTGAAGCAAATAAACAAATCACAATGAAAGAAAAAAACCACTATGGTTCTCAAAAGAAGTGTTGGGGAAGGTTAGGGAGAAAAAGATAGCATTCAGCCCAAATGCATAGCTGCAGCTTGCTTGTTT
This sequence comes from Neoceratodus forsteri, assembly GCA_016271365.2. Classification (NCBI taxonomy): domain Eukaryota; kingdom Metazoa; phylum Chordata; order Ceratodontiformes; family Ceratodontidae; genus Neoceratodus; species Neoceratodus forsteri. The sequence continues at coordinate 1,108,497,826 of CM057458.1, read as the reverse complement.
GGTCCATGTGAGCAGTCCCCACTGGCACTCCACGCCGGCTGCCCCACCCCCCACCACCACCCTTGGTGAGCTCTTAGCTTTATAGGCTGTCCCTAGTGACTGCCTGAACCAATCAGCCCACTTTCTCTTTGCTGCTTATTCATTTCCAACACCAGTGGCAGCTCTTGAGCAGCTGCCGCCCAACTGTCTTTAAAATGCTGCCACTGTACCTAGCTATAGTCTCTCTGCTCATAATCATATCATCCCTCCCACCCTCCTCCTACCCTAATCAGCAAATCACACTAGCTCTCCTCACTGAGATTGCCAAGCAACCTCCCCACTCTTCCTCTGCCCTTGTGCACCACCCTCAATATTGCTGGCAGAACTGGATACTGGGAGCTGCCATCCTCCTTCCCTCCTTCCATGCTGGGTTGTCAGCCTTAAATGTCTCCTCCACACTCGACCCAATGCCAACCTCGAGTACTCCTCACCACCTCCCTATCAGCCATAAGCCACAAAGGGCCATGTGCCTAGTAAAACAACTCTTGTCTCTCCTGCTCCTCATACCCAGAGATGTGGAACAAAACCCTGGTCCAACCCCCACCATAATTGGACACCTCTCCCCCCCGGCAATCCACCTACCAAGAGGTTTCAAAATAGCACACTTACATATATACAGCATTCTGAACAAACTTGCGGCCCTACAAACATGCATCCTATCCCTATGCCCTGATATCTTAATCATTACAGAAACCTGGCTGAAGCCCCATGACCTCGATGCTGAGTTCTCAATACCTGGCTACTCCCTCATTAGGCAGGACCATCAGGGTAAAAAGAAGGGTAGTGGCACTGCCATGTTCATCTCCTCCAAGCTCCAGTACACCACTATTAGGCTTTCCATACCCACATTGTCAATAGACTCCCTACTAATCAAAATCTCTCTCCATCACTCAATGCCCATGTACGTAGCAGGGTCTTACTGCTCTCCAGACACACTGCTACCTGTCATCCTAGACCACTTGGGCACCCTGAGGTCCCTCGCGACCGGGGATGAGCTACATATCCTTGGGGATTTCAACCTGAACTGGCTAGTCAGTGCAAGCTCTAAATTATGTAGCCAAGTAAATGCGCTAAACCTGTCCCAACAAATAACTGAACCCACTCGCCTAAACCACAAATCCAAGAAACATACTCTATTGAACTGGGCTCTAACCTCCCAACCCCATTGTATTATTGACTCGGGCCTACTGCTGGACTCTCAGTGATCACTACATGATTTACGTGGTCTGGAAAATATTCAGACCTAAGGCCCCACCACCCCGAACACTGAATACTAGATCTTACAAATCTGTGGACCAGACCACACTTCTAAATGACCTGTCTAACATTGATTGGTCCTACATCCCTTGAGCACCCTCCATGATGAGGCCCCCCTCGATTTCTTCATGTTCAGATTCCTCACTATCTGGTACTCCCATGTGCCACTCAGAAGATCCAGAATAAGGGCTGCTCACCTACCCTGGGTGACCGCTAAGCTCCTAGAGCAACTTCTAGTCAGGAACCGAGCCTGGAAAACCTATAAGGTAACAGGTTCTCAAATGGCTCTGCAACACTACCACTCACTACGGAATGCCTGCATGAGACTTATCCAGCAGACCAAATCTAATTATTTCAAGTCTGCCTTCAATAATAACTTTACAAAACTAGCCCAATTCTGGAAGTTAATTAAATCTCTCTTCTCCCCTCCAGCCCAACCCCCTACACCAACCCTCAATATAGCAGGTATCACTATCACTAAACCAAGAACTGTAACCACAGAGCTAAACTCCTTTTTCACAAGCTGTACATCCTCTCTCTTATCCTCTCACCCCAGGCACCTTTCCCCAGACACCCCAGCCTTTTCCCATCCCACCAACTTCTCATTTCACCTTGTTACTCCAACAGAGGAATTAAATACACTTTGGTCACTCAATCCCTCCAAAGGTAAATGCCCCTTGGGACTAGACTCCAAAATGCTCCTTCTGTCTTCCCCAGCCATAGCCAGTCCTCTGGCCACTCTATTTAACCTGTCATTCATACTTGGTTCTATCCCATCTAACTGGAAGCATGCCACAGTCATCCACCTCCTCAAAGCTGGTGACCCTTCCTCCCGGGGCAACTACTGACTTATCTCGCTGCTCCCCAACCTAGCCAAAATTCAGGAGCACCTCTCCCAGCTTTCCCAGCTTTCCAATTTTCTTGACTCCACCTCCTTCTTCATGCCATACCAGGCTGGTTTTAGGAAAACTCACTCCCCCCATCACCTCTCTCTCCTCCGACTCACTGACACCATCCTATCAGGAATGGATAAAGAGGAAATCACTGCAGCTATCTTCATTGACCTGGCTAAGGCTTTTGACATGGTCTTTCATGACCTGTTACTGTCCAAACTTGCCCAAGCTGAACTGACTGGGCCTGCCACCAGCTGGTTCCAGTCTTACTTGGTGGTCAGGTTCCAGTCTGTCCATATTGGCTCTGACATTTCCACCTCACTCTCTGTTACCACTGGGGTCCCACAAGGCTCTGTCCTAGGCCCTTTGTTGTTTCCATCTTTCTCAATGATCTCCCTGTGGCCTGCCCTCATGCATCCATTCACATGTATGCAGATGACACAGTTCTGTATGCCTCTGGGTCATCTCCCTCTGCAGTAGCTACCTGTCTACAGCAGGATTTCGACAATGTCCAACTCTGGTTTTGTTCCTATCAGCTATTCCTAAACCCCAAGAAAATGGTCTCCCTAACATTCGGCACTAGGACAAAACTTTCCCACCTCCCACCACCCCCACTTTCCACACACTAGATGGCTCCCCCTTGGAGGTTTGTACTTCCTTCAGTTACCTTGGGGTCTGGTTAGACTGGCATCTTGACTTCACTGCACAAATTGATGCTATACATAAGAAGCTGCACCCCATGTTGGGTGCGTTATACTATAATAAAAGTTGTATCCCCTTGCCTACGCGCCTGGCAATCATTCAAAAGATGATCTTCTCAATACTGGACTATGGGGATGTAGTCTACTGTGTAGCCCCTAAGTCCTCCCTGGCTAGAATAGATCATCTCTTCCACTCTTTCTGCCATTTCTCCCTGGACTGCACTCCCATTGCCCATCACTGTGACCTCTACCGCTCCTTAGACCTCCCATCTCTCCACAATTGAAGATTGATACACTGTGTTAGAACTACTTCAAATTCTGGTCCCCATCACTCCCCTCCTACCTTGCAGATGCCATAGCAGTACTGCCCCCGCCGGCTTACTCACTCAGAAACATTGATTCCCAGCTTCTTCACATCCCCCACATGTCCACTGTGTCTGGCCAGGCTGCTTTCAGCTACTGGATTCCAAACTTATGGAATTCCTTGCCTGCTGAAATTCGGTACTCCACCAGCACACCTCACCTCAATGCACTACTCAAGACACACTTCATCGTTACTTGTCCATGCAATTTGCACTGCTGAAGCCCAAGCAGGCATGTCATCTGCTGACCATCTCATCTGTATATTTACTCCTGCTGTTGACTACTCTATATAACTATATGCTGTTGTTACTCTGCAAAAATGTATGTATTGCTGACTATTCGCCTGTATATTTTTTTACTTCTGATGTTGACTACTCTGTATATAAGAATGCTGTTCTCAATGCTGGTCATATGAATGTATCAAAAATGTATTGAAATATGTATTCTCCCTATCCCCCCAGGCACATCTGGAATAGAGTGGTACCCTGCTCAGTATGCTTTCCTGGTAAAACTCTTAAATAAATAAATAAATAAATAAAAGGAAACATAGAAGGAGCAGGACAGAGAACTGTACCAGTTAAAGCAGAAGGAAGTGGGGAAGGCAGTCTGAATAGCAAAGGCCGAAACCGAGGAAAAGATAGCCAACTCGGTTAAGAAGGGGGATAAAACCTTTTATAGGTACATTAGGGAGCAAAGAAAGACTAAGACAGGGATACGGAGGCTGAATAAAGAGGAAGGTGGTTGGGCAGAGAGTGACAGTGAAAGAGCAGGGATACTGAATGAATACTTCTGCTCAGTATTCACATGGGAAGAGCAGGGGAAGATACCTAATCCAGTCAATAGAAGCACTCTAGATAGGGGGGTTGATATTAGACCTTTCACAGAAAAAAGGGTTCTGAAAGAACTCCTAAAACTGAAGGTGGATAAAGAAATGGGGCCTGATGGGATTCATCCCAGAATTCTAAAAGAACTAAGAGAAGAACTAGTAACACCACTGACTACCCTTTTTAATAAATCAAGGGAGGATGGTGTAGTACCTGAGGACTGGAGGAGGACAGATGTGATTCCCCTTCTGGAGTGGGAGCAAAACAGTGGCAGGAAATGACACACCTGTCAGTTTGACCTCAGTGGTAGGGAAATGATGGAACCAGTTCTGAAGGAAAAATTGTTGAGTACCTAGAGGCCAGTGAGGCACAGGACCCAAGGTAGCATGGACTCACAACATGAAGGTCATGTCAGACAAATCTAATTGATTTCTTTGACTGGGTGACCAAAGTAGTAGACCAGGGAGGGGCTGTTGACATGGCCTACCTAGACTTTAGCAAGGCATTTGACACAGCCACGCACTAAAGATTAATAAACAAATTAGCCATCCTGGGAGTGGGTCCCAGGGTGGTAGCCTAGGTAAAACACTGGCTGGACAACAGGGCTCAGAGGGTAATAGTATACAGAGTCCACAGTGAAGAAAAGGGGGTTTATAGTGGGGTAACGTAGGGTTCCGTACAGGGGCTGGTGCTTTTTAATGTCTTTATAAGTGACATTGCAGAGGGACTGGAAGAAAAAGTATGTCTCTTTGCAGATGACACAAAGATCTGCAACAGGGTTGATATGCAAGATGGGGTAGAAAGGGTGAACAGGGACTTGACAAGGCTGGAGGAATGATCAAATGTATGGCAGCTTAGATTCAATACAAAGAAGTGCAAAGTAATGCACCTGGGAAAATAAACCCAGGGGAAGAGTACACAATGGGGGGGGTGAGATACTGACAACAACAAAAATGGAAAGGTGACCTGGGGTAGTCATTCCAGGCAACCTAAATGTGGGCCAGCAATGTGACAAGACAGTAAGGAGGGCTGAGGGGATACTGGGATGCATAGGGAGAGGCATCACCAGTAGAAAACAGAAAGTTCTTGGGCCACTGTACAGACAGTTGGTAAGACCACATCTGGAGTATTGTGTACAGTACTGTGTACAGTTCTGGAGACAGCATCTCCACAAAGGCATAGACAGAGTGGAGGCTGTCCAGAGAAGGGCAACCAAAATGGTGCAGGGTCTGTACCAGAAGACATATGAAGAAAGACAAAAGGAGCTTAAGATGTATAGCCTTGAGGAAAGGAGGGAGAGGGGGGACATGATAGAAACTTTCAAATACCTCAAGGGAATCATCAAAGTCCAAGAGGGTATCATCTTTCAGAAAAAGAGATGTGCAAGAACAAGGGGGCACAATTTGAAGATAGATGGGGATAGCTCAGTGGTAATGTGAGGAAGTATTTCTTCACAGAGAGGGCTGTAGATGCATAGAACAGCCTTCCTGAGGAGGTAGTAGAGTCAAAGACAGTGGGGGAATTCAAGAATGCATGGGACAGACATAATGCAATTCTAGTGGGGGTTAGGAGGAAGTAGGTTATTGGTTAACCAAGATCTGCAGCTTATCAGTTAGGTAGAGAAATGGGCAGACTAGGTGGGCCAAGCGATCCTTATCTGCCATCAGATTCTATGTTTCTGTGAAAAGTCAAAACATGTCTTCCACGATACTCCATTTTCCAGCTACAGATAGCAAGATGGCTGTAGACTCCGCCCACAGCCATAATAAAATGAACTCTTGCCTTATCATTATTTGTTCCAGGGTTATAATATTTATTTGTTATTGGCCACCCAGTAATCTAAGGATATAGTTGTTGGATATCTTCATCTTTGGTTTGTTAACTTATAACTAGATTGTCTCTCCCACAGATTAGAATTTAATGCTTGTTTTTTTCATAGGTAGTTTCTGAGTGGGGGTTATAAATTACTTTTCTGACATTTTGAACTCTATCTCATTCTTTGTGTTCTCCTATTCTTGGAATGCTTTCAGCCCTGTAATGCTCACGTTTAAATCTTTCAAAATTAAAGGAAAACAAGCTTGTTTTGCAGCAGTATATTCACTGTCACTGCATATTTCCATTGTTCCCTCAAATACACTTATATCCTCAGTTATTACCAGTAGAAACACAATGACAACATTATTCAAAATGGTTGCTTCTAGCGCACCAGATTGTGCAAGCATATTCAGTAATTTGTGCTTCACTGGTCAGATTCACTAGTGTCCTAAGGATAAAGTTTATTAATTCAGTACAGAAAAAAGGGTTGGTGATATGAATATTTGGTGCAGCATGATATTCAATGGTTTCTTGCTGCTCTAGCAGCATTTTACACAACTTAGTGCATCACAAAGTAAGGCCTATAAAAAGCAGGTTTTAAGCCATGACAAACCCCAGAGGTGGGGAGATTCACTGCAGCATACAGCAGCAAGCAAACTGACAGACATTGTGAACCTAATGCAGGCAGTCATGGAGGATGAGGATCAGGCAAATGCCTCCCCTTAGCCCTAGTGCAGGTCCCCGAGGCTCAATGATGCAAACAGACAGTAGTGTCCATGAGTCATGTTCAAAGTCCTCAATGATGAAAAAATCATGAGTTAGTTCCAGCTCAACAGATCCATGTTCATGCAGCTGTGTGAGCTGCTGCAAGAGCAGCTCTGGACTGACACCCACTACAGTAATGCACGGTCTGTAGAGCTCAAGGTAGCAGCAGCACTGTGCTTCCAGGCCACGGAGTATTCTGATACCAGTGGGTGATACCATGGATATCACAGTCTGCCACCTCATGCCTGTTGAGTCAGTTCATAGATGCCCGGCTTGCCCATGCAGGGGAGTTCATCATATTCCCCACTGCACCAGCAGAATGAACAGCAACCATGCAGCAATTTTATCAGGTTATGCACCAATTGGCCCTAAGGGATGAGTTTGACTACACCAATTTTGCCATCCATGCCCCACAGAAGATGGAGTGGAGGCATACAGTATGTGAATAAAAAGGGATTCCACTCCATCAACTGTCAGTGGGTGCATCATCCATGCCCATTAGGGCTGTGCGAATACCTTTTTTTGAACATTCGGCTGAATATTCGGTATTCGGAGTTCATGTGTCCGAATATTCAGCCAAATATTCGTATTCGGGCACTTTTGCCACTTTACAGTCAAAAAAGCTATCATTACCCCCCATCCTCCTCCCTTACCCAGATCTGGCAAGATAAGAAAGACCCCTTCCCCACCCTCAGGTAGCACCCAAACCCCCTCTCCCCAAACCAAGTAATAATAAAAAAAAAAGAAAAAGGATCAATAGGCAACGGCATGAGCCCACCCACCTCCACAGCGGCCGCCAAGTTTTAATACTGTGTTTCCGCACACATGTCACACACACCCACCATCCACTCAGTAGCCAGTGGCATGCGCCCGCAGCCTGCAGTTAAAGCAAAGTAAAAAAGGGCAGCCGGACGCAGCCCGCCCTCCGCAGTTGTTGCCTTTCAGAATGAAATTGTCTACTTGCTTGCACTTATATAGAACACTGATCGTGTGATGATCAGCCTCATTCTACTACATACACAAGCAATTGAATGATTTCATTCACAAGAAGGCAGCTGGCCGAGGAGGAAGGCGGGCTGTGCCGGTTGCCTTCTTTTACTTCATTTTAACTGCAGGGTGCTGGATGTGTGCCGTTACTGGCTAGTGGCTACTGGGGTGGGGATGTGTACATGTGTGTGTGGGGGGGCCACAGTATTAAAACTTGGTGGCTGGCCATGGAGGCGGATAGGGTTGTTCCGGCCACCCACTGGATTTTAAATCTTTTCTTTTTTTTTATTACAACTTGGTGGGGGAGAGGGGGTTTGGGTGCTATCTGAGGGTGGGGGAAGGGGAGTTCTTGTTTATCTTGCCAGATCTGGCTAGGGAGGAGGGTGGGGGGCGATTTTAGCTTTTTTTGCAGTGTTTCCCAAATACCGGACGAATAGTGCACTATTTGTTATTTGGAATCCAAATAACGAATAGCTCATTATTCCTGGTATTCGGGAAATAATATTCATTATTTGCACAGTCCTAGTGCCCATGATGCCTTCATCTGGCACAGTTCCATGCTGTGCCAGAGGTTTGAAGGTAGGGATATACCTAGTGGAAACTCATCAATGAGTGTACACCAAAGGACCCCCCCAGCTGCCATTAATGTAATTAACAAATGCACTTTTCCTACACAGGGGACAGTACATATCCCCTGCATCCCTGGCTGCTAACACCTGTCATACAACCCACATCCATTTCAGAGGACAGGTACAATGCAGCACAAATTGCTACATTCAAAGTCATCAAGCAGGTCTTTGGTACACTCAAGATGCAGTTTAGGTGCCTTGATTGTTCCAGTGGTGCCCTACAATACACCCCTCTGAAGGCCTGTGCCATATTCCTTGCCTATTACATACTACATGACATGGCACTCAAATGTGGAATATGCTTGCCAGTCCCAGAGGGAAACACTGCAGCAGATGTGGAGCCAGAAGACCAGGGGATGCAGCAGCAGCTCGATTGATGTGACCTCAGGATGGCCAGTAGGTCCAGGAAGTACAGATACTACCTCATTTCAAGATATCTTTGGACCCAGATGGTGAGTACAGAGCACAAAAGAGACAGTAATGATTTAACAAAATGTAATACAAATGTCAAAAAGTAAGTGCAAGACAAAACAAGTATTAAAAGAAATAGAAGGCAATCCAGATGATGGGAAGTACAAGGGTTGGGGTGGGGGTAAAAGAAATAACACACTATCCAGCCTGAAGGGTACAAAGGAAAAATAAAATAAACACAAGGCTATCCAGGAAGGGGACAAAGGGGAGGGTAAAAGAAATAAAAAGCCAACCAGGCAGAGGTTACAAATGTGAAGTAAAAGAAATATTAGGTTATCTAGGCTACCTATAAAGGGAGGGAGTGAAAGAAATGAAAAGCCATCCAAGCAAGGGGGTACAAAAGGGTAGCACAAGGTCATCCAGGTGATGTGGTGCACAAAAAGTGATGAAAAACAACAAAAAAGCCATCCAGAGTGAGGGTACAAAGGGGGACAAAAACAACTAAAGGAAAAAACATCCAGACAGGGAAGGGGTGGTTTTACAATAGGGCATTAAAACAAAAGCGAAGTCATCCTGGTGGGTGGGTGGAAGAAAAGGTGGGATTAAAAGAAATGCCAAACCATCCAGGTGGAAGATATGAAGGGGGAATGAAAAAAAAGGAAAAAGACATCCAGGCAGGGGAGAACTATGACCCCCCATGGTTACTGTGAAGAGGGGCATGACTTGGTATATGTGGGGCTGGGCCCAGGGGACATATACCACCACCATTAATGCAGGGCTGGTGCACTCAATGTGTCTGAGAGTGTAACAGGGGGAAAATTATCCATGCAATGGGAGAAGGGTGTCAGAATGCCTGATCTTCTCACAGCCATTGTCCTGTGGGGTACAAACCCCTCTGAGGAGCAGGCCAAGACTAGGCGGGCATAGCATTGGGCCACCATGTGTTAGCATGTGAAGTGTCCTGCGTGTCATTGGCATCTGGCTACCTGCATTGTGGGAGGTGGCCTAGTGCTGAGGCTGCTACCATAGGGTGACACTCCCCCCAACTGGAATAGCAAGCATTGTAGCTAGCACCCACAGTGCCACAGACCATGTTTTCGGCTTCCAGAATGGTGATGGCAATACCATCAAAGCCAGCTAAAAGGGACTACTCCAGTCTATCTAAGGCTGTCATGTTCTCCACATGGCTAGCCTCCAAATACTGTTCATGGTCATGTAAAATGTAGTGCATGTGGCCCCATTCATCCTGCAGACCCTAATGGGCCACCACAGGAGATTGTAGATGCTGCCTGTTGGCTGCCTCCTGCAGCCATTATGGACTGTCCCCAGGGACAGGTCAAGCTGCACCCTGGACCATTGTGTGGGCTGGGTATGCAGTGTGGTTGGTAGTTCACTGGGATCCTGGGTCCTGGATAGGACTGTGGTGGCTGGACCAATAGATTGGTCTGGGGCAACAGGGCAGTGGCCATGCCAGGGGCAGAGTCCTGGGGTGGCAAAATAGTGGTTAGGTCAGGGTAATTAGCTGAGAAAAGTACAGGGATGGCTGGTCTGGGGAGAGGGCTTCCTAGGCACCATCAACAGGGGGCCAGCAGAGATGGCCAACTCCTCCTGGTGCGAGCTGGGCTCCCCTCTCACCTCTGCTCCTCCATCCCTCTACATAGGTCTTCTCCTCCTCCTCCTCCTCCTTGGGGTAGGGGCACATGGAAATCTCAAGGTATCCTGGTGTGCCAGTATGAGTCTGCCAGCAGTTGCACCATTAGTATGTCCTATGTGCATGGTGACCTGCAGCCCATGCAGGATGTATGCATAGGGCTATGGTTGGATGTGAATGCAAAACACAGATCTGTACAGTACATCCTGTGCTTGCACACTTTGCTTGTCCAGCTGTGACCCACATCATCATAGTACCCTTCCTCACAAGTATGCAAACTCCGACACCACTGGTGCATGTCCACACACAAGTGCAATGTGATAAGGCTAATGTGGTCACTCACATGGCTGTATTGGTCCAACTTGGCTTTCATAGCCACGTCCCAGGACTCCAGTTGCTACAACCTCATGTCTGGCTCAAGCCATCACCTGTTCTACAGGGGATAGGGGCACTGCAGTACTGGGGCCCATGCCTGAGGCCTGGAGGTTTTCCTGGGCCCTGACTATCTCCTCCTTGGTACACCTCTTCTGATCTATGGTCCTTTTTTTGCCTCCTACCATGTCCAACATCTTTCTCCAGTGGTGTTCACTGACTCAGTGATTTGGTCACAAGCCTGGAAGATTTTGGACCTGGTCTCTTTTGTTTGTTGACCAGGTCCTCACAGGCCACATAGGCCTGGGCTAGGGCTAACACCTTTTCCACTTTCACAGTCATTTATCCTCCATCATGTTACCTGTTGGAAATAGGAGGATAAACAACACTGAGCATTATATACGCACAGCAGAGCACGGATCAAAGGTACAAAGGATCAAAGGTGGCATGCAGGCCCCAGTGCCCACTGGCCAGGACACACACATGTTCCTACATGGCCAGTTCCAACACACAGCTAGCTGCCTGGCTACCATTTCCCTTGGCAATGTGATGGTGCTGCAATAATCTAGTCCTGATACAGCAAAAGCACAGTGCTATGATAACCCATGTCCATACTGTAGACCATTTCACACAACACTTACCTCTAACCACCTTCAGTTTCTCTGTGGAATATTTGTGATGCCCTTTGATCCTTTTATATTCTCCAGGCCTAATCAGGCATGCAAATGCCTGAATACATTCCAGTAATGACAAGCAAATGTGACTTTAGGGCATCAATTGTGAAATGAGCTCATTTGCATACACTTTGAATATTGCAAGTTTGCCCCAAGAGCTATCGTCTTTGTGCTAAGGCTAGCACTACATCCTATGCAACACAGACATGAGGTCACATGTCACTGGTGATGTCATAATGCTGCACTGGCATGTGTGCTATGATGTCGTGTTACGGCACTGTGTATGCGCATTATGGTACAGTTCATGAGCACCATGTGCTCATGTGACTCAGTTCCTACTGCATGACGACATCCTTCCTCCATCCAGAAACATGTATAGCACTGTACTATTTGACGTTAGCACAGCACAACTGCCGAAACATGCAGCAATAAACAGCTGAACAAATATGTAGAGTCAGTGAAGACCTGACTGCAGGTGTGTGTGCTCCTTAGTGTGATGGCTGTGTGGGTATTAGAACAGCAGACAGGAGAAGCAGGTGTAGAGCTGTGAGGCAGAGGACCACCTTCAGGACAGCAGTGTACCTGGCTTACTTGGTAACGTTGGTGGTCACTAAGGAGGAACAGCTGCTGGTAAAAGGGGGAGAGTCTACAAATATGCCCAGGTATGAGATCTGGGTATCAGTGAGGTGGTGCCTGGCACACAGGACTGGAGTAGCCTGGACAGTGCACCAGTCCCTCCATAAGTACAGTGACTTGTCTTTTAGGGAACCAAGGCACCTGCAGCAGCTGCAGATTATAGTGAACAATAGTACTGTGCCACAGCCAGGGGAGTACATCCTGCTGTATATATGGCTGCTGTGGTGTCTGGGGTATGGTTTTCATGATACAGGCTCACCATATTACTATTTCTTAGGAAATGTGCAATGTACCTGTGTGTACCTGTCAAGTCCACTCTATCCTAAGGGAACTGTTCTGCTGTATCATCACCATAACCAATACAGGTATGGGAACTGATCTGCTTTATTGTCTGACATAACCAATAAAGGAGTATAAGACCACTGTGCCTGTAGATGCCCCCATTGCCCTGTATAATACAAGACTTGCTGTGGATCTTGGAGCCATACACTTGACATAACACCAAGGGTGTGTGATACCACAGTGACATGTGATCATTGTATGTCTATGGGTTCTGTGTCAGGTTGAACAAATATCTAATGTGCCATGAGGGTTACTTGTAGCCAGGGTTGCCAAAGCCAAAGTCTGTTCTATATACACTGTCTGTATTATGTAGCATGGGTGCTGGTATGCATACACCATGCTATGCATGGTATAATATTGTACTCGGTACCCATGAACTGAGAGGGAGAACTGCTACCAGCTGCCTTAAAGCAAGGAGTTGATTTACTTGAGTACCTTGAATTCAGTTCATACTTCAAGAGCCTGTGGAAGTAGGTAGAAGTAAATGCTTTGGTTCACTGTTTTTGAGGTTGTTCTTTACCTAGTGAAACTTTTATTTTCCAGGGATGTAATTCAACTGTGCGAATATTTGCAGTCATTTGTGACTAGAGCTGTTACTTAAAGGAGTACTGTCATCAACAGGGTTTCTTAACTCATTGTCTCCTAGCAAACACCTGTAGTCATCAGTAAAATACAATGGTGTGTCCTAAGGACACCTACAGAAGTCAGTTACTGACTTCCTGCATACTCTTGCAACATCTGGAGCTGTCACTTATATATTTTAATATATAATATAATAGAATAGAATAGAATATATATTTGATTGCATAGCACTGTTGGAAAGGTAATATTGTGCTGAACAACTTTGCCACTGACATTTTGTGTACATCATGTATACTTTGGCAGGAGTTATTCACATTTGTTTATGGTATGGTGTGTATGGCTCATGTTGTCTTTTTTAGTGAAAAAAAATAACTTGTTATGTTGTGTCAACCAGCATAGAAACAAAACAAAGTGACATATTATTACTTGCATACCACCAATGGATAGGTAATTTTGTGCTGAATAACTTTGCCACTCATACTTTGTGTCTAGCACTTATGGTTCTTGAGCTAGTAAGATTTGTTTGTGGCATGCTGAGTATGGCTTAATTTTGCTTAGAAAGGCCCAGGATTTACTGTTAACAGTACACAGGAGACAAATGGTGTAACTTTAGAAAGCTCCTGTGTAGGCAATGAGTTAATGTCTGAAAGACCATAAAAGGCTAATTTGAGTGACCCTTGTGTTTATCTGTGAGTCTTTGCAATCCAGAATTATTTATATGTAAATCAGTCTGTAATTAAGGGCTGGTGGCAGCCATATATTTTAGGCTCCTGACAGGAAATTATGCCACCGAGGATCTTGGCCCTCCATTGTCTGTAGATTAAATAGGAAATTGTCTGTTTTATTAAGTGTGTTTTAAGGTGTTATTACAACACTTTCTACATTTATAATAATTGTTTTGTTTGTGCAATGAAACTAGTGAGTTATCACCCTTACATTTCAAACTGTTAGTAAAAATAGTCCATCTTTAGGAATGCTTCAACATCTAGGCTATACTGTCAGCTGATCATTAAAAACTACACATCTCAAGGCTAGCTCTGTGGTGCCAACAGATATTGGGGCCCCTTACTGTATCAGGATTTCTAAACCCTGGCTATGTTCATGTCAGTGCAGATTTCTGGGTCTGCCACAACATTAAGTTCTGTCTTCTTCCGTTCCCTCTCCTATAGCCTTTTCTCTTACAATTTTGGGCGTGAACTCAGGTTTACAAGATGCAAATGTGGCTACTTGACTACTGCCCTGGCATCATTGGGCCAGCCTTTAAATGTTTAGTTCTTGGTTAACAGCTGGCAGTACAACCTAGAGGTTAAAGCAAAGAGCCGTGAACAAGCTTTAGTTTTAGCATCCAGCAGAATGATAACCACAACTGGGAGATGGTCGTACCAGGCTATAACCTATTCAGTAGAGACAGGAAGGGCAGGAAGAGGGGAGGAGTGTCACTGTATGTAAAAGATAACTTTAAGGCCACAGAGATCCAAGGGGAACAAGTGCGGGGAGATACTGTGGGTTAAGTAAAACCGGGGGCAGCCATCCACACAGCAGTAGTCTATAGACCACTAAACCAGGTGGAAGAGACAGATAGGGAATCATTGCTTGCCATCCAAAGAATGGTGGACAAGGGGGAGGTGGTGCTGTTTGGAGACTTCAACATGCCAAACATTGACTGGAGCCTCCCAGCAGTAGCATCAACCAGTAGCAGATTTATCCTGGACTCCCTTCAGAAAGCCTTCCTTAAACAATTGGTCATGGAAGACTAGGTTTGCAGGCCAAGGCACTTAGCTTCACCTGAGCTCTTTTCTTCTAGGTTGCTAGAAAGGACAGAGCAAAGAACTTTACCACAGCAAGAATGAGGATTAAGGCATCTTTTGGCTAGGCAGATTTACTGTGTGTTGTTATTTTTATTTTGTACTCACAGGGATTGTTACTGTTTGTTGCTAACATTTTATTGCTTTATTTTCTCTGATTCAAATTGTTGTTGCTGGTTATGCCTTCTGCTGCATTATTACAGGGTGTGCCTACAGGTGTGTGCTTACAGATTACTGCTGTAATCTTCTGATTCAAATTGTCTTTTGCAAGGTATATCTTCTGTTACTGCTTTATTTTTCTCTGTAACAAAGTGTTTCTTACAGGGTATATCTTCTGTGAAATTATTACAGGTGGTGCTTTACAGGTTTTACAGTTTTGTCTCTCATTAGGATAAGCTTTCAGGGCTACTGCATTTGTTGCTGGCTGATTGTTTATGCTCTTACCTCCTTGTTTCTTTCGTCCTCGGTTCTTCTTTTTCGGCAGGAGAAGGGCGAAGCCACCTACCCACCCCCATCCCCAAGCACCCCACACTACACTCTTTTATAGGGTAGCACAGTTGTGACATTTCCTGTAGCAAAGCAGGGAGGGGTGGATCAGAGGGGTATCCACACAGTGATCTCATTTAAAGGGGCACTATTACTTTAACTTGTTATAACAACTTATGCAAAAACAAAGAAACAAAACACTATCAAACTTTTGCTTTCATTTTCTTCCTTCTAATTACTCTGACCAGGTTATAAACACAGCAACTTATCAGGAATGGATATCATTATTTGCAGGTACTGTGGAATACTTTTCAGAAGGGCAGTTTTACAGGATTTAGGACACTGTCCTACATGCTAGGCCATTGGAGATCTAAGGGCTCAGCTCCAGGCAGCATGGGCAGAGAATGCGCACCTCAAATTGCATATACAAGAGGAAATATATTATAAGAACCACCCGCCATTTCCCCAACATCCAACAGAAACACCTTGACCGCAGAGGGTAGTTGGTCCAGGAGGTTGGCAGATGGTTAGAAGGGGCAAATCTGGTGCCCCATCACTTGGTGCTCTCCAACATATCACCTCCAGAAAATATATAAAAATTACAAACAGGCATCAGCCTCTATCTCTGAAATCAAACAAAGGGGCAGAGGACACTGCAGCACAGGAGCTAGCACAACAAAACTCACCCAAAACAGGAACCAAAACAAAAACAGCAAAAAGGAAATCCAAAAAACTTCTGATCATAGGAGACTCCATGATTCGGGGAGTCGATATGTATCTCCAGCCAGGGGTAATAGTCAGATGTCTCCCAGGTACATCAGCATGGAGAGACACTGACCGCATTACTAAAATTTTTCATGAAGCAGGAGAAAACATTGATATCCTGGTACACATAAGGACTAACGATCTCGCCAGCCAATCAGTTGTGGGGACCAAGGAACACCTGACCAGGCAGGGTGACAAATTATCATCCATTTTGTCCAGCATCTCCTTCTCTGAGATCCTGCCAGTCTGGGAGAGGGGGACAGATGGACAGAAGATCAGAGAAGGGAAGATAGGGGAGTTAAACATGTGGCTCAAGGGCTGGTGCCATGAAAAGGGAAACAAATTTGTAGGGAACTGGCAACAGTTTTGGGAGTGAAAGTCCTTTAAATTTGATGGACTGCATCTGACTAAGGAGAGAGTCAGTGCATTGGGGCAGATGTTTGACATCTTTGCAGAATATTTAAACTAACAAATGGGGAGAGGGGTGCAGTACCCCATACGTCAAATGGGAAGAACACCCCTCCCCCTCAGCTAGTGGTCAAACAGGAGTTCAGCATGTATGTAGTTCATTTGCATCACCAGGTAAGGAAAAAGGTCCAGCTCCCCATATGACACACAGGGGAAACACTGGACCTCACCCAACAACTAACACACCAAAATCGGGCCAATGGAAAGTCATGTAGACAAATGCTTGCAGTCTGGGAAACAAGATCCCAGACCTGCAGGCAATAATGATAGAGGCTTAACTGGATATAGTAGCCATTAGCGAGACATGGTTTACCAGTAACCACACTTGGGAGACTTCAGTACCTGGCTATGTACTGATCAGAAGAGACCAAGGTGCAAAAAGGAGGGGGGGGTGGAGTGGCCCTTTATGTCAATGAAAATATCAAAGCTACAGAAATTCAGAATACACATAAGGAGCCAGAGGAATTGTGGGTCACCCTGGAAACAGGAAATGGGACAGCCATTCGAACTGGGGTTGTGTACAGGCCTCCAGAACAGGGAGAGGACATAGATACATTACTGTTAGAAGATATACAAAACATGACAGTTAAAGGTGAGGTTCTGATAATGGGAGACTTCAACATGCCAGATACAGATTGGTCAATACCAGCAGGAACATCTGCCCGAATTAGACAAATGGTGGATTCCCTGCAGGGGGGGAGGGCCTCAAGCAACTGGTACAACAACCCACAAGAGACAGGGCTATCCTAGATTTAGTACTGACTAACAGGGAAAGGATCACGGATCTCCAGGTAGAAGGTCACCTGGGTGCCAGTGACCATCACATGGTATGGTTCAATTTGGCCACTATAACAAAATCATCCCATTCCAAGGCAAAAATATCTGACTTCAGAGGAGCTGACTTTGATAAGATGGCTAACAGAGTTAAGCTAGCCCTAGCAAAAAAGAAGTACAGGTGAGGGGGTACAGGCAAAGTGGGCAAACATTAAAGATGCAATACTTGAAGCAACATCTCATTGAGTTAGTGAGAAAAGGAAGTGCAAAAGAAGAAGGAAACCACTTTGTTCTCAAACACAGTAGCAGAAAAGGTCAGAGCCAAAAGGATGGCCTTCAGGAAATATAAGGGAACACAGCAGGATGAAGATAGGGAGGCATACCAAACTTTCCTAAG
Source organism: Neoceratodus forsteri (assembly GCA_016271365.2). Taxonomy (NCBI): domain Eukaryota; kingdom Metazoa; phylum Chordata; order Ceratodontiformes; family Ceratodontidae; genus Neoceratodus; species Neoceratodus forsteri. Next base: position 1,108,480,190 of record CM057458.1, on the reverse strand, counting down.
GGAAGCAGGGAAGGCAGTAAGGCAGGCAAGGGCCCAAACCGAGGAAACACTAGCACGAACAGTAAAAGAAGGTGACAAGACTTTCTATAGATACATTAGTGAAAGGAGAAAGTCCAGAGGGGGTATTGCTAAGATCAAAGGGGATAAGGGGGCATGTGAGGAGGAGGACCATGTAAAAGCATTTATCCTAAATAGATACTTCTTCTCAGTATTTACTGAAGAGAAGGTAGGGCAGGGCCCACAGCTCAGCACCATGGACACGGGAGGGAAGTGTGCACTAGTCCCTTCACAAAAGAAAGGGTCCTACAAGAGCTCGATAAGCTCAGGTGGGCAAGGCAATGGGACCTGATGGCATACATCCCAGGGTACTAAAGGAGCTAAGGTGAAACTAGCAGAGCCATTATCAGAACTGTTTAGTGAGTCTCTGAGCACAGGAAAGGTCCCAGAAGACTGGGATGTGATTCTGCTCCACAAGAGTGGTAGCAGGGAGGAGGCAGGAAATACAGACCATTCAGTCTTACCTCAGTAGTGGGCAATATTATGGAGACACTCCTTAAGGAAAGGATAGTGCAACATCTGAAATCCATAGGAGCACAGGATCCAAGACATCATGGGTTTACGAAAGGAAGGTCCTGTCAAACTAATCTCATAGATTTCTTTGATGGGGTAACCAGAGTGGTGGACCAAGGGGGAGCAGCTGATGTTGCCTACCTTGACTTCAGCATAGCTTTCGATACTGTTCCACGTAGAAGATTGATTTATAAGCTGGGTGGGCTTGGAGTGGGTCAGACATTGGTCAACAGGGTGGCAAAGTGGTTGACAGGGAGAAAACAGAGAGTGGTGGTAAACGGTATACAGTCAGAAGAGATGCAAGTCACAAGTGGGGTACCTCAGGGATCAGTCCTGGGGCCAGTTCTCTTCAATATCTTCATCAGTGTCATTGCAGATGAACTGGAGGGTAAGGTTTGTCTGTTTGCAGATGACACCAAGATCTGCAACAGAGTAGATGATCCAGATGGGGTGAGCAGAATGAGAAGAGATCTGGATAAACTAGCAAAATGGTTGGAAGATTGGCAACTGGGATTTAATGCAAAGAAGTGCAAGATCATGCACATAAGGAAGAGAAACCCTGAAGCCACCTATAGGCTGGGAGAGGAGTTGCTGGCAGTCACAAGGGAAGAAAGAGACTTGGGTGTCATCATCACCGATGACCTGAAATCATCCAAGCAGACCACTAAAGCAGTAAGTAAGGCTAGAGGGATGTTGGGATGTATTACTAGGGGTATCACAAGTCAGAAGAGGGAGGTAATAATCCCTCTTTACAAGACACTGGTTAGATCCCATCTGGAGTACTGCGTGTAGTACTGGAGGCCACACCTTCACAAGGACATTAATCAAATTGAGGCAGTCCAGAGAAGGGCAACCAAAATGGTGCAGGGACTGCATCAGAAAACATATGAAGACAGATTAATGGAGCACAATATGTATACCCTAGAGCAAAGGAGGGAGAGTGGTGATATGATTGAAACATTCAAACACCTTAAGGGAATTAACAAGGTGAAAGAGTCTAACATGTTTCAATATAAGAAAAATAGCAGGACAAGAGGACACAGCATGAGATTAGAGGGAGGCTGATTAAGGTGTAATGTGAGGAAGTTCTTTTTCACAGAAATGGTGGTGGATGCATGGAACAGCCTACCTCAGGAAGTGGTGGATATGAATACAGTGCAGGGCTTCAAACAGGCAAGGGATCGGCATAAGGGAGCACTACAGATGAGTATGAATAGATAGGCCATTGACAGAGCAAAGGCTAATGGCACATTCATAAGGTAGAAAAATAAATGGGTAGACTGGATGGGCCTTGTGGTCCTTATCTGCCATCAAATTCTGTGTTTCTGTGTTTCTATGGAACCCACTTGGCAGCAGGCAATACTGGATCAGGTGCTCACAAACGTGGACAGTGTGACAGGGGTCTCAGTGGGGGAGCATCTGGGAAGCAGTGAACACTGGACACTGTGGTTTGAAATAACTGACTGGGCAGATCCCTGCCATGCTAAAACACATATCCTAGACTTTAGAAAGGAAGATTTTGGGAGAATGGGGAAATGCTTGGAAGGAGCACTAGTTGGAATGGGGAAGGAATTTGTGGTGGAGGAACAGTGGGCAGTATTTAAAACAGGGATAGGAAGGGCAACACAATTATGCATTAAGCAGGTTAGTAAGGGAAGAGGAAGAGGAAACCGTTATGGTATTCCAACAAGGTAGCAGAAAAAGTGAAAGCCAAAAAGAGTATTCAAGCAATACAAAAAGACACAGACAGAAGGGGAAAGGGAGAGGTAACAGGAGAAGCAAAGGGAAGCAGGGAGGGCAGTAAGGGAAGCCAAAGCTTAGACAGAGGAGCGCATTACAAAAACAGTGGTTAGAGGGTACAAAACCTTTTACAGGTATGTAAGTGAGAAAAGGAAAGCAAAGGGAGGGATGGTGAGGCTAAAGGGTGAGGGCAAGAGTAGTGCTGAGGATGACAACAGTAAAGCAGACGTACTGAACAGATATTTCTGCTCAGTCTTTACAGTAGGAGGGGCGGGTAGTGGGCCAGAAGGGACTACAAAGGGGGGAAGGGCACAGAAATGGATACAAGTCCCTTTCCACAGGAAAGGTTCCTAAAGGAACTGGAAGGAATGAGTCAGTAAAGCTATGGGTCCGGATGGGGTGCACCCTAAGGTGCTGAGGGAGCTCAGAGAAGTGGTGGCTGAACCTTTGTCGACCCTGTTTAGCCAATCACTGGAAACCCAAAGACTGGAGAACAGCTGATATAGTTCCCTTATTCAAGAGCGGGAACAGAGAGAAAGCAGGAAACTACAGACTGGTCAGCCTCACCTCAGTAGTGGGGAAGAGCTGGAAGCCCTACTGAAGGAGATATTAGTGGAACACCTTGTTGCCAGCAATCTACAGGACCCAAGACAGCATGGTTCTACTGGGGGGAGGTTGTGCCAGACTAACCTCATTGAATTTTTCAACTGGGTGACAAAGGAGCTGGATTGGGGACCTATATGGACTTCAGTAAGGCCTTTGATACTGTGCCCCATAGGAGGCTGTTAAATAAGCTGGACAATATGAGTGTGGGTAGGACAGTAGTGCAGTGTGTGTGGAATTGGCTGGATGGCAGGAGACAGAGGTAGTGGTAAATGGCCCTTCGTTTTGTAATTATGAATGGGTGGATGCCTTTTTTATCTCTTATTGATGGGTGGGTGCCCTTGCTTTTGTTATTATGGATGGGCATGTGCTCTTTCCTTTTGTGTATTTATATCTGTTGTGTTTTTTAAGAGCCATTGCCCATGTTGTTCAATAAATATTTCTGATACCTTTACTGCTATGTTCTGTGTCCTCATCTCACAACCCAAACAACCCCCACCCCATGGTGCACCTGTATACAGCACTATAATCAGTGCTGCACATGTGCCCTTCACTGAGCCTGCACTATAATGTTGCACTGCACCCGTGCTATGCTGTTGTGCTGCATGTGTACACGGCACTGAGGCCCAGTATTCAGAGGTGTTAGCACCAGTGTGCTACTTCCTGAATATCGCAGTGGCCGTGTACTGACACTAGTGCAAGCACTGCCCCATGGTGGTGCAGGCACAATTGGCAGAATATGGAGCCCACTGTTATTGAGCACTGCTTAAATAGAGGCAATTCTTATCTATTTTTAATTTTTTGTTTATTTATTCAATCTTGGATTATAATACTTTTGAGCGGGAGACCTCTCTTTTACAAAGGTTCTACGTCGTAAAGGGAGGGTATACATACATTGTGGGTTTAGGAGTATCTAGCTAGGTGAGTAAAAATAGACAAAACACATTGTAAATAGGAAATAGAGATGGTTTTAACACTAGGATAATTCAGGTAACAGTAGCAGCCTAGGTGGCACTGTCAGGTAAAAGACAGTAAGCAACTATCTAGAAAGGAGAGTAGGGGGCACTGAGTGGGGGGGGGCATGATGACTATTTAGGTGGAGATGGGTGAGGAGAGTGAAGGGTATTACAGGGCAAAATGGGGAAAATTTGGGATAGAAGGACGAAGTAGGAGTAATGAGGAGATGGTAATTGCCTGAAAGGTGAATAAGACCTGGGTCAGAAGTAGGGGGTGTGTGGAGTAATTAGAACATACACTCACAGGAGCTTTTCTTCAGTAGGTGTTGTCTTAGCTTGGTCTTGAAAAGCCCCAATCTCTGCATGGTGTTATGTTCAGTGCCGAGGTTACTGAGCCAAAGTGGTGCCTGGTGGGCATATGACCTCTGTCCTTGGCAGGTTCTGCAGGGAGGGACAGTGAGAACCTGATGGTCAGAGTTCCTGGTGGCGGTGTGGGCCTGTGAATAAGCTTAACAGGTTTGTGACTCCAGGAAGTTGAAGTCTGAGTACTGATTTTTTTAACTAAGAGGCAGGTTTGGTATTGTACCCTGTTTTCAAGTTGTAGCCACCTGGCTTGCTCATAAAGGTCGCATGTGTGCGTTAGTCGGGGGAATTGGTGAGCAGTCTGCAGGCTTGCTTGGGGCTACTGCTATCCTATGTAGTGAGGTAGGAGTGGCTGAGCTGTAAATGACCAGTCCATAGTCAATGACGAGAGACAACTGTGCTATGGATTGCAGTTTGGAGGGCTCCAGGTGTAAAGCATTTCTTGTGCCTGTGCAGGAGCCCAATTCTTACGTTGACTGTTTTGGCCACATTCTCAATGTGTTCTGCATAGGAGAGGGAACAGTCAAGCATAACCCCCAGGTATTTTAATTGCTCCACTTGTTCAAGTGAAATCCCTGCACAGTTAGTGATGTTAAGGGATGCTGCTTTGTGTTTACTTCTAGCACCACTAAAAAGCATTACTTTTGTCTTTTTAGAGTTCAGAACCATCTTGCGGGCTCTGAACCAATCTTCAGTTTGTTTAAAAGCATATTGTAGCTAATATTTTAGGGTGTGAGGGTCATGTTGAGAAGTAAAAATACAGCATTATCTGCATAGAGAAGTATCCATTTCAGGACAGTAGAACTCTTTTATATTGCAGAGAGACTCCATGAACAGAAAGCTGTGTTTTAGGCTATTGAGTTTGGTTATGTGGAGTAAGGGAGATATCTGTCTTAGGTGCAATGGTGTGTTCTCCTAAAATATTTTATGCTGCTGCTGACATACAAGCAAGCCAAATAATATTTCAGTGCTGAAACAGCAGTCATTGAAATTGCCTTTCCTATGTGGGTTCACACTTCACACTATGTACAATCTCCTTTTTTTGTGTGTGTGTCCCATGGTGCCAGACCTCTGGAAGCTCAGCCACTGCCACCCCAACTACCACTTGTCCCTGGACTTACCTTACTGGTGATCCACCTAGGCTTTTCCTTTCTGTGTGGGGCCATCAGATGGTGTGGCCCCATGGACCTTTAGTCAAGGGTTCTGGCGAAATCACTGCCAGGAGAACCTGCGGGCTTATCCTTCAGTGCAGGGCTATGGGACTGTTCCACACCGATGGAGACACATCACTCAGTCACTGACCAAGTGCCACAGGGTGTGATGCAGAACCTGAGAGGAGGATGAGGCATCATAAATGGAGTTGGTAGTGACAACTTTTTGTGAATTAAGGCTCCCTGGGAGGTGTGACGTGCAATGATGTAGGTGCTACACATGATGTCCAACACACCTATCTGACAGCTCAGCGTCGGCAACTGTAATCCCCCTGACCAGGACCAGAAGGCATGCATGTGCCAGGCACTCTACCCCCTTGCCCTCAAAGGAGGAGAGCAGTCCCCAGGATGCTTAATATTCTTCCCCCTGGCCAGCCCTCTGATGCTCTGAGTCCGCATTTCAACCTAGGATGTTGGTGTTCGTGTTGAAAATCAAAACAGTGTGCCAACGGACTGGCGTTTACATTCTTCTACTGTAACTTAATAAAGCAAGGGTGGTGGTAGCCATGGCAGCACTGGTGTTGGTTCTGGCATAATCCCAATGATAGTGGTGGCCCAATCATCTTTTTTGCATACCCAAATCATGTACAGAATATGGACCAGCCATGCACTCTGCCCAGGCTCCTGCTTAAATCTTTGTATCCCACTTTTAAGAAACTACAATCCCCAGGGCATGTTATTTTTTAGGCAAAGAAATAGCTTTGCATCAAATGTAACTGTTTTGTTTAATGTAATGATATTTTGCAAACTTAGCATAAGTGCAGTATTGTTGTTAGTCCTCATTCTGTTTGCTTTTTACTTTGCTGGTACTGTACTCTATGTGTTGTTTCTTATTTTCAGAATGTTCCTGGAAATGAGTCCCTAGGTTCTTAATGAACCTTATTCTGAGTATCAACTTTTAATAAATAATTAGTCTTATCAATCAATCAATAAGTAAATAGATCAATTAATAGTTTATCTGAGTGGTTTCAACAGCAGCAGCATCATCCTCCTCCGCTGCAGTAGTAGAAGCTGCCAGATGCAATACCCATTAAAGAAATGACAGAGATACTACTTACACACATTACAGACATGTTTAATAGCACTACTGAAGATCAGACACATAGTTTGGCATGGCAGCACTACTGGATCCCAAATATGAAGACATGTTCATTCCCACTGGATGCATAGACAATATCAAACAGAAACTTTTGAATACACTTACAGTATTATATAACAACAACAGCTTAAAGAAGCCACCAAGAATGTGCATACACCACCTCCTGCTCATACTGCTCCTCCTATTCTGCAGTCTTCTTGTGATACCAGTGCTAAGTGTGCACATAAAAGTGACATGCAAGACATATAGTGATGATCCTAACACAAAAACGGACATTTTGGAGCTTCTGCATAAAAATGTTTCAGTACACCTGGGGATATTGCCTCACCACATTGCTCAAGGCTAGTTCTAGAGCATCTTAAATTCTCCACCTTCCTCATACTCAACATACCATGGATAAGAATTAATGATTCATGATGCCAGCACAGTGATGCTGAGGGCTGAGGTGCTGGATACCTTACCTCATGACACACCAGCAACCTAGGTTTGGGAAGTGAGCTCAAGTTGCAGGTGGTTGGCAGGGGAGGGAGTGGATCAAGCATCCCATGAACTGCTCTTCTCTTCCAGGGTGGGTTGGGGTGCAGTGTCCGGCATAGCCTGACACCTAGCAGAGGCTGGGTGTTGGCACGTCCAGCCTGGTAGAATGGGGTGGTAGGCAGGGCAGCTGGCCGGTGCACTGCATGCGGACGTGTGCGCATGGAGCCCTTGTCGACATTCCATACCCTGCCTCCAACACACACACACAGAATATGGAAAAGGGGGAGTGCCCAGCCATTGCGGCTTGATGGCTGTCTGAGATGATCTGCACCACTCCAAGAGGACCTCCATAAGTGGATCCATTGGGGTGTGTGAGTTGGTCAACCCCCACTGCCCCCACCATGGGGGCAAGCTGTGGGGTAATCGGTGGTTGCTCTCAGTAGGAGACAGCGCAGGTCAGCTGGCGGCCAGATCACAGGGATGCAAGGACAATGAGGCTGGCTGGGACACCCATTGGAGAAAACGTCATACCAAAAAAAAAAAAGAATTACTAATTCATTCACATCTCCAGCAAGTGACATCCACTAGTACTATTCCCACTGGTATACTTCTTAGTGTAATGTCTCCCCAGACTCCCACTGGTACCACAATGAGGTTCACCACTTCCACTACACAAAGACTACTACTTTGATGTACACCCTCATCACAAGGCCTCATGATGAGACTACAACTTTGACAATGTCATCACCAACCAGATCAATGTCATGTTTGTCACTCACATAGTCAACATTGGTTAAGTAAGACACTACCATGAATGGTAAAAGATGGGTGATAGAGCTGGGTGAAAACTGCACATTCAGAATTTGTGGCAATTTTTTCAAAATTGTACAAGCTTTTTAACATTTTCTGAAATTCCAACTTTGGCAAAATCTAATCTTCTGAATGCATTTTGGAACCTCAAGCCATGTTCCACAAAATTATCTGGTGGAACTGTGGAATAATATACATGAACTGCAGAATGGCAGTTATGAGAAGTTCTGTTGCACAGTTGAATACATTAATGCACAGCACATTTATTCATTCTACAGTTCAGTGATCAAATCTGTGAAATTTCTTTCCACAGTTTAATACACTAATCCATAGTTCATACATTCGTCCCACAGTTAATGACTCACTGATCTGTGGAATAAATGTATGAATTTCTGAGTAATGTATTAAACTACAGAAAAACTGATTTCTTTCTGCAGTTTAATACATTAATCCACAATTCATACATTCATTCCACTGTTCTAATTCAGAATTTCTGGGAAACTTGCAAAAGTGCATTTCAGAGATTTGTGAAAGTGAATTTCTGACTTTCATGGAAATTCAATTTGCGGACTTTTATTTTTGCACATCCCCAATGAGTGACCATGCACAGGCACACACTTCTGTAATGTAGGTATCTAATTGCATATTTGACTGGCAGTGGTCAGTGGTTGTGTTCTGTCTAAAAGTAAAATGTAACATTCAAAATATTAAAAAAGGAAAAAAATATTTGAATCGTTGGAACGTAAAATATTGGGCCCTGTGTACTATGGGTGTGGGAGTATGTGGAAAATGTGGGTAACCTGCCCTTGTAGCTGCACACCCACAGACAGGTGCACACATGCTGGTATGCGCAACTGGCACCAACCTGTCTGCTGCTCCCCCTGGCATGCAGGTATGTGGTGGAGTGTTCCACAGACCATTTCCACATCCAATGGGTTGCCCAGACACAGTCTGCGAGTGGATCCCTTGTACCCATAAGGCACAGAAGTTGGCCAATGGTGCAGTGAGCACTGGTGGCACAGGTATGGCAGAAGCCCATTTAACCACCCTCAGTTCTCCCCGTGGATCCCATTGGCTGGGCCATCATGTTGTGAGGGTCTGGTGTATCCCAACATACCTCACTGCAGTCTATGGTGGCATCCTGGGGGGGGGGCCCATAACCCATACAGGTAGTATCTGCCTGGTGTACAGTATGCACCCTGCACCCAGCACTCCACACCATTGTGATTGGCGTGGAGTGTGGGCAAGCCTCCCTGACATGCCACCTGCACGCTGCTGTCCACGTGGCCGGGGAATCAGCGTGTACCTGTCCTGTGCCCCGCCTATTGAATGCAGCACAGGGTCCGTGGGACCCTGCTATGCAGCATTCGGACTTAGCTATGCCAACACACCCAGGTTATGTGGCGCATTGGCGTAGTGCATCGGGCCCAATATGATAAGCAATAAAGAGCCCTAAATAAAAAAATTTTTTATTTGTTTCTTAGGTTACTTGATGCATTATTTTTAGGAGGAGTTATTTATATAATCTGAAAAGCTACGGGGAGAGAGAGAATATAATAATTGGTACAGAGGTTAAGCAGAGACTATAGGAGTACATAAACCTTGTGATCAGCGATAAATCTTAACTATTACTGTAGTTCAGCACTGGGCTATGGCTGTCTTAGTGGGCTGCAGACTCTGTCACAACACCACAAACAGCAAATCACAGAAGTAGTGTTTTTAAACCACCTGCTACAAGGACACTACCCTAATAAATATTTAATTGCTGACTTCAGGGTTTCATTATCCCCTATTTGTATTCTGATTGATCCCTATGCCAAATGCTGCATGGGACCTAAAGTGATTTGGCTGAGATACTGAGCTGAACAGAATTCATGAGGCCCAACTTGAAAGCAAACCAAATTTTCCAATTCTCTGCTTCTCTAATAATTATTCTTGTCTTCCACTCCAGTTGTTGTTTGTGCTAATGTTTTTGAATTCACTCTTAAAAAAAAAACTGATTTTCCAATTTCACATTGTTACTTGAAAATCACCAGAATGTTCTTATTGATGTGAAGATATTGTTTTGTGTTATTCAACAGTTCTTCTTTTTATAGCTTCACTGGAACATTGTGTTGCAGTGCCATTTTTGTGACACCCAATTTTCCATTTTTGTGGCTGCATGGGTGGAGCCCTGCAGTTGTTTTGGGATCACATATTTGTAGGAGAAAAGCAGAACTGATGTCCGTATTAGTGATGCAGTCTTCTGTCCACAGCACCGAAGTCTCTTGTGGTGTGCTTGTTGCCTCTTCCTCACTCCTCCGTGGATGCAGCTCCCCTCCATGGTGGTCAGCACCCCACCGCACTTCTTTCAATAACTAAGGAAGTGACGGCCATGATGCAAACTGTACATGCTCGAGTATCACGCATGCACGAGTCTATTGGAAATATCATCTTCAGCAAGCCAGGCTCTGTTGCTGCGAGAGCTCCGACTATGGTTTTACTCACTCTTGCTGTACAAAAGTACACAGATGCTTTGGGCATCCATATTGGCTCTGATCAGAATTTGTTCTATTGCTAGCAGCATAGAGTCTGTATATCTGTATGTACTACTTTTTTGAAGGGAGTTTTAATATTTTTTTTTTACATTTGTGTTGTTATTGGGAGGTATATATCAGATGAATCAGCATTTGGTAGTGCACCAGGGTCCAATCTCCTGTTTCAGACTCTGGAACCCAGTTCTGAGTTTAAGGTATGGGGCATACTAGATAATTTGGTTGAACCTGAAGACCCTTAGTTAGAAAAAAGAGTTGGCAATTTAAAAGTATTTTTTGTGAAACTAGAAAAGGTAGTTTTGTCCATGGGCAGCCATTTTTATATTCAAATAACTCTAAGAAAAAAAAAAAGCTAAAGTTTGGGTCCCTTGAGGCATATGGCTAGAGAAAACTTACTCAACTGGGCTAGAAAAACTGAGCATTAAACAAAAAGGGAACACTAAAATGGATATTCTTATTACAGAACATGACTAAAATTTGGAACAAGTGGTGAAAGTCACATAAATCACACCAGCAGAATTGAATAAATATAAAAATAGATAGGAAAAATAATTTATTTAAAATCTCTTTCTAAAACCAAGGTGTTTTACACACCAAAAGACATCATGAGAAAAACAGAACAGAACAGTTATGTAAAATATTATAGCTCATCATAAATAGTGCAGATACTTATTGGTATTTCAGTCTCCTTAAAATGCCTGTCTAAAAAGACACATCTTCGTGCTACTTTTAAAGGTGGTAACAGAAGAGGCAAACTGAATAGCAGTGGGTAGGCCATTAAAAGTACTTTAAGGGGACAGCTACAGAAAAAGCTCTGACCCCAGCCAATTTTTAATTTGGACTTTGGAATGACCAAAAGGCCTGTGCCCACAAAGCATAACAAATGGATATCTGGTCTGGCTGCAAGAAGATCACCAAGGTACTGGTGTTCCAGTCCATCAAGGGCTTTAAAGGTCAGAAGAAGGATCTTAAAGGATACCTAAACAACATTTTGCCAACAAACTATTCAAAAATCTGACTTCATAGGGGACTAAAGGAAAGGAAAGACTGCTGTATACATTACTGCTAAAATTACTTTTATATAATTTACCTAAATGCAGTTCCAAAGCATTTGAAAAATGAAAAATCAGCCTTCCAATTTAAAAGAAAAACTGCCTTACCTGCTTCCTAAAATGGCTGCCAAATGTGTTAAGTGATGACATCATCGGTGCCAGAGTCAGAGAGCTTCATAGCTCTCTCTAGTGCTAACTAGTTCTCTTTCTACTTTGTTTAGAATTGTTTCACCAAAATGGTCAAAACCATGTGCATTATTTTGATCGATACACATGTTAGGCTATGGTTCTGTTCATTTTGTTTACTTTAACATGCTGAAACTATTTTAATCCAACCGACTTTCTCTTTGGCAAACCACAGTGCAGTACAAATCTTAAATAACCTGGTGGTCTAGTGGTTATGGCGGATCCAGGATGTTACAATGGGGGTGCTGGAGTGGTGTGCATACTTGATATGCACTTTTTAACATTTTTTTTAAACCTTCATATTGTCTGCTATTATTCTTTTTTAGTACGTTTTTGACAGAACCTGCAAATGAAATCTATAGTTTTGAATGTAAACATTTGTACAATCAATAAATTAGACTTCTTCAACAAAGTGAAATGTAGCAGCAGCAGCAAGCAAGTAAGTTACAATGGGGTTGCAGCCACACCCTTCATCCCCCCTAGATCTGCCACTTGTTCGTAGCAATGTTCTTGTGTAGTCCAATGCCAGAGTTCATACTTTCTTGTAAATCAAAAATATGCTTGCCTTGTCTTCTTTTTCCATGGGAAAAAATAAGAAGAAGAAGAATCAGCATTTATATAGTGCTTTTCACACACATTGTATCCCAAAGTGCTTTACAAGCAATGCTAGTCTGGCAGTGATACCCACACACAGTCTTGGACAATTGCATGGACTGGTTTTATGGGAAGGGGAATGTTGGCCAAGACAATAGGGTTAGGTAGTGATCATGGTGCTGGCAGACCCACATCTTATATCTCACAGCGATCTGCTCATCTCTATCCACTTCTGTCTTCCTCCTTCCCTGAATATAGCAGTACCTTGCAGGAATGGCCTTCTCAGTCTCTCTCTGGTATTTATTCTTCACTCCTCCTCCTCCTCCTCCTCCCCACACCAAAAACTGGTGAGCTCATCACTCTTCTGCATCGTGAATGCTGGTAGTACAGTCCCTAGGTTTTTTGACAGTAAGACATGTTGATAGCAGCAGAGCACAAGGGGAAAGATGGGAATTCCTTTCCTTAAATGATCTAGGTTACCTTTGATTAGGCACTATTAAATGATGGGTGTGCACATCACTATGTAAGTCATTTAACATTGCCTAATCATAAGTGATTAAGACCTTGTAAGAGTAGGAAAGCTTGGTTTTCTCCTTGTACCCTGCTGCTATCAGCCTGGCTCACCTGAAGATCATGTTTATTATTAATATGTAAAAATAACATGGGAGACTGTACTAACCACATTCATGATGCGGAAGGGTAGTAAGCTCACCAGTTTTTGGTGTGGGGAACAGGTGAGAAGATTGAATGCCAGAGAGGAACTAAAGAGGCCATTTTAGCAGGGTACAGCTATATTCAGGTTAGGGGAAGACAGGATCATGGAGTTTGCCCTTTAAGGGACAGACCAGGTTGTCCTGGTACACCCCTTCCCTCCTACATAGAATGGTTGTGCTCAGAAGGGGAGAGGGGAAGGAAGTGGAGTGGCTAAGGGACAGAACAATGGCAGGTAATCGGAAGGGTAGGGGTGAAGGGAGGTATATAAGGGACAGCACAAGGGGCCTCAGCCACTTTTGCTGGAGTTTTGATCCCTCCCACCCACCCTACTAGGCAGAGCAAGAGGGAAGACAGTCAAGATGGGACTGTATGGTGGGTCTGTCAAGGTGGATGACAGATGCATCCGGTCAGACAGTTTGACCGCAAGGTGGGTGGCAGTGATAAGTTGGTTATGGACTGCCAAAGGTGGATGGCAGGAAAAAAAGGGGGAAAAAGGGGGGGAGGAGGGGAGGGGGGAAGAAAAAAGGAATAACACAAGAAGAGGAAGAAGATGAAGGAGAAAGCGGTTTCAGTTTTCACCATTACCTAACGAAAAAGGAAAAGAAGAAGGCACCCAGGTTTTCACCTGGGGGAGGGATAATCAGATATTGATATATGGATGGTAATAAATGACATTTTGAAAATATGATAATAAAGAAATGGAAATGGAATATGGAAATATGAATATAAATAAATTAATTGACAATCTGAGCACAACAACAAACAATGGTCTCTGTCTTTTTGTGAGGGAGAAGGGGGGAATCCGGGACAAAGAAAGTTGAACAGATCATTGTGAGATCTGAGATGTGGAGCTGCCAGCAGCATGATCACTACCTGACTGGGGATGTGAGCAGAATATCCAAATGTCACACTCTGATTTCTGAAAATAAACCAGCTCCCCTGCCAATAAATTTGTTTAAGGATTTTTATTCAGTCAACGCAGTTCACATTCAGCGCCTTGCCTCTCCATGAGGCTTCAAAGGGGGTAACAAGCAATTAATAAGATCAACATTTAAGGTGTGCAGACACATGACACCTTTACAGACTTACAATTGGTTATCAAATCTAGAAAAACAACAACTCAGTAATTGATTCAAGTTACAGGGTCATAGTGCTGTCATATTAAATCAAAATATGCCTTTACAAAACAGAGTAGACTCACATGGTTAATGCAGTATGATGTTTTAACACTCAGACATGGAGACAGGGATTCATATTTCAAGTTATTTCTTTTGACATATCTATTTATAACTTAAATTCTGACTTGTGTGTCTTGCCCTTTAGTCTCATTAAATTAGAATTGCCCATAAGGTAGAATGGATTTTCGAGATAGGGATCAGATAAAAGTAAATTAAATTAATAGCATGTTGGAGTGTCTCAAATGTACACAGAAAATGATACAACATTTTGTCTTCTCAATACGATTGTTGCACCATCCTATACTTTAAATGAAGGGTGCTTGGAGCCAGCATAAAGTATTGGAATGCAAGTGTTTTCAAAACTTAATTCTTGGTTCCTGTTTACCTTTTAACGCTGCCAGTTTCCAGTCTCATTTGCATTTGAGATTTGTATAATAGAAAAGGAAATAAAGTGCATATTGAGGTATAACAAATTATATAAAAGATTATATCTATATCTCTCTGTCTCTTATTAATATAGGTAACCCAGACCATATGTGATTGATTTGAATACAGTTCTTTTCATTTAATTAAGAATGAATAAATAGGTAGAAAGAAGGGAAAGGGATGGGGGAGAGGGGGGAAGAGATGGAGGATAATTCCAGAATTTTTTCCTCTGGTATGTTTATTTCAAATACGGCTTAAGGTCCCACATTTCATTTAGTCCCAAGGGAGTCACATTGTTCATTCTGTAAATCCAATAACTTTCTTTAATAGTAGATTCAGTCTATCACCTCCTCTCTTGCCACATTTAGCAACATCAATGCCCATGCATTTCATTCCACGTGGGTCTCCCCCATGCACTTCGGAAAAGTGTCTACCTACTGCCTTATCCATATGCCTGTTTCTGATGTACCCCATGTGTCCTTGTTTTTGCTCCATAAAGCTTCTCACAGTTCTCCCTACATATGCCATTTCACATGGGCACCAGATAATGTACACAACAGATACAGTATTGCATGTTATCAAATCTTTGATAATAACATTTTCTTTCTGTTTAAAAGCACCCAGATTCTTGCCTTCATTCACATATTGGCAGATGTTACACTTCTTACACCAATACATACCCTTTGGTCTGTGTGGGATCCAGGTACCCTTTGTATTTTGGGGTATGTAAAAATGATTATGGACTAATTTGTCACTCAGATTGGGTGCTTTCCTGAATGAGACCCTTGGAGTGGGGTCTACTGCCATGGCCACCTTGTCATCTGCCAGTAATATTTCTCAGTTTTTCCAAATAATAATTTTCTATAGCCCCAGCAATGTTATTATGTCCTAAGGTCATAGTTACAGGACCATATTCAGATGTTTCCTGATCAGTTCTTTCTTTAGTGACAATTCTCTCTGTGACTTATTCCTAACTTCTGTCTTTGCTTTGGTTAAGATTTGTTGACTTATCTCCTGTGTAGGAACCTTTTTCTAGTTCTTTAGCCTGTAGTTCAAAGTCTCATTGGTCTGTACAGTTTCTACGTATCCTAAGCATCTGACTGTGGGGTATGGAGTCTTTTAGTTTTTTGGGTGGGCACTGTTGTTGTTCAATAGGGCATTTGTAGCTGTCTCTTTTCTACAAACTTTCAATGTTACTTTTCTAGTAACTGGATCTCCAAATATAGTAATGTCCAGAAAGTTAATCTCTGTTTTGCCTATCACTTATGTGAATCTCAGGTTCAAATTATTAATATGAAGTGTGTTTATGAATGGCTTAGCTGTCTCTTCATTACCCTTCCATAAACAAGGGCAGTCATCAATGTAGCAAAACCATTTTATCACATTGCTACTGTAGGGGTTATTTGCTACATTAAATATTTGTTGCACTTCCCAGTAACCCATAAATAAGTTGGCATAGGCCGGAGCCATTACCACCTCCATGGCTGTTCCACATGACTGAACAAAAAACTCATTACTGAAAGTAAAGGCATTGTGTGTCAAAATTAATTCAAGAGCATTTATAATAAATTCTATAGGAGTTCCTTCCTGATATCTACTATTTTCTAGAAATAATTTACAGTCTTTAACACCTTGTTTGTGCCTAATATTGGTATACAGGCTTTCCACATCAATGGGTAGCCAAATATAGTCATGTTGCCATTCAAGTTTCGTAACTTTATTAATGGTGTCACCTATATCTTTCAAATAGGAGGGGAGTTCTGTTACTACTCTTTCAAGAAAAAAATTCTCAGATACTCAGAGTGGCAGGGTTGCACCTAAATTGCTACTTAAATTCAGTGTAGGGCGATTACCCTCGGGTGGGGAGGGATGTTGAGGTTTGTGGGGGCAGCATCAAGGGAGCTGTGTATAACTCATTTAAGATTCAGAAGGGTGGTAGCCAGCCAACTAGCATTGTGGAGTAGGGCACAGAAAAGTACTGAAAAACAATTGCAGAGAACTATCCTGCAGGGTTCTGCAGATCACAGGTAAAGGAGTAGACCCACACTGAAAGTCAGGTGGATTTGATCAAGGTATTAGAATGCCTCTCCTGCTAATAATATTGTTATCCATAGTAAGTGCAGCCCTTATGAGGATATGAATAGCAGTTTTTCTGGTGTGTCCTGATGCTTATTGTTTGGCCTTCTAGGAAGACCTAGTTGTTGGTTAATGAGGTGGGAAAAAACACAACAGGGGGGACTGTACATGCTGCTTTCACTGTGCAGATGGGTGGTGATCCTCTCAATGTTTACTGTGGCAGCAGAAGTCAAACACTGAGAAAGGGGACTCAAGATATTTGGAGGCATTTTTTACATGTGCAACTGATGAAACATATCGTTATAAGTGTGCACAACTCTCTGAGGTACATCTGAGGTGTGATAATTCTCTTCATGAGACTACAAGCTAATATGTGACCCCAGGCAATACTAAGGACAGAGTATGGATAGCAGAGTGTTCAGTAGAAGGCAGGCTACGTGCAGGGGTTCACATGGAAAAAGGCTATAAGAGAAGCTTATTTGAGGATTACCAAGAAAGCATGAGCTTTGAAATTGGACAGGGCCACTACTTCACTGCAAATTTCAGGACATCACATAACCACTAGATCATCAGGTATTTGAAGTGTAGTACTGTACTGAAGTTTGCCAAAGAGAAAGTCAGCTGGATTACAAAACAATTTTAGCAAGTTAAGGTAAACAAAATGAAATAAATCATAGCCTAATGTGTACTGATCAAAATAATCCATGTGTTAGCACATGGTGTTGATCATTTTGATTAAACAATTCAAAACAAAGGGGGGAAAAGAACTAATAAGCACAGCCACTACCTCAGAGGTTGCCAAGAAGGAGGAGCGGTTGGACCAAGGTGGGCTAAGGGAGGGAGAGGGAGGTGGAACAGAGGCACATTCCTCCAGTTGTACCTCTCCATAATTCATACACTGCTCTGGTGGAAAGTGGTTCCTCTAATGAGACACCTGCAGTGGAGACCAAGGAGGATGCTGGGAACCTCTACAAAGGAGACCCACAGGAGGGTGGCATGGGACTCCACAGGGGAAGGAAACAACTGCTGGTGGGGGACTCAACCGTTAGGGGGTAGAACTGGGGGAGGAAGGGGAGAGGGCAGTAAGGTGCCTACCTTGCACCATGGCTTGGGAGACAGGGAGTGAATCCTCAGGATCGCGGGAGCAGCTGCAGGAGGGAGGGAGCTGGATGTCATTGTCCATCTAGGGACAAATGACCTGGCTGGGAATGGGGTCAGAGCAGTGCAAGAGGAGTTTGAAGAGTTGGTGAGGGGCCTTAGACAAGTAGCACTTACAGTAACCTTCTCAGAGGTGCTGCCTGTCTATGGCAAGTGTGATACTAGGGTACTTCACACCATGAGATTCAATGAATGGTTGAAAAACTGGTGCAGAGCTTAGGATTTTGGCTTCATTGGTGACTGGGGGTCCACATTGAGGGGATGCAGGCCTATACTGGTGTGATGGTTTGCATCTGCTTGGAGAGGAACCAGGATCCTAGGTGACAGGTTTAAATGCTTCATTGGCAAGCTTTTAAACTAGCCAAGGGGGAGGCACTGAAAAGGAGCAGGGAAAACCCAGCCTCCCCCACAAAACACTGAAGCTAGAGAGGTAAACACCAAGGTAGAGAAGTCAACAGGAAGCAGGACAGAGGTAAGTGCAGATAAAGGCAGTAAGGAGGTGGATGGGGCTGAAAGGGGTAAGGACATCAAAAAATGGTGGGTGATGAGTACCAATGCCCGTAGTCTATGTAACAAGCTCCCTGAACTAGTGGCCTTGATGGAAGAGGGACACCTGGATATTGTGGCAGTCAAAGAAACATGGTACACTGAGAACCACAACTGGGATGTCAACATACCAGGGTACACAAGCTACAGGAGGGACAGGGAGGGTAAAAGAGGAGGAGGAGGAGTAGGTCTGTATGTAAAGGAAGGGATTAAAGCAATGGAACTAAAGGATAAACAGGGAGTAGAGGAGGCACTGTGGTTCACTCTGGATACAGGATATGGCACCACAATCTGCACGGGATTGTATACATAACCCCATCTCAGAGGGAGGCAATGGACAAGGAAATGATAGAAGACATCCTTAGAATGGTAGAAAAAGAGGAGATATTGTTGATGGGGACCTGAATATGCCAGATGTTAACTGGAGCACCTTTGCTGCAGCCACAACCAAGAGCAGGGTTATTCTTGATGCTTTACAAGGGGCATGCCTCAGACAGCTAGTGGTGGAACCCACTCAGGAGGGAGCAATCTGAGACCTGGTACTGTCAAATGGGGATGGAGAAAGGAGCTCAGATTTAGGAGTGGGTAGCCATCTAGGAACAAGTGGCCACCAAACCGTGTGGTTCATGATAAACATAGCCATGGAGTCAAGCCATGCAAAAGCAAGAGTATTGCACTTTAGGAGGACTGACTTTGGGAAAATGGGAGAGTGCCTCAGAAATGCACTAGCAAACTGGCAAGAAGAAGGGGTGAAGGAACAATGGGGAAAATTCAAAACCGCCATCACAGAGGCAACAAGCCTTTGTATGAAGCAAATCAACAAAGCAAAATGAAGGAAAAACCACTATGGTTCTCAAAAGAGGTAGCGGGGAAGGTTAAGAAGAAAAAGGTAGCATTCAGGAAGTATAAGGAAACACAGAAGGAGGAGGAGGAGGAGGACAGAGGACTGTGCCAGTTAAAGCAGGTGGAAGTGGGGAAGGCAGTCAAAATAGTAAAGGCCCAAACTGAGGAAAAGTTAACCAACTCAGTTAAGAAGGGGGATAAAACCTTGTATAGGTATATTAGGGAGCGAAGAAAGACCAAGGGAGGGATAGTGAGGCTTAATAAAGGAAAGGGAGGGTGGACAGAGGGGGACAATGAAAAAGCAGGGATACTGAATGAATACTTCTGCTTAGTATTCACAAAAGAAGAGGAGTGGGAGGTGCCTAAATCAAAGAATAGGGAGATCATGTGATGTCTTCAGTCTGAGCAGACATTCACTGACTCAGTTCCCCCCCAAACTCTCCAAAATTATAAAAATTATAAAGTTTGATTTAAGATTGACCACTCAAAACTTTGTTAATAGTGATCCGAAACTGAGGGGACCCGATAGAAACTATTAGATCAGCTTTCAAT
Source organism: Neoceratodus forsteri (assembly GCA_016271365.2). Taxonomy (NCBI): domain Eukaryota; kingdom Metazoa; phylum Chordata; order Ceratodontiformes; family Ceratodontidae; genus Neoceratodus; species Neoceratodus forsteri. Next base: position 1,108,460,502 of record CM057458.1, on the reverse strand, counting down.
AAGCAAGAAGTGAGAATGGATGCTGAAATGCGGCAGGCTCTCCCGGCCCGGACGTAGCTGCAGACACCAGACAAATCGTCGAAGAGAACCAAGACACAGACCGCAACCCCTAACAAGATAGCGGCGTCAGCTAGCAACTCTGTTCCCCTGTCGGAAGACACGTTCTTGGCAGAAATGGCTGGCATTAAGGACTCGTTCAAAGAATTTGCCCTAGACTTGAAGAATATTCAAACGGAATTGAGGGAAACGAATAAGAAAATATCAGATGTTTCTGCTCACACATCTTCATTAGAAAATTGGCAGATAAGATTAGAGCCAGAAGTAGTATCATTAAGGCAGAGGCTGGCTAAGGTTGAGAGTAAACTAGAAGATCTAGACGGAAGGAACAGGAGGAATAATATTGTGATGTTTGGGCTGCCTGAAGAAGCTGAAGGAACAGCTATAATTTAGTTTACACAGAAGCTTTTGGCCAAAATAGCTGGTCCCCCACTGCAATACACAGTGTATCAGGTAGAACGGGCCCATCGCTCACTGAAACCTCAACCTCCTTCAGGGGCTAAGCCTAGGCCTTTCATTATTTGGCTCATGAGCTACATTGACCGACAGCACATCTTAGGAAAAGTTAAAGAAACTCAAGAGATTAAATGGGAAGATGCCAAGCTTAGATTCTCTCAAGATCTGCCAGTTAGTGTCAGACAGAAGTGGGCGGCTTATCATAGTTGCATTAAAATGTTGATAGTTGCTGGAATTCGATTCCAGATGATTTACCCAGCCAAATTGATGATGCAACATCAGGATACTTGGAGAAGTTTTGGAGATGCAGACTAGGCAGCTGAAGAACTACCCACTATGTATCCCAATTTGTTTACTCATCGTTGAGTATCCAAGAATGGTTCAACAGTCTGGCTACTTCACATCAGGACATATGCCTGAGGAGAAGATAATCTTTTCTCTCTTCTTTTTTTTTTTCTTTTCATTTTGTTGTCTGATTATAATATGCACACCTCCTTTTGGAGCCCTTTCTAAGGATGCATCAGCAGCTGGAGGCCCTATTCTTTCCCTTCCCCCCAAACCCCCTTTTTCCCCTCTTTGTTTTTCTTGTTTTTCTCCTGTTCTTTTTTTTTTTGTGCAGATTTAAATGGAGCAAGGAACGAACAACAGGGTCCAGCCCAAATGGTGGGCGAGCATCATGGATGACCGTGCCCAACATTACGGAACTCATTTTTTATTTATTTTTTTTTTCCTTTTCTTCTTCCGCTCAAATGCTGCATGGCACTGCTATTTGGTTCACCTTGTACATTTCAATGGGGGGGTAATATTTGAGTCTTGAAGAAGGGAAAGCTTAGCAATTTATCCAATACCTTCCTGGGGTCTTTAGGTGGAACTTTATGTTATCCTCCAGCATATAAATTGGAGATGTAATGGCCTGTATTATGCTTCGCTGTAGGCCCAAATGATTTTCCATGGGCTGCATTGTAGTTTGACTTCAATTGTTGAGGGTTTAGCTTTAAATATGAGGGATTAGTTACCTGAGTTTATTAAGGGCGGGTTCAGGAAGATGGGTAAATTTACTTAACAAATAGATAAATATATACATTGGAGCTTACTGCTTGAAAGATAGATATAATTTTGAACTTAAAAGCTAACAAGAATATGGGACTTTATAGAGGGGTATCTATTGTGAAGGTGGTATAGGATGGGAAGATTACTTTGTAACTAAAATATTGGATGCTACGCTTTTTTGGGGGGGGATGAGTCGGGATACACTTAATTGGGTGGAACATCGCATCTTGGCAATGGGGGATTGAGCATACACATTTAATGGGGCATTTCAAATTCAAGATAACCAATTTGGTGGTTGGGGGTTGCGATGCTCATAAGGGTATGTTGTGGGGAGTTTTATTTCAAGAGGATGGGGTAGGAACGGGAAAAAATCTTTGTGATGGGATGGTACTGCCGCAGATACTGTCAGTCTGGTAATATATCACTCAGTGGTGTCATTGGTTGTCACAAAAGTGGTACATAATAAGGTAACAGATAATTAAAAATGTCAGGATATCATTTTTGCACATGGAACGTTAAGGGGGCACAAATCCTGGAAAAACATATGCAAATATTAATACATCTCCGTAATATACACGCGAACGTAGCTTTTTTGCAGGAAACACACCCTTTATCCACTCAAGTGCATTACTTTCATAGGCTTTGGGTGGGACAAGTTTTTGGGTCTGGTTTTAATTCACATAAAAGGGGTACTGCAATCTTAATTGCCCGTAGAATCCCGTTTTGGTTATTACAAGAGATCTTAGACTCAGAAGGCCGTTACGTGATTTTACAGATCTTATGGCTATGCTAGCTCCACTATCCATGACTCCAATAATTGTAGGAGGAGACTGGAATCAGGTGTTGTCAAATAGCCAGGATAGAACAGGGCCCCCTAAAACATCGCTGTCTCCAGGTAAAAAAGCCCAGATGGAATTAATGCACCTAGTAGGGCTAGCAGACCCCTGGCGAATCATGTACCCAACCAGGAAAGAATACTCATTTCATTCACCTATTCACAATACATTTTCTCACATTGACTATTTTCTGGTCAGCAAGGATTGTCTTGCTGGTGTCGCATCAGTCTTTTACTCCTCGAAAACTATATCGGACCATCAGATGGTACAACGATTTATAGAACTTGTTCCTAACATTCAGTGAGATAAGCTTTGGAGGATTAACAACCAGATTATAAAATCAGAAAATCAAATACAGCATTTACAATCCTTCATCTCCAATTTCATAGTGTATAACTCTTTATCAAAGCCCAGAAGAGATATCTTAGGGTGTGCACTCAAATGCGCTTTAAGGGGGAGAGCTAATACATTTGGCTGTTAAATGCAAAAAGCAGAGAGTTCAAACCCTTTCCTCTTTAATCGATCAGATCACATTGGCAGAAGTGAATCTTTCACCTCTGTCCTCTGAGCTGGACTGGGAAAAAGCTGAATCCCTTCAAGCCCAGTATAATCACTTGCTGGTCGAAAAGGCCGAATTTCTTATGCTCAAATCCAAAATATCTTATTTTGATCAGGGGGAGAGAGCAGGAAAACTATTGGCACTTAGAATAAGAGCTCAGGTTGCTGATAGAATAGTGACCTCCCCTTCAATCATCTACTGGTATAATTCTGACCTCACCCCAAGACATTTGTGAAAACTTTAAACTTTATTATGAGAGATTGTATACTCCTACTAATTTTTCTTTTTCTCAACAAATGTTGGACTCATACATCAAAGATGTTAAACTGCCTACACTTAAGGATGCACAATCTTCTGTACTTAAAGCCCCAATAGAAATAAAAGAGGTACTACAGGCTATTGATTCGCTTACACAGGACAAATCCCCCCGTCCAGATGGGTTTACATCTAATTTTTATAAGGCCCTAAAAGATACACTAGTGCCCATTTTTTTAAACACTTTTAATTATTTTTATGAGAATGGTATTTCAGACAAATCTTTAACTCAAGCCATTATTATAGTATTACCCAAACCGGGAAAAGATCCTTCGCTCATACATAATTACAGGCCAATTTCACTTATTAATGTGGACCTGAAAATCTTGGCCAAGATTTTGGCTATGAGGTTGGGTCGAGTATGGGACTCCTTAATTGGTGCAGAAAAAGTAGGATTTGTTAAGGGACGACTTTCATCAGACCATCTCAGGAAGTTGGCGTACTTATTTTCTGTCTCCAAAGATTCGTACACGCCAGCAGCTTTAGTTTCCTTGGATGCAGAAAAGGCTTTTGACAGTCTCCTGGGAATATCTGTTTTCTCTACTTCCCAGATATGGTATCCCGCCAGAATTTCTCACTTGGATTAAAATACTGTACTCCTCTCCCTCCGCAAGAGTTCACTGTAATGGAATACTCTCCACAGTTTTTAATTTGAGTCAAGGTACTCGTCAAGGTTGTTCCCTCTCACCATATCTATTTAATTTGTTTCTCGAACCCCTGATTAGGAAACTTAGTTCTTCACCCTTGATATCGGGGATCACAATAGGGACGTCAGAATATAAACTTTCCGTATATGCGGATGATATTTTATTACATGTTTCATCTCCCTCACAATCCCTCCCAGCTGCACTTGAATTAATATCACAGTTTAGTTTGATCTCCAATTACAAACTGAACCTAGATAAATCAGAAGTATTTCCTCTTAATCACTACTTTCAGAAAGCAGAAATATTTAGATTGGGTTTACAGTGGAAACCAGATAAGTTTAAATATTTGAGAATCTTTCTTCACCCCTCTCCTAAAATAATGAAAAAGCCTAATCTTGACGCTACCTTAAATCATATACGAGAGGATATTAAGTGTTGGTCCTTACTACGTTTATCAATTTGGGGTCAAATGAGTATAATAAAACTGAAAGTGTTACCCCATTTATTATACCCATTACAAATGTATAATTGGGCCCTACTAAATCTTGGTTTATGCAGGTACACAAAATTATTAATGCTTTTTTGTGGGCTGGGAAAAAATCAAGAAGAGTATATAGTAAACTTACACAGGCTAAAAATGATGGTGGTCTTCAGGTCCCCAATCTATACTTATATTATCTTGCCATATGCCTAGCTAGACTTAGACATTGGATGCTTCCGTCAGAGCACAAGTCCGATTCGATGTACTTTCCTCTCTGACTTGGAATTGAGAAACCCCTGTGTGTGCTATATGATATGGATCTGGAAATCCTTCCCTTCCTGAATAAGAAAAATCTTCCAAAGAAACTGAAGGGATCCCCGCTGGATGCTCTTTTGGCTACACAGTACCAACTTAACATGTTACTTAGGACTAATAGGTATAAGGATGTAACACAACCTCTTTTTAATAATCCTAACTTTTTGATTTCTGGTAAACCAATAAAGACTGATGTTTTTTGGCCTAATATGGGGATTGAAAGAGTAGAGGAATTGATTACCAATCAGAGACTGCTGTGATTCCAGGAAGCCAATAGTAAATACCATTGGTCCACCAGTCATGTTTTTAAATATCTGCAGATTAGTTTCATATTAACACAGTATTTTGGTACTGGGAGGTGGACAACTCTGCTCCTAACTGTATTAACCCCATATCTCAAGTTGGTTCCGTCAACTCATTTAATCTCATACACTTACAAATTTCTATAGACCACCATTGCTGGACTGGAAGGACAGAGATGTTATTGGTGGGATCAATCTCTTCCATCTTCTGACCCCCCTAGATGTTGGTTAAGAATATGGAAACACCTATATAGATATGTTAAGTGGGACAGGTATAGATACATGCAATTCCAAATTGTGCATAACATGTATTATACCCCAGTTAAATTAGCTAAGATGGGTTTTCTACAGTCCAATCTTTGTACCAACGGTGACCCAAAGGACATCAACAATTATCGTCCTATCGCCATACTGTCAGCTGCCTGTAAACTTCTGGAGAAAGCTATAGTGTCGCAACTTGTCCACTACCTCCATGAATACAGTGTCCTTTCCCCCTGTCAGCATGGCTTTGGCAAAAGCCACAGCACCTCGACGGCACTTGCTGAAGTCACAACCAGGATCAGGACTGAAACCGACCAGGGCAAGTTGACAGGGGCCATATTTGTGGACCTATCCAAAGCCTTTTGACCACGTAGATCATCCCCTCCTCCTCTCCACACTCCAGACCATTGGCTTCTCCCGTCGCTCCCTTGACTGGTTCACCAGCTACCTTGGGGACAGAAAGCAGCTCACCTGCTTCAACTGAACACTCTCCCCCCTCCTACCCATTCACAGTGGAGTACCGCAAGGATTTGTCCCCGGACCTATCCTGTTCTCCCTGTTCATCAATGGCTTACCCTCTGTGGCCACAGAAGGGCACCTCACAATGTATGCAGATGACCTTGTCCTATTAGCCAGTGCCTCTGATGTTTCCAGCATATATGCCCAACTCAATTCGGACTTCTCTCGCATCTGTGCGTGGCTCGATGGGTGCAAACTCGTAGTGAACCTCAAGAAAACACAAGCTATGCTCTTTGGCACTGCAAAAAAAGTCTCGTCCTGCACAACACCCCTCAAAATTCATGGTACCTGCGACTCCCTCCTGCCGACAATTGACTCAGCTAAGTACCTTGGAGTCACCCTTGACCCCCAACTTGACCTCTCCGCACACATCAGATCCATATGCAATGCCACAAATGGCAAACTTGGCCTAGCATACAGGGCCAAAGACTGCCTCACCCCAGCAGCCCAGCTGGCAATTGCCAGGGGAATACTACTGCCCACTCTCTCCTATGGTCTCGTTGCCTTTGCCTCTGTCCCTTCCTCTAGCCTAGCCAAGTGGGACACCACGTACAACAACATATGCAGCTTTGCACTCAGGGCCCCCCACCTCACCCACCGATGCACGCTCTACTCCCGTCTGGAATGGCTCCCCACTGAAAAACACCGGATCTACAACATGGGAAACTTTATTGACAACATAATTCAAATGGCCACCCTGGCCTCGCTTGCCCTCCCCCTGAAACATCCATCCCCAGTTTACCAGCTTAGGTCTTGTGCATCCCAGACCCGCCTGGTTCCCAAGACCCTCACCCTCACTGGGAATAGAGCATTTACCACCCACGCTCCTAAGCTTTGGAACTCCTTTCCCTCCCAAGTTCATGCCTCCCCCTCTCACTCCACCTTCAAAACCTCCCTCTGGAGTTTCCTGACATCTGCTGCATCCTACCTGTGTGCTGCCTAATCCCCAGCCCCTCAGCCCACCAACCCTCTGCACTGGTACCCCAGCTAGGCTCTTGCCCCCTCGCTGCCCCAGTGCCTCACTCTACCTCTGGGTATGTGACATTGCCCCTCATTCAACCTTGGGGAGGTCATATATCTCCATGTTTGCCCCTGGCTTGTATGTTTGGAAACCTGTTGATTGTTGATATGTTAATCCCATTTGCTGTGTCCTACTGCATTATAATTCTCTGTCTTATCCCACTGTTGGAGTATGCCACTCCAGATAATAATGTTGACTATGTATTTCACACATGTAAATACCATTGTTGGAGTATGCTGCTCCAGATTGTCATGTTTACTATGTACTTCTCCTATGTAATTATCCTGTAATTCTCCCAGGTCGCACCTGAAAATAGGCACTTGTTGTCTAGTGTGCCTACCCGGTTACCAAAAGCAAATAAATAAATAAATAAATAAACGTCCTCGAGCTCAGGGAGCCTTGTTGCATATGTTATGGACATGTGATAAAGTCTTTTCACTATGGAGCAGTATTAGGTCCCGGCTGGACCCGCTGCAAGCCCTTTCAGACAAATTTACCCTGGAAAAATGTATTGTAGGAGACTACACAACGCTCCATGGCAAAACCCAAAGAGCATATGGCGTTGATATCTGTTTGTGCCAAAAAAGTATTACTTAGACATTGGGTAGATACCCTAACACCAACTTATACCGAATGGTATAAAGAAATTATGTTTGTGTTACAGGCGGAATGGGTTATTGCAGGGTTAACCCAAAGAATGAGGAAATATGAAAAGCTTTGGGACCCTTTTTATAACTTGTTATTAATCCAACCCGATAGAGCAATAACTAACTCTCATGCCCCCTATGATCTAAGCTATACTTTAAGAGGATTTTCCATTGGCATGTATTTAGAATTATCAAGATAGTATCTGGAAGCCAGGGATTGCGAGGGAGGGAAGGGAGGGAGGGTAGGGGTGGAGGGGGGGGTTATAACATTAAATGTGGTTATGTATCATTGTATGGAGATCGGATGTCTTGATTAACAAATATATATGCAATATGGTATGGTCTCCTGTATGCAAGATGTCTGTACCTATGAAAAATTAATAAAGTATATTTAATGAAAAAAAAATCAAAGAATAGAAGCACTTTGTATAGGGAGGTCGATAACAGTCCATTCACAGATGAAATGGTTCTGAAAGAACTCTTAAAACTGAAAGTGGACAAAGCAATGGGGCCTGATGGGATTCACCCAAGAATTCTAAAAGAACTAAGGGTAGAATAAGTGACACCACTGACCACCCTTTTTAACAAATCATGGGAGGATGGTATGGTACCTGAGGACTGGAGGAGGGCAGATGTGATTCCCCTTCACAAAAGTAGGAGCAAGACAGAGGCAGAAAACTACAGACCTGTTAGTTTGACCTCAGTGATAGGGAAAATGATGGAATTACTATTGAAATAAAGAATTGTTGAATTTGTAGAGGTCAGTGGGGCACAGGACCCAAGACAGCATGGATTCATAGCAGGAAGGTCATGTCAGATGAATCCAACAGATTTCTTTGACTGGGTGACCAAAGTAGTAGACCAGGGAAGGGCTGTGGACATTGCCTACCTAGACTAGCAAGGCATTTGACACAATCCCATACAAAAGATTAATATACAAGTTAGCAAGCCTAGGAGTGGGTCCCAAAGTGGTAGCCTGGGTAAAAAAATTGACTGGACAACAGTACACAGAGGGTAATAGTAAATGCAGTTCACTCTGAAGACAGTGGGGGTTACTAGCAGGGTACCGCAGGGTTCAGTACTGGGACTAGTCCTCTTTAATGTCTTAATATGTGACACTACAGAGGGACTGGAAGGAAAAGTATCTCTCTTTGCAGACAACACAAAAATCTGCAACAAAGTTGATACAGAAGGTGGGGTGGAAAGGATGGAAAGGGACTTGGCAAGGTTGGAGGAATGGTCAAATGTATAGCAGCTTAGATTCAATGCAAAGAAGTGCAAAGTAATGCACTTGGGAAACAAAAACCCAGGGGAAGAGTACACAATGGGGGGTGAGATACTAATAACAACAAAAATGGAAAGGGACCGGGGTAGTCATATCAGATGACCTTAAGGCGGGCAAGCAATGTGAGAAGGCAGTAAGGAGGGCTGGTGGGGATACTGGTATTCATAGGGAGAGGCATCACCAGTTGAAAACAGGAAGTTGTTATCCCTCTGTACAGACAGTTGGTGAGACCCCATCCGGAGTACAGCATGCAGTTCTGGAGACCCCATCTCTGCAAGGCTATAGGTAGAATGGAGGCTGTCCAGAGGAGGGCAACTAAAATGGTGCTGGGTCTGCACCAGAAGACATACGAAGAGAGATTAAAGGAGCTTAATATGTATAGCCTCGAGGAGAGGACGGAGAGGGGGGACATGATAGAAACTTTCAAGTACCTCAAGGGAATCAACAAAGTCCAAGAGGGTAGCATCTTTCAAAAAAAAGATGTATAAGAACAAGGGGGCACAATTTGAAGACAGAGGGAAGATGGCTCAGAGGTAATGTGAGGAAGTATTTTTTCATGGAGAGGGTTGTGGATACATGGAACAGTAGTGTATATCTTTGAAGCAAAGCGGAGCACTAGATCAGCCAGAACAAAAAAGACCTAAAACCAGGTCTCAAGTTAAATAATGCTTTTATTTCTAATACAAAAAGCTAAAATTCAACATGGGCAACCGTAGCACCTCTTCTGATGATTATTTAAGAATGACTGGAATTAATCCATTATGGTTCCTACTTCCCCATAAATCCTCCTCATGTTCCAGAAACCCCTCATGTTCAACAGTATCAAATGAGGTGACATATCCAAAAGGACCAGGAAAGAAATCCTATCATTATTCCTTGCAAGGAGAAGATCATTTTAAACCCTCACCATGACAGTCTCAGTGCTATGCTGAAGACAGAAGCTAAATTGGAATGGGTCATAGATGGAAAATTCCTCAGGTGTTCTCTTAGCCCTGCTGCCACTACTTACTCAATAACCTTTCACAAAAGGGTAAGTTAGAGACAGGTCTAAAACTCATAAAACAATCATGATTTAAAGAAGCCTTCTTTAGCAGTGGTTGTACTGGTGCCTCTTTCAAGGCAGTAGGAAACATATCCTCCTTCAGAGAGGCATTGATGCTTTCAAAAAGTGCTGGAATGATCACTGTCACCAATAAGAATTTAATAGATTTCAAAGAGCTGATTCAAAAATTGAAGTCCAAGATTTTTAAATACAGGAGCCTATATTTAGCCATTGGATTATTATAGGACCTCTGGCAGGTGAATAAGTGCTTTTAAAAGCTCTTTATATCATTTGCCTTCATTAACTCTCCCACAGTTTATCCTCATTCATGACATCAGTCGTGGCATATTCTGGGTTACTGCCCAAGTGGCTGCTCATAGAAGATAGCAGGCGAGGAAGCTAGCAGGATAAATCATATTAAAATGATTTAAAGCAATATAAAGTAAGCTAAAAAAAATTCTGTGCTGTCAAATTGTAATTTCAGTGCTTACCAGCTCTATTGGTCTTGGATTTCTACATGGTCACAAGTCTTACTTCTGTGCTTGCAAAAGTGCTGAGCTAAAGTGGTCAAATGTGATTATTATTTGGTCCTACTTTAAATTATGTTAATTGTACACTATTTACATATTTTAGTAGTAGCACCTTGGACCATATAACATTATATGTACTTAAGCTCAATTAGGACATGTGCAAGGATTCAAACCCACCTCCTTTGTGTTTTTTCCTAAATCTTTTTATTGAAAGAAACACAGACATCAACAGGTTAACTAAACAAGCATAAAAATGGGCACTTACAATTAAATAGTGCACATGCAACAGTGTGAAAGGCTATATATATATATATTAGATAAACCACTCTGAGGTGTGAATCGGCTTCTACACATGCGGACACCCTGTTGTAAAGTCAACCATCCAAGGCAATGTATATCAGAGCGTGACTGCACACCCAGAGTGGTTTATCTATCTTATAAAATGTCAAAATTGTTTTGGAGGGGGTAAAAGTGCAGGTGTGCAGTCACGTTCTGATATTCGCACAGTCATGTGATGTGTTTTATACACTCAGAACACTGGATTTGTGTTTGTATTTTAATGCCCATTTTATAAATATAAATATATATGTATATATCTATACATATATATATATATATATATATATATATATATATATATATATATATATATATATATATATATATATATATATATATACTGTATATATATACTGTACATAGAAGAAAAACAGAAACAAAACACAGCACAGTTACAGTGTGATTGTCTGGAATTGGCAGTATACATCTACTATTCATAGCAGATCTAACAAAAACTTTATGTGTACAGTAGTAAAGTTACGGGATAGAGTTAAGTATAGGTAGACTTCCTTATAGATCTCCTGAATGTCTCTCAAGTGAGCTCAAAAGTGTCTGATTTATCTCTTACATATTACTGAATTCTTTCTAGCTTGTTTAAATCTAGCACTAGGTTAAACCACATCTTAATAGGTGGAGGGTTACTATCTTTTCAGAACATCAAGATGCACTTATTAGAAATTAATAGTCCCAATGAAAGTGATTTTCTTTGCTCTTCTAGGCAATAATAGTCCCTTAAATTCCAATCAAGTAAAATAGATATGAAACCAAATGAAACCAATATGAATAGTGTATAACATTGGTGCGGTGGTGAAAAAAGTAATACATCTGAGTCTTATGATTTAATTCCTAACATGAATCTAATAATTTTAAGTCCTCCATATCACCTCACACCTATTTATTAATGCCATGCACATGATCAGAGTAAGAGGAAGATTTGTCAAGTCTAGAATTAAGTGTGAAGTTTAAATCACCTCCTAGGATATAAAGGCCTTCAATGGTTGCTAGGATTAGAAATAAGTCAGTGAAAACCTGAAATCACTGGTACTAGGACCATAAACATTGGCTATTGAAATAGAATCATTGGTTGTTTTAATTTCAGCAATAACAAATCTTCCTCCTGAATCAATAAAAGCTTTACAAAAGAAGAGAGGAGTGTTTTTTATAATGAAAATAGCAGCATCTCTAGATGAATTACTGTAGTTTACTGCCTTACAACTCCCAATTTTTTGAATAAAAGTCAACGTCACTTTTGGAAAAAATGAGTCTTCTGCCAAAGTACATCAGCATTTTTCCCTTCAAAGTTTTAAATATTTAATTTGCTTTTATTTTATCCTGCAAGCCCTTCTGATTTCATGTAATAATGTTCATAGTCATCTATTGAAAAATAAATACCTGGATTGAACTGGCTCAGCTCAAGAAATATTCACATGCAAATAAACAGAATGCTCATCAAGCTGTATTTTTGGGGGCCTTCTTTTTTGTCTATTTTATAGATTTTTTAATCCCACCTACCTCAAAATTTATGAAATAAATAAATCAGTTTAATGATGTGTGTTTCCATGTCTCCCTCATCTACAGTACTTCATCCCCTCCACACCACCCTCTCCCATTCCACCCACCCCTCTGTTTTGAACTCCCACCTCAACCTATTTACACAGACAAAAGACAGCCTAAACAAAAACCCACTTACCTCATGAGTGGAGAGGCTAGGCTATGCTCCCCATTCATGAGCTAGATTGAGAGACAAACAGAAGCTGAATGGAATAGGATATGAGGCCACAACAATGCCATCACACCAGCTGTTGTATGGATAGATAGCAAGGACAAAACTACATCTAGCAGAAAATGGTAAATATTCAAGTTAGATTATTAGTTGTAAACCAAAATTGATATCTAGAAATATGTCTCATACACACACATAGAATCATTGTTAACTTTTCTGTGATAAGTTCCACGTATCGCCCCCCACCCATGCTAGTTTCAGCACAATATTAATTCCCTTAACTCGAGGCTGAGTAACATTTTTACACATTGCTTAGAATGGGACCAAAAAATTTTCAATAACATACTGGTTTATTATTAATTATTATTATTATTTAGGATTATTATATCAGCCATAGATCAGTGGCCTCTGTAAGAAAAAGGAAAACAAGTTAGATAAGAACAGTTTTTAAGTCTGAGGAGGCACAGTAGCATCCCAACCTACGCATTACTGTAGAAACTTGGTTTCATTGTTGGTCAGTAGTAGGGTGAACCTATTTCTAAGTTCTAGGATCTGCTGTAGAGGAATATTTTGACCTGGGGCCCAATTTTAAAATGATCAGGACTGGCACAAGGGGCTTGTGTCAAGGAGAAATGGTGCAAAGGGCTCCTTGCACCACACCTTGTGCCAGTCCCAATTTTCCAAGGCAGCCTGCGCCACTGTTGGAATCACCTTGGTCAACAGGGCTTGAATATCCTTACAATGGCTGCAACAATGGACCATTGCAAAAGGGGATTTGTGACATGGCATGGCTACCATATCTCCTAATTTGGGATTTTGAAAGCCCCCAACTGGGTGCATGGACCCTGCTGTTAGACCAGCCCACAGCTGGTCTAGCAAGTTTTTTCCACTACTGGAGCCTTTGCTGGGTGGGTAGGGGGTTAACACTGTGCCACCTGGGTAAAGTGCTTATACAGCCCCTGATACCTGTCAGACTACCACTTGAACATCCAGTGATCCATGGTAGGTACAATCCCTTTACCCCCCCCCATGGTGGTGTTGTTGCATTGGCCCACCATGGACCTGCACAAACTGTATATTCACCCCATTGGGCCAGTTTTCACCCCCTCCCCAACCTCAATCCATCCCCCCTGAGAGTTAAGGCATATCCAGGATGACCCACCAGCCACCCAGACAACCGGCCAGTGGGTTGCCATCACTGACTGTTGCTGCCGCAAGCCCTTCCTGAAGTTTGTGGCATTCCCCTGCAGTGCACAGCTTAGTCAGTGTAGCTCTCAGCTTGTCACAATCTCAGGGACATTGGCACTTGGACCCCTTTGTGTCTAAAATCAGGTGCAGGGTCCTTGGTGCTCCCTGAGTTTGCTGCAGGAGGGGGTGCGTTGCAAATTGTCCTGATCTAGTGGCCTTTGTAAAATCAAGCAGTTGAATAGCAGAGAGACATGAGGGATCTTCTGGGGGTCTGTTTGGTGATCTATTTGAAAAATCCTATGAAACACTTCAATTAGAGCTACCTCATGCTCTTTAGGATTGAAAATGTATCTCATTCTTCCATTCAAGAAGAAATATACTTGGCTGGAGGAAGAAAAACATACTTTTTTCCCTTTTTCCTTAAATGATCCATCACAGAGATGAAGGCCTTCATCTTGCTCTTGGTTTCTGCAGTAAAACCCAGAAAAAAGTTAACCTTTTTTCCTTTAGCTGTTAAGCTATTTTCAGTATGGGCTTTCATCAAGAGAAGCTCTTTATCTTGAAATCTATGTGGTCTGACATAAGCAAATCATGCATAGTTTGAATTTGCAGTGTTTGGTACCTGCAGTTCTATGAGTTCAGTCCAACTGGAATTTTTAATCTATGAATGATCAATCAGCATCGAGTGCCAATAGTTCTTCAAACAATGTGATAGACTCCCCAATGCCTTCAACTCCCTCTGGAATATGACACAATTTTGCATTTCCTCTGCAGTATCTATACTCTTGATCATGAATTATTCAGGGCTCTTAATCAGGCAGTATGCAAAACATATCTTCAATTGCGCATACACAGTTTTCCACCTCTGCTGTTCTTAAAGTCAATGCCTCAAGCCTGGTATTTCCAGCCATGGTGTCAGACAGTAATTACCTGTCTTTCTGAATAGAACTAATACCAGTCAGAACCTCATTTTCAAAGTTAGAGGAGTAAGACAAATCTAATGAAGTGGAGGATTTAGGCTGATCCTGTGCTAAAGGATTGGAACTGACCTGTATTGTCACAGAATGCAAGGTCCTCTTGTCTAACAAGATCACCCTGTCCAGAATAGCCTCAGAAGTAACTGCTGTGATGTTATGTTATGTTGAATTTTTATCAACATTGGTAGGGGCTGCTGAAACCTCCAGTAACTGAGCAATATCACTGGCAGAGTTACCAGTAAACATCAAAGAGTCACTAATAGGGATTGAAGAAGAGAGCAACTCTGGTTTGTATCGGGATACTTCAGGCAACTGAGTAGAAAAGTTATTACCTCCTTGCTTAGGAACTGTTATGTCAGAGAACAGTTTTCAGTAGTGGAACTAGCAGAGAAAATAGGAACTAATTTAGTTACTTTTGTACCTGGAGGAACAGCAGCAAAAATATCACTAGTAACTTCCCTGACAGAAAAAGACACTTGAGGGTCAGCTGTTTGTTCCAGAGTTCAAAAAGGAGAAGCTGGACAAACAACAATCAGTACAGGAGGTGAAGAGGTTGATACAGTAGAAGTGGACAGTTTGAGGGGCTGTTTGAGGCATCTGATATAAAGGAGAGAGCTATGCTGCTTTCTGCATTGGATCATTCCCATTGTATACAGTTGCCAGCCACTACATGAGCCACAGGCAGCCTGTCAGCTAAAAGTAGAGTTGGGAGCCCCAGACTGTGAGGATGATATTGACATAGGTGTAATAACTGGGGTCTTGGAGTCAACAACAAATAAAGGATCAACAATCAGTGCCATTATAGGAGCAGGATCCGCACAAACTAAGTCTAAAGAGGAATTGGGAACTGCCTTCTCCCATGTATTCATCACCTCATTTATCATGGGAGCCTGGTTAGATGGAGCCAGAAGCTTAGAGCCAGCAGAAGAGGTGGATTCAGCAACATTAAAGGCAGCACTGAAGATCTCCCCCCTTCATTTGACCCCAGTCTTCTTGGGGACTGTAGCCAGGCAGTTTTCAAAAGACTGAGGGAGAGAGTAGATAATGTTTGGTATCAAATTTAACTGGAGTTGCACCAGCCTGGTGGTGCTAAGGGCAGAGACACTGAAGAGCACCTTACCTCGCACCATGCCATTGACCTAACCTTTGGAATGAGCTTGGGTTGTCGGGGTCAGCGGGGGTGGCCTAGTGTGGATGTAGCAGGCAAGAGGCAGATGTCTTCACCTGTATTGGGAAGGTATTCCTACTCAGCTCTTGACTGTGACCAGATGGAAGTCTGGTGGCAGCACCAAATGCCGGAGTGGCAGACATGAGCATCATGAGGTGACAAAAGTGCTACAGGTTCAGGGCACATGTGCACCTCCATGCACATGTGTGTCATGTGTTGCCACAGCTGTCTCAGGGAACAGAAATTGGAAAAATGTACCCAAAAGTTGGCTGGCACACTGCATGTCTCCCTGGCCCCACACCACCACCTGGACACCTTGGTGCATTTGGGATATGTTCATGCTGGGGGGAGATGGTGCTCCCCCTGCCAGCCCCACCAGGGGGGGGTAATCCATGGGGTGACCAGAGTTAAGTCCAGGGAAGGAGGCAGCCAGTATGGAGGAGGTGGGGATGGAGAGGCCAACAAATGCAATGGGTAAAAAACTATGCAAACAAAATTTATCTGTAGTTCAGCATGGCTAGGCTCAGTCTGCTGAGAAGAGAATACAGCAGCAGAACCCATTAACACAGGAATGAGTAAGTCATGAGTTAGGAGCTGAGTCTGATGTTGAGCTGGCGGAACAGGATGAAAATGAGCCCATAACCTTTGTAGCTGTCTCGGACAGTGGCATGTCAATTTGTCAGGGAAAGGTTCTTTATCAAGATCCAGTGTTCTACAAACCCATCTGGACATACTCTAATGAGGGTCCATGAAGGAGGATGAACAAGGCAGCCAGCAGAAAAAAATAAGCTCTTTTTGGTTTTTAAACTTACGGCTGAAGTAAAAGAAAGTCTACAGGTTGAAGTGCTGCAGTCAAAAAAAAGGCTCAATCTCTCATAGAGAATTCGGTTTTTGATGCGGTAGCTTGCCTGCTCACTCACTCAGGTCTGCCTAGGCAACCATCTTGGACCTTGAGCACCCTGTGTGGCTTTAAACCTTTTGGCTCACATCTTGGGTTGTACAACATCAAAAATTCAAATGATTACACCATGTTAGTATGAATGATATCTAAACTAGCTGTGATGGTATCAATCACAGGGTGATGTAGATGCTTGTAGAATAAAATATAAAAAGGAAAAACTCAGGGGTTCCGCCACAATGTGTGAGTTCAGCACACATCAAATTAACTCTCAAAAATAGATAGTTTACTGACTGTACTGGTGGTGTGGAGGGATGAGGCATCGTGCCTTACCTCCTGCTATGCTGGTGACCTATGGCCGTGGTGTGAGTGGGTCACTGGGGGTAGGCCAGGGAGGGAGAGGATTGAGCATCCAGAGGAATGCTCTCCTCTCCTGAAGAGGGAAATGGAGGCCAGCATTGGACTGACACCTAGCTGTGGCTGGGTGTCAGAGTACATTGGTCCTGTAAGCAATGGGGTGGGAGGGAGGTGGAGTTCATTAGCTGGCATGCTGTGGATGGAAGTGCCCACAGCTCAGCATTGTTGACACTACACACTCCTCCTCCCGTGGGGGAGTGAAAATCAGGAGGAGGAAACAGGTCCTGGGCATGTCAGATGACTGATGACCCCCGCAGGCCCCACCCCTGATAAAAGCAGGCACATCCCGAACTGGATCCATTTTAGGGGGTTGAGGGATCCCCGCCATCCTGCCATCAATCAATCAATTAATCAATATCTTTATTTATCCGGGTGGACACCATTGAGCAAGCTCATTTGCAAGTTGGACCTGCATCTCACAAGTTATAAATGATACAAAGGATCATACATCAATACAAAAGGGGAAAAAAAGAGATAACAAAATGTAATACATAGGAGAACAGCAGTTAAGTGAGCGAGGAGCGCATACATACAAAATAAAACCACACATAGTTACATGGAATAAGGAATACATTTGGGTAAAAAAGAGGCAGAAACCAGACAAAGATGCAAATAAATGGTGAGTGCAGCCCTATAATCAGGAGGATCTGTATAAATAACTACTTATAAGCATAGCAGGTTAGGAGGGTGGAAAGAGGAGTGGAGAACAGGTGGAGTCTAGAGTACAGGAGTACTTGGGGGTGCACTCGGCAAAGGCGCTCACCCTCTGGCAGTTTACGACTCTGCTGACTTTGGATCCAGCTTAGTGGACTTGGGCATCAGCTTTAGGGGGGTAAGACATTGGGGAAGAAGGAGGTGGCACTGCATGGGCACATGAACAGGGCTGGGGGCCTGGCAAGGACATGGGCTGCCCAGAACGGACAAAGAGAGTAAAAAAAAAACAATAGTTTGCCAGCTTATCTTGTTTCCATAATTTTGCTGTGCTGTCACTGGTGTCCTAATCATGTATTTTTAGATGAACTGTTGCTGATTTAATTTGGTACAGACTGGTGTTTTGTTGTTCTCTTCAACTTTAAGAACTAAATGCCAATCAAGTACCTGTAGATTTTTTGGTGGCTCATATTTGATTCAACTTTTAATAACACACATTTGGAATACTGCTGTTGTATAGTAAGAAACTGGGTTTGATCTAACAATGGGATCAATATGATCTTCTGCCTGAAAAGTCAGATGATTGGCTTAAAAATCTGAGTGTCTGAAAGTGTCTTTGTACATCATTATACCTTGAACATCATACATGTCAATCTTTTCAATAGTGTGTGTCTACTTTCAAGCATGGCATTTAACCCTTAGGCTGCCTACAAAATTAGAACATCTAGGAATTTTGCACTAATATGTCAGTCAGTAGCCCTGCAAGGGTTAATGCTATCTTTCAAAATTCCTATAATTTGTAGTGTTAACTGCAATAAAGGTTAATGCAAGCCTTGTAATACACTTCAAATTCTGGATAGTCTTTTCTTGAGACACTACTGTAGCATTTTGCAACTGAGTCAATGATTAAGATTGTGTTTGAAAACTACTAGACAAGTCTCACATCATTGCATATGGCAGAGTTGGATCATAGAAAAAGATGACCAGATTATTTTCAAATGGAAGAATGTGTTTATTCAAGAAGAAATTACTCAAACAGGAGATACTCTTATCATCATTTACAGTGGTATATTCTGTTGGATATTTTACTAGGGAAACTCCAAATAGAAAATCTAGCTAATTCAAATATCAGAAGTCAAAGAGAAACATGGGTGTTTCAGACTGCCGCATGGGGGTGGGGGGGTTGTAGCCACACCCATTGAGTGTCAAAAAATGTTGAACTGGCACCCTGATCATCAGCATGGCACAGGATTTTTTCAATTTTGTTTGCCAATCAGTTTTACAGCACCTTGATCGAGTATGAAAGCCAAAATGGACTTCCTAAAATTCCATACAACATAATGTAAGTGTACAATTCAGTGCCGTAGGTACTGTTCTACACCACCACCACTATCTGGTCCAACTCCTCCTGAATATTATGTTTAATATGATTTTGAAAACTATAGAATTTTGCCAAATTACCAGTATTTCAGTGTGGAGCCACATGTAAACAAAATCAAAATACTAAACAGTAAAAACTCAGGTGTGCCAAAGATAACTAGGAAGCTGTTGTATTCAAGACAGGCATAAATCAAGATAATGAACTCACAAATAAATAAAGACGATGTACTCATTTTATGGTTCCTGCTGTAATCATTAGATTTTAAATGCTTTTGCAGAAATATACAGTTTTAGAACACAGACATCTCAGGCGGTTCAGTGAGCAGCCTCTGGTTTCTTCACAAAATGTTCTGTACCAGTAACTGTAAGTACAAGAGACAGATAATATTTCAGAAGTTCGTGTTTCATAGTATTTTCCCTTTATACCAATGTTACATGATGATTTAATGGTATGGCTACATTTTAGCATGGAATCCTTCTATGCAGTTCTCTCTGGCCACGCATATAGTAACTATAAAATCCTTTCTAATCATGTTTTACAATCTAATTCCCATATTAGTAATATCAAGGTAGCATTTTTTCAGTTATGCAGTATTGCAACAAAATTTGCATACTTAAATTATGACATATGTTTCAACTTTTAAGTAATTAATTTTTTGTATTCATTATTGTAACTCAGTTCTGGCTGGCTTTCCTATTAAAACATGAAAGTGTCATCAGCTGGTTCAAAATTCTACTGCCAGGCTGCTTACTGGCCTTAAAAAGTCTGATCATGTGTCTCCCATTTTGGCTAGCTTACACTGGTTGCATGTACAAGAGTGTTTTGCTTTTAAAATATTATCAATGGTTTACAAATGTTGAAATGGCCTTGGTCCTACACATCTCTATGAACTATTATATGAGCCAAGGACTAATCAGTATCCTCGCTCAACGTTCACTAAACTCCCTAGGGTGCCTCCTACTAGACTAGTTACTGTACTTATGGGTAGAGATGTGAAGTTTTACTTCACTGGCAATGTTCTGACAAAGTTGTGAAATTCATCTTTATGAAAAACTTCCCAAATTGCCCATTTCACCACTTTGCCACTTTGCATTGAGTTGCCTTGGGAAATGGCAATTTTTGAGGTGAAGTTAAGGGGAAGTTGTAACTTCTCCATATCTTTAACTTAACTTCACCTGAAAAAGTGGCTCTTTCTTTCTAAAAACTTTGCGAAGTTTGCACTTCACACTTAGTGAATGTGGCAAACTTTGAATTTTTTCACAGAGTGAAGTTTGCCAATTTGCACATCTCTACTTATGGTGTTCATGACTCTTCTGTGAATGCCCCCACCTGTGGAACAGACTTACTCTGGACATTCCCTGGGATGTTTTTTCTCACTTTTAGATGTAATCATAAAGATGTGGTGCAGTCAAATTTCCTTGATCAATAACTTCATGCCAAAAATTAGATCTCTAAGTCACTTTGATTAGAAGTTACACTCCATTTCGGAACCCTATTTTTACTGCCTGTGCAAAAAGTTGTTTTCAGTGAAGGGTGACTGATGATGTCATAAGCAGAACTCACAGCCTAGTTTCTGTCAGCAAACTAATAGGACTTATTTCCCACATGTTACATAAAGCTGCAGTTGTAGGTAACATTTGAAAAAGGAATGCTAACTCTGAGTGGGTACATGGCATGCATATCCAGAATGTGCAGATACAAGGTACATGAGAATATGATGAACAGAGAGTGGTGAAATGCAGTGGAGACATGACATTAGAATGACATTAGAATGGCATGATTGTGTGCAATTTGTAGGATACTGGAGGGATGAGATTTCAGAATGCCGCCAGGATACAATTTTGGAATGCAGCATTAACATAATCTCATAAAATAGCTAGGACACAAAGTTTAGGAGTGTGCTAGGGTCACTGAAATTTGTATTGTGGCAGTGTCATAATTGTTTAGAATATGGCAGAAATACACTGTTTTGAAATGTGGGAGACACATTGTTGCAGAATGTTTTGGCATGTGACAGTGACGTACAATATATGAAAGTGGTGGTGATGCTTAATTTTAGTGTGGCAACCAGCAATTTCACAACATGGCATGGACATGGAATCTCAGAATCTGGCAAAGTTGAACAGTTTCAGAATGTGATGGTAACATGCAATTTCAGAGTGTGACAGTTACACATTTTTGGAATGTGTTGGGGTAGGTAATTTTAAAGAATAGCAGGGAAATGCATTTATAATTTTAATGAGATGTGCAACTCTGGAATTTGGCTGGGATGCACAATTTTGGAATGTGGCAAGGAAGAACAGTTTTGGAATGTGGCATTGCCATGCAATTTCAAAAGGTGGCAGGGATACTTAGAATGAGGGGGGATGCACAATTTTGGAACATGAAAAAGATTCACATTTCAGAATGAGGTGGGGACAAGTGATTTTGGAATATAGCAGTGACCAACATTTTGAATGTGGTGTAGATACTGCATGAACAATCAGAATGTGGCTGGAACACATTCCTCTTGAATATGGTGGGTACACGCAATAATGGAATGCTGTGGGGATGTACAATGTTGGAATGTGGTTGGATGTATAATTTTGGAATGTGGTGTGCAATGTTGGAATCTGGTGGAGAAGTGAAATTTAGTAATATGGCAGTAATGCACAAATTTGGATTGTGATGGTGACACACAATTTTGGAATGTGGTGATGACGCAACTTCAGAATGTGGCATTGTTGCACAACTTAAGAATGTGACATGGTGTGCAATTTTAGAATGTGGCAGAAATGCACAATGTCAGAATGTTGTAGGGACACACAATGTCAGAATGCAATTTTAAAATATGATGAGTGTGTACAATTTTAGAGTGTAGCAGTAACAAGGAAGTGCAGAATAAAATGATGTATCCTGCCATATTCCAACAGTGTGCATCCCTACAATATTTCAGCACTGTTTGTTCCTGCCAAATTCCTAGATGTGTGTCAATGCCACAATCTGTGATTGCATGTCCACACTACATTTTGAGACTGCTCATCCCTGCCACATTCCAAGATTGCAAGCCCCTCCCCGATATTCTGAAATTACACACAACCTTGACATTCTTAAGCCAAGTCCAATGCTGCATTCCAAAACCACCTCCATGCCGCATTCTTAAGTATGGTTTGATACATCTGAATATTCTGGAAAAGCATACACTGCACCCAACCCTGTATCAGTTTTTTTCAACTACAGAAAGGAGTCTTATAAGGCTGTTGACAGTGAGAACCAGACCAAGGGTTCTGACTATGACATCATCAGTAGCTCTTCACTGAACCAGCCTTTTTGAACAGGGAGCGAAATCAAGGTTACACATTGGCTTGTAACTTTTAAGCAAAGTAACCTAGTGATCTAATTTTTGGCATGAGGCTTATGTGGGATATGATGATTCTAATTCTGAAATGCCAAACCTTTGGCCGGATTCCCACTTAAAACCTTTCTGCATTATCAGGCGTATGATACAATCTGATGTTTTAACATGTTGAGTTCTATGCTTTTGTTTTATTGCCACTCTAAGCAGCTGCTTGAAGTTGATTGCAACGTGCTCAACAAATAAATATTATTACTATTACTCTCAGCTTGGTGTCCTAGAACCTAGTCCTTTGGGATAAAGTGATGCTGGATAGTTGCTTCATTTGCATCTATGAAAACCACATAAAGATTGTATCTGAGTACTAAATAGGACTGCTTGTCTTCCCATAAATTTACCACATGCCAGTGAAGAAACAGAAGGCATACATACTGTAGGTATCAACCAAGGCTACATTTCCATCTCAGGCAGTTGATGATATCAACGAGACCTCTCAAGCTTCACTCTTGAGGTCTCTTTGATGTCATCAGCTCCATCAATGGAAATATGGCCTTGTAGTGGATGCTCACCCATCCACTGTTCTATATGTTAACAACTTCCTGGCTTAGTTAATTAACAAAGCAGCACTAAATCCTAAAGTGTTTTGTTACTTGTTTCTACTCAAGAGGTTGGTCTCTCCCTTATTCAACTCAATGCAAGTTAATGTTACCTATGCAGTGGAAAACAGCAAAAAATTTACATATAGCTGAATAAATTGTGATTCTACTGCATGATTCTCCCAAATTTTACCTAGTTAGAACACTAGTAATTGTTACTATTTAATGTGCAGGACTGATAGGATTAACTTTTGTTGGCTGCAGTTACTGTGCTGGTATTTACATTTACCTTCAGTGCAAATTTTGAAGTATATCTATGGTAGACTAGTTAAATCTAGATACTATAATTATTTTTATATTTGCAAGTATTTTTGGCTTTTATTATTAGAAAATTCACTTACAGAGAAGGTGTAATCTTGATATTCTATTTACGAATGCTGTAGTTACTTGACAGCTATGTATGCCTATTCAGACACCAGTCTTAGTTTTGTAATCTCTTTTGTAAGTCTTTCATTACTATAAAGTATTGTTACATTACAACTAGATATTATACAGAATACTGTGATCTGTGGTTTTAATCAAGGGAAGGCACTGTATAATCATTGAGTTCTGTAGCACAGTGTATCTGTTAGCTCAGTGTTTAATTGTCCACCCAAAACATTTTATGGATGCACTGCTGTTATCCTTAATCATATCTCCTTTCTGTTAAAAATATGGGGAAGCAGGCTTGTTTAATGTTATTCCATTATATAATTTATAGGGGCATAGGTCATATAATATATTTAATTCAAAACAGTCTGCAGAGAACCATGACAGTAAAAGGTTTTGTCTTAATTAATTTGCAATTATCTTTGTATGCAAGGTGGAATGCAGAATAATCTTTGTTTATAATCCTGATATGTATAATTTCAATGACAATTACTCAAACTCCAGAGGGCACAGATGAACATTTGCTTTTTTTTTTTTTGCTATGGAGTAATATGTATCTTTCTTTTTTTATTCACTACTAGCAGTGGGAAATTGAGGTAAATTAATAGTAATGTCCACAGTAGTTAAAAGGGGATTCTGTTAGAACTTATTACAAATAGTGGACAACACGTGGTAACATCCTAAACTTTGTATAATTCACCCTATGCTCAGTGATCCATAAGTGGCATTCAAATGTATTTTTCACAGCTGGTCACAGAATAATTTCTTTGCCTCTGTACAGCAAGTTTGTTGTATCTTGATTTGTTTTGTACTACACAGACTCAGAGTGGTGCTGTTTGGGAGCCTAGGCCAGCTCTCCTTCATATTTCCCTGATAGTGCTGAGTAAATACTTCTTTTCTTTCTTTTCTTTATTTTTATACAGGATAAGTTGGAAATTCACATCATTGGCCATAAGTCCTATTTACAAGATGGTTCTGTTACTCCATTGCATGTGCTGATTTTCACATAAATAGATTACAAATACAAAATACAATTACATGATGAAGCATGACAGTCAATGAATTCGTAGTAGAGTAATATAAAAATGCAATTTAACCATTACACATACAATGTACCCTTATGTCATGCTTCAAATCCCTCATGAAAGATTTAATACTGTTGTGAACTATTGCTATAGTTTTTTTATTGAATTCCACACTTGAAAAGTGATTGCAGCAAAGCACTTATTTCCGTATTTGTTTATATAGGAGTTTTAAAGCCTCGTAAATTTATCTGTCTCAAAGTATGCTGGTGTTGTGTTTTTTTTTCCCAGTTTTTCATCGAAGTAAATTGGCCTTTGAAAATGTAATACTTTATAAAGTTGGTTTTGCCCAAGTTAATTTTCTTTTACTTTCTGGGTCAGCCATCCTAATTCTTCAAATAGTATACAGTGGTGGGTTTTATAATTACTATTCAAGATAAATCTTGCTAGTCTATTATATATAACATCTATTTTAGACAATAGCCCCTTATTTGCTAAACTATAAACATGGCTGCTATAGTCAAGGACTGGTATCAATAACTGGTTTACTACTAGAGCCTTCATCTGTTTATTTAGGTTGGACCCTGTGTGTTTGAAGGCACCCAGACTTTTATTTATTTTCATTATGGTGTCTTCAATGTGATAACTAAAGTTTAAATATTCATCCATTCAGACACCCAAGTATGTATAGACACATACTTGATCTATTATTTCATGTTTTATTTGTTTTTATGTTGATGTCCAAAGTGTTTGAATCACTTTTTTTACCTTTGTTCTTAAATACCATCAGTTTAGGGTTTTTTGCTGTTTAATACCAGGCCAGAATCTAGCAGCCATCTACTTGGGCCCACAAAGTCATTTTGGAGATTTTTTTCCAAGACACTTAAATTCTTCCCATTTACCACCATAATTTGAGACAGATAAATTTACGAAGAAAGGGTTCTGAAAGAACTCTTAAAACTGAAGGTGGACAAAGCAATGGGGCCTGATGAGATTCATCCCAGAATTCTAAAAGAACTAAGGGTGGAACTAGTGACACCACTGACTACCCTCTTTAACAAATCATGGGAGGATGGGGTGGTACCCGAGGACTGGAGGAGGGCAGATGTGATTCCCCTTCACAAAAGTGGGAGCAAGGCAGAAGCAGGAAACTACAGACCTGTTAGTTTAACCTCAGTTGTAGGGAAAATGATGGAATCACTTCTGAAGGAAAGAATTGTCCAGTATCTAGAGGCCAGAGGGGCACAGGACCCAAGGCAGCATGGATTCACAGCGGGAAGGTCATGCCAGACGAATCTGATAGATTTCTTTGACTGGGTGACCAAAGTAGTAGATCAGGGAGGGGCTGTGGACATGGCCTACCTAGACTTTAGCAAGGCATTTGACACAGTCCTACACAAAAGATTAATATACAGGTTTGTGAGCCTGGGAGTTGGTTCCAAGATGACAGCCTGGGTAAAGAATTGGCTGGAGAATAGAACACAGAGAGTAATAGTAACTGGAGTCCACTCTGAAGAAAAGGGGGTTACTAGTGGGGTACCGCAGGGTTCAGTATTAGGACTGGTCCTCTTCAATGTCTTTATAAGCGACATTGCAGAGGGACTGGAAGGAAAAGTATGTCTCTTTGCAGATGACACAAAGATCTGCAACAGAGTTGATGCACAAGGTGGGGTGGAAAGGATGAGAATGGACTTGGCAAGGTTAGAGGAATGGTCACATGTATGGCAGCTTAGATTCAATGCTAAGAAGTGCAAAGTAATGCATTTGGGAAACAAAAACCCAGGGGAAGAGTACACAATGGGGGGTGAGATGCCAACAACAACAAAAATGGAAAGGGACATAGGGGTAGTCATATCAGATGACCTAAAGGTGGGCAAGCAATGTGAGAGGACAGCAAGAAGGTCTGGGGGGATACTGGGATGCATAGGGAGAGGCATCACCAGTAGAAAACAGGAAGCTATTATCCCTCTGTACAGACAGCTGGTCAGACCCCATCTGGAGTACTGCGTGCAGTTCTGGAGACCCAATCTCCGCAAAGACATAGACAGGATGGAAGCTGTCTGGAGGAGGGCAACTAAAATGGTGCAGGGTCTGCACCAGAAGACATATGAAGAGAGACTTAAGGAGCTTAATATGTATTGCCTCAAGGAAAGGAGGGAGAGGGGGGACATGATAGAAATTTTCAAGTACCTCAAGGGAATCAACAAAGTCCAAGAGGGTAGCATCTTTCAAAAAGAGGTGTGCAAGAACATGGGGAGCACAATTTGAAAATAGAGGGGGGGTGGCTCAGAGGTAATTTAAGGAAGTATTTTTTCACAGAGAGGGTTGTGGATGCATGGAACGGCCTTCCGGAGGAGGTTGTGGAGTCAAAGACAGTGGTGCAACTCAAGTATGCATGGGACAGTCATAAGGCAATTCTGGGGGGGGGGCAGGAAGAAGTAGGCTGCTGGTTAACTAGGATCTGCAGCTTATCCATTAGGTAGGGAAATGGGCAGACTGGGTGGGCCAAGCGGTCCTTATCTGCCGTCAAATTCTATGTTTCTATGTTTCTGTGTAGAGCCTAATATTAGAAAATGTTGCCACTTCCACTAGTCAGTTTATGTAGATTAAAAACAGCATGGTCCCCAAAATGGAGCAATGTGGGACACCTGTCTGGACAGGGGCATACCCAACAGATAGCCATCAACAAGGGTTTGTTGTGTACATCCTTTCAAATAGGAATTGAACCATCCACAGACCTCCTTTGATAATCCTATCTCTAGCAGCCTGTTGTGCATCAAACTGTGGTCAACAGTGTCAAAGGCCTTTGACAAGTCCACAAACACTATACTCACAGACATACTACCCCCCAATTGGGGTGCTAGTAGGTCCACCAAGTCAGTGAGTTTGGTGTCCATGGAATGCCCTTTTCAAAAACCTGACTGGTACACAGAAAGCAAGGAGTACCATTCCAAATGGTCCCCCAGCTGCAGCTGCACCAGCCACTCCAAGACCTTCAACACCGCTGACAGCAGAGTTATGGATCTATAATTAGTAGGTTCATATGTGGAGCACACCCTTGTGTACTGGGATTATTTTTGCTTTTTTCCACAAATTTGGAAAGGATCCTTCCATCAAACTCCAATTACCTCTTTGACTACATCTCAAAATACAATCTCATATGTAGTCAGCAACACGGGTTTAGGAAGGGCCACAGTACAACTATGCCATCCTGGAATATTCTGATTTTATCCATAAATTCCTTGACTGTGGCCACTTAGTTGGTCTGTGTACATAGACCTAATAAAAGCCTTTGACATGGTCAATCACACACTCCTCATTGACTCACTTCCATCCCTGGGCCTCTCACAGGATGCCAACTCCTGGTTCACCAACTACCTTAGTGGAAGATCTCAGTGGGTGAAAATCAATGACACTCTCTCCTCCAGTCTACCTGTTCATTCTGGGGTCCTCCAGGGCTCAATTCTTGGCCCACTCTTGTTCAGTCTTTTCCTTAACACCCTCCCCCTCGCCTGCTCTGGGCAGCTGTTACTGTACACGGATGATGTAATTTTTTGTAGCCACCCTGATTCTTCCCCATTTAAATAGTGATCTTCAAAGGTTCTTTTTGGAAGCTGAATCAAGGTTCTCCTATCACAAACTTATTTTAATTTTCAAGAAAACTAAAGTAATGCTGTTTGCCAACCCACAAAACAAATATAAATGCCCTCTTCCACACATCCTCAACTGTCAGCACAAACCACTGGAACAAGTACACAGCATCAAATATCCCAGCATCACTCTCTACTCCACCCTCTCTTACTATGAGCACATAAACCTGGCCTGTAAGATGGTAAACACCAGGATCGTCATTCTCTGCAGACACAGGTCATGCATGCCAGCCGATGACCTTCATCTAGCTGTAACCAGTTTGGTCCTATCCATAGTCGACTATAGGATTGTTATCTATGGTTTGGCTGCAGACACAGCTTTAAATGGAATTAAAGTCACCTTGAATAAAGCGTGTCAGCTTGTGGTTGGTTGTGATTGTTTCACACACACATTGATACATACATAGATACATAGACAGTGTTGGCAGATAAGGGCCTATGGCCCACCCAGTCTGCCCATTTGAGTTTGTAAGTTCAGTTTGTTTTCTTAGAAGTCTGTTGCACCTAACCCCTGACCTCCAGAATTCCTTTATGTCTATCCCATGCATTCTTAAATCCCGTGATTGTTTCAGCCCCCACCACTTCCTCTGGCAGGGTGTTCCACTTGTCCATCACCCGTTCTGTGAAGAAATTCTTTCTCATGTTTCCTCTGAATCGTCCTCCCTCCAACTTCATCTCATGCCCTCTAATCCTGGAACATCTTTTTCGCTTAAAAATAGTGTTTTCCTGCACCCTGTTCCTCCCTGTAAGATACTTGTATGTCTCTATCATATCCCCTCTCTCCCTCCTCTCCTCCAGGGAGTACATGTTCAGTTCCTTCAACCTGTCTTCATAGGACTTGTGTTGCAATCCATGCACCATCTTTGTTGCCCTCCTCTGAACCTTCTCTACCCTGTCTATGTCCTTACATGGATGGTCTCCAGAACTGTACACTGTACTCAGGTGGGGCCTCACTAGTGTCTTGTATAGCGGAATTATGACCTCCCTTTTCCTGCTGATAATGCCCCTGCCTATACATCCCAGCATCCTATTTGCTTTACCTGCCTTGTCACACTGTTTCCCTACCTTGAGGTCATCAGAGATGATAACCCCAAGAT
This sequence comes from Neoceratodus forsteri, assembly GCA_016271365.2. NCBI lineage: Eukaryota > Metazoa > Chordata > Ceratodontiformes > Ceratodontidae > Neoceratodus > Neoceratodus forsteri. Next base: position 1,108,431,309 of record CM057458.1, on the reverse strand, counting down.
CTCTTTCCTGCTTGGTGCATGCTATATCCTCACCCCAACTGATATATTGTGCCAGGGTTTTGTGCCCCATATGTATTATCTTGCACTTCTTTGCATTGAATTTCAACTGCCAAACCCTGACCATTCTTCAAGTTTCTGCAGGTCCCTTCTCATTCTGTCTACACCCTCTGGTGTGTCTACTCTGTTACAGAGCTTTGTGTCATCAGCGAACAGTGAAATTCTGCCTTCTAGGTCCTCGCAATGTCACTGATGAAGATGTTGAATAGGACCGGTCCCAGCACTGATCCCTGTGGTACCCCACTGGTCACTCTTCCCTCTGTGGAGTGACAGCCATTTACCACCACCCTCTGTGTCCTGCCACCCAGCCAGTTACCTACCCACCACACTACTGTCCTGCCCACACCCATATTCCCCAGTTTGTGTAATAGTCTTCTATGTGCACAGTGTCAAAGGCCTTGCTGAAGTCCAGATAGGCCATGTCCACTGCCCTCCCCTGATCCACCTCCCTAGTCACCCAGTCAAAAAATTCAATGAGGTTGGTCTGACATGACCTCCCCCTGGTGAAACCATGCTGCCTTTGGTCCTGTAGTCCATTGACAACCAGATGTTCCACCAATCTCTCCTTCAGTAGTGCTTCCATGATCTTCCCCACTACCGAGGTGAGGCTGACTGGTCTGTAGTTCCCTGCTTCCTCTTTGTTCCCACTTTTGTATAAGGGACTACATCTGCTGTCCTCAGTCTTTGGGTACCTCCCTGTTTCCAGTGATCGGCTAAACAGGATAGCCAGAGGTTCAGCCACCACCTCTCTTAGTTCTTTAAGGACCCTTGGGTGCACCCCATCTGGCCCCATTACTTTATCAACTCTTATTACTTCCAGTTCCTTCAGGACCCTTTCGTGTAAAGGGACTGTGTCCATTTCTGCACCATTCTCACCCTTGTACTCCTTCAGACCCATTACCTCCTCTTCCTCAGTAAAGACTGAGCAGAAATACCTGTTCAGTATGTCAGCTTTACTGTTGTCATCCTCCACCGACCCCATCCTCCCCCTTCAGTCTCACTATCCCTCCCTTTGTCTTTCTTTTTTCACTTATGTACCTGTAAAAGGTTTTGTCCCCTCTACCCACTGATTTTGCAATGTGTTCTTCTGTCTGAGCTTTGGCTTCCCTTACTGACCTCCCTGCCTCCTTTTGCTTCTCTTGGTACTTCTCCCTATCCCCTTCTGCCTGTGTCTTTTTGTATTGCCTGAATGCAATCTTTTTGGCTTTCACTTTCTTTGCTACCTCTTTGGAAAACCATAATGGTCTCCTCTTCCTTTTCCTCTTGCTAACCTCTTTAATACATAATTCTGTTGTTCTTGTAATCCCAATTTTAAATACTGCCCACTGTTCCTCAACCCCTGATTCCTGTCCCATTCCCCTTAATGCCTCTTTCAAGTATCTCCCCATTTTCCCAAAGTCTGCCCCCCTAAAATCCAGGATACATGTTTTTGTGTGGTTTGGTTCTGTACTTTCTGTGATTTCAAACCACAATGACTGGTGGTCACTGTTTCCCAGGTGCTCCCCCACTGTTACCCCCATCACACTGTCCCTGTTTGTGAGCACAAGGTCCAGTATTGCCTTCTGCTGAGTTGGTTCCATGATCAGTTGCTTGAGGAAGGCACCCTGAAGGGAGTCCAGGATAAATCTGTTCCTAGTTGATGCTGCTGCTGGGATGCTCCAGTCCACATCTGGAATATTGAAGTCTCCAACCAGTACTACCTCACCCTTGTCTGCCATCCTTTGGATGGCTAGCATCAGCTCCCTATCTGTTTCTTCCTCCTGGGCTGGTGGTCTATAGACCACACCTGTGTGGATGGCTGTCCCCATTTTCCTTTCCAGCTTAACCCACAGTATCTCTCCCCATTTTGTTCCTCCTGGATCTCTGTGGCCCTTATGTCATTTTCACATAGGTGCCACTCCTCCTCCCTTCCTGCCTGCTCTGTCTCTTCTGAATATGTTGTAGCCAGGTATGGCCATCTCCCAGTCATGGTTGTTATTACACCAGGTTTCAGTGATGGCCACAATGTCCAGATTCTGACTGCACCATGACAGCCTCCAGATCTTCCATCTTGTTGCTAAGGCTCCTGGCATTTGCACACATGGCTTTCCATGATTTGACCTCCCTAGACTGTCTCACTGTTCTACTCCAGCCCCTTCCTTGGTTGTCATTTATCCCTGGTTCTCCTTGCTGTCTGCCCGTCTGCTGAAATTTGCCCCTTTTCTGCTTATCCACCTCTTGGGCACTAATCTCCATCTTTTGCACACTGCTTTGCAGAGATAGCCACTCCTCTGGTTCACTGGTTCCACTGCTAGCTGTGGGTGGTGAGCAAGTAGGTACCCTCCTTGCTGGCCTGCCACCCCCCTTTGCTAGATTAAATGCTTGTCAATGTAGCATTTAAACTTATCATTGAGTGCTTGGATTCCCCTCCAGGATGGATGCAGGCCGTCAGGCTTGAACAAACCTCCATCCCTCCAGGTGGGTCCCCAGTCACCAATGAATCCAAACCCTTCCTCACAGCACCAGTTCTTCAACCATGAGTTAAAGTTCCTGGTGCATGCACTCCTATGCTCTCCCTTGCCTCTCACAGGTAGTACTTCTGAGAAAGTGACAGAAGTAGCTACTTGCTGAGAACCCCTCCCCAGTTTCCTAAACTCTTCCTGAACTTCCTTTGGCTCCCCATTTGCCAGGCCATTAGTACCTAGGTGGATAATGACATCCAGCTCACCCTCCGTCTTGTCTTCCCAGTGATCCCCAGGATCTTCCTTCCATCCCTCCATGCCGTGGCACCTGGTAGGCACCTCACCTCCCTGTCCTCCCCCTCCTGTGTTCCTAGCTGAATCCCTCTTATGATGGAGTCCTCCACCAGGATTTGCTTCCTCCTCCTCTGGGGTCCACTGCTTTCCCCGTCGAGGTCACCTCCTTGGCTAACCTCCAAATCCTTTCCTTCCACTTCTCTGAACCTGTATTTGGTTGTCCTCATTTGCCAGTGTGGCATATGAGTTCTTGAGTGGAATAGGATCTGGGATGTGCCTCTGCCTGACTGCTCTACTCCTTCCTGAGCCCACTGTCATCCAAGTGCTCCTCGTTCTCGGCATCCTTTGAGGCAGTTGCATTGGACTGGGTGGTCCCTGGATAGGGGTGATGGTACTCCTGATCCAGTTTACTTCCGCTCTGAGTCTGGCTACCTCATCCCGCCGGTCCAGATAGATGCATGCAGATGAGGCAGCACCTCAGTGTCCAGAAGGTCTGCCTGAATATGGCTGCCCACAGCCACTGCATTGCACCACTCCCACATTATACTGCAATTCCACTACTTGTCTGCTACTGAGGCTCTCCCTAGTTCCTTTTTATTAATTTACTGTCTTAAAAAATCCTGCCACTGTTCCCCTATAATATTTGAAAATACATACACTTCTATTTAAGCTCTTTATCCTTACAATCAAAAGGTAACTACAATCACAATAACCTACCTTCTACTAATACAGATTCTATCACAGAATCAGAGCACAATGCAAAAACATCTGCTACTTAGCAACAACAAACAGGTGACAACATACCAAGTTGATGTAGCTTTTTTTTTAAAATAGAAAAGAAAAATGTAATTGTTTAAACCAATAGAAATCAGCAGTTCCAAAAGCACCTTGAACTACAAGAAAGAACACAGTACCACACCTCTGCCACAGTAACTAAACAGTTCTAAAACATTGGAGAAAGAAGAGATAAATTAGGCACTGAGCAAAAAGATACAATGTACTACAAAGTATTAGGCAATAGGTATACTCAGTTGTTTAACAGAGAAAATAAAGTACCTACCAAAACAGACAGGATACCCACAAATGACACTTAGGTTCTCAATATCAGACACCACCAAAGGCACATTCAGAAAGGGTTTAAACTATAGTATTAAAATAGTATTAAAATTAACCACATCAGAGTAGAAAGATCACACTAAATAAATGTGTTGATCCTTCTGACTTCCCAACGAATATCTACCGCACAAATTTTATATCTTCCTGGAGCCTACAGGGTTGTCTTTCACAATCACCTAAATTTACATAAAACAAAACAATTTTTAAACTGAAAATTATATCAAAAAGCACTTAGCTTTGGGAGCTCTTCTCAAACACAGCCACTCAGCTCAGAGTACTAGAATCAGAACACACCTGCTGTCTGTACAAACAAGCTAATTGGCTAAATTTTGATGGAAGGCTTTATTACCAGACCAGCCTGTTAGCCACAAATATTGCCTCTAGTCTCTCTCCTCCTACTGCCCAGCATCTTTTAACTCCTGCTTTATTTAGGCAGGCTACCCGAAGCTCCTTAAAAGCTACCTTCCTTATCCTACCTTGTAGGACTTCAGTGGAACAGAGGGCTTTCATGCACAGGGCTCCTCTCTGGCTGAATTGCCTGCTGCCCCCCAAGGTTTCCTCTGTAAATCAATTAGGCCCTTTCAAACACAAACTCTTGCAGCATTTCCTTGCCACTGTGACTGTTACAAACCTTCCTACCTCTGCACCCTCCCCTCTTCACCCTACCACTGTTTCTCAGACTATTGGACGATGTCACTTCCAACTGCCATAAGTACTATTTTTCCCCCTTCTGCTCAGCCCTCTTTCTCTTTCCCCTATATTCCCCCCTCTCCTTTCTCCCCTGTGGTTATATCTTGTTTAACCTGTCCTCCCCCTTTCTGGCTGCCGTATGTCTTGCTAGTAACTTACACTGTAAGGCTAGTCAACCTTTTACTACTTTGTATATCTTTTGTATGTTATTATTGCACTTTGAATTTTGTCTTTTGCAACACTGCATTTTCTGTTGAACCACCTGATGTGGAGTCTTTGTAAAGGATTCTCTGACACAAAGGTTATAATTCGGAAATTTCAATATATAAATAAAAATTAAATAACCTTGTCAAGACTGGAGCAATGATATCCAGAATCTTTCGAAAATCTATTCTCAATACCATCAATGCCAAAGGATTTACGTGATTTTAATCTCCTAATCTCTTCTTTAATCTGTTTACAGGTAATATATTTAAATCTGAATCTAAGTAAATGTTGTGGTAGTGTATTTACTTCAGAAGAGTTTATTTTTATAGTAAGATTTGTGCTCTCTATGTCTGGTAGAGACACAAACTATTCATTTAGAATATTAGCAGATGAACTTGGGGATTGATATTCTCTATTTCTAACCATCTGTATTTGGAGGCCTCTGATTTACTGGGCTTTCAAAGGCTTTTATCAAAGTCCAGTATTGTCTGAAATCAGAAGCCTCATTGGTTGTAACACAGTAATAGTTTGGTTAACTTTCTTAATTTTTATTTTTAAAGCATTTCTCACTAATTTGTATCTCTCCCAGTCCACTGGATCTAGTATTTTCCAGCCCTTTTCCATAATCTGTTTTTAATACATATTTGTTTCTTTATTTTTTCAGTAATACAAGATACATGGCTTTCTTTATTTGATTTTTAAAGGGATCCAATTCATTCCACACATATCTGAACCAATTCGTAACATAGAACATAGAAACCTGTAATTTGATGGCAGATAAGAACCACTTGGTCCACCTAGTCTGCCCATTTCCCTACCTAATGGATAAATTGCAGATCCTAGTTAACCAACAGCCTACTTCCTCCTACCCCCCACTAGAATTGCCTTATGTCTGTCAAATGCATTCTTGAATTCCCCCACAGTGTTTGACTCCACTACCTCCTCAGGAAGGCTGTTCCATGCATCCACAACCCTTTCCATGAAGAAATGCTTCCTCACATTACCTCTGAGCTGCCCCCCATCTTCAAATTGTGCCCCCTTGTTCTTGCATGCCTCTTTTTCTGAAAGATGCTACCCTCTTGGACTTTGTTGATTACTTTGAGGTACTTGAAAGTTTCTATTATGTCCTCCCTTTTCCTTCTTTTCCTCAAGTCTATACATTTTAAGCTCCTTTAGTCTTTCTTCTTATGTCTTCTGGTGCAGACCCTGCAGCATTTTAGTTGCCCTCCTCTGGACAGCCTCCACCCTGTCCATGTCTTTGCAGAGATGGGGTCTCCAGAACTGGACACAGTACTCCAGTTGTGGCCTCACCAACTATCTGTATAGAGGGAGAACAACTTCCTGTGTTCTGTTGGTGATGCCTCTCCCTATGCATCCCAGTATCCCCCAGCCCTTCTTACTGCCTTCTCACATTGCTTGCCTACCTTTTGGTCATCTGATGTAACTACCCCCAGGTCCCTTTCCATTTTTGTTGTTGTCAGTATCTCAGTCCCCATTGTGTACTCTTCCCCTGGGTTTTTGTTTCCCAGGTGCATTACTTTGCATTTCTTTGCATTTCTTTGCATTGAATCTAAGCTGCCATACATATGACCATTCCTCCAACCTTGCCAAGTCCTTTCTCATCCTTTTCACCCCACCTTCTGTATAAACCCTGTTGCAGATCTTTGTGTCATCTGCAAAGAGACATACCTTTCCTTCCAGTCCCTCTGCAATGTCACTTATAAAGACATTGAAAATGACAGGCCCCAATACTGAACCAATACTGAACCCTGTGGCACCCCACTAGTAGCCCCCCTTTCTGTCCAGTTGTCTGGCCAATATTTTACCCAAGCTACCACCCTGGGATCCACTCCCAGGCTGACTAACTTGTTTATTAATATTTTGTGTGGGACTGTGTCAAATGCCTTGCTAAAGTCTGAGTAGGCCATGTCCACAGCCCCTCTCTGGTCTACTACTTTGGTCACCCAGTCAAAGAAATTATTCAGATTCATCTGACATGAGCTTCCTGCTGTGAATCCATGCTGCTTTGGGTCCTGTGCCCCACTGGCCTTTAGGCACTCAACAGTTCTTTCCTTCAGAAGTGATTTCATCATTTTCCCTGCCACTGAGGTCAAACTGACAGGTCTGTAGTTTCCTACCTCTGTCTTGCTCCCACTTTTGTGAAGGGGAATCACAACTGCCCTCTTCCAGTCCTCAGGTACCACACTATCCTCCCATGATTTGTTAAAGAGGGTAGTCAGTGGTGTTACTAGTTCTCCCCTTAGTTCTTTTAGAATTCTGGGGTGACTCCAATCAGGCCCTATTGCTTTATCCACCTTCAATTTTGGGAGTTCTTTCAGAACCCTTTCTTCTGTGAAAGGACTGTTATCAACCCCCCTATCCAGAGTGCTTCTATTGACTGGATTAGGTACATCCCTCTCCTGTTCCTTTGAGAATACTGAGCAGAAGTTTTTGTTCAGTATCCCTGCTTTTTCACTGTCCCTCTCTGACCAACAACCCTCCTCTTTATTCAGTCTCAGTATCCCTGCCTTAGTCTTTCTTTGCTCCCTAATGCTCCTATAAAAAGTTTTATTCCCCTTCTTAAACAAGTTGGCTATCTTTTCCTCAGTTTGGGTCTTTACTATTTTGACTGCCTTCCCCACTTCCTTCTGCTTTAACTGGTACAGCTCTCTCTTCTGCTCCTTCTCTGTTTCCTTGTACTTCCTGAATGCTATCTTTTTCTCCCTAACCTTTCCTGCCACTTCTTTTAAGAACCATAGCATTTTTTTCTTTCATTTTGATTTGTTTATTTGCTTCACACAAAGGCTTGTTGCCTCTGTGATGGCAGTTTTGATGATTCCCCATTGTTGCTCCACCCTGCATTCTTGCCTGTTTGCTAGTACTTTTCTGAGGCACTCTCCCATTTTGACAAAATCAGCCCTCCTGAAGTCCAGTACCTTCACTTTTGTATGGCTTGACTCTACAGCTAAGTTTATTGTGAACCACACTGTTTGGTCATTGCTTGTTCCCAGATGGCTGCCCACTTCGAGATCTGAAATCATCTCTCCATCCCCATCTGAGAGTACCGGGTCTAAGATTGTTCCCTTCCAAGTGGGTCCCAAAACTAGCTGTCAGAGGCATGCCACCTGTAGAGCATTGAGAATCACCCTGCTCTTGAATGTGGCTACAGCAAAGGTGCCCCCATTAATATCTGGCATATTCAGGTCCTCCATCAGCAATAACTCCCCTTTCTCCGCCATTCTAAGGATGCCTTCTATCATTTCTTTGTCCATTTTCTCCCCCTGACATGGGGGTCTGTATACAACCCCTGTGCTGATTGTGGTGCCATTTCCCATCTCCAGGGTGACCTGCAGTGCCTCCTTCCCTGCCTGTTAACCCTTTAGTTCCATTGCTTTGATCCCTTCCCTTACATAGAGAGCTACTCCTCCTCCTCTTTTACTCTCCCTGTCCCTCCGGTAGATTGCGTACCTTTTTATGTTGACATTCCAGTAATGGTTCTCAGTGTACCATGTTTCTGTGACTGCCATGATATCCAGGCATCCCTCTTCCATCAAGGCCACCAGTTCAGGGAGCTTGTTACCTAGACTATGGGCATTGGTACTCCTTACCCTCCATTCTTTGATGGTCTTTTTCCTTTTGGCCCCATCCCTGTCCTTATTGCCTTTGTCTTTTTCTCCATTTACCCCAGCCCTTCTCCCTATTGACTCCTCTATGTTAGTGTTTACCTCACTAACTACCCTGCTTTATTTAGGGGGGCTAGGTCTCCCTTCTCCTTTTTAGTGCCCCCCCTTGGCTAGTTTAAATGTTTGCCAGTGAAGCATTTAAACGTATCACCTAGGATCCTGGTTCCCATCCTGGACAGATGTAAACTCTTGAATAGCCTGGTCCAGTGAGGTCATCAGGAACAATGTCTCATCTTACAGCAGCCAATTTAAATAGGAAAAGTTCTTTATTATAATGTTTAAACATCCTTCTTCTGACTTTTAGGAGCATTGTTTTCGGTAATTGCCACCTGCGAACTTGGACTTCAAAATCACAGCTTAATGAGCTGTGGGCACCTAAAATGGATTGATTAATTGTAATCTGCAATGGTCTTATTTTGGAAGTTACAACAATCAAGTCCAGATTGTTTCCTGGGCTTGTCAAATGCATTTTCCTAGTTAGTTTAGTAATTACTTGAGCTACCACTAATGGTTTAACACTTCATTCCAAAGATTTTCCTATCTGAGTTCCCCAAGGGGCATTAAAGCCACCAGTTATTATGAAAACTAGTCCCAGTGTTTTTTCTTGTATAGTCTGGGAGAGGTTTTCGAAATCACATATGTTAGTTCTAAGGAAGTGCAAAAATTACCCCCTATAACAACCTTTAACTTTGGGATTTTAACCAGTAAGGAATCAATCAATCCTATATTCTCTGAGTAAACAATTTCAGTTTGTCCCAAGTACCATTTGGCAAGTAGCAGAACACCCCCACCTCTTTTACCCACCCAGTCTAATCTGTGGCTATAAAAACTTATATTTCTATTTCTTTAGTATTGATTTTAGAATGTACCCATGTCTGTGTTAATGAGCTAAGTTTGGTGTTTCTGTGGCTCTCCAAGCTCTAAATAAATCAGTCTTAGTTTTGATACTCCTAGCATTATCACAGACCAATTCTAGGTTACATAATGATTCAGGCCCTGGATTAGTTCCTATGTCCCCTCCTAACATGAAAACTATGGCAAGACAATTTGTGCATTTTTGTGGTGAAATAGCTAAGGTATATTTATACTTTATTTGTCTGCTTGATTTGAGAATGTATCTTAACGAATAGATTTCTTCTCTTATGTAAAATGTGCAGATCTGGATATGTTTGAGCTGAGCCCCATTCATCTTAAGGCCTCAGTACAAGAGCCAGAATAGCAGACTTTTCTGTCAGTTTAGAACTGGTGTATTTAGCGCAGAGTACCAGTACCATAATGATGTAAATAGAAAGCCTTTGTAGTAGTTTCATTATCTTTACTTTTAAATGATCTAAGACTTCCATAAATAGGGTATATGTTTAGTAAAAGTATGTAACAGTTTTACAATATTTTCCCATCCCCAATAGCTTTTAAAACAATACCTAACTCACCCCAATCTTGTTAAAAATACACTGTATATGCGTATACAAAAAAGAGCACTTTAAAATAGGTTCAATATACAAATGCAATTTTAAAACAGCTTAGTAAGTCTGACCTGTGTGGTTTGAAATCAAGATTTTCTGTTACCGAGCCACTCAGGCTCACACTGTGGAGCAGGCAGGGTTTAAATGTGGAGTCCTATGTTCCGGGATGGAAGCTTAGCTTCTGGCTCTCCCCTGAGCCTCCGTGCCTGTTGAGGTCTGTAAGAAAACAGTTCTGAAGCTGCACTGATCTTTGGGAGGGCTTCTCTGCTAGTTTTCAGCCCTGTTATGGAAGCAAGATGATCCTGCAAGCAGCAAGGCAGAAAAGCAGTCTGGTGAACTACGGAGCAGCGTGGGGTTTTGGATGAGTAGCCCCACCTTCTGGGATGGACACTCAGACAGCGGCTCACCCCCAAGCTCCTGTGCCTGCTGAGCTCTGTAAGGAAACAGTTCTGTAGCTGCATTGATCTTTAAGAGGGCTTCTCTGCTGGATTTCAGCCCAGTTGTGGCAGCAAAATGGTCTGGCAAGCAGCAAGGCAGGAAAGTAGTCTGTTGAACTGTGGAGCAGTGAAGGACTTTAAATGTGTAGCCCTGCCTTCTGAGAGAGAAGCTCAGCTGCTGGCTCACCCCTGAGCCCCGTGCCTGCTGAGCTCTGTAAGGAAACAGTTCTGTAGCTGCACTGATCTTTAAGAGGGTTTTTCTGCTGGATTTCAGCCCAGTTATGGCAGCAAGTTGGTCCAGCAAGCAGCAAGGCAGGAAAGTAGTCTGTTGAACTGTGGACCAGTGAAGGATTTTAAATGTGTAGCCCTGCCTTCTGAGAGAGACGGTCAGCTGCTGGCTCACCCCTGAGCCCCCGTGCCTGCTGAGCTCTGTAAGGAAACAGTTCTGCAGCTGCACTGATCTTTAAGAGGGCTTCTCTGCTGGATTTCAGCCCAGTTATGGCAGCAAGATGGTCCAGCAAGCAGCAAGGCAGGAAAGTAGTCTGGTGAACTGTGGAGCAGTGCATGGTTTTAAATGTGTAGCCCTGCCTTCTAGGAGGAACGCTCAACTGCTGGCTCACCTCCAAGATGATGTGCCTGCTGATGTCTGTAACAAAACAGTTATTTTTTTTCCATAGAGCTGTTTATTGCTCCCTAAGCCTGGCACATGGCTCCTGGCCCTCACTCAGAGGGACTCCATCTCCAGACACACAGTTTCCGTGACCTGACACCCCCTAAATCCCCCACAGGTTCCCCCCATGGCAGGACTGCATTGAAGAGGTGCTGGCTTTACTCCCACCCTTGGAGCAAAATCCAGATATTGAGGGTAGGGTCAGGGTGCTGGTGCAGCAATCATGGAGCCTAACAACTCCAATTTTCCTTTTTCTCCTGTCCCTCTCCCTACTGAAATTATGACATCGGTGCATGTCTTCTCAACTTGTACTGCCCTCCGGTCGCTGCCAGAGTGCAGTCAGCAAGTTGGACAAACAACCTCTCTCCCCCAAGAGAGGAGAGCAGTCTTCTGGATGCTTGATCCTCCATTGCCCCCTGCTGACCTCTGGTGGCCCAGACTCATCCCTGTACCCGGGTCACCAGTGTGGTGTGAGGTGTAATGACCAGTGCCTCAACCTCCAGCACCACCAGTTTGGTAAGAAAACAGTTCTGAAGCTGCACTGATCTTCAGGAGGGCTTCTCTGCTGGATTTCAGCCCAGTAACAGCAGCAAGATGGTCCAGCAAGCAGCAAGGCAGGAAAGCAGTTTGGGGAACTGTGGAGCAGGCCAAGGTTTTAAATGTGTAGCCCCACTTTCTGGGAAGGATGCTCAGCCACTGACACACCCCCATGCCTGTTTAGCTCTGTAAGGAAACATTTTTGAAGCTGCACTGATCTTTGGGAAGGCTTCTCTGCTGGATTTCAACCCAGTTATGGCATCAAGATGGTCTGGCAAGCAGCAAGGCAGCAAAGTAGTTTGGTGAACTGTGGAGCAATGAGTGGCTTTAAATATGTATTCTTACCTTCTGGAAGGGACAGTCAGCTACTGGCTTGTCCCTGAGACCCCGTGCCTGCTGAGCTCTGTAAGGAAAAAGTTCTGATACTGCACTGACCTTCAGGAGCACTTCTCTGCTGGATTTCAGCCCAGCTATGGCAGCAAGATGGTCTGGCAAGCAGAAAGGCAGGAAAGTAGTTTGGGGTGCCCATCCCTGGTACTGCTTCCGAGTCTCCTGTCCTTCAAGTTGCTTCTCCCTCATGGAATCAGTAGTGACACCTGGATGACCACCCCCAGTGTTGCCTTAGATATAAGTCAAAAATTGGAGTGTACATCCCCAGTGTCAGATCTATTAAAGTTGTAAACCTGCAAAGAAGAAAACATTCCCTTTATGTGCTTTTTTCAATAACCCTGTAAATAACAAAATGGTCCATTGCTGATCAGACCACCTCCCAACTCCCCTACTCACCCCACTCCAACCCTTCTGTCAGCACCAGCCACACCACACCTCACACACCTTCACTGACCTGAACATGTCCCATGATGTAGAATCACTCTCCAGTCAAAGACATGTCTTGCTGCTGGAACCAGTGACTGCAGTGTAACAAAATAAGGTCAGTCCAGATTAATGCATTTCAAAGGGGTTTAACGTTTATGCATAACTTTTGAATTTTTTCAACATTTTTACAAACAAATTTAAAAATATCCTTTTTGGGACAGTGCCTCACAAATACACACATTGAAACTTTTCAAATCTGTCCCAAAAGGCGATCTTGCAGTCACTGCATTAAATCACATTTTGGGTGGGATTTGAACATTTTTGAGACAGTAAAAACTGTTCCACTGCATGAGTGTTCCATGAGAAAAAAACTCAGAAAAGTTAAAAAAAAAATAGCACCACTCTATTGGTCATCAGAAAAGCTTTATTTAAGTATAAAAACATACACTGTCCACATACCAGGTTACTACAGTTACCCTAACCAGTTTCACATTCACTACATCATCTTTTTTGATGACTAGTAGAGTGGTGCCAGTTTTCTTTTTTGAAAATGTTCACCTACTCTGTTCATGAGGTGGGGTCATAAGAAGGCTCTGTGGAAAATTTGGTATAAAAATATGTTTAAATGACCAAGTGATAAGTGAACATTGAAATATTTGAACAATCACTTATAACTTTACTAATTTTTAACATGTTCTACCAAATTTTCAACATGGCCTTTTCAGGGCTGCACTCCATTAACTAGGCCAGTGATATTTTCCAAATCTGTCCTGAAAGATGATTTCATGGTCACTGTGTGAAATCACATTTCATGTGAGATTTGAAAAATGTCCCCTACTGGCTTCATGAAGTGGTGTCAGAAGAAGAATATGTTCAAAACTGGGCTAGAAATATGGTAATATGACTGAGGTACTGTGTGAGGGAACATTGAAATATTTCTACATTTACTCATAGATGTTCACATTTTTAGCATTTTTCTACCAAAGATTCAACATTGCCTTTTTTGTACCTCATATGCTGAACAAGGGAAGTGATTTTTTTCAGATCTATCCCAAAAGGTGTTTTCACAGTAACCATGCAAAATCATGTTTGGGCAGGATTTGAAATTTTCAATTACTGGGTTCATGAGGTGGGGTCATAAGAAGACTAAGACTAACATTTGGTATAAATATATTATAAAATGACCAAGTTATGAGAGGACATCGAAATATTTCAACATTCACTCATAACTCGCTGATTTTAAATATTTTGACTCCAAACTTTCAACACAGTAATTTTTCCACACCAGCACATAAGTGTGACAGATGTAATTTTTAAATCCTACATCTTTATCCCATTGTGTTAGACAGAAAAGGAAGTGCAAAAGAAGAAGGAAACCACTTTGGTTCTCAAATACAGTAGCAGAAAAGGTCAGAGCCAAAAGGCAGGCCTTCAGGAAATATAAGGGAACACAATGGGATGAAGATAGGGAGGCATACTAAGGGAAGCAGGGAAGGCAGTAAGGCAGGCAAAGGCCCAAACTGAGGAAAAACTAGCACGAACAGTAAAAGAAGGTAACGAGACTTTCTATAGATACATTAGTGAAAGGAGAAAGTCCAGAGGGGGTATTGCTAAGCCTAATGGAGAAAAAGGAGCACGTGAGGAGGAGGACCCTGTAAAGGCATCTATCCTAAATAGATACTTTTGCTCAGTATTTACTGAAGAGAAGGTAGGGCAGGGCCCACAACTCAGCATCATGGACACAGGGGGGAGGGAGGTGAGCACTACTCCCTTCACAAAAGAAAGGGTCCTACAAAAGCTTGCTAAGCTCAGGGTAGATAAGGCAATGGGACCTGATGTCATACATCCCAGGGTACTTAAGGAGCTAAAGGTGGAACTAGCAGAGCCATTAGCAGAACTGTTTAGTGAGTCTGTGAGCACAGGAGAGGTCCCAGAAGACTGGAGAAGGGCTCATGTGATCCTGCTCCACAAGAGTGGTAGCAGGGAGGAGGCAGGGAACTACAGACCAGTCAGTCTTACCTCAGTAGTGGGCAAGATTATGGAGGCACTCCTTAAGGAAAGGATAGTGCAACACCTGGAATCCCTAGGGCACAGGATCCAAGACAGCATGGGTTTACAAAAGGAAGGTCCTGTCAAACTAATCTCATAGATTTCTTTGACTGGGTAACCAGAGTGGTGGACCAAGGGGGAGCAGTTGATGTCGCCTACCTTGACTTCAGCAAAGCTTTTGACACTGTTCCACATAGAAGATTGATAAATAAGCTGGGTAGGCTCGGGGTGGGTCAGAAGTTGGTCAACTGGGTGGCAAACTGGTTGACGGGCAGAAAACAGAGAGTGGTGGTAAATGGTATACAGTCAGAAGAGATGCAAGTCACAAGTGGGGTACCTCAGGGATCAGTCCTGGGGCCAGTCCTCTTCAGCATCTTCATTAGTGACTTTGCAGATGGACTAGAGGGTAAGGCTTGTCTGTTTGCAGACGACACCAAGATCTGCAACAGAGTAGATGATCCAGATGGGGTGGGCAGAATGAGAAGAGATCTGGATAAACTAGCAAAATGGTCAGAAGAGTGGCAACTGGGATTTAATGCAAAAGAAGTGCAAGATCATGCACATAGGGAAGAGAAACCCTGAAGCCACCTATAGCCTGGGAGGGAATTGCTAGCAGTCACGAAGAAAGAAAGAGACTTGGGCATCATTATCACTGATGACCTGAAATCATCCAAGCAGACCTCTAAAGCAGTAGGTAAGGCTAGGGGGGGTGTTAGGGTATATTAGTAAGGGTATCACAAGTCGTAAGAGGGAGGTAATAATCCCTCTTTACAAGACACTGGTTAGGCCCCATCTGGAGTACTGCGCGCAGTATTGGAGGCCACACCTTCACAAGGACATTAACCAAATTGAGGCAGTCCAGAGAAGGGCAACCAAAATGGTGCAGGGACTGCATCAGAAGACATATGAGGACAGATTAACAGAGCTCAATATGTATACCCTTGAGCAAAGGAGGGAGAGAGGTGATATGATCGAGGCATTCAAATACCTTAAGGGCATTAACAAGGTGAAAGAGTCTAACATGTTTAAATATAAGAAAAATAGCAGGACAAGAGGACACAGCATGAGATTAGAGGGGCCGATTAAGGGGAATGTGAGGAAATTCTTTTCACAGAAAGGGTGGTGGATGCATGGAATGGCTTACCACAAGAAGTGGTGGCTATGAATACAGTGCAGGGCTTCAAACAGGCATGGGATAGGCATAAGGGAGCAATACAAATGACTATGAATAGATAGGCCACTGACAGAGCAAAGGCCGATGGCACATTTATAAGGTAGAAAAAAGAAATGGGCAGACTGGATGGGCCTTGTGGTCCTTATCTGCCATCAACTTCTATGTTTCTATGTACATGAGTTGTGTTTTCATACATGTGTTGCAAAATGAAGTTTTTAACAATGTTCTATGAATGCCACATGTCATATTTATAAGGGGAAGTCATAAAACAGCTATATTAAAAATTTGGAGGATCAAAATTAAGAAAAAATAATAATAATTAAGAAATGCTGTGTGTAGTACCAGCCTTTGCCCCTGCAGGTAGTGCTTTGTGATCCTTTGCAAGTGAGCTGAGTTCAGGAGTAAGTTCAGTAACCCATCTGAATGGGCCAAGGATGGGGGGATGGCACTCTCATGTGACATTAACCCCTGACCTGGGAAAAGTACATGCAGGGTTGCTTGCACATGTCCAAGCACCATATAGTGAAGAGAACTCTTCAGTTGGCATAGGGCCTTGCATCAGTGCAACAGAGGGCCCTGTGATTGGGCTGAGAGATGGATTCATTGACCTGTTCTTCTGTGTCTGTGGCCATATAGACATACAGGATGCAGATGGACCTGCACTTCCACAGTCCATGAGACAGCCCCATTAATTCTTGACATCTGTTGATGTACTTCTGTAGGCAGAATGAGTCTTCCTTTGGTGCATGGCCCAAAGGGTCCTGCTCATCTGCATCTGTTCATGCAGGTCCCTTATGGTCCTGAATGAATGAGGATACAATTCCAATATCTCAAACAGAAAGGAAATTATTTGGTAAAAACTGTATTAATGCTCCAGTTAGGATTCATGTTAATACCACAAAAGCAGGGAAATGCATCATTAGCGTATCCAATCCTAACTCCCCAACCCTACCCCCATGACCAGTAAAAAGGAAAAAAACAATTATGGTTTTGGGTCTCTGTAGTCTTAGAGGATCACTGGTAGGGTCTTTCTTGGGGTTGTCAACAATAATGCCCACCCCCTCCCCTTAGAAAACAAGGTCAGAATTGATCTCTTTATTTTACGCAGGGCCAATATGGCCCTACATGAAACAGCTACAACAGATTCTGTTGACAACATGTGGAGAGGCATACTTCTCTACCTTTGAAAGGTGTGTCAGTATAAGTTAAGAGCTGTGCTTTGTGTATTTTGGAGGAAGTTATAGGCTGGGATGGGGTGAGCATTAGGGTTTACAACCCCAAGGAGAACCCCACTACTGATTCACAAACACTTCAGAGATCCCAAACCTTAATGTGGTTGGGGGGATAGGGTTGAAACCCCTAACAGCACATTTCCCTGCTTTTGTGGTATTAATGTGAACCCTAACTGGTGTATTAACCCAGTTTTTTGCAAAGAATATATAATAAAAATAGATCTATATATCTTCTTTGCCAAAATAAATGCATTAATGCACCAGTTTGTGTTCAGTTTAATGCAACAAAAGTAGGGAAATGTAGCATTAGGGCTTCCAACCAGAACTCCCCACTCCCGACTTCCCAAAGCAGCAAAAGGACACCACACAAGCAACCAGAGACAGCCAACATCCAGTATGACAACAACAAACAGATGTTTCAGATTACACAAATGCAGTAGCTCTAATGTGCTACCTTCATGGATTTGTATCTGCAAAATGCATTCCACAAGACATACACACTCCCTTGTCACTGCAAATACAAATTCACAATATTCAAA
This sequence comes from Neoceratodus forsteri, assembly GCA_016271365.2. NCBI lineage: Eukaryota > Metazoa > Chordata > Ceratodontiformes > Ceratodontidae > Neoceratodus > Neoceratodus forsteri. The sequence goes on along the minus strand of CM057458.1, from coordinate 1,108,413,904 downwards.
TAACAATACTGCTTCTATACGTAGAAGCACAGGTTCACACGTCCACAGATTCAAATCCACGATATCCAAATTGCAAGAGTTCTTTTGTCTACAGAAGCACACACCCCTATGGAGGGAATGCTTCTGGAGTCTCAGGTACTCATGCACATTGAAGACATACATGCACTTGATGGGCCTGTGCTCCTGCAGCAACAGGTGTAAGACATATGCACTGACCTCTGGCTGCAGAAGTATAGGACATACACACCAACTTCTGGCTTCAGAAGGGCAGACCCCTGTGGGGTCTTCAGTGATGCGGATGTAAGTCCTGTCACAATGTGAGTATAATGGTTTCAGCTGCAGATCTAGAAATTGTTTTTCAGTTACACAGATGCATATAGAAAATTCTACAATAATTGATCATGCTCTCTAGCAAAGTAGCATGTACAGCATGCATGAGTACAGTTCAGTTGGCAATGTAGTAACTTGCAGTAAATTACATCACAAAATTCTGTAGTAAAAATGGGAATAATTGCCATTAAGGTACAGTGTTCCCTGCAGCATACTGCAGCATTTTTGAGATGCACTGCAGCATTACTGTGCTGCATCCTGGGTGGTGATGCTGCACCTCTGGCTGCAGAGGTGCAGGCCTGATGGGACCGTCTGTCTACAGTAGGGCAGGCCACCATAGGGCTTGAGCTTCTGTAGTTCCACTTACTCATGTACACAGTATGACATACACACATGGGTGTGGCTGCATAAGTACAGTCCCCTATGAGGCCTGTGTGTATAAAGTCACTGATACAAATCTATGAAGGTAGCACATTTGTGCTACTGCATTTTTATCATTTGGAAACATATGTATGTTGTTTGTTTTATGTGATGATGGCTGTCTGTAGTTAGAGCAGTATCACAGTGTATGATTTTCACCACAGTGTGGGTGGTAATTCTGGGTCTGCATAATATTACCCCCAATTTAAAGGGGAGCAACCATGAAGTGCAAGCTTCCTCTAGATTAGTTCAGCAATGTCCACCAGTTTCTGTGCAGTACGTCAATGCATGCATACAGTATACAACAGGAGAAGGGCACTAAATTCTCCTGAGGAGAAATGTTGAGTATGAAGGAGGGGTCCCATGGTGTCCTGCCTTGGCTAAATTAAAAACTTTTTTTTCAACAAATCACTATTTTACAGGGTACTGTTGCCTCAGAAGGGGTAAATACCTTTGTTATTGTTGCAGCATTGACTTTGCAGACAGCCCTATAATTGGAGGGAGTGGCTTTTTGTCTTGTATCAGTGCACATGCATAGCACAGTGCATTACTGGGTAGAAAGAGTCCTTTAAAAGGTAAGACTTCAAGTCTCTCAAACATGATACTTATGCAATAAACCATGTCAGGGTGTGGGTTGTGCCAGGATTTACTTATGCCTGGTGTGGTTTGGTCATGAGACTGCAGGCAAAGTGACCAAATCCCCATCAGAAGTGGGTAAAGCCAACCATAACCCACACCCTGGAGTGATTTATTGCAATTATACAATGGGTAGAATTCAAAGACTTTTTTTAAAAGATTGAAATCATTTTAGTTAAAAAGAAACTGATTTTTTAAATGATTTGTTGTGAATATCCTTCCTCTGTATGTTAAATAGTTCCCTCTTGCTAAGTAGAATATTCTGTATACGAGACACACACATACACACATGCACACACACACATGCACACACACACACACACACACACACCCATACCTCCACCTCTGCTTGCAGTCCCCCCATACATACCACTACCTCCATGATGTCTATTTTCTACAATGGTTATTTGTGTTCCCCCCAACATAAACACAGAGAGAGATAACATGTGTGGCAGCTGAGAGGAGCAGCTGGCAGTCTGACAGAGTGACAGTTTACTACACGAGAGAGTGAGTGAGCAGTATTGTTCCTACAGCTCAACTGGGAGCTGTTTTTTTTATTTATTTATTTAGTTTTTGTTGACCGGGTAAGTGCACTAGACAAATCCTGCCTATTTTCAGGCATGACCCGGGGAAAGGAGATGCAGATGAATGCCAACTGATCTTGAACCAGATTAAGCTGTTGCTGGTATTTTTAGTGAATGAGGGAATTAAGATTTCAATTTTTGTAATGGGCTGGGAGATCATGGTAGTCCTATAATGGGACAGGCGAGCTAGTGGCATCATAACAGGACAGGAGGAAATCAGTGTTACAGGAGCCTGCAGTGACTGCCACAGAAGCTGGTGGGAGTGAGTGTTACAGGAGTCTGCAGTTAGCAATCTTGTGGGGAACGCAAGATGGACTCAAGAGAAAGCTGTAGTCTGACTTTGGCCTGCATTCTGTTTGGGAGGTACAGCATATTTTTTGCAGAATAAGAAGTGCAGTTCATTTATTTTACAAGAAAAAAAGGTTTTTCAGTGTTTATAGTGAGGTTGGGGACTGCTGGGGTCTATCTCTTCAAAAGAGACTACATGTTCGAAAGTCACACTTTCACGCCTGGGTTTAGCAGAGAATCTAACATGGCAGCTTCATCGTTTTCTTTTTCAGGGGTCAGATTGATTTCTCAGAATGTGTATTCCAGATGCATCTGACTGGCACCTTTTGTGTGGGTTATTGTAGGATTTACCGCACCAGAAATATACCAGTCAGCCAATCAGAATCTCAGATTCTCAGACTCCATTGTATGATATGGGACATCTCTGATCTCCTGCCTTGGCCATGGAGTTTGCAGTTTTAATAAGAGAGGCTCCTGCAAGCTGGGCATAAGACTGGGTGACAGAAAGTCAGGAGGAAGTAGCACAGCCTCCACATGAGTGATATGGTGGTCAGAGGGCAATACTGTTATAAAGAGAAAGTTTACAGTAAAGTGATGAGATGTTCCTATGACTAGAGGTAGATGAAAAAGAGTAACAGAATGAGGTTAGAACCATTTAGCGCTGTGCATAAATAAAATTCCACCAGCGGAATTATGAAGAAACTCAGGAATTCATCGCTATTAAATTTTCAAATGCACATTGGCAACTTTTGTGAAATAGAAAGGAATAGAATGGTGGGACGAATATATGAACTGTGCATTAATGTATTAAATTGCATAAAAACATTCCACAGAACTGATCATTGGACAGCAAAATGTTTGCATATTGCAAAATAGAATTACAGAGAACTGTCATTCCACAGTGTATCTGTATCATTCCACAATTCAGCCAGAAAATTTGGTGGAACAGAATTCAGTTTCCGCCCAGCACCAGAACCTTGAGGTACATCACTGATAAAGGAAAAAGGCACAGAGGAGAAGCCACCACTAGGGACAAAGAATGATTGGTTCAATAGCTGTAACCAGAAACAAGACTAGAGGTAGTCAGAAGCCTCCCCACAGTGATGAAGCAATTCTGGAGAATGATGTGGTTGACAACAAGAATAGCAGGACAAAGTTAATGAGAAATGCAGCAGAGAAAAATCCACTCAACTCATTTGCAGCCCTAACAGCTATCTATCAAATGGAGTTGTATTCTTGCTATTTGGCTTATGGCCCTCACATCTTCCTGCCAAGTGTGTTTGCAGTGTCATAGAATTCAATAATATTTACAATTAAAATGTTATCCAGAATTTATGTCTAACTAACTGACCCGCAGTTTCCTTGATCTCATTTTACCCAGTTCTTGAATGGCATGAGGTAAGAGAGAGGTGCTTAGCTTTCAAGGTCTCTACGTACTTTCATCCTGTGATGAGAGACTATCAGAGATCATGTGAAAGAAAGACTAGCCATGCCTTACTTAAAGCTGACTCATAATTCCACTGTAATGTTACTGCAACAAAACAACTATCAAATTGGCCATCTCCTCAAAAAAATACACTTACTATAGCTTCAATGTAGTATTTTTAAACACAGTGTGATTTTTGGAAGTTTCTATGTACCAACAGCATAGCTCTTAGCACCTCTTATGGTCATGCATAATCTTTTGTGCATTTAGTCAAGTTTAAGGTTATATTCAGTATGAGTGATTTGGCTGCATGATGTCACTGATGATGCCAGTGATAGGGCTTTTAGGTCTAGCCATAGGGTTTCAGATAATCACAATCCTTGGTTTGATCCCAGGTATCCCACTTTGTTTTCTTTCTCTCTACAGCCATTATTACATGAGATAAATTGTTAGATGTTATTGCTGATGTAGTGAATGGTCTCAGCAGATCTAAATAGCAGATATTTATATAATTTAACTTAGTTCTACAGTCTGTTGTAGTAATTTAAATTTGCACCAGCTAAGGATTATCCAGGTTTGAATACAATTCTACTCACCTGTTTTGCAGGTTGTGACATAACCTCTCCATCATAGGTACCACAGCTCACTTACCTGTGGCATACTGAATGTGTGTTTGTTTACCAGGTAAAGGAGCACTGGTTCAAATTCTTGCAGGGACCCCATTTTTATTGTAAGATGGAAACTCACTTGAGTGTTGATTCATGGCGGTGTGGTAAAGGATCAGTGGTTCAAATTCTTGGAGGGACTCCATTTTTATTGTAAGATGGAAACTCACTTGAGTGATGATTCATGGTGGTGTAGAACTGGAATAGTAAATTATATGAGAAATAAATTTAGCTAAGAGCAACAATTTGTGAAGGTAAATTGCTTGCTAAGATTAGAGCCTGAGTCACCTGTTTTGCAGGCTGTGACATAACTTCTGTGTCATAGGAAATGCAACTCTATTAGCTGCAGTTCAGTAACACACTGCATGTGTTTTCACTTAGCAGGCAAAGAATCAGTGGTTTAAATTCAGGTAGCCATAGTATGAATCCTGAAAGGGCTTTAAACATTTTTCTAAGATGGAAACTAACTTGAACAGCAATTCATGGTGGTTTATAGTGGGATAGTAAATTATATGAGAAGTACATTTGCTGTAAAGATAAATCACCTGCTAGGATTAAATCCTTAGTTTCTTGTGTTGCAGGTGTGACATAAGCTCTACATCACAGGAACCACAACTAACCTGCAGTTCAGTGTGCTTAGTAAATAAAGAATCAGTAGCTCACATCTGGGAAGGGACTTACATTTTTTTCTTTTTTTTTTGTAAAATGCAAACTCATTTCAGTGGTAATTCATGGTGGTGTTGAGTTAAAATAGTAAATTATACAAATACATTCAGCGATGAATAACAATTTGTGAAGGTAAATCACCTGGTGGAATTAGATGCTTGGTCACCTGTTTTGCAGGTTATGATATAATCTCTACATAATAGGAACTGCAAATCATTTTCTGCAGCTTAGGTGCATACTGAATGTATGTGTTCCCTTAGCAGGGATCAGTGGTTCAAATCTAACAAGAAACATAAACTTTTTTTAAGATGGAAACTCAATTGAGTGGTGATTCACGGTGAGGCTGAGTTATAATAGTAAATGAACAAGTATCATTTGAGGAGGTAAATTGTCTGCTGGGAATAGCTCCCCAATCACCTGTGTTTGCAGGTTGCAACAACCTCTACACCATAGGAAATGCAAGTTACCTACGTGCAGCTCAGTGCTACACTGAATGTGTGCTGGTTATCAGGCAAAATGTCTCTGCTTTACATTCAGGCAGACAAAGTCTGAATTCAGGCAGGGACTTAAACACTTTTTTACCACTTGTTGTGTAAGATGAAAACTCAGTTGTGTAACAATTCTTGGGGGTGTGGAGTGGAATAATACATTATATGAGAAGTAAATTTTGTTAAGAATAATAATCTGTAAAGGTAATTCCATTTTCTATCACACAAGTGTAATGTGCAGATTTATGGACCACATACAAACAGAGGAGGGAAAGAAATAAAGGAATTTTCAATCAGAAGGGTGTGGTGTGCACATTTATGGAATGCATACTATACAAACAGATGAGAAAAATAAATAAGTGCCTCAGCTGGACTTGAACCCAGGACACATGGTATACCATTGTAGTAATGCTACCAGCTGTGCCACCAAGGCAACTGGAAACTGGCCAATTCTCCAATTCATAGCCTGGTGCTAAACAGATAATTACCTTTTAAATCAGAAGAGTGCAGTGTTCACATTTCTGGAACACGTACAAACAGAAGAGACTAAGACTTAAGTGCCTCAGCTGGGACTTGAACCCAGACCATCCAGAACACCATTCTATTTGTGCTACCATGTGCACCACCATGAAAACTGAAAACTGGGGCATCCTGGAGTACATTATTCTTTCTCACGTATACAGCCTGGTGCTGCACAGATAATTACATTTTCAATCAAATGAGTGTGATGTGCATATTTATGTAACACATACAACCAGAAGAGAGAATGAAGCAAGTGCCTCTGCTGGGACTTGAACCTAGGCCACCCATAATACCATTCTGGATGTGCTACTGTGTACACCACCATGGAAACTGGAAACTGGGCCATCCCAGAACACATTACTCTTTCTATGTTGCAAAACCTGATGATACACAGATACTTACATTTTCAATCTCAAGAGTGTAATGTGCACATTTATGAAACACATACAAACAGCAGAGAGAAAGGAATGAGTGCCTCAGCTGTGAAGGTAATTCGACTCCTGGGATTAGATCCCCAGTTACCTGTTTTGCAGATGTGACATAAGCCCTACATAAGAGAAACTGCAAGTCACTTACCTGCAGTTCAGTGGCACACAGAACGTGTGTTCCCTTAGCATGGAATGGACCAGTAGTACAGATGAGAGCAGAGACTCAATCATTTTTTCACATTTTTTTAAAAGATGGAACTTCACTTGAGAAGCAATTCATGGTGGTATGGCGTTGAACAGTAAAATATATGAGGATTAATCTGAGCTAAGAACATCCATTTTGTGAAGGTAAATCATCTGCTGGAATTTGATACCCAGCTGCCTGTTTTGCAGGTTGTTAAATTACCTCTACATTATAGAAAATGTGACTCACGTACCTGCAGCTCAGAACTGAATGTGTGTCTTTTTCCAGCAGGCAAAGAATCAGTAATTTAAAAACAGGTAGACACAGTTTAAATTTGAGCAGGGACTTAAATATTTTTTTTTTATGTGCAAATTCACTTGAGTGATTATTCATAGTAGTGTGGAGTTGGAATAGTAAATTATATGAGAAATAAATGTCCTGTAGCTAAGAACAACAATTTGTAAAGGTAAATCACCTGCTAGGATTAAATCTGCAGTTGCATATTTTACACATTGTTACATAACTTCTACAGTATATAAACCGTAACCTGCTTAAGTGTAGCTTAGTGACGAGCTGAATGTGTGTTTGCTTGCCAGGCAAAGGATCAGCATTTCATATCCTGGCAGGAACTTAAACATCTGTTTTTATATGTTATTTTTTTTAACAGAAACTTATCTGAGTGGCACCTGATGATGGTGTGGAGTAGGAATACTACTATAAATTATATGAGAAGAAAATGTATCTAAGAACAATTAGTGAAGGAAAATTTCCTGTTGTGATTAGATCCCTATTTGACTGTTATGCAGGTTGTAACACACCTCTACCCATAGGAACTGCAACTCACATACCTGCAGCTCAGTGTCAGGTTTAATGTGTATTTGCTGAGTAGGTAAAGAATCAATAGTTCAAATCCTGGTAGGGACTTAAACATTTTTTCTCCAAATTGATTTTAAGATGCAACTCACTTTAATGGCAATTCAGAGTTGTGTGGAGTGAAATAGTAAATTATATGAGAAGTAAATTTAGCTAAGAGCAACAGTTTGTGAAGGCCAGTTGCATGCTGGGATTTGATCACCATTCACCTGTTTTGCAGGTTGTGACTTAACCCTTAGGCTGCCGACAAAATTAGAATGCATAGGAATTCTGGACTGATATATCAGTCTGAAGCCCTGCAAGGGTTAATATCTACACCACAGGAACTGCAATTCTCTCACCTACAGCTCAGTGGCACACTGAACGTGTATTCATTTAACAAGCCAAGGATCAGTGATTTGCAGCCATGTGCAGTATACTGGATTGTAACACATAATTATGTCTCACTTTACAGCCCTTATTTGACACCTTTAGTACCATTGGTACTTTGATTATATTGTGCAGCAATGCTATAAAAAAAGCTTTGAGTCACTGAATGATCGAGAATTATTTTAAATTTGACAATTGTTGCCACATTCTTGCAAATTAGAATGCTTAACAACTATGTTTGCTTTGTTGATAACAGCCTACAGACAATGATATCATTCAAATCATTCTATGTGGGCAAAGTAATAGGGCTTGAATAGATTATTCTGAGATATGCTCTCTAAAGGCTATAATATGATTAAAATGTGAAGTACTAACACTGTTACACTGTAAATGTCAACTGATTGTATCAGCAGTTATATCAGTAGCATACTGTAGGTTTTAAATTTGTTTTGGAGAGGATAGAGGCAACACATTTGGTGACTCAACATTGGTGTACTGTAATTGCCTCCTAATAAGAGTATTACAGTAGCACATTATTCATCTTTTTTTTTTACTTATGCAGGTGGTTATATTTTTTTAGTACAAGCGTGTTATTAAGTGGATAGAACAAACCATAGGTCACAGATATTTTTGTGTAAGTATAAGCAAATTACTTGATATGTATACTTTGTTTAAAGAAAGCCAATAGTTTTTTTTTGTTTGTTTTTGTTTTGAATTAAAATGCTCTAGAACTATGACAAGATGAATCATGTGATCTGTGGCCAGGAACAGTAGCCAGTGACATTATTTAATGGAACATTACTGTTTTTAGAAGATGAGGTTGTATTCATCTGATCTGAGAGAAATAAAAAGCATGCAGTTTTAAATTAAGCAGTCTGAGGCCCAGTCCTCAGATGTTCAGCTTGCTATGGAGAGCTGTACAAACTAAATCTTTTTCAGAATATACATGGCACAATGTCATGCCATGACTTTGTTGCTTTTTAGAGCAAACAAGCATTCTGCCCAGAATTCTTTCCTTTCCTTTCCTAGCCCAATGATGCTAACTATGCCCTAGTGATCCTGTGGTACCCCTCTTCATTTAGAAGTATTCTTCCTCTGGTGGTCAAGCAAAATCCCTACCCACTCCCCCTGATTCCCAGATTACTGCTGTTCCAATGGTTGCCCTTCATAGCCACTGCATCACACCTGATGGTCTGGTGATCCTTATCAAATGTGGCCCAAATACCTGACTTATGTATAAAATAACAGTACTGTAACTCCAGTTATTGCCTGCTTTTAATAGGCAGAAGCCAAGTGGAGGCACAGGTGGCTTTGACAGGGGCCTGTGAAGGCTGCGATGTGTTTGGGAATGACACTGTGAGCTATTTGCATAGCAGACACTCCTCCTTTTCAGATCACCTACAAATCCTTTTGCATGGACTCGGGAATGTATTTGGACCTCATTGAGCATGACAGAGCAGGAATGTAATCTCAATACTAGTGCTATGTGGTCACACTGTTGTCCCTTTTGAGAGCATGACTTATTAGCTCATTAGACCTTCTCAGAGGAATGCTGGTGTCATAGAGGTATAGGTCAGGAAGAATAGGCAAACCAGGAAAAATTATAAAATGTACAAGTGTGGCAAGATAGACCTGGCCAGCCAGATGGGCAGATGTGTGGTGTTATATTCTGTAATTCTATTGTATATGTACATGCACAAGAAAATGCCAGTGTTAATTTAAGGCATTGGGAAAAGCCTAGATTTTTTTTAAAGGGGTGACCTTTTGACTTGAAAGCAACCTGCTTGCCATGAAAGGAGATTTTCATTCCCAGGTTCATTTGACAGAGATGTGCCAAAAGCCATTTACCTGCCATAAACATGCACTACAGAAGCAGATTTCATGTAAACTCAGGAACTATTAAAACTACATCATATTTTATGAGGGAACAGGATATATTTGCCAGGAAAGACCATTCTAGCAGTATTGTGTGAAATTCATTTCCAGTGTGCTGTTGTCAGAACCTGAGATTTCAAAGAGGTTAATTCTGAACTGTCATAAACCATGCTGTGGGTCACTGGTGGGAAAGTAAATTGGTTTCCTTATATTGTATCTGAAAAGCTGACGATGCTGCATTTTTCAGAAGGATATTTAAACTCTCAGCACAGTCACTCAGTGTCATTCTGGTTGTGGATGTTCTTCTGACACAACAGACCAGCTGTCAAGCTGCTACACAGAAAAAGGACTTTGAACATTTTCATCTTAAAGGTAGAGATGCACTTAAACAATTTTAAGGCATTTATACTGTATATTTTCCTAATTTGTTTCCATATTCTAACCTTTTAGTTGTACTGCACTTATTTAAAGAGCTGGTGACATGTTCAGGTGAACTTTAACAAAACCTAATATTTAGACACAGTCCAGCTTGTATTTCCCATTAGTTCTGTCTTTCCCCTCCCCAGTATTTATTATTGAGGCCATTCGCATGAAAACAGGATATTTGCTCCTGAAAAGTTCATCTATTCCTGCTGCTTTCTCCCTATCTGAAGTCATAGAGCACTGCTTGTGACCTCACAATTACTCCCTCAGCAACAGACTGTGATTTCACAACAGAGGACTATGACTTGGAGTAGGGAGTAAGCTATAGAGATAGATGAACTCAAAATAAACTCTAAGGGATAACAATCATAAATTCATACAGATTTCCTTAGTAATAAATTATAGAGAGGGGAAATATATAAAATATAAATGGAATACAAGCAGAATTATACCTATTTATGATGTTTTTTAAAGTTATCATTGAGGCATCAGTAGCTCATTAGATATTTTTTTTGTTTAACTTTTGTTTCCTAAAGAAATTCTGCCTGCATGAGAGTTTGTATATTGTTTGTGTGACTGTAGAAGATTTATTAAAAATCTGTGACAACTGCTACTTACTTAGAAGGGTCACACATAGTAACCAAATTTAAAGGGTCTGTGGGGACAATCCAGACAGATTTTGGGAGAATACCAGAGTGTAATATGAGTCTGCTTGGTGTGTGTGGACTGGGCTATTGCATGTCCTGTAGGGCAAAGACCAAATCAGGTGGTGCCTGCTACCCTGAAGAAAATGTAACACTTGGGCCTTCCTCCTGTGTGTAATAGCCATGAAAACAGGTTCATATTTGGCTACAAGACTCGTGACTGGTGTTGTGCCCTGGTTCAAAGTATAGAGAGATTCTCTGGGACCTGGTAGCATGTGCTCAGTTATAAACCCAGTGCACACTCTGGAAGGACATGAGGAGGGTATCCCTGTTTTCCCTCTCCCTGTCATGGATTGCACATAGGGGTGGACACTGTGAACTCAGTGATCTGACCCTCATGAGTAGGTTCATGATTACAAGTATCATTTTATTATTAACAAAAACAATAAACTAAATAAAATGTACAGGATAGCTCTTCATACAGGCAGCACAAGCAAAAAAACTGTACATATGAGAATCTCACTTTAAAATAGCCATCTCTCTCTGTATCTCAAAACAAAACATATCTCTCTTTTTATAAGATGCCTTTTCCTGGCAGCTTTAATTTTACACTCTGCTGTTGTAGGTTGCATCTCTTGTTTCTCACAAAATGTACCAAAACTTTGTCAGTTTCTTCCTGAGACCAGCCTGAAGAGTACATCCAGTCTCAACAGGTGCAACAAAATAGAACCCTATTTCCCAGAGATGGCTTCCTGCTGACAGTTCTGTTAACAAACTTGTGGAGGTCAAAATACATCTCAAGGTCAACCCCCTGTATTACAGACTGTTTGTAAGAAACTCAAATAGCTTTCTGAAACCATTTCAAAACTATAATTAAATACATTTGCAGACCAGGGTATCCCAATTTCACATAAAGATTTGCATATACAGTATTTTCTTTTAACCACAGAGGAGCAACAGGAGAAAAAGAATAGAAACGGCAAGTAAAGGAATGGAGATGGAGGGGAATGTGGGACCAGCGGAGTTGAAAATTCCTAGGTGCCACAAGAAAATGTTTGATTGCACAATCAGACAGACAAAAGACAGACTAGCAGTTGAATACAAGAGGACAAAATTGATTCTTCTTTTTTAACTTTCTGCATAACAAATGGGACAGGGTATTACCCAACCCTGTCATAGCTGGTTTCAGGTAAGAGCTACCGATGACATCAACTCCAGAACTCAAAACATAGTTCTCTCACCAGCATCCTTATATTACCTTTTTTAAATAAACCTGTAATTGTAGTAAACATTTAAAAAAGAAAGCTGACAATAAGTACTGTAGGTGAAGTGTATATATTGCAAGAATGTGCAGATGCAAGTTACTTAAGTATGTGGTGAGAAGGTGGTTCTGGAATGCAAGGGAAATATGGTACTGGAATGCCAAGTTTGTGTAAAATTTCAGACTACAGCAGGGATGGGATTTTAGAATGCCATTAAGCTATGAACTAGGACACAAAAAGCCAGACTGTCCTAAAAAACAAAACTGAGCAACCTGCAAACAGAGCAGAAACTATCCTAATGAAGGAGGATGAGCAGACAAAGCCTGTGGAGGTAGTGGAGAGGAAACAAGCAACTGAGGTGGTGAAGACAGTCACAGGTCTAAACTTGCTGTATTTGCCTGTGAAATTGGAACATAGATACAAGGTCTGGTGGACACTGAAGCTACTACTGCTATTATAACGAGGCCTGTATTAATGCAGAATAGTGATTCTTGGTAATGGTTTGAGAGGAAGTCAGTGATAGAGTATCCTCAGAAGAATGACCATACAGCCCATGGGGTACACAGAAAAGTCAGCCTCATCATTTGAGTAATGCCTTGGAAAGGAAAAGCAGTTATATTTGATACTGATGTATCTGATACTGTTTAAGGGGAGATCTATTATTGACATGTGAAATTTTACAGGACCCATACTTAATGTTAGAAATGGGTCTGGATTATAAACCAACAACTATGGGGACTAGGGGTCACCCATTACAACTAAAATGTCAAAAATGTAATACTATGAAGAGGAAATATTTCTTCTCACAGAGAGTTGTGAATCCTTGGAAATCTCTGTCATTGGAGGTTGTTATCAATGAGTCAAAAATACTTTCAAAAACAGGCTTGATAAGCTGATGTTTACCAGTATGCATTTATCCTATTATGTGTGAAAGACAGGGGCTCACATGGGTCACAGCCTTATGCTCCTTCTTTCGAACCTTAGTATAAACCTTAATATGTCATTATTGGAACTGACAGTCTTAAACATCTGAAGCTAATCATTGACATAGCTTGTAGGAAAATCAAAAGGTCAGATGATATTGCCGCTGACATGGAGCGGATAGCCACTACTTTTTTTTTTGTAGGGTAATGACAGCTGGAGTCAAGGACTCTGAAGAAGATATACTGTTGGCTTTTCAATGATCTGAGCTAATGGATGATCAGACTAATGATCCTGAAACCAAAGAACTCATGGCGTTATGACAGAGAGGAGAAGAAGCAAAGATGTTGCCAACCAAGTGGAGACTGCTAAATCAGGAGTACCAGTATGATGTACTGGATGGAGTGTTGATGATGCACACAGTTATCTTCGGGGGATGGAGAGTAGTTCTACCACAGAGTTTGAGGAAGAAAGCTATGCAATCATTGCACAACTGTACCATATCTTGTCATATGGGAAGGAAGAAAGAAGACTCTGGAGAGGATCAGAGCAAGATTTTGTTGGCCGGGAATGAGTTAAGATATAATACAGTATGTTCAGTTATATACTACATGCCAAGAGGTGAAGTCAGGTAACCAGGAGTTGATGAGCCAGATGACAGTCAACTATACAAGTGGACTGTAGACTACTATAGCTACAGGCCTAGTTAGATCCTTACCCAAAACCAACAAAGGAAATGAGTATGTATTGATGGGAGTAGACCAACTCACCAAGTGGGTGAAAATGTATTTCCATTGAGAAGACACAGATGGTATTGTAAATAAGATGGAAATGGAAACCTTCTGCAGATGGGGAATGTCAAAAAACATTGTGTTAGATAATGGACCACAGTTTAAATTAGAGCAGTTGGAGCAATTTTGCAGTGCTTGGAGAGACAATTCAATTTATACAACACCCTATCATCTGCAATCTAAATGGACAGAGAGAACAAATCAGAATATAAAGTCATACCTGAGAGCTTGTGTCCATGACAATCAGCAGAGATGGGACCAGTATTTGCCCAGGATGTTAATGGCACTGAGGAGTGTAGTGCAAAAGTCTACAGGATGTAGTCCAGCATTGCTGATGTGTAGAAGAGAAATTATGCTATCAGTAGATAGAGAATAGTCAGGAGAATCAGAAATAGTGGACAATATACAAGAATATACTCAGGGCCAGATATTCAAACTGCGCTATTTTGTGGAGCAAGCCCTTGTGCTGCACAAAATAGTTGCACAGGGGTGTGGCCAGAGTGATATTCAAAGGAGTTGCACCCTTGAGCAACTCCTTTGAATATCACCCCCCAGCCACAGCCACTGGAGCATTCAACGTGCGGTGGCGCAAGTACCATTGTGCCATGCACAAAATCCTGATATTCAAAAGGTGACATGTAAATGGGGCCATAATTCATGCAAGGTGCAGGGGGTGCCATTTGCATCTGATTATGGCCCCATTTGCATGCCATTAGCATGCAGGTGCGCCGATGCCTGAGGACTTGCGCCTGGCACCCTGCCAGGCAGCAGACGTCGGGGACCGATGTCCTCTGCAGCCTGATCGCGGGCAGAAGAGTGTAAAATCCCCACCACTACCCCCCACTGGCCCGATCGTGGGCATAGCTTAAATCCCCCCCCACCAGCCCGATGGCGAGGCGGCAATGTGTCCTCCCAACACATCCCTGGTGGTCCAGTGGACCGATAAGCCTGATCACGGGCTGGAGTAATTAAGCACCCCCGAATATATCCCTGGTGGTCCAGTGGACTGATAAGCCCGATCGCGGGCTGAGTAATGAAACACACCCCGAATATATCCTGGTGTTCGTGGACCGATAAGTCGATCGTGGGATGGAGTAACTAAACACCCCACGAACATAGCCTGGTGCCCAGTGTCCCCACCCACCCACCCACGAGCCCCACCACCCGCTCCCCCTCCAGCAGCGGTGGGCAGCAGCATCCACCTGCCTGCCGCCCGCCGCCTGCCGACTGACTGCCGGTAGAACTGCATGCCCATGGTGCAGAGCAGAGCCAATGGGTGTGCAGCCCATACCGCATAAAGACAGTCCAGTTTTGAATGAACATTCATTCACAAAACTGGACTGTCTTGACGGGTATAGCTGCATGCCCATTGCGCTTGCTCTGCTACCATGGCGAAGCCAACCGGCTGTCAGTCGGTGGCGGCGGCGGTGGTGGCAGGCGGTGGATGCTACCGCCTGCCGGCTGCGGGGAGCAGGGTGGTGGGGCTTCATGGGTGGGTGGGTGGGGGACACTAGGCACCAGGGCTATGTTCGGGGTGTTTATTACCCATCCCGCTGACGGATTATCGGTCCACTGGACCACCAGAGATATGTTCGGGGTGTTTAATTACTTCAGCCCGCGATCGGGCTTATCGCCCACTGGACCACCAGGAATATATTCGGGGAGGGGAGTGTGTTTCATTACTTCAGCCCGCGATCGGGCTTATTGGTCCACTGGACCACCAGGGATGTGTTGAAGGGGGAGACACATTGCTGCCCGCGATCAGGCTGGTGGGGGAGGGTTTAAGCTATGCCCGCGATCGGGCCAGTGGGGGGTGCTGGGAGGATTTTACCTCTTTTGCCCACGATCAGGCTGCGGGAAGGCACAGGGAGTGGGTTGAGGGCCAGCCACAGGTGGCAGCTGCTGTGCTGCACCCTGCAATGCAGCAGCTCACCTGTCGGTGGCCCTCGACTTGAGCAGGCGCAGGTTGGGGGTTGCGCCTGCACAACTCTGCACAGCCCAGCTGAATATCAGGCTGTGCAGTTTATGCATGTTTCCTCCCCCTCCAGTTCAGCATGCATTCATTTGCATTGCGCTGTTGCTCAGCATGTTTTCTGTGCCGCAACTGCCTCCTGCTGAATATCGCAGAATGGAGCAAGTTCGGACTCGTGCAGGCACAACCCTATTGTGCATGGTGCAACCCTTTTGAATATCTGGCCCTCAGACTTTAAGAAGCAGTATGTAGAAATTAGAGCTGTGCAAGATATAAAATTTTGCCTGCAGAATGCTCACGGAATGACCATTCTGATTCCAAAGAATTTCTTGGAATTTTCATGAAACATTTTAAATGTCAGTTATTTCACTATACTTTTACAAGTACATTTCCAAAGAACACCAAATTTGGAATATGGACAGTACCCTATGGCTTACAACAGTGTATCAAATTTCAGAGTAGTGGGTTGAAAGGGCCAGAGTTATGGGTGGCCAACCATTTAATCAGAATTTAATTTTCACTTAATTTGACCACTGCAATTGTGCTCACCTTTGTGAGGCTTCCAACATCTGCACAATCGTGAAGGAGCATACAAAACTGAGAATTAACTCAGTAAGACCTGAAAACTAAACAGAATTGTTTTCTAAATAATAATACTGGACATCAGTAAAACCGTGAGAGCACTCACTTTGCTGGCATATCTACTAGGATTAGTTTTTCCCAAATAGCACTTAACAGCCGACTGCAAAAGTGAACAGCTTGACTTTTTTTTTATCCACTGCACTAAAGACAGAACAGCTTAGTTAACTTAGTGCTGCCATAAATACATACTTTGGGCTATGCCTTTCATTAAAGAAAATGAAAACTCTTTAGGATTTGACTTTCCTTCTTTTAGTATTGTTTTATCTTTACCATGCTACTCCCCAATACGGGGGTGGGGGTGGGGTGGGGAGGCTACAATACACACTACAGGGAAAACAAACAAGGAATACATGGTTGGCCAGTCCATGTAAGACATACGCACATTTACCACAAAAGGACATGCATAAGGGATGAATACAAAAAAGGGAACTCCTCCTAGGCAGACCTACAGTTAAGCAAGGGGTCCTTCCACACTGCTGCAAGTGGTTTACCCCAGAGTTGAAATCTATGATGATAAGCCAGGACAAGATCTTAGAGAAAAACATAAGAACTCAACCCTCCCGGAGGACCTGGTGACCTATAGGACCTTAAGGAACCAGTGCAAACAAGCAGCCAAGGCTACAAAATGGGAGTATGTCATGAGCCTCAAACAGACTGATCTCACTGACTCAAGGTCCTTCTGGTCGCACATCAATGCCATGTTAAAAGGCAGTGGTAAATCACCCCAAGACCCAATAGAATGCAACGGTCAAACACTTAATCATGGCCAGATGACTGCCACTGCCTTTAACAGGCTCTTCACTAACCCTGAAGACTACAAGGCAAGTCTCACTCCCAAAAACCCAAAGCAACTTAGCCCTGAGATACGGAATCCTCCACACCCACATTTTCACTTAAGGCTTGTGCGACCAAAAGAAGTACTTCCCCTTTTAAAGTCCATCAAAGCAAAAGGTTCAGCTGGTCCGGATGGCCTTGATCCTAAACTGCTCAAGGCTACTTTACCAGCCATACCATTATCTGTCACATGGCTCATTAACAGGTCCCTGCTTGAAGGAGCTGTTCCTAACAAATGGTAAGAGGCCTGTGTGGTACTCATGCATAAGGGAGGTCCCAGGGAGCCAATAGGCAATTATAGGCCCATCTCCCTACTATGCATACTAGCCAAAATTCAAGAACAGCTAGTCTATTGCCAAATCCAAGACTGTTTGGAGGCAAACCAGCTTTTGGTGTATACCCAGCATGGATTTAGGCAAAACCACGGGACCGACAGCCCTCATCAAATTCTCCGCTTATGTCCTTGCAGCCTTGGACAAAGGCACCCCAACCGGGGCTGCTTTTATAGACCTGACTAAGGCCTTTGACTTAGTAGAGCATAACTTCCTGATAAACAAACTGAGTAAACTCGGCCTTGATCAGCACTCATTAACCTGGTTCAGTAGCTACCTGACCATTAGCTCCCAACAGGTGAAGTGGAGGTGTGCTACATCTGAACCACTCCCCCTCAAAGAGGGGTACCACAAGGCTCCATACTGTGCCCCCTCCTATTTTCACTGTTCATTAATGATCTGAACAATCACTGTAGAGGCAGCTCTGTGGTCCAGTATGCAGACGACGCAGTTATATACAGAACCTCAAAAAGCACTGCAGACCTGGGACCTCAGCTTCAATTGGACTTTGCAACCCTAGAAAGATGGCTTTCATGAAATAGGCTGGTTCTAAACTCTAAAAAAACAAAAACCATCATGTTTGGGACAAGAATCCTAGGAGAAGATGGAAACCCCCTACTACCCCTGGTCTCCTCATCAGGCACATCAATAGAGGTAGTGAAGTCTTTTAAATACCTGGCCCTGATGCTGGATCAAGGCTTTATACTGAAACCCCACATGGATCAGATGACCAAAATCATATATCAAAAACTTGGTTTACTCTACTGCTTGAATGCCCACTTGATCCCAGGTACCAGGATTACCATAGCTAACAACATCCTCCTCCCAACCTTGTCCTATGCCGCTTCTGTAATGCAGGGAATTGCAAAACAGGAGCACAGTAGGATGCAAATGCTATATAATAAGATTGCTCATTTTACCACAATGTCACACCCGAGGTGACATCACTGCGAATCACTGGCCTCCCTAAACTGGCCATCTCTTAGCCACCATCTGCAGTACCCCCTACTATGCAACGCATTAAAACTCATCAACAACTACCTCCAAGATAGCCTAGTAAGCCTGCTGGTTCCAAAGCACTCAGACAGCTCTGCACCACTGGGAGAAATCTCCTGGAAGAGCCTAGGGTAAGGACCATGGCAGGTAGCAAATCCTTTGCTTATGCAGCATCTGCACTGTGGAATAAGCTCCCTGTACACCTCCAGGATGCTACCTCCCTGGGAACCTTCCATAAAGGGCTCCATGAGCACCTTCTAGATAAAAGCACATGTTCTTTCACCTGAGCACAGTACTACAAAGTTTAAATCCTAGCCTACCGTGGCTCTATCAGTCCTGTAGAAACCTCCTCAATCCTTGAGCTGCAAGTGCACTGTCAATTGTCCTGTTCTGTACTAATTCCACCCCCTGTTAAAGGTCTAGCCTGTCCTAATGTGATTGTACATGGAATTTGTCTTGATGAATGTCTGATTCCTGCTGTGTACTGACATGATTGTAATCAGATATGATCTGCTCACTTATGTACTGTATATGCAAAATGCTCTTACTTTGTGTAACTAATTCTGGTTCACCCCTGAAAAAGGGACCTTCAGGGCTCAGTGGGTCTACCTGGTTATCAAAACTGAAATAAATAAATAAAACAAGACCTGTCACTTCAAAAGAAGTTTTCCATCTTGACCTGGGACCACCAGGATACCCTTATCAGTGTACCAAAGGGAGCACATTGGCCTGTGGGTATACAGGAGGTCATGCCAATAACCTGGCCTATTGATATGCCCTCTAAAGCAGTGGCCAACCATTTACTCCTCAGTCCAGGCCTGCAACAAACTTCAGTCCATGTGTTGCACTTCCCACACACCCTTAAGCTTAACCCTCCTATAGAACAACCCAGTTTGCATATGTGGTGTGTCATTCCACTAAAGCCTTTGGGAGTCATTGGGTGTTTGGATTCTAGGTGTCCTTTTCCAAATGGCACTCATATTGTGGACACGTTTGCAAATCTGCAGTCTCATTTCTCCTTTCCCCAAATAGATTTCTGAATGCACCTGCAGCTTTGGAGCTTGGCATTGTCTCCCACTAAGAGTAACCCCTCCCAACACAGGTCCTTCTTCTTTCCACTGTTTAAATGGATGAGATCTGCTAAGGGCAAGGTAGGATTGATTTATGGGGCTCTGAGAGATAGCATGCCATACCCACAGTGAAAACTAAACACAAGTGAGAAATAGCCCTGATTTGCTCCATCTCTAACCAGAAGAGGTAACAGTTCTGGAGGGTAAACAGAAGGGTCTGTCCGGATAGCAGCAGCCTACTTATACAAAATAAGGTACTCCATCACTGGAACTGCACTCCAATGCAGTTAATATTCATGGGACTCTTCCCCCACAATATGTGTTAGAGTTGCAACATTGGCCTGGGTGGCCTTTATCATACCCTGTTGGTGTGCATATGACTTTAGGAATTTTGGAAAAGTATAGTACATACATGTTCTTAGGTCCTGGGGCTGGAAGTCCCCATCTCACCCAGACTCTTTCTCCTTGGAATATCCCTCAATATCCTCATTCAGGGGGCAAAGCTTGCAGAGCTTAGTTGCTATCAGCATGGAGGTCAACCAAATACTTCTTCGCTGCTGGCATACCATGAAAGCTCCCACATTCATGGAATGGATGACAGCAGTTGCACATTTGACCCATTTTACAAGGCTCTTCCAGTGCGTAAGAGGTACTTTGTCAATGTATTAGAAAATGTGGTCCCCCTCCCTGTCTTCCCCCAATGCTCTTTGGAGCCCAACTTTCAAATACAAGACCCATAGTTTGCCTGGTAGTGCTGAGGGTTGAGGCACTGGACTCCACACCACGTGCCATGCCAGTAACCCGGGTTTGGGAATGGACTCAGGTTATCAGGGGTTGGCAGGAGAAGGGAGAGGACTGAACATCCCAAGACAGCTCTCCTCTCTCTGGGGTGGGCATGGGGCTCATATCATTCTGCAGTGGCATCTGGTGGCTGTCCAGAGCACTGCAAGCTGTGGTGCACAGAAGAGGGTTGGAGCATGACAGACATTGACACACAAGTGTGCCGTATGTCATTCCATGCCAACTCTAGGGATAAACATTAAGGTGGAAAATAGCGGGGCAGTCATGGCAGCTGATGGCTGTGCACTGCACCCCCTGGACCTGAAAGGCACACCCCCAGGTATTGGTCCCGGATCCCTGAGGCGTGGGGATACTGAGTGTGCCAGCCTGTATAGGAGAATGTGTCGCTGGCTGGACCGGGTCCGGAGGTGCAGGTGCTGGTGGATGGATGACCAGCCATGCCTGTGCTGCAGGAGAAGACAGAAAATATGATGTGATAAAAAAAAAAAATACAAGACCCATGGCAACTACCCTGATTACTACATAACGTTATTGTGTCATCACTTTCCCTACCCTTTGCTTGATCTGATCATCGTTTGTTCTTTATTGGTGCTGCAGGGACTTCTCTTATCTCTGGTGTTCTGTGATCATTATTGTCTTGATGATGCTAGCTTATCCATAATCCAATGATTATTCTGTATTTGTATGTGTCCTCTGTTTGGTAAAAGTTAAAAAGTGTTCAAGAAAGATGATTAACAGAAAAATAAAAAAGAAGACTACTTTGTTCTAATATCCATGTAAACTTAATTCTCAAACTTATATTTTGTATTTGTGTAACCGACTGTTGTAACTTATTGTTGTACTCTCTCTATTTCCCCGTCCCATGAGAACCCATCTAAACTGAGCTATTTCAGCTCAACATGTCTTTCCTGGTAAATCTTTGGAAATAGACAAACAAGCACATTATCTGTTGCTCTCCAACTCCTGCAGTATTTTTCATTTTCAAATTTCCTAAAGTGGATTTTACTTGCAGCTACTGGTGCTACTCATCTCTTAGCAGCTTTGACCTGAGCTTTCCAGTTCTCCCTTCAGTGTTTCTGCTGTGCCGTGATTACATGGATATACTAGAACAGAGAAGAGCTTTTTCCCTGATGAATCCCTTGTTTGGGCAAATGTGTGGATTTATGAAAATGGCCCCTGTGGTTATATATTCATAATAAAGGGATATTGAAGAAGTGTAAACATTAGTGTGTGGCTGATTTGCATATGAGGAAAAGCTCAGCTGTGTATCAATAATTTTAAAGATCAGTGGGTTAAATGTTGCTAGACTGCACACATTGCACTCTCGAATAACAGAGCCAAGTTTCTAAAAACAAAACTCTTCGTGTGGCGTAGAGTGCCTGCAATGCTGCATAAGCTCAAATTACTACCACATGACAGCTGTTGGAGGTGTGGCACTCTAGAAGCACACTTGATCCACATTTTCAGGTACTGACCAACAGTTGCAGCCAAAAACATAGTCAGATATTTCCTGAAATGTATGTGATATCTCTGTGCCTGCTTGTAGTCCACGAAATGGCCAGGTGAAGGAGACTCTTTTTAAAAATACCATGAAATATCTGGAGATATCTGGATATATCTGTCCTTGTCTCTGGATGCATGTATAGTTTGTCCCTTGACCAGGCCACGGACCCCTCAATTTCTGGAACCTAAACAGTTTTTCAGAAATCCTCGGTACTGCAAGGGATCCAGCGTGCCTTGACCAGGCCATGAACCCCTCAATTTCTGGAACCTAAACAGTTTTTCAGAAATCCTCTGTACTGCAAGGGATCCAGCGTGCCTTAACCAGGCCACAGACCCCTCAATTTCTGGAACCTAAACAGTTTTTCAGAAATCCTCTGTAATGCAAGGTACTAGCCCTGACTTTTGGATTTGGTACCAGTGGAAGCTGATTTCCAAGTGGCCCACACTATCTCTTGCTGAGCACACCTCTAACTACTGTATCTCCCTCTGTGTCTCTAGTTGAGTTTATGTGCTAGGGTTTAATAATTTGTTTAATCCTTACAGTCATTTTAAGTTCTGAGTTGATATTAGAAGTGAATTTAGAGCCTTGACTGTGTAAATCCTTCTTTTGCTCTCTGCCCTGCAACTTCTCTCCTCTCTCCTCCTCCCCCACACCGTCTGCTTTGCTCTCTGAACCTGCCCACTTATATTATTCTCTTTGTTCTGATGTGACAAGCTGACTTCTCCAGCCTTTAAAAATCCTGTTTTTCTACTTTATTTCACGGATCCAGCGTGCCTTGACCAGGCCACGGACCCCTCATTTTCTGGAACCTAAACAGTTTTTCAGAAATCCTCTGTACTGCAAGGTACTAGCCCTGACTTTTGGATTTGGTACCAGTGGAAGCTAATTTCCAAGTGGCCCACACTGACTCCTGCTGAACACACCTCTAACTACTGTTGACTTTTCCTTTAGCAGATTATATCCTCTCACCACTAGAGGGCTATATCTCTCTCTCTTTATCTAGTACGTAAGCCATGTGGGCTATCTCTGCCTTTCTCTCGCCTCTTCTCCTCCTCCTCCTTGCCCTGGCCCCCCTCTTCTCTATCCCTGGTCCTAGCCACCCCACCCCACCCCACCCCCGCCACCCTCTACTCTGGTTTCCACTGCTACTCCAAGGAAACTCTCCACTTCCACTCGAGACTTGTGCTTGGTGCACCGTTTGGATATTCCTGGTTACTTAACCCGACCACTACTCTCAACAAGTGTGGCCACCTCTCTACACTATACCACCTTGCAGTCCATATGGGACACCGCCTGGAACCTTGCAACTTCTACTCCAGGAAACAACAATCAAAACTATCTCTCAAAGAGCTGCGACTCTGCTCCTTAAAACTCCTACTCCTCCTCCTCCTTCTCATCTCAGGCAGCGTCCATCCCAGTCCTGGCCCTAGAAGCTCAGGCCACACACAAACTCCTGGTGTCCTTATCCTTGCAACCATTAATATCTGCAGCCTACTACCAAAGCTGGATGCACTCCAAGCCTTCATATGCAAACACAACCCTGACATCCTTGCAGTGGTGGAAACTTGGCTGACACCTAAAGTTCCTGACTCAGCAGTAACAATACAGGGCTACAATGTTCACAGGCTGGACCAGATATCCAAAAAAGGCTTTGGTTGTGCAATCTATATCAAAGACTCCCTGTCTTGGCACCCTGTAGCAACTCCATCACTTTCTGCCTCAGCCCAGATTCTTCCAATAAAAATCGTCCTAGGTCCCAACCATAAAGCCCTGACTATTGTCTCCGTATACATCCCGCCCAGGGACCCTAAACATGGATTCAATGACGTTCTACACTTTATCAACTCACATCCTCCCAAAGCTGAACTTATTCTACTAGGGGATTTCAACATAAACTGGTTAGCATCGAGTGCCAGTGCCTATAAAGATTCCATCTCAGCTGCTAACCTCATGCAAATGGTAAACTCCCCTACTAGGATTAACTACAAAACTGGCACCAGTATCCTCTTGAATTGGGTCCTCACCACTCACCCCACAAGGATTTCTCATATGACCATTCTCCCAGACTCACTCAGTGACTACTCCCCAGTCATGTGTGCATGGTCTAACAAATTCCTGAAGCCCCCTCCCAACATTATCGCTAGCAGAGTCCTTCCTTGTGGAAAACTTCCGAATCTCAAACAACACCTGCTTCTATGAGACTGGCTACCCATCTATGAAGCAACAGATGTTAACTTGGCTCTTGATCACTTCATCTCAATTTTCAACAAAGTCAACAACCTCTTTGCCCCTGCTAAAAGGCGCAAAACAAAATCTCTCTCTAACCCATGGGTCACCACGGCTCTTCCCTCACAGCTGAACCTAAGGGATCACCTCTGGGCAGTTGCCAGGGCCACTGGCAAACAACTGGACATCCCAAATTACAAACAAGCATGAAATGACTGCACAAAATTCCATACGGCTAATGAAATCTGCCTATTACAAAGGCTCTCACCAATACATGGGGAAATGGTCGTGCTTTCTGGGACAATATCAAGGATGTCACATGGAAGCAGCCAAAAACCTCTCTGGTCATGTTAATGGTTGATGGATTCTCAACCCTTGACTCCAAGGTGATCGTAAACATCTTTAACACATTTTTTTCAGACCTTAGTGCTGTTCTACCCCATTACTTTTTCGAAAACAGGGCCTACTCCCCAAACACCTCAGCCCCCTCAGTCTAACCATCCCCTCTTCTACTTCAGGAAGGTAAGGCTGAATGAAGTTTGCTACTATATTACTACAGCTATCTCTAAATCTAGATCTAGTAGCAACACCCTGGACGTTAAGTTTCTGTTGGTCACCCTCGCTGCAGTAATTCATCCATTAACAAAAATCCTAAACCTATCTCTCAGCTGTGGAAAATTCCCGGACCTATGGAAAACAGCCACCATGACACCCATCCATAAAAGTGGGTACAAGACAATTCACTCAAATTATCACCCTATCTCCATACTGCCCCCACTCTCAAAGGCACTTTGAGCGCATCGTGGCTGATCAACTTACCCACCACTTGGATAAATACAATATACCTTTCCACAACAATACGGCTTACAGAAAGGTCACAGCACCACCACAGCCCTTCTTGAGTTCACTGGAGCTTTGCACAAATCCCTTGACAATGGTCTTCTCACAGGGGCCGTTTTTGTTAACCTCTCCAAGGCCTTCAATACAGTACACCATGGACTAATTATACACCAACTACTGAATGCCGGGCTATCACCTGACTCTTCTCTCTGGTTTAAAAGCTACTTAGAAAACCGGTCACAGAGAGTAAAAATTGTGGATGCTCTTTCTAACACCCTACCTGTTCGCTCAGGTGTCCCACAGGGATCCATACTGGGACCCCTCCTTTTTAGCCTTTTCTTAAACTCCTTCCCTTACCACTGCTCTGAGCAGATCATACTATATGCCGATGATGCTGTTATATTCTCCACTCACAAACATCCTGCAACTCTTCAACACAACCTTCAACTTGGTTTCAGTTCTGTAGAGTCATAGTTTCTTAATCATAAACTAGTCCTCAATGACAAGAAAACCAAATCTATGCTCTTCTGCAGCTCTCATAACCCACACAAGCTACACCACTTGGCTATCTCCACCACCAAGGGGAACACTCTAGATCAGGTGGGGTCCTTCAAATACTTAGGGATACAGCTTGACCCTAATCTCTCCTATGGACTTCATGTAGATAATGTAGCTAGAGCTGCTAATACGGCTTGGTCTCCTCTACAAACACAGACCACACCTTACGCCAGAAGCTTTGAAGGTTGCAGTTCTGAGCTCTGTGATCTCTGTAATAGACTATGATCTCATCATTTATGGCTTGGCCACAACCACAACCCTTAGATGCCTCTCAACTGCCTTAAATAAAGCATGTTGGCTCATCACTGGTGCTCACCATCTCACCCACACATGTGACCTATACACTCAGACCGGCTGGCTCCAACTATCAAACCACATAAAGTTTCTCACCTGCTCCATGGTGAAAAAAAATCTACCTTGGCCTTGCACCTTCTGGGGTCTCAACTCTGTTACAACACTGAATTAACAAATGGTGCCTTAGGAGATCCACGCTACAGCTACTGAAATTCCCCCACTGTCATACTTCACATGGACAACGCCCTTTTGCTTATCGAGCGCCACTCTAGTTCAATGGCCTCAGCCCAACCATCTCCTCTGCCCTAACTATTGGTATGTTTAAAACTAGGCTCCGGGACTATCTCACTACCAACAGCTCCTGTGACTGCCCAACTTAACCTTGTTTCTCCACTTCCCTTTCTGCTCTAGTTGTCAACCCCTCGCCTCCCCTCCACATTGGATTCTACCCTCACATCTTGGTATACCCAATGCTGCACTTTTCACCCTTTTGCCACCCTTCCTACATTCCTTCTCCCCCCCCTACCCTCTTCCTATGACTCTAGCACTTCTTATCTGTTGTCTATTTTCTCTGACAAATGCCGCTGGCTGCCTTGTTACAATGCTACCCTTGAACTGCATTAATCTGCACTCTGTTTGCAATGTCCACATTGTTGTAATGCCTGTCTTGATGTTCCCCATAATTTGTATTTCTCTGATGTGGAACCTTTGTTAAAGAGCCATGGCTCAAAGGTATTTGTAATCCTAGACTTGATAAATAAAAATAAATAAATTAAAGTCCCGATGCTGGACAGACATGCAGAAAGCGTGATCCAAAGTTCTAAACCTACCCTTCCTTAACTTTCTCTAGTTGATGCAGATTGGCTGTCCAGATCAGAGGAATCTGTGATAAAACCTTTAATGATTTCAAGCACAGGTGGTATGGTGTTAAGGGCGTAGTTGTTACTCAAGCTGGCAGTAGTAAAACTTGAAGCAAGGAGATGAACAGTGTAGATTGATAAACCCAAAATGGACAAAAGGTCTTGTGGTATGATCAGGTGTTTCGGCAGTCTGGATGGGCCATTGCATTTTTCTGCCATCATTGTCTATGTCTCTGTGTAACCCAATGTCTGCTGCCCAGTTCTTCTGGTCCATTGTGGCATCTGTGGAAACCAAAAGACTAATTTTGCAAAAGTGATTCAGACAGAAAATCATGCCAGTCAAAGAGTGACAAAACATGGTGGGCAAGATTGACACCTTTGACAACCTGTCTTACACTGCTGTCCATCAGATGAAGAACCTTTGTATGACATGGAGACCTTATCTTTCCTCTGTGTTCTGCCAGCTCCAGTCTTGTTTGATATTCGGTATCAACATGGGTTCTCAGATCTGAAACAAAAACCCATGATCTCTGAGGATAATGCTCTTTTTTAGAGATCCCCTGCATACCCAGACAGTACAAATCCCACAGTACTAAGGAGGTAGCTTGTAGCAACCTTCTCAGTCCTATGATAAAATACTAACAGAACCTCCCTTGATTAGGGCAGAGTGAGTTGGAGTTGCAGGGTGTATGCAATTGTGAGCTTTGTTTATTCCCAGTGTCGATAATGTCACCTCTGCAGGGAATGGATTAATGTACTGTCCTCCAATGTCCATCATCCACCTAGAATTAACTGATATGTCTCAGAAAAGGATGGAGAGAAGGGACCCTGTAATATTTTCTTCCAGCTGATGGTATTAAAGGTGAGATATCCAAAATTGCTGTCCTGTTATATGCAAACTGAACATCCTGACAATTAATAACTATTGTTCCCAGACTCTGTATGATGAGATTAGTATTGTAATTTCACACTGTGTGTTTCGTATAAATTGTCCCTTTGTGTCTTAACTTGGAAATGTCTGATTAAATATTAACTACAAAAAGAATGTGGCAGTATAGCAGATTTTCAAATTTCTGGCAGCAATATACAGTTCTGAATTGTGAGGACACATGGTTGTAGAATGCAGCAGGGATGCAAAGTGTTGTAATGTGTCAGGCATGCATAATTTTGACATGAAGGAGATGCTCACATTTGGCATGTGATGGTGGTGCTCAATTTTGGAATGTGGTGGTGTTGCTTGATTTTAGATTGTGGTGGCAACAAACAATTTCACAATGTGTTAGACACAAAATTTAAGAATGAAGCAGGACTGCACAGTTTGAAATGTGGTAGTGATATGCAATTTTATTGGTTGTGATGCATGATTTTTATTGGTTGGAAAGTGTAATTATGGAAAGTAGCAGGGTCAGACATGTTTGGAATATGACAGAGATGTGCAATCTGTGAATGTAGCAGTAATTAACAATTTCAAAATGTGGCAGAAGTCTGCAGTTTGGAATGTGGTGGGGACAAGCAATTTCAGAGAGTGTCAAGGACATCCGTTTTAAAAATTTGGTGGGGATACACAATACTAGATCTTGGCAGCATGTAAATTTTTGGAATGTGTTGGGATGCACAATTCTGGAATGTAGCAATGATTTGCAATTTTGGAATGTGGTAATAATGTGCATTTTCAGAACTGGATGAGGATGTGCAATTTGAGAATGTGGTAGTGATGCACAATTTTGGATGTTGTGGGGATGCAACATTTTGGAATGTAGAAGAGATGCATAATATTGACTGTGTATATATATATATATATATATATATATATATATATATATATATTGGCTTGGTTTACACAGAGTGATGTTTATGTGCAAAAAGAAAACTGTGGTTTGTCCTAATGCTCAATGATTCCAGGGGCATAGTCACTGATGGTGAAATAAACTAGGGAATGTTTTAAATGTCAAACACTAGAAATGGCCTTTCTCACAGCTCTTCAGTGAAGCACAGCAGACTTTTTCAGGATCATCAACATTTTATTTTTTGTTGTTTTTTTAACCATCCCAACATTTCACCCAGTTACTAAGGGCTTCTTCAGAGGAATCTATACGTACAATTCATGCATAAAGACACATTCTGAGACAGAAATCATGATTACAATAACACATACAACACAATCTGCTGTACTTTGTCTCTGCACTACCTTTCAATTTACTTGTATGTTGATTCTTCCTTAAATCATTAGAAACTTTCATCCACTGTCTACAAAACATCATTTTACTATAAAACTCATATTCTGCTGGCCCAGTGGCACACAGGGATGAGGAACTGAGAGTGCCCTACCTCTAGCTACAGTGGCTACCTGAATTTGGGAACAAGCTCGAGTCACCATAGTCACTGGGAGGAGGGTGGGAAGAGGATCAATCAGTCACTTAGGAGATCTCCTGTCCTGAGCTGGTGTGGTGAGTCATACTGGCCCTTTTCTGCCACCAAGTGGATGTCTGATGGTATTGCCAATGCTGGGGAGGATGACTTCAGTCAAGGAGGGTGGAAGGATCTGCAGTTCTGGAACACGTGTGCCTCCAAGCACATGTATCCTCTATGCTGCCACAGCTTTGAGCTGTGATCCCGCGCCACAAGAGTGGTAGCAGGGAGGAGACGGGGAACTACAGACCAGTCAGTCTTACCTCAGTAGTGGGCAAGATTATGGAGGCACTCCTTAAGGAAAGGATAGTGCAACACCTGGAATCCCTAGGGGCACAGGATCCAAGACAGCATGGGTTTACAAAAGGAAGGTCCTGTCAAACTAATCTCATAGATTTCTTTGACTGGGTAACCAGATGGTGGACCAGGGGAGCAGTTGATGTCACCTACCTTGACTTCAACAAAGCCTTTGACACTGTTCCACATAGAAGATTGATAAATAAGCTGGTAGGCTCGGGTGGGTCAGAAGTTGGTCAACTGGGTGGCAAACTGGTTGACGGGCAGAAAACAGAGAGTGGTGGTAAATGGTATACAGTCAGAAGAGATGCAAGTCACAAGTGGGGTACCTCAGGGATCAGTCCTGGGGCCAGTCCTCTTCAATATCTTCATTAGTGACCTTGCAGATGGACTAGAGGGTAAGGCTTGTCTGTTTGCAGATGACACCAAGATCTGCAACAGAGTAGATGATCCAGAAGGGGTGGGCAGAATGAGAAGAGATCTGGATAAACTAGCAAAATGGTCAGAAGAGTGGCAACTGGGATTTAATGCAAAGAAGTGCAAAATCATGCACATAGGGAAGAGAAACCCTGAAGTCACCTATAGGCTGGGAGGGGAGTTGCTAGCAGTCACAATGGAAGAAAGGGACTTGGGCATCATCATCATCACTGATGACCTGAAATCATCCAAGCAGACCTCTAAAGCAGTAGGTAAGGCTAGGGGAGTGTTAGGGTGTTTTAGTAGGGGTATCACAAGTCATAAGAGGGAGGTAATAATCCCTCTTTACAAGACACTGGTTAGGCCCCATCTGGAGTACTGCGTGCAGTATTGGAGGCCACACCTTCACAAGGACATTAACCAAATTGAGGCAGTCCAGAGAAAGACAACCAAAATGGTGCAGGGACTGCATCAGAAGACATATGAGGACAGATTAACAGAGCTCAATATGTATACCCTTGAGCAAAGGAGGGAGAAAGGTGATATGATCGAGGCATTCAAACACCTTAAGGGCATTAACAAGGT
Source organism: Neoceratodus forsteri (assembly GCA_016271365.2). Classification (NCBI taxonomy): domain Eukaryota; kingdom Metazoa; phylum Chordata; order Ceratodontiformes; family Ceratodontidae; genus Neoceratodus; species Neoceratodus forsteri. The sequence goes on along the minus strand of CM057458.1, from coordinate 1,108,383,472 downwards.
GAAAGAGTCTAACATGTTTAAATATAAGAAAAATAGCAGGACAAGAGGACACAGCATGAGATTAGAGGGGGGCCGATTAAGGGGGAATGTGAGGAAATTCTTTTTCACAGAAAGCGTGGTGGATGCATTGAATGGCTTACCACAAGAAGTGGTGGCTATGAATACAGTGCAGGGCTTCAAACAAGCATGGGATAGGCATAAGGGAGCAATGCAAATGACTATGAATAGATAGGCCACTGACAGAGCAAAGGCCGATGGCACATTTATAAGGTAGAAAAAGAAATGGGCAGACTGGATGGGCCTTGCGGTCCTTATCTGCCGTCAACTTCTATGTTTCTATGTTTCTATGACTTGGCAGAAAAACAGGAGTAAAATTGGGGACCTGTGTTTCCCGAAACATTGACTGTCACACTGCAACTCTTCCTGTTGCTCTGGGTGGGAGTGATTCTGGATGAGAGTCTTGAGGAGGAGCCCAACAGCAGGGGGAAATCCATGGGAGAACCTAGCCCTTGATCACTGAATAAGGTATAGGATGGTAGATGGTGCTTGGGGATAATACTGGATAGCCACTTGGTCTGACCTGGAGAGATAAAAAAAACAATTCTTGTTCCATTAAGCAATTCAAAAATATCACAAATCCAAATATAGATTAAGTTTGGCCAAAAAAGCCTAAAACCCTGTTACACACCTTTTTAGAATGCTCTGCCCATCTGCACTACTGAATCTGCACTGCGAATGTCAGTTGGCCTGTACATTATCAAGAAAGGTGTCATATAATGCATGCATTTTAACTTTCTTAAAACAATCCAGGTTTATAGGTCTAAGTATGCATTACCTAAATCCATACAACTTTAAAAATTTGCTTTTCTGCTGCCTGTAATGATGCTCTACTAAAAAAAATGTGTAGCATTTATTTAATGAATGAATTAGCTTTTGTTATTTCAGACTTCCTTAGTTTTTTATAGTATTTTGTTGCTTAGTTTTGAAAAAAGAGCAATGTTTTTTTTCATGTCCTCTTATTCACTAATGCAAACTATTAGTGATAATCTCCCCATGCAACTGCAAAAGGTCACAACTGTAGTATGCTGTCCACACCATACAAGATAACACCACTAGTGACTTAAGAAGACACTTCTATTAGTATAACATGCTGCATCTGCAGCTTCTACTGTAGGTCAGTTTAGCAGTAACTACAGTGCCTGTTGGGACAAGGTGATAACAATTTAAGTGTCTCATTTCAGCACTGAAGGCTAGTTTGAAGCCGTATTCTGTGTTCACCCACTTGCTCAGCTCAAACAGACAGCACAATGTGCCCTGCAGTGATTTGTCTTATCCCCATGACTGGAGAGCAAGATGATGTCACGAACTGATGCTGTTGAGATGCAAAAGTATATGTTGCTAAGCAACTACTCCACAGTGTAACAACACTGCTGCCTTCACCACAGATATTAACTCAGAAAGTTTTGCCTAATAACAAGTTATAGTCACCATAACATCAGTCTATTCCCTGTGTTCACACTCCTAAAGAATTAAATGGCATGGGTAGTGTATCACAGTGCACCTCAACTGTCATGGTCAATTCAAATTCAGTAAGCCCCAAGCCTCTAAGTAGTTAGCATTGTTATGTCTCTGAATTGCAGAGATAAAAAACTAAAAAGGAGGGTGGAGGGAATAGTAGAAAAAGACACTAGTAATGGGGAGGGGAGGGAGAAGAAAACATGACAAAAAAAGAGGGTGGGAGGTGAAAAGGGGGTGGAAAATAGGAAAGGGAATGAAACTGTCCTTTTATTACTGCTAATGACTATCAACATTGCAAAGCCACTAGGTTTATTTTTGCTGATGTTGTAGCAGTGCTTGTGTAAGGAGAGGCAGGAGGCAAACATAGTGAATGGAAACAGGTTTACTGGGTGCAAAGCACCAACGAGGATTAGCAGTTCACAGCAGTATATACTGTAACTTGATCCTCTATGACTCTATAACCTTATTATCTATCCTTATACTCTATGATTATCTTATCACTTAATACTCTATAATTACCCTTATGCTCTATTGCTTGAACAACTAATTTAACTATGCTTTATGATTTTAATGACTTCAGCTTTGGTTAGTTGGGGTTAGTGCAAACTATCAGCATCCAAACCTGAGCCAGTTGCATAGGTCACATTTAAAGTCTGTCTGTGGGTAGTTGGGCATAGCAAACAACAAACGGCAGATGGGTGTCAGGATACACAAGACGAAACAACAGACATACATCAAATTCATAAATCAAAAGTACAAGGAACTTGGGACATCCGGATCACTCTGCACCTCCAGGAAAACACTCCCTCTGCCTTGAAGACACACACTGGTTTGACGAACACACTGGATCGGGACCTCTGGATCACTCTTGAACTCCAGAAAAGCACTCTCTGGACTGAAGACACAGCTGGACTGATGAACACACTGGATTGGGAGCTCTGGACCACTCTGAAGCTCCAGGAAAGCACTGCCTCTGGACGGAAGACACACTGGATTGACGAAAACACTTTATCGGGACCTCTGGGTTGCTCTGGCCAGTTTGTCACTTGAAGTCACTTCACTGCAAGGCTGAACACATGCAAAACCTTAGAGTTGACAGTCACTTTAAATGCAGTTCACTGAAATGTTGCTTTAAATTCTATAGATAGTCATAATCATATAGCTCAGTAAGTCATAAATCTCAGCAATCCCTTGGACAGTTGAAGTTATGCTGTAACCCTATGCTGTCCCTTTAAATCTGGTAGTCAGACTGTAGATATTCACATAAATTTGCATATTTGCATCTGCCCACCCATGGGCAGTCCTTTCCAGAGGGGTCTTGCCTTGCCCTACTTACAGCTGTCCTTCCCTGCACTCTCCAGTGCAGAAAATCTAATTTTTGTTTAGTCATTTACAAGTTCAGGCCATCAGCACCTGCCAGTTGGTGCTGCCGCCGACTCACTACAATGGCCAGGGGAAAGTCTCTGGAGGGAGGAGGCAGGATGTGCTTGCTGTGAGTGGTGGGCAGTCCTTCTCTGCAGACACTGGAGGAGCTGACCATGGGGCCTTGCCGCACCCGACATGCTCTCTCTCTCTCTCTCTCTGCCGATGCTGGCTGCTTGAGAATGCCGCCCCACTTGTGGGCTCCACCGTCGAGAGATGGGAACTTTAATTTTTGTTTTAAAATAAAAATTGGGGCTGAATTGAGCCCACACCGTGGCTGACTGCAGCTGTCCTTGGGACTCACCAACTACTTCATGGAGCCGCCACAACACTGGACCACCAGACTGACATGCACGGATGAGAGGAGGACAACAGATACACTTTACCCATTAGTTTTACCTCCCTGAATCCCCAATCTCCCTTTTCTGGCTGCAAAACTTTTCTTCTTGGCTACTTTTCTTCATCAGGGTGCCTCACAGCACTCTTCCAGCTGATGCTGCTGCTGGCGACAATACAATTTAAAATGCCCTTTAGTAGCCACATTGCTGGATGCTGCCAAAATGCTGGTCTGACTGGATTTCTTCACCGGACCAGCCAGGAAACAGCGAGAGACCTCCCCCCAAACATAAGGCAGTCCCATCTGCAGTCACTGGCTGGCCGGTCACTTCACACAGGGAGCAGCCTCTTCTCTGGTGGCTGTCTTGCCCTCAGATCGCTCTTACCTGTTTCTTTTTTATTTTAAAAACAAAACAACAGGTTGTCAGTTCCATTTAGAATTCTCCCCTCGAGCCACTCCAGAATGCTAAAGGGGAGAATACTCCTAAGCTTGGAGTTCCATTTTTCCTTTACAGGCCTGAGCTGGCCAGGCTGGTCACCTACCTTAGGGCATTACACCAGGAGGCCCAATTTGTGTACTCATTCACTATTCATGGGTTGTTGAGGATGACCAGGAGATTCATCCATCCCATCTCCTCCTTCTCCAGCATTTTATTATGGTCTCCTCTAATAACTGGTGGGAGAAACATAAAAACATAGCATTTGATGGCTAATAAAGGACTGCATAAGCATATTTTATGTACGTGTGTTTTGCATTATGTCGTATAGTTCTGTCTCATGTATTTTAATGTTTAGTGTAACTGAACACTTATGAAAATGATCAATTTTGCTCAGAGGCTTTTCAGTATAAAAGAAAAACAAAATGACTGCTTGGCCCACCTAGTCTGCCCATTTTCCCTACCTACTGCTGAACCACAGACCCTACTTGATCTCCAGCTTTATCCTCTCTTTCCTGTCACTAGGGTTCATCTGTACCTATCCCATGTATTCTTGATTTCCACTACTATTTTTCCCCACCACCTCTGCTGGGAGGCTGTTCCATGCATCCACCACCCTTTCCTTGAAAAAATACTTTTTCACGTTTCCCCCAAGTCTACCCCCTCTAGCCCCATGGCATGCCCCTCGTTCTTAAGCACCTTTTTTTCCCCTGAAAGATTCTACCATCTTGTACCTTATTTGCACCCTTAAGGTATTTGAAGGTCCCTATCATATCTCCCTTTCCAGGGAGTGCATATTAAGGTCCTCTAGTTTCTCCTCATATGAATTTTGGTGCAGACCGGCACCATTTTTGTTGCTCTTCTTTGAACTGCCTCTCTTTTGTCTATGTCTTTCTGGAGATGTGGTCTCCAGAACTGGACACAGTACTCCAAATGAGGTCTCACCAATGACTTGTACAGTGGTATCACCACCTCTTTTTTTCTGCTGGTTATACCTCTCTCTATGCATCCCAGTGTCCCACAGGCTCTCATTACAGCTTTGCCACATTGTTTGGTCAGCTTTAGGTCATCAGACATGATTACCTTCAGGTCCCTTTCCTGTTTGGTGGCTGTCAGTATCTCACCCCCCATCATGTACTACTCCCCTGGGTTTCTCTGCCCCAATGCATGATTTGCATTTTTTTTGCATTGAATCTTAGCTGCCACACTCTTGAATACTCCTCAAGCTTACTTAGGCCCCTCCTCATTTATTCCATCCCTCCTGGAGTGTCTGCCCTGTTGCAGATCTTGGTGTCATCTGCAAAGAGACATACCTTCCATTCCAAACCCCTCTCCAATGTCACTAATGAAGATATTAATGAGGACTGGCCCCAGAACTGATCCTTGTGATACCCCTCTGGTCACCCTCTGCTTCTCGGAATTAACTCCATTTACAACCACACTTTGTGTTCCATCCCTCAACAAATTTTTAACCCAGTTTGCTCCCTTAGGACCCACTCTCATGCTCCCCAGCTTGTTTACAAGTCTCCTATATGGAACAGAGTTGAAGGCCTTACTGAACTCCAGGTAGGCCATATCCACCTCACCTCCCTGATCTAATTCCTTTGTCACTCAGCCAAAGAAATCTGTCAGATTTGTTTGACATGACCTTACCATTGTGAATCCATGCTGTCTCAGATCCTGTGATCTGCTGGACTCAAGATATTCCACAGCCCTTTCTTTTAGAAGTTATTCCATTAATTTCCCCACCACCAAGGTCAAGCTGACTGGCATGTAGTTTCCAGCCTCCTCTCTGCTCCCCCTTTTGTGAAGAGCAACTATATCTGCCCTCCTCCAGTCCTTCAGAACCACTCTAGCTTCCAGTGATTGGTTAAACATGGCTGTCAGTGGTGCTGTCAGCAACTGTCTAAGCTCCTTTAATATTCTTGGATGTATCCCCCTGACTTCATTATCTCATCCACTTTTAGTTTTGTGAGTTTATTTAGGACTCTCTCTCTCTGTAAATGGACTGTTGTCCACCTCCCTTCCATTAATACTCCTGTTGCTTAACTGAGACCCCCCACCTTCATCTTCTTCTGTGAATACTGAACAAAAATATTTGTTCAGGATTACTGCTTTTTCCAGGTCCCCCTCCATACATTCCCCTCCTTACCTGTTTAACATTACAATCCCACTCCTGTTCTTTCTCCTTTCACTAATGTACCTGTAAATGATAGGCTATCACCTGAAGTTATGTGGGGGAAGAGCTCCTCTCCACATCCTATTTAAGCTAGCAGGCTACATCCACTCTGCTTAGAGTGAGTCAAACTCTCTGTGTGGTGGTGCTGGTGCTCGGCTGCTCTTCCTCGTTTTGTGTGCTGTGCCCCCCCGTGTCCCTGTGTTGTTCGTTGCTGTATTCTGTGTCCTCCTCCTCCTCTCCCCCGTATCCCTCCTCATTTGTTCATCTTCCTTTCACTTTGTGGGGGATTCCCTCCTTCCTGCTTCCCTTTGCTGACCATCTTCTGTGGTCTCAGCTTGTTCATTTGTCTCTTCCTACCTAATGCAGCCATAGCTCCATGCCCGCCATAGTTTCCACATCAGACTGCCTTGCCAGCATCTGTTCGGTGCCTTCCCAATCGCTTTGCTGATTCCCACTTCCTGCTCTCTTCCTGCTGCCCCTGCTGCTCCTGGCATTCATCGCCGCTCTGTGCTTTTCTTGGGTGTTCCTGCCACTCGCTATTGCTCGTTCATGGATTCAATGCACTGACCAGCCACCATGACCATTTCGGCAGCTTGGCTGCACTTCCACATTTACTCCTGTTATCCGGTACCTTGCATTGCTGCTCAGGCAACTCTAATGGCTCACAGACACTGTTTACTTAACTTCTTCTGCCTTTATTTGGGATACATTTAGAGTACCAGCCGACACTTTATACTGCCGCAGGACTTCCATTCTCACCATGGCTTAAAAAAAAAAAATCTGCTCGAGCATTTGGGGAGAGGAGGTGGTCTCGGTGATCCTCCTACAGTTCCTTTACTGTACACCTATATTTGATATGCTGGGCATTTTTCTATTGATCGCTGCCTTGCAAAGCAGAGCCGTTAATTAGGTGCATTACTGTGTAATTCGCTTTCCCTTTGTATCACCTATCTGCCATGCTTAAATGCACTGTAGCCTCCCTACACCTTCATTGCATCATGCTGTTCCCTAACCTGTGGAACCTTGTGTTGGCAGTTGTCAGCTTTATGGTTACCTGTTATTCTGGACTTGTTATCCCCATGGTATTTTAGCCTTCTCAGGCTGTTCTACCTCCTATGTGACATCCCTGGATTCTTCGACAGTTCTACAGTGTTGGCTCCCTTCCCTCCTCAGTGCCTATACTGCCACCTTCTGACCAACTATGCCATTACTGGTTCTCCTAGCAATGTACATTCATTCTCTACTGTTACCCTGCTGGGGTCTGCATTCTGCTAGCCTTCATGGGGTCCAGCAATTGCTCCCTCCCCTTCCTTCAGCTGTCATACTTGGAGTTCAGCCACTCATCCTGCCTGCTTCCTAGCCTTACAGCTTTCTTGGTTTCGACTTCTGGCCTCCGGCCATGCATTTAGGCCATGCACCTTATCATTGTTCTCAAAGCCTGCTCAAACTCTTCTCACAGATCATCATTTCAGTTTATCTGTCGAGTATTAGACACACTCCAGGATGTATCATTTTCATCCCTGCTTCTCAAATTTGAACGCCGCAGCCCACCTTATCTGTTCGCACTTTCTATCCATCCAGGATCCTCTGTGCTTATTCATCGATTCTTATCAATTATGTTTTTGGATTTACACCTCTATGCCTGGATGCTAGTCTGTTGCCTCGCTTCGTTTGCTCCCTCCTTACCAGCTGACCTACGTGTGGTCCAGCTGCGCATGCTAGCTTACGTGGGGCTAGCAGCCAATCTTACTTACCTTACCACTGATCTCACTTGGTCCAGTTGCATACTAGCTTTTAGGTTTAGCTATTAATTCTATGAGTGCTAGTTGGCTTAGGTTGAATCCAGGGAAAACTGAGGTGTTGGTTGTGGACCCTGGAGGGAGGATAACAGGGTCTTGGACAGGGAAACCCTCGGGTTTATATCTTGGGGGGGCCCAGCTTCTTGCCTTTGGCCAAGTACGTAACCTGGGAGTAATTTTTGATGAAAGCCTGACTATGAAGATGCAGGTGTCGTCCGTAGTCAAATCTGCCTTTTTTCATCTGAGGAATATTGCCCGGGTGAAACACTTGGTTCCACGAGAAGATCTTCCCATTTTGGTCCATGCCTTTGTTACTAGCCATTTTGATTACTGCAATGCACTCTATCTAGGGCTGCCGGGAGTGGATATCCGCCGCTTGCAGCTTGTGCAGAATGCGACAGCCAAGCTGTTGATGGGAGTTTCACGATCTAGCCATATGACACCTGTGCTGTGTGATTTGCACTGGCTGCCAGTACAGTGGCGGATCACCTTCAAGGTCGCATTATTGACCTTTAAGGCCCTACATGATTTGGGACCCCACTACCTGAAAGAGCTCTTGGTGCCTTATTGTCCTGCCCGTTCTCTTTGCTCCTCTGATGAGAGATTGCTAGAGATTCCCAGGGTACATCTAAAGATGTCTGGAGGTCGATCTTTTGCCTATATGGAACCAACCCTGTGGAATTCTCTACCTCGTCAGATACGAGAATGCCTAACTGTTGAAAGTTTTAAAAAACAATTAAAAACTTTCCTTTTTGCCTTAGCATTTGCTGGTACATAATGAGTAAGTGTACTGTATGGTTGTTTGATTTATTGCTTGAAATGTGATTTTAATTGTTTTATTGTAAAAGCGCCCCGAGCTTGGGAAGGGCGCTTAATATAAATAAAATATTACTTACTTACTTGCACTCTGGTTACATACTTATTCATTCATGCCATCTACATCATCTGCTGATCTACACATGGCCCAGCCACACTTCCTCATAATATTGGGCTAGCTCTTCTTCGTTTCCATGGATGCTTCCTTCAGAGCTGCCTTCAGAATTACCTTTCCAAATATGCTTACTGAAGCTTCCGCCTTCCATTGGATTATTCTGGGCTACATCAAGATATTTGCTTCAATTCTCTTGGATGCTCCTCACCATGTTACTTCAACTTCCTGGAGTTACTACTATCGTCTCCATCAGGACTCCCTGCTGACTTACTCCATATTGTCTTCCTTAGTTGAACAAATGCCTTGAACATTGACTTACTACAGTTTTTGGATGCTTATTGCCTCTCGCCAAGTTGCCAACTCTTCCGCCAAGGTCTCTTCACTGTGTAACCCCAAGGGGGCGCTACCCTTAGGGCTACTACCCCTGTCTGCCTCCACTGAGACAGGGTGAGGGGCCCAGATCCATTGATGGGTGCCTCCACCCAGTGGTCAGGGTCAGTACTGTCGAGATTGCCTCGGTCACAGCCCTCTGGGTTACTGCAACCCCCCATTCGTCCCACTAGTGGCTCACACTGGGTACCAATACTTTTCACCAGTACACTTATCCCCTGGCTAATATCTCTCCGCTCACTCCAGAGACCCCCTGTAAAGTAAGGTACAGTTATAGCACAGTCACTATGCAGCAGTTCACCAGTAATGTACACAGTAGCCAGGGTGTAGTTGCAAAAACAACAATCTGATTTATTCAAGTGAGACAAACAACAGGGGCAGGGGGAATTCAGGATGATTGGCTTATCACTATACCTATCTACCTAGGGCTCTGTGCACAGGCCTAAACCTAAGATTTGCTGTCCCTGGGTACCCAAACCCTAACGGCTAGTCCATTGTGGCAGCTGGTTGGGGCCCTTACACAGATAACCTTTAAAATCCTGAGCAGGTCAGAAGGGGAAAAAGTTCAGTTAGACAGTCAGCAATATAACAAGACAACTTGAAACCACTGTGTGCAGAACTTGGCAGGGAGCTACCCTGATTCACTACTCACGGCTCCATCAAATGCCATCTCTGTCACCACCAGCAGGCTGAGTCTGAATTTTCACCAGCCTCCTCACACGTTTACAAGGCAAACAACAGAGGGGTACCATACCAGGCAGCTGCTTTCAGGCCCCACTTGAACTTGCAGCAGAACTCGAACAGCAAACGGCAGCTTCAACATCACGGGTGGACCGAGCGCGATTCAGCAGATTCTCCAGTCCTCTCAGGTTGAGCCTGGTAGGTAGCTGGGCTGGCACCAGCCTCCTCCGACCACCCGCCGGCGGATTTAGTCCGACTCGCTCAAAAGGGCAAAACGTCCGCCTCAGGCCTTCACGTGCTTCCCGCTCGAACACTCAACTAGCGCAGAAGCAAAAGAGCTCCTCTCAGCTCCACAGTCACCGCGTTTCTGCCCCTCAGGAAGTGGGGGCACTCCTTACAGTTCGGGTGCTACCCGATCCCATTGGCTGGCTCCACCTGCCAGTCATTCACTCCTGCTCTCAGTGGTGTGAAAAAGCGCCATAGCTCATAATGCCTTTCTCAATTGGCAAGCAGTTCCCCATTGGTCAGCCGGCTCAAAGGAGCTCCAAGATACTGATTGGTCCAATTCAGTAGTTCGGGACCAAAATGGAGGGGACAATCGAGATAGTCTTTACTGCAAAGAAAAACAGGTTAGAACAACTACTTTATCCTTAGTACTCCACGTTATTATCAATACCCAGTCACATCTTCCCCGAGAGCTCCCTCTGCACAACTAGCTATGGCAGAATGGAGCACTTACTCTGCAGCCCGGGCGGGACTCAAACATAGCAACACTCACACACCCTCCCAGATTAATTATAACTGCGAGTTAGGTAGCCCTTAAAAGGACAGTACACAGAGGCTCTATAAGCACTCACGCTATTGCCATTTAAAATGGCTTAAGCACCGAATACCAGCCAGCCAGGCATGGAGCACCTAAGCAAGCTCCGGGAAGGCTTTTAGGAACCCCCATTTGTAGGGGGGGGTTACACCCTTCCTGGCCTGGGAAAGCTTGACGTCCGCATCAAGTAGTTACCTTTAAATCATTTTAAGGCAAACAGTTTAATTAACATTATGCCACACTTTAGATTACATGCACTAATATTATGTTAACAGTTCAATGCGGTCTATACAACATTATACACACATAACTCTTGTTCCCCTTTTAAATCAGGTCATTAGTTCCTGCCCATGACACCTGGGCAGAGAGGACCCCTCCCTATCGGCTACTCATGGGTTACCTAAAGTAGGGGCACCACACTCAAAAGGCAATACTAACAAACTAGAGATATCCCCCAAAGCTAGCTTAGGCAAGGAGCTCAGGGACATATACACCCCTTTGTGGACCACATTCAAGGGCAGGTCCACTGGCTGACCCAGAGACTCATAACTCAACTTTATTACAGGCCGTACTTCTTGGCTGGAGTGTCTAGGGGTCTTGGGAAACCCTGAGAGAGGCCCGGATTCCAACTCAGCCTCACTGACATTAGTGATGGGAATCTCCACAGGGGAACAGGGCCCAGTGCTCATAGTACTATTGGTGGCCTGACCCTCCACACCAGGACCCACTCCACTGGGTTCAGCTGATGGCTGTGTAGCTACTAGTGAAGAACCATCAGGGCATTCAAAATATTCTTCCGGTTCTGGCATATCACTGGCTTTTCCCCCCACCTCACTTTCTTCATCTGAGAAGTCAGATAATTCAGCCAGGCCAGACAGTTCAGACAGGCTTAAGGACCCCACCCCTTGGGCTTTGCTGCTTCCCAGCTCATCTTCTGGAGGTATTGGTTCCAGAGACAAAGTATGGAGCTCAAACAGTCCAGACGGGTCAATCTCATCTCTAGAGTTAACAAGGAGCGGCCCCGAAACAACTGGCTCAGTTCGTAAGAGGGATAGTATTCAATATCATCTTCATTGTCTTCCGACACCGATTGTTGATCATCTCTTTCTGTAGTGTTTGGACAAGGCTCTCTTGGTTGGCTTGCTGAAGAATCCACGGGTGTGGTTCTTTTCCTGGCAGCAAATCTAGTCACAGGCCGGGAGGCGGTGGCAGTTGAAGGTTCGGCTTCAATCAAGATTTGCCTGATTGGCAGCAGATGATTTCGGTGAATAGTTTTCACATCTTTGGAATTGTTTCCGGGTCGCACTTTATATACAGGCAAATCTGCCAGTTGTCCCACAACAATGCGAGGGAGGTGATGCCATTGGTCAGCAATCTTATGTTTTCCATGCAGTCCCAGATTTTGCAGCAACACTCTATCCCCTTCTCTTAGTTCCAATGTCTTCACTTTCTTGTCATACCTCTTCTTATTGGCCAATTTTCTTTTAGCAGCCATGGTCTGGGCCAATTGATAAGCATGGTTTAACTGTGCCTTCAGCTTCTGTACGTATTGTAGATGATTTTCTGCCTGCACCCCATCAGGGGAAACTCCAAAACACACATCCACGGGCAATCTGGCCTCTCTTCCAAACATCAGTCTGTACGGGGAAAATCCCGTGGTATCACTCTTGGTGCAGTTATAAGCATGGACCAGGGTGCTAATCTGCTGGCTCCATCTCGGTTTGTCTTTGGGTTGCAATGTGCCCAACATGTCGAGCAATGTGCGGTTAAACCTTTCAGGCTGGGGATCTCCCTGAGGATGGTAAGGGGTGGCTCTTGACTTTCACACCCCCCCACAAAGACAGCATCTCTTTAATCAAGCGGCTCTCAAAGTCCCTTCCCTGGTTGGAATGGATCCGCTGGGGGGGCCCCGTAGTGGACAAAAAAGTTTTCAACAAGTATCTTAGCCACCGTGGTTGCTTTCTGATCCTTAGTAGGGACTGCCTGTGCGTACCGGGTGAAATGATCGGTGACCACCAATACATTACTGATATTTTTCAGATCTGGTTCTAGACTCAAGAAATCAATGCAGACTAGTTCCATAGGGGACACTAGTGGTAATGTTGACCATGGGAGCAGCTCTCTGGGGTACGGTTTTCCTTTGCAAACAATGGCTACAGGTCTTGACATACTGCTCTACATCTGCGCTCATTTTTGGCCAGTAAAACCGGGTTCGTACCAGATCAAGTGTTCAGTCGATGCCAAGATGCCCCATCTGATTATGCAAGGACCTTAAGACAAGTTCCTTTAATTCTGAAGGAAGCACCAGCTGTTGTCTGACGATCCGGTCCTCTTTATTCATAGTCTTTCGGTATAGTAGTTGGTTAATCAGTCTTAATTTGGGCCCTTCTTTGTATAACTAGGTGGCTTTTAAGTCAGTGGAGCGCAATTTGGACACATCCTGCCCGGCCTGCAAAGCTTCCACAACCGGATTTATCATAAAATCTTGGGATTGAGCCTGTTGAAGACTAGTGTTGTCAAACTGGGGCAGTGAACTAGTGTCCAGTGCAGAAAAATGACAGTAGGCAGCCGGTATGCAGTTCTCAGATGGCCCCTAGCAATCCACCATACAGTTCACAGCATCCGGGGACACCTGTTCTTCCTTGTCAAATTTCTGGCAAAGGGCTCTTATGTCAGGCTTGGACAACCTGATCCACTCAGTTTGGGACATAGGCCTCCAAGAGAGGGCATCTGCATCTATGTGGTTTAAGCCGGCCCTGTATTCAACAGCATAGTCGTAGGTGGCCAAGGCAGAGAGCCACCTGTGGCCAGTGGTGGCCAACTTGGCTGAGGTTTGTACATAGGTCAGAGGATTGTTATCAGTCTTTACCAATATCTTGGCACCGTACAGATAGTCATGATACTGATCAACAATGGCCCACTTCAGAGTCAGGAACTCCAGCTTATTCACAGAATAGTTTTTTCTGAAGGAGTCGGACTTCTGCTGGCAAAAGCTACAGGTCTCAGGCCATTCGAGTGCTCCTGATATAACACAGCCCCCAATCCTTGAAGACTGGCATCAGTATGGAGAAAGTAGGGCTTGCCCGGGTCAGCATAGGCCAACACGGGGGCATGTGTAAGTTGATACATGATGTCATAGAAAGCGTCCTCACACTCAACACTCCAACGATCCCCAAACAGTTTATTTGGCTGGAAATATCTCTTCTCCATCTTGGAGCGCACAACTTTCTTATACTTTTTGTGTGTAGGAGGGTATCCCTGAGTGAGGTTGAGGAGGGGGCAAATCACTCGAGAATAGTCCTTGACAAATCGCCTATAATAACCGCAAAACTCCAGAAACCGTTGCAGCTCTTTCAAGTTCCTGGGCTGAGGCCAAGTAGTCAAGGCCTCCACTTTGCTAGGGTCAGTCTCTATGCCCTCAGTAGACACTATGTGGCCCACATATTTTACAGAAGCCTGGAAGAATTGACACTTGTCTATAGACAGCTTAAGGCCGAACTCCTCCAACCGATCCAAGACCTTGAATAATCGATGCTCGTGTTCTTCCAATGAACGTCCAAGCACTATGATGTCATCTAGATAGACCAGACATGCCAGCAAATTCATGTCCCTCACGTCCCTCTCCATCAGGCGCTGAAAGGTGGCTGGGGCACCCGAAATCCTCTGAGGCATCCAAATTAACTCAAAGAAACCTAGAGGGCAAATGAATGCAGACTTCTCTCAGTCCTCTGGGGTCATTGGGATCTGGTAGTACCCGCTGCAGAGGTCCAACACAGAGAACCACTTACTGCCATTTAAACAATCCAAGGCGTCCTGTATGCGTGGCATGGCATACTGGTCGGGGATGGTCCGCCGATTCAAAGTGCAATAGTCTACACACATCCGAACTGCTCCATTCTTCCTCCTTACCACTACAATGGGGGAGGCATAGGGGGTCCTGGACTCTTGTATCACACCAACAGCCAACATCTCTTGCAGATGCCACCTTACATCATCTATGTCAGCCGGGGCCAGGCGCCGAGATCTCTCTTGGAAAGGCCTTTCGTCATGCAGCCGAATGTGATGCTCAGCCCCTTACACACATCCCACATCCCACTCTTTTAGGGAGAAAACCTGGTCCCTTTTGGCAAGCCTCTCACTGATCCTCTTTTTCCATTCAGCTGGCAATGGGGAGTTACCGAAATCAAACAAGTCAGGAGTAACTCGGTCGTCTGTCCCGGGACCCTTGCTATTTGGCAGTACTGCAGTATCTGCACGATGGACACTTGCCAGGGTGCACCCTCTTCTTATTCGAATCTCTTTGTCGGACACATTATGCACTTGAACCATCACTCTCTTGACATAAGCATGAGCTCTAGCCGGCAAGATACTGGGCTTTACCAACAGTCCCTCAGGCAATCTCCCTTCCCCAGGCACATCCAACATCAACAACTTATTCTTAACATCCGTCCTTAGTCGTACTTCTCCATGCAGGACACATTGGGCATTCGGGGCGAGCATCACTGGGGCTGGATCCTTTTTCCACACCACCCCCACTGGGCCTTCAGGTTCCTTCTGGCTAACCTTCTTCTGAGTTGCAACTGCCTTTTGGATCATAGCAGGTATCCTTAGGGCTTGCCCTGTCTTGAATGCTTGCTTTTCTGAGCACAACTGGGCCAGTCGTCCAAACATATGAGCATTCGTCCCAATCAACAAAGGCACCCCATCATATAGTCCAGTGGGTGGGCAAACTAAAGCTAAGGTTTCCACCTGCTCATTCAGTCTGGCCACAGATGTAGAGAATGATAACCAAACTCAGATATACCCCAAATATGGATATGCCTTGTCGCTCAACCCCCACAAATGTAGACTATTCAAGGGTTGCAGAGGCACTTCAGGTAAGTGTGTCTGATACCAGTCCTGAAACATGATGGTTACCTGAGAGCCACTGTCCAATACAGCTCAAAAAGGGAATCCCATTTACTCGCACCGGGGTCTCCATTGAAGGCCCGACCACATCAGACCAGTCGGGGGCCACAGCATTGAGAGTCGGCTGAACCTGGACCCGAGTCACAAAACTTTTCCTGGGAGGTCGAGACTGGGCCTGGCAATGCCAAGTGATCAGTCTACTGTTGACTTTCCTTAAATTCTCCAGCCTCTGACACTCAAGTTGAAATGCCCATCTTCTCCACAATGGTAACAGAACTTGGAGTCCGAGAGGTCACTATTTGGCGGTTGACACCTTATCTGTGTGGGGCCCTGAGAGGGGTGAGGGGGCTCCCTTGGGCCAGGGGTCTGGTTTCTGCTTGGCTCAGGGGCCCCGGACCTAACAGGGTACATAGTAGATTGCTTCAAGTCCCTCACCAGTTCCTGTAAATTCCTGACCTCGGCCCTCAACTTACTCTTTACGTGGGGGGGGCGGAGGAAATAACTCACATCCCCACAGTACCTGGAAAATCTGGGTATCCCTCAGACCCTCCAGACAGGCTGATCTCCTCAGCGATGCTATGCTCAGGGGTCCCACTAGGGTTTACCACCCCCACACATGGCTCCCACCCCTCTTCATCGGTCTCCACCTCTCTAATCTCCCTCATTAATTGACAATATTCAGGTGGGGTAACCCGTCGATCATGTAACTTAAGTTTTAACAGTATTACACTAGAGAATCTGGCAGACTTTGAAACATGTTCTAACCTGACATGATTCAAGGCCGTGGCAGTGATTCCCCCTTTTCTATAGGCCTTCTGCAAAGCCTGCTCCACCCTAGTGACAAAGGTGGACAGTTTCTCATTCCTCCACTGCTTAGCAGACCCGAATTTCCATAATAAATCTTCACCAGTCTCCGTACTCCCAAACACCCCTTCTAAAGCAGAGAGATACTCTGTGGCTTCCGGGCTGGTGGCCCGCAAAAACCTAATGGCTTCTAAAGCAGGACCCCGCAAGCTCTCCATCAGTCTCTTCCTTTTTTCCCCCTCAGAGCATTGCCATTCCTGGACTAAGGGGGTGGCATAGTCCATCCAAGCTTCCAGGTCATCCTGTCCTGGAGGCACTGGCACCATGCCAGAAAAAAGTTTTAGCTTACGGTAGGAATCGAGCTGTATAGGTGGGAATACTAGGGGCAGTGAAGCCAAAATAGAACTCTTGGGGGGACAGGGGGAGGTGCCGGGAGAACCTTGAGGGGTAGCATCACTAGACAAATCCAATGCTTGCAGCAGTTCCTGGGTAGTTTTCCCCTCCACAGCCATCAATTTAAGCAGTTTATCTTTAAAACTATTCACCTGGGGAGACCCCCCAGGAGTGACTGACCCACTTTGAATATGAATTAGCCTCCATCCCTGTAAGGCACCCTCCGGGTAAATCATTGGAGGTACCTTTTCAGGGTCGATGGCCACACTGTACAGGAGTAACACTTGCAACGTCTGGTTGAGCAGGTCAGCCATACGCCCTTTTACCTCCACTTTGCCTAAACATTTTACTCGCTCAGCTGTGGAAATGATGTCAGCAGCTGGAGTTCCCAAAGGCACATCTAACAGTAACACAATTTTCTGGGAGTCCAGCTCTTCAGCTTCACCCCACCCCATCAGTCTGTGTACCATGGTCTTAATAGGGCCCAACTTAATTTTCACCAACATGTCCCCTTCCAGTTTTTCCATTTCTTATATACTTCCTCACCTAGCCACTAGGGGAAGCTGATCCCAGCGGTGTCTCCAATTTGTAACCCTCAGGGGGTGCTACCCTTAGGGCTACTACCCCTGTCTGCCTCCACTGAGACAGGGTGAGGGGCCCGGATCCATTGATGGGTGCCTCCACCCAGTGGTCAGGGTCAGTACTGTCGAGATTGCCTCGGTCATAGCCCTCTGGGTTACTGCAACCCCCCTTTCATCCCACTAGTGGCTCACACTGGGTACCAATAATACTTTTCACCAGTACACTTACCCCTGGCTAATATCTCTCCGCTCACTCCAGAGACCCCCTGTAAAGTAAGGTACAGTTATAGCACAGTCACTATGCAGAAGTTCACCAGTAATGTACACAGTAGCCAGGGTGTAGTTGCAAACACAACAATCTGATTTATTCAAGGGAGACAAACAACAGGGGCAGGGGGAAATCAGGATGATTGGCTTATCACTATACCTATCTACCTAGGGCTCTGTGCACAGGCCTAAACCTAAGATTTGCTGTCCCTGGGTACACAAACCCTAACGGCTAGTCCATCGTGGCAGCTGGTTGGGGCCCTTACACAGATAACCTTTAAAATCCTGAGCAGGTCAGAAGGGGAAAAAGTTCAGTTAGGCAGTCAGCAATATAATGAGACAACTTGAAACCACTGTGTGCAGAACTTGGCAGGGAGCTACCCTGATTCAGTACTCACAGCTCCATCAAATACCATCTCCGTCACCACCAGCAGGCTGAGTCTGAATTTTCACCAGCCTCCTCACACGTTTATAAGGCAAACAACAGAGGGGTACCATACCAGGCAGCTGCTTTCAGGCCCCACTTGAACTTGCAGCAGAACTCGAACAGCAAACGGCAGCTTCAACATCACGGGTGGACCGAGCGTGATTCAGCAGATTCTCCAGTCCTCTCAGGTTGAGCCTGGTAGGTAGCTGGGCTGGCACCAGCCTCCTCCACCGGCCCTCTGGAGAACTTAGTCCGACTCGCTCGAAAGGGCAAAACATCCGCCTCAGGCCTTCACGCGCTTTCAGCGTGAACACTCAACCAGCGCAGAAGCAAAAGAACTCCTCTCAGCTCCACAATCACCACGTCTCTGCTCCTCAGGCAGTGGGGGCGCTCCTTACAGTTCGGGCACTACCCGATCCCATTGGCTGGCTCCACCTGCCAGTCATTCACTCCTGCTCTCAGTGGTGAGAAAAAGTGCCATAGCCCATAATGCCTTTCTCAATTGGCAAGCAGTTCCCCATTGGTTAGCCCGCTCAAAGGAGCTCCGAGATACTGATTGGTCCTATTAGGTAGTTCGGGACTAAAATGGAGGGGACAATTGAGACAGTCTTTAATGCAAAGAAAAACAGCTTAGAACAACTACTTTATCCTTAGTACTCCACGTTATTATCAATACCCAGTCACATCTTCCCCGAGAGCTCCCTCTGCACAACTAGCTATGGCAGAATGGAGCACTTACTCTGCAGCCTGGGTGGGACTCAAACATAACAACACTCACACCCCCTCCCAGATTAATTATAACTGCGAGTTAGGCAGCCCTTAAAAGGACAGTACACAGAGGCTCTAAAAGCACTCACGTTATTGCCATTTAAAACGGCTTAAGCACAGAATGCCGGCCAGGCATGGATCACCTAAGCAAGCTCCGGGAAGGCTTTTAGGAACCCCCATTTGTAGAGGGGATTACAACTGCATTCCCTACTATCCTTGATTTTCAGGATCTGTCAGTCCACAGCACTATTCTACTCATAAATCTGCCTTAAAACTACAGTACTACTCAGCACTAAACCGGCTCTGGAGATGCCGCCATTACAATACCATTTACATTTATTTCTCACTATGTCGCCCTCTCTGCATTTCATGCTGTTCGATGTTTCCATTGCGTCATCTACCACTGCTCTGCAACCTGCCTCGCCCCGCAGGGCCAGAAGTTCACAATTGCAGTACGTCACATCTGCGCCCCTACAGGCCTGGAGGTCCTTTGCTTCTATATGTTACTGCACCATACTAGCCTACTTCTATGACGTGCCTTCACCTGGGGTTTAGCTGCTTCTACTCCACACCTGCCTCGCCAGCTCAGGGCCTGGAGATTCTCATATCCTGCTATACGCATACCTGCTTCCATGTCAGCCTGGCTCCAGCAGCTCTTTTACTATGGACTCACATCTGGATATTTAGACATTCATTCATCTACTCTTTGGATGCTTTGCCCTGCCATTTCAATCACATAAAATTACTATTGCTACAATCTTACCAGAACACTACGTTGAGCTCATCCTGAAGACTTTAACTATCATGATTTATGCTCTAAGGCTTCTCGGACCTTGTGACAATGTTATTTCATTTGACTCAGCCTCTTCAGTTACCACCATCCAAGACTCCTCAGCTCAACTATTCCAGACTCACCAAACTGTTCTTCATAAGTCAATTCTAGCTATGATATCATTCTGGCTTTGAAACATAGATGTCAACAACATTACGCAACCATCTGGATCTACACAAAGCTATCTGATTCCCTTGCTAGTATCATTCTTCATACCCCTTGCTTTATGCTGTAAGTAATTTTGCACTACTACTTCCAGCTACTATATCTGCATCTTGCAACTTTACTTACTGCTACAACTGACCTATTACAGGTCCACTTATTACATTACTCACTCATCCTACCTGCTTTGCCCTTACAGGGCCTAGAGGTCATCACGACTAACTCATCATTTACAATCAACTGCGGACCTCATGAACTGGAATTACATCTGACCTATGTCTACCTATTCACTACGATCTCTACCTACTTTACATACTTGCTTCCCATCTCTGTATTGGAGGTTCCTACCGCTCTGTCCTCCCGATCACGCAGCATATGCCAGTCCTTGTGCTTCACTGCTACAGACTTTATTTTCTAAACTTTGCCATGCAGAACTTGACCCAACGGTCCTCCTTCTAGACATGGATGCTGACCCTTGATTCCTCGATCTCCTCTGCAAAGTCATCCTCACCTGCTGGTGTGCTTCACTGCCTGCAACTCGTCACTTCAACTTCATAGAAAACCTTGGATTCCACTCTACTTCATTCTGGCCTGCTCATGGATTCTTGAACTTGGAGTTTACTAGAATGGATGCTTGCTTTCTTCCCCTGACATGTCACGATTCAATACATCTTCAGCTCTCCGTTTCTCTGGATTGGGTTCTACAACTTGGGGTTCAGGTTAGCCGATTCAAATATTTAGGATTACTCTCCTTTAGTATGCCCAGAAGGACGGACAGGTCAGTAGCCATGGGTCCTCAGAGGTTTCCCCGCAAGGGACGTTTTCCTCTCCTGTGTGCTACTGATCACACTCTCTGGAGTTGGAGGAGGTGATCATACTGCTATTCATTTTCCTGGGGGTGTCATCCTACTTGACTCCTTCAACAGTCGGATACTGAACAATCGTGGATATCACTATTTTTTGGGGGGTCTCATAACACTGGACTAAGCATTCTTTATGGTGGGATACACAGTAAGGCCAAATGAAAACCAAGTTATAACAATGTTATTCATCAGCTCAGGCATCTAAACACTTTGCATAAGACTATCCAGCTCACTTGTACCATAAGCACTGACTGTATAACTATGCTCAAAGTACCTAAGCACAGATCAACTCAAACTGCTACATATCTAAGAGCAATATCCTACTTACCTATATGACATCTGTATCCAAGCACAAACCTTCATTATCCAATTATAGTACGTAGCACAAGCACTGAGCTATGAACCTTACATAAAAAGCATCTTCCCCTTTCTTAACTGCCTGGGCTATTTTTTCCTCCATTTGTGCTTTTGCATTCCTGACTACTTTCTCTACCTCCTTCTGCTTTTCCAGATACATTACCCTGTCCTCTTCTTTCTGTGTTTCTTTGTACTTCCTGAATGATGGCCTTTTCAATCTTACCTTCCCTGTCACTTACTTTGAGAACCATAGTGGTTTATTTTTCCTCATGCTTTTGTTTGTTTGCTTAATGCAAAGGTTTGTTGCCTTCAATATGGCTCCTTTTAGATGTGCCCACTGTTCTTCCCACCTCCCGCCCCTTCTTCCAGGACTTTCCTGAGACATTTTCCCCAGCTTTGCAAAGTTGTCTCTCCTGAAGTCCAGGACCTTTGCTTTTGTGTGGTTTGCCTCTGCCACTGTTTTCATATTGACTCACACTGTATGATGATCACTGGACTCCAGGTGGCTACCAACCATGACATCTATAATTCTGTCCCTCTTGGTTAGTACCAGGTCCCAAAATCACTCCGTCCTAGGTGGGCTCTACCACTAGCTGTGTGAGGCATGCCCCTTGCAGGGAGTTCAGGATGTATACTGTGATTCCCCATGAAGAGTGACTAGCAACACTTACATATTTTCTTGACTTTAGGGATGAGGAACCATATGTAAAATTCCAACTATTTATATTGTTAAACTTGCTGACTTGGTATTAAAATCTAACATGTTTCTTTTTCAAAACAGGTACTATATTCAGAATACAGGAACAGCCGTGGGAGCAACAATGGTTCCTAGTTTTATGAACTTACTTATTGGCAAATGGGAAGTGGATCATCTCTATAGTGGTGCCACAAATCCATACCTTCACTTTTCAATTTGTGGCACTGCTATATTAATGACATTTTCATTTTGTGGAATGGTACTGTAAATCAGTTCACAGAATCTGTGGGCTGGTTAGAGTGTACTAATAGATCTCTCATATTTAAACTGCATATACATCAGCAGATGATTTCTTTTTTGGATTTGCAAATAACCAAATGTGTAGAAGGTAGCGTGATTACTGATCTGTTCCAGAAACATACAGATTGTAATAGTATCTTGAGATCTGACAGCTGTTATCCACCACATGTGGCTAAAAATATCCCAAAAGGTCAATTCATTAGAACTAAAAGGAATTGCACCAGACTAGAAGATTTTGAGGTCAGGAAAACTGAACAAATCAAATGGAATTTGGATAAAGCAGTACAACTATTCCAACAGTTTTAAGTGACGTGGAAAGTATTAGCAGGGAGTAAACATTAATGCCAAAAGTAGTCCCTTCAAAGTCTGTAATGGCTCCATGTAGTTTTGTTACTATGTATAGTAAGAGAGCAAATGATATAAAGAATATAATAAAAAAGTTTTTGGACATTTTAAAGACTGACCCCAGGTTAAGTCACATAGTATCTGATGGACCCCATGTTGTGTTTAGAAGACCTGAGACAGTACATGACATGGTAGTTAGCATTTTTTTGCCCAAAGTGGTGGATCCACCTACAGTGTGGTTACCCCCACTCACACAAGGCATGTTCAGGTGCGGGAAGTGCACCTTTTGCTGACATATTGATCAGCATAGAACATTTGTAAACCCAAAGACTGGCCAAATACAATACACTCATGAGTTTATAAATTGTGAGACCCCAGGTGTAGTGTACCTACTATCCTGTTCATGTGGGCCTTCTATGTGGGCTGCACAATCAGACAATTTCATATGAGATTCAGTGAGCATTCATGGGCTATACAGAAAAATGATATGGCCTATGCCATTATTAAACATTTGAAGAGAACAAGAGGGACCCCCGTGAAATTAAGTTCTTTGGCATAGAGAAAGTTGAACAGGGACAATGGGATGGAGACTGGGAACATAAAGTTGGAAGGAGAGAGAGTTTTTGGATTTATACCTTCAGGGACAGAGAGGGTATGGGACTCAATGACTCAATAGAGCTTATAGTGTTGTAGTAATATCGGCATACTTTACTCTTTGTACAAATGGTTGTCTTGTATTTTTGCCCATTAGTAAATATAATTTAACTTATTTTCTAGGTGTAACATAAAACATTATGTGAGGAATTGACTTGGTAACACTTGCCCCACTAGCATTTGTGGCATGCATTGGGTCTGGCTAAATACAAAAAGCCAAGCTGAGACAGTTCATTTTATCACTAAATATTGAAACTTGACTGTGGCTGGATATTTACGTCCCCATATAAATAATTTAAGTTATGTGCATAGATGGTGAAGTGCTTAAAATGTTGAAGGCTTGCTGCCCAAAGTATCAGGATATCTGTATGCGGCAACATATCTGAATTTGCTTTTGATTGCAGTCTATGCCTCAGGTTGTCCTGTATGCCTTCATATGGTTTTAAATAAGTTCATATGCCTGGTCCACATATTCTGTGATCCACGTTAGACATTTAAAAATAGCATAGTAATATATAATATGATTAATTTAAATATTAACTATTTCCAGTGTACTATGTGCATATCAGAGTGAATGCATGTATCTCTTTAAGGGCTCACTATTTTTGGACACCTCAATCAATCAATCAATCAACATCTTTATTTATCCAGGTGGGCACCATTGAGCAGGGCTCATTTGCAAGATGGACCCGATCATACAAAAATCATAGTACAGTAACATGGCAAAACATAATGCAATATTATACAAAGAAGAAAAATATACATATGTACATCAACATTTGAGTGAGAGACCTTTACAACAGATAGGCTCATAACTGGGTACAGCTGGAATGTTCACTTAAAAGAAGAGAGAAGGGCAAGAAGAGGGATACCAGCTTAGGAAGAAATGACGGGGTTGGAATAGTTAACTGGCATACTTCAGGGAAGGGGGTGGAACTTGACCATGGCTAAAGAGAGGCAGAGAAGCCAGTATTTTGGTAGTGAGAGAGAGGCAGGGGCAGAGGCAGGGTGGGAGGCAGGATGGGCAGGAGGGAAACTGGAAAATAGGTGAGTTAGTGATGTGGGAAACATTTGCAGGATTCCTTCACAGAGCGGTCATAGAGCGACTTGAAAATATTCAGGCTAACAGGACAGCTCAGCTTCAAGTTTTTTTGCATACTGTTCCACAAGGAAGGCAACAAGAAACTTATGGCAGCTCTGCCAAAATGAGATTTGACCTTAGGTAATTGCAAGACAATTAGGGAATAGATTCTTAGAGCATAGGCACATATCACACTCAGTAGAATACAATCAGAGAAGTATAGGGGGAGCTTGTGCCAATTGTCTATCTCTGATGAAGCCCAGCAGTGGCTGGGTGAAACATTAGAACATTATAAGCAGTATCAGTGGCTCAGTAGGTAGCACACTTGCCTCTGAGGCTGGGAGATCAGAGGGCTGTGGGTTCAGTTCCCACATCTGGCACTTGGGTTAATATCCCAGTACTGACACTGTAGTGCAGCGTGAGAGGGGTGCTGCACTTCTGAGGTGCCATCTTTCAGAGGAGATGTTAAACCGAGGTCCCGCCTGCCTGGATTGGTGATAGTTCAGGTGGATGTTAAAGATCCCATGGCACTTATCGAAAAGAGCAAGGGAAGTTTTATTGAAAATAAACATAACATCACAATAGAATACAAAAACAATCAGAGTACGATATTATACAGGAGGAATAATAACAAACAATCCTGAAACAAAAGGAAAAAACAGTATTACCATATTTTACACACAAATAAAATTCTGCCAAAAAGAATCAGCTGTAGGTTTTGAGAATTTAACATCATCTCTAGATTTTACAGAAGCTAACCCATTCTCAATCTGTAAAAACATGGTACTAAATAACCCTGTTTGCTGCTGCAGAATAAATTGGCAGCGAGCTTGCCATAAATAATATTGTGCGATGGAGAAAAAAACATTTAAGGTACTTTTATGTTATAAACGCCAAATCCCTGTATAATTTCCCAAAACTATGGTTTGATATGAAATATGAGCTAAAAAGGGTAAATTCCAATATATAGCAGCGTCCTGCCAAAATTTTTGACTAAAGGGGCAAGTAACAAAAACCATAGTTTCTTCACAAGTTATACAGGTAGTCCGTAAGCAGAATCTTTCTGTAATGGGTTTATATTTCAAGTTACCTCTAACCCCTAATCGTCCTTGCATAGAGAGCCAGACAATATCCCAAATATGTAGGGGGATCCTAAAATCTGTCAACTTTCTGAAAGTAAAAAACATTTTAGAGGCTACACATTCTGGAAAGAGAAGAACATTTTTTTGAACATCAAAGACAATGAAATTGTAAAAGGGTTTTCTGGAGAAAGTAAGTAGGTGTGGAAAAGAAATTTTCCACTTCTGCAATTTTTTCAAAGTAGTAATACCATAAGATGGCAAAGAGTCAGACAATACAATTTTTGGAGGTAAAAGAGACCATTTATCCAGATACCTAGACCATAAAAACTGTGACCAAAACTGCCAGAACATAGTGGCAGGAGACCAAAGATAAGAAAAGGATTCAAATAAAAACAAGGAATGATAGAAAACAATGGGATTAATCATGGCCAACCCTCCTCTAGTAATAGGTAGATAAGTAATATCCCTACGTACAGGGTTCAATCTGTTACCCCATAGCATCTGAAAAAAAGACTAAGGATTCTGGTTTCCAGATGAAGAGGGGACGGGAATACATAACTTAAATATAAAAAAATAGGTAACAGAAATTGTTTAATAATTACTACCCTTTTCTTCTTCCCAAATTTCCACCCTTTCCAATGATGGATCTTAAACTCTCCTATGTATCGTTGTTTCTCCCAATTATAGGAAGCCAAATCTCCCACCCCAAACCAAATACCTAAAATTTTATGGGGAGAAGAAGCAACCGGAATACACAAAATGTGAGAAGGAACTGAAATTATAGGGTGTAAAAAAAAATAAAACTTTTCTCCATATTGAGCTGAGCTCCTGATAATACACAAAAATGAAAAAAAATCTGTAGTGCATTGGTAAAAGAAGGAATATCTTTAGGTAATAAAGTAACATTATCCGCATATGTGGTGACTTTCTCAAGTGGTAAAGTAGAGGAGGGAGCTAAGCCAATAATACTAGTGTCCCATAAAATTTGCCTAATTACAGGGTCCAGAACAAAAGACTAAAGAAGCGGACTTAATGGGCAGCCCTGTCTTACTCCAATAGAAATAGGGATATCTGTACCAAAACAGCCACTAACCATGGGGACAATAGTAGCACTCTTATATAAGGTTGAAATCCAGTGTACAAAAGGTTTTGGGAAACCATACTGTAAAAGTAAGGAGAATAAATAAGTGTGTCGAACCTTATTAAAGGCTTTAGCCTGATCTAGGGCAATAATATATCCAGAAATTTTACCTGCATGACTGAGCTAAAATAAGTCTCGTAAAAGATGTAAATTGTGTTGAATGCATCTATTAGGAATAGCGCAAGTTTGAGCTGGGTGTATAAGACAATCTGCTACCAATAATAATCTATTGTTGAGGATTTTGGCCAAAGTCTTGTAATTACTGTTCAACAAGCTCAAAGGCCTCCAATTAGATAATAAAGTTTTATTTCCTGATTTATATAAAAAAAAAAGTAAAGAGGTGCCAAACCCCGATTGGGAATTAGAGGAGAACAACAAAAAATTAAATACTTTCAGCAAAAAATAAATCATGTAAGAAAGAAAAAGTTTATAAAACTCATTAGGGATACCATCTAACCCTGGCGAAGTATCTTTACTTAATTGTGAGATGACCTTTTCAACTTCCTGGGAAGAAATATGTTGGAGTAATGAAGTCATATGAGAGATAGGGACTTGAGGAAGTGGAACAGTGAAACTAGAAAAATCAGGCAAAGGTTGGTCAGACCTGTCCTGAAAAGAATTGCTAACATATTGTTGAACTATAGCTAACATTTCTAAATCCTTGTTAACCAAATTTCCAGTGGGAGAAACAAGCTGAGTCATAAGGGTATTCTCTAGCCTTTGCTTACAGGCCTCAAAGGGATCTGAAGCTGGGGTTTTCCTGGTTCCAAATTTAAATTCTAATTCTAAGGATTTAGCTCTATCATATTGATAAGATTTCATCTGATCTTTTAATGCTTGAATTTGAGAAGTGAAATCATGCCTATTGCCAGGAGGGAAGGACATCAATTTATATAACTGGTTTCTTAAAAGAAGGTATCGCAAATAATTAGAGTTAGCCTTTGCTTTACCAAAGGAAAGTAAAAGTTTCTTTAGGTCCCTTTTTGTATCCATCCGCCAACTCAATGGAGAGGTGTAAGCGCAAAAAATAGACTCTCTATTGGCAAAAAAAACTTCAATTTGTGAAAAAAGGGAAGGATTCTCAATAAGTGACATATTTAATCTCCAACGGTTGTAGATTGAAAAAATCTTAGGAGGAAGAGTATGCAAACTGAAGGTACAAAAAAGAATATTATGATCAGAAAATTCTGAAGGCTGAGATTTACAATGAATGGGATGTAAATGTTGAGAAAAAAAACATATCAATTCTCGTGGCATAAATAAATCTGTGATAAGTAGCTCCATTACCCTTGGGATGCAGTATACGATAAGCATCTTTCATACTGGTACCAGAAAGAATTTGTGACAAAGCATTAGAGTCCCAATATATTTTTTTTGTGGTGACTCTGGATAAGGAAGTATCCAAAGAACAATAAAATTCCCCTCCCCAAATAGTATGCATTCTAGTAAAGAGAAATGGCTTAATCTCCCCAAATAATGCAACCCTGGCTGATTAGTTTGCGGGGCATAGATATTAATAAGGTGAAAGGAGAAATCTCCAAGGGAGCTATCCAAAATCAGGGCTCTACCTGGATTAACATCAAAAGTCTAAAAATATGTAAGTGGGTGGATTTGAAGAGAATGCCAACACTATCTGCAGGGTCCAGCCCAAAAGCCCAAAATGAAGGCCCCCAGTGCCACCTCTTTTTGATAAGTTCTACCTCGGCAAGTGAAGAAAGACGACTTTCCTGAACAAAAATAATGTCCACTGAAAGAGTTGCAAAAAAAGCCAAAATAGATATTTGTTTTTTATAAGACTTTAGACTGCAAACATTAAAGGACAATAGTTTTAAAGTGGTCATAAAAGATTAGTGTTCAGCCAAGTCCTCCTTTCAGACTGGTACTGGCTTTCGTTTTTTTCCCTTTCTTTCCCTTTTTATCCTTGGCTAATTCTGTAGACTTACTTTCTTCATCCTCAGTAACTATTTCTGATCTAAGTGAAGTATCAGATTCTAAATCCGAGTCTCCAAGATCATCTTGCAAGGGAGAAAAAATATTTGTGTTAGGGATAGGACAAGGAGTAGGAATTTTTAGTGAAGACCTAGTAAATCTTCGTCCCTTAAAAGTTTCAAAAATGGGGAAGGGGGGCATAGTGGGCCTGTCAGAAACAACATCTTTTTCAGAATCTTGATCCGGGATATGAGAAGGTCTAGAGTCATCCACACGGGTGACTAAGTCCATCACTACCGGAAGGGGAGCATCCGAAACCGATACAGATTCACTAGGGACAGGGTTATGTAGTTTGACTTGAGCTTGCGTCACTAACTCATCATGATCCCACCCTTCAGCTCTATTTCTTTTAGCCCGGGGGCATTGATGAAAGGCATGCTCTTTATCATCACATAAGTTGCATTGAAAAATATTCTCACAGAGGTCCATTGAATGCCCATATCCCCCACAGAGTGAACATTTCATCATATCACAGGAGCTACTAATATGTGTTCGTGAGCCACATTTATAACAGACCCTGGGTTGACCACTATAAAAGCACACTCCCCTATCTTTGCCTAAAAAGAAACTGTTTGGGAGATGAATAATGTCAGAATTTACCTGAAATAATTTTACTTTGAATTTCCAGCCTCCAGTCCAAATACCCTCTAAATCTAATAAAGCCTCAGGGGGTCCAAGTATATCACAGCGGTTTTGCAACCAATGGTAAATGTCACTTACATTTACCCCTTCATTCCTGAACATGATAGTGACATAGCGGATTTGGGGTCTAGTCAGAGGAATAGACAAAAAGGGGAGCCACAAAGGTCTATTCTTTAAAAGAGAATATTTCTCCCAAAATTTTTCTAAGCGCTGATTAATTGAAAACTAACATAGAAAGAATCCTCCCCAGAAACATGGATTAGAGCAAACAGATCAGAAGGAACAAATGACATAGAGCCCTTAAGTAAGGTATTAACCACATAGTACCTATCAGGATGAGTAGCAAGGCCACCTCTATACCGTAGATGGACTGCATTCCTCCTGGGAGCTTGTTCAAGTTTATTTTTGAACAAGTCAGCCATAGGAACTCACTTAGAAGGTTCATGGTCTTTATCCTTAAGAATCTTATCCTGTAAAGTCAAAATATCCCTTGACCCCCCCCTCCCTGAGGACGTACTGGGGCCAGAAAATGCCACAGAGTCCTTCAACAATAGGTGCGCACCATCAATATTACAAACAGCAGAAAAACTAGTGTCAATACCTGAGCTCAGGGTGTTGGCATGCTTAGAAGAAGGTAGTGTAACAGGCATCCAGGCAGGGTCGTGGACCCAAGTCCCCACAGCATTTCGAATCCATCCAGCTTTGGATAAAGAGTCCTCCATCGACCAGTCCCGAACAGTATCGTGAGCCTTTGATGCTAAGCCAAATTGTTGTCTCAAAACTTGAGACATAGAAGAATGTTTATCTGTAGCAGTGCGATCCTCCGAAGCTACCAAACCCTCCGACGCCATACCCGGAAGTGCGTCATGCAAAAACCCATCCGTAGGAGCAACACTTTCTGAAACAGAAGTTCTCATATCAGGCAGTGGACAATCAGGACTCGAGGAAAGGGCAAAGGATACCTCCCGAATCGGCAATGCACCGATCATCTCCGGAACATCAGTCGTCATCTCCAGGTCAGAAGCCCCATTAACAGAGGCAGGAACAGTTGCTTCCAAAGTAGTGTGCATAGCCATGCTAGCAGGAGCCTCCGTGCTAGCATCCATCCTCCTTCAAGACTGCAAAGCCTCTCCCATACAGCAGAGCAAAAGTAGCCCTCTACTGGCCACATAGAGCCAGCAGAGTAGGGGAATTTCCCCAGTGTCCTGGCCAAATTTCCCTCATTCACTAAAAATATCACCAACAGCTTAATCTGGTTCAAGGTCAGTTGGCATTCATCTGTATCCCCTTCCCCCGGGTCATGCCTGAAAATAGGCAGGATTTGTCTAGTGCACTTACCCGGTCAACAAAAATGAAATAAAAAAACAAAAATAAAGATGTCACATGTAGCCGTGACA
Organism: Neoceratodus forsteri; assembly: GCA_016271365.2. Taxonomy (NCBI): domain Eukaryota; kingdom Metazoa; phylum Chordata; order Ceratodontiformes; family Ceratodontidae; genus Neoceratodus; species Neoceratodus forsteri. Next base: position 1,108,353,269 of record CM057458.1, on the reverse strand, counting down.
TCATCAGTACACTCTCAGCGCGATATACCACCTTGCTCTTCATGGAACAATGTGAGATGTTTGTTTGCACAATTTGCATAGCTTGTTATAATAAAATAGTAAGCTGACTACATTTTTGCTTTCTAAGGCTGTTTTTTTGTGTGGATATTTGTTGTTTTTGTTATTTATTGCATTACCTAGATGCACTTGGGTTACGGTATTTCCACACTTTTATTTTTGCATTTACCCTTGCCTGCAGGTAAAATGATTATTTTGTTTAACACCCTCCCCCAACCCCTGAAGTGAAATCAGAAGGCTGAGCTTGGCTACAAAGTTTGAAAAAATCCCTTGCTGCTTGTGGGTCCCAAAAATCAGGAATTTCAGCCTGCCAGAGATTCTTGGCTGTCCTCTCATGCCTCAATACACAGATGTCATAGAGTCAGATACCTTGAATTTGGCATTTTTGAGGGCATTGGGATGCTCACTCTTACCTGCAGGCAAAATAATTTCACTGATGTGGCCTGACCTGAGGTGTTATTCCACATGTAAAAAAAGAATTTCATTTAGTTGTGCATATTAGAAGTATTTCTCTGATTGCCAAATTCAATGTTCAAGGTAATTGTGCTGAAATTGCAGCATTCTCAAACAGTACACAATGACTACTCTCACAGCTCTTCAATGAAGTACAACAACTTTTCAAGATCATCAACTTTTTTTAACAATCCCAACATTTCACCTTGTCACTATAGGCTTCCTTAGGGAAGTTGTACTACCTTTCAGTTTATTCTTATGCTGATCCTTCCTTAAATAGTTAGAAAATGTAACCCACTTGCAGGAAAATGACAATTTGGTATAATGCAAACATTGTAAAGTGCTGGCAGGAGAAGGCAAAGGGTTAATGAGAATATTTTCTGTCCTAATGCTTTCTTGCTAATGTCCTTGCTACTGCAAAAATAGACCTGTTAGTACACTGTGTACACTGTCTTGTGTGGCTTGTCTGTAAAAAATGCTGAACACATAAACAAAACAAGAGATAGCAAGGGCTATGTGTGAGACATGCAGATTCTGACTAATGCAGTGGTTTAAGGCTGTATAATACAGTAATGTACCCGAACATCTAATTACTTTGCATGGATATATGCTGATAATAGATAGTGGTGAGTGTATGTAAGATGTATTGTGAGAGGTGGAGTGTGAGAAGCATAGAAACATAGAATTTGATGGCAGATAAGGACCGCTTGGCTTACCTAGTCTGCCCTTTCCCTACCTAATGGATAAGCTGCAGATCCTAGTTAGCCAACAGTCTACTTCCTCCTACCCTCACTAGAATTGCTTTATGTCTGTCCCATGCATTCTTGAATTCTCCCACTATTTTTGACTCCACAACCTCCTCAGGCAGGCTGTTCCATGCATCCACAATACTCTCCATGAAAAAATATTTCCTCACGTTACCTCTGAGCTGTCCCCCCTCTATCTTCAAATTGTGCCCCCTTGTTCTTGCACATCTCTTTTTCTGAAAGATGCTACCCTCTTGGACTTTGTTGATTCCCCTGATGCACTTGAAAATTTCTATCATGTCCCCCCTCCCTCCTTTCCTCGAGGGTATACATATTAAGCTCCTTTAGTCTCTCTTCGTATGTCTTCTGGTGCAGACCCTGCACCATTTTGGTTGCCCTCGTCTGGACAGCCTCCACCCTGTCTATGTCTTTGCAGAGATGGGGTCTCCAGAACTGCATGCAGTACTCCAGATGGGATCTCACCAACTGTCTGTACAGAGGGAGAACAAATTCCTGTTTTCTGCTGGTGATGCCTCTCCATATGCATCCCAGTATTCCTCCAGCCCTCCTTACTGCCTTCTCACATTGCTTGCCCACCTTTAGGTCCTCTGATATAACAGCCCCCAGGTCCCTTTCCATTTTTGTTGTTGTCAGTATCTCACCCCCATTGTGTACTCTGTTCCTGTGTTTTTGTTTCCCAGGTGCATTACTTTGCACTTCTTTGCATTGAATCTAAGCTGTCATACATTTGGCCATTCCTCCAACCTTGTCAAGTCACTTCTCGTCCTTTCCACTCCACCTTGTGTATCAGCCCTGTTGCAGATCTTTGTGTCATCTGCAAAGAAACATAGTTTTCCTTCCAGTCCCTATGCAATGTTACTTATAAAGACATTAAAAAGGACCGGACCCAGTACTGAACCCCAAAATGAAGTGCTGAAGCCTCCATGCCTGTCTGGTTCATCCTCCCAGGGAAAGTTAATTGATCATTTCTTGTACTCTGAAGCTGGGCTGCCAGTGGTAATACAGTATATGTGTTAGTTCAATAAGCTTTGCTTTGTGGTGTGTGATTCCTCATTTCCTGTGTAATCACTGGCTCAATACTCCAACACACTGTCTGCAAAATATTATATTACTATGAAATTCTTGTTCTATTAAGCAATTTGATAAAACCACAAATCTGAGTACAGATCAAAGGGACACTGTCAACCCCCCAGGCTTCAAAAATGTCTTGAGTTTAAAAACACACTTTATGATTGGTCACATACTGTAGCGATGGTTTATGTAAATGAGAGTTTGATTCTGATTCCTTTTTTCTTTTAGCAAGTGAATAAACAGATTCCCACCATACTGGAGTTACAGCACAAAATCATGTTTGTTTATATTCCCTTGATCAGCTCCCGCCGCATCTTTCCTAGACATGGGAACACCCATAACACAATCTAGCTACTCATAATGCAGTGGGAGGAGAGGAACCTATTTAATCATCAGTGACTGTACTGTTTGGGGGGTTTCCTAATTTTCTGGAAGTATGCAGTAAGAGTAGATCAAGGATTTGAAACAAAACAAGGTTGGGTATAATCACACCATTAGCATGTATTTCAGTTCCACTAAGAAAGGAAAAAGATAAAACAACTAGCAAAACCAATGATTTTTAGACAACAAAAGCAGTCATACAATGTGTTTTTTTACCTAGAAATAACATGATGCAAAAAAGGTTGACAATGTCCCTTTAACTTGTACAAAACATATGAACATACAAAAATGCCAGCAGCAACAGGCCTCATGGTTTCTCAAGTCTGCCTGATTGTGCAGCTAGCCCCTAAACCTGCAGATGCCCCACCTCCCCACCCCTCTTTATCATTACCCCCACTCTGTCCCATTCCCTCTTAAACCACCCACCATTCTGTATGATACCACCTTCTTGGGCAGAGCGTTCCATTTGTCTACCACCCATTCTGTGAAAAATGTCTCCTGATGTTCCTCCTGAATCACCCCCACCCCAATCTCAGCTGGTGCCTTCTCATATGCCTCCTTCTTCTAATCTGGAAAATCTCTTCTGTATTAGTCTTATTTATCCCCTTTAAGTATTTAAAGGTTTTGATCATATCCCCCTTTCTCTCCTCTCCTCCAGGGAGTACATGTTCAGCTAGCCCAGCCTATCCGCATAGGACTTTCCTTCCAATCTCTGGATCATCTTTGTCACCCTACACTGCACGCCTCCAACAATCTCACATCCTTCTTCAGGAATGGGTGCCAGTACTGCATGCAGTATTCCAGTTGCGGCCTGACCAGTGACCTGTACAGGGGAAGGATCACCTCCCTATTTCTGGAGGAGATTCCCCTCGCTATACACCCCAGCATCTTGTTGACTTTTGCTGCCACCTTCCTGCACTGAGCTGAGTTGTTCATGCTCCCTGTTAAAACAAAAAGCCTAAAACCCTGTTGCACACCTGTTCAGAATGCTCTGTCCATCTGCACTAACCGAGTCTGCACTGGGTGTGTCAGTCTGCCTGTATATTATCAAGAAAGGGGTCATAAAATGCATATATTTCAACTTTTTAAAGCAATCCAGGTTTATATGTGTAAGTAAGCATTACTAGGCATGGGTGAGTAGTAAAATACCCTACCCTAAATGCTACGTGTGGGTACCTCTAAACTACCTTAAATTACCCTAACATAGCCTAATGAAAAATGAGTAGTTGGGTAGAGTCGGGTAGTTACTACCCTAATCATTCTACTACCCTATTACCCTACCTTCCCTGACCATAACAAAATGTGAAAGACTCTGTTTGACTACCACGAACAGAGAAAACAACTTACGGGTCTATCTTGAGGCAGGTATGATAGGCAGAGGTACTCTGTCCAAGTCTGCCACTGTTTCCAAAATACAGCCTTTATGGCTGAAAGGCATTCCTCTATAGGGCCAATGTGATATGCCCTGTCTATTTTCCTTATTAAAGTGACATTGCCAGCCTTTGTGTCTGCAATAGTTAGTGAAACAGAGAGCCTCTTTTGCCTTAATAAGTCATTCATCTATTGGGTCACTGTGAGAGACAAGCAGATATGAGAGGTACAGCTGCTGTTTGAGCCTGCTGATGTTTCCAAAAAATTTACTCATGGCAGGTATTGCTGAGGCAGGTATGAAAGGTGCAGCTGCTCTGAGTGAATCTGCTTCTGTTTCCAAAAATTACAGTATGCCCATGGCAGGCATTGCTGAGGCATATACCATTGATGTGGTGATGTGATTACAGCACCATCATTAGGGTGCCCAAATGAAGGAAAAACTGATCTGGGTACCTGGGAGGCCTGAGCACAGTTCTCTATGCTGCCTCCACCCTGATATGCCAGGGGTGGAGGTGATTCTATTTTTTAAGGGGGCAGTGCGGGGGATGAGCCCCCAGTATTACCCCCAAACCATCAGCACCCTGTGTATCTGTGCTGTTGTGCCTTGTGCCCTAATTGACAGAGTCCCATTGCCTGCACTCCGGTTTCCCATGGCACATTTACAGGTGTAGTATTGTGGGTGAACCATGCTGAGGCAGGAATGAGAGGTGCAGCTGATCTGAGTGAGCATGCTGCTGTTTCTAAAAATGATACCCATGACTGGCATTGCTGGGGCAGGTATGAGAGGTACAGCTGCTCTTGGTGAGCCTGATGCTATTTCTAAAAATGATACCCATGACTGGCATTGCTGGGGCAGGTATGAGAGGTACAGCTGCTCTTGGTGAGCCTGATGCTATTTCTAAAAATGATACCCATGACTGGCATTGCTGGGGCAGGTATGAGAGGTACAGCTGCTCTTGGTGAGCCTGATGCTATTTCTAAAAATGATACCCATGACTGGCATTGCTGAGGCAGGTATGAGAGGTACAGCTGCTCTTGGTGAGCCTGATGCTATTTCTAAAAATGATATTCATGACTGGCATTGCTGAGGCAGGTATGAGAGGCACAGCTGCTCTGAGTGAGCCTCATGCTGTTTCCAAAAATTAATTCCATGGTGAACTTGCTGAGGCAGGTAGGAGAGGTGCAGCTCCTTTGAGTGAGCCTACTGCTGTTTCCAAAAATTAATCCAATGGCAAAATTGTTGAGGCAGATAGGACAGGCACAGCTGCTCTGAGCTGGCCTGCTGTTGTTTCCAAAAATGATGCCCATCGTGGCATTGCTGATGTAGATATGAGAGGTGCAGCTGCTCTGAGTGAGTCTGCTGCTGTTTCCAAAAACTATACCCTTGGCAAGCATTGCTGAGAGAGGTACAAGAGGCACAGCTGCTCTGAGTGAGACTGCTGTTTCCAAAAATTATACCCATGGCAGTCATCAAAACATTCTTAACATAATCTATTGATAATTGACAAGACTAAGAGCAGTGCGGCACGTGCAACTGTCAAGGTGGTGGTAGTGATGGTAAATTATCATTTTTTTTGTCAGTCATTCATGTCCAAGGAGAATGACAGTAAAACTGAGGGAAAGTGATGTTAATTGAAGAAACTGCAGTAACGTCTGTTATATAAGGCTTATAATAAGTTCTTTCTAAGCAACATTCTTTACCAAATTTGTGTAGTGCTGTTCTAGAGCAGTACTGGATGAGAAAATGTAAGAAATAAAATGCAAAATAATGGTGCCAACATAGTCAGGAAAGTGACAAAAATTCTGGTTTGTCCATGAACTCTGACCATGGCAGGTTTATTTCAGAGGGACAGCTGCAAATGCAGAGAGAGATATTTGCAATGTTAACCAAATTTGGTAGTACACCACTCGACACAGGATTTTGTATTCATAGTTCATACACAACCTAGTCATCATATTTGCTATCATTGTTTGCTGGGTGTTGTTCATGTTCCTGATCAGAAGAATCACATAAGTCAGTGTCTGGGACAACTGGGAAATTGTCAGCATTGATTTTGAGAAATGAAAGCCAGTCGACATTTGCAGTGTTCTTTGCTCATTGACTATTCCTCCAGCTGCACTAAATGGGTGGGATATTCAGACTGCACCAGGCAGGGGCACAAGCCTGGGTGCAGCGCAACTGGGCTGAGCCAGGGCATGGACCAGGCGATATTCAGCGGTGCTGCACCATGGCTCAGCACCATTGAATATGGCATGGAGGGCACACACACTGCACACAGTGTTGTGGCACTGCCCCAACGCAATTGGCAGAAGGGGATCTGGGGGCTGCGCCAGCCAAGTGCAATTGTGCTAGATGAAGCAACTGCGATATTCAGCTGTGGGCATGCAAATGAGGCCATTATGCATGCAAGGTGCAAATGGGGCCATTTGCATGTCATTATGGCCTCATATGCATGCTATGTGCCAATCCCTGGTGACTTGAACCTGGCACTCTGCCAGGCTGCAGCCATCGAGGACCGACGCCCTGCTACCCCTCAGCAGTCTCCGCTCCCGTTTGCCTGACTGAGGACATACGTATAATACATCCCTGGTGGTTCAGTGGACCGCATCCCAATGCCCTATTGCGGGCATATGTTAATGAACTCCCTGGTGGTCCAGTGGACTGCTTTCCAATGCCTGATTGTGGGCATATGTTAATGAATTCCCTGATGGTCCAGTGGATGACTTTCCAATGCCCAATCATGGGCTTCGGTGAAGTATTTCCCTGGTGGTTCAGTAGAAATCCCCCCTGCGCCCGATCATGGGCATTCATGTACAGTAACCCTGGTGGTCCAGTGGTGCCTCCCCACCCACCCACTGAGGCCCCCGCCACTCGGCACTCCCCCCCAGTCAGTGGCGGGTGGCAGCATTCATTCACAATTCAGGCCAGTGTAGTACAGTGTGGTCTGCATGCCCATTGGCCCACGCAGTGGACCAATAGGCATACAGAAGCTATTGTACGCTGTCAGTAGGCGGGTGGCTGGGTGGCATGCAGGCGGGGTGCTGCTTCCTGACACTGACTGGGAGGGTGCTGGGTGGCAGGGACCTCAGTGGGTGGGCGGGAGGGGTAACACTGGACCACCAGGGTTACTGTCTATGAATGCCCTCGATCAGGCACTGGGGGAGGGGTTTCCACTGGATCACCAGGGAAATACTTTGCTGAAGCCCATGGTCAGGCATTGGAAAGTGGTTCACTGGACCGCCAGGGAGTTCATTAACATATGCCCGCAATCAGGCATGTGAATGAGCGAGGGGAGAGCCCAACGCTCCCTGGGATGGGATCTTGTGGACTGTGTCTTGGGTGGTGGTGTGGCCACCCACAGCAGGTGACTGCCGTGTTGCACCTTGCAATATAGCAGCTTGCCTGTGGGTGGCCAGGACTTGTTCCTGTATTCACCAGGCACAACTTTGCACCCCCCTGAGTGGCACAAGGTGGAGTTGTGCCAGCATATGCACCACACATCCCGGGCTAAATATTGGGATGTGCCGCATATGCATGGGCAAGCTCCCCGCACTTGCATTGCATACATTACTGATGTGCCCTGGTGCATTGGGGGTTGCGCAGTGCAACCTGCCCCTTTGAATATCTCACCAGGGTGCATTGGTGGGTTGCACATGGTGTGACCCTGTTGCGCCATGCACAACTCTTTTGAATATCCCACCCAATGTGGTCTGCATATACCACTTGAAGGTGGACAACTGAGATAAATTATTGCACAATTTGTTAGATCTGGTCATGTTCTGTTTTGTTTCCAGTACAATAATGGATCTTCCTTGAGACCAATCTCAGAATGGTCTGCCAAATACTCCTGGATGAGTGCTGTGTGAGGCAGTTAACAGTCTCACAGATGAACCAGCTGCACTTTCTTTATAGGACACTAGTTCATGTTGTTGCAGGTGACACAGAGTTGATTTGCCTTTCTGACCCTGAACATAGGATGCCCAAGAAGTTCCTGTAGATGTCCTTTCCCTCACTGGTGACACTGGCAATTGTGAATAAGAATTCATTATAGATGTGCTATCGAACTGCTCAGTTCAGCAGAATTCCATCAGCTGTAGCAGCACTATTGGAGAAGGAGCGAGCTGCAAGACTGAGTTGTGTGACCATCTGCTACACGATCACAGAGATTGCACCTTATTATAAGAACAGCTCCTGAACCTGCTATTAAGAGAGCCAGTTGTCAGCTGGCTTGTGTATTTGTGGAGTTACTGTTTGGTTCCCAGCTGCATGGGAGAGGGGACTCAGCGGTGAGTCAGCAGCCAGAAGGAGCCGGCCAGGAGGAGGGGCTAGGCAGCATAAAGTTCCACACCATGTGCTCATCAAACAGTTCAACAGAATTCCATCAGCTGTAGCAGCAGTACCAGAGAAGGAGTTGCATGATCGAGTTATGTGACCATCTGCCATCTGGTCACAGAGACTGCACCTTATTGTAAGAACTGCTCCTGAACCTGCTATTGAGAGAGCCAGTTGCCAGCTGGCTTGTGTATTTGCACAGTTACTGTTCGGTTCCCAGCTGCAAAAGGAGAAGGGACTCAGTGGTGAGTCAGCAGCCAGAAGGAGCTGCCCAGGATGAGGAGCTAGGCAGCACAAAGCCCCATACCGTGTGCTCAGCGCGAGTGTGAGTGGCACAAGTGCCACTCCTCAGAGAAAAAGGGAGTAAGAAGTAACTGGAGACTGGGTTAAATTAAGTGGGGTAATGTAGTAAAGCAAAGAGGGAATTCTTCCCAAGAGGAGTATTGTTTTAACTGATTCTTAAGTGTATAATATATAAACATTACCTATCCATGTATATATTGTATTTGATGTGTTTTGTGCTTTTGCCTCACCTCATAGGTCACACTGCTCCATTAATAGATAAAGAAAGGACACTTAGAGCCTACCAGCCCTCATCAATCCAGAAGAAAGGTGAAGTAAACTCTAGCTTTAAAGGAAGGAATAGATTTACTAACACATGGAGAGTTTATGACCAGTGTGGCAAGGCAACAGTTTTAAATCCATACATTCTGCATAGATATTTTCAGGGAAGTCAGGGGAGTGCTATAATGTTTTTATTAATATTAGGATGTGATGTTGAACTTGACCCTGAACCAGAAGTAGAAAGAATTAAGATACTGCGTGATAATGCTTGAAGTTTGGGAACTAAAATGAAATATTAAACGTAATGGTAAATGAGTGTACCCAAGATGTTTTGTGTCTAACAGAGACTTGGCTAAGAACCAAAATGGAAAATGGTGAATTTAATTTACCTGGTTCACATTGTTTCACTCTGATAGACCCAAAATGAGAGGGGGGTTATGCAGTATGTTAAAAATTGTTTGGGACATATGGAACTCAAAGATACAGAAAATAATATAAAATATTTAGCAGTTACAGTAAATAAATTGAAGATCATTTTCATAGTTCTATATTCGTCACCTAAAGCTAGACAAGAACAAATAGAAAGTGTATTAAATAAAATATACATTATTCTAGGGGAGAAGCTACTGGTGTTAATATAGAGGATAATAGCTGGGGATCAGGTGATAACCACGCTGTAATCACCTCAAGTGGTTGCTAGGGCAACATGGTAAACCTCGAGAGCGCAGCTCAAGAGGTTTATTGTAGCCCTAGCAACCACGAGAGGTGATTTCAGCGTGGTTGTCACCCGATCCCCAGCCATCATCTTTTATAGTGCATGGTCAAAAAAAACACTGTTTGCATTCTATGTGTGAGAATTATGGAACTCTGGTACATTCTTGTTTCTTATGCCACTGTTTGGAAGTTCCGAAGTGTGGTTAACAACTTTTAAAATTCTAAACAGTGCATAACAAAGCTGTGTAACTGCTGATTATGGTGGTTAATAGGCACTCACCATACATTATAAGGGATTTAAACTGTAACTGGTTGGGCCCCTGTGGAAATCAGCTAAAAGAAATAATTTCAAATCTTGGAGTAACTCATCACATAAAGGTTCGCACGAGATACACTAACACCACTAAAAATGGTACCATCTGAGATTTATTATTTGCTTCTTCCTCAATAATTGTAGAAGACTCAAGAGTTCTTTCTCCTTACCTGGGAGATCATAACCCGATATGGGGAACTATAATAACCTCACAAGTACAGGGATTGCTTGATCATACAAATTACACATGGACTAGGGATCTAAGAACATTTTCAGAGGCTAGGTTTTTAGTAGATTTAAGAAGAGAAAAATTGGATAGATGCTTGCTTATTCCTGATTTGTACTTATCCGTACAGTATATTACAAATACATTCAACAGCATTTGAGACTCTCATGCCCAAAAGGAAAAAAAAATAATTAAGCAAGCTAGACTTCCCTGGATTAATGAAAGACTACAGAAAATAATAAGGGTCAAACTTAGACTTTGGTTGAAGGCCAAAAGAACTAGACAGGAGGGTGACTGGACAGTTTCTAAGAGAAAAAGAAATAAATGTAAGCAATAAATAAAGAAGGCAAAAGCCTCTTATTGCAAAATCAAGGTGCATTGTGACATAATCCTAGAAGGTTTTGGCAGAATCACAATAATTTATTAAATGCAGGGCATACAGATTTACCTAAGAAGCTTATGCTAAGGGCACATGGATCATTAATAGATGACTCTTATGAAGTTGCTAAAATACTAAATGATTTTTTGTGGATTTCCAGGGTATAACATTGCAACAAATAAATTACGACTACAAAAGGAACTGATAAGGGAAAACAAAGCTACACACCTGTCCTTCAGATTTAACATTCTGAGTACATCTAAAGTATATAAGGGGCTGAGGAATATTAATACACAGACATTTGCAGGATTAGATGGCCTGGAGGGAAACTTTCTGAGACTGGTTGCTTACCAAATTGCTCCAGTTGTTACTCAGATTTTCAACTGCAGTTTACAGAAAGGTCACTTTCCCCAGTCATGGAATGAAAGCAAAACTATTCCAATCTTTAAAGGGGGGGCAGTCTTGGAAGTAAATAACTATAGGCTGATCACTCTTCTGTTGATCCTATCTAAATGTTTGCAAAGACATGTCCACACTCAAATAATGAAGTATTTGGATAAACATAATTTAATTCCACTATTTCAGTCTGAGTTTTGTAAAGCGAACTCAACTACCTCAGCACTAACGGAATTTAATAACTTGATTAATACATCATTGCATTCTGCTCTAGTGACCACAGTAATTTTTATTGATTTATCGAAGGCCTTTGTCCTAGTGAACCACTCCCTCCTCCTGCAACAGCAGAACTCATGGGATTAACAGATGGACCTTGGTACTGGCTGCAGTCCTACCAGGGTGGACACACTCAAAGGGTCTCAGTCTCTGGATGTATGTCATCTAGTAGAGACATTAAAAGAGGGGTACCCCAGGGATCCATTGTAGGACCCTTGTTATTTCTGTTATTTAATAACAGCTTGCCACAAGTAGTGCACCACTCCCTGGTGAGACTGTATGTGGATGACACTGCTATTATTGTGACTAGTACCAGTATTCAAAAACTTCAATCAAAGATGCAGATTGATTTTGATCATCTGAGGTGGTGGTTCACCAGGTCAGGACTCATCATGAATACAAAGAAAACTAAGCTGTTACATTTTGTATCTAAACAAAAGGACATTGCTCAAATTAAAATAAAAATAGATAGAAATTAATGTTGAGAGCAGATAAATCAGTATTGTTATTTAGAAGTTGTTTTTGATAACCATATGTCCTTTAAAGAACATATAACTATATTAATAGAAAGGATAAACAAGAATAGGTGCTTTATGTTGAACAACAAAATGTTTAAGAAAGAAGGATCAGAAAAAAGTGGCGGAATAATCATATTAATGCTAACATATGGTGAACTTATACTGTATACTGAACTGCAAGTAGGCAATTATTGACTAGATTAGAGAAGATACATTACAAAATAGCAAGGTATGTATTACAATGTAACATAAGAGCTCATCATTGTACTTTTTATCCTCATTGCAATGGCAGTCTTTAGACATCAATTATGTTAGATCACGGCAAAAAACAATATACAAATACCACATTTTCCATCCAAATCATTAAATTAATAATACTTTATTTAATAAGGAACAAATGATCTCTGAAAATTCCAAAAGAACAGTCCATGTGAAAAAAATTCATTTTTCCGTTATCCGGAAAACACACAGGGAAAGAACATTATGCTTCCAGGCAGCCAGATACTGGAATATTTTACCTCATTCAGTTTGTACTTTATCTTTATAAGATTTGTTCATCCAGGAGATAAAGGGCATAAACCAATTTAGATGCCAATGTAATTAGCTCATAGCACTTTAACATTTGTATTGATTGATTTACATAAATGTTATTACTGTGCTTAGTGTCTTATAAATTGTCTAAATATATTTCTGTCTTAAGGGTCTTGTTGTCATTGTATGCCCTAACTAGTTAATTAATGTGTACATGTATACTGTAGGTAACTTAGAGACAAACAGGACTGGTCCTTTTTGATGTCTTTATAAGCGACATTGCAGAGGGACTGGAAAGAAAAGTATATCTCTTTGCAGATGACACAAAGATCTGCAACAGAGTTGATACACAAGGTGGGGTGGAAAGGATGAGAATGGACTTGCCAAGGTTGGATGAATGGTCAAATGTATGGCTGCTTAGATTCAATGCAAAGAAGTGCAAAGTAATGCACCTGGGAAACAGAAACCCAGGGGAAGAGTACACAATGGGGGTGAGATACTAACAACAACAAAAATGGAAAGAGACCTGGGGGTAGTCATATCAGATGACCTAAAGGTGAGCAAGCAATGTGAGAGGGCAGTAAGTAGGGCTGGTTGGATGCTGGGATGCATAGGGAGAGGCATCACCAGTAGAAAACAAGAAGTTGTTATCCCTCTATACAGACAGCTGGTGAGACCCTATCTGGAGTACTGCATGCAGTTCTGGAGACCCCAGCTCTGCTAAGACATAGACAGGATGGAGGCTGTCCAGAGGAGGGCAACTAAAATGGTGCAGGGTCTGCACCAGAAGACACATGAAGAGAGACTTAAGGAGCTTAATATGTATAGCCTCAAGGAGAGAAGGGAGAGGCAGGACATGATTGAAACTTTCAAATACCTCAAGGGAATCAACAAAATCCAAGAGGGTAGTATCTTTCAGAAAAAGAGGTGTGCAAGAACAAGGGGGCACAATTTGAAGCTAGAGGGGGGAAGGCTCAGAAGTAATGTGAGGAAGTATATTTTCATGGAGAGGGTTGTGGATGCATGGAACAGCCTTCCTGAGGAGATTGTGGAGTCAAAACAGTGGTGGAATTCAAGAATGCACGGGACAGACATAAGGCAATTCTAGGGGGTGGAGGTTGGAAGAAGCAGGCTGTTGGTTAGCTAGGATCTGCAGCGTATCCATTAGGTAGGGGAAATGGGCAGACTGGGTGGGCCAAGTGGTCCTTATCTGCCATCAAATTCTATGTTTCTATGTAACAGGACTGTCTTGTAAACTGGGTCATATGACCAAAATGACATGTTCTACTGTATAAAAATAAAGTTTTTACTGACTTACATACTCACTGGCTGTGCCAGAGGCATACTCTGAGGATTTGTTACATTTTGACTCCTGTTCATCCACTAATGGTGTTGGTGGGGCAATGTCAAATTTGGTTAGCTGAAGATCTCTCCAATACTTAATGTCTTCCCCTGCAGAAAGGATAAGTTCAGTGTTACCCTTAAAGCAAGGGGCATCCAGCAATCTAGCCAGCACATACAGTAGGTTTAATTCTGAAACATGCTATTTATTCTCTGATCAGTTGACAGTTTGAGACTCATGTCACCTGTCAGCATTACAGCAGTGCTGTCTTCTTTTTGACTGAAAGTCTTTCTTGATGTCATCAAGGGAAATGTGAGAAAATCTTATCTGAGGAAGCTTTTGACTGAGAGTTGCACTATCCACACTGACACCATGTGTGGCAGCCTCAAATGGCTCCAGTAATATGACAAAAGACTCAACCAGACTCCAACTGATGTAACTGAGCATGATGTCTACTTCACCTATTTGATTCAGCATGGCGTAGTTATGTACATGCAAAATGTTGAATTCCAGTAGGATGGGACTTCCTGCTTTAATTTATGTGGTGGTAAGTTGTTTTACCTATGCAGTGGCTGAAATGTTTACATATTTTCCTAGCAAGACCTAACAGGTTTTCAACATTTCTGTTTCCAGTTAAGAAATGATGGATGATAAGATTTAAACAATGTAAAAAAAACAAGATATGTATTGGTAGCTGCCATCTCTAACAGCTTTGACTATGATGACACCATTATCTGACACTATGAACCCTGGAGATAGGGAATATGGAGTAAGCCATTTTATTTTTAGTTATTAATTTATGCAATCGGAAATACAACTTTGAGTTCAAGAGATCATTTACAATGGTTCCTCATCATAAATGATAGTTATGTAGCTTAAAAAAGTAGAGTGCAGAGAGCAGATCCAATGGAGCCATGTCACAGTGAGTTACAGAGACTACAACAGCAGAAAAAACATAAGGGCATAAATTTGCATCACTATTAGATAATACTTAAGTAAAACATAGAAACATACAAATATAGAATTTGATGGCAGATAAGGATTGCTTGACCCTCCCAGTCTGCCCATTTTCCCTACCAACTGTAATACCATAGACCCAACTTGATCTCTGGCTTAGCTCTCCCTTCCCTAATAACTATGCCAACTGGCTCCAGTTCAATAGCAGACTTCAGTACCAGACCTGCCTGCTGGCCAAAAAAGCCAATCTAGGCATGCTACCCATAGGCATCCAGAGCTCCTCACCCCCTTTGAATGCAGCCACATCACAAGAAGCTCTGGGAGCATGGTCTTCAAGATTCCAAGATGTCGCACCATTCTAGGACAAAGGGCGTTTGCCCATCAGGCACCTAAATGGACTAACAACCTGCCACCAAGCCTCTTTGCTATTCCAACACTAAGCCCTTTCAAATGTGGGCTATGATCATATCTGGTTACCAAAGCAAGTTGCAACTGTTTCCACTAAGGCCTCCAGCTCCTGGCAGTTCATCACCCTAACTACCTCCTGGCACCATCTATACTCCCATTTCTTCCCTTCCTAAACTGTGCCACCCTCCTCCCCTTTGCTTCTACCCCTGCACCTCAGGGCACCTCTCCACCCCCTACTACTTACCTCGCTAACTGACCCAACCTCCTCTCCACACCTTCTACCCTTCCTCCCCATCCCCTCTCCACCACTTCCCTTCTGCTCCCATTCCCTCCTCACCTTCTTATACTGACATCCTGCTCTGATTCTGCATTGCTTCCTCACCCGACACCCTCTGTTATCGCTTTCCACTACTGACACTGCCAGTATGCTTAATATAAGCCTCCCTCACCAGTGATGAGGTCCACATTCTGGGCTGATTTTCAGTATATATTCTCTCCTTCCAGTTTGTTTTCTCACTATTACCCCTCTCTTCCTGAGCCAACCCTTCCCCTTGTTCACTCTCTCTCCCCCCTTTTTTCCTTTTGTGTTGGCAAGTACCATTGTATATAGTGTTTGCTTATTTCAGTCACACATATAACCTCTTACCTAATTTGTCTTAATTGTTGTCCTCTTACAGCTTCCCATAAGTTGTAGTTTTGTTTGTTACTGTAATGACCCTGATGTGGAACCTATGTAATGAGCCTCTGCTCAAAGGATAATCCGAGATCTTAATAAATAAAAAAAAAATAACTAAGGCTCCCTTATGCCTATTCCACAAATTCTGGAATTCCTCCACAGCTTTTGCCCCATCACCATGAGGTATTTGAAAGTCTCTATCATATCCCCTCTTTCCCTTCTATCCACCAGGGTGAAGATACTGAGGTCCATTGGTCTTTGGTGCAGATCCTGCACCATTTTTCTTTTGCCTTCCTCTGGACTGCCTCTACACTATGTCCTTCTAGAGATGTGGTCTACAGAGAAGGACACAGTACTCCAGGTGAGGTTCCACCAATAATTTATACAATGGTATCACCACCTCCCTCTTTCTGTTGGTGATATCCCTCTCTATGCACCCTAGCATCCCACTGGCTCTCCCCACAACCTTGTCACACTGTTTGGCCACCTTTAGGTCATTAGATATTATTACCCCTAGGTGTCTTTCCTGCTTAGTGGTCATCAGCACTACTCCCCCCCCCATCTCGTACTCTGCCACTGGATTTCAATGCCCTAAGTGCATGATTTTGAATTTCTTTGCATTGAAACTTAGTTGCCACATTCTTGATCAGTTCACAAGTTTTGCTAGATCCCTATTCATTTTTTCACCCCACGAGTGTCTACCCTATTGCAGATTTTAGTGTCATCTGCAAAAAGGCACTACTTCCCTTCTAGTCCCTCTGCAATGTCAGTAATAAGTGCATTAAAAGAGGACCAGTCACAGTACTGATCCTTGTGGCACCCTGCTGGTCACCCCTCTCTTCATTGGAGTGAACTCCATTTGCCACCACCCTCTGATGCCTATCTACTAACCAATTCTTTACCCAGTTTACCACTTTTGACCCCACTCCCAGGCAGCCCAGCTTGTTTGCTAGTTTCCTACGTGGAATGGTGTTGAAGGCCTTACTGAAATCTAGGTAGGCCACACCCTGATCTACATCCCTGGTCAACAAGTTAACAATATCTATCAGATTTGATTGACATGACTTCCCCCTGGTGAACCCATGCTGCCTCAGATCCTGTAATTTGCTGGTATCAAGATATTACACAATCCTTTACATTAGCAATGATTCCCTTAATTTCCCCACCACTGAGGTCAGGCTGACTGGCCTGTAATTTCCAACTTCCTCCCTGCTACCACTTCATGAAGTAGGACTACATCTGCTCTCCATTCCTCTGGGACCACTCCTTTCTCCAGTGAGTGGTTGAACAGAACTGTCAGAGGTGCAGCCAGCACCTCTCTGAGCTCCTTCAATACCCTTGGATGTATCCCATCTGGCCACATTGCCTTGTCCACTTTTAGATTTGTGAGTTCCTTCAGGACTCTCTCTCCTCTATAAATGGACTAGTGTCCACCTCCTTTCCTTCGATGCTCCTATCACTTAAATGTGGTTCCTTACCTTCCCCTTCCTCCCTGAACACTGAACAAAAATATTTGTTCAGGATGCCTGGTTTTTCCAGATCCCGCTCCACAGACTCCTCCCCTTCCTTCCTTAGCCTTACAATCACTCCTCTGGTTTCTCTTCTTTTGCTTACATATCTGAAAAAATGTCTTATCCCCTTTCTTTACTGCCTGTGCTATTTTCTCTTCTGTTTGTGCCTTTGCACTCCTGACTGCTTTCTCTGCCTCCCTCTGCATCTCATGATACCCCTCCCTATTCTTCTTCTTCTGCGTTTCCTTATACTTCCCGAATGCAAACTTTTTTGCTGTTACTGTACCTTCCCAGCTACCTCTTTTGAGAACCGTAGCAGTGACTTTTTCCTCCTGCTTTTGCTTACTTGCCTGATGCAGAGTGTTGTTGCCTTCCCTATTGCTCCTTTTAGTCTATAGCTAGTAGAATTGAGTGGGCATTCTGTTAGGTCTGAGAGCTGTCACATCTGGAGCCTGATGACAGAACCTTTCTCAGCACTGCTTTGAACTCAGTTACATTAGGGAGGCTTAGCAGTGTTTCAGGCAGCTCATTTAACTAGAGTGGTTCTCTCTAGGCAAAGGAGCATTGGGCCAGGCTAATTTTATGGAAAGGTACAGATAGTACTCTGCTGGCCATATCCTAGGTGAGTATTGTTTTTTTGACAGGGTGCATGCATTTCTGGGATTGCTTATGCAGCCACAGAAAAATATTGACCATAGTGAGATTTTCTTCAAAAGTGGTGACACTTAATATAGGCTGCTTGCTACTGATTATGATAAAGAGGGGGTTATTAGTACTTTCTGACTGAAAACTTGCCCAATGAGCTATAACAGTCATGTAGTCAATTGTTTGGTTGCATGTCAAGATACATGGTGTATATGTTGTTATTTGAACCTGCTGCACCTCAGACAGTTTCAACTGTTTAATGAATTAGTACACACCAAGTCATACAACTGTGGAACAGCCTTTTTTGAAAAGTGTGTTTGACAAGGAACAGTGTACCATGGTTCAATCCAGTGCATGAACTTGAAGAAACCTTTTTGGGCAACAAAAAGCAATAGTGAGTTGACAACCGACCAACAACTCTGCAATGGCTCTATTTAAGTGCTGGCATGTTGGATACTTGTAGGTAAATTTTGATGTCCTTGTAGCACTTTCTTTTAATGTTAGTTGACAGGATATTTTTGATTTTTTTGGGAATGTATTTTTCACTCCTTTCTCACGAGGTATACAACTTTGGGATTTTCCATTACTTCATGGTGTCAGAGAACAATCTATGTTTGTCTGAGAAGATGGCAAGGACACATGAAGTTATTTAATGTCACTTACTGCTTCCAGTTCATTATCACTATGGTCACCACCATCATCACCTCCGCCACCATCCATACCAATCACACTGCCCCATTTACCCTGCTCCACTCAACTGGGTGTTTTGCCTTTGCATGTTGCATCATTTCTGATGTCCCAAACTGTGCCTCTTTGTCATGGCTGACATTATATTTGCAGAGACTGCATACAGCTCAAGAGTTGTCTGTTGGGTCAATATAGAATACATTCCACACTAAAGTTTTAAATTTTTTGCTTTGTGCCAGGGTGCTTGATGCTATTCTTTGTCCAATCAATGGGACTGGAGGAAACCCTACACTGCCATCTCCTTGATGAGATAAACTGTTATTATTGGTACTAATCTTCTTATTTTTAGTAGATTTTTTTTCTGTGCTTGCCTCTCGTGTTTCAAAGCAGCCTCCTCTTTTGCCTCCTCATCCAAATTAACAATCTAATCATCTCTCCCAATGGATTCAGGAGAACAAGAAGTGTCATCATCATCATCATGTGAGGCATACCCTGGGATATATTATTCCCAGTCCCCACTATCATCACCGTCTCTATCAGCATTTGCCGTGTCAGCATCTGAGTTAAACTTGAGGAGGATGCCTACTTGCATGCTGTTTCAGCAGCTGGAAGTATCCTGGCACATATGACAACACATTTGGCACCTTTACAAATAACTACAGCTAGTTCTTTATGAAAGTCTACTATCCTTTCATTGCATTCCTGTTTTTTCTTTGCAGGACATTTAGTGCTGGTAACGGTGATATTATTACTATTATTATTGTTGCTATGTTCTGATTCTTTAGTGCTGTATTTCATGTTGCCCATATCAGTAAAAGCTGCATGAGCAGCAACACTGTACTTCCTTTTAGTAGACTTATAATACCTGGAAGCAGTAGACATAGTAGTCACAGTATCTATGATCACAAATAGCACATGAATTTAGGGAACAGCAGTCAGTATGTCACAGTAGTAAATGAAAGGGCTTGGGGTGCCTGACCTGCACAGTAGCCCTAAGATAAGACAATTGCATAATACAGGCATGCAAGGGTATTTGTTTCACTACTTGCTTCAAAGACAGAGAGTATACCTGACTATGTCACAGTAATAAATGACAGGGCTCAGGGCATGGAACAAACAATGGCTCTAAGACAACTGCATGATACAGCTGTATGGGATGTTTGTCTCACTAACTGCTGCAGAGACAGACAGTATAACTGACTATGTTATACAGTAATGAATGACATGGCTCTGGGCAACTAACAAACACTGTAATATACAGCTGTAAAAGGATATTGTTTCACTTACTGCTGCAGAGATGGACAGCAAAGCTGACTATGTCACAGTAATAAAAGACAGGACTCAGGGTACATAACAAACAGTGTAACTGCTCAAAAAAATGTTTTCTCTTTTGTTTATTCTCTCTCTCTCTCTCTCTCTTAATATGCTTTCTGCTTCAGAATAGGAAAACATGATTGAGTAAAAAGAAAACAACACAGCCCGTGACAAATCAAATGTAGGTGTGACTAATGGTAATGGCTTGCTGCAGTGCTCAAGTCAAAGGTCAAACTATTTAAGCATTTTTTCTTTTCACTTTTCTTTTGTATGCTGCTGCCTGTATGATACTTTCTCTGCTGGGCAAGCCAGAAAAAACATTTCAGAACCAATTGCCCACCTTGATTCAAGCTGGCCTGGCCTCTGGAGCAGGCTCCATCATGCCCAGTTCCCTTCCAAGTCCCAGCCACACAGTCACTTTTACTTTCTTTCTCTCTCACCTCCTCTGCCTGCTGTACTAATCAAATGAAGAGGTGTCCCCACCCCGCCGCACTTTTCCTTCTTTTCCCTCTTAGTTATTTTTCTTCTTAATTTTTTTTTTTACTTTCTGACAGTGGACTGACTCCATTGACTTGTTGTTCATGATCCCTTCCCGACCCTGGCCTAAAAGGTTGTCTAATACTATCTTGTAGCTGGCTGCTGTGCTTTGTTGCCCTGTTCTGTCTAATCTTCTGCTCAGTTATTTCCACTGTGACCCAAATGCTTTACTCACCAAGCAGTTTTCACTTATATACCCATGACGGTCGTGCATGCTGATTGGACCTCACCACTAGCATGACTGCTAGAGGATGGATCCCCACCACTGGCCACATGATCAGCTGCTTGCCAGTAGGTGGGAGGGCAGTTTCAGACTTTTTTTTTAACTGAGCTGTGTGTAAGTCAGCAGTTTGGACTCAGGAGTGGACTGCACAAGGTAGGTCAGTGACTACAGTTTTTAACAACTAAACATTGCATCCACCTTTCAAGTCCCGACTCCCCACTCACTCCCTGATGTCGGCTGCACCTGCTGCCTGAAACAGAACCCCACCCATTACCCATAATACCCACCCCAAATACCCAACCTAGGAATATCACTTGCATGCTAGGTTAAATGGCTAAATAACAGAGGGTAGCTGCACTACTCAATGCAGCTACCTATCAGGTAGCCCATGCCTAAGAAGTACCTAAATCCATACAACTTTAAAGACTTGCTTTGCTACTGTCTGTAATGATGCTCTACAAAAAAAAAAGTAAGACTTATTTAACAGATGAATTAGATTTTATTGTTCAGATTTTATTTTTTCTTTTATAGTATTTTTATATTAGTTTTAAATAAGAGCAATGTTGTTTTTTATGTCCCCTTATTCAGTAATGACAACTGTTAGTGATAACAACTTCCTCATATACTAGATTATAATTGTAGTATGCCCTAAACTGCATTTGTGATAATGACATCACTAGTGACTTTAAAATGCACTTATTTCCATTAGTAGAACATACTGCAACTGTAGCTTCTAAGTCAGTTTAGTGCTTACCACAGTGCCTGGTAGGAAAAACAAATAGCACTTCAAGTATCTCATAATATTTCAGAGCTCAAAGCTTGAAGCCATATTCACAGTGTTTCCACACTCACTTGGCTCGAACAGACAGCAAGGGGTGCCCCAAGGTGATGCCTGTTATACCCATAACTGGAGAGTGGGATGACATCACAAATTGACATCATCGATATGCAAGAGCATCTGTTGTTATGCAACTGCTCAGCAGGGTAACAACACTACTTCCTTCATTGCAGTAGTGATGTATAGAATTTTGAAAATCCAGCAGAACGGAATTTCTCAGAATTTTTGAAATTCCCCTAAAATTCTGCTGAATTTCATTGAAAGCAAAATGATTGAATTCTATGGCAGATAAATGCAGATTTTTTTTTTGCTGCATTTCTGTGGAATTCTATTTTGCAGATCTCAATATTTTCCATGGAAATGGTTGTGGGATGACTTTCTGCAGAAAAATGCTGTTCCACAGAATATAATTCCATGGATCACAGCGGGCAGAATTCTGTAGAAGGACCAGTGAAGTTCAGCAGAAAATCCATAGGTGGAATGGTCATTCCGAATTAATTCCACCAGCAGAATTCCACATTCCACACAGCACTACACTGCAGGTTTTAACTCAGAAAGTTTTGCCTAATAATAAGTTATGTTTCTCATAACATCAATCTATTTCCTGAATTGATGCTCTTAAAGATTTAACTACAGTTAGTAGTGTACCACATTGCACTACCCCTGTGTTACAGCCAAAGCAAATTCAATGAGGCCCAAACCCCTAATGTGTTAGCATGTCTTAAATGTGCTTGCCCAAATGAAATGACAATAATTCTGTCAGGAGAAAGTATTTTTACCCAACTAATATTAAAATATTGGGGAGATTACCATTTTCTTTCTTTTGCATGTACTGCAAACCATTCTGTGAGTTCTCAAATAAAACTAACTGTAACTTGATGGTTAGAACATGGCCCAGGCAAACCTGCAACACTATTCCAGTGAGCTACAGTGTAGGTGTTGCAAATTATCAGGTAGTGCAAGTCAGTGAGCCACAGTCACCTCACAAAGCACAGTTAAAATAAATCAGCTATAACTCAAGTTAATTACTGTAATTATTTGCGCAGAGAACATCACAGTATGTTTGGTCTACCTTGTTAAAGTATTCCTGCTTATTTAATATATCTTAGCCCAGCCTTATTGTAACCACAAGGGATCTAACATACTGAAATCACCTTTTTTTCTGCAGCAACTCTGCTACAAAATTTTGCAGAATTGCATTGCATCATGGTGGGTTCCACTGTATCTGTATTATATAAAATCCCTTTAGTTTCCTTCCTGCTACACACTAACTACATAGCCTGAGTCCATGAGAATTGTGACTGCCTGTTATTTGACTATAGCCTCAAATTACTTATGCACTAGCCTTCATGGACAAAAAAAAAAAAATTCTATTCCTGGGGCTCCTTATTATCCTTAGTTCACTGAGCTATGCTCTATAAAGCTGTGGTAAAAATGTCCACCTCACAAGTACACTAATGCCATTTCTCATATACATGGGTATTTCTTAGACCTATGGGGTGCCAACATAGCTCTACTGGACATACACCTGGTTGATACTAGTCTCCATTACTGTTCTGCTTTCTCCTTAACATCACCTGTTAATAAATCTTCAGCTAATCACAGATTGACTTCAAAATATGTTTCAAATCACCCATAGAAGGTTTGCCTTGAATCACGACACCAGTGTAAAAAAAAAAGGCTTGTTCTTCAATTGTCAAATCTCTACAGGTAATATCAATGAGCTCTATGCGCTATGTGGGTAAGGGTACATGGAAAACGCACATACCTCACCCGCATAGTTGCACACCCATGGACAGGTGTGCACCAGCGGCATTCTTGACTGGCAGCCACCTGTCCATGGCCCCGCCCCCTGATGCACAGGACTCCACAGGGTGGCTGGGGGAAGAGATACAGACCTGGCCAGGCAACCAATCGGATGCCCAGACTAGGACACAGAGTGGATCCCCTATGGGGTGGAGTATGCTTTGGCAGTGTGCCCCATGGAGGATCTATGGCTGGCAGTTGAGATGGTGAGTGGAGGGCAATGCTGCTGACCCTAGAGCAGGTCACTGTGACTGGGTGGGGGTCTGTTGGTGGTGTGGGGGCACTGTACACCACAACATGTCTGGGTGGGCCGGGGATGACCGGTGCCATTCTGGGGGCAGCTCCATGGGTCAGTGCCCATTTGGGGGGTGCCAGGTAGATGCCATGCACCGATGTCTGCTGGGTGGTGCCAGGTGGCTGTGGGGTGGTCTGGCAGCAGTGGTCCTTTCTACAGTGTGGGCCTACCACCCCATTCAGGCAGTGACCTGTAGTGTGCATGGGGTGCATAGGGGCTGATGGCACGGTTCTCCCGGTTGTACCCTGCACCCTCCTCCGCACCTCCACGGCCAGCACTATGCACCATAGTGCATGGCGTGTAGTGCTAGCCCACCCCTCACCCAGCACATTGCCCTTCATGTGACCAGGGGATCAGGCACATAGGTGCTGCATGTCCCCCATTGGTACATCCCATGTGGGGGGCATGTAGGGTGCAGAGTAGCTGCATGCCCCAGATACGCACGTGTAGCCACTCTGCTCCAATAGTGAATAGGGCCCAATATGAACTGAGGTCCTGGAATCCAGTGATTAAATTCCACAAACTTTGCTTTATTGAAGGGCATTAAACCCATATGCATCAATGCCTGTAGCATGCTTAAAAAACTAAACAATATAAGAGTTTGTATAGTTCACTCTAACCCTGATGTATCACTATACCCAAAGCTGAAACCTGGCTAAACTGTTCAATTCCTAGCAGTGAAATATCCCTGCCTGATTATAGCTTTTATAGACATGATCACCCGAATGGGGAGGTGGAGATGTAGTTGTTCTCTGTATTAATAAAAGGCAGTACTCCACACTACGCAGTTTCCTCTCATTACATTGAGCATTTGAATATACAATATCTATATTCCTCCCCAATCAGGATACTGTAAACGTAACAGATTGTTATAGTCCCCCTACAGGGATGATAATATCATGGAGCACCTCTCCAAATTTATAAAAAAACACAATAATAAAATCTTTATTCTCAGACATCTAGATTATGATTGTTTTTTATCCAATGATTTAAAGCTGCTAAGCATGAGCTTGGCCCTTAGTCAACTTATAAGTGAGCTAAGCAATCCAAGCGAAAAAACCCAAGCATTTCTTGTTTCTTTTTATTTTATTTTCTCCTTGATCTTATTTTCATTAATAGTTCCCAAAAAGTCACCTATACTCTTGTCTTTGACAATTATATTAGTTATCTTAATGCTGTTGCCTGCATTTGTGACCTGGAAGAACTAGAAACCTGCCAAACATTATGCATAAAATGAGTTCCCACATAAGCTTTTCATGCATGATCTGGTAGTTGTCAGTAGAGGCAAATTATTATTGATCCTTTCATGCTACCAATTACTATAATGCTCAGCTCCTTGATATTCTCAATTGCATTGATTCATGAACCGCTGGGGTGGCTATGCGCTGCTAAGTTGGGAGCGTAGCCACCGCACAGCCGCACATGCCCACTGTGCCCCCTCCGCCCCATTCCCATACAGTGATGCACCCCCTCCACACACCTGATCCCATGGCCGATCGTGGAGCTCTGTCCAGGGGCGGGTCAGGCAGCAGTGAGGGGGCAAGCCAGGCATGCACAACCTTGTGGAGTGCTGTGTGCAGGGGATTCCTGTTCCATATCTGGAAGGCAGCCGTAAACTACCGTGTCTGTCTATATGCCCCCTGGGGAGGCTACCTCCTGACACGGCGGGCATGGTGGGGGGTAACGCCCCCCCAACAATGCAGTCCCTGCCATTGGGGCACTTCTGGAGGCCAGGGTTGGGCAGACAGGGAGGACCTCCTCCATGGCTCATTCAGTGCACTGCGTGCTGGCCAGCAACATGGCACCAGAAGAGCACAAGGACTCCACTGCAAGTCCCTGCCTGGGCAGCCAATTGCCTGCCTGACAGGATCCATGTTCTGCACCCGCCTGCCCCTCCACTGACCTGGGCACCGGGGGAGTGGGGCCACGTAGGGGAGCCATGCAGGGGCTGGTGTTTGTTATTACGGCTCCCATACAGAACTTCCTCGTGTGTGGAGCTGCGTGCCTCGATATGCCCCTCTTGCATGCATATTCATGAGTCAGCCCCAATAAGCATGCCTTCTCAGAAAAATAAGAGTTAAAAGAAGATTGTGCCCCTGGTTTTCAATTTCCTTTTTACATGACAGATACCTGCATTGGGCCAAAGCAAAACTCACTAAAGATGATCAGGACTGGGCCATATTTAGACAAAAAATAAATCTCTTCAGTAGATTAATAAACTCAGCTAGATCTCATGATTAAGTCAGTCTGATGGAAAAGAGTAAAATAACTCCTCCAAATTTTGTCAAACAATAAAGGTGCTGGAAGGGGTGGCAATAACCTCATCATTACCAAAACTAATTTTTATTTGATGACAATGTAATGTTTGATGAAAAAAATGAATTATGGATTAATTTTTTTCTATAGAGGTTTGTCTCCCCAGACACTTCACATTCTCCCTGGGATATACCCTGATCACATGGATATATAGTACCCCATTCAGGCCTGCATTTACTGACTCCCCTGGACCCCATTAACTCACCAATGCCCCTACAGCTTCCTTCCATGGTAGTGGCTGCTCCAGGAGGACAGCAATCCCCCCAGAGTGAATCCACTATGTAAACAAGGATCCAGTGCTAGTAGGCACTAGGATTCAGGGGAGTCCCAGAGGCCCATACTGTCATATAGATGTGCATGGGTTTATCTGGCCCTTATAGGTCCCTTCAACCTCCAGCTGACATTAGCACAGCCATTAGAGTCATCTTGCTTGCACACAGCAGATCTTGCAATAGAAGCAGTCTCCATGACCAGCCACAGGGTCACTGTGGTGCCAGAGGTTGTCACCAACCCTCCCAGGCTGAGACACACTGTTACACTGAAGCTTTCCCAGACTGACCTGCCTCCCAGTGCGGCAGAGAGTTCACTCCCAAACAATATGTTTTTTGATTGGTCTGCAGCCTCCACCATCAGCCCACCTTATACTGAGCAAAATAAAGGAAAACTAGGCACACCAGAGCTGAGGAAATACAAAATGTTATAAACAAATGCACAGTGATCCAACTCATATTTTTAAAACAAAAAATGGATGCAGTGATTAACATAGCTCTATGGCCTTGTCAGATTGCTTACGATGAGGCACATTTTCAGGAAATGTGGCATCCAATATGCCCCACCTTTTATCTTCTTCCCAAAATATGTAAGAATGCACCAAATCCTCCAGGCCACCCAGTAGTCTCAGGAATAGGTGTGGTGTCTGAGAACCTTTCAAAATATGTGGACTTCTACCTAAAAATGTTTCACATACTGGCCTATTTCTGAGATTTGATGGGCATCATAAATAGGATGAAGGGAAGGCCATAACCCGAAGGGAGGATTTTTTTTCTTAACAACTGACGTGTGTAGATTGTACACTAGTAAACCACATGATTTAGGTTTGAAATCTGTGAAGCATTTTTTCCTCTAGCAACAGGTTGTTACACCAGTGGTGCCATCCGATTTTATCCTCCAGGAAGTGGATTGCATCTTTCATCATAATTATTTTGTTCTTGAAAAGCAATTTTACCAGGGTACTACAATGCAGGCCACTATGGCCCCCTTGTATGCAAATTTGTACCTTGCCTGGTGTAAGGAACAGTTTGCGTTCAGTGATTGATGTAATCCACACCTGGGGGATGGTCAGATGGCACCACTTTATAGATTATATATTCTGTGTATGGTCAGGAACTGAGTCAGAGGAAAAGCATTTGTAAATTTGCTCAACAATAACTTAATAAATTTGTAATTCACACATAATATCAGTGCCAGAACAGTGGAGTTTCTGGAAGTCAGATTTTATATTGACCAGTTTAAGACTGTAGAGACAGACACATTTAGAAAGCAGACAGCTGGGAATGCCCTGTCTTAAGGGTGGACAGCTGGCACCCTTCAAACTTGATTAGGAGTATACCCTTAGGTCTATACCTATTGGTTAAAAAAATTGCTTCACTTTGGAATGTTTTGAAGCCAGGCTAAAAAACTAGCAGAGAGAGATTTATTCAGAGGGGATATTCTTACAAAATTTTAAATCAAGCTTACAAAAGAGCAAAAAGAAACCCTAAGAGAAACTTTGTTGAGATCAAAGATTAAAAATACTAGGACAGTACAACCTAGAATGAAGGATGGGGGATGTGATCTTGCTGCCTACAAGATAGCTGCTTAACTCTTTATCTCCTAAAACCCCTTCAAAAATGTCTGCGCCACCACCAAAATCCATCTAGTTTGTCTGGCTGAATTCCAAGGATACTGCACATAGTTGTTTGTCCAGATCAGTAACTCCACTGCTAAGATCCATATCATCTTTCTGTCAGGATGGATGGTGTCATAGGCGTCAACATGGTTATAGCTGCTCTGAATCCTCTGACTCTGCACTGGGGGAAATAAACTCTATGTTTGAGAATTTACTCCACAAGATTAGCAATTTAGAATTAGCCACACAACAGACCAACACGGAAATAGTCATAATTGGGGACCAGATCAATGTAGTGGAGCAGAGAACAGCTACAACATAGGACTCTGCTGACAGGCTTTTGTCCCACATACAAGTGCAAGACCAAGACATCAGGCTTCTGTGGGACAAAGTCGAGGATCTGGAAAACAGAGGGCAGAGAAACAATCTCCACTTTGTGGTCTTCCTGGACATCTGTGAGGACAAGAACATGAATGACATTCTGCAGAAAGACCTCACTGGAATGTTTGCAGCTGAATGCCCTCCCAAAATTGATACTAACTGTGCTCATAGGTCTCTGCCCCCACCCACCCAAAGAGGAAAGACCTGGACCACTCCTCACCTGATTCCTATGATTCAGAAACAAAGAGTAAATCATGCACTGGGATAGACAAAAAAGGAGACCTCACTTAGCAGGGGCACTCCATAAAAATCTTTCCTGACTTTTCATTTGAGGTGTTGAACCAGCACTAGGTTTACATGACTGTTCACAATGCCCTGATGCAATTGGGTGTCCCATATAGTCTGTGGTACCCTGCCACTCTCAAGATCATCTGAAATGTCATTTCACAACAATCTGATCCTCCAGAAGCTGCAGAGGCCTACATCCTAAAGATATGGACAGTGAAGACTGCCAGAAGCTTAGCCCTCACTGTGTCAACTGAGGGGCCCACCTTATTGAGAAGGACATAAACACCACCCCAGTCAAGAATACTGCCATTGAGCCACTTCAGGGATATGAGCCACCACCATCGCCATCTCTGGTAAATATAAATCCCTGGTCTCTAGCTGCCAGGGCCAGGAGTTGCAATAAGAATTTGAAGCAAAAGAAAGACAAAAGCTCCAGACTCTAAAGCCAGAGTCATAGCTGGAGTGAAGACTCCCTGGCCTCATCTATCACCCTCTCCCACATGGTGGGAGTGAACAGATTCACCCCATTGCTTACTGCTCCTACTGAAGACAGTTCCCTACAACCTCGGCCTCAGCAGCAACAGCATTTCCAGTCTTCTTCTGACCAGGCTGGGAGACCCAAATCATGGATGGAGGCAGTCAATCTAGTCATGCCAGTGACCAACCTCTCCCTGTCAAATCCTTGGGCAATACACTCCCTGTCTCCCTCACAGCAGCAGCCCAGATCCACTCTTCAGCTCCTACTTGACTCCACATGTGAAATGTGACTGAACTCTTCATTTTATACTCCCCTGTGGCTCTGCTACACTGTTCAAACTGCAGCCCTACCAGGAACCATAATTAAGAACTCTTGACTGTTAAAAAGACAATGCCCTTCATATCCTTGTATAAAATATTTTACTCTGCAAACCATTTACCTTCTGGCTACATAGCCAGCTCAGACTGATTTTCATTACAGTAGGAGGGGCTTTTGTTTACTCATGGTATATTTTGAATGTTTTTAGTCTTGCCAGCAAAACAGGGATTTTGCAGTCTCTGTGTCGAGCTGGTGACCTATGCTGCTGGGTTTTCCATGGAAGGTATGCTTATGCAGTGCTAGGTGGGGAGGGAGGCCTTGGGGAAAGGTTGCCTTGATTGGGAAGAGAAATTTATTGCTTGTGAGCTGGATTGGATCATAGCCACTGGAGAGGGGTGCCCTACAGCTGGGTTTTTCTTTCATTGTTGCCCAC
This sequence comes from Neoceratodus forsteri, assembly GCA_016271365.2. NCBI lineage: Eukaryota > Metazoa > Chordata > Ceratodontiformes > Ceratodontidae > Neoceratodus > Neoceratodus forsteri. Next base: position 1,108,323,578 of record CM057458.1, on the reverse strand, counting down.
CATAGGGACTTTTGCACTGGGGGAACTTCTGCCCATTGTTTGTGGAGACAGAGGAGTGCAGAAATTTCCTGCACTTCAGTTCACCCTCCATTTTTATCCACGCTCAGTCTAGAGCATAGTGTGCATGCCCATCCACTACACTTTCTCTGCATGGCACAGTCACCTACAGAAAGGATCGGCCACACATTCATGCAGAGCATTGATCTGAATTGGGGGAGGAGGGGCTCATAATGCTCATACTGCACTTCAGTTAATACACCAGTTCTCCTTGCCCTCTTGTTTCAGGATCTCTCACATACTAAGACTGTGGAACAGCACCGGCCTGGTGGCACAGAGGGCTGAGGCATCTCTGCCCTACCTAGTGCCACACTGGCAACCCCAGTTCGGGAATGACCTTGGGTCATCGGGGAGCCTGCATGGGGAGGGGAGTAGTAGGATTGAGCTGCCTTATGGTGGCACTCCTCTCCCAGGGAGGGGGAGTCACACTCCCGCAGTTCCACCATCATCAGTTGGAGATCCAGTGGTGGTGCAGGTGGGCATGGGTGGCCAGTATTGTGGGGAATCCTGCAGTGCATTGCATGTGTGTGCCTCCACACATGCACTCTCACACCAAGGATGTGAGTGTGGGGGGGAACCAAGGGAAAAAAAATGATAAACAAATAATAGAAAAAAAACAAAGGCTGTGGAACAGCAGTAACAAAGGACCCACATACCCACCACAGTTATGTCCACCAACCATGGACTCAGCCCCTACCAAACACCATATTCTTTCACTGAAGAAAGCAAGACCAGTCCCTCATAGTGGCCTACCACCTTGCACCACCACCTGACCTCTCTATTGATGGTACGTAGGCTTACTCTGGGAGACTGTTGGAGAGGTATAGAGCTGCAGTATTGGGATGAAGAGGCCCTGTATCTTATAACAGCCTGGAGGCTATACACCTTGTCACTCACCTCATGATGTTAAAGGTCAGTACAAGGATGACACCTGCCCTTAACCATGGCATAGACTCTGGCTCAGCACTGTAGGCATTAAGCAATTGCAAGGGGGAGCACCTCTCTTGGTTCCATTCTATGGGAGGGAGAGGTAACTCACCCAGCCCAGGAACTGAACAATACCCATTCTGAGGTCTAAACAGCAGGGCAGGAAGTGCAAGCCTAATCTCAGCTACTATTGGGTAGATGCCCTATGCCCAGAGGTGACAGAACTGGAGGGCTATCATTACAAGGAAGTTATCTGTTGCTCCTTCCCCCAGCATGCTCTCTTACTTTCTGCTACCCCAGGTACCCCATGGACACAGGTGGAATGTCACAAAAAGAGCATTGGTTGCCCCCCCACCCATGCCAGCAACTGACCCTGGATAATTTGTCCTCCCTCATCCTCCCTTCATCCGTGGCCTGGCTGTGGCAATCATTACTCAACCGCACCACCTCACCTCCCAAGCCACTCCCCCTCCCACAATGGCAGGGCCTATTTTTTTTTTATATAGCTGTTGACCCATACTCGAATATGATTGTACAAACATAGGAGTGGAATGTCTGCTATATTTCTTTTTGTATACTGTCGCACCAGTGACACGTTTACAGCTCTTTGTCAATACAGCACCAGATTTTGCCAACTGACATATTTGGTGAACAGTGCCCCCCCCCAAGGTCTGACCCCCCTGGAGTTAGTATATTTAGTAAGGGGGGGTGTGGGAAACCCCCAGCAAACAGAGAGGTCACCAGATATGACAGTCACCAAAATCTGGTGCTGTGTTGATGCAGCACTGTAAACGTGTTGCTGTGATGCCATGAAATAATTTCTTTTGAGGATCACTGCTGGGGTGGAGTGGTGAGTAGATCATCATGCCTGACCCTCAGCTCATAGTACTTGGGATTGCAACTCCAGCCCGTGCATACTGAATTGAAGGCTTACTGGGATACTGTGCATGTGTTCTGGATCACAGTAGATCACCTGTGGGGAGGGAGGAGGGTGGGTTATGGGGTAGTTTGCTTCTGTTGGGCATTGAGTTCTTACTCAGCACAATGAATGCCTGCTTCTAGAATCGCTAGTACTTCAGGTATAGAATGTACTCCTTATCATCATCTCTTCCAGCAATTCAAAGGGTGAGTTCTTGTAATTCACTCTGGGACTGAACTTGTGATTGTGTCACAGCAGATTTCTATTTAATAGGATTGGCCTCACCTGCAACACATCCCTCAGATGCCACTGACCATGAATTATACTGTAACTTCCCCATTCTCCTCAACATGAGAGGATTTGTACAGTCACTTCCCTTTTTTCCACACCAATGGCACTGTACTGGGAACAAAAGAACAGCCCCCCTCTCAGCTACTGCATTATTTTTATGGGCTTCCCATTCCTTCTTGTGTTTAACATTCAGCTGGGTGTCCTGCCCACTAATCAAAAATGAGACCCCTTTCTCCACTGCATGATTCTCTTACTACACAGTGTCCTAAGAGTTTCTGGTTTGGTCCATTTATGCTGCCTAGGGCAAATTTAGACAAATCTCAACTTATAGACCAGGGGCTGGCTATTCAGAAGGGTTGCTCATGCTGCAACACAGTTGCACCATGTGCAACCCACTGATGCACCCTGGCATGATATTCAAAGGGGGATTGAGCCTGGCACAAATCCCGATGCAACGGAGCGCATCAGTAATGTATGCGGCGCAGGTAGGGGGGGTGTGCCATGTATACTCCGCACATCCCGATATTCAGCCGGGATGTGCTGGGCATGCTCATGCACAACCCCTACCTGCACTGCACAGGTGAGCCAAATAAAAGGAGCAACAGCTGGCCACCCACAGGTGAGCTGCCGTGTGCAGGCGCAACACGGCAGCTGCCGCCATCAGTAGCCACCCGAGCTCCGGAGGCACCTTCATGGTGGTGCCCCCCATGCCCAATCGCGGGCATATGTAGAAAATAATAGTCCCATATCCCTGGTGGTCCAGTGGACCGCTCGCAGCCCGATCACAGGCATTTGTTATAAAAATAGTCCTATATCCCTGGTGATCCAGTAGACCGCTTGCAGCCCAATCGTGGGCGTCTGTAATAAATAATGACACTCCAGTCCAACCCTAGTGGTCCAGCGGTACCCCTTCCCCACCAACCCACTGAGCCCCACCGCCCCACTCCCCCGGTCAGCGGCGGGCATCAGCTCCCCACCCGCTTGCCACCCCGCAGTCCGCCGACTGACTCCAGTATGGTAGGGCAGTACACCCATTGGTCCACAGAGTGAGCCAATGGGTGTGCAACTATACCGTACACACAGTCAGATAGTGAATGGATCCATTCACATATCTGGACTGTGTCTGATATGAAAACTACACTCCATTGGCTCACGCTGTGGACCAGTGGGCGTACAGCCCTACCCTGTGGAAGTCAGTTGGTGGCGGATGAGGCGACAGCGGTGAAGCTGCCACCCACCGGCGGCCGGGGGAGGCGGGACGTGAGGCTTAATGGGTGGGTGGGGAGGGGGTACCACTGACCACCAGCGCTGAATTGGAGTGTCATTATTTATTACAGATTCCCTTGATCAGGCTCTGAGTGGCCCACTGGACCACTAGGGATATAGGACTATTAATTCTTCAACATATGCCCGTGATCGGGCTGCAAGCAGTCCACTGGACCACCAGGGATATAGGACTATTAATTCTTCAAAATATGCCCATGATTGGGCTGCGAGTGGTCCACTGGACCACCAGAGATATGGGACTATTGTAATTCAACATATGCCCACAATTGGGCAGTGGGGTACTTTGCCGCTTGTGCAGGGGGCATTGGTCCCTGATGTCTGCAGCCTGGCAGGGCACCAGGCACAAGTCACCAGGGATTGGCGCTCCTGCATGCAAATGGGGCAATAATGACATGCAAATGGCCCCATGTGCGCCTTGCATACATTATGGCCCCATTTGCATGTGCACTTTTGAATATCACAGTTGCTGCACCTAGTGCAACGGAACTTGCGCTAGCGCATCCCCCTGCTCCACTCTGGCCACTGCACTATGCACACTGCGGGTGGCCAAGGTTTGATATTTAACGATGCTGTGCCGTGTCGCAGCTCCGTTGAATATCACCCTGTCAATACCCATGCGGATCCCAGTTGTGCTGCTCTCAGGCTTGCGCCACAGCCTGGCACAGTCTGAATATCCTTCCCCCTGTGTAGATGGAGATGGGGTGTCACCTGAGAGCTAAGTAAACGCTGGTGGTTGTTTAATATAGCAGATATACCAAAATTGTGTGTTCTGTCTGTCAATCACATGAACGCTGGGGCAAAATGGTAGTTTGCATCAGTTTTGTACTGACACCTTGACAAATTTTGTGATTTTCAGTTCCACGTACTTAATGCAGATTCTTGGGCCATTACTTTGAGAGTAAGTGAAATATACATTCAAGTGTAGTCTCAGTAAATAGGCGAGAGTTAGTGCTTTAAAATACATACCCATACGTTACCTCAAAAGATTAATGTTAAAAGTTATAGGGTTAAATACCAACCACTACCCCTTAATTTCTTGTGAAATTTCAAAATATTCTTAAATTTTATCTTCTCAGACAGGATTTATTGTGCTTTATAACATAATTTTATGTTATCTAACAGGGTAAGGATGCTGCTTTGAAATGCATATGTGGTTGTGAAGTTTTAATGCAAGATACGGTAAGAGTATAAATTGATAAAAGTGAAAACACCATTAATAGACAAAATTTTAGCAAGTTTATACTTTTTGAGTTTTTCATGCCACATCTTCTGTGTTTATATAAGTGTAGCATATGTATGTACGTATATGTGTGTATATCATCATGATGAACAGTGTGCATCAATTCCAATTCCAAACTATGACCCTGCCAAGCATAGCTACCATAGGCAATGCTATCAAAAGTTCACAAAAGCCAAGAGTATCAGAAAATCTGGAGAACATGCAGGTGCTGGTGAATGTAGCTCACATCATCATTTCAGGGGTGTGTTCCTTGTGCCTCATCATCTAGAATTTTATTTCACAATACATGTGGAATCTGCAACAAATATGTAATCAAAGTGAAGGGGAAGAAGCAATATCTAACTGCTATTGTTACAAAAACAGCTGAAGCCGCAATGAAAAGGGCAGCAGAAATACGTGATGACCAAGATATGCTCACAAAAATTAAGGCAGAGGACCTCATTGCAAGGGAGTTTCCTAAACATGACAAATGCTACCTAAATTATACAGTAATCACAAGGACAGGACCCCAGATTATCAGAATAGAAGTGATGATGAGGATGACAATGAGTAGTCAGATGGAACTGGGTTTGAGGCTGTTTGCCATGTTACTGAAGACTATTTGCTTCAAAGACACCAAGCCATTTCAATGAATGTGTTGAATGAAACCTTGGGCATCAGAGTAGAAGATCAACGATACCGTTATAAACTTAGAAACCAGCTGAAAAGGAAATATGGGGATTCACTTTTATTTTTAACATTTGATCCTCAAAAACCACTAGTTGTAATCAGTGCTGAATCATTAACTGGCAGTGCATCAGTAACAGAGATTTTGAGAACGTATGGCAATCAAGTCATCAAGCGTGCTGCTTCCTTGTTATGTGAACATGTCTTAAGATTTGTAGAGACAGCACCTTCACTACCATGGCCACCAACCGTGGATGCACTCCTGAGTAAAGACCGACAGCCCCCAGAGACAGTTCGATAATTTTTCTCGCATGTATTAAAATCCCTCAAATATATGGAGCGTGAACAAGTCTCCCAGTTGTCAAAGTCCTACTCAGAAGACTTCATTCATGGTGTCACATGTGGCAAGTTTCTCACTACAAAACATGCACTTGTTGGAGTTATGCTACACAATATGACTGGACAGAAAATGCCTGTGAACATGTTTCATTTAGGAAATAGTTGCAGTTATGACCAAGTGTGTGAAATTGAAACTGGTTTAGCAGAACTTTCTCAGTGTTTTCAAGAGCAAGGTCTGTTACTGCCACTTCAGCCAAAGTCAGAGTCTTCTGTTGTCTTAACAGTTTTCTGGATGGGCAACTTTGATCAGAACATTGAAACAGTAACTGAACATGAAACAGTACACAATACACATGGTGTTGCATATCAAGAAGAATCTGAAGGCTCCATTCTCTGAGAAGATTCTATTGAAATTCCTCACTCAAAGAGAAGGACAATTGTATCTAACAAAAAGGAATTAGAACATCAACAGGTGAATTCAGAAAAGGAGCCAACCACATTTGACAATATACCCAAGTCTTCTGTACCAACATCGGTGGTAAATATTGGCAAGGCAAAGGTAATACTATGGAAACTCAGTCAAGAAGCACAAAAGGAAGATCATCTTGTCCTAAGGTTTACTGGTCAGCTGATGCTAGTTTGTAACAATTGCTGTATTTAAGTTCACCAAAGAGACAGTTATCACATAGCTTCCACCCATCCACAAACCCATCACTGATTATGCAACTGTAGTTGAATACCTCACACAAACAAAAGAAATAGCTCAGCAAGTAAATATGCTCTATGTTCACCTGACACTTGAAGTTGGAGTAGCAGCAAAGGCATATCATGTTGTGTGGAATTTCCCTGATCAGTTCCACAATGTCATAATTCATTTGAGAGATTTCCACCTATTCCTGGAAAACTTAGGCATTATAGGACAGTTAGTCGGTGGCAGCAGCTTTGAGGACATAGTATTTCAGACTGGTCTTTTTGCCTCTGGTAGCATAAGGGGAGTTTTGCTTGGGAAGCTTTACAATCAGGCATGGACTGTACATGAGCATTTTGCAGATGATTTAGAGTGATTGCTTCAGGTCAGATTTCTATAGTATTCAACAGACTTGAATGCCACCCCTGCAGTATTGCTCATCCTGATCAGATCATCACCTCAACCCATAGACTTCCATAAACTGCTTCAGAAAAATGAGAGTGTCACTTTCTAGACTAAGTATAAGGCCTTCAGACAGCAGATTTGATGTGGTGAGCTGGGGAAAATCCCACAGCTCTGAATGACAGATCTGGATAGAGTGGATCAGCAGCATTTGCTCCACACAGCAATAAAAGAAAACAACTTTGATCTTAGACTACTGTGTTGAAAATATTCACTACCCATGTTCCTCACCTACAACATGCAAAATTGTGCCCAATATGGGGTTTACTATGTCCACACACTTGAAAATCTTGAAGCTTATCATCCAGGGTCCAGGACATTAATTGAAAACCAAGGACTTTCTGTTCAAAGGAGCCATCACAAAGCTTCTAGGGAATCAGTTGAACAAGCTGGTGAGCAGACATACAATCGCAGTGCCAAAAGTCCAAGTGGTCTCAAACACTTTGCTGCAAAACAAATGGCCTATGATAAATGGGTGTTAAACTGGCCATATCTAGCAAAATTGAGAGGTACTTTTGGAGATGACAGGCCTTCATGGTTCAAACAGTAATTGCAAAAAGCATGCAGGCCATCTAAAATCATCAAGTCAGAACACATATGGTGACATACCCAGTCACAGTCAAACCATCCCAGTAGCTGGCACATTTGCCTTTGCGTAGGTTGCTAATTCAATCCATAGGCTGCAAGAACCAGACAGATCAACTGTGTCTGCTTTATGCAAGGCATCACAATGTGGGTGTCCCACTGGCTACATTTTCTGTTCCTTCTTTTCCTTGTGCCATGTACAATACACAAGCTCTCCAAACCTTCTAGCCTGGGGGACATAGCCTTCTGGTGGGCAGTTGTGTGCACTGTAACTCATCCTATAATTATCTTTGTGCTCTTAGACTCCCCCACCTGCAGTCCTTTGTTTGAACTACTATTAGTGATGGGACTTGGGCCAAACTGCCCCCACAGGGCATATCCATCACTCTACCATGCACTTATCTCTCTTTACATCTCACAGCCAGGGTCTTGGTAATTGCTGTCTTAGGGCAGACCAGATCTAAATACTGGGTTCTATTTACTCGGCCTGACACCCCTTATAGACGAACATGGGCAAGGGATTACAAAATTACTTTTGCTGAGCTAAGGAAGCTCTTACTTTTTCTTCTGTTGTGCTCAGGAGACATTGAGCTTAACACTGGCCCAGCTAAAGTTCTTACTTCCCCATTGGATCTAGCAAAACTAAAAAGAATGTGCTTTATGCATATGAATGCATGCAGTCTGTTAAAAAAGAATACCTTGTTCCAGGCCTTGGTCAATCATACCACACCGAATGTTTTGGTGATCTCCGAATCATGGCTCAGACCCTCTGTGCCTGACAGGGAAATTAACATCTCAGACTATTCATTATTTAGAGCTGACAGGCTCACTAGAGGTACAGGAGTGGCCATCTACATCAAGGATAAATACTCGGTTTTAGACTCATTATCCGTTGCAAACCAATTCGAATGCCTAGCACTAAAGGTTAAGATATCTTCCTCCACTGCGCTTTGTGTCATAGGTTGCTATAGATCCCCATCTGCTGGCTCTCAAATTCTCACCCATCTAACTACTATTATGGGGCATGGTTCCCTTGAAACAGTTATCCTTGGGGATCTTAACCTTGATTGGATGTCCAAGGCCGCTGCACCACTCAAGGAGTTCTGAGATGCCCATGAGCCGACGCAACTTATTGGTAAACCTACATGCCCTAATAAGAACCCTGCTAATAGTACACTGCTTGATGTCATCTTAGTAAGTATGCCGTACCTGTTCTCCCATGCAGGAACCTTCTTCTCTGATGTTAGTGACCATAGCAGCATCGCCGGCGTATACTGGTCCAGAATCCACTATCCTCATCAAGGTTCTTTACTAAGAGGCCCAGACATAACTTCAATCAGTCTGCCTACCTTGATGAGCTAAAATACTCACTGCATTGGCAGGACTTTTACCTAGCTATCTCGGTCCACTTGGCATAGGACATCTTTTCTGAAATGGTGACTGGGGCATTAAATAAGTATGCCCCTCTTGTAAAAGTTAGGGTAAGGAGTAGAACCTGTCACTGGTTCTCTTTAGAACTCAGAACAGCACTACTGCACATGAACAAGCTTTGGAAAAAAGTGCAAACAACTAAGATCCCGATGGACTGGTGGTACTTCTGAAAAGCCAGGAATACATTCACCAAGATGATAAGAGATGCTAAGGCCTCCTTTTATCATTCAGAACTGGATTCTGCTGCCAGGAGTGCCTCTAAATTTTGGAAGTCCATTAGGAATATGTTCGGACATACCCCAGGGAACTCCCTGCTTGCAAAGATTACCTCTGGCAGTGCCACAATCTGCGACAAAATGGAGATCCTGGATGCTTTTAACAACCACTTTGCCACCACAGGGCTGGCATTTGACAACTCCCCTGCATGTTCTTTATGCTCCCAGTTGGGTGCACAAAACTCTGAACCTCTTCTTACCAACTTAGTCTTTTCTGTCCAGCCTACTTCATTGAAAGAGGTGGAAGAACTTCTATTACAGTTGGATGCCAAAAAAAGTGCTGGTGCAGACTCTCTAGACCTATACTTTCTAAAGGTCACATACCATGCTTTAGCTGTACCAATTATCCACCTTTTCAATCTCTCACTGTCCCTCTGAATCCTGCCACCCTTATGGAAAACAGCTCATGTTATCCCTCTGTTTAAATCTGGGTACCCCTGTGATCTTAACAACTACAGACTGATTTATCTACTCCCTATACTGTCCAAACTGTTGGAAAAACATTGTGAGCAAGCATTGGAGAACCTATGTAGAAACTATGAATCTTCTAAACCCAATGCAATCTGGCTTTAGAGCACAGTATAGCACCATTACGGTCCTAGTCAAAGTGACCAATGATTGGCAGTGAGACCTGGAGAATGGAAACTTCATCTGTGTAGTGTTCTTAGACTTGAGTAAGGCTTTCGACACCATCGATCATGTCCTGATCCTTTCCTCCCTGAGGGCGATAGGACTGGACTCACTATCCTAGCATTGGTTTGCTCACTACCTCTCTGACTGGTGGCAGCAAGTCAAGGCAAAAGGTGAACTTTCTTCCCTTAAACCTCAGCAAAGAGGGATCCTCAGGGATCGATCCTTGTTCCCTACTGTTTGCAATTTACATAAACAATATTGATACCAACATAACTAAAGCTAATATCCATCTGTTCACAGATGACACGGTTCTTTATCTAAGTCATCTGTCACCAGAAGCTGCCTGTGGAGACCTACAATCTGAATTCAATCTACTTCAGAGCCAACTCCTAAACAAAAAAGTTTCTATTAAAAGCCAAAAAAACTAAGACAATGCTATTTTCTCCACTTCTCCATGCTGCAAACCCAGCCAGTGCTGGCTCCATTCCACAGATCACAACAATCCTGGGAGAAAACCTAGAATTTGTCAATAAATTCAAGTACTTGGGAGTATGGCTTGACCATAGACTTTCCTTTATGGACCATATCGAAAATCTGCTAAAGGAATTGAGACAGAGGCTTGGAATCTTTTTCAGAATTAATAACTTCTGTACTAGCGATGCCAAGTGGTGGCTGATACAAACAATGTTTCTCTCCTCGGTCGACTATGCTGACTTTCTTTATAGTCACTGCCCTGTCTCTCATCTTGCTAAATTGGATACGTTGTATCACAGGGCTCTGAGATTCATTACTGGCCTACCTTTTTCCACTCATCATTGTGTCCTTTATGTTGCCGTGGGGTGGCCCTCCCTTCAGTACAGGAGAAACAGAAATGCTGTACTCTGGACATTCAGAGCTATTATCAAAAAACGACCCCTATATATCTCTGATTGTCTTCCGCTATGTGATCTTGGGAACTATGCACTGAGAAGCTACTCCTTTATTTCCTTAAAGGTACCTAAGCTAATAACACACTTTGGGAGAATGGCTATAAGCTTTGCGCTGCCGTCTCTATGGAATAAAATACAAAAACCATTAAAGCTTAGTACCCCTGTCAGTCTATCCTCCTTCAAGACACTATATGACCATTCGGTCAAGGAAATTTGCAACTGCTTCCCCTGATCCTAAACTTCCCTCCTCTTATAGCATACCATGATGGTATTGTCCTCTCTGCTACACCTGACCTTGTGGCATCTCCTTCATATTTCTTTAATACCTAATTGTGCTCCCTGCCCTCCTGTCCTGTGTTCTCTCTGAGGCTTCATCTGTCCCTTGTCTATCCCCTACCACCCTGTCTGTACCCTATCTCACCTCACCTACCATACGCCCCTTCTACCCTGTTACACTATTTGTGTTTTCCTTTTTTTAACTCACTGTCTGTCTTGTTACTTATGGCAGTATATGTAATATACCATTACCTAACAATTGTTCTCATTAGTACTTCCAGCTACTGTTACTAGACTCATCATACACCACAAAGGAATTGAACCTCTGTTTCCAAACTGTTCTCCACTTATGACTACATTTAACTATTGTATCTCTGTATTGTATAATATTATTGAGGTGTTATGTTGTGACTGTTCATATATTATATATCCAGTGTCCCTGTGCTAACCAGGTCCATCTTGTAAATGAGCTATGCTCAATGGTGTTTGCCTGGATAAATAAAGATTTGATTGATTGATTGAACAATGCATCAAAGCCATTTAGAAAATGGGTAAAAGTAATTCAGCCTTCTGATTGGCTGAGGCACTTCTCTAGCTGGGCATCTATCAGACAACAGAACCCAGGCTATTAAAAGTACCAGCCGAGCCAACCCCATTACTAGAATCATACTGCCCAGCCTGATCTGTAATTGGCTAAACCCCCTCATTTTGTTTTTAAATGTCCACCATTTTTTTCTCTCGCTTAGCGAGAGACGCTGATACAAAATGCTGTTGATTAAAACTACAGCCCAGTAACAGCAAGCACTGCCTGACTTCCTCATTGCCAAAGTCCCCCAAAAAGTCTTGTAATCCTTACTTTTGTTCTTTGCTGCTGCTTCATTTCACCTCCCTCAATCTGCACCTCCCGATCTTTCACCTTGGGTGCTGCTCAAGGAAAATCTAATGACTGCATTGCATGTCCTACTCATGGTATGTTTGCCAACTGCATCACACTACATTAAAACATAACAAAGAAAATAAAAAAAATACAAGAAAAACAATACTGCTACAGAAAAGGGAGAGTGGGGGGGAGAATTAAACAAAGTATTAACAGACAAACACGCTGCTTCTCAACCCCACCCCTGTACTTCTGAGTAATGCTGTCAGCTTTCATCAACTCAAAACACACACTCTCAGATCCCTTCTCCTATACAGAGAAAATGAAGCTGCAGTACTGCAACAGTTTGTGTCCCCTGCTTTGGAAGTATGCAAAAGAAACCCATTCTCTTGTTCTAAAAGTGCTGTTCGGAGTAGGGGGGTTACAACAATATAATGGTTCTATGACCTCTGTTTGTGTGTGTGGGGGGTGGGCAACAGGAGATGGAACAGCACACAAATGGAGGGACTATTTTACCAAGGAAAGGTTTTTTGCTGAAATTTCATTTATTTTCACAGTGATTCCCTTACTAAAATGATTACATAATTAAAATTTACGCACATGCCTATGTTCTGTGTGAAATGATACCCTCCAGGGTGGGCAGTATGGGGCTATACCAGACCTTCCAGGGGCTATAAGGCCCTCTGCCTGTGGCTTCAGGCCTCATTACACCACTGGTCTGCCCTGTTGGATATTATTGCTTATATTGACTCTTCTCAATCAAGAGTTTATCAACCCATTCAGTGCTATTTTAGATGCTGAAAAATTGTTCAGTTTGTCCTCAGAAGCACCTGTTGCACCTGATATTGAAGAGAATCTCACCAGTATCATTGAATGAGGTACAGAAATGTATGAGCAGTTTGTCACAGAAACACTGGAAAACTGTAAAAATAAATATTTTGATCCAATTTCAAAAGCCCCATTGAAAACCTCCAATGATGCAAACAAAATAAAAGCACAAGTAACTACCAAAGAAAAAGTTACAGAACTTAAATTTGAAAGAAATATATTGGGAAAACTTTTGGCCCTTTCACACAAGCACAACTTCCCTGTAGATATAAACAAGTTATTAACATAGTGCCTGGGCCAGTCCCACTGAGTCTTGCCAATGCAGTTGGAACTAGATGGACAAAACCAAAGAGCAAGTTACTTGAGGTGCTAGCAGAATATTGTCCAGTGTTAGACACTTTGAAGCCTCCCCCCAGGTAAAGTGCCTCAGCATACATAGTTGACTTAATGGCAACAGTGCGGGTTATAACAGGAATCCCTGAAACCTTCTGTGATCTGGCAATGAAATTCCTGAATAGTCTTCCAAAGGGATTTGCAAGATTGGATGTTGTTGCAGATACATAGAGAGAGACAGAGCAGTCAATCAAAGAGGCTGAGAGATTTCAATGAGAATTTAGTGAGAAGCATATTATCAAAGGTCCCAACACCAAATGCCAAAGAATTTCAGTTACTTCCTTTCTAATGGATCTAACAAGGAGCTCCTGATTGATTTGATCATGCAAGTCTGGGGAGAAAATTGCACAAGTTTGCCAGAGACCAATTTATCTATTTTTTGAAGAAAGACAAATGATCACCAAAGAAGGGACTGTGGTTGTGGATTATCTCTGTTCTGACCAGGAAGAAGCAGACACAAAAATTGCCCTTCATGTGCAACATGCCATTACAATAGGTTCAGGCCCTGTCAATCATCTGGTCACCATCTGGGGATACCAATATACCAGTAATTTTACTGTCGCTATTTTCAGAATGTTAGCAAAGTATAAACCTGGACAATGGCCATGGTAACAGTAGGAAAATATTCAACATTAGCAAGTGTGAATTTTTTATTTATTTATTTTATTTTAGTCTTTGGTAACCGGGTAAGGCCCATTAGATACAAGTGCCTGTTCTCAGGGGTGACCTGGGAGCACTGGGTAGTTAAGTGACTTGTTCAGAGTCATACAGTATGCAAGTGGAGGTTGTGAGAATCAAACTCAGCTCTGGTCTGCTAGCTGTATCAAGCTCATTCACATCTCTAACCTCTAGGCTATACTGCCAGCCCAAATGACCAGTGCAAGAAAGAAAGCCTTAGTCAGTTTCCATGCATTCACAGGCAATGACTATGTTTCTGTGTTCTTCAGAAAGGGTAAGAAAATTTGGTGGCATGTCCTTCAAAAGTACCCCAAATTCCTGTATGCCATTCAGAAACTTGGAGTGATTGGCAAGTAGATATGGGTTTTGTAGCTCTGTTGGAGGAGTATGTCCATAAACTGTATGGAAGGAAGCAAGTTAGTAGTTGAAATAAAGTGAGGCAGCAGATCTTCTGGGAGAAATATAGCAAAGACAACATAATATCTGATCTGTTTCTGCTACCATCCTGCCAGAATACCCTGAAGTCACATATTCATGAGCCAGCTATGTATGCTGATTGTGGAGGCTTTCTTCTGTTTCAGTCATCAATGCCCCAAATTCATTGTTACCAAGTGGATAACATTGTGGTTATCCAATAGGAAGCAAAGAGTGTGCATTAGGGGAGCATACTCTGACTGGACAGATGTGACAAGTGGGGTCCCACAGGGTTCTGTATTGGAGCCTTGTTTGTTCAATATATATATTTACTCTGTGAAACCCAGTAATGAAGCCTGGGTATCAAAATTTGCAGATGACACTAGACCGGGCTATATAGTAGATAATACCCTAGATAGGAACATACTTCAATCGGCCTTGAGAGATGAGGAGGGTTGGGCAAAAACTCACAAACTATCATTTAATACTGACAAGTGCTGTGTGATGCATTTTGGGACCAGTAATTACAAATTTACATATCAATTGAATGGCAAAACCCTGAGGGAAGTCAAGGATGAAAGGGACTTAACGGTCAGAATAACAAATCACTCAAGTTGTAAATTGAACTGCAACTTAGTCATTAAAAAGGCTAGTGGCATACTCAACTGTATCATGAAACACATCAGCAGCAGAGACAGGGAGGTTGTGGTGCCCTTGTATATCTCCCTGGTGAGGCTCCACATAGAATATTGTGCCCAGTTCTGGGCTCCTGGGAGTAAGACTGAAATAAAGGCACTTGAAAGAGTCCGGAGAAAGGCAACAAAAACTGTCAGAAATATCAAAGAACTAGAGTATGAGGACAGACTGATGGAGCTTAGAATCTACTCCTTGGTGCTGGTCTCCACGTTGGTTCAGCATACTTTGCAAGTTTAAAGACTGACCAGGTACACCATATCCCAGGAGCAGCAATTCTGTTCTTTTTGTAATCAGTACAAAATAATGCAAACTACCATTTTGCCCCAGGGTTCATGTGATCAACAGACAAATCATGAAGTTTGTGTATATCTGCATTAAATAACCATCAGCGTCTATTTATTTCTTAGGTGACACCTCACCTCCATCTACACCTGATCTATTGCAGCAATTTTGTTACATATGGAAGATGATTGATCAATTCTGAGACTAGCTAATTAACTTAGTATAATTTATAAAATAAACAGAAAAAGATTATATGGAAGCAGACAGCCTAAGTAAGCTTAGCAGCATTGTACTGCCTAGCTTAATGTTTTATTCATTCTGGGAAGTCGCCCACTTAATATTTCTAATAGCAAGGAAAGGTGGCTAGCCCGCAGTTAAAGTTAGTGTCAACAATAACTATGTAAGTTACTCACAAACAGAAGCTGGCACATAAACTCCATCAGTCCAAGATTATGCCCGTAGAGAAAAACAGCTGGATTGCAAAGGCTATAATCCACAAAGGGTTTATTTCGATTTAAGTACAATAAAACAAGGCTACTGGACATTTGGAGGGCTAACTTTGGCAGAATGGGAGAGTGCCTAAGGAATGCACTGGCAAAACGGCAGGAAGGAGGGATGGAGGGACAATGGGGAAAATCAAAACTGCCATCACAGAAGCAACAAGCCTTTGTGTGAAGCAAATAAACAGAAAAAAAAGAAGGAAAAAAAGTACTATGGTTCTCAAAAGAGGTGGCAGGGAAGGTTAGGGAGAAAAAATAGCATTCAGAAAGTACAAGGAAACAGAGAAGGAGTAGGACAGAGAACTGTACCAGTTAAAACGGAAAGAAGTGGGGAAGCAGTCAGAATAGCAAAGGCCCAAACAAGGAAAATATAGTCAACTCAATAAAGAAGGGGGATAAAACCTTTATAAGTACATTAAGAGTGAAGAAAGACAAAGGGAGGGATATTGAGGCTTAATAAAGGGAGGGTGGGTGGGCAGAGGGTGACAGTGAAAACGCAGGGATACTGAATGAATTCTTCTGCTCAGCATGCATAAAAGAAGAGGAGGGGGGTACCTAATCCAATCAATAGAAGCACTCTGGATAGGGGGTCGATACCAGTCCATTCACAGAAGAAAGGGTTCTAAAAGAACTCCTAAAACTGAAGGTGGAAAAAGCAATGGGACCTGATGGGATTCACCTCAGAATTCTAAGAGAACAAAGGGGAGAACTAGTGATACCACTGACTACCCTTTTTAACAAATCATGGGAGGATGGTGTGGTACCTGAAGAATGGGGGTGATGTGATTCCCCTTCACAGAAGTGGGAGCAAAGCAGAGGAAGGAAACTACAGACCTGTTAGTTTGATCTCAATGGAAGGGAAAATGATGGAATCACTTCTGAAAGAAAGAATTGTTGAGTACTTAGAGGCCAGCGGGGCACAACTCCCAAGGCAGCATTGATTCACAGTGGGAAGGTCATGTCAGATGAATCTAATAGATTTCATTGACTGGGTGACCAAAGTAGTAGACCAGGGAGACACTGTGGACATGGCCTACCTAGACTTTAGTAAGGCATTTGACACTGTCCCACACAAAAGATTAATAATCAAGTTAGCCAGCCTGGGAGTCAACCCCAGGGTGGTAGCCTAGGAAAACATTGGTTGGACAATAGGATGCAGAGGATAGTAGTAAACAGAGTCCACTCTGAGGAAAGGGGGGTTACTAGAGGGGTACCACAGGGTTCAGTACTGGGACCTGTCCTCTTTAATGTGTTATAACTGACATTGTGAGGGACTGGAGGGAAAAAGTATGCCTCTTTGCAGATGACACAAAGATCTGCAACAGGGTTGATACAAAAGGGGGTGGAAAGCATGAGAAGGGACTTGGCAAAGTTGGAGGAATGGTCAAAATTATGTCAGCTTAGATTCAATGCAAAGAAATGCAAAGTAATATACCTGGGAAATAAAAACCTAGGGGAAGAGTACACAATGGGGGGGGGGTTATTAACAACAACAAAAATGAAAAGGGACCTGGGGCTAGTCATATCAGATGATATAAAGGTAGGAAGGCAATGTGAGAAGGCAGTAATAAGGCTGGGGGGATACTGGGATGCATTGGGAGAGGCATCACCAGTAGAAAACAGAAAGCTGTCATCCCGCTGTACAGAAAGTTGATGAGACCCCATCTGGAGTACTGCATGCAGTTCTGGGGACTGCATCTCCACAAGGACATAGACAGGATGGAGGCAGTCCAGAGGAGGGCAACTAAAATGGTGCAGGGCCTGCACCAAAAACCATATGAAGAGACACTAAAGAAGCTGAATATGTATATCCTCAAGGAAAGGAGGGAGAGGGAGGACATGATAGAAACTTTCAAGTACCTCAAGGGAATTATCAAAGTCCAAGATTGTGGCATCTTTCAGAAAAAGGATGTGATAGACCAATGAAGGGGAAAGCAGCAACAAGGAGGGTGTGATTGACAGTGTCAAAGGCTTTTTGACAGGTCTATGTAAACAGACCCAATCAGGTGGCCTCGATCAATTCAAAGAGGGTGGTTGTGGTACTGTGATCTTTTATGAAACTGTGTTGCTGTCAGCATAAGAGGTTGTACTATGCATGGTTGTCTGATAATTGATCAGAAACAATCTTTTCAAGGATTTTTGATAGTGGGTGGAGGCTAGAGATTGGGAGGCAGCTGCTGCATATGGTTCTATCACCACTTTTGTGGACAGGTGTCATTACAGTGGCATTCCACAGTTGGGGGGAATTAACCAAGGCAGAGGGAGTGGTTTAACAGGTTGGTGAGAGGAAGTAGGAATGCATCTAGGGCCTGGTTCAGAAGTTTCAAATCAAGTGTCACTGCTGTAGCAGGGCTTACCCAGTACATGCAGTAGATAGATTTTACCTTCCAAGGGGAGACTGTCCTGAAATGGAAGGGGGTGGGTGTTATCAGGTACTGGCGGGTTTGTATATTGTTGGATGGGGGTGTTCGTGAAAAGTCAGGGGGGAGGATGGCACTGAGGTCTGTGAATGCAGCGTTGAATGAGTTGGCGATAAGGAGGTGGACTTGGGAGATAGAGCTGTTTATGTTAAGCATGGGCAGGGGGTTATTGGGCTTGCCAGTAACGTCTTTGATATTGTCCCAGAATTTTTTTCCATTTCCCCAGGTTGAGGAGAGGCTATCTTGGAAGTGGATGATTTTTTTCTTGTTGGATTGCACAGGTGCATGAGTTCCTTGCCATGTTGTACCTTTGCCAGTCTGCTGGTTTACCGGTGACACATGCAACATGCCAAAAGTGGTCCCTAGAGGCCCTAGATTTAAGCAGGGTTGGGGAGATCCAGGGATGGGATTTCCGTTTGGTATTCATCTTGGTGTAGGGAGCAAAGATATCACAGGCCTTGTTGAAAGTAGAGATTAAGTGAGTTAGGACTTGATCAATATTGGTGGCAATGACAATTGGGGACCAGTCACAATTAGTCAGGTAGGCCCAGAATTGCCTAAGCATAGCTTTCTTAAGGAAACGACATAGCTTTGATTTGCGAGGGAGTTTGGGAGACCAGTTAGACCAATGGCAGAAGATTGCAGAGTGGTCGCTTAACAAGTCAGGTAAAACTGTTGCAGTAGAGAATCACTCAGGGCAGTTGTTGAGTATGAGATCTAATAGAAAGCTATGACCAGTTTTGTAGTTGATTCTGGTGGGGGAAGAGATTAGTTGGGAGAGATCTAAGGCAGCAACTGCATTCTGGAGTGAAGCTGATTCAGGGGTCAGCCAGTTAATGTTAAAGTCACCCAACAGGACAACCTCAGACCCATTGGATAGACTGGAGACCGAGTCCAGAATAAGACTGAACCCAAATGTAGCATTGTGGGGTGGGATTTAGACTGATAGGGCTATAAGCAATTTACTCTGCCAAACAATTGAAATGTTGATGGACAAAGCCTGGGCTTCATGCCTGGTTACAAAATGTGGAAGGACAAGGCCCTGGAGAGAGTTAATTAGATAAAAGGCACAAATCCCCTTCCCTTTTCCCCAGCCAGTCATGCCTGTAAAGGATGTAACCATCCAGGGCAACAGTGGAGTCAGGTACCTTGGGGGAGAACCAGGTCTCAACCACAGCAAGGACATCAGGGCAGTGTTGCATGACCCAGACCTGCAGAAGGTCAAGCTTAGGTACTAGGCTGTGGATATTCACAGAGGCAAATGCGAGGCCCCCTATTTCTTTCTTAGATGGGAAGGGTACTGGACTAGGACCTGGGTTTGGGTGGATGTTACTGGAGAGCAGGAGTAGGAATAGGAGTAGACAATGCCTAATTGCCAGAATTTTAAGAGCCTTAAAATTGGCTGAGGATCTACTATGGTGGGGCCTGTGGCTGTGAGTAGGGAGTGGTAGGCAGAGGATGAGAGTCACTAAGGACAAGAAGGAGTAGTTAAATAAGAGACTAGAATGGACAGGAGGGAACAAGAGGGCATGTGAAGTAACAGAGTGAGTGCTAATAGTAACAGAGGACCACATGAGTGGGGCAGTTGGGGTAGAAAATGGATGGATAAGTGACTGGGGTAAGTGGAGGAGGGGATAGGCTAGTGTAACTAGCAATAGAGGCAGAACACAGTTGGTAAAGGGACCCATGATTTGTTGTTAGTGCTGCGGTGGGCAGAGTCCTGCAGACCTTTCACTGTCAAAAAAGGACTCGGTGTATCACTTTTGACCAAACAACATACTGGAGTTGCACCACAGTCTCCACCACTGGAAGTAAATAACTGAATAACTCCGCGGTGGAAAAAAAAGTATGTTCCTGCCCTGTCTCTTTCCCTCTCTCTCTGTCTCCTTCCCTCCTGTGATCTATGTCTGTTGTGGCACTGTAAACCGCTGCTCCACATTTATTTAATAGCTGTGCTACCCAGGTGCTTTTCTTTCATCTCTCTTACCTGCTTCCTGGCTCAGCAGAATGGGGAAAGATTAAAAACGGACATGCTTACCTGACTTTTGTTTTTACTCTAAGAGGACAGTGTTTCCCTTTTTTTGTGTTTAATTCATCCAGCAGTCAGAACAGTCACACCAGCAGCTCACTTTGCTTACATATTTATTCTCAAACACATTACAACATACCACCAGCCTTGACAACTGTACCAGTGTATGCTACTGCGTACAACATTTTCAAACAAGGGGTATCATTTTTTAAAGCTTTCTCCAAATTGACACCTAGCCTGTTCCTTTGTTTGGAGACTATTTGCAGCCATGCTGGACCCTAATCCCTGATGGGTGAAGGTAGTGGGCAATTGGGTAGAATTGGAGATGTGACCGATGGCTAAGGAACCATTTTCATTGGTTGGGGGTATATCTGTGGGTTTTTCAAACCCACATTGTAGTGGCAATAAAGGAAAGTTGTTTTACCCCTGGTCCCTTACTTTTTTCCAGTGGATTTGGATGGACCAGAAATCATGACACGGCAGCAGAGCAGAAGCAGCACCTGCGGCAGTAGCGATGTTGACCAGGACCTTGCACTGCCCCATTGTTTTAGTTGTGGAGTCGAGAGAATCAGTGCTGGTACTTTAGAGAGGAGAGAGGGAGATTCCCTGTTGCCTTCAGAAGAGCACAGATTAGAATTTAATGTGCCCATACATTACACAGCAGCGTGGAGGTCTCTCGGGCAATGGCGATTAGCAGAGTAAGGCAAGACTCACAAAAGTGAAATCCTTTATTGTAGTAGTTTCTTCTTCATTTACTAGTTTGTGTGCATTTCTGACTTAAGATAAGTCAAAGTCACATTCAAAGTGGGTGGCAGCTTACCATGCGCAATTCTGCATTGCAAAAAGACTTAAAATTTATGTGCCAAGCCTTCTCCTTTGGTACCCTCACCTTACCCATCATTCTGATGCACTGTAACACCGAAGTCATAATCTACATGCTGATTCCTGAAAGTTTTGGGTAGTGTTGTGCAAAATGCAAAAATTTCACCTCACAAAATAGTTTTTTGAAATTCGCACATTTCACAAAATATTTTGCTGGTGCGAAATTCCCCCAGTGAAATGTGTAATTTCACCTGCAAGATGCAGAATTTTGCCACCCGTGGATGAAATACCATGTTTGAAAGCCAGGGGATGATAATATATAAAAAAAAAAGTGTTTTCCTTCCTCATGTCCAGGCTAACATACAATAAATGTTGATCCCCACCATGATCCCTGGTGTCTAGTGGTCCCACCCTCCTGTCTGACTGCCGGCCCAATATGAAGAATTCCCCCAAGTTCACCCTGTCCCCAACCAGAATAAAAAATTAAAATAAAGATAAATGTCCCTGGTGTCTGGTCCCACCCTCAGGCGATCGCCAGCCCAATATGAAAGAATGACCCTCTCCTGAGAGTCACACCTACTCCCCTTTGTTGTTCATTGGTGCCACCACCAGTCCCATCAGCCACCAACATCAGTCATCTAATTAAAGAAAAAACCTTTCCCTGGCACCTAGTGGACCCCCCACCCTGTCATGTGGTGACCCCACCCCAACCCAGACCCCCATCTAGGAGGATTCAGGTGGGCCACTGGCACAGCCCTCCACTCACCTCCATAGTCAGCAGCCTGACTGAGTGCTTTTACAAATGAGTCTGCCTGAGCCCTTTCAATGAATGAATGGGTGCATGTGCTCATTCATTGAAAGGGCTCAGTCGGGCTCATTTGTAAAAGAGCTCAGTTGGGCTGCCGGCAGTGGAGGTGAGTGGAAGGCTGTGCTAGTGGCCCACTGAGGTCCTCCTAGATGGGGGGATGCATGGTGGGGTGGCATCATTACTGGACAGGGTGGGCTGTGGGGGGTTCAGTAGACACCAGGGAAAGGATTTTCCTTTTTTTAATTAAATGACTGATGTTGGCGGACGGTGGGACTGGCGGCTGCACTAATGCACAATGAGGGGATGGGGTGTGAATCTCTGGGTGAAGGGTCATTCTTCATACTGGGCTGGCAATTGGCCAGAGGGGTGGGACCCCTGGACACCAGGGACATTTATTTTTATTTTTATTGTTTAAATTCTGGATGGGGGATGGGGTGAATCTCGGTGGGGGGGGAGGATTCTTCTTATTGGGCCAGCAATCAGACAGGGGGTGGGACCACTAGACACCAGGGATGGTGGGGATCAACATCTATTTTAATGTTGCCCTGGACAAGAGGGGGAAAACACTTTTTACTTAATGTTTTTAAATAATGTGTATTTGAAATTCCGCATTTCACACCTGCGAAATATTCATTGAAATGCACGAATTTCACAAAATATTTAATGGGACAAAATTTACGATTTTGCCAGAAATTCACTGGCAAAATTACATTTCACTGCATTACTTGTTTTGGGTCATCTGAGTTTCAGAAGCCAGCAAGGAGATTGCTGTTTCTGTGTTACAGTGTATCAGGATCTTCCTAGATATTGTCAGCTTAAATAACTTTTCTTGCTTTGGTATATAAGATACTACTTTTTGAAATGATTGAGACACCATATTCACACCATTTGGAAACCTTTTATTCACATTCAGTAATTTATTTGCCAGTTAAATGAAAAAGGTCATATTCATCCTAAGTCATCATCACCATACAAGTTGGCAACGTGCTCTTTGCTGTCTCTGTGGTTACTAGTAATAAACCATCTACTGGTGGGTTGAATAATAAACATACTTACTAGAAAGAGCTCTCACTGCTTTACAGCATTACCTGTTTCATGTACATTTTTTACATGTAGAACTGACCTTTAGGAATCACCTGGCAGCCAACTTACTTGATGTTGTATTTACCATTTACAATAAAAAAGTTTAGTGTGGTTACTGCAGTAAAGGAAGTTATGTTCTTGAGCATTACTGAGCTTGCTGTAGATTTGGTGGGGGCTTAAATACTCAATAATCAATCATTTTAATTTATTTTTGCTGTGGAAAGTTACATTATAAAATTTTGATTTTAGTATGGATTGAGTCTTTAGCAGAACTGGTGAGTCTATGGTTTATTTCTAAATGTACCTACTAAATTCACAGACTCAAAGTGTGGAAGCACAAAACTGGGTGAAAACAAGCACCTCACTGCACCATGCCTTCATATGCTGTGGCTATACATGAAAGGGCATCAGCCTTAGAAACAGAGTTCCTCCATGCAACTAAATCACAGTGTAAATATACCACCAAATGCTAGTGGGCAGGTTTTGCACTTGCTGAAATTCATGTTTGCACCCAGGGCAGTTTTTTTTGCAGTATATCATACCAACAATTGCACGACACTGCCATGCTGCAAAGTTGTAAGGTCCTGTGCTAGGGCTGATAGCTTACCTCCATCTGCCCAACCATTGTCTTTGGACTCATTACTAGGTCATAGGAACATCTAGGGCCCAATATACAGTCATAATTAGTAGTGGCACCGTTTCTGGGTATAACTGACTCCTGATTGTGCCACTGCCAAAAAACAGATACACATAAAGGAACACTGTATTTAGTGTACACTTTCTAAGTGTAGTACTGACCTTAAGGAATCACCTGGCAGCCAACGTACTTGATGTTTCATTTACCATTTAGAATAAGAAAGTTTAGTGTTGTTACAGCAGAAAAGGAAGTTATGTTCTTGAATATTACTGAGCTGGCTGTAGCTTTGGTGGGGGTTTTAATACTCAGTAATCAATCACTTAATTTTATTTTTGCCTTGGAAATGGTTACATTCTAAAATTCTGATTTTAGCATGGACTGAGTCTTTAGCAGAACTGGTGATTCTGTGGTTTGTTTCTAAATGAACCCACTAAATTCATAGACTCAATCTGTGGAAGCAAGAAAAAATTCCATCAATGTCTTTTGCTGCTGTTTCTGTCCCCCACCTCCCAACCTTCCCACTCAGCGCCCACCACCCTGCACCTCCCCCCAAGCCCTTACTTACCGATCTGGGGTCTAACACTATAAAACTCTCTGGGCTGCAGACATGTCTTCACTCTTTAAAGCTGGATCATGAACTGAAGAAACAGGTATGTGGTTCAATGTCTTTCAATGGTGTTTTGAACTTATTTATTTTATTTATTGAATTTTTATGACTGGGTTGGCCCACTGGGCCCCGAAGGTCCCTTAGTGGCATAACATGGCCATTTTTGCATATCTGTGAACTACATTTTCAACATGCCTTTTTTGGAACCCCACCTCATGAACAATTGCACTGACATTAGGGAAATCTGTCTAAAAATGTGATTTTGCAGTCCATGCACAAAATTACCTTCTGGGAAGGAGTTGGAAATTTTCTCTGCCCTTGTTTATGAGGTGGGGTCATTAAAAGGTTATGCTGAAAATCAGGTATAAAAATATTTAAAAAACAACAAAGTTATGATCCAATGTTTAATTTTGCAAACAGAAGCTCATAACTTTGGTAATGTTCAATATTTTTACCACAAATTTTCAACATAGCTATGTCTTTACAGCTCCTCATGAATGTGACAGCTGTCATTTTTCAAATCCTGGCCAAAATATTTTTTTATACTTCCCAAAAGGTGATTTTGTGGTCCCTACATGAAATCATCTGTCAGACAAGAGTTCAACATTTTCTCTGCCTTTGTTCAAGTGGTGGAGTCATAAGAAGGCTATGTTATAAAGTTGGTATAAAAATATATATATTTTTTATTATGAGTATATGTTGAATTTTGCAGATGCAGGCTCGTAAGTTTGGTAATAGTCAATATTTTTACCCCAAGTCTTCAACATAGCTATTTCTTTACAGCACCTCATGAATGTGGCAGCTGTCATTTTTCAACTCATGCCCAAAATGTATTTTTACATTTGACAGTTGATTTTGCAGTCCCTACATGACATCAACTTTAGGCCAGGAGCTGAAAATGTTTTCTGCCCTTCTTCATGAGGCAGGATCATGACAAGGTTATGTTGAAAATTTGGTGTAAATATATTATGTGTGGTTCATAGCTCAGTGCTTATGTAACATATTGGAAAGATGCAGATGGTTGTTGGATACAGAGGCCAGCATAGAATGATTTGTGCTTAGGTACTTGGATGCTTGAATTGAGTCATTTGATAATATTTGATGGTTTTGGCCTTTCTCTGTATCCCACCTATAGGAAGGAGGCTTGGTTTAGAATTATGGAACCCCAAAAAGAATAAATATCAACTATCGTTCAGTAACTGAATGCTGAAGAAGTAGTGCGTCACAACTTAATGATAAGAATAGACAATCACCTCCTCCAACTCCAGAGAGTGTGACCAGTAGCACTCAGGAGAGGAAAAACCCCCATTGGGGGAAACCTCTGAGGACCAAAGGCTACTGACCTGCCCATCCTTCTGGGCGTACTAAAGGAGAGAGATCCTAATTAAACTAAATTAATCAGCTAAATCTGAATTTAAATTTGTAGAATTCAATCCAGATGAATGGAGCTTAAGAAAAGTTGAATTGTAAATGTCCAATGAAATAATTTCCTTCTAATAAAGTCTGAGTCCAAGAATCCATGTATAATTTGGATTGATGGAGAGTAGATATATTGAAGAACCGTCTTCCGTACTTCAGTTGATAGAGGGCATAATCCAAGAATTTGAATGATGGTGGAGATGAAGTTGATGACTGACAAACTCAATACAAGAGACCAGAAATAATTGCATCCAAGCTTGATGTCTATGAGACAGGATGAAATAAAAGTAGTACAATGTCCAGGTTTCTAATAGGGCTTGTATAGTATGAAGAATGAGAGAAGGCTTGAGGCCAGGCTATCGAGTGATGAATTCAGTTCTGATAAGAAATATAATCTTTAGGAATTGATATGAAGCAACAGCTGTAGAGCTGAGCTGGAATATTGGCATGCTGTATATGATAATCGAAGACACTGGTGTGATTTATGAAGCATCCAAGTAGTAGAATGAGGTATGCCCAAATGAAATAAGTCAGTCAACCTGAATTCAAAGCAAGAGGCAGTAGGAGCAGGATTGTACCAATGGAGGCAAATGAGAAGGAACAGGATTTGGCAACCAGCCCCTGAAGAAAACATAGTTATAGACAGCTGGCAGGATAGGAGAGAGGCAGTTGATTAAAGTATGGGAAACCCAGCTAGACCCAGGAATGACCACTGGCAGAATTCAAGCGATGTAGTCCCTCGACGATGTGCAGGAATCCATCAGCTGGATAGGTACATAATCACCAGGAAGAGATTGAGATGGAAACATGGCAACTGCATGAGAGGAAGAACATGGAGAACTGAAGGCATGCAAATTTGAGGCATGAAGCAGGCGAGACCCGAAGTGTCTGAGATGGAGATAACTGAAGAAGCGGAGTCCAATGAAGCAGCAGAGTCACAGGCCGAAGATGGTAGAGCACAAGCAGGATAATGAAAGTCTGCAGGAGACACCAACCAAGTCCTGGAAAGAAGCAGCTGTAATTCCACAGCTGAAGCACAGGGCGAAACATCCAAGATAGCAACCCCGGAAGCCGCTGAGTGAGCACTGAGGCAATCTGAAAGCATTTGAGTATGAGGACCTGCCACTTAGTCATAGAAGTAGGAGTGACCAGGCATGTAGGGGGAGCAAAGTCGAGATGGTAACTAATGTCCCAAAAGGTGAAGCATCAGCGAGTCCATGGCTAAGGCAGCAGAAGCAGGTATGCATAAGTAGAATCGGAATCACCAGGTCCCAAACTGGGCGAGGCAGAAGTAGAACAGAAGTAGGTGAACCTCCCAGCCCAAAGGGTGAAAGCAGGTCAGAGAAGCAGGCAAATAGTAGGAAAACCTCCCAGCCCGATGGGCAAAGGCAGGACATAGAAGCAGGCATTAGTAGGTAATCCTCCCAGCCTGATGGGCGAAGGCAGATTGCAGAAGCAGGCGAGTAGTAGGTAAACCTTCCAGCCCAATGGGCGAAGGCAGGTCATAGAAGCTGTGAATCTCTAAGCCCCAAGCTGAAGGAGGCAGGTATAGAGTAGAAGTAGTTAAACCTCCCAGCCCGAAGGGCGAAGGCAGGTCGTAAAAGCTGTAAATAGCCAGACCCGAGCTGAGGGAGCAGGCAAGAGTAGCAATAGGAAAAACCTTCCAGTCCGAAGGGCGAAGGCAGGCCGGATAGGCTGGGAATCTCCAGGCCCCGAACTGAGCTAGGTGGGTGTAGGAGAAGGAGGAATGCATAGTAGGTAAGAGCTTGAGCCAAGGAATTGCGAAGAAGAAGTAAAACTGAAAAGCAGACTTATAAAGCAAAACGATGCTGGAGACCGAGGAATCCTGTAGATCGAGGATGGTAGAGATTGCAGCGAGGATCTTGTCAGAAGAGTAGGCAACCCACTGAGGTAATGGACATCTGGAATCTGGTCTATGAAAGAGGCAAAGGTGCAATCACAGAAAGCAAACGCAGACAGGCATGGTCGAGGAACTGAATGGAATCCACAAGCTTACTTGTACCCCGTCCCTCCTAAAGTTCATGTCCACAGGTAAACAGTTATAATATATAAAGAGCGATTGGAAAGTGGGAAGGAGTAGATATGTAGCTGTTTGTAACTTGACCCATGTCCAGAATTAAGTGAGAAACTGGCTGAGCAGCATATCATCAGTCACTGAAACCAAGGTAGGCTAGATATAACGATAACAGAGGGAGCGGGTGGTGCAAACATCCTTGATCGCATGGAAGGTCAATAAAGTAGGAGCCATGAGGGCAGCCGAGTCGAACTGCAAGACACAGCTAGAAGTACTTGAATACTGATGTCATGGTAGCCTGCCCAGCTACTAAGCAAATAAAGATCCCCAAGCATAGCGCAAAGATGCCAAATCAAAGTCTCCATACAACCGTCAAAATACACAAGTGGGCAGAGGTACCTGAAATCCATGGAAGGGCAGCAGCAGACGAAATCCAACAGCAAGGAAGGACAGCACAGCGAATCACTGAGGAATGAGCCAGCATGCAAGCGGAACAGCAGACTACAAACAGCAGGGCAGTGTGGAAAACCGAATGGCACACAATATGGCCAGGCTGAAGCCCAGAACACACTGAATTTGATTGCTGACATCCAGAAGAGGAGACAACTGAGCTGTGCAGGCAAGGAGGCCAACGCATGAGCCAGGAGGCTCCGGACTGGCTTCCAGGTAGTCCGATGCTGGAAAAGCAGAAGAAGCAGAAGCAGCAGTAGTGATGTGTCCGAGCAAGCAGGAGGCCCAGGTGGGAGAAGCAGAGCAGTCCAGGTGATGAGCAGCTCCTGAAAAGGTGAACTAAGCAGCGGTATGGGGTGGCTGCTTAGAAAAGACAGAGTAACAAACTAGGACAGCTGAAGAATACCAGCAGGAATAGAAGCAATGGTGGCCGAAGAGCGGCCTCAGAAGCGCCTGACAGAAACAATAAAAACAAACACTGGCAACAGAGAAAAAGGGGTGGAGGGGAGAAATGGATGAAGAAAACAAAACGAGGAAAACAGGAGGAATGCGGGGGGGGACAAAAATCAGGTAAGCAGCCACGGATCAGCCACAACACTAGCAAGTGCGACTCACTATAAGCAGAGCGGGAGTTTAGCTGCTCTAATTAAATAGGCAGTGGGGGAGGAGCTCTTCCCCAACATAATCCTGGGAATCCCTTCAATTAAAAAACAACAAATATGTAAGCCTACAGTACATTACATTTTGCGAATGCAGGCTCGAAACTTTGGAAATTGTTTAATATTTGTAACCCAAATTCCTCAGCTGAAGCTCTTTTGGCTCAGGACAGAGGTTGTTTTCATATTGTAATGACTATAAATGTCAATCAATAAAACTTTACTACTACTGCACA
Source organism: Neoceratodus forsteri (assembly GCA_016271365.2). Taxonomy (NCBI): domain Eukaryota; kingdom Metazoa; phylum Chordata; order Ceratodontiformes; family Ceratodontidae; genus Neoceratodus; species Neoceratodus forsteri. The sequence continues at coordinate 1,108,294,703 of CM057458.1, read as the reverse complement.
GTGTGCTTATGACAACATGGATCCCCAGGGGAAAACTTCCAGACTAGAGACATCCGATGCAATTGCCTTGGGGAGGTGCCAGCTGTGTGAGCTGCTGGTTTAACCTGTTACTATGGGTGAGGGGGGTGCTGGTTCAACATCTTTCAAAGGGGGCCTGCTAGTTCAAACACTTATCATAAGAGGTGATGGTCTGATCACTTGCAATGGGGGTGCTGCTGGCTGCAACACTTCAGTCTCCTGCGATGGAGGGGTGGTGGTTGTGCTGCCTTCCTGCATTAGCTCCTGCTGCCTTGTGGTGCCTGCCAAATTCTTCTACTGCTGCTCCTGCTCCAACTGGTGGTGCCTACTGCAGATGTATAGCACAGTGGGGTGGATGGCATCCCATTGCTAGCACCGCCACTACCATCACTTCCAGACCAAACATGCCCACTCATGTCTCCTTTTTCTATTAACCAAACAATTTAGATGTTTAAACCAAAGAATATATTTAGAAGAGAAAACAAAAAGTTACAAGTCAAATTATACAAGACTCAGTACAAAAAAGATTCATGGAAAAATTGTGTTTAATAACAGAAAAAAAGACAGGAAAATAAATGTGTAAACTTTAGGATAAAAGAAAAGAAAGTCTACACCACTACAAATCAAATAAATATGGCTAGAAATCCTGAAAAAATGAAGTTCAATGCACCTTTTCAGGGGAAAAAAAACTGCAGATCTGTCCTCCAATACACATGCACTCAGAGTGCAACTTGAAAGTAAAACCAGGAACTACATACTATACAGATCTTACTGTACCATATGACCTTCAGCTAAACTTGTTTACCAAGAGCTTGTTTCTGAGACATTCTCATAAAACTTCACTTAACTTCCTCAAATATGGCTAAATTTGCATGCAATGTTCATAGTGAAGTGCAGGGCAAAGTGGCAGCATAGTTTATATAGCAAATTGCTCCAATTTTTTAATTTTTTTCAATTGTTTCACCAGGAGTGGCACACTAAGCTGAAAGTTTGTTTACACATGCGACCTGAGAGCACAGGGAAGTTAAGTGACTTGCTTAGGATCACACAATATGCAAGAGGGAGCTGTGGGATTCAAACCCAGGTCTCCAGATTTGTAGCTCACAGCTTTAAACCACTGCGCTATACTGCCAAACTCATGAAGTGGTTTGCAAATACAAATTTGTTCACTGCATCAGTGAATTAAAACTTCTCAACATCTCTTATTAAGAGTTCAATTTTCCCAATTAGTAGAATTTTCATAACCAATTATATTCATTAAATATATGTTTCATACAAGTTCTTAGCAGTACAGTCACAGAGTTAGTATGGCTCAATTTCTTTTAACTCCAGAACCAGTATAATAATAGGTTGCGACTTACCAGGACTTCTTATTCAATTTAGCATACATCCGAAGAAAAGGAAAAAAGGTACAGCACTCCTTACATCTCCCTAGGGCTTCTAGGCTTTCGGGGAGTCAGTTGGTGGGCCGTTTCTAACTGAAGGCCGAAGCTGCAAGGGGGGAATATTTCCAGCTAGGGTTCCTTTTGGGCAGGGTTTTTCTGGGCCCCTGCTAGCCTTCAGGTGACCTGATCTCCCTAACCCTAAAGAAGATTTGCCTGATAAAACATCTTTGCCTTTGACTTGGTTTGGTCTGACTTTTCCATCTGTCCATTCTCATCTTTATGTGGAAGACATGGAAAGTAACTATAATATTTTATTTCTTGATTCTGTCTGTCTACGTGAGAGGTAGTTCAGTCAGAACCATACTTGGATTTTGTTTTATCAGGTAGTGAGAATACCTGTTCAGTCATTTAACAATTCATCAGTTGTCCTCCTGCCTATGTGAGAGGTAGAGCAGGAAGATTATCATGGTTTCATGTTATCTCTAGGTATTGAGAGTATTCAGCCAACTATTTTACATCTGTCAATGTTCTTTCTGCCTATGTGAGAGACTGAGCAGACTGACCTCTTCTCTGGGCATTTATTCGTTGGAGATGTGAGTTCTTTGAACTGAACCAGTTCACGACTTACGGTCCTGAAGTGTTGTTTATTTTATTTTATAATACTGTTAACTGAGTTATTTATATGTTTTATTATATTTGACTGTTTAGTAATTAGTATTTTTATTTCTGTTTAATGGTTTGGTAGTGAGAGTACCTTATTATCTGTTATTTTAGGTTTGGGGTTTCAGTTGTTTAAATTTAATTTGCAGCTCCTTCCTAGACTTACATTAAGAACTTGGAGTTTGTGTTTTCTCCTACTGTTTTGGGATAATCTGGTGGAATGTGCTTGCTTGCTTGCCCCCCCCCATCCTGTGCTATTCGGCCTCCGCTCTCTGCGCCTTCAGCCCATTTCTCCCCATCTGCTTATATCTACCAGTGCTGTCGGGTGCTGAGGATCGCTCTCAGGGGAGGGTGGGGTGGGGGCGTGGACAGTGGAGACAGAATGGCGGCACTCTCCATTGGGGTGATAGGGACCAGAAGACACCCAGTGGTGAAATGGTGCCTGGAACGTGGTGATCCTTGTCTGGTCCCCATACCCAAGGCATCTCCCTTTTGGGAGGGCAAGTAGTCGGGACAGCTCACCAACACCATCGAACTCGAGCGTTGTTATGCAATGCCAGATCCATTAGAAACAAGACTGCTCTCATTGCAGATCTTGTGGAAGCGGTGGATCTGGCTTGCATTACTGAGACCTGGCTTGATGGAAACGCTGCCCCAGTTTTAGAGGCAGCTGTCCCTGCTGGGTACTCGGTTATTCATCGCCCGAGATTGTATCATGGGGCGGGGGTGGGTTGCGGTCTGTTTCAAGTCTGAATTGGGCCTAATTGGTGTTCCAGTTGAGGAGACCATTCCATTCGAGTGTACTATGGTAACTGGTGTGGGGTGCAGGATAGTGTTCATTTACTGTCCACCAGGTGATAAGAAGCTGTTCCTGCAGGAAGTAGCTGACTTTGTCACCAACATGGCATTGGAGTTGCCCAGACTGATGTTTATGGGTGACTTCAAAGCCTGGGTCGACGATGAATCCTCGCTTTTTGGACAACACTTCCTCCAGGTAATGACATCCCTGGGCTTCATGCAGGTTGTTTCCTCAGTTACTCACAATGGCGGTCACTCCCTTGATTTGATCTTCCTCCTGGGGATCAAGACCTCCGACTTGGTGGTGGAACCTGTCGGTTGGTCTGATCACTGCACTATTAGGTTCAATTTCTCAACCCCTCTGGGTCAGTCGGTCCCTGTGGAGATGGTCAGTTACCACCCTTTGTGGGATGTTGTCCCTGATGACCTGGCGACGGAGATCGACCTCTCAGCATTTGGTGAGAATAGCAAGGATCCTAAGCTGTTAGTCATGGCCTATAATATGCCCGTTTCTTCAGCTCTTGATCTGATTGCTCCTATTCGTGTTTGTCCCCTTCTGCTTCACCCCAGGGCCCCATGGCTTGATGGATCCCTAAGGGAACTGTGGAGGTTGGGGCGTAGATTAGACCGTTGCTGGAGGAGGTCTGCCTTGGATGCTGACCATCTTATTTTGTTAGAACATTATAGACTCTATCAATCGGAGATTTCCCGTAAGAAGAGAGAATTCCTGTCCAGAGAAATCTCTGTTGCATGGAACCAACTGGCCCAGCTCTTCCGAACTGTGGATAGGCTGTGCAACCCAGCCTGTCTGCAGCTCCCTTGAGCTTTTTCACAAGTAGAGTGTGATGAAATCGCTTGATTTTTTGTGAATAAGGTGGCCGACATCGGGCAAAAGTTGCATCAGACTCACTCCATGGGGGATGCCGTTGGTTGGTATGCAGTCTCAGAGCTCAGAGTTTGCTGGAGTACCTTTGCTCTGCCGGAGTTCATTGATATTATGAGGACTGTCCAGGGGATGTGCCCCACATGCTGTAGTTTAGATCTGGGCCCTACTTCCCTGATTTTGGGTTGTAGTGAAATTATCGGCCCAATCTTAGCTCAGATTGTCCGGTGCTCTTTGGATTCAGGTGAGTTCTCTAGCTCCCTGAAGGTGGCGGTGGTGACACCCATCCTGAATAAGGCTTCTTTGGACCTGGAGAATCTAGCAAACTACAGACCTATCTCTAACCTTCCTTTTGTGGGAAAAATTATTAAGAAAGTGGTGGCAGCTCAACTGAAGAACCATTTAACCATCCATAATTTATACGAACCTCTCAAATCGGGCTTCCATAAGAGGCATAGTACTGAGACTGCTCTGGTTCGGGTGCTCAATGATCTCCTGATGGCGAGAGATCAGAGAAACCATTCCATCTTGGTTTTCCTTGATTTATCATCAGCTTTTGACACTGTAGATCATGGGATTCTGCTTGAATGCCTGAGGTTCATCTGTGGACTGTTGGGGACAGTACTCAGATGGTTTTCATCTTTCCTTACCAGTAGAACTCAGAGAGTTGTCTCCTGAATATTTTGTTCTGAGTCTTTCACTCTGTCTTGTGGGGTACCCCAGGGTTCAGTGCTGTCTCCCATGTTATTTGCAGTGTGCATGCTGCCCCTCAGAGTCATTTTAAGATGGTATGGGCTGAGGTTTCACTGCTATGCTGATGATACCCAGCTCTACCTATCTTTCACCCCCGACCACGCTAGTGCTATCTCAGTACTGAACAGCTGCCTCATGGAAATCCAAGATTGGATGAGTTCCAGTGGTTTAAAGTTGAACACAGGAAAGACTGAGGTTCTGGTAGTGAACCCGGGTCACTGGACGGAGGGGTTAAGGGCGGATCTCCCCTCTGGTTTGGTCCTGGGGGGGCTGAGATCCATACCTCTGAACAGGTGCGGAACCTAGGAGTGGTGCTTGATGATAGGCTGACCCTTCTTCATCAGGTGGTTGCAATTGTCAAGCTGGCCTTTTACCATCTTAGGAACATTGCTAAGGTCAAGCATCTCATCCCATCTAGCAATCTGCCTGTCCTGAGCCACATCTTTGTGACTTCGCACCTTGACTACTGTAACTCCCTTTACTTAGGGCTTCCTGGGGTTGATATCCACTGCTTGCAGCTAGTGCAGAATGCTGTAGCATGTTTGTTGACTGGGGTACCTAGGAGATCCCATATTACCCCTGTGCTGCATGATCTGCACTGGCTGCCGGTTTAGTGGCAGATCACCTTTAAGGTAGGTTTGTTAACCTATAAAGCCCTACAAGGACAGGGTTCTGACTACTTGAAAGAGCTCCTGGTTCCTTACACCCCTCTGTGACAGCTCTGCTATGCTGACGAGGGGTTGCTGGAGATTCCTAGGGTTTATTTAAAGTCATCGGGGGCTCGTGTATTCGGGTTTGTTGCCCCTACCCTATGGAATTCTCTGCCCCATCAGTAATGGGAGTGCAGGACAGTGGGGTGCTTTAAGCAGGCATTAAAGACCTTTTAATGGGGTAAAGCCTACTCTGAGTCTTTTTGATTTTACTGGTATTTATTTTATTTACTGACTTTACTTGTTTGTTCAGCACCTTGATATGTGAAAGGTGCTAAATTAAATAAAATTTATTATTATTATTATGATGTTGAGACAGCATGTCTTCTTTACTTATAGTACACTCTCCATACACCAAACAGCAGCATTGCTGGCATCTGTTCACCAAAATGTTGCATATAGTGAAGTTCATAAGCAGGTCTAACATGTGAAAAAATACAATTTACATTCCGTGGATTAAACAGAGATGCCAGCTACACCAGACCATTTTGTGTGTGGAGTGTGTACTATAAGTAAAGAAGACATGCAGTCTCAACATCATGTAAGGAGTGCTGTACATTTTTTTCCATTTCTTCAGATGTGTGCTAAATTTAAAAAGTTCTAAGTGGTATTAAAGAACCTTCTGTAGTGTAATGGTGCAAGTGCTGGACTTTGTAACAGAAGATTAAGAGATCACTCCCCAGAAATGGTAGAATGTTTTATGAAAATTAATATTATTCAAGAATATTTTTCTTACTTTGTGCTATACATCTCTAAGTTATAGGAATATATTTCTTTGAACTAAAACAGGAGTTTGCTGGGTTCAGTAACATCAATGTTGCTACTGTTTTCAGAGTCTGTTATATAAAAAGACATTTTCCCCCCTCTAGCTACGGTGCTGAACTAAAATGTACTTGTCATCATGATGTGTTTGCTCAATAAAAGGCATTACACTTGATTTAATCCTAGGTGCAAGCTTAATAAAGGTGACATGAAATGTTCTGGACAGGAAACTTTTCTTCTTCCACAAAATTTTGTTCCAGTCTAAGTTTGTTTTCAATACTATTTTCTATTCCAGTTTACCACACTGTGGATCCCCACTTTAGTAAAATTCCAACTAAACAACTGGTAATAATTTATAAGTTGCTGTTAGGATTTGAATCATGATCTCTTCTTGAGAATACAACATTTTGATGCTCTTACACGGATTCAAACTGCTGATACTTTGGTTTCTAACACATGACATAACCAGTATGCTGTTGAGCTGCATTGAAGTATAGTAAATGGCAACTCATACAGTGTCACAACCTATACAGCAGGTGCCTATGATATGATCCTAATCGCTAGAGGAAAGTTTAAACTACAGACTATACTGATAGATTCTGACAGAATATTTTAATGTAAGCAAACATTCTTATCAGGATGTGAAGCACTTGCATTGTATGGAAATGATCTTTGAGATGTTTCCATTTGAAGCCTCTAATGCAAACACAGAAATATAACTAAATTATTTTTTGTACTTGACTCCCTTTTGTGTATTGTTATGATTTTAACACTATGCTGCCTTGTAGGCTGGTGAAAATTAACTTTTTTTTATTTATTTAGTATTTTATCCTTCTGCACTCCCCAGTGAACCCCATCTAATCGAACCCCCTGCCCCATCACCTGGCTCCTCCAGGACTTACCTTCAACAGTGTCCTCCTCTTCAGGGTCATGACTATGCCTGGCCACTGGTGAAGAGCCTGTGGGGGTGTAATCTTCATTTTGCTACTGAGGGATTTTCCACCAGTGTTCTCCCTGTCCCTCCCCATTGCTGGGGCATGACACATCAGTGCATGTATGTGGAGATGTACATACGCTGTGGAGTACCACAGCACCCTCCATTGGTTGGCATCCCAGACCTGTTCTGCTGTCTGGCCTCCATGTGGGGGCAGTAATTCAGCAGGACTGCCAAGTCACCCTCCCTGGGAGAGGAGAGCTGTCCTCCAGATGCTCAATCCTCTCCCTCCCTGGCTGACCCCCGGAGACCCACTCACACTGCCAACACAGCTTGCCAGCATGGCAGAAGGTAAGGCATTGATGCCTTATCTCTCAATGCCACTGGGCTGGCACCCTGGTGAAAATTAACTTAATTTTTTTTTCCATGAAGTAAGAAGTTCAAATAGTTATAGCCCCCGTATCCCACCAAAGCTGCTTGAAAGCCTTCAATTCATTCAAGTCAAATCAGTTTTCTTACTTAGTTTTCATTCCACCATTTTAACATTTAGAGGTATTCTTGGTCTCATCATTCAGCCAAATCATGATCAGTCTGACCACTGATGGTAAGGTGCACTCCATATCAGTCAGGAATCTACACTTTAAATTTCAACATGCTAATATGAGCTGAAGTATCAAATCTTAAAATTCTGGAATGAAAACCAAGTAAGAAAATTGAATTGACTTGAATGATTTGCAGACCTTTAACTCATCATTGGGTGGGGGAACTGGTGCTGTAACTATTTGATTTTGGTTTTGACCACACACCAAGTTCACCCCTGTAAACATTAAGAAAAAAAAACAAAACTTGGGAGGGTTGTATGAAACATGTAATGAAGTCTCTGTATTGGCCAGAGTTGAGCTTGCTAAACCTTTCTGTTCTTATCAAGATTTGAACACTGATGCCTCCCTGAAAATATAAAAATGTATGGTTTCTTACAGGAATCAAATCACTGGTTTCTTGCACTGGTGGAGAAGGGGTTTTGCTTTGAAATAGAAGTTTACTAGTTTAATTCCCATAGTGGGTAGAACCTTTATTTTTTTTTATTATAATATGCTTTATTAAAATTTTCCACACTATACATAATGTAATAAGGAGCTCAAAATAAAATTCATACAATGCCATGCATTACAAAACTTCCCCTGGCATGTAACTCATTACAATAAATTTTTGCCCTCTCCTTCCCTCCCCTCAAACCTTCCCTGTATACCCCCCTCCCATCCACCCCTTTAACACATCTCAGTAATTCACCACCATTTACTCTTCCTCCCCCCTTCCTCCCACCCCTAGATTGGACTGCATATCCTTTATACTCCAAAATAATGTCTTGGACACCTCATCTTACTAAGATACATACTTTCCCTTTGTCGCCGTCCTGCTTTATTCAAAAATTAGAAATTTTACTCTCTGTCAGGTGACTTGAACCTCTCAGCCATGAATTTTGAAAATTGTTTCTATCTCTCCTTAAACTTAACTATATTACAAAACTGCATTGCGATCAATTTTTCTGCATAAAACGTTGTGTATATTTCTTGAATCCATTCCCTAAGAGATGGCGCAGTATCCTTAATCCAGTACCTAAGAATGAGAAGCAATGCTAATGCTGAGATAAGGGCAAAGTAGCATTTGTATGTTTGAGATGACAAGGCTGAGAGGTTGCCCAAAATGCAAGTTTCTATATTAAAGTGACATTCCCTTTTAAATAATGTCTCTACAAATTTAATTACTTGCCACCAAAATACCTGAATTACTGGGCAAGACCACAGCATATAAATTAGCGTTCCCTGATCTTGTGAACACCTATGGCATATGCCCTCTTGAATCTTACCCATTAATTTAAGTTTTGTGGGAGTATAAAATAAATTATGTAGAATATTAAAGTGAAGTAACTTTAATCTGTCCTGCTTTAACCATCTATAGTTAAACTTCCAGACCTGTTCCCATGTTTCCAAATCATACAAAATACCTACAGAATGCTTCCAATAGAATGCAGTCGAGGGGTAATTCTACCAGAATCTAGCCAATAAAAATTTATAAATATTAGAAATAGCTTTCGGTTGACCTGCTAAGTGAAATATTTGCCCTAATATTTCCGTCATCTTTGAAGACCAGGGTAGAATTCCGACGTTTGCCAGAATACACTTCTTAAGTTGTAAATACTTGAACATAGGGAAGGATCTCATACACGATTTTTGTTGGACTTGTCTAGGAGAATTGAATTGGTTATCTGATATGAGATCTGACACCGAAACATCTTTAAGTTCATACCAAAAGCTTGATGAAATAGGTTTGTTCCCTATTTGCATATTACCATTATAACACACTGGCTGCCCCAGGTCCTGTCTCATATAAAAATTGTATAATGCACACCACTGGGTGTGTGCTCTCACTGACCATATTATAGGGGTGTCTTGCCAAGACTTAGGAAGCTTCTTCTGTGGGAGATAGAGTAAGGCCTTAGTTGATAGATGATGTTCCCAGGCTCTAACTCTTTCTATCTTAAGCCAGGCCCATTGTGTTTCCTTATTATCTAGAGATGTCAACCACTTAAGATACTTACTACCCTGGAAAGCTAGATAATAAAGAAACAAGTTAGGTATACCTAACCCTCCTTTTTCCGTTCCATAGTTAACTTACCTATTGCTTTTCTAGGTTTTTGCCCTTCCACAGAAACGTTGACCAAATAGAGTCTACCATTTTAAACCATGCTTTAGGGAGGAATAAATTCAACATAGTAAGTGGGTACATAATCTTAGGAAATATCGCCATTCTAATCAAATTGGCTCTACCCCAAAGAGAGAGCGGTAATGCTTGCCACCTTACTAGGTCTTGTTGCATATGCTTAATCACAGGGTCACTGTTTAATGATTTCAGGGTATTGACCTCAGGGGCGATCTCAATTCCTAAAAAGGTAATTGATTTGGATGCCCATCCCAATCCCAGCTCCTCTACATCTCTCCTGGAGCAAGTAGAATTCAATGAGAGAACCAATGTCTTATTACGGTTTCACTTTTATCTGGATAAAATACTAAACTGTTCTATTATCTTCAACACTTCTATCAAAGACACTTGCCAACATGAGAGATGCAAGAGGATGTTGTCCGCAAACATTTACATTTTATATTCTTCTTCTCCTATAACTATACCCCTTATTTCCTTTACATTATTAATTTTCCTAGCCAAGGGCTCAATATATAAATTAAATAACATAGGGGATATGGGACAACCCTGCCTAGTACCCCTTGTGAGTCTAAAGCTGTCCGAAACAACCCTGTTACAAAAAACTCTCGCTGAGGGGATTGTGTACAAAACCTTAACCCAGGTGATGTACTCTGAAGGTATTCTATACCTAGGCAGCAAGTTGAATAAAAATTTCCAGCTCACTCTATTAAATGCTTTTTCTGCATCAAGGGACACCAAGACATTATCAGCGTTGATGTCCCTCGACGCAGAAAGCAAATGCCATATTTTTCTAAAGTGATCACTCGAGTGTCTGCCGGAGACAAAACCCACTTGCTCGGGTCCAATAAGATCTGCCCATACTTTTTTAAGCTGAAATGCTAATATACTAGCCAATATCTTTATATCAGTATTTAATAATGAGATTGGTCTGTAATTTTCTAGTCCAATTAGATCTTTCCCTGGCTTCGGCAATACCACAATTCTCGCCTCCAACAATGCTAGCTTTCTGATAGGAGAGGAGAATAAATAATTATGCAACATTCTCAAACAAGGGCTAAGTTCTTCTTTAAAGGTCTTATAGAATAAGGCTGAATAGCCATCAGGTCCTGAGGCCTTGTCCAAAGGTAGTCTATCTATAGCCTCCTCTATCTCTTGTATAGTTATTTCTCCTCTAAGTTCCTTTTGCTGGGTTAACGTGATTTGTGGGAGATTAATGTCACACAAATACTGCTCTAAAAGCTGAGGGTAGTTTGTTTCTGGGGGGGGGCCGTATATAAATTTAAATAGTACGCTCTAAAGTTATTTGCTATATCTACTGGATTAGTGTTTAATCTCCTTGTGCCCCCATCCATTAAGATAGCTACCCAGTTGGTTCCCTTCTGTTTCTTTATTCTTTGGGCCAACAATTTTCCTGACTTTTCCCCTTGTCCTATATATGTAGCTTTCCATTTAATAGCCACTTTCAACGTATGATTAAGCAAATATGCAGCATATTTCGCCCTCAAAGCATGAAGTTCCTCCAATATAGACTCGTCCATTGCCTTGTGCAAATGAGATTCTATAGATTTTATTCTGGCAAGCCATTTTTCTACCTGCGCCAAAATCTTACACTTTCTCATGGAAACCAATCGAATGAACTCTCCTCTCCATATCGCTTTCATTGCCCCCCAAAGCGTATCTTTGCTCTCCAATGACTCGCAATTATTGTACCAAGAATTTCTAACAAAGAACCTCATATGATTCACTATTTCTGCCTCCCCTAAGAGCTGGTTATTGAGAGACTATGATTTGGAGACCCTGGAACAATTTTGAAATTTTAATTTCATCCAAATTAAGGAATGATCTGATAAAACTCTGGGATATATGCCTACTTCTTCAATCCCCTGTAGAGCCGCTTTACTTATGAGGAAATAATCTATTTGGGAATAGGTTTTATGCAGTGGAGAATAATACGTAAAATCTATCTCCTGTGGATGAATAGTTCTCCACGGATCAATTAAGCTGGAGTCTTCCATAAATTCCCTCAAGGCCCTTTGAGCAGGCGATATAGCTGCTCTTTTACAAAAGGACCTATCCAAATCATTAGAATAGACCAAATTCCAATCTCTGCCCAGCAAACTTGGTACATTAGGAGAAGACACTATAATATCCACTAAGTGAAGGAAGAACAAGGGCGACTCTACATTTGGCCCATATACCGATCCCAGCAAAGTGTCTACCCCTGCCAAAAGCCCTAAAATCATGATAAATCTCCCATCCAACTCTTTCCATACTGTCTTTTCCTGAAAGGGAACATCTTGTTAATTAATATTGCAACCCCTCCTCGTCTGGAACTATTACCCACACCAAAAACCTGCCCCACCCACATTTTCTGCAAGGTTGAGACACAGTCTGTCAAAATGTGTGTTTCCTGTAGCAGGACTATATGTGGCTTATATCTACTAAGATGCCTTAAAACATTATATTTCTTTGTATTGTCCTTCCCTCCTTTGATATTCCACGGCATTATGTTTCAACTTCCCATTGCTCTACTATAGCAGTTATCTTCTTTTTTTGTGTCCAGCCTAACACCATTCATCCTCTATATCCCTTATGGCCTTGCGTATGCAGTCCCTTTCTCACTCTACTACTATCCCCTCTCCTAACTAACCCGCCCATCCTCCCTCCCTCCCCCCAGCCCCCTTCTACCCAGGCCAAATGCCTGCTCCTCAACGTTATGGTCGTCATACACTTTAGGAGCTGCTCCACAGATCATGCTGCTTCCAGGTTATATATCCTTCCCCTAATACACCCCTGCACTCCATAGCAGGATGAAATATGATCCTCTATGTAACCCTGAGATTCATCACCTTTACTGTTACATACGTCATCCACTAACCAATTATTGCCCCCTTCCCAGAGTCCACCTGTCTAACCCCGAGTGAACTCCCTCCTTTATCTATCGAAAATATCCGTACATAGCCATGCTATATCATATAACTATCAAAGTCACAGCCTAACAAACAGATCTTAATCATTAAATATGCAGTACACTTGCCCTACACTACAGCTTGCTGCAATCGATTCCAGAGTATGACTATCATGATGATTCGTCCTGACTGAGATAACGCATACACCACTAGAGGCCACCAAACGACCGTAACAAATACATAGCGTCAAATCCCAGTCCCTTCCAAATGCTCACCCCTTCTCTTTTTCACCCTTTTTCTCCCTCCCCTTTTTGGCCAAAAGAGAGAAAAGAAAACTAGACTGAGTATGAACTGCATCAAGATGAAGGGAGAGAGAAAAAAAAAAAACAATCCCTGGGGCTTATACATTGGACCCTTAATCAGACTGCTTAAGTCTCGCTCTCCAGGACCGTGCCTCAGTCCCAATATAGCTTCTTAACCCCACGGGAGACTCCCTTACTTCCCAAGACATTCTGTTTCAATTCCAATATCTTGCCAAATATGTAAGCGCTTGATTAAGCCTGTGATCATAACAATGTAAAAGAGTCATTTCCAGAGATTTCTGCACCACACCCAATGGCCCCACAGCAAGAATACCCTTTTATGAGGCTTAAATCTATACAGACAAAGGTGTGAATCGCACCAAAAGTCTCTTAAATTAAACACAGTCAAAAAATAAAATGGGATCTTCTAGGATCATACAATATTGCCATCACTTTGATATAACGCTGGAGGTCGCACTAAACCGGTATCAATTAACTTAGCATTAAGTCCAGCTGTTTAAAAAAAAATAAAGTCCATAACCTCTTCTGCAAAAATCAAAAGAAACATCAACAGTCTCTGATGCAACCAAGGTGATATAAGAGTCTGTTCCTAAGTGTCCAAATTGCATACACAGTAAGGATCACTCCCTCGACGAATTTCTCCCTTTTCCATAGCATCCTCGAAATTTCTGTACCTCTTGGAGATTCAGCGGTCGTTCACCCCCTTATCAAATAGATTGAGTAATCTCCACTTTAAATCTTCCAGCTCTTGCACCACCGATTCATACTTTTGATTTCCATTAGGGAAGGTAACCTCTAGACGAGCTGGAAACAACATTCTGTGTTTTATCTTTGCTGCCCATAATTTGATTTGGATTGGCTTGTAGGCTGCTCTATCTTAACGCACCCTGAAGGTGAGATCAGGGACCAGATGCAACTGTTTACCCTCCCAAATTATCTTTTCTGCACTTCTCGCAGCTTTTAATATATGATCTCTATCCAAATAGTTCAAAACTTTGAATATAATAGGACAAGGTAACTGATCTGCCACAGGTTTCAGCCTGACTGCCCTGTGAACCCATTCTATCACATACGTAGGGCCGTTAGGTGATGAACCTGCCACTTGAATGCACAACTTCTGAACAAAACTCATTGCATTTGTGCCTTCCTCCCTTTCAGGGAGGCCCAGAAGCACTATGTTGTTGCGCCTAGACCTGCCTTCTAAGTCATCCAACTTATCTTCCATCGTTTTAATAGTTCTTTTTAAAGCAGTGTTTTCAGTCTGTTTTTTTTTTCCAGCCTATCTTCTATAGAGGAGATGCGAGCTTCTGCATCATTAACCCTGGTTGTTAAACCATTTATGGACGATTTCCATTCTCTAAACTCTACGATAAGAGAGAATAGTGCAGCTTTAATCACGGAGATGTCCTCCTGTAATTGACCTGATGCAGAAAATTCCAAGTTTGCTTCTGGAGAATCACTTCTACGGGGCCTTTTTGGTTCTAGGCCTCTTGTTGTCGGTTCGGTTTGGTCGTCTGAATCGCTCCAAGTTTCCTCTTTCTGTAGTTCCATGTTCATTAATTTTAGTCACACCTGTGGTAATTACTTGATTTTAAAGAGCCAAGTCATTATGAGGATAGAAAATTAAGTTTTATCAGCATGCGACCGTGGAGCTGCTGCACCGAGCTGCTTACTCCCTCAAGTGCATCACGTGACTCCCCGGGTAGAACCTTTATATTTTCTATTAAATTATATATGCTTATGCACTTTCATGGATGAATCAGTGAATCTGTTGTAATGTAATAGATATGGAAGCTGGGCTTTGGAACAGACCATTCAATGTTCCCAATTGTCAGAATTTTTATGACCATTAATATTATTTATATATACATTTCATGAAAGGAAAAGGCTAGACCTGAGACCTTTCTATAGTATGGAAAACAGAGTACTGGACTGGAGACTAGAAGGTTAAGAAATCAATTTTCACAACTGGAATTTCATTAACATTTACTGTAAAGTGATAAAATGCATGTTCCTTACTTTGCAATACAGGTATATCTACATCTAAGTTATTGGAAACTATTCAATAGTTAAGTTAACAATTTAGGAAGCAAGCATACCAGGACTAGAGATGTTGCAGATCTAAACTTCATCTTTGAGATTTGTGCAAAGTCATAAATGTCATACTTTGTGATACAAAATGATGTTTTCTCTTTTTTTTATCCTTTCTTGCTGAGTGACCCCTATCCGGTTGCTTCTGACTAACCCAGGCCTTACCACTCTACTTACCTCAGTGGGTGAGTGAGAACCACAGGTGGTGGAGTCTGCAGGGTCATGGGCCATCATCCTGGTGCTCAAAGGGTTTTTCCATCATAGTTTTTTGCTGTCTGTCACCAAGGTTGGGAATGTGTTCAATAGCAAAGACAAATAATGAGAAGACATCATACGTACTCAAGCACTTGCCCCTCAACCCTCTAGGAAGCAGCTGCTGATGCTGTACCACATAGCCTTCACTAGGTGGCACACAGGCAGTGGCTCACTGTGTCCTCCCTCCCTTAAGAAGGAGAGCAGCCTGTGGATGCTCAGTCCTCCTTCCCTTGGCTGACCCCCCAGTGATTGTGGCCCATTTCTGAACCAAGATCACCTATGTGGTGGGTGGCGTATTACTAGATGCCTCAGCCCACCACACCACTTGGCTGGCTATGAAGTGCAATTTTCCACATCTTGTAGAGACATGGAATTTTTCAGCAGATAAAGAATGCTTTGCTCACCTAGTCTTCCCATTTGTCCATGCCTATATTGCCACAGTGGACCATACCTCATCTCCAACTACCTCCCCCCACTTTACTAATAAGACTTCCTTGTACCAATCACATGCATGCTTGAAGTCCACCACAGTTTTTCCCCTCACTAGTTCAGCTGGAAGACTGTTCCTGGCATCCATCACTCTTTGAGTGAAGAAGTGCTTCCTCACATCCATCCTAAATGTCCCCCTTCCAGATTCATTGCATGTCCCCTAGTTCTCACGCACATCTCCTCTGAAAAAATACTCCATTCTTGTACCTTGTTCAACCCCATGAGGTAATTATAGGTCTCTATCATGTCACCTCAGGGTGTGGTGGTGGGTCAAAGGCACAGTCCTCAACTGATATGCAGTTCCCACACTGCTCTTGTGAGGCAGGACTGCCAGAAAGAGGCTCCCATGGTAGATGCCAGGGAAGATGTGGGGGTCCTCCATAGTGGAGACCCCAAAGATGGTGCAAGAGGACCTCAGAGGAGGAGGAAGCAACTTCTGGTGGGGGACTTGCTTATGAGGTGGATAGATTTGGGAATAGGAAAGGGAGGGGAGAGGGAGGTGAGGTTCCTATGCAGTGCAATGACCCAGATGGATAGGAAGCAGTGCCAAAGAACCACTAAGGCAGCAGGATGGGAGGCAATGCTGAATGTCATTGTCCACCTGGGGACTAATGATCTGGCTAGGGATGGGGCTTAGGAAATGAAGGGAGAGTTAAGAGAGCTGAAGAGGGGTCTTGTTTAGTGCGCTTAGTGGTTTTCACTGAGAAGCTGCCCATCTACAATGGGAGGGAGGAGCAGGATTGCTTCCTAAGGATTCTGTAATTTCTGTAATTATTGTATCTAGTTGATGCTATTGTCCTTGATGTCTCTGTTTTCAGTGATGTGGAACCTTTGTAAAGGAGTCTTTGACTCAAAGGTGTTATCTGATATCATCAATAAATAAATAAATAAAGCAGGAGCTTCAACTCATGGCTGAAGGTATGGTGCAGAGAGGAGTGATTTGGCTACATTGGGGAACCACCTAGGAAGATAAGAACCTATAGAAGGGTGATGGCCTGCATCCATCAGGGAGGAGAACTGCAGTTCTTGGTGGATGGT
Organism: Neoceratodus forsteri; assembly: GCA_016271365.2. NCBI lineage: Eukaryota > Metazoa > Chordata > Ceratodontiformes > Ceratodontidae > Neoceratodus > Neoceratodus forsteri. Next base: position 1,108,277,974 of record CM057458.1, on the reverse strand, counting down.
TTAAATGTAAATTTGATGAACATTTAAACTAGCCAAGGAAGGTGGCAGAAGAGACTGGGGAGGCAGGCTGATGCAGAGAACCTGAGAGGAGTGGAATCCACCAAGATATAAATGGATAAATGAAGGAGTGTGGAAGAAATGAAGGGGGATGGGAGTGGGTACATAAAATGAGAGGGGGGAGGAGGGTAATCAAAAAGAAAAAGAGGCGGTTGACAAACAGAGTGGTAATAAAACCTGAAAAGCCATGTGTGTAAATGCTAGAAGTCTAGGACATAGGATTCCAGACCTAGAGGCAACAATATGGCAGAGAACAACCTGGATATTGTGGCCATTGACAAGTCACATTGCACTGAAGACTATGACTGGGACATAGCCTTACAAGGCTATGCTTTGTTCTGGAAGGACAGGGTGGGAACTGAAGGAGGGGGTGTGGTACTTTATCTGAGGGAGGACATTAAAGTAACAGAGATGCAGAGAATACAGTGGGACAGAGGTACTGTGGGTCACCCTAGAGATGGGGAATGGAGCATCTGTTCACACTGGTGTGATCTAACCTCCAGCATAGGGGCAGGAGTTAGAAAAGGTACTGATGGAAGCCATTGGCAAGATGGCAGAAAGGGGTGTATGCTGTTGTTGGGGGACTTCAATCTGCTGGATGTAGACTGGTGCCTCCCAGCTGTAGCTTCAGTTAGAGGCAGGGGAAATCTTGGACTCCCTACAGAGGGCATTACTCAGGTAACTAGTCAGACAACCCACTCATGATGGGGCAATACTGGATCTGGTTCTCACCAACAAAGACAGAGTTGCAGATGTCAAGGGGGTGCACCTGTGGACCAATGGTCATTGTACAGTGTCGTTCAATATAAGGATGGCTGCAGAACTGAACCACACAAAGGTTATGGTCCTGGAGTTCAGGGTGGTAGATTTTAAAAAGATGGGTAAATACCTCATGAGTGACTTGGTGGAGGGATGAACTGGGTGGGATGGGGAAACAGTGGGGGAAAGTGAGAAGGGCCATAGTGAAGGCAAGAAACACATGCCTCAAGCAAGGGAGCAAAACAAATAGGACAAAAAGACTGCTATGGTCTCGAAAGAGGTGATAGAGAAGGTAAAAGTTAAGAGGGTAATATTCAGAAGAAACAATGATGGAGGAGGATTGGGAAGCCTATGGGAGAAACAGGAAAGAAGGGAGAGCAGTGAGGAGTGCATAGGCACAAACTGAAAAAGAGAATATCCAAGACAGTAACAAAGGGGGACAAGACATTTTGATAGCATGTAATAACGGTGAGTAATGAACAGTGACCGTAATAACAGTGATAGCATTTCAGCAAATGTAAGAACAGCGACAGTAAATTTTAGCACCTGCATTCATGGCGACAATTGCTTTCCTCCCCTCCCAGAGGTGCTACAACCTTGGAGTTGATTATATTAGTATGGTGGGTGTGGGGGGGGATGGGGGGGTGAAGCCCCCCTGCAGAAAAGCAAATATGCAATTGTGGCCATTAATGCATGTGCTGACATTTACCATCACTGTTTTTACCTTTGCCTAAATGCCGTCACCATTATTGCAGTTGCTGTATTTCCCTCACTATTTTCACATGGAGCCGACATTTTTGTAGGTATGTAAGTGAAAAAAGGAAGACCAGAGATGGGATTGAATGGAAGTGGGGGTCTGTGCAGAGGGGGGACAGAAAAAGGCAAACATCCACAGCAAATACTTTTATTCAGTGTTCACAGAGGAAAGAGATGGATAGGGGCCCACAAAATGTAACAGAAACACTGGAGGGAGGGAGGCTGGCACTAGTCTGTTTTCCGGTGAGACAGTCCTGAAGGGACTCACAAATCTGAAAGTGGACAAAGCAATGGGATAGACAGGGTCCACCCAAGGGAATTGAGGGAGCTCAGGGAGGTACTGGCTGCACCTCTGATGGTCGTATTTAGCAGCTCATTGGAAATTAGAGTGGTACTATAGGACTGGAAGAGGGCAGATGTAGTCCCACTTCTCAAAAGTGGTAGTAGGCAAGATGTTGGCAATTATAGGCTTGTCAGACTGACATTCAGTGGTGGGAAAGTTCATGGAATCACTGCTGAAAGAAAGAATTGTAAAATATCTTGAATCCAATGGGTTACTGGACACAAAGCAGCATGGATTCATGGAGAAGGGGGTCATGTCAAACAAATCTGATAGAGTTCTTTCACTGGGTGACCAAGGAAGTAGATCAGGGTGGAGCGGTGGATGTAGCCTACCTAGATTTTAGTACGTTGTTCAATACTGTTCCATATAGGAGACTAGTAAGCAATCTGGGTAGCACAGGAGTTGGTTCAAAGTTTGTAAACTGGGTAAGAAACCGGTTAAGGGATAGGAGGCAGACGGTGGTGGTAAATAGTTTTTGCTCAGAGGTAGTGAGAGTGGCCATTGCAGTGCCTAGGGACCAGTGCTGGGACTTATCCTCTTTAATGTCTTTATAAGTGACATTGCAGAGGAGCTGGAAGGGAAGATCTGCCTCTTTCTGGATGACACAAAACTCTGCAACAGGGAGGTCTCTCTGGTAGGATGAAAAGGATGAACAGTGACATGAAAAACTCTAGGAGTGGTCAAGGGTGTAGTAGCTGTGTTTCAATGCAAAAAAAATGCAAAATAATGCATTTCTGGTACAGACAACCAGGGCAGAGTACAAATGGGGGGTGGGGCTGTACTGACAACCACTAAGTAGGAAAGAGATCTGGGGGTAATCATATAGGATGAGCAGACAGTGTGACAGGGCAATTGGTAGGGTGAGTGGGATGCTTCGGTGCATAGGGAGGGGTATCACTAGCAGAAAGAGGGAGGTGTTGTTACCTCTGTATAGATCCCTAGTAAGACCCCACCTGGAGTACTTTTTTAAGTTCTGCAGAACACATCTCAGAAAGGACATAGACATAGTGAAAGCAGTCCAGAGGAGGGCAACTAAAATGGTGCAGGGTCTGCATCAGAAGCCTTAAGAGGAGAGATTAAAGGACCTTACTATACACATCCTTGAAGCTGTAGGGTTGCATGTTCTGGAGAGATATGAGGAAATACTTCTTTACAGAAAGAGTGGTGGCCTCCTGGAACAGTCATCCAGTAGAGTTGGTGGGGGCAAAAAACAGCGATTGGGTTCAGAAATGGATGAGGTAGGCACAAGGGTATCTTACGGGAAGAGAAGGATGGGTTGAATAGGCCGGAGATAAATTAGGATCTGCAATGAAACTATAGACACGTAACAACTGGCAGACTAGATGGGCCAAGCAGTCCTTATTTGGCAAATTCTATGTTTCTATATTGCTCCCCTTCCTCTTTTCTAGGGTGTACATATTGGGATCCCTCAGTCTCTTCTCATAGGGCTTCTGATACAGCTCATGCACTGTTTTAGTTGCCCTCCTCTGGACACCCTCCACCTTGTCCATGTCCTTCCTGAAATGTGGTCTCCAGAATAGGACAAAGAACTCCAGTAGGGGTCTCATCACTGATCCATACAGTGGCAACACCACCTCTCTCCTTCTGCTGGTCACACCCCTCCCTATGCCATGTTGCACTGCCTCACCTCCTTGAGGTTATCATATATGATTACTTCAATGCCCCTTTCCTGTTTGGTGACCATCAAGGCTTCAATACCTCGTCCTCTAATTTATACTCCACCTATGGGTTTCGGTGCCCTAGGTGTGTGATTTTATACTTTTTCATATTGAAACTCAGCTGTCATACCCTTGACCACTCCTCGAGTTTACTCAGGTCTCTGCACATTCTCTCCAACCCCTCCGGAGTCCCCACCCTATTGCAGACTTTGTTATTATCTGCAAAGAGTCATACTTTCCATTCCAGCTCTTCTGCAATGTCTCTTATAAAGTCATTATAATTGACTGGTCCCAATACTGAGCCCTGAGGTCACTGTCCCTTTCTCAAAGTGAGTTCCGTTTACCACCTCCTTCTGCTATCTGTCCATCAATTAATTTCCTACCCAGGTTACCATCTTAGAACTCACCCCTAAACTGCCAGTTTCCTTATAAGCCTACTATGTGGGTCAGTGTGCAAAAGTTTACTGAAGTCAAAGTAGGCCACCCCACCCTAATGTATTTTACAGGTCACCCAGTCTATGAAAGCTATCAGGGTAATTTAACATGACCTCTCTCCTGTAAATCCATGCCTCGGGTCTTCTAACCTGCTGGATTCAAGACACTCTACAATCCTTTCCCTCAAAAGTGACTCCATTAATATCAGACTGACCAACCTATGGTTCACAGCCTCCTCCTTGCTTCTGTTTTTATGAACCAGGGATACATCTGCCCTCCACCAGTCCTCTGGAACCACTCCTGTTTCCAGTGAGTTATTGAAAATTGCATATTTTAAATGGAAAGTATAGAAACCTAAATGGATTCATTGTAGTATCATATGTATTGTAGTATCAGTTATTAAATGTTGTAATAAACAATAAGGAGAAAATTATGATTTTTTTTAATTATTTTTGGTCAGGATGAAGAGGCTTGTGAAAGAAATATCAGCAGTGAGCAGCAGTGAGTGTAGTTGCAGCAGTTTGAGAAGAACACAGGATAAACTGGAAAGAAGACAGACATGTGGGGAGTAGTGCAATGCAGTGACTGTGGGACAGTAGTCTTCCAGGAGACTTTCTGGAGGCTGAGATGCTGCCCCATTTGAAGGCAACTCTCTGCTCTGAGGGAGGAGGTTGCCCATCTCCAGGCCAAACTGGATAGGAGTGCAGGAACCTCCTTCATGTAGAGAACACTAGGGCCACCATCTCTCACTCACAGGTTGCCTAGAAGGAGCAGCAGATGGACCACAGTGGACTCAGGGAGGGTGAAGGTGGTGAAACAGAGGTGCATCCCTTCAGACGTACCACTCCACAATCCATACATCATTCTGATGGAGCATAGTTCCCCAATGAAGGCACACATGGTGGAGACTGAGGAGGTTGCTGACAAACGTCACAAGGGAGGCCCACAGGAAGGTGGCACAGGACACCACAGTGAAAGGAAGCAGCTACTGGTGGGGGACTCAATTATTAGGGGGGATAGAACTGGGGGGTGGGCAAGGGAAAGTGAAGTAAGGTGCCTGCCTGGTGCCATGGCTTGGAGGGACAGGAAGTGGATTCTGAGGATCATGACAGCAGCTGCACAGGAGACAGTGCTGGATGTCATTGTCTACCTAGGGACAAATGAATTGGCTAGGCATGGGATTAGAGCAGTACAGGAGGAGTTTGTGGAGTTGGAGAAGGGCCTTAGACAAGTAGCTCATACAGTATCCTTCTCGGAGGTGCTGCTGTCTATGGCATGGGTGAGGCGATGGTACTCTGAACCATGCAGTTCAATGAATGGTTGAAAAACTGGTGTAGAGCACAAGGTTTTGGCTTCACTGGGGACTGGGGTTCCACCTGGAGGGATACCCACCTATACTGGCATGATGGTCTGCATCTGTTCGGGAAGGGAACCAGTCTCCTGAGTGATCAGTTTAAATGCTTCATTGGCAAGCTTTTAAACTAGCCCGGGGGGGCATTGATAAAAAACAGTTAAATCCCAGCCTCCCCCATACAAAATAGGGTACTAAATGAGGTAAAGATCAAGGTAGAAAGGTCAGTAGGGAGCAGGACTGGGGTAAATAGAGAAAGCAAAGTGAGTAAGGGCAGGGATGGGGCTACAAGAGGAAAAGCAATCAAAAAATGGAGAGTAATGCATACCAATGCCCATAGTCTGGGTAACAAGCTTCCTGAACTAGTGACCTTGATGGAAGAGAAATATATGGATATTGTGGCAGCCACAGAAACATGGTACACACAGATTCATGACTGTGATGTAAACATACCAGGGTACACTATCTACAGGAGGGACAGGGAGGGTAAAAGAGGAGGAGGAGTAGCTCTCTACATAAAGGAAGGAATCAAAGCAACAGAACAAAAGGGTAAAAGTAGAGGAGATGAAGCACTGTGGGTCAACTTGGATACAGGCAATGGCACCACAATCCACACAGGGGTTGTATAAAGACCCCCATCTCAGGGGGAGGAAATGGACAAGGAAATGATAGAAGGTATCCTTAAAATAGCAGAAAAAGGGGAAATATTGTTGATGGGGGAATCTGAATATGCCAGATGTTAACTGGAGTGCATTTGCTGCAGCCAGATTCAAGAGTGGGGTCATGCTAGATGCCCTGCAGGGGGCATGCCTTAGACAACTAGTATTGGAACCCACTCAGGAGGGAGCAATCTTAGACCTGGTACTCCCAAATGGAGATGGAGAGAAGATCACAAATTTATTAGTGGGTAGCCATCTGGAAACTAGTGACCATCGAACAGTATGGTTCACAATAAACACAGCAGTAGAGTCAAGCCATACAAAGGCAAAGGTCCTGGACTTTAGGAGGGCTGACTTTGCCAAAATGGGGGAGTGCCTAAAGAATGCACTAGCAAATGAACAGGAAGGAGGGGTGGAAGAACAATGGGGGATAATCAAAACTGCCATCATTGAGGCAAGAAGCCTTTGTGTGAAGCAGATAAACAAAACAAAACAATGTAAAAAAACACTATGGTTCTCAAAGGAGGTGGTAGGGAAGGTTAGGGAGAAAAAGATAGCATTCAGGAAGTGTAAGACATCACAGAAGGAGTAGAACAGAGAACAGTATCAGTTAAAGCAGAAGGAAGCGGGGAAGGCAGTCAGAATAGCAAAGTCCCAAACAGAGGAAAAGATAGCCAACTTAGTTAAGAAGGGGAAGAAACCTTTCATAGGTACATCAAAGAGTGAAGGAAGACCAAGGGAGGGATAGTGAGGCTTAATAAAGGGAAGGGGATGGGCAGAGGGTGACTGTGAAAAGGCAGAGATACCAAACAAATATTTTTGCTCAATATTCATAAATGAAGAGGGGGAGGTACCTAAACCAAACAATTGAAACACTCTGGATAGGGGGGTTGATACCAGCCCATTCACAGAAGAAAATGTTCTGAAAGAACTCTTAAAACTGAAGGTGGATAAAGCAATGGGGCATGATGGGATTCATCCCAGAATTCTAAAAGAACTAAAGGTAGAACTAGTGACAGAACTGACTACCCTCTTTAACAAATCATGGGAGGATGGGGTGGTACGTGAAGACTGGAGAAAGCAACAGGAAATGACAGACCTGTCAGTTTGACCTCAGTGATAGGGAAAATGATGGAATCACTTCTGAAGGAAAGAATTGTTAAGTACCTAGAGGCCAGAAGGGTACAGGACCCAAGGCAGCATAGATTCACAGCGAAAGGTCATGTCAGATGAATCTAATCAATTTCTTTGACTGTGTGATCACAGTAGTAGATCAGGGAGGTGCTGTGGACATGGCCTACCTAGACTTTAGCACGACATTTGACACAGTCCCACACAAAAGATTAATATACAAGTTAACCAGCCTGGGAGTGGGTCCCAAGATGATAGCCTGGGTAAAGAATTGGCTGGAGAACAGGACACAGAGGGTAATAGTAAATGGAGTCCACTCTGAAGAAAGGGGGGGGTTACTAGTGGGGTACTGCAGGGTTCAGTAATAGGACTGGTCCTCTTCAATGTCTTTATAAGTGACATTGCAGAGGGACTGGAAGGAAAAGTATGTCTCTTTGCAGATGACATAAAGATCTGCAACAGAGTTGATACACAAGGTGGGGTGGAAAAGATGAGAAGGGACTTGGCAAGGTTGGAGGAATGGTCAAATGTATGGCAGCTTAGGTTCAATGCTAAGAAGTGCAAAATGATGCACCTGGGAAACAAAAACCCAGGGGAAGAGTACACAATGGGAGTGAGATACTAACAACAACAGAAACGGAAAGGGACCTGGGGTAGTCATATCAGATGACCTAAAGGTGTTCAAGCAATGTGAGAGAGCAATAAGGATGGCTGGGGGGGATACTGGGATGCATAGGGAGAGAGGCATCACCAGTAAAAAACAGGAAGTTGTTACCCCTCTGTACAGACAGCTGGTGAGACCCCATCTGGAGTACTGCATGCAGTTCTGGAGACCCAATCTCCGCAAGGACATAGACAGGATGGAGGCAGTCCAGAGGAGGGCAACTAAAATGGTGCAGGGTCTGCACTAGAAGTCATATGAAGAGAGACTTAAGGAGCTTAATATGTATACCCTTGAGGAAAGGAGGGAGAGGAGGGATATAATAGAAATTTTCAAGTACCTCAAGGGAATCAACAAAGTCCAAGAGGGTAGCATCTTTCAGAAAAAGAGGTGTGCAAGAACAAGGGGGCACAATTTGAAGATAGAGTAGGGACAGTTCAGAGGTAATGTGAGGAAGTATTTTTTCATGAAGATGGTTGTGGATGCATGGAATGGCCTGCCTGGGGAGGTTGTGGAGTCAAAAACAGTGGGGGAATTCAAAAATGCATGGGGGAGACATAAGGCAATTATAGGGGTTGGGGGTAGGAGAAAGTAGGCTGTTGGTTATCTAGGTTCTGCAGGGTATCCATTAAGTTGGGAAATGGGCAGGCTGGGTGGGCCAAGCGGTCCTTATCTGCCATCAAATTCTATATTTCTATGCAGCAGACAGTACAGCATCAGCAAACAGCAGGATAGGAAAAGTTTTAGAAAGCCAGCCTGAGCTGCATTGCTCCAGCCGGAGCATCATAATTTAGCGTTATCATCATCAACACTAGGAACAGCCTCAGGGACATTTTCATGTGAATCTAATTCAGCAGAACTAGCATGACCATGACCATGAATGTGGCTTGTGCCAGGACCAGATAGTAGCCAGTGGTTGATAGCTTGATCCGAATCAAAGGTGTCAAATGCAGGCCCTTTAACTGCTATATGCAGAAGTGACTGAAGTGTGTCATTAGCCAAACTTAATCTTATTTTTTTTTATAAGATACTGAATGGAGAATACTATCGCATTTAGCTGTAGACACACTCATAGCCAGTAACATTTTTATTAGATCAAGGATGTGAGCAAACTGAGTGGGTCTTTCTCGCAGTAGTCGTGAATACACTTGCAGATATGGCTTATCAACTGCAGACTTAAACATTGCTTTGAATGCAGAATACTCAATTTTTATACTGGTTATGTGGTCTTCAGAAAAAAGTTGTGAAAGTAGTCTAACACATTACTTAAATCAGTCATGCCAAACTGCGCAAGTTCTTCTTGTGACAGATCGAAATTTTTGAAATCTAAAAAAACTGAACCATTTTAGAGGTTCTTCTGAGAAATTCCAAAAGAGCTGGTCAATGTAAGATACTGCTGCATCTATTACACTGTGCAGCTATAGTAAGTATCAGTCGTAAAATATACTTCTGGACAGTTCCCTTTGAAGGTAAAAGGAACAATCTTGTCCTCAGTGCCTCATTTTGAAATTAAATAGTTAATGCATTTCTCTGCAGGATTATATTGGTTTAGAAATGATGTCATAAACTTTCCAGGTCTTATTTTTAGCTCCGTCATTTGGAGTAAGCATGTATCGATGAGTTGGGGGACTTCTAATATTAGCAGGTCATCCTTCTGAAATTCCAGTGAGAGATTTTTCAATATTGGCAAAACAACCTAAAGAATAAACAGTGATTTTACAAACTGTGCTGAATGTGTATTGTGACAGGAAGCTCCTGCCACTCTTGAGGACTGACCTTTTCTTAAATCTGTTGCAGCAGTGCTTCTGTTTCTTAGCTTAATCTAGCTTTTACAATTTCTAGTCCATAAGATTGGCCACCTATGGGCATCCCCTCTCCTTTCTTGACTATGCTATAGTGTTCTCTTTAATTTTCCTTTTCCCTCTCAGATCCTCGTACAGGAAGGTTATTGTGGTGACCTCCAAACATATGTAAAACAGGTTGTGTTTTTGATTGTTGGATTCAGTATGTAATAGCACTATGTCATAAAATACCTTGATGAATATACCTTATGCTTATGAAACTTGTAAATGTTGAAAATACCATGGCACTAGGTGTTTTTGATAAAGGCAAAAGGTACTAGGTGACTATTATAGAAATTAAGTTAGTTGTCCTATTTAAAATGCATGTAAATTGCTGTAAACTGAACAAGTCTGAAATGTCATAGTGATGTGCATATATTCCATGATGCTTTGAATTATGGAAGTATGTATGATGTTGTATTTCTTTGAAACTTGATTTGTTGTCAGTGCCCTTTGGGGTAACCCATGTTTCAGTGTTTCTGCACTGAGGTTCTTTGTTTTTAGCTATTTTTTTTGAGCCCCCACTACCCAAGCAAACGGGGCCCACATAAGGATGAAGGGTTTTCACTGAAAGGTAGTCAGATCAGAGATCAGTGTCAGTAGGTGCTGGCTAAGTGCAGAGAAAGGATATACATGGTCTGTTGCTGCAAACTGATGTACTGAAGAAGGAATATGGCATTGCAGAAGCTTATTTCCTGTATTTTGAATAAGCATCACACAGAGATTGTGTGTTGAATCTGAAGTTCAGTGTCTGGTCCATCTGTTATCCCACAACCCCTCCACATACATCTCTTAGAAGTGCCTTTGCTTTGACACTACCATCACCAGCAGAGTTTGCGTCATGTTCAAGATGTTGAACTACTGCGGGCAGGCTGACTTGAACAGGGGTCTTACTTGCAAGCCAACACACTTGCTTTATTGCACTGAAATGAACCAGTTCAGTGTGTATGACATCTGATATTTCCTGTAGTTCCCCAAGTTTCTTGGGGCTGTAGAGGTAACATTTAAAAATTCCTTTCAGAGTGTTTTCTACTTTTTGAAAAAAGGGATTTTTTTTTTCATGACATTGACAATGGAGTTTGCCCTTTAAGGGGCAGACCATGTTGTTCTGGAGCACCCCTTCCCTCCTTTGGGAATGGTTGTGCTCAGAAGGAAGGGCCAACAGCAAACAATAGGCAGCTAGCAGGAAGGGAGGGTAGGGAGGTTCATAGAGGGACAGCGCAAGGGGGCCTCAGCCACTTTTTGCTGGGGTTTTGATTTCACATCAACTGCAGCACGTCGGATTGGCAATAATTTTTGAGGTTTGGTTACAAGGAGAAGCAGGTAAGGTCACGACAATTGAGTTGGGAAGATATGCAAAGTTGTTTTTTTTTTTTAAAAAATCATTGCAGCATTTAGTTTTGAATATGGTACTATGTTAGAGGACAGGGCGAAACAGTAGTTGTTTTAAAGGAGAGCCAGTCTATTGGAATGGGGAGGCACTGTACAGCCAAAAAAGCATGGTTAGCATGTCTATGATGGGGGCAGGGCAGGTCTGTTAGGAGTTTATGGGAGCTTACATCAGAAGAGGGCTGCAATAGCGGTTAATTACTGGAGTTGCACAGGCATGGTGTAATTGGGAGTGAGAGCCAGTGCTCGTGGCTCTGGTGTGCTCCATGAGGTTGCTTTTTGGGACAGTGAAGGAGGCTAGGACAAAGGTTAAAAAATGTTGTTGTTGCTGGTGAAATGTAGCAGGCCTGGAAAAGGCCCTGATGAAAGCGAACGAGATCGCGATCCGAGGTCACTTGGCGTGACGTCACACGCCGTGTGGTGCTCGTGATGAAGGTGCCCCCTTTGTTTTGGGCTGTTTTTGCTGCCTTTAGGGCTGGTTGGGATGGTACTCTGGTAAAGTTGGCTGTCCTGAGGGGACCTTGAGGATGGGGAGTGAGGTGGCGATCCGGGACCCGTGGCGTAGCGCCGCATGCTGCAGGGTCACGAGGGGGCCTTTTTTCCTGATTGTTCTCGCTGGAGGCAACATTTTGGGGGCTTGTTTTTTCCTTTTGCTCTGGAGGTGGCAGGCCTGTGGAAGCCCCGGCAGAAAGGGAGCGAGAGTGCTATCTGGGGAACATGTGGTTTGGCATGGTGTGTTGCTGAGGCCGCCTGGCATGACATTGCACGCCACGTAGTGATTGCGATGAGGATTTCCCCTTTTTTGTTGGGTGGCTTGCTGCTTTTAAGGCTGGTTTTGCTAATGAAATTGGTGGGCCTGGTTTGGGCCTTGAGGTAGAAGTGAAAGAGCGATCTGGGACCGTGGTTTGATGGCACGCACTGCTGGGGTCACGGGGAGGCCTGTTTCCCTGTGTGTTTGGCTGCATGTGACATGTTTTGGGGCCTGTTTTCATTGAGGTGGTCAAATAGTAGGCCTGTAGAGGCCCCGACAGGAAGGGAGCAAGAGCGCATTTTTTGGAACACGTGGCGTGATGTAGCATGCCACGTGGTGTGTTGTTGGGGGCTTCCCCCTTTTGTCTTGGTGCTGCTTGTTGTGTTGTGGCCTGTTTTCAGGCTAGAAGAGGCCCTGAAGGGCGGGTAAGGAGAATACAAACCAGCAACCACGTGGCTTGACGTCTCACACCGCGTGGCTGGGCATGATAAGGGCTTGTTCCCTCTGGTAGGTGGGTTTTACTGTGTGGGCCTGCATATCTGTGCAAGCATGTCAGCTGGGGCATGGGGGAGAAGCAGACACTCCCCCATCCCAAGGGAACCAGGTGACTGCCTCCAGTGATTTGCTGCTTTGGGAGAGCATACCCATAGGAGCAGGCATCACCCAGGCATGAGGTAGTTTTGTGTGGGGGGGGCAGCGGATGGTCACGGCCCCATTAGAAGGCAGGAGAGAGCAGGGGGAGGCAGAGAGGCATAAAAAGAGAACTGAGACTGGGTTTTTTGTGGTGGGAGCTGTCTTTGGTCCACAAGGTCAGGGGTTTCCACAAATCTGAGAGATTGCTCCTTATGAAGCTTCAAAAAAAAAAAAGAGATATATAGATAGCAAGCAAGCAGGCGGGGGGGAGGAGCCCTGGAGCATAGGAGGGCTAGTAGACTAGGTACCTCGCGGTGTGGCGCCACACGTCGCTAATCCCACATAGTGAAGGGGTCACAGTGAAGGTGGACCCGTGCTAGGAGATGGGGACCTGCCAGGAAGGATGGGGGTCCTTCACGGGTGGCCCCGGTCTGTGTTGGCATGGTGGGTGGCACGACGGACAGGAGAAAGACGTACTGGAGATACAGATATACGAATAGCCCTGTTTTCGTTTCCTATAGTTGTCTTCATAGAGCAAAAGATAAGATGGACATGGCACCCAAGAAGAGCAGACCATCGAAGGAAGACGCCTACAAGGCTATAATTGACCTGGCAGAAAAAGCAAACAAAATGTGGGAACTGGTGAAGGGGAAGGAACAGGGGAGGCCCAGGGAGAAGAGAAAAGCGGGTACAGAAAAAGGTGGCAAGGGGAAGAGGCCAGCCGAAGGGCTATACAGTCCCACTAAGGTAGCACTGGTGATGGCGGGGCCCATCAAGGCAGTCGATCCAGTAGCCACACGGCCGGTGGACCCGGTGATGCCAGTACCCACCCCAGATCAAAAGGGAACCTCCCTGGTGGAACCCGGACATGAAGCCCAGAACAGGAGGTCCGGCCCACAGACTCCAGTAGCTCACCCTCCACCTCCACCTCAATCACAGGAAGAAGCAAGGGGACCTTTCGAGGACTCCAGACAGCTCGGCCAGGAAAAGGTTACAGGTAACACTTCCAACGCAGTGGGTGATAGTATAAAAAGAATATATAGAGACAAATTGTGGTGGAGCACTGGGACAGGAGGGCTGGGGCAGATGGAATCTGCTCTGAGGAAGATGAGGACAGGAAAAGAGGTACCAGGAGATACTGTAAAGGGAGGCGGAAGAGAGGGAAGAGTGCAGAGAGGTAGGTCCACCTGGGATGAGAATAGGTGAACATGTGCCATTGGCCACGAAAGAAAAAATATGGAAAGGGGAATATGTGGATATATTTGCTTTGGTGAGCCGGGAGGCGGCGGCCAAATATGAAGAAACTGAGAGCATAGGTAAGAGTGAGATGGCAGCTGCCATAGTGCTTTTAGGGAGAAAAGAGGACTACAAGTTCACGAAAGGGAAGACTTGGGATGGGTGGTTTCTAGGTTTTGCCACATTTTCAGCCATCACTCTGGAAAAGAGGCCGGAGCTAGGCATCCCACTCATTACCTATTCATTGATAATACGAGAGAGCAAAAGCAAAGGCGGGGTAGGATGTGGATATACTACGATGAATGTTTCGACAGAGAATGGCAACATTAGGGGATGTAAGATGGGACACCAAGCAAATAGATTTATGGAAGGATTATGTAACAGATCAGTCCCACCTAAGTAGGGTGGAGCAAAAGGGTGGTACACAGAGATGCTGCTGGACTTATAACAGGGCTTTTATGCCGTATTGGCCTCAGTGTACGTTTTGACATGCCTGTTCAAAATACGGAGGAGTACACCCAGCAAGCAAGTGCAGAACAGCATGGACACAGGGAGCACAAGGGCATGGGGGCAGGATCAGGCCAACAGTTTTTAGAGGCAGCCAGGGGTTTAAAGGGCAAACATGGAACAAGGGAGGGAGGGGCAGGGGCAACGGGAACAGAGGGGGCCAGAACCACTGAAGCAAGGAAGGTCAGACAGGAAGAAAGGGAGGAGTCAGGGATGGGGGACAGGTGGCACAGCAAGGAATAATTTGGCATGGCCAGAACCCCTATCAACCTAACGGCATGGACAGTTTGCCTGGACAGATATCTGGACAGGAGCGTGTGGGACATGATTTTAAGTGGTTTTAACACAGGGTTTTCATTGCAGTCTAGGGGACCCAGACAAGCAAGGGAGGCAAGCAACCTGGGGTCTGTAAAAGGGAAAAAGGAAATGCTAAGACAGAAGATTGAGAAAGAAAAAGCAGCAGGCAGGGTGGAGGTCCCATTTAACACCTCCCCATTGGAAAACATGCTGATATCGCCTTTGGGCTTGGTACCCAAGAAACAAGAAGGGGAATTCAGTGTGATCCACCACCTGTCCTACAAAGAAGGGAAGTCGGTGAATGACTTTATCAGTAATGAACGTAGTAGGGTGACGTACGCGACACTAGAGGATGCAGTCCAGATAATCCGTGCCACAGAAGATGCATGGATGGCAAAGACGGACACTGAGTCTGCTTTTAGACTGCTTCCAGTCAGGAGAGAAGACTGGGACCTGTTGGGTTTTAGAAGTGAGGGACAGTATTATTTCGATAAAGCAATGCCAATGGGGTGTTCCACAGCATGTGCCATGTTTGAGCCGTTCAGCATGTTTGCAGTAGATATTCCAGGAAAAGACGGGTTATAGGTCAGTCATCCATTACCTGGATGATTTTCTCCTCATTGGGAAGGGCAAAAGGGAGACACAGAGAATGCTGAGGAAGTTTCACGAATTGTGTCAAGAGCTGGGAGTCCCATTGGCACCGGACAAAACAGAGGGGCCCAGCAAGGTTATGGAATTCCTTGGGATCGAGATAGATGCCGTGAGCGAAGTGTTTAGGCTACCGGACAAAAAAGTAAGGATGTTGAAGGAACTAATCCGGATACATACCAGCAGGAGACGGGTACAACTAAAACTGGTTCAGCAGGTACTGGGGCACCTGAACTTCGCATGCAGGGCCATAGGTCCAGGAAGGGCATTCACAAGGAGGTTAGCCAGATCTACAGCAGGGGTCACCAGACCACATCACTGGGTTGATCTGACATGAGGTGTCAGGGAGGATTTTAGTATATGGGAAGAATTCCTGAAGGAGTATAACAGTTGTTCGTTCTGGCAGGAGGAGTGGCTGTACAACACAGACCTTGTCCTCTACACAGATGCAGCAGGAGGGCTAGGCATGGGGGGTTACGCAAGGGGCAGGTGGTTTGCAGAACCATAGCCGGTTAGTTGGGTGAAGGATGGGAAAGTGAAAGATATAACACTACTGGAGATCATGCCCATATGGGCATGTACCTTGGTTTGGGGGGAGGAATTACAGGATCAGAAGGTGACATTTTGGTGTGACAATAGAGTGGTGGTTGATGCACTAAACAACAAGGGAACCAAATCGGATACAGTCATACAGGTAGTACGACAGTTAGTGTTAAGGGCTTTGCAGCTGAACATGTCTTTCAGAGCAAAACACATAGAAGGGGTACACAATACCCTGGCTGACAGCCTTTCCCATCTGCAGCTTGACTGTTTCTGGAAGCTGGCACCAACAGCGGAAGAACAAAAAACGCCCATACCAACAAACATCTGGGACGTTGGCAAGAAGGAGCAGAACTGCTGTTTCACAGCTCATGGGCACCTCGGACTCTGAGGGCCTACGATGGGGCCTGGAGAGTTTTTCAAACATTCAGGGCAGTACACCAGATGGAGGTAAGTGGTCCACTCTCTGAGGAACAGTTGGGAATGTTCACCATGGAACAATGGCAGAAAGGGACTGCTCACACCACAATGGGGGTTTATCTTGCAGGGATCAGTGTGATCTGCAGCCTAAAAGAGTGGAATGACCCAACAAAATCACTGCTCATAAAGAGAATGATGCAGGGATGGGGCAGGTTGAAATGAGGGCCAGGGGATAATAGGAGGCCAATAGACGAGCAGTGGCTAATAAAGCTAAAAGAGGTGCTCCTGGTAATATGCAGGTCAAAGGGGGAGGCCCAGCTATTTCACACAATTTATGTCATAATGTTTGCAGGGGCTGTGAGAGTGAGTGAAGTAGTAGGCCATGGAAAAGAGGACATGGAAGGAGGTGGGGAATGGGAGGATGTGAGTTGGAGGATAAGAGAGATATGGATCAAGCTAAGGAGGTCAAAGGCGGACCAAAAAGGGCAAGGTTGCATGGTAACACTAAAAGGGTGATCGGAGATTGTGATATGCCCAGTGCAGACTCTGTGGGTTTTTACCTCAGAGCAGGTGAGCAGGACTGGGAAGTTACTTGTACATGGTGCTGGGAAAAGGGTCACCGGCTATCAAATCACAGAAGTGCTGAAAAAGGGCATGCGTTTTCTGGGGGAGGACTCAGCTAATTACTAATCCCATTCCCTACGTATTGGGGCTGCCTCACAGTGGGCAGCAAGGGGTGAACCCGTGAAGAACATTTTGGAAAAAGGGCGCTGGCTGTCAGCCAGTTATAAGAGATACATCAGAGAACTGAAGTAAAAAAAAAAAAAGAAGAGGGAATTATGGTGCTTCTACAGGGGAACACAGGTACAAGGAAAGAAGAAGGTGGGGAAGGGGATAATACAGTGAGGGCACTAAGAGTATGTGTGAATTAATTTTCTTTGCACCCCATAGGTAGAGGGAGGAGCACAGAAGTCTGGATCTGCGGCCATTCCTATATTTACTGGGCTGGTAAGAGAGCAGAGAAAAAAGCTGGGGGAAAACAACTGTATCAGGATGCAAGACAGTGTAGGCTGGTATGACATGGCCTACGGGGGATGAGATGGGCACAGCTCCTGCCCACTTTGAAGGAACTCAAGGGATATCGGCCCAGTCCAGACCTAATCATTATACACCTAGGGGGCAACGACTTGGCAGGCAGACCATGGGTACACACATACTTACAGATAAAGAAGGACTTAGTGACAATAAGACAGTGGTGGCCTCAATTATGCCTTGCTTGGTCAGATATGATATCACGGAGGGTATGGAGACAGGAACACAGCCACAGGGCGGTGGAAAGGGCCAGGAGAAAGATAAATAGAAGGGTGGGGACATTGTTAAGGCAGATGGAGGGACAGGTGATACAGCGGGGGGTAGAAGAATGGGTGGAGGACTTCTACAGGTCAGATGGGGAACACTTATCGGATCTGGCAATAGACATGTTCAATGCAGAAACAATGGGTTTCATAGAGGAATGGAGAAAACAGACAGAAACTGGGATGTAATAATATAAAAGAATAAAAAAAAGGGGGGAAATAAAAAGTAGAAAGTATCATCCCTGAGGTAAGGGAGAGTGATACCCTCAGTTGGGGGGAAGCCAGACATCCAACACAAGCTGGAGACTGGCTAGTGGGGAAAAAGGGGGGGCATGGGAGGGGGGAAGAAAAACGAATAACACAAGAGGAGGAAGAAGATGAAGGAGAAAGCGGTCTCGGTTTTCACCGTTACGTAACAGAAAAGGAGAAGAAGAAGGCACCCAGGTTTTTGCCTGGGAGATGGATAATCAGAGAGTGATATATGGATGGAAATAAATGAATTTTATGGAAATATGATAATAAAGAAATGAGAAATGGAATATGGATTTATGAATATATAAATAAATTAATTGCCAATCTGAGCACAACAAATGATGGTCTCTGTCTTTTTGTGAGGGAAAAGGGGGGAATCTGGGACAATGGAGTTTGCCCTTTAAGGGGCAGACCATGTTGTCCTGGTGCACCCCTTTCCTCCTTTAGGGAATGGTTGTGCTCAGAAGGGGAGGGGGGAAGGAAGGGGAGGGGCTAAGGGCCAGAACAATGGTCAGGTAGCAGGAAGGGAAGGGGAGGAGGGAGGTTCATAAGGGACAGCACAAGGGAGCCTCAGCCACTTTTTGCTGGAGTTTTGATTCCTCCCACCCACCCTACTAAGACAGAGCAAGACGGGAAGACAGTCAATCTGAGACTGAATGGTGGGTCTGTCAAGGTGGATGACAGATGCGTCCAGTTGGACAGTGGACTGCCAAAGGTGGATGGCAGGTGATAATATGGTTATGGTGCCAAAGGGGATGGAAGGGGATAATATGGTTATGGACTGCCAAAGGTGGATGGTAGGGGATAAAATGGTTATGGACTGCCAAAGGTGGATGGCAGGTGATAAATTGGTTATGGACTGCCAAGGTGAATGGCGAGGGTGAAGGGGGAGGGGAGCGGGGAGGGAAGAAAAAGGAATAACACAAGAGAAGGAAGAAGTTGAAGGAGAAAGCAGTCTCAGTTTTCACCGTTACGTAACAGAAAAGGAGAAGAAGAAGGCTCCCAGAGTTTCGCCTGGGGGATGGATAATCAGAGAGTGATATATGGATGGAAATAAATGAATTTTATGGAAATATGATAATAAAGAAATGAGAAATGGAATATGGATTTATGAATATATAAATAAATTAATTGCCAATCTGAGCACAACAACAAACAATGATCTCTGTCTTTTTGTGAGGGAATAGGGGGGAATCCAGGACAGCTGCTTACTCCAGTTTATGGGCTATGCAATGCATGGGTATTACAGTGGGACCAAGTCTGAGTTTTGCTATGATGCCACCTGTATGGCTAATAATCACACTGGCACCATCAAAGTTGACAGATACGAGAACCGGTCCAGGCTTGCTCACATCATTAAGGTCTGCAAAAGAAAGATCAACAGACTCCAGTGCAGAGCTTATTGGTTTAGAAACTCCATGTGCATGAGAATGTTCTAGAGGAACATCTTTACTTAACACAGATTTTACTTTTTTCTGTGCCATCAACAAAATGAAGAAAAAAAATTTCCCTCTCTACTATGCTTATATCTGTACTGCCATCTGCAAGAACAGTAATGAAATTTGATATTGTGTTACAGAAATGTCTGGCCTGTATACCATTTGCATAATTGCTTCCGAGCTTAACCCCATTTTTTTCTTGCAATGTGCAAAGCCACTCCATATCTGAGAAAGGACGTAACTTTTTAGCCAAGGAATATGCAGTGTTAAATAAATGCCTCATTTTCTTTTTGGTGGCTTCCTCCATCTGAGAAAATGTGTGATATATTGCAGTTTCAGATATGTTAAAAATGCACAATGACCAGTTTCATGATTATGCTGGTTTGCACAAATTATATGTGGATTTGATTGCTAATGGGCTTTCACTGACTCAGTTCTAAAATTATTTGAACCAGTGGCAAACATGTTACGTTTTTTTGGAATAAGCAGGAGTCGCAAGAGTGAGATATTTCTCACAGACAGAACATGACACATTTTTTGTCATCATACCTTAACCAGGTAAAATGATTTAGCCAGTGATGCTGAAATGTTCAAGCCCTTTTTTCTACATCATATTTTTTATCTTAACTTCTTTTCTCAGTGTTTAAGTTTGTTGTTTCCTCATCTAAATTGAATGCTTGCTTTAGCTGTACTGAACTGGAATGTGCTGATGGCACTGCCACCACAGAACTGCTGCTGTCTCATTCATTTCAGAAATTGGTATAGTCAAATCAGATTGATTGGCTGTTATGTCTACAAACACAGACCCAGACTGAGGAACATTTTGGTTGTTTTCCTGACTAGGACCAGGGGCTGGTGGTGGCTGGCTTTCAGACTGTGAAGAACTAGAAGGCTCTTTACTTTTTGTTCCTGTTGAAGAAGATGACATGGATGTCCCAGTCCAAAGGGAAAATAGAGTAGTTTGTTTTTGCTTATTTTGTTACATTTTTTTTTTACTTCTATTCAAGTAAATGTGAAATATTCAAACATTGCGTTGTATGCAATAAAATTATATTTTATGTTATCTTTGTGTGTGTTGTGCAATTTTTTACCTTAATCTATTGTGCTTATGTTTATGCTTACAACACTTCAAGAGGGCAGGACGGACTGAATAGGGAGTACTAGTAGTAGGACAGGACACTCAGGTGTGGTACTAGTAGTAGTAATAGGTAGGTACCTGGTAGTAGTAGCTTGTAGTGTACTGTTGTATAAAGATAAGCAGCTACACTAGCACTGCTGGACAGGTAATGCAGAGTAATTAAGTGTTTTGCTTCCCCTGGGCCTTTCCACCAGTTTAGCTAGCTAGAGGCTCCAGCTTATTATTTTTTTCTCTATCAAGCACAAAAAGAAGTTTTTTTCCTTTGTCCTTTATATTTATTTAGCCCTCAGCTGTTTACGAGTTCCTCTGCCCTCTCAGAACAGACTGGTCACACAACCACACACACCTCTCCACCAAAGTAGCTAGATTTATTTATTTATTTATTTTTTAGCTCAAAAATGCTTTTTCCCTTTGTAAGTTTATTTCTACTAATCCTCAGTTCCCCAGGTTCCTCTACCTTATTCACAGGACAGGTTTGGAGTCACAGACACACACACACACCTCCACCAAAGTAGCTAGTAAAGTAGTACATTTATTTTTTTTTAGCTCAGAAAATGCTTTTTCACTTTATATAGTTTATTTCTAATAAGTCCTCAGTTCCACAGTTTCCTCTCTACCCTAGTCTGAGGTCAGGTTCGGTCTCATAGCCACACACATACACACACACTCACTTCCACCACTGTAGCTAGGTCAGGTTTATACATTTTTTCACTGTATATATAAAAAAAAAAAACTTTTTTTTTTAAATTGTTTGATTTACTCCTAAGTTGTTGTTCCCAAGTCACTTTCCTTTTAAGGCACTGTCAGTCTCTGTCCAGTGGTCTCCCCGCCACACACACCCTAGTCCCTCCCTTTTACCACTGCTAGTTTTTTTTTTTTTTAAGAACAAAAATGCTTTTCCTTTATATTCTCTTTAACACAAGTTACCAGTTGTTAGATCTTCTGTCATCTCAGTCTCACTCAGGGCAGGATTGGTCTCACACCCACACATACCCTTTTACACCACTTTACCAGTAACTTAAGGCAGTAATAATGACATCTAATTCTTGATAAAAAAAAAAAAGCGTGTGTTTCCTTTGCTTTATTTATGACTACAGTATGTGTCACTGTCTTCAGTTTTTACTGGTCTTGTTCATGCACAAGATTCTCAGTCTGCCCTGCCAGGAAAGCATAGGTATACTAGGTAGACTCAGTCAGTTCCCCTTCTGCAGAAAGTAGTACTCTTTTTCTTTAAGAACTAGAACTGCTTTTCTTAGCATTTTACATTCACTTAATGTTCAGAGTTCCCACTAGGTCCTCCCAGTTTACCAGTTCAGTCCATGCAATCTCAGTCAGACACATCACCCACAGCCCACTGGACTTTGTGACTTGTGCTTGCCTTTTCCTTTCTTTTTTGGTTTTTTAAACTTTTTTTTTAGTATTTTCTGCAGATTACACTGAGACGGAGATTGTCCCCCTGGCCACATGCCTTTCAGTAGTATTCCTCAGCTCAAACTGCGATCTCTCACATTTCCCTTCCCCGCAGACTTCAGATCATAATC
Organism: Neoceratodus forsteri; assembly: GCA_016271365.2. Classification (NCBI taxonomy): domain Eukaryota; kingdom Metazoa; phylum Chordata; order Ceratodontiformes; family Ceratodontidae; genus Neoceratodus; species Neoceratodus forsteri. Next base: position 1,108,256,156 of record CM057458.1, on the reverse strand, counting down.
AGTTCCCGCTCCCTCAATCCTGATTGCTTTTATATATTTTTTTAATACATATTCTCTGAGACTGGTAGCCAGATAAGCATCTTTCTACTATGTATTGTAGTACATAGGTGACGTGATAGCCCAAATACAGTGCATGAGCCACCAAATGCTGAAATGACACAAACTACCACCGAGAGTATTTTTTTTAATTTAGTTTTTGTTTTCTGAGTAAGATGTTGTAGCCACAAAATATGTCTATTTTCAGACACTATCCAGGAGGTTACAATACAAAATTGGCAGACAAAACAAATAACTGGTATAGTTCAGAGGTAATCAACCGTACAAGGAAAAATCTACACGATGTTTTGTGATGTAAACAGTATTGCTAATATGACAGAGACAATGGCAGAAAAATACACAATAGTACAAAACATAATAAGCATATAATCATAGTGCAGTAGAGTTTTAACACATAATCCATGGTAAGTGCTACATATAACTGTAATAAGGGGTCAGAGCAAAATTGAAACATTTTGAGAGCTGAGGAAGGGATTAGGAGTGAATGCAAATCTGTCTCTCCTTAGGAAGTATCAGTAGTGAAATGGTGCCTCTTCCAATGTGCACTGAGCTACTGACACTACCAGCTGCACACCCAAGAGTGACGGCCAAGAGCCAGGACTGACAAGTAGTCTACACTCAGCCATAGACTGCCAAGCCTGTCAGTCTGGCTGTGTCATCTCAATTGCATTGGTGTTTCTCCATGGGCATTGTACTTGGCTGCTGTCTGCCCTTGCCTGATCAGAGTGGTGTCCTATTACAGTTGGGGTGCAGGGACTGTGACACACATGCATTCCAGCAAGTGCCAAGGCAGGCTGCCATGTGATTTCTGCTGTGGACATCAGGTGACTAGGTGCTGATGGGGAACACAAGAAAGGGAGGCAAGGTGACATCTAGCAGCTGGAAACAGGTACAACAATTAAAAAAAAACTGCAGCACTTGGTAGTTCATGGGACAAGCAGAACATGTCAGACTGCTTGTCCTTGGTCAAAAAGTAGTTGTCCCAGACGTCAGGCTATGGGATTTGGCAAGCTCTGCTAACCAGAAGCCTAGGTTGCAATATAAGCAGTTCCTTAAATAAAACTATATATCAGAGATTCTCCTAGAGGATTTTTTAGGGGACATTTCTATACAGTGCACCCTTGAAAAGTCCCACAGGGAACCTCTGATTGTTTTATTTAAAGGATCAGCCTGGATGCCCCCCCCATCTGATATGATTTGCTTCCTGCTTGTTACCTTTTTGCCAGTTTGCTTACTTAGGATAGCCTGTCTGAGATGCAACATCTTGGTCAGGATTCACATAGGAAGGCAGAAGTCCCGCAGCTGTGGTAAAAATGCCTGCAGCACTGCAGAAATGCAGTTGTGTGGTATACACAAAGAAAACCAATGCAGCTGTGGATTTCCACAAAAAGTGCCACAGGTGTGGTAATTCAGCAGCTGTGGAAATTGCACAAGTGATGCACAGCCGCAACTATGGGTCCGCAGCTGTGGGAATAGCTGAGGAGCAACAACAATAGTGACCCCAATTAGCTGGAGCAGCAGACTAATGCAGTGCTGCCATAGCATGTAGCTGTAAGCACACACACACACACACTGATCAGCAACCAGTTCCCCAACTGGGACCACTGCAGCACCACAGGTACCAGCACTACCATGGCACAGCAGTGGCCAACTGTCACTGCTGGTCAGCCCTCCCTGGGGTGTTCCTGTTGCCTACAGGGGTAGCAGTCATTGCAGGCTGGTCAGGTTCTACTGCCTGTGGGGCTCTGTCATGGGCTGCACTGGGTCTGGTGGTTGTTGTCTGTTGCCATATCATGGCACTGTGTGCTATATTTGCTGTAACAGCAGCCATTGCTATACCCACAGGGATGCTATTACCTGTGCCTCACCTCCACCATAATTGATTTCAATTGTTGGGGCACTACTGCAGTTTGCTGAGAAAGAGTTACACCTCTCTCCAATGTGTGTAATATTTTTTCCTCAACTGGGGAAAAAAACTCACTGAGAATAGCCTTTGAGGGGCTGTGCCTTACTTATCTATCACCTTTTTTTCTCAGGGACTTCCGCAGTTGCACTTTTTTCCACAGTCCATAGTGGGTTTTTTTCTGCAGCTGCAGAGGTTTTTGTGAATAGCACTCAGAGCAATCTCCCCTTTGTTTCCATAGCTATGGCAGTTTTGGGGACTTAGGGAAGGTTTTGCACCTTCAGAACGCTTTGTGAATCCAGCCCCTTATTTCTTACTGTGGTCCTGCTTCTGCCCATTTCCACAGTTGGATGGACTGGAGCACTAAGAGGTTAAGTGACTTGCCCAAGGTCACAAACTGAGTAATTGGTTCTAGCAGGGTGTGAACCTAAGATCTTCCTGTCCTCAAGTTGGTGCTTTAACCACTTCACTAGATTGTTATTAAATCTCTGCAACATAGCAGCTGCCACTTACTGTGCTTCTCTCAGATTATCCATACAGTGAAGATGAAATTAGCTATATGTGCAAAGAACCAGGCCTTGGATTCCTACCAGAATGCCTACATTATGTGCATTTTCAAAAAAGACCTGGGTTTGAACCTTGACAGGGACTTATGACTTTATGAAGAAAGTTGTTGTTGAAGTTAATTTTTTTGAGAATGTTGATTCAGGGTGTTAGAATGGCAAATATGCATGAAAGAGAATCATGCAAAAGTGAATTTGTTTATTTTCCCGTTTTTCCTTCAGAGGTTTCTTGAAGGGACTTCTCAGGGAAAGTTTCCACATGGTGTATGTAAACCATAGACACCTTCTTCATAGTTTGTGACATAATTTGTACTTTACACTGTCTGCCATTATCTTAAGGATAGCTCTGTGGTGCAGCAGATGTGCAAACTGGTTACAAATTCCAAGACCAGGTTTAAAATATTAGCAGACATCAAGTAATTATTTAAGCATAAAAAAAGAAGTGACAGCTGATCAAAAAAATTGTTTTGCAAAAACTGTGAAGTTAGATAAATGGTCAGCTATACAAATAGGTGAAAGCTAAAAGATGAAAAGAGAAAAAGCTCCTAGCAGCTATGAAAGAAAAAGACACACTAGGACTACATACACAAACCAAAACACTCTGCACAATATATGTTTTTGCAAACTCTGACTGCAGTTCTCTTTTAATTCACAAACTTTGTTTAGCTGCTATCCATGTTTTGCTACCCCTACTGCAGGTAAGAAGATGAAAGCATGTTACTCAACACTAGTAGGGGCCATTTAGAACAGTTCATATATTTACGATATGCTCTCTGGGGCTCATTTGCTTTTCAAATATTTGCCAGAAACAGCTTTGTTATGGTCATAGAATCATAGAAATTTGACGGCAGAAAAAGGACCCCAATGGCCCATTTAATCTGCTCCTTCCTCCCCCCTACTCATCTCCTTTTCCACGGGCCCTTCCCTTCCCCCCACTTACCAACCCCATATGTCTGTCCCAGGCCCTCTTGAATCCCTCCACCATTTTAGCCCCCACCATTTCCTCTGGTAGTTTGTTCCAGGCCTCCACCACCCTCTCTGTGAAGAATCGCCCCCTCACATTGACTCTATATCTTCCTCCTTCCAATCTTATACTATGCCCTCTAGTTTTAGCCCCCTCTTTCCCTTTAAATAAGCTCCCCTCCTTCACCTTATTGATCCCCTTCATTTATTTAAAAGTTTCAATCATGTCCCCCTCTCCCTCCTGGTCTCCAGTGGGTACAGATCCAGTTTCCTACACCTCTGCTCATATGGCTTCCCCTGCATACCATGCATCATCTAGGTTGCCCTTCTCTGAATCCTCACTATCCCATCTATGTCCTTGAGTAGATGCGGTCTCCAGAGCTGGACCCCATACTCCAGGTGCAGCCTCACCATGGCTTTGTAAAAAGGCATCAATACCTCCCTCCTTCTGCTCTGATCAACCCTGATGTCATAATCTCCTTAAGTCATATGCATATGATACAATCCATTTAAGCCAATATAGTCCATTAGACCTAGAGAATTTTTCCAAAATAATGTATCTGACTACTAAAAGTGCTCTGAAAGCACAACAGCATACTATATAATAAAGCAAAGAATAGGGCAGAGAAGCACTGGAATGTTTTATGTATTATCCTTTTCATACACACTGGCTCCCAGAAGACTTCACGGATAACCGAGTTAGATTTTGACTTTGCAGTGACTATATACAAACAGAACAACTTGAAGCACACAACAATATCAGCCCTTGACCCTTTATAATTTCAGATCCTGTCTTATTAAAATGGGAGTGTTAACAGTACTCAAGAAACCAATGATGCTCTTTAACCTGCTCTTGGAAATGGATCGGAAAATCTTTATTTTCACCTAATCCACCACCATAGAGATCTTAGTTTAATGTTTTATTTGAAGGACAGCACCCTAAATGGTGCAGTATACCTCTAATAATTAGTACCCTTACTAGGATCTGCAGCTTATCCAGTAAGTAAGGAAATGGGCAGACTGGGTGGGCCAAGCGGTCCTTATCTGCCATCAGATTCTATGTTTCTATGTTTATTTAGAGCAGGAGATATATAAGAACACATTTCCAATCTAGCCATGCATAAAACAACAAAAATACTGTCCACATCATATGGTTAAATATTTCTGGCTGATGTACAATGCAATACAATTAGTATTACATTACAGTGTGTATAATTGGTATAAGCCTGAACTCCTCATCTGGGACTCAAACCCTTAATGACATACTATAAAAAGACAAGAATTTAAGACATACTGATGGAAGTAAGTGAAAAAGTCCATTAAGTCTGTCAGCTGTTTATCAGCGGTTGTACCCAGTGACCTTTTGGACCAGAGGGCAGAGTATTACAACTGATCTGTAATGACACTGCACTGCACATGACATACTGCACATGTGACTAAAAGCTCTGGGAACTATTTTCCATTATTGTCACTTTCAATAATTCCATCTGTCTCATGTCCCTTGGATTCTTCATCTTTTCCAGCTCTTTGAATATACATCACCGAACAGTAAAATGATGTTATGGCATGAGATGTAATGAGCACACCACATGGTTTGTTCCAGTCATCATTCTTGGCATCTTTGGTCAGTGTGTAGACAAACATTAAAGCATGGATCTATCCTGACAGTTTTTATTTATAGGGCACTGCAAACATAAACTGAATTTACTGATACAGAATTGATAAGCAGATCCCTATTATCTCCCTTTTAATACTTGAAACTGATTTTACAGAAATGTCTTGCATAAATCCCTGGTGTCCATTGCTCCCCAGCTGCAGAGCAATACATTCTTTTGAGCACAGAAGCATATTACTTCTCAGTTCTGCAGTCCTCTTTCCTCTTGGCATTTTTTCACATAATTAACTCTGACAAATGATTACATAGTTAACATGTAAATTGTACAGACTGGCACAACCCCTGTAGCAGGGTTACTACATCAAATCTTATAAAACCCATTCCACTGCTTTCAGGCCTATTTTTCTGAAAGAGGTTTTTGCATTGGCATTTTGCACACCGCTGCCAAAATATTCATTGTGTAGATAACAGCCTCACATCCTACGGTATATTTAATGACATTTCTTCTATTGACTCTTCTCGAAAAAATTAAAACCTTACTGTATGCTAATAATTTGGGGTCCCATACACAGTCACAATGTTGGGTGACAGCATTCAGGAGTACCCTGAGTTCCCTATATGGCCACCCATCAAAACTGCCAAACACAGAGATAATATACTGTCTGCTGGGAGTGCACTGTCCCCCATGACAGCAATGCTGCATACAGTTATGCTGTGCTACTCGTAGCATACTAAAACAGTGGCTGCTGTAGGAGTAGGGCCATGGCATAGCACTAGGCACATGATGTGATGCCATGGCCTGTACCCATGGCACACAAATATAATTGCTACAGTCATCCCACAACCCTCCTGACACCACGCCTGGGGCTGCTTGTGGGCTGCTGATATGCAGGGTACTGTATCCTCCAATGTTCAGCCCTGGTGGTCCAATTGGCCCCCAAAGGTCCATGGTGTCCATCTGTGTTCCTGGTGTACAGTGAATCCCCCTTCTGTACCTCAGTCTTGGCTGTTGCAGTGTGCAGTGGTGCTATGCACTGCCTGTCCTTTCCCCTACTGGAACAGATGTTCTGAATTGCAAAGCTGTGATCTCTTAAATAACTGCTTTTGGTAGTTCTTCTCAGTCCAGGGTCAATGTGTCATGGGGTGGGGGTGAGGACACCAGGGATACTTTGTTCATGTCACAGCACCTGCACTTTTACACATAAGCCAGATTTTGTCTTAATTAATTCTATTTGGCAAGCATCATGGACGTATGTCCATATTAGCTTGTATTACCTATGATACCTATAGATAGCCGTAATATGGACTCCTTTAAACTTAATTTGGATCAGGTAATTGGAGACAAAGCCAGATTTTGTCTTAATTATTTCTATTTGGCAAGCATCATGGACGTATGTCCATATTAGCTTGTATTACCTATGATACCTATGATACAACTCTCATTAACAAGGGCTCCTTCTGGTGCCTTCCCTGTGCCAGTGCATGTAGCAGTGCACCAGCACAAGGAAGAACTTGTGATCCCTTTGTGTCTAGTGGGCCTTGTGATCACTGTGGGTCACAAGTTGTGTCTATATACTACATCTGTGTACAAGGGCCCCAGTATGCTAACATAGTAATTGCCAAATATATTGCTTGTTTGAATCAGGCTTTTAGCTTCATGTATTCTTTTGTGTGGGAAAATTATTTTTTTCCTTGTTAATAGCATCCAAAAGAACTGAACTATGTACTGTAAGTAAGCATTAACCCACTCAATGGTATGGAGTTATTGCAGATTAATCAACACCTTGGGTGCATGGTGAGGAACGAGGCCACAGGCTGAGTGCCCTCACAGCACCCAGGGTGTTGCTTAATCCCTAATAACCCCATACCCTGGAGCGAGTTATTGCACTTATAACATGGAGTTATTGCATTTTGATAAAAAAAAACAAAAAAAAAACAGGACTAGCTATTATAATGCTGAAAACTTGTGAAGTTCAATACATGTGCCTCCACCACACAAAGTGGTGCCATTCTGTAATTGTGCAACAACAAATACTATATGAAACTGAAACTCTACACTGTGTCCTGGCTCTGAGAAACAACAGTGCAGCATCAGTCAGGGGTTGAACTATGCATGGCAATAGCAACTGTGCTGTAGCTGATCTGTCTCTCATTTTGTCTGTGAGACAGAAGCATGGGTACAGACTGTCAGGACTGAACTGAAGAAGTTAGGGCTGTACTATACATGGCAAGCACAGCTGTGATGCACTGATCTGCTTCAGGTGAGTAAGCTGGCCAACACAGAAACCGGACCACAGGCTGCAGCACTGAAGATAATCTGTTAGTACCACTGTATATGTCTGCCCGCGAAGTACTGCAAAACCGCATTGACTCTCCCTAGGCTGCCTGCAATCTGACAATCAGTACCATGACTCCTGCTCTCTCTCTCTCTCTCTGGGTTAACACTGTAATTGGCTGCCTGGCACAGAAGAACGTGAGAGAAGGACACACCACAGAAATCATCCTGCATACAGCAGACAGTGCCTACATGTCCTGCTCTTTCCCCATGACTTCACTCTCCTTCTGTCACTATGGTGAGCGGAGCACAGCAAGCAGAGATTATTGGGGGGGCACCTGCCCAACCTTCTGCTGTGTGTCTCTTGCACTCTTTCTCTCAAGTAATCATGGGGACTCATTGTGGGGGGATGATCTCCCCACTACTGCACATACCTACAGGTAGAGATGGGCAAAGTGGCCCCAATTCGCTCCATGAAATGATTCACGGAGTGAAGGCGATTTCGCGGAGTGCTCCTCAATGCAAAGCGGAGTACTTCACGTTATAATGGGTAACTCGAAGTCCATTGAAAACAATGACTTTGCATTACTCCGCCTTCCCAAACCACTACTCCACCAATTCTTAAGGTGAAGTACATTAAAAACAATGTACTTTGCCTCACTTCACCTTGTTTTTAAGCTCCAAAGGTGAATTTTGCAGTGATTCATGGGATTTCAGGTCACATGGGCTCTAGATTGTTCTGCACAGCCTCAGTTCAGAGTATTGTGTGTGTAGGAAGCTGTAGGAGACAGTCTGTTCTGAGAGCTCTCTGTGATTCAAACCTTTTAAAAGCTGTTAAAAAAGCCTTTTTGGGTCTTTTTTTTATTGAAACTTTAGTTCAACGATTGTAGGAAACCCACCTCTGCTCATATCATTGAGTGTTTATTGTTTGTGTGTGGATTTTGAATGTTAATGTACAACATTCAGTCTGTGTACTGAGAGACAGTGGAAGTGTGCTTTGGGGAAGGGGTGTATCTGTGGTGTAGGTAGATTAAATTGGAGAAAAAGACAGTTCTTTCTGTTTTGGTGATATTTTTCTTTTAACTGTCTTAATGTACACACAGTAATATTTTTAATAATTCTTGCCATTTGTTTGCTAATTATTGTGGTGCATCAGTGCATAATTTTAGTTTGTTTAAAATACATGGTTATATTACTGAAGTTTTCTATTTGCTATGCATTACTTAGTGTGTGTGTGAGTATGTGTGTGACGCATGTCATCAAATCAGACACCTTTTATTGTGCCACATAGTAATTTCAGCAATGTTAATCTTCTATCCACTGCAGCTGTGTGACTTTTGTACTTTTTTGTGGTATCTTTACTGGTACTAGTACTAGTGACTATTACTGCAGCAGTGTAGACTCCCACCCCACCCCGTGTCCGCCCCAACCGCAAAGGTATTCTTTTCAGATTTGAATTTCTGATGGTAAGCACTGGTTGGGTATTGTGCCTTTGTGTCTGCATCTCTTCAGTGCACAGCCCAATCATAATCTGTCTGTGTATTTGCATCTCTTTAGGGCCCAATCTCCATCTGTAACTTAAGTCACAGTTGTTTCTTTGGCTTCCCTTCAGAGTACTGGACATGTGTGGTGCATAATTCTGCATGAACATTGTACTCATTAATATGCGTTTTTAAGTCAGGACCATCATCACAAGTTACTCATGATACAAATCACGTTCTTCATCATCATGGTCACAAATGCAATCAAAATCATGATTTACTTGTATGTATTGTAAGCCTGTTTTGTAGTATCTCTCCAGGCTTCACCACCCCACCATTGTACTCATTGATACGTGTTTTTAAGTGGGGGAGTTTTAAGTTACAGCTCATTGGGGAAGTACAGCTGTAGGCATTCGCGTTCCCAAAACAGATTCATATTGGTTATCTCACACCGACACCGAATCATGTTCTTCAGTATCACAGTCACAAATGCAGTCACAAATCACGATTCATGATCACATCATGAATCACAACATTAATTTTTTTTCTAGTTACTTGGATGTATTGTAAGTCTGTTTTGTAGTATCTCTCCAGGCTTCAGCACCCCACCATTGTACTCATTAATACTTGTTTTTAGGTCAGGGAGTTTTGTGCTGCAGCTCATCGGGGAAATACAGCCACAGGCTTTCGTGTTCCTTCCTGTACTGCATGTGAGTTACAGTCCTATAGGTAGTGGTGGCCGAAGTGACCCCAATTCACTCCACAAAGTGATTCACGGAGTAACGCGGAACCTGTGGAGTACTTCACAATGTGAAGTGAAGTACTTTGCTTCATAATGAGGAATACGAAGTCCATTGAAACCAATGACTTTGTGTTATTCCACCTTCCCCAAATCAATTCTCCATCAATTTTAAGGTGAAGTACATTGAAATCAATGTAATTCGCCTCACTTCTCCTTGTAATCAAGCTCCAAATGAAATTCTGCAGTGATTCATGGGATTGCAGGTCATATGGGTTCTAGATTGTTCTGCACAGCCTCAGCTCTGGCCTGGGTAGTGTGTGTGTGTGTAGTGGTAGCTGGAGACAGTTTGCTCTCAGAGCTCTTTGATTCAAAACCTCTAAAAGCTGTTTAAAATACCTTTTTGGGTCATTTTTTTGCTCAAAATTTACTACATCAATTGTAGGAAACCCTTCTGTGCTAATATCATTGAGTGATTATTGTTGTGTGTGGATTTTGAATGTTAATTTAGAACAGTCAGTCTGTGTACTGTGAAGTGTGTTTTGGGGAAGGGGAGTATTTGTGGTGTAGGTACATTAACTGGGAGAAAATGTCAGTCGTTCTGTTTTGGTTATATTTTTCTTGTATAACTGTGTTAATGTACACACAGTAATATTTTCAGTAATTCTTTACTTTTTTTGTTAATTGTTGTGGTACAGCAGTGTATAATTTGTCTGTTTAAAACATTTGAGTATAATACTAAAGGTTTTCAATTTGCTACGCATTACTTGTAGTGTGTGTGTGAGTGTGTGTGCGATGCGTGCCATTAAATCGAACACCTTTTATTGTGCCATGGAGTAATTGCAGCAGTGTGAACTTGCTATCCACCACACCTGCATGAATTTTTTATACTGCTTTGTGGTATCTTTACTGGTAGTATATTGTTATTGCTGTGCACTTATCCCACAACTGGCAAAATGTATTCCTTTCCAGATTTGTATTTGTGACTTGTGTGCACTAGTTAGGTGTTTTTGTGCCTTATCGTATGCATCCCTTGAGTGTGCAGTGCAATCTTAATCTGGGAGACTGCATTTCTTGTTATGCTCTCATTTCACTTCGTCAGCACTGGGGAATTTTCTGGACACAAGACAGTAGCATTTCATCAGCACTGGGGAATTTTCTGGACACAAGACAGTAGCATTTTGGGGATGCACATTAATTCTGGTGACTCTGTGTGTGACCACTGCAAGCATGACTGAGTGCCCCATTAATTCTAGGAGACTGCATTTCTTGTTATGCTCTCATTTCACTTCATCAGCACTGGGGAGTTTTCTGGACAGAAAACAGTAGCACTTTGTGGATGCATATTAATTCTGGTGACTCTGTGGATGGGGTGCTGCCAATATTATTGTCACTCCACCTTACTTCGCCTTTAAAGCAGAATGACAATGCGAAGAAGTAATAATAACAAGGCAAAGTGAGCCTTTCCTATGGGGCACTCCGCGTAGTGAAGTGCCAATATGAAGTGAACACTTCGCGTTCACTTCACAGGCAGATTTTAAATTCACTGCATCTCTACCGACAGGCAGACACTGTCAGCAGTGTGAATAATGATCACAGAAGCAGAGCTCCTGCTGCTTGGGGAGGGGGGAATGCATGAGGATAGCCAGCACTAGAAAAACTAACATTCAAATAGCACTGTGAACAATATGCTGTGTGAGTAGCTGTGCATCCTTACCAGTGTCCCTCCATTGCTGCAGGGCAAAATTACCCAACGGTCAGGAGCACTACATTCCGTGGGACAATGTGTGATGCTGGGGTGCCATGACTGACTTTCTCATTTCACTTGTGGGACGACATAACAACTAGGGGAATTGGTAACTCAGCCTGACCTGACTGTGCATTAATCCACTTGATAAACACAGATGTCACCCATTTCATTCACTACCATTCTTACTGCCCAAATTGTTCAATATGTGACTGTTATTAATCTCATATGGAACAGTACCACCCCGGAGACATCTTTTTGCAATACATATGCTCATTATAAATCACTCAAGTTGGCTAGAGGGGCTTACAATAAGTGTTACATTCTGTTTTCTTTTATTTAACAAAGCACATGCTGTGGTCCATTTCTGAATCTGAAGTGGATCACTCCACTTCTATGTTCCTGCACAAGACAACAGGTGTCTCTGTACAAGACAAGAGGCCTTGCATTTCTGAGCACTGATTGGTATAAATCATGTAAGTGATTTATAATTGGTAATTAACTCAGATCTCTCACTAACAAGTTTGGCAGAGGGCAGTTTCATTGAAGAGATGATGCATTTGCTGTACAAGGATGAAGGGCTGAGTCCCATTATTCTCCTTCTCTACAAATCTTTTGTGGATGAGTTGTGATGGGCACTTAATACAGTAGCAGTACAGTACAACTGAAAAAAAGTTGCACTAGGCTGCTGGTGCACTAAATAAGCATTGCAAACTGAACCTGGGAAACATGTGTCACTCAGCAGCTGTTTGGCTAAGGATGCCACTCAAAAAAAGGCTCTGTAGACTTCCAGTTAGAAATCCATCTTTTTATTTAATCCTAGGTGCTAAAACAGACATAGAGTCATGCCTGACACATTTTGGATCTTGGCTAGATCCTTTATCAGTTGCAATTAAAGACACATGAGGACTTGCCCTTTGTACTGTCTGAAACTGATGACATCATACCGCATGTGTTATTAAAGCTGCATAACATCATTACATTCATGTATTCTTGTTTTTGAATGAATTTTGTCTGCTGGTGAAAGACAGCACAGTCAATGCAACATCTGCCCCATCAGTGGTGACTCTTTATGTCAATTTATGGGAACAAGAGCATGTTTTAGACATTGACAGAAATCCATTTTGGAATAAAATGTCACTGCAAAGATGTTTTATTGGTGATGTGGTAGTAGTGTGGTGTAGATCATTATCAGGGCTGGAAGATGTTGTGTCCTACATACACTCCACTAATCCCCATCTTAAGGTGACATACACAGCACATAAGACATCTGTGAATGTTTTGGATTTGGAAATTATGAAAATCAACAGGACAGTGGAGAACAGCATTTTTAGAAAGGAAACAGACAAAAATATAATATTATTAGCATAAAGCTGCCATCCACTCCACACAGTCACCAACATCCCAAAAGGCCAGTGGTTGCAGCTTAAGTAGAATTGCTCTGCAGAAACAAAGTTTGATGTGGGTGCTAGGGATTCAGCAAGCAGATTCACTGAATGGGAATATAATAGCAAAAGTGTCTAGGAATCAGAAAATGTTGTAGATTCAAGAATAGACAAGACTTGCTATATAGCAGAAATGAAAAAGCAACACTAACAGCAGATTTCAGTTTTGTGATAATGTACTCAGCACATGCCAATTATGGAGAACACATTATAAAGTCTAATTGGCATGTACTAAATGGAGATAGTGGTTTACATAAATTTCCAGATTTCCTCCAAGAATTTCATATAGGAGAGCAATGACACTAAAGGGCATTTCAGTACATAGCATCACCAATATGAGAAACATATGAACTGGATAACAGAGGTTAGGAAAGTTTGTTACCCCTGTAAAAAATGTGTCTATTGTAAATACATTGTGGCAGGAAATGTATTCTGGAATCCTCACACAGGTAGACAGTTTGAAATATGCTAATTTGTAAACTGTAACACCAAAGTCCTGTACCTTTTTATAGCTATTTTCAACAAGACCTGGGATACTCATGCCCCTTTCAAAAAACTGAGAGCCAAACACCTTCACCACCCATGGATTTCCCCCAACCTCATTGAAATGTTCAAAGATCGAGACCTAGAGTGGGCTAAATTCAAGTCCACCCACACTGCTACTGAGTTACAGCTGTACCAGTCACTCAGAAAGTCCTGCATCCAGGCAATTCGAACATCCAAGGCACTTTATTACAAGACCAGTCTTCAGTCCAATCTAACCTCTCCAGCCAACTTCTGGAAAGTGCTGAACTCCTTATTCAACCCACAAGCCTAGTCTTCCATTCCTTCCTTCTAGTAGATGACTTGCTAGTCTCCAATTCTCAAACTATCGCCTCTCTTTCTCTTCAACCATTTCTTCCCCACTTGTACTCTACCTAGCCAGTCCTCTCCCAAACCCCCTCCAGCTGCCTCACTCTCTACTTCAGATGCGTTCAGTTTTCCTCAAGTCACCCCCCCCCCAGGAATCCTCCAGGCTCTCTTATCCCTAAACCCTTCAAAACACAGCCCAGGAGGGCTTGATCCTAATCTCCTTCAACTATCCGCCCCGGTCATAACCTTCCTTCTCATGCACCTTCTGAACCTATCCTTCTCTCTCCGTGCAGTTCCCCATGTCTGGAAATTTGGTTAAAGTCCTGCCACTCCTCAAAGGGGGTGATGACCCCTCCCCTGGAAACTGTAGGCCAATCTCATTACTCCTCTCCCTAACAAAACTCCAAGAATCCCTTCTGCTCTCCAGGCTCACAACCTTTCTTGGCTGTTAATGTTTACTTTCCTCCCTCTAGTCTGGTTTTAGAAAGGACCACTCCACCATCTCCTCTCTCCTCCAAGTGGCAGACTCCATCTTCTGAGGGATGGACAATAGTCACATCACATCATCTATCTTCATAGATCTGGTCAAAGCATTCAACTCAGTGTCCCATCTCCTTCCTCCTAAACAAGCTGACCTCAGCAGCCCTCTTCACCTCCACCATGAATTGGTTCTGCTACTACCTGGTAGTCCGCCAGCAGTCAGTGCAGGTCAGTGGCAAACTGTCCCCTCCCTGTTCAGGCCGGTGTGCCCCAAGGTTCCATACTGGGCCCAATACTATTTTCCATATTCCTAAATGACCTCCTTTCAGTTTATGTCTCTTCGCACATACACATGTATGCTGATGACATGCTAATCTATACTATCGGTCCCTCAACCATTGCAGTCAAAGTTTCACTTCAGTGTGACTTCCTAAATGAGATGCAATGGCTCCAGGCTAACAAACTCAAAATCCATACCAAAAAAACAGTGTCCATGACTTCTGGCACTGGCCAGAAGCTAGCCAGTTATCACCTTCCCGTGTCTTCACTACCCTTGCTGGCACCCAACTTGAGGCAGTCCCAGCCTTGAAATATTTAGGAGTTTGGCTAGACAGCAAACTAGACTTCACTTCACACATTGACACCTTCCACTCCAAGCTCTGCCCCAGTATTATATACTGCAACAATGACTGCTTCTCCCCTTCCAGTATGCTGGGAGCTGGTCACCAAATGAATTCTCCCCATTTTCAACTACACTGATATTGTCTACAGCTCTGCCCCTTCCTCCTCACTCACCACACTGGATACCCTCTACAGCACTTTCTCTTGTTTTTCCACTAACATGCCCCCCACTGCACACCCCACTGTTCACTTTATTCCTCAATGTCCTTACTTCCCCTACCTTATGTTACCAGACACACTGCTCTGTCTTCATTGCTAAATACTGATTTGGGTCATTACCCACATACCTATCCTCTCTCCTTCCCCCTCTAGCTGCCTCTGTCTATGAATTATGTTCCAGAGTCTCATGCAACCTCTCCATATGTCTCCCACACTCTAGTTCTGACCAAGTGACTTTCTCCCACTGGTTCCCTGCCCTCTGGAGCCAGTTTCCCTCTTCCCTCTAGCTTTCTCCTTCCATACTTTCCTTAAAATGCCTACTAAGGCTCTCTGTTCAGCTGTCATGCAATTGCAACTCCCCCTGAAACTGTATAAAACTGTACTCCTTCCTGTAATCATACCTTGTAACTGGAGTTGGCACTCTGAAACTGATGCCAGACTAACACTATATTATTTTGCTTAAATGTTAGTTCTTTATAATGTTGTGATTCTTACCCTTGCTGTACTTCTTCACCAGGGTCACAACTGGAAATGAGCCTTGTCTCAGTGTGCCTCTCCCTATAAACAAAATTTAAAATAAATAAATAAAATAAATGAAAGGAATAATATATTTGGTAAGATGCTCCTGTTCTGCCTACTATGTGGGAAAAATAACAAGGCAATTTAAAATATGTGTTGGAGAACATTGCAGATGAATTGCCAGCAAGAATCTGATTCATGCAATGGCCAGTCATGAGGCAAATTCCCAAAAACCTGAGGAGCACACTTTCAGCTTCTGAGTAATTGATCAGGTATGCCCAAACCCAAGAGGTGGAACGTCAGCAACCTGGTTGTAAAAAGAGAGGCATAGCCTTGAGGCTAGAAAAACACTAGGGCTGAATGGAAGTTTTGAATTGTTACCATTTTTAAAGTAAATTATATCAGTCCCTGTTCCATTTGGAAAGGACTGTGATAACAGCAATAATAAAAGAAATTGCCTTATGTATGTAAATGATGAGTATATTAGCATGTTGGGCTCTATGCACTAATGGGCATGAAAAGTGCATAAACCCGACATTTGCGCGGTGCGCAGCTATGAGGCGAGTAGGGCCAGGAAAACTCACGGCATGCACAAAGTGATGCATATGCTGTGCACAAGCAGTGGATGGATAAGCAAAGGGTGTGTAACTGAATGCAAAGGATGAAGAGAACTGCCCAAGCTAGGTGGCCCCCCCCTTGACCCCACCATATAAGGGCACAAGCACTACCCACAGTGCGTGCACAGATGTGAATGCAGAGTGTGAAGCTGAGACACACAGCATGGCATAAAATAATTCCCCCATAGAGATCAGTGCACAGAGCAATTCACCACATTAGCCACAGTGAGAGGCAGAAGGATCAGCACCTGGAGGTGTCCATGGTGGAGGAACCGTATGGTCCCAGTCCTAAAATGTTATGGGTCCACAGGTGGCAGCGTTGGCCAGCGATCTCAGCACAAACCATGCAAGGCTGCTCGGTGCCCTGGTGCCAGCCACACCAGTGGAGGAGAAGCAGCGACTGTGATTGCAGGTACAGAATGCCATGAACGCTGCCAGTCCAGATGCCCAGACCATGGCAGCGATCAAGCACAAATGGCGGGTCATATGCATTACCGTGAAACACAAGGTGGAAGCCTGGGCATGGGCACAGCATGATATAGGTGGAGGGTCCCCCCCTCAACAGCCATCTGATGCCAATTGAGAAGATGGTGGTGGACACACTCACTGCTGTGAGCATCCACGGGGAGGCTAAAGGAGTCAACACATTGGCTGGTAGGTAATGCACACAACAGACACAGCATAGCCAGCATCAGGTGGCCTGCACTCACAACAGCTAACGGTGCTGAGTTGCACCAACACAGCATGTCAGGAATGGCAGTCAACATGGGGGCATACTATGAGGGGGAGCATGAGGTTGCAGAACATTGGTCCCTGTGGCATGTCAGTGTCCCCTCTAGGGTAAGTGTCATTTACCTGCACTGCTCTGTCATGGTTGTACTAGTCCAGGGGGGTTGCCCGTCAGTGAGCACATGTCTCCTGTTGGTGGGGTTGGGTGCATCTCTGCACATTGTGGTGTCCACAGCCTGCATGGTGTACCACCATGCTGCTCCTGCTGTGAGCATGTCACGGTGCTTTACCACATGGAGGCAGTATAGCGCAGTGGTCTAAGGCTCTGAGCTGTAAATCTGGTGACATCCAGCAGACCAGACCTGGGTTTGAATCCCACAGCTTCCACTTGCATACTGTGTGACCCTGAGCAAGTCACTTAGCCTCCTTGTGCTCCCAGGTCGCTCCTGTAAAAAAGCTTTCAGCTTAGTGTGCTATACCTGGTTAAACAACTAAATAAATAAAATAACATGCTGGCAGTCAAGGTGCATACACCATGGGGCTTCGGCATGTGCCTTGCAGCCGCTATGCTGCCAAATGTCTGCATGTCTGAACTTTGTATCAGAACTGTTGTTTGGGGAGCAGTGTTGGGCATGTGCTTCCTAGACCGGATTTGACATTGGACCATTTCGTTCACTGTGGAATTGTTTTATGGTACCCTTTTGGATTACTCCCTAACTGACTTCCTGTGGAGAGGTTTGCCGTTTTTTGTTCAGGACTAGTTGTCCTGTTGAACTATCTGAAGCTTGTACCCCCGGGCTTTGGGGGGGGCCGCCTGTTGTGCTTAGCTTGTGCTCCACACGGGGGTTGGAGGTGAGGTTCGCTGGAGGGCTGACCTTGGATCTAGTACCCCTAAGCTCTCTGGTGATTCTCTCGGTGAGCTGCTTCTAAGGAGAGCTGAGGTGTTGGGTCATCGGCAGCACTAAAGTCGGAGCAGCCATCCCGGAGTTCTGAAGGTGTATTTTGCCATTCATTCCTGGAATCAGAGCTGGAGATCCTGAAGTTTCGAACTTGGACTGAAGAATCTGGATGAGTGAACAGCCTGGTTTGACTTTCCCCTTTGCTTAATCTCATTACTTTGAGCTGGATTTTTTTTACTGGTTTATGGGCAGTGAGAGAGCCCAGTGACTATCTGATCATTAGACAGTGAGAGTGTCTTAAAAAATTGATCTTCACATCATTTATTAACTGTTCCCCTGACCTGTGTGAGAGATAGTGTCTGGGGGCTAAAAGTTTAATAATTTTCAACATTTATGTTTTGGAGAGGTGGAGCTCCCTAGAGGACAAAAATTGTTGAACTTGGACAGTTTTATTATTTGCTGCTGCTTGGAAACCCTTCGCACCTGGTATACTTGATTCTTTATTGTTGGGATTGGAGATTTTGGTTGAGTGTGGTTGTTGTGTGTGTTAATGTTGTGTTTGAGGTGTGGTGTGGTGCGGAAGTTTGTTTTTTATGTTATTTGATTGGTTGTTTTGAGTTGTGGTAAAAATGTGTTGGGCAGGTGTATTGACGGTCAGGCACTATTCCCCCTCCAGGCTGAGGAATCTCCACCCTTTTTGTTGTCCCTCCCTGTCACCAGAGGTGAATAGATGGTGTAGGGCATTGGGGATAGCTAAGAGGTCAAGGGTGGGGGCTCAGTCTGTCAAGGGAATGGAGAAGAGTGGACGGATTGGGATCGTGCGGACAAGGAGATGCCCTGGGGTGAAGTGGGTCCAGGAAAGGGGTCCTCCCTGTCTGGTTCCCATACCCAAGGGCTCTGCCTATGGCAGGCACGAAACTCGGTCTTTCTTGGCTACTCATCCGACTCGGGCAGTGTTATGTAATGCCAGGTCCATTAAAAACAAGACCGCTATAGTTGCAGAACTTGTTAATTCAACTGACCTGGCTTGCATCACCGAGACTTGGCTGGATGAAAATGCTGGTCCTACTTTGACTGCAGCAGTTCCGGCTGGGTACTCAGTGATATACCGCCCGAAGATGGATCGTAGGGGCGGGGGTGTGGCCATTTATTTTAATTCAGAACTGAACCTGATGGAAGTACCAGTGGGATCCACCAACTCCTTCGAATGTATCGTGGGTGGGAGAGTGGGAGTGCAGGATTCTTCTCGTCTACCGTCCACCAGGAGATGGGAATGTTTTCCTGCAGGAAGTCACAGACTTCATTGTTGACTTGACATTGGGATCCCACAGATGGTTGATCCTGGGGGATTTCAATGCCTGGGTCAACGATGAACTCTCACAGTTTGGACAGGATTTCCTCCAGTTAATGAGTTCACTGGGCCTCACACAGGTTATTTTCTCCTCGACTCACATTCATGGCCATTCATTGGACTTGGTGTTTCTCCTGAGGATGGAGATATCCGATTTGGTGGTGGAACCAGTCGGGTGGTCTGACCTACATAACATCACGTTCAGTTTTGAGGCCCCCCCCAGGAGGCCTGCCCCTATGGAGATGGTCCAATACCACGCTTTGAGGGGTATATCTTCTGATGGCCTGATGGCAGTGTTGGGCCTATCAGGTACGCCGAGTGAATGCTTCGATCCAGGGGATCTTGTATTTGCCTATAATAAGGCAGTGACAGAGGCCCTGGATTCCGTTGCTCCTGTTCACGTGTGCCCCCTCACTCTTCGTCCCAGGTCTCCCTGGTTCGATGAGACCTAGAGGGAGTTGAGGAAAGTTGGCCGAAGGTTAGAGAGGCGATGGCAGAGGTCGGGCCTGGTGTGGGACAGGCTTAGTTTGATGGACCATTACTAGGTCTATCAATCAACAATTTCCCATAAGAAGTCAGAATTCCTCTCCAGGGAAATTGCTGCTGTGCGGAATCGACCAGCCCAGCTTTTCTGGACCGTAGACAGACTGTGCAATCCACTCTGTCTTTAGGCTGGAAATGCTTTTTCACAAGAGTGGTGTGAGGAGATTGCTTGATTCTTCATGGATAAGGTTGCCACAATCAGATCTGATATCTCCTTGACCCTCTCTCAAGGGAGTAGCAGTGGTCGGCAGGAGATTTTGGACACCCAGTTTGTGTGGTGCAACTTTAGCCAGCCCACAATCAGTGATATTGTGATGGTTACCCAGTCGTTATGGCCTACCAACTGTAGTTTGGACCCGGGCCCCACGCGCCTTTTGGTTGGTTGTGTGGATGTCATCAGCCAGGTCCTTGCTGAGATTGTCTGGTTGTCCTTGGAGAGGGGGATCTTTCCAGATCCCCTTAAGGATTCTGTGGTTCAGTCCCTTCTTAAGAAGCCCTCCTCGGACCCCAACTGTGTAGCAAACTACAGGCCTGTCTCTAACTTACCCTTTGTGGGTAAAGTTATTGAGAAAGTGGTGGCATTACAGCTGGATGACCATTTGACCAACCACAATATTTAGGATTCTCTCCAGTCCTGTTTTAGAAAGAGACATAGTACTGAGACAGCTTTTGTTAGGGTACTAAATGACCTCCTAACAGTGAGAGATCGAAAGACTCTTTCCATCTTGGTCCTTCTTGATCTCTCTGCGGCATTTGACACCATGGACCATGGTGTGCTTTTGGATCACCTGCGGTTTGTCTGTGGACTTTCAGGAAATTGTCCTTAGATGGTTTCGATCTTTCCTCATGGGTAGGACTCAGAGGGTGGTGTCTGGGGTTTTTTCCTCAGCTCCATTCTCTCTATCCTGTGGGGGTACTGCAGGGATCCATTTTGGCACCCATGTTGTTTGCAGTGTATATGCTGCCATTGGGAGCGATTATTAGATGGTACGGCTTGAGTTTTCACTGCTATGCAGATGATGCTCAGCTGTGCACGTCTTTTGTGCCTGATCAGGATGATGCTGTCTTAGTGCTGTCTAGCCAAAATCCAGGACTGGATGAATGTGAACTGGCTGCAGTTGAATTCGAAAAAAATTGAGGTGTTGGTTGTGGACCCAGGTCGTCATGAGGTGGGTGGGTTGGCAGGTTCTCCTTTGGGTTTATGGCTCGGAGGTGTCCAGCTAACTACCTCAGACTGGGTGCAGAACCTGGGTGTTATGATTGATGACTGCCTGACACTGAAATTGCAGGTGTTGGCAGCTGTTAAAACCTCTTTTTACCATCTGAGTAATATCACCCGGGTTAAACACCTGGTTCTTCCCAATGGTCTTCCAACATTGGTTCACGCCTTTGTTACCTCCCGCCTTGACTACTGCAATGCCCTTTTATTAGGGCTACCAGGGATTGATATCCGCCGCTTCTAGCTGGTGCAGAATGCAGCAGCCAGGCTTTTGACTGGTACTTCTAGAACCAGTCATATAACACCTGCCCTCTGCAGACTGCACTGGCTGCCGATACAGTGGTGGATCACTTTCAACATAGCTTTATTAACTTACAAGGCCCTACATGATCAGGGACCAGGTTACCTGAAAGATCTCCTTTGTCCCTACTGTCCCTTCCACCCTCTCTGATCCACCAATTAGGGATTGCTAGAGATTCCCAGGGTTCATTTACAAACAGCTGGGGCAAGGGCATTTAATTTTGTGGCCTGGACCCTGTAGAATTCTCTACCTCATCGGGTACGAGATTGCCTGACCGTCCAGAGTTTTAAGATTGCTTTAAAGACTTATCTTTTCAGTTTGGCATTTCCCAACTACTAAAGCTACTATTGTATTTTTAGTTTATTTATGTGATACTTATATAATATGTTTTTATTGTACAGGCGCCTTGGTTTGGAAAGGCGCCTTTTATAAATAAAGATGATTTGATTTGATTCGATTTGGATGGCATTTGCACCCCTGGCCATGCTGCTTCACTCACTTGGTGGTCTGATGGCCTTTGTGGCTGGGGTCCCTTCCTACGGGATGCATATGCTGCTGCCCTGCACTGGAGGCAGCAGGTGTGGTTCTGCTGTGTCACGGTACTCCAGCGTATCCCATTTGCACAGCTAGCATGCCATGTGTCACAGGCGTGCCACACGCCAGCATGTGTGGGCAGTCTGTCCACCACCATGGCATGCTTCATCCACCATTTCTGACTTGGTCCACTGTGGTGAACATACATCATGGCCAGTGGGGTTAGGCCATGGTAACAGGCCATACACCAGGTACATTTGGGATGGGTGTAGCCATGGGTGGGGTGCCTGACGGCCAGGGTGGGGGCCACACTGCATTGTGTCCAGGGGAGGCAGGGAGGGGGGCCAGTATGGTGTGTGCTGGGAGTGGGGGATGGGACACTTGCCTTTGTGCTAATCATTCCTTTCTCTCCACAATGCTACAGGGTCCCTGTCCGGTGTATGGTGCTGCAGTGGGAGGAGTGGCCACGGGAGCCTGTGGAGGACACCAGCACAGACAACAAGTTATGGCCATGGCAGAAGCGCCCACATACAAAGGGCCAGTCAGAGGCAGGGGGACAGTCTGTACCTCATCCCAGGACATTGTCTGCTGGCACTACGTGATGATGTGGGACTGTGGGACTATGGTTAGTCCTGTGCCGTTCAGTTGGGGAGGTGGAGGGTTTTAGCCTGGCCATGACACTGGGGACTGTGTTTCATGGTATGCTACAGTGCGGTTGCCGGGGTGGTCTGTGCTGGTTGGCTGGTGGGTGGCTGGTGCATTCATTCATTGTGCTGTTTGACCATTGCTGTCACATACTATTGCAATAAATCCTACTTTGTTGAACATGGCATGTTCATTGACATGTGTGTGTGTGTGTGTGTGTGTGTGTGTGTGTGTTGGGGGGCCTTGTGGTTGCCTGGGCTACATGCCGGGCCATTGGGGGCTATCACCACTGTCATTGTCAGCATGCCAGATGTGACACTGCAGTTGTGGGGGGGGCAGCCTGGCTGCCAGATGTGGCATGGGGTGGGCCTTGGCATGGCACAGTCATCCATATGCCTGCAGGGTGTGGGTGGGGGTATTGGCCTGGCCAGATTGCACATTGTGGCATGGGAGGTGCCTTGCCATGGCCTGGACTGTCGACAGCAGGCCCCGTGCCTGGTGGCGGGGGGCTGCAGGGTTGCCTGGTGTGGCATGTGGTGGCCCTGCCGTTGCCACCACTATGTTGGGGGAGGCAACTCCTGGTATGCTGGGGGGCCTCTGAGGGGCTCCCTTTCTGTACAGAGTGTCCTGTCAGTGGTGTCATGTGCGGCAGCTGTGTGCACCATCCGTGCTGGTCTTTCCATGGTTCCAAGGCACAAATGCACTGCTGGACCCCATCGGAGGCTTTGTTTGGACCATGGGACAGGTGTCAGCTGCCCTCACATGCCAGTGCCATGTTGCCTTGCTTGCCTGAACGTGTGGTTTGTTAAGTGCTAGGGAACACAGCAGGCTGTGCAGGACAGCTTGCCAGAGTTTTACAACTGCCTGCAGCCTGGGCACGGGGTCTCCAGTGCCACTGTCCAGTGTCTGGGCAGGTGTACGGCAGCCCTGTGGCATGCGTATCTATACACAGCATGTGCCATGCTTGTGTGTGGCTCACGCATGTTCGTGCATGCGCTCAGCATCTCACTACATGCTGTGTACATGGGTCTGCCCTGTGTATTCAGCGCATTGGTGTGACGCATACCTGTGCACTGCTATCATACACTGTGCCTTACATGCATATCATGCATGCTGCATTGTGTGCAGTCTGCTCATATTGGACCCTGCTTATTATGCACGCATCCTATGCATGATGCACTGGCTTCGTGCACAGGGCCCCTTATATGTAATCTGAGTTGTTGTTTGTTTTCTTTCCTCTTTATTTTTTCTTTTTCCCTTTCATCTAGATTTTTCCAATATTTTTCCCTACTGCATCTTTACTGTGATTACAATGTGGTATCACCCCAGGTGTACAGAGCATTCATTTGTTATGCAGCAGCAGTCAGTGGCATGGATTGAGTTAAACTTTTCTAAAGTGCTCCCAGACTGTGAGGCTTTAACCAAGAAAGGGCATTGGTTTAATCAAGTAGATTTTCATATT
The DNA here is from genome assembly GCA_016271365.2 of Neoceratodus forsteri. Lineage (NCBI taxonomy): Eukaryota > Metazoa > Chordata > Ceratodontiformes > Ceratodontidae > Neoceratodus > Neoceratodus forsteri. The sequence goes on along the minus strand of CM057458.1, from coordinate 1,108,232,377 downwards.
TGTGACACCTCATTTGTCTTTAATAGCGGTATGAACATATGCATTGGATGTTTCTATTTACCGTAAAGCATATATTGTATGGTATCAAACAGGGGTATGAAAGTTTACAATAAGTATGCAGCTGCAAATTAACAATTTTGTATGGAGTTTCAGTACTGAGGGATTTGCATACTACTAACCTTTTATGTTAAACAAGATACTGATGGTACCAAAAGGGTTTGCACAAATGGGAGACATATATTTTTAATTCATTTGTATACAGTGTTATAATGTATTCACTTTAGCAATTTAAAACATCATATTTTTAATATTCACCTTTTGTGGCTTAGTCTAAAGGTAGAGGGTATTTAAAATATTGTGGGCAGGGTTCACTAACCATGGGAAGGTCCCGCAGCTGCGGGAAAACCTTGGCACAAGGGGGTTGCCACTTGCAAATCTGCAGGTTATCTGCAGCTGCGGGTATGCACAAAGGTGGAGCCGGATTACGACTGGCTCCACAGATTATGGCAGCAGTTGGGTGCTGTTGCCAGGGACAGCACCACAGCTGCGGGAGGCTGCTATGGACAATGAGGCCTGCCATAGCACCCTCCGCAACTGGTACGGCTGTAGATCGGGCGATCTATAGCTGTGGCAATTTCAGAGTGCCTCTGGGGTTACAGTGTGGGACTTAGTCCCAAACCGCTTTGTGAATCCTTCCCTATTTATTTACGAATAGGTCCTTTGTAGTAACAATGCAATGATGTTATTGTGTAGCTTTAATGACATGAGGTATGATGTCATAAGGTTCAAACAATATAAAAGAAAAAGTCCTAATGTGGTTTTAATTGCCTTTGATAAGGGGTCTAGCCAAGATCCAAAACACATCAGGTGTGATTCTGTGTATGTTTTATTTTTTTATTTTTTTTTTTGCTGCTGGTTCACTTCTATCATTTATCCACCACTCACCACCTCACCCTATCCCCCAGGACATACCTTCTGCCTCCCTGAGAGCAGCCTGGATTATCCCCAAGGGAGGGGTCATCAAGGAGAACCCCTAACTCCCTGAATGGTGACTCATGGTGATCTGGGAGCAGAGTGCCTCTGTCTTGCCATGTGGGATTGATGGTAGGGAATGTGGACATCCTCTCACTTCAGCCTGGCTAATATTTCCCTTGTTTTGTGGGGGGGAGGAGTGGCATGCAATGACATAAGGGCATGTACATGCTGATGTGCAGCACACCTCTCTGAAACCCCTGAGCTTTGACTGTGACAGGGGTTAATTAACCACTGAATTCTTCCCCACCCTCTCCCTTGAGGAGGACAGCAGTCCATCAGATTCTCATTCCTTCTCCCCTCAGCCATCCATCTGGCTTGCATCCAAACCCAGGTTTATTTATTTAGTTTTTGTTGACCTGGTAAGTGCACTAGGCAGATTCTGCCCATTTCCAGGCACAACCCGGGGGAGGGGGATACAGATGAATGCCAACTGACCTTGAACCAGATTAAACTGTTGGTGGTATTTTTAGTGAATGGGGGAAATCTGGCCAGGGCACTGTGGAAATTCCCCATCTCTGTTCTGCAGAGAGTGCTGTTGCACTGCAGGATGGACAGAGGACCTCAGATTGACTCAGACCATGGAGGGGGACTGTGCTGTTGGTGGAGCTCTAGATTTGCAGTTAGAAGCCTCAGGACAGGTGGGGGGCATGGATACTGCTAGCCCTTTCTCAAGACACGATTCTCGACTGAATATATGTCACCCCCCTATGTCCGAGGATACTGAGTCTGACTGAGGAAGAAAAACTGAAAGAAGAACTAGAATTGAAGAAGCAACAATTGACTGAGCTTATATTAGAGACAAAGTGGGAATTTCAAGTACAGAAAACCAAATTAGAGGAAGAAAAAAAGAGGAAATTATCGATTGCGAGCCCTTTATTAGATACTGGTAAAAGACTGCCAGTGAGACTTAGCCCTGAACCTGGACAGGGGGCTGTGGAACAGACTATTCAGATGGATTCTTCTATAGATGTGAGTCCTCTACTGAGTGGATCCTTACCAGACTAGACACCTGGAGAAGCACTCAATAAGCTGGTTGGCTTTACCAGGATGGTTGCTGGGTTCCTGACCTTTCAACTCCCTTGTCAGGCTCCCCAAAACCTGCTGAGGTGGTACCGTTAATAACTGTCTTGGAACATGGTATTTTGGATCAAGATTCTTCACCTCATGATTCTAAGTCCCTGATTGACTCCACTGCAGCTGCGCTAGGTGAGAAAGAGGCACCTGCAGTTTTAGCTGCACCAAACACGATTCTGGAATCGGGACTGTTGTCAAACATGGCTCAACCTGGACTTGTTCCCTAGGAGGAGAATGTAGTGGATTCAGAAGGGATATCTAAAGAAAAAAACTCACCGGGCAGTCCATTCTTGGCAGGTAATGTGCTTGGGGCTAATTGTGATGAGACCACAGACAGAGGTGTGGGGGCCTCGCAGGCTGGGAAACCTCAGAACCCAATATCTTATGCAGGTTTATTCCATAAACCATCTGAAGCTGCAAAAAGATGGTTTGTGGTATGTCTTCGATATAAGGGGAAAGCACCTCTCTCTCCAGATAGACTATGGGTGGGCAAGCATTTGATTAAGAATTCCATGGGGTTTACTCCAGCTGAAGTTTATGCGTTCATTCATACGCCAGTGGATCACTGTTACGATATTAGTTTTTGCACAGTGACCTTATTAGACAAATTGTGGTGTATCTATTATGAAGTAAAGGATTCAGAATATTGGAAAGAATTTTTAGCTATTCCAATTACTAAACCCACAGTTACAACAGTGACCCTGTTATTCTGAAATGAAGGGGTAGAAATTAGTGATATTATTTTTTGGATGGAAAAGAGATGTACGTTATTTGGTAACCCCAGCCCATCATGGATGATAACGATTATTGGAATGGAGGATGGACCTTTAGAGTTCAGTTAAAACAAGATGAACAAGGTATTTGCCACCTCCCTAACTCCTTTTTTGGGGGGCAGGGATCATGGGATCCTGTTCTATGCTGGTCAACCAAAGAGCTGTTATCGCTGGGGGTCTCTCTCCCACTTGAACACTGACTGCGATAAAGTTAAATGTTTTTATTGTGGGATGTTTGGACATATGGCAGCCTGCTGTTCACCTCCCCCACTTTGCAATTTGTGTGGGGGACGATGAGCATGGGTTTGCTGATTGCCCATGGGCTGCCCACAACTCTGAGGATGTCTTGGACCAGGATTATTTGTTATCCCAGGCCAAACGGCCCTTCAGGCAGCCCACTAGTATGGAGAATTACTTCACCCCCTCATCTTCCCATGGAAGTAGAGGTAGAGGTAGAGGATGGGATATGGGGGATAGGGGTGGTTCACAGCATACTGGGCAGAGGCCCCCCTCAACCAAGGATCCTGCTGAAGTACGGAATTATAGGAGGGTTGTTCTTTCTCCATCAAGGCAGCCTGCTGAGCCTGTAGTAGAACAACTGGATGTATCTCCCCGGCAAAGTTCCCCCCCAGTTCAGGTCCAACTTTCCTCCCATGGGTTATTCCCAGCCCTGCCTATTATATTCCATGAGGGTTCTTGTGATCTTATCTCCTTACAAGAGAAGGAATTATTGGATGAGTTGAATACAGAGATTATGAATTTTGACATTTCTGACTCTGGAGACATTACAGTAGAATCCTTTCCCACCTCAGGGCCTGTAGGATGCCTACCTCTCTCCCCACTGCCCCTTTCTAACCGATTTATGGCCTTTTCCTCCAGGGGTATCAAGTGGATATTGTCCTCCCCACGCAGATAAAGGAAGTTTCCACTTTATCAGAGATGATTGATCATCTGGAACCTCAATCCCCCAGACATATTTCCAAAAGAGTGATAAGATCTAGTACAAGGCTTATAAAGCCTCCTCCCTGAGCCTACCCATGTGAGGCTGGCCAGTTTGAATGTCAATAGTATTAAGTCTTACTTTAAACATTCAGCTACTTTTTCTGTTTTACAAAGTTTGGGATTTGAAGTGTTTTTTTTACGAGACACTAGATTGCATTCTGTGAGTGATGTACAGCGAGCTTCTCAGGACTGGAGCTGGGGGTTATCATATTGTCGATAGGGCCTGATTTATGTTGTGGAGTTGATATTTGTTTTTCTCCCCCCCATGTTAAGGTAGTTCGAAGGGTGGGCATTGAACTGGGGCAGGCCATAATGTTAGATGTTGAAATTAACTTGACCCAGTGCTGGTTACTTAATATTTAAGGTCCCCAAACAAAGGCCTCACATATTGAATTATTAACTAAAATACAACTCTATCTTCATACTAGTAGACTGTTCTTTTTTGAGGGGGATTTTAATATTAATTTCCAATTATGGAATATGGATGGTAAGCAGTATTGTGACAAGAACTTTCTTAAGAAAGTTTTGTCACAAGCAGGTTTAAAAGATGCTCACATGGAGGGACAGCATAAACCACGCCCGACTTTTCATAAAGGGGTACTCTCCTCACGCATTGACTTTATATTTTTAAAATATACTTTACCAGTGTTCAAAGTAATGAATATCCCAGTGGAAATCTTGGACCATACCTTAGTGGGGGTACAAATTGCATGGCCACCTCTGAGGGTGGCTGGTCCTGGGTTTTGGAGATTAAACACATCTTTATTAACCGATCCTGATATTAAAGAAGAATTGGCCTCTATTGTGTGGGATAAATGTACTACCATGTTTTTATATGAAGGGGAACTGAGCCAATGGTGGCAGCACTTAAAATTATGCCTGACCAGTTTTTTTCAGTTGCGGACACAGATTAGGGCTGCTGCCTCCTATGACACATATTTAGAACAAAGAAAATGTCTCCAGTTTCTTCTTTCTAAAAAGAATACTGAGAGTGTTGACTACAGTGAGGACATTAGGCTTGTGAAAGAGGAAATGTCCCACTTTCAGTGCACCAGGTTTCATTCACTACAGAGACAGCAGACCTTTGGAATGCAAGGGAAGGTGGAGAGCACTAACACTTTCTTTGACAGCCAAAAACGGAGGGGGAAAAAAAGGGAATGGTGGATTTGGTTTCCTCTACTGGTGAGGTAGTAACGGATAATGAGGGTATTATGGCAGTGCTGGTGGATCATGTTGTGCAGATGTTTGGATAGCCGGCCCCGGATTCAGGGTTTACACTTCAGTTATTGCAGGCTGCACATCTTCCCAAGATAGGTTCGGCTCAAGCATCCTCCATGGTAGTTCCTTTTTCTAGACTGGAATTGCAGACAGTGATTCAAAGCCTTCATAAGGATGTATTTCCAGGATCAGATGGATTCCCTGGAGAACTGTATAAAGTTCTTTGGGAATTTATGCCCCTAGAGTTAGTAGCAGGTCATAATTCATTTATTTCAGAACATTTTCTACCAACTCAAATGTATGAAGAGCTCTTGATTTTTTTGTTTAAAACAGGTCTCCCCTCTGATATACAAAACTGGAGACCTATTACGTTACTTAACATGGATTTTAAGATACTTGCCAAATTATTGAGTAATAGGCTTGTGTCTGTTATGAGTGACATGTTGAGTCCTGCCCAGTTTTGCTCAGTTCCTGGGAGATGGATCACAGAGGATCTTCTTTCGTTAAGGGAATTGACAGCATGGGAGGAAGCAGGGAATGTGGCATCAGCAGAGGAAGGTTTTGTGGTTAGCCTTGATCAGGTTAAGGCCTTTGATGGAGCCTCTCATGACTTTTTGTAGCAGTGTCTAGAAGCTTATGGTATTCCAACGTTATTTATCCATGTATTACAACTGTGTTATGATTTGGCGTTTGTTCAACCCTTTGAGAATGGCAGGATGGGCATGAGGTGTAGGATTTGTAAGGAAGTCTGGCAGGGCTGCCCTTTAAGCCCATTATTATATGTCTTTACTATTGATCCAGTGTTATGGATACTCCAAGCCTCCCTCATGTGGTAGGTCTGGGGGTTAGGTTGGCATGGGATCTAAAAATTATTGCCTATGCAGATGATTTGTGTTTACTGGTACAGAATGAATGGTCAATTCTTACTGAAGTTCAGGGAGGCAGCATAGTGCAGTGGTTTAAGGCTCTGAGCTGCAAATCTGGAGACCTGGGTTTGAATCCCACAGCCCCCACTTGCATACTGTGTTACCCTGAGCAAGTCACTTAACTTCCCTGTGCTCCCAGGTTGCACCTGTAAACAAGCTTTCAGCTTAGTGTGTCTCACCTGGTTAAACAACTGGAAAAAAAAAGTTCTTGGTACAATTATGGGAGCACATCTTAATAAAAATAAGACTCAATATTTATGTTTAAACAGCTTTAAGACATCATCAGTACTAGTAGCGGGTCTTAAAATGGCTCAGGCCCCTTATAAAATTTCAGGGATCTATTTTGGGGGTTAGGATTCGGGGGGGGGATTACGACTGGGAAAAAGCTTTAATGATTGACTTAGATAAGGTAAAAAGATGGAATGTTTGGAAAGCCTTAAAAAAAACAAGGGGGTTTATAACATTAAAACCTTTCTCATTCCGGTATTTTTGTTTCTTAGTTCCATTTTCCCGATACTGTACCGACTTGAAAAAAAAACTTATGGGGTGATTTTTTTTCTTGTTTTTGGCAGAGTCAGCTTAACCCTATTAAAAGAAACATGTTGTATAAGGAAGTTAAAGAAGGAGGAGTTGGTATGGTGCACCCAGTACTGATTTTCTTTACTATTTTTTTATATAATCATAATAATCTGGTCCCATTAATGAAAGGGACTGACCAACTCTGGAGGTGTGGGGGGTTTCTTGTTTTGAATGGGGTGTTACATTAATGGAAAGGGGATTGCTTTCTCCACAAAAAATAAAAGGACCCCCTGTTTAATGAGTTTGTGGACAGAGGCTTTTGATAACATAAAAAATGGAACATTTCTTATCAAACTGTGTTGAATTACCCTAGAAAGATGTTGTATCTCAATGTTATGACAGAATGTTTTATGGATTGGCCTTTTTTGAGATTTTTGAGAGTTCAGAATACTTGCATATATTACTGATCCTAGGATTACAGAATGTATGTGGGATACTGCATGGCTTGGTATCCATGGTAAGATTAATGTAAGACGTAATCAGAAACATAAGTCTTTGGAGGAATGGTATTGTCCAAGAGAACACTGTCACATGAAAATTGAGACAATGGACCACTTGTATTTTTCCTGTCCATTTATTATCCTCTTTTGGAAGCTTTTAAATGTAAAATGGAATGGGGGTTTTCCAGTCCCTCCAGACCCAAATTATTGTTCTGTGGGATAATACCCCAGCCGTGGAGACGGTTTCATTATAGTACTCTTCGTGTCATTTTAGTTCACTTCTTATATTGGATTTGGCTCTGCCATTTCTGGTTAGTTCTTCAACAGCAACTTTTGTCTGGTTTAGAATTATTTCATATTATTAATACTGAACTTCGCATCCTCAAAATATCTGTATCTCAAATTCAGGATAAAAGGGTTTGGGAGAAACACTGGTTGTATTTTGATTATATTTGGGGAAGGGTATAGCTGATCTGGAGAGAGAGCTCTCCAGCTGTTTTAGAATGTTTTTTGGTTCAGGATAACTTTCCTAACTCTAACATGGTTTAGATTTTATTTTTTTCATGTGTCAATTTTGGGGAAACTGACAAATTACTGGATGCTTCTGCTGAGGATTTCAGAATGGGGGGTCTGTTCCTTTATTATAAAATCTTGGTTAATAAATGATTACTGACGCATTTTGTTAGAACATGTATGAAGTAATACTTGTTTTCGTTTTCTTATGATTTGAAGTACTGTGTGTGAATTAACACTGCTTGATATTGATTTTCATTTTTTTAATTTTTTATTTATTTTTTTGCTTTGTATATTGATTTGTGTGATTTAACGCTGTTCCTGATTTATTTGTTTTTTGATGTTATTACAATTACAATTCCCCTACTTGCTGGTAGGGGGCACTGTGGAGTTTGAGTCAACAGCAATGGCTGACTCACGCCCTGTTCAGATGGCCATGGAGGTGGATGGGTGGGTGGCTGAGGAGCTGGTCTGCTCCTCAGCTCTGGATGCCATGGAGACTGATGTTTTTTTTGATGTGGCTGGGCTAGCCATGATAGAAATAGAACAGACTTCTAAAAAATGTGGAGATTCCAAGTTCAGGCTTTGAAGTGAGTGACACGACAATCCCAGGATTATTGCCAGAGATTATTTTTCCAATTCAGATGATGGCAGCATTATTGCAAGATGAGCTGTGCTGAGCAGAGGATCTGTATTTACAGAAAAGGAGCACTTTGGAAACAGTGCTCACTGGATTACAGCAAGATGGGACAGCTTCTACTTAGATGCATGATCAAACTTAGGTCAGAGGTCTCATCAAGGCTGCCAACTGCGCCATGGATGTGCCGGTTTTACTGGTGAAGATTGATACCATGATTTTCCAGATAAAAAGACAGGACCAGATGGATGCCATGGTTTTTTTCATTTCTGCCCCTAAAAATTATGGCTTGAAGGATTGCATTACTAAGAAGGCGACTCTCAGTAAATTTTCCTCGGCAGTTAAGCCAATTGAGGACTTGGGCCCTTGGTCAGTGGAGAAATCCTTGCATGCTGTTGGATGGGTGTGCACCCCTGACTCTAATCACTGGATGTGAGACTTTTCCCTGATTAAGATCCTTGGGGTAGGCAACAGAACTTTGCTCCCTTCCACTACTACTTCTGGGATGGAAATGGCTACGGTGAATCAGGTACCTGTACCAACTATACATACTGTACAGGGGGACATGCAATCCTCATTGACACTACCCTCAGACCTTGAGTTGACTCAAAACCCTGTTTTACCTATTTTAAACACTGTTATTGATGATACTGTACAACATGATAATCCTGATAATGAAATACTAAGTGATTTTTCTGATGTGTTGGATATACCGCATAAAATCCCTATTAATAATAGGCCCCTGCCTCAGCATAAAGATGCAGGCGGGGGATCAAAAGCAGGTACTAATTTCTCTTCTAATAGATCTAATTCTAGATCGTATGCCTCCTTTTTCCACCAGACACAGTATCCTGCTAAACAGCATAATGCTGTCCAGTGGGTGTATAAAGGGGGAATGGAATTGTTTCCTAATAGGTTGTTTGTGGGGAAAACTCTTTTGAAAGATAATATGCAGTTTAACGTTATGAAGCTTTATGCCTTAATCCATGTCTCAGGAGAAAACTCCTTTGACGTTAGTTTTAAGCTGAAAAGTGGGCTTCAAAAATTCTGAGCTAAGTATCACCTAGTTAAAACTTCTCCACTATGGGCCCCTTAGAGGTTATTCCTCTCACACGACCGGCACAAAAAATGATTACTGTACTTTTCCATTACGAGGGGGTAAATGTGACGGATCTACTCCATTGGCTTAAAAAAACAATGCACTGTATTGGGGCAACCAGATACCATTTTTCACACTGAAGGGATTTAGATGGGAGGGTGGAAGTTACAAGTCATTCTCAGATCTAGTGACTCTGGGATGAAACATCTCCCAAGTTGTTTCTTTTTGGGGAAGGACAAGGGTGCCCTTCTCTACCCTGGCCAACCCAAAATCTGCTACAAGTGTGGGCAGCCAGGTCACATTAGCAGTGCATACTGCAAGCTTTGTTGTACATTATGTCAAGCTTTGGATCACACTAGCTATAATTGTAAAGAGGAAGCTACATGTAATATTTGTGGTGGTAGGGGGCACACTTATGTAACCTGCCCAGAAGTGGCCCATAGCATGATTTCAGTTGATGCAGAGGAACAGAGATTAGTAGTTACTTTGGCCCAACAAAAAATCAACAACTCCAAGATGGATGGAGGTAGTACAACATATCTTCCAAAACAGGCGGAAACACAAAGCATTGGAGGCTTTGAACAAGGGTCAGATGTGCATCTCATCCCGCAAGAGTGGCCTGAGCCCCCAACCCCTGTGCTTGACAACCTGAGGAGTCCGAGGGTGGTGGCCCAGGCAGCACCTGTTGAGAGTTTGTCCAAACCAAGTGCAGATTCAGCCTTCATCATAGAGCAGACAATAATTGACGTTCAGTCTATGCCCCCTCCGGCCCTCCTGACACAATGGGAGAGCAAGACACAACAATGGCCCTGAGGTGGACAGAAGCTTGGTTCCAGCCTGTCCCAAAAGTACCAAAAATCTCTCCAACACCTATTAGTAATAGATTTCAAGCATTTGGTATGAAGGAAAATTCAGACACTGAGCTGGACACCTTCCTTTTGGCAGCTAGCACGCTGACCAGCAATCTGATTCAGATATGAGTGATACCGAGGGCCCTAAACAACAACCAAACAGGAGTAAGAAGAAAGTAGGGGGAAAGAAACAGGGGAAAAGACAGGTAAGAGTAAAAGCTAAACCACCATAGATCGGGATGTTACCAATGCTTTAACTTTTTCTCATGCAGCAGCTTCTGCTTTTATTTTCTATAAATGTGAACAGCATTAAAAACAATCTAAAGAGAGGGGCTGTATTCCACCATTTAAAAGCTAGTACTCCTTCTATCTTTTTGTTGTAGGACACTAGACTTCAGACTATGGATGAAATTTGTCATGCCAATAAAGAATGGGAGTCGGGGGCCACTTTTGGGTCCTTCAGATTTGTACCCTGTTCTGGGGTGGGGATACTCTTCCATAATCTATCTGTTACGGTTTTAAAGCTGATTGATTTGGATCCTGATACAACCCTGATATTAGAAGTTAAAATCTGTCATATTTATTACTGAATTATTAATACTTGAGCCCCCAATCAAAAGCTGAGTATGTAGAACTTTTTAAACTTGTTCATCTTACCTACACTCTACTCAGGCTGTTATCTGGGGAGGAGATTTTAACTGCGGATTGGATAAATGGGATAGAGGTAAACGCACAACTACTGCAAAATATTTTGTGACATGTCCCTTCTCAAATCCTCTAAACAAACTGCTAACCTTAAGGTTGCTTTTTCTTCCCATACCAGACGTATAGAACCAACCTTTTATGAAGGTAATCTATCAACTAGGATACTCTTTTTTTTCATTTCTCAAACCCTTTCTTGTCAACAAATGTCGGTTCTGGCTGTAGAATATTCTGACCATAAAATGCTAAAACTCAAATTGGGTCCTAGAGAGGTCTCACATGGCCCAGGATATTGGATATTTAACTCCTCCCTCTTCTTGCAATCTGACCTTCAGAAAAATATTTTATATCTTTTGATTTGTAGAAAATCATTGTTTGAGGTCTATGAGTCACCAGCTCATTGGTGGTCCGATACCAAATTCGAGCTACAGCAGTTATTAATTATATACGTTAAACAATTTAGGATGTCTGAATACCATACATACTTGCACAATAGACAACAGTTGCAGCTTCTTTTAACCATGAGCCAAGATACTACTCATGATTTTTCAGAACAAATTCGGCAGAGCAAAGACAGAATGCTTCAATTCCATTACAAACAGACAGGAGCTGTAAAAATGCAATAGCAGCACAGAACAGGAGAGACTTTTGTCTACATGTGCCCAATGATGTCTTGCCAAGATCAAATTAAGAATAAAATATTTACAGCAGTACGTGACCAACAGGGTATGCTACATACTGCTACCCCTGACATCCTCAAAACTGTGGCAGATTATGCCACAACACTATTTATAGAGGATAGACATCGTGTGCAGACATATCAGCTGATTTTTGATAAAAATGAGTTTCCACGGGTCGCCCTGATCTATTAAATAACCTCACATTACCTATCACTCGGGAGGAGGTGGAATTTGGAATTTCATCTTCCACCCTATGCAAAGCCCCCAGAAAAAATGGGATGCCCTTGGAAATCTATAAGCTGCTTAGGTCAGAACTCTCTAGTGAGCTAGCAAAGGTTTTTAATTATTTTTTGGAGAATGATGCCATCCCTTTGGATATGGCGATGGGATTACTAATTTTTATTTTTAAATCTGGAAATAAAACTGATCTGACTAATTGGTGACCTATTAGTCTCCCTAATTGTGATTTTAAATTACTTTCACAAATCATGACTGTCCAACTTTTAAGATTAATGGAGCATTTGATTTCCCCATCCCAATCGGGAATGGTACTGGGATGTAGAATCATGGATCAGTTGATTCTGCTACATGAAATTTTTACAAGGAACAATATATCCAAGCTGGAGGGGTATGTGTTTTCACTTGACCAAAAACAGGCATTTGACAATGTTAATCACACCTTCCTTTGGCATACCCTGGCTCACTATGGTATTCCTCAGGTTTTTATTTCCTGGATACAGGCTTTGTATAGATTTGCCACTGTCACACCTATTATAAATGTTTTTTTTTTTTTGCTCATTAATCCCCCTGACTAAAGGGGTCAGACAGGGCTGCCCCCAAGTCCCCTCTTATATATTTTTGCAGTCGATCCCCTCCTCAGATTATTGAACTCCTCAGCTAGTATCCAGAAGATCTCACTAGATAATCATCCCTTACCTCATATTGCTCTTGCTTATGAGGATGATTTAGTTATTTTAGTTAAAGACAAGTCTTCAGTGGAAGAATCCATCATCTTATGCAAGGATTATGGGACCATTTCTGGTACGGTATTAAACATGAATAAATGTTCAGGGAGGGTACTGGGGTGCCAGCCAGATACACCATCCTGGATTGCGGGTATTAGATTCAGTGATGACTATTAAAATTCTGGGTATAAGGTTTTATTCAGAAAAAAATGGCTATGGTGAATTGGGGCCTTAAACTACAAATTTGGCACACAATTGGTTCATAAATGGAACTACTGAGGGATGAGTAAAAGTAAAATAATTTGTCTTATTAAATCATATTTAGTGCCTATTTTTTTTGTTTATTGATAATGTTTTCCCTTCCCTAAGGCTAAGGAAACAGCAATATATGGCCTCTTTTATCAGGTCTTTTCAGGCAGTAAATTAAACCCAATAAAAATGAATATTTTGCATCTTCCCCTAGAGCAGGGTGGACAATGGATGATTAATCAGGTTCTTTTTTTCTTTTGTCAATTTCTTTTTATGAACATTAAACCCTTATTAATTAATACAGACACATACTGGAATGAGGTGGTTTATGCTAGTGTGTCGCATTGGTTCCCATTATGGGATAGCGACACACTGAGGGTGGTAAAACCACATAGAGATGTGGCCCCTATATTTAGAGAGGTCTTTGTAAAACTCAAGACATGGAAGATATTTAGCTCAGTAGTATTTACACATACAAAAAAAAAACAAGTTTATAACCAAGTTTTAGGAACGGCATTTAGGGAAGACCTTGTTTTTGCAAAATGCCCATTGGAACACTGCTCCTCTCTAGATAAACTGTTAACAGGGAAACATATACCAATGAAGGTAAAAGATGTACTATGGTTTTGATGTCATGAGCGACTTAACGTATAGGCTAACCAGAAACATAAAAAGGATTTGTTCCAGACCTCATTGTTGTAACCAGCTGAAGACAATAGCACATCTGTTTTTCTCCTGTTCTTATATTTCACATTTTTGGTCCTTTATTGTGCAGGAGGTGGGAGAAAAGGTTTTTTCTAAAGTGACATCCAATTTAAATTTATGGTGCATATACTACAGGGTGGAGTACATGGAATTCTGGGACATTACGTATTATTCTTTCTGTATTTAAATGGTACATTTGGAATGCAAGAAGCATATTTGCTGTACAGCAAAAGATTATAAACCATTCTAAAATATTCCAAAAGGTGAAATGTGAATTGATTAGGATTTATCATTTGGAAGCAGAAATGATGACGTACCATGTGTTGCAAGCAAGGTGGAGAAACCTTGTATGGATAACAGATAATGATGTACCTGTCACTTGAATGTATTTTTTTTTGTTTTTTTGATGACTTGTAATTTATAATTTCTCTGACCTTGAAGTTTATGTGTTATGACTTTCTGTTTTTTCTGTGTTTTGGATTTTGTATGATTTTTGTAATAAAAACTTCCCCTAGACTTTTTGAGAAGTGCCATGGAATCTTTAACATCCACCTGAACTACCACATGGGACTTAATGTCTCATCTGAAAGATAGCACCTCAGGAGTGCAGTAACCCCCTCATGTTGCACTGCAGTGCCAGTATTGGGATATTAACCCAAGTGCCTGGTGTGGGGATAGAACCCACAGCCTTCTGATCTCCTGGCCTCAGAGGCGAGTGTGCTACCTGCTGAGCCACTGACACTGAGGTTGTTGGTGTCGAAGACGGAAATCCTACTGCTGCGCTGACAGGCCAGCTCTATGTTTTATGTTTTATTTTTTATAGTGTCTACTTCTAAGTATTCAAGGAACACAGACACCAAAGTAACATTTGGATAGGCCTTCTAAAATGCAGCTTTACATTTACAACTGCTTTAGAGAAAGCAGCATTGACTAAAGACACAGTTCTCTGCACATCGTGTTGTTTGTTGATCTTTGAACTGTGCTATGATACCTTTTTGACCTTTGAACTGTACTACAGCAACTTTGAAATGGTAATGCAGCAAGAAAGTTGAGCCAACTGACTTTTATATATAATAAGACTTTACCATATACTATAAGTGAAATTTTTTACAAGAGAAGAGAGATATAAGGAAGAACAAACAGTAGCAGGTGAAAGAGCCATGCGTTTAGGTGTTCAGCTTGAATCTTAGTTGTACATTTAGGTTGGTTGGTGGTTAGAGATTATGTTGGGATCTGTCAAGGTTGCAAAACTAGAAATGGTCAAAGGCTTGTATGGTCACAAAAAAATAAATAATTTAAATGCTTCAGTATCATGACTCAACAGCAAAGCGGCAAGACAGAATAGAAAAAGGTATTGTTCCCCTTCAAGGATAACAGCACATGTCTTCTAAAGCATCCAAAACTTCCTTTTGGGGGGGATACCTTTGGAACAATTAGGTCTAGAAACTTTTTTTTTTCAATTAAAGTATAGGATAAGGTCAACATATAAGTAAGAAAGTAAATTAGTACCAACCTTGTCAGTTCATGATAATAAACTTCCATGCATTGACACATATCAAAATACATTTGATTTCAATATTATTAAATTAGAAATTAATGATGTATTGCAACAGGCATACTGTGTAGATGCTTCAAAAGTGTATTGACATGAATTAACTATACTGACTAATTCTAAGCTTTCATTAAAAAAAGAGCCACACAGCTTGACTCAGAATATTCTGTTTTTGTCTTCATGAGTGAAGCGACTGTACAATAATTCAAAAGTGTCAGAGACACAAGTAAATTATATACATTCTGCCCTCTCAAAATGAGTATGAGGCATGTTCTGAACAAGACTTTTACGTTAGTTCTTTTTATGTTTGCTAGCAAACACGTAAACATATTGGGCCCCATGCACGATGCCAATACGCCCGTGGAAACCAGGTACGTTGGCATCATACACATGAATGCCATGGATTAGAACCAGCAGGCATTCACAAAGGGGGGTGTGAAGTGGCTGTGCACCCAATCCTCCAGTTGTGCAGACAGCACCACACCATGGGTGGCCTGGGGGCATGCCAGCACTAGGTGCCATGCACAAATGTGGGTAGTGCTGGCCGCTGGTGTGTGGAGGGGGCACAGGGTATACCATGGAGAACCCTGCCATAAGCCCCCATGCACCAAACAGACACATGTCAGCCCCCTTCCTGTATCACTGGAGGCAACCCTCCACCCCTAGAACAGCATCCCTGAACCTCGATCACAGCATTGCCAAGCATCCCCCGGCTCATCACAGTGTACCTCCAATCACGGTTCTGGTCAACCCCCCCCCCGCACTAACACATGTCATCCCTAAGCCCTGTGTCCCACAGTTCCTGTGGTGTACTATGCCCCCGCCACACCTGTGGCTCCATCAAACCCCCCCACTCCCCCAAATCCCATGCTTGTGTGTCGGTGCTCTAGGAACAGCCAGCAGCACAGCCCTCCTCTCACCCCTATGGCCGCCAGCAGTTGGGCATCCACAGGGCATACTGCCAACATGTGCCACGCCACTTTGGTGATCTAGTGGGTGCCCAGTACAGGCATCCAATTGGATGCACAGCCATATCTGTGACTCTACTCCCAGCTGCTCTGCGGAGTCCTACATGCTGGGGGGGGGGCTGAGAACAGGAATGGCACTGGTGCACACCTGTCCGCAGGCATGGAGCTCCACAGGCAGGATACATGCCTCTGGAGCATAATTCCCACTCCTATTTGCATGGAGCAAGTGGTATTAGTCTAAGCTGTGAAAGGGCTTTTGTGGAGCACTGCTTCTTCACCTATTATAATTTCAGAACATCCATTCTTCTCTCCTATTCTGCCCACTCTCCATCTTTCTCTGCCAACTCTCCACCTTTTTCCTTTGAAGTGCTTGACCAATCATACCACTGGCATATCCAAGGTGGAAATGCCAGCCCAGTGGTGTGCTGAGAAGTCAGTTAATGAGGCCAGGGGCACTGGTCCAGATGGGGACTGGTCAGAGAGGCACAACTGAATAAAGAAACAAAAGAAAATGGAAGAAGGTATCACTTCTGCAGCTGGAAACTGCTTCCAGCAACATTTCCTGTAAATTTTGCTCTTCTTTACTGGTGCTGTACATTCCTTTGTTTCTCCGGTGTTGTGGGGACAGCACAGAATGTTGCATAACTATCCCAGTTGTTCCTATCTGTGGCTACAATCAATATTCACAAAACCTGTGGTGGCTGCTCTATCTGACACAGGCATCTCCCCCTCCCACCCAACCTAAATGTTTAAAAAATCCAGCATCAGGTGCTCAGTCTTTCCACTGGTATCCCCCCTCACACTACATCCAACTCTTGTACCAAACTGGAGGTGTATGTTCACTCCCACCACCAGTATTACCTCTCCAGTCAACAGAGCTCAATATTCAGTCCCAACACTAGTATTTCCCCCCTTCCTCCTGACCGAGCTATAACTCATCCATAATATGCAACAGATGTAGTTGCTCAGTGTCACAACCAGCATTCCTTCTAACACCTTACCCTATGCTGGGGCATCCACCCCCATTGCTGGTAAACAACAACCCCACACAGATAAACAATCACCAGCTCCAAGAACACACTTCTGACACTGCATGCAACACTGGGCTGTCCATCCCCCCTGCTGCCAAACAACCCACTAACACTGGAGTGCTCAATCAACTGTGTCAGTCACTGAAATAAAGAAAACTTTGAAATAAAGAAAACGGATCTACTATGGAATCCTGAAATTCAGTTTCCCAAATTCCACTAGACCTAGTTCAGGAGACTGAATTTTGGTATCCTGACAGGGACTTATGGTCAATGCAGGGGGCTTCACCCTCTGCACACCCATAACTAAAATAACCAACTCCGGGGGCAGACCTCGGAATTGGTGTATAAATGTTATGGGGGTGAAATGGCAAGAGCCAAAAATTGTAGCCACACCAGGAATAGAATCCAGGTCCATGCAGCCATGGTGGCTGAGCCGCTTTTAACCCAGCCCTCCACACCATGGGAGCAGCTCAGCCAGCACCTCTTTCCTCTCAGTACTCATGTAGTGAAACTCTTTATCACCCATGCAAAATCTTTTGCACATAATTTTGCGTGTCAAATTTCTTCGGACATAGATACTTCGGGATACTAAAGCCAGTCCCATGAATGTCAGGATTCCATGCTTCAGTATTCCATAGGGACATCAGGAAAACCTCCCCTCATTGTCCCTTTATGGACTCAGCAGCAAAGTTATCATCTGGTTTGAGTCCTACATAAGGACAGGACCCAGAGGGTTGTGCTGAGAGAATACTCCTCACATCCAGTGACCCTGTCCTGTGGGGTGCCCCAGGGTTCGAGCCTTTCTTCCATGTTATTTGCAGTGTATATGTTGCCCTTGGGTGGGACCATTAGGTGGTATGGGCTTGGGTTTCATTGTTTTGTCGATGAAATTCAGCTCTACCTGTCCTTTGCATATGGAATGCCAGATGCAGTCCATGTGATTAATAAGTCTTATCTGAGATTCAGACCTGGATGTTGTCTAGTTGGTTGAGACTGAACCGTGAGAAGACTGAAGTGCTGGTGGTGGAGCTGGGTTAAAGGGTTGGAGTGGAGGCATCTGGAGGTGGGAGACTGAGCATTGGCTTAGCCCCTCTAAATGATTAGCCTCCACCAAGGTGAAAAATCTAGGAGTCATTCTGGATAACAAGCTAAGTAGTCTGGAGTGGCTTTTATCATCTTTGAAATATTAACCAGTTTAAGCCCCGTATCCTGCTGAATGACCTAGCCATGCTAGTACACAGGTCCGTGACCTCTAGGCTCAACTAGTGTAACATTATATACCTTGGGGTCAAGGGAGGTGCATTGTGACACCTGCAGCTGCTACAGAATGCTGCGGCCTGGCTACTGACAGGTCTTCTTAGATCCTGTCATATCTCACCAGTGTCGTGTAAACTGCACTGACTGCCGGTGAATTGCCGTATCTCCTTTAAAGTGGGTCTGTTGACCAATAAGACACTGCATGGGGTGCCCCAGGCTACCTGTTAGAGCTCCTGAAACCTTACACCCCCATGATGTTCACTCCACTCTGCCGAGGAAGGCCTTCTGGTAGTCCCAAGGATGAGATAAAAATCTTCTGGGTACCGGGCTTTTGAGGTGGCTGCCCCAGTCCGTTGGAATTTGTTGCCCAGGACTCTGAAAGAGGCCCCCTCGGTAGAGGCTTTTAATGATCTGAAAACTTTTTTATTAAGGCAAACATTTGGGGATTATAGTGTTTATGAGTTATTTATGTGCTGTTTTATGATTTCTGTATTTGTTTTATGCATTGAGTAAGGTCTATATAGTTGGGTATTTTATCATTTGCAGTAGTTTATTCTTTGTAATGGAACCCTGACCCTCTGGGGAAGGGTGCCTCAAATCAAGAAAGGCTACTGCTGCTACTACTACTACTACTACCACTACTACTACAATATTTGGGAGGTTTTCACTGTAAAGAAGAAAACAGCCCAATGATGTCTTTTCTCCCTGTCGAGACCCTCCAACTTCTCCACCCCCATTCTGACCCCCCTTAACACCCATTACTCTAAACTCCCAAATCGTCACTTACTACACCTATCCAGTCCACCAGTGTAATCCTGTCTGTGAGTGAAGGACATCATTCTGCTACCAAGGCTGACCACAGACTAACTGAAAACAAGTAACAGCATGTGCAGATATTGACTTTTAAATGCATTTTGAACCTTTGCTCATACAATGTCATGTTTTTAAACTTTTGTCCCACATTTTACACAGAACCCTTTTTAACCCCACCTCATGAACAAAACAGGTGTCATTTTTCAAATACCCTCTAAAACATGTTTTTGCAGTATCTCCTCAACGTCACCATTCTACCTGTCTTGATCATACAGTAGGGTAAATAAAAGACGATGTTGAACATTTGGGGTCAAAATGTCAAAAACAACAAAAATATGAAGAAACATTGACATGTTTTCAATGATTACTCATAACTTTGCTATTTTATCAGATTTTGCCTCCTAATTTTCAGCATCACCCTTTTTTGACCCCACCTCATGAACCTGGCAGGAATCATTTTTCAAATCCTTCTCAAAATGTATTTTCACACCTGCCTGTGGATGGGGTGATTCAGGAAGCTGGGTGACCGGATGGTGGGGGTGGACAAAATAGCGACCAGATGTCGCTATATGTCTACGCGTGGGGGGAGGGCTGGCAGGGATGGAAGGGCTGTAGAGGGTGGTGCTGTGGTGAGCTGCCGAGCTGCATCGTGGCATCAGTGATTGGTCTGTGGCTGCGGCGGGTATGGTGCTGGCTCCAGGTCCGGGCTCGGGTGCCTTTTTGTAGTGCCCAGCCCAAGTTGTTATTTTATCCGAGTTACACCCCCCTGGAGTTGAGAATCTTTAAGTAGGGGTGTGTGTGGGGAGGTGAAGCCCCCCACATAAACAATAGAAATACAAGTCCCCAGCACCGTGTGAAATGGGGCCCAGTTCTGTCCCAGGCCTAGGGCCCTAAATTACCTTAATCCAGCCCTTGTGGGGCAACATAAGGGAGGTAGATGGGGAGAAGAAGGAGAAGAAGGAGGGCCCCTGGTCACACTGGGAGATGAGCAACTTGGTGTTTAGTGTGCCTTCCTGGTGAAACATTTCAATAAATAAACAAATAAATAGGAAGGGAGGGAGAAATAAGAGGGGCTAATGGCAGGAGGAGGTATGTTTAGAGTGATCCTAAAGGAGATATTTGAGGGAGAGAGTAGAGAGGGTGAACTGGATGGCTATGGGGGTTATTCCAGAAACTGTGGCACAGTGAAGAAAGCTGCCTGACCAAAAAGTATTAGTATAACAGGAAATCTAATTGGAAGTTGTGCATGTTGCCATATGTGTTACAGTAAACCTAAAATAAAGTTGCACAGATAACCACTGAGCAAAACTAACTCTAAAAAAACTAACTCTAAAAATATACATTCAGCTGGCAGAGTTGTTTTCATTGATTCCTGGGAGGAGGGGAAGGGCAAGGACCCCTGGATGGACAGTAGGACACAGGGTTAGATAGGGAACCCGGGCAGATTGGATAGACCATTGGTCTTTTTCTGCCATCATCATCTGTCTCTATGTGTCCTGTATCATGTGATGAGTCTGGCCTTTGCAGCATGTACGGCTGCAACACTGTCTTCAGTTAGACTGACAGGCAACCACAGACCTCGTAGAGTAGAAGTAGTCAACTAGACTTAAGGATAACACCAGCCCCAGAAGGTGGTGGATACTGTATCATTTTATTTTATTTCAGGAAAAGCTTATCTAAGTGCAGTAGATCTGTTTGACTTTATAAGATTTTGGGCAGCACCAACCCAACCCCCCGTATTAAGTAAGGAATGTACATAAAGCAAGCCCGTTTACCTTGAGTATCACTTGTTTAATTTTTGGAAGGTGTTTATACAGTAGAATGTTCTAAATCATTTTCTGCTGTGATGGAGCCTGTCTTAAAAGGCAAATATTGTTGTAACTGACTCTGATGTAAGGGGACGATGGGATACAGGTCATGTATTAATCTTGTGATCTATTTTTTACTTTGTTTCCTCTAGTACAGTTTATTTCTCATGAAAAATTGACTCCAGTGTTCATGGTCTAGAAATGCCAAATTCTGTTTTATTGATGCTTTCTATTGAAAATGGGGAAAAATGCCCTACTCACCTGAGCTAGCAAAAGCATCACCAAAACATCACATTTAGAGACTGTCTTCTGGGAAGGTTGGGGGAGGGGGCTTGCATTTAGTTGTTGTCCTTCAGAAGTCCCAGGTATAAACAAACTGACTTGTATTGAAAATGTGTTCACTTTAATTGGATTGCTGCTCCAAAGGAGATTCTGAAGCTTAACCTTATCTGGGCTGGCAGAGATTCTATAGTGTTCTGTGTAAATAATTCATACTGGGAATATAGCTGAAAAGGTGAACTACATGAAGAACAAATTATCATGGAGCCAGGTTTGGTGGGGGTTCTTACAGTAAAGGTGTGAGATTCTTTACTGGGCTTCATAGCCCTCTAATCTGTCATGGTGATAGTTATTCCTTGTCAAAATGATAACGTTTACTGCTGCCCTGTAAGTGAGGGAAAGGATTGTAACTCTGGACAAACTGCTGACCAGCCAATCCCTTCCACTCTCAAGTCTGCAGACCACGCATCTGCCCTTGGACATTTTGTGACATCCTACCAGGTAGAGCGTGGGGTGCTTCCTATGGAATCCTGTGGGAGAGATTTTCAGAACATTACTATGCATCTTTAAGCTATCTTTGACACGAATGAAAGTCAGTGCTCAACTAATAGGGCCTATATTAGTTGAGCAGTGGTTTTCATTTGTATTACAAGTAGCTTAAAAATGCATAATAATGTTTTTAAAATCTTCCCCATAGGATTCAATGTTGTGCACCCTCATGCTTTCCCGGGTAGGATGTGACAAAATGTTCAAGCGCAGGGTCATTGTCAGTGGACCAGGAAGTGGAAGGAATCGATTGGCCATTAGTTCAGCCAGAGTTACAATCCCTTCCTTCCCTTACAGGACAGCATTACAATTTATAATTTTGACAAGAAGAGACTATTGCAGCAGGAGGGTAACAGGCTATGAAGCCCAGAACTGCAAGTAAAAATCTCACACCTTTACTTTAACACAAGTGTGTTGTACTGCATGTGCAAAGTAAGCTTCAAAATGTACCACACAACATCTAAAATTCCAGAGTTTCTGTGGACTTGTTGGCCCAGGGCTTGTGTTAACCCCCTACAGAAGTTCCCAAATGGGAATTCTGAGGATTTTGAAGCACAAAAATGAAGGTAGTGCTTCAGCATTGACCCTGTATATGGAAAGGTTTTCATCGATTTCGTTAGCAGAAAAAGTAACGGGTAATGCTTTCCAAAGCCAGTACAGCAAATTTCTGACACCAGGATTCTCTGGTCTGACCCCTCCCCACATTTAACACAGAGGATCAGCCTGACTCCAGTTATTTCCTTCAGCAAAATTACTCAGATTATCCTGCAAAGCTTCAGAGCTCCCTTGGAATGAAACACATTTCTTTATATTCATAGCTCATCAGGGCTCCTTCTATTTGCTGCTGTGCATTTTTGATTATGGGCTCTTCTAGCTATTATGCTGCTCTTTTCCACTCCCCAGTCCTTTAGTTAGCCCCTGGTGCTCTGACATCAGCCACTGTGCTGCTCTATTGTATGTGCTGCTTGCTGCTTCCATGATCCCCTCAGGGAGCTCACTGATTCCCCCTGCCTGCCTCCCACAGCTACTTTCAAGCCCATTTCTGGCATTGGCCTTCAGTCACAGTGTGGCTGTTCCTTTGTGGCACCCATCCTGTGCATTTACTCTCCCTGTCCCTTCCTACCAAGCCCCTTAGGGCATTTACACTCAGCAACCATATGGGTTAGCTAGAGGTTTCTTCCACCTCCTGCTGGATGCCCACCCTCTGGACCCTCTTAGCAAGCCCCTTGTAGGCTCTTCACATAGCTGCTGTGTGGCTAATTGGTAGAGGAAGGCATATTTGCCCTAGTCGCCTCACCTCCTGAAAACCTCCATCTTTTTTCCCACCCACACAGACCACACCACAGCCTGAACTCCACGTGGGCTGGGAGTTGAAAGTGCCCACCAGCACTGTTGCTCTAGTGTAGTAGTGCTAAAGTGATGGGTGCTAGTGGCAGCATTTCTGATTGGCAGTTTTCTGACCATCCTACCTATATGCTACCTACAGTTGGGACCCAGCCCACCCCACAACTAGATGCCAGGGAGAGGTTAAATATAATAAAAAAAAACATGATTTGCCACTGGCCATGATGGAGTTAGCCCACTACATCACCAGGACTACACCTTAAAACCACTGGCATCAAGGGACAACTCAAGACCCCTGAACCACCTGTGTCCTCTTTTTAAATAATGCAGGGACCACTAGCCCAGAAGCATCCCCACCAGCCCATTAGGGCTACTACTTAAATCTGCTGGCCACCAGTAAGCCACCTAGCAATGACAAGGGGGGTTTACTGAGCTGCCAATATCACCTTATTCTATTTACTTACTTTGAACTTAAGTATATCTTTTCCTCTAAAACTCTCCTTCATTTACTCATATGCTGTAATGTACCATTTTCTATCTTTCTGCTCTCTGGCTCTACTTTCACTACTATAACTCCCCCATAGTAATCTAACTAATCTATTTTTCCCTTTATTTCTACAGGTCTGGCCAGATTGTATGCCAATCAGATAACTATCTTTGCTTCTAACCCCCGAATCTCTCCTCTAAGACCTCCGACCCTTTGTATCTTCTCAACCTTCTCTCTTTTTCCTTTTCAGGTCCTATCACAATACCCCCAACTCAGTACACACTAAATCTGGACTCCCTAACTGTGATGGAGCAGGTAAGTCCTAATTACCTAACTCCCATATAGGGTAAGTAGCATACAACAAGGTGCCCACACCATTGTAATGTGCAGCAACTTGACCTATTTATTTAGTTTTGTGGCCTGGAAATAAGAGCTATTTTCAGCCTTGTCCCCACCTGGTGTTTGGTGTTCTCCACTCACCTGTTCCAACCTTGCTTACTTATGAAATTTGATTGAGGGCTTCAAGGAGGTAAGGCTGCAGGCACATAAGGAGAATAATGCCCCCCCATTGATGTTTTTTTCAGCTTTAAGACTTCTCCCACCAAACCCTCCCACTCAGCACAGAGATGGCGGCGGGTCTCCAATTCGCTCCATGAAGTGGAACGCGGAGTGAAAGTGAATTTGTGGAGTGCTTCACACCGCGAAGCAGAGTAATTTGCGTTATTCATGAGTAACTCGAAGTCCATTGAAAACAATGACTTCATGTTACTCTGCCTTCCCAAACCACTACTCCACTAATTCTTAAGGCGAAGTACATTGAAAACAATGTACTTCACCTTACTTCGCCTTGTTTTTAAGCTCCAAAGGCGAATTTTGCAGTGATTCGTGGGATTTCAGGTCACATGGGCTCTAGATTGTTCTGCACAGCCTCAGTTTGGGGTAGTGTGTGTAGGAAGCTGTAGGAGACAATCTGCTCTGAGAGCACTCTGTGATTCAAATCTTCTAAAAGCTGTTAAAAAAGCCTTTTTGAGTCATTTTATTTTGCTGAAACTTTAGTTCATCGATTAAAGGAAACCCTCCTGTGCTCATATCATCGAGTGTTTATTGTTTGTGTGTGCATTTTGAATGTTAATGTGCAACATTCAGTCTGTGTACTGAGAGACAGTGGAAGTGTGCTTTGGGGGAGGGGCGTATCTGTGGTGTAGGTAGATTAACTTGGAGAAAAAGACAGTGCTTTCTGTTTTGGTGATATTTCTTGTATAACTGTGTTAATGTACACACAGTAATATTTTCAATAATCCTTGCCATTTTTTAGCTGATTGTTGTGGTGCAGCAGTGCATAATTTTAGTTTGTTTAAAATATGTGGTTATATTACTGAAGTTTTCAATTTGCTATGCATTACTTAGTGTGTGTATGTGAGTATGTGTGTGACGCGTGTCATCAAATCAGACACCTTTTATTGTGCTACATAATTTCAGCAATGTGAACCTGCTATCCACTGCAGCTGTGTAATTTTTTGTACTTCTTTGTGGTATCTTTACTGGTACTCGTACTAGTGACTCTTACTGCAGCAGTGCAGTACACTGCCCCCCGCTGTGGCCAGCCCCAACCGGCAAAGATATTCTTTTCCAGATTTGAATTTCTGATGGTGAGTACTGGTTAGGTGTTGTGCCTTTGCATCTGCATCTCTTCAGTGCACAGCGCAATCTTCATCAGTCTGTACATTTGCATCTCTTTAGGGCCCAATCTCCATCTCTAACTTAAGTCACAGTTGTTTCTTTGGCTTCCCTTCAGAGTACTGGACAGGTGTGGTGCATAATTCAGCATGAACATTGTACTCATTAATATGTGTTTTTAAGTCAGGACCATCATCAGGAGTCACTTGTGATACAAATCACGTTCTTCATCACCATGGTCACAAATGCAGTCACAAATTACGATTTACGATCACGTCACGAATCACAACAGTAATTTTTTTTACTAGTTACTTGGATGTATTGTAAGCCTGTTTTGTAGTATCTCTCCATGCTTCACCACCCCACTATTGTACTCATTAATGAGTGTTTTTAAGTCGGGGAGTTTTGTGCCACACCACATCGGGGCCTGGGGAAGTACAGCCATAGGCATTTGCATTTCTTTATCATCACGGTCACAAATTCAGTCACAAATCATGATTTATGATTACGTCACGAATCACAGCATTAATATTTTTACTAGTTACTTGGATGTTGTAAGCCTGTTTTGTAGTATCTCTCCAGGCTTCAACACCCCACCATTGTACTCATTAATAAGTGTTTTTAAGTCAGGGAGTTGGACAGTGTCTGCAGTACATACACAGACTGGAAAGAAAACTGCACCCATGCAGTTTATAGCATACTTCACTGCTCAGAATACATATGGAAGACAACAAAAAAGGGCATAATTACATACAAGGGTCGGGGATGGTGGAAGAATACGTTTTATAACACAGCAAGGAAGGTGTGGGGGGGCACATGGTGTGAGGAAAAAAAAAACTAATGTGGGATCCCATGGTGATCCAGCAGCAGTTCCAGCATGGACATAATTTGCAACTGATGTCCCTCTATGTAAGAAAAATTAAATTTACAGAAAGAACAAGTTAAGTAAAAAAGAGTACAGACAGAAAAGACAAAAAAATGTAGCTTTAAAAATGCTGTTGGGTCTACATCAAAGTTTAAATCTTCTCCTCGTTCTGATCTCAAAGTATCAGCAGTCACAAAACACGCTCCTCTCTCTCTCCATCTGCACAGGAGAAAGTAAAAGTGTCTGCTTGTATGATTCACTTTCTTCCTGCCTAACTAAAGAGCATGTGACTTACAGTAATGTAAGCCATGTGATGTGTGGGGGGGCTGCCAAATCTGAAACACCAAGTGGATCATTTAGAATCATAATGAGGAACTCGAAGTCCATTAAAAGCAATGACTTCACCTTACTTCACATTGCCATTCCACCTTAACGTGAAGTGGTAATGACAAAGTGGAGTGAGCGCTTTGCATTGCGTGGAGTTGCAACACGAAGTGCCCACTTTGCGTTCACTTCGCTGGCGGAATTTAAATTCGCTGCATCTCTACTCAGCACCCCCTGAAGCCCTTACTTACTGATTGGGGGTCAAATGCCACAATCTTCTTTGGACAGCAGAAACGTCTTCACTCTTCAAAGCTGGACCATGAACTGAGGAAACAGGTATGCAGTTCAATGTATTTCAATGGGGTTTTAAACTTAGTGCCATAACTTGGCTATTTTTGCATATTTCTGCCCCAAATTTTAAACTTGCCTTCTTTGAGATCCCACATCATAAAGAATATCACTGTCATTAGGCAGATCTGTCCTGAAAGGTGCTTTTGCAGTCCCTGTGCAAAAATGTGCTCCATGTTGTTCGTTCACATGGACTATGTTGAAAATTTGGTGTAAAAATATTTAAAAACAACCAAGTTATGAGCCTAGGTTGACTTTTGCAACTGCAGGCTTGTAACTTTGGTAATTTACAATATTTTTTCCCTCAAATTCACAACATACCCATATCTTTACTGCACCTCATAAGTGTGACAGCTGTAATTTTTCAAATCATGGCCAAAATGATTTTTAAACACCGAAAGGTGATATCATGGTTTCTGTGTGAAATCACCATTCGGGCAGGAGTTGAAAAAATGGCTCTGCCCTTGTTCATAAAGTGGGGTCATAAAAAGGCTATGTCTAACTTTGGTTTAAAAATATTAGAAAACAATTATGAGGCTATGTTGAATTTTGCAAACATGTACAGCAGAAGTGTGCACAGATTGGTGGTGCTCATGAGAGTCTAATCTCATACAAACAAAAGGAACTCAGGATACTTAACACCACTTATTATACTGACTCCATAATCAGCAGCAAACAGTTTTTATTTAAAATATATATATATTATTTATTTATTTACAAAATGTTTCACCAGGAATGGCAACACAAGCTGAGAAACAGCTTGTTTCCAGAAGCATCCTTGGGGGTATAATGGTTGACAGAGCAATTGCAATGTAATATAATCATAATACAAAATAAAACAATACAGGTACTGATATTTTATGTCATAGAGTAGAAGACTACAACACTATATCACATAAGCCACATGGCCAAGCTGAGCAAACCAATATGCTGGAAATTTACATGTTACCACCCAGGGACAAAGACCAGGAGCTTTGGGTGAGAGAAAACAGTGAAGTGCCAAGGTACCTGGAAGCATGGTATTAGTAAGTCCTAGTGAAAACCTAGGGAAAGAGTGGTAAAGGAGGAGAGGGAGGGGAGGGGGATGGGGTGTGGAGGGGAGATAGAAAGCCTGGTCCAAGATTAAACCCCCTTCAGGATGCAGAGAAACCCTACAAGGAGGACAGAACCAGACAGGACATTTGAAGGGGGGAGAGAGAGAAGAAGGAGAGAGGAAGAGGAGGAGGAGGAGGACTATGAGGGAGGGGAAGACAAGGGGGTAGGTGGCTAGAATTATGGGAGTGCATAGAACTGGAGGGGAGGAAGAACAGGGGCTGAAGTCAGCCCAGTCAGGGTAAATAGATATATTGTGGTGATTCACTGATAAACAAATAGCAGAGAGAGTAAGTGAGTGAGAGGGCTGGAAGTGAGTAGATCAGTGCCTGACCAAGGGCTGGAGCACTGTTGGAGGGTAAGGGGGAGAGAAGGAATGAGGACTAGGGCAGAAGTGCTGAAGTTAGGGATGGACTTGGGGTGGGTAGAGAGAGTAAGGACTGGATGAATAGATAACAAAATTTATGGTTAGAGGGGGTAGAGTGGAGGGGTTAGAGGGGTAGGGTGCAGGGGTGGAGGGGTTGGGTGAGGAGCAAAATTTAAGGGGAAGAGAGGGTAAGATGCAGGGGGAGGGTGGAGGTATGTTAGGAGTAGGTGGAGCTTAGGTGGAAGAAGGAGTATAGAGCTAGAAAGAGGGATGAAGTGGATAAGGAGAGTTAGAAAAAAGGGATAATGTGTTTTATGGAGTTAAAGAGTGGGAGACAAGGGGAAGGTGAATGGGGCTAAGAACAGGTGCAGTTAGGTGATTAGAAATTGTGTAGGGCTAGGAAGAGGGATGAAGGGAATGAAGAAAGTAGGATAGGAGGAGGAAGTGAGTTCCAGAGTTTAGGGACATGATAGAAGAAAGCTTCCTGATCAATGGAGGTATGGCGATGAGAGATAGCAAGAGTGTGAGAGTCAAAGGATCTAAGAGGGAGGAAGTTGGGAGGGGGAGCAGAGAGTGAGAAGGAGAGGTAAGAGGGTAGGGACCCAAACCAGAATTTGGAAGTGAACTTAGTGCAGTGAGAAGGGCACCTGCAATGCAGGGAAGGTAGAGCAAGAGAGTGACATAGGGTTCAGTGATGAGTGTGGGAAGGGGAGTCAAGGGCAGAGCAACAGAAAGCACTGAAAAGTGAATCCAGTCTGGTAAGGGAAGACTTGGGACCAGCACTGTAGACTATGTCACCATAGTCAAAAATAGGGAGTATCATTTTCTGTACAATATCATTCCTGACTGGTAGTGGTAAGGCACTACGGTTTCTGTATAGGGCTCCCAGCTTGGGGCACAATTTTTGCAGAATATTATCAATATGTACAGAAAAGTTAAGGTGTTGGTCAAGCCAGCCACTTAGGTATTTAAAAGAGGTGGAGTACCCTAAAGTTGTCCAGTCAAGTGTGTGGAAGGAGGGAAGGGAGGGCAGCCAAGAGAGTCTCTGCCTGGTGCCAAAGGTCATGGAAACTGTCTTCTTGGCATCAAGAAAGAGTTGATGGGAGCTTAGCCAGTTTTGAACATTATTGAAGTCAAACTGTAGTCTGGAAGTCATTCCGGAGGGTGAGGTTTCGGAGGTGAACAAGACAGTGTCATCTACATACATATGGATAAGGGATGAGGAGCAAGCTGATGGAATATCATTTAGGAAAACTGAGAATAGAAGTGGTCCAAGTATAGAGCCCTGAGCCACACCAGTAGAGGTTTGTAGTGGAGGGAAGGGGATGTAGATTCAGCTATTCTGACAGATTGAATTCTTCCTACCAGGAAGGAGTTAAACCAATTGCAGGCAAACTGTGACAGCTCTGCAGATGAGAGGGTTTCAAGAAGGAGGGTGTGGGAGACAGTGTCAAAAGCCTTAGCAAGGTTGACAAAGACGGCAGACATAATGTGGCTTTTGTCCATTGCAGAATGAATAGAGTCAGTGAGTCTGAGTAGGGAGATGGTAGTGGAGTATTTCTTCTGGAAACCAGACTGGAAGGGAGTGAAGAAGGAGGAGTCATCAAGAAAGGAAGAGAGCTGAGAGAGAACAAGGTGTTCCTGTAGTTTAACCAGGGTGGGTAGAAGTGAGATTGGGCAGTAGTTCCCTGGAGAGGAGAGATCACCAACCTTATGAAGGGGGAGGACAGTTGCATGTTTTCAGGCAGCAGGGATAGTTGCAGTATGGAAGGAGAGGTTGAGCAGGTTAGTTAGTGGGAGGGAGATAGCATGAGCAGATAAGTAGAGTGGCTTAGGGTTGAGGCCATCAGGTGAGCTACCCTTTGTGAGATTGAAGAGAGGAGAACCTTCAAGGTGTCATTTGGAGAGACTGGAGAAAAGGTAAAGCTATTAGATAATTGGTGGTCGTGGGAGGAGATGGTGGGGGGGTGAGGCAGAAGGAAGGGTTGGGAGGAAGGCTAGCAGGGTGGAAGCACAGGAAGTAAAGTAAGAGTTGTATTCAGCAGCTACCAAAGGATGGTCGGCTGTGAGCTGATTGTTAATTGTAAGCAATGGAGGAGGAGGTTTAGCTTGGGGTGAAAAAAGTGTGTGGACTACTTTCCAGAACTGTGACATGTTATGTATGTTAGTATTAAAGGTTG
The DNA here is from genome assembly GCA_016271365.2 of Neoceratodus forsteri. Classification (NCBI taxonomy): domain Eukaryota; kingdom Metazoa; phylum Chordata; order Ceratodontiformes; family Ceratodontidae; genus Neoceratodus; species Neoceratodus forsteri. Next base: position 1,108,201,991 of record CM057458.1, on the reverse strand, counting down.
ACCAGAAATACTTGGATTTGGCCTGCCAGATGGCTTTTGTGCAGGCATTTTGAAGGGAGCAGTAGACTGAAATGTCACAAGGGAGTTTGGTGGATTTGTGTGTTTTCCAAGCTACGTCATGTGCTTGCTGACAGGCCAGGAGCTCAGGGGTGACCCAAGGATGGTGGTTTCCATACATTCTGATTTGCTTCAGGGGAGCGTGATTGTTCCAGATAGAAAGAAATGTGTCTTTGAAGTATGCAAGAGCAAGATCAATAGTTTTAGCAGATGCTATAGGGGCTCAATCTATGAGGGTTAGGTCCTGATGTAGAGAGGCAAGGTCAAGGGTTTTAAAGGAGTGAATGGTTAGAAGCTTGGGAGGGGCCTTAGGTCTCTGAACTTTTCTGACTAAGTAAATCATATGATGATCATTAAGAGCATCAGGCAGCAGGCTGTACTGGATTACCATGTGTGAGTGTGAGGTAAGGGCCCAGTCTAGGAGGGTGTGATTTTGGGATTTGTGGTTATGGTGACTAGGTTCAATCAAAAGCTGGGACATGTTGAGGGCAGTTATGTCTGTGCAAACTTTACCTAGGGAGGGAGACAACCAGTCAATGTTAAGGTCATCTAGGAGGTAGAGCTCATCCGAGGAGGCAAGGGACCCAATGGTTGTGATAAGCTCAGTGGCAATGGTGTAGTATAGTCCAGGGTGGTAATACACTCCTGCAATGAAAATAGGGACTGAGAAGGGTAGAGATAACCTTAAGATGAGGGCTTCATAGGTCTTGGGGTCTGAAGTCGCTAGAACAACGTGGATTTGGAGGGAGGCTGAAGAGTAGATAGTGATGCCCCCGCCTCTACTAGTTTGGTCCTGGTGGGTGATGGCATACCCAGGGATTGTGATAGATACTTCTGGGTCCTTATTTGTTGGCCAGGTCTCAATAACTATTAATATATCTGGATGACAGGATGCAACAAGGGGGTGCAGCAGGTCTAGTTTTGGAAGAAGACTCTGAATGTTAAGGTGGAGGATCTTTAGACCCCGGGGGAGAGTCAGAGTTGGGGAGAAAAGCGGGCAGGGTGGGGTGGAAGGGGAAGGGAGGGAGTTGTATTGAGTGAGGGGCCAGGGTTAGGATTTATTTTTCCTGCAGAGAGCAGTAGGAGAGAGAGATAATGATAAAGTGGAGTTTGGTACTCTTAAACCAAGATTGACTAGATGTTTTGGGAGAGCTGGGTGGGTAGCATAAAGTAGTGGAGTATATATATATATATATATATATATATATATATATTAGAGGCAAAAACTGTTTAATGCATCAGTTAGGGTTGTTCCACAGTGACAAAAGCAAGGAAATTCAGTGTTAGGATTGAAAACCCTAACTCACATTCACCCCCACCCCCCAGCACCACACACACACAGACACACACACACACACACATGCAAGTAGGGGAAGAACCAAGGCAACACGACAAATCACAGACAACCAGCAGCAGGCGTGCAGTCATGATCTGATATACGCACGGCCAACTGTAGCTGTCCACTCAGGATGCAGTACCTGGTCGGGGGGGGTCATTGCCTGTCTGAGGCCATGCAAATACTAACTGTGCTAACTTGAGTGCCCTTGCAATCAGTAAGGTGTACCATTGGTGTCCATACCCTCAGTTTTGCTGTGGGTCTCCACTGAGGATACAGTACCTGGTCACGGAGTTTGGGAGGCATTGCCTGGCTGAGGCCATGCAACTCATAACTGTGCTAACTGGAGTGTACCTTTAATCAGGGAGGTATACCGTTGATGTCAATGGGCTTTGTTTTCCTGTGGCTGTCCACTTAGGATGTAGTAACTGCTCTGCGGGGTGCATTGCCTGCTTGAGACTGTGCAACTCCTAAGTATGCTAACTTCTGTACAGCTGCAATCAGGGAGTTGCACTGTTGATGTCCATGGGCTTATTTTTGCTGTGGCTCCCCAGTCAGTATGCAGTACCTGGTCTGGGGGGTGGGGCATTGCCTGGCAGAGGTCCTCCAATTCCTAAGTGTGTTAACTTGTGTGTACCTGCAATCAGGGAGATATACCATAGATGTTCATGGCCTTAGAGTTGCTGTGGCTCTCCACTCAGTATGCAGTACCTGGTCTGGGGGGGTGGGGCATTGCCTGGAAGAGGTCCTCCAATTCCTAACTGTGTTAACTTGTGTGTGCCTGCAGTCAGGAAGATATACCATAGATGTCCATGGCCTTAGTGTTGCTGTGGATCTCCACTCAGAGTGCAGTATGTGGTGTACCGGGGCATGGGCATTGCTAGCTAAGGCCATGCAACTCCTAAGTGTGGCAACTTGTGTGCACCTGCAATCAGGGATATCTATCTGTGGTGTACATGGCCCCTGTTTTGCTGTGGATCTCCAGTGAGCATGCAGTACCTGGTCTGGGGTGGTGGGGATGTCTTGTACATTTAGACAGTTGTGTTTTATTTCTGTCCCGCTGCTGGTTGTCTGTGATTGGTCATGTTGCCTTGGTCCTCCCCCCACTTGTATGTGTGTGTGTGTGTGTCTGTGTATGTGTGGTGCTGAGGGGTTGGGGGGTGAATGCAGAGTTAGGGTTTTCAACCCTAACACCAAATTTCCTCACTTTTGTCACTGTGGAACAACCCTAACTGATGCATTAAATGGAGTTTTTTGCCTCTAATTTCCCTTCTTTTTGAGAATGAGGATGATAAATAGTGAATAGAATGTGGTGGCGGAAGTGTGGGGCCCTTTGGGCTCTGCACTCCCACCACGTGATGTCTTGTCACATAGTAACAGGAACAGCAACACAAATGCAAGCACCAAGAGTTACACACATGATAACACAAACACAAATGGTAAAGCAAATGTGAGTAGAAACGTAAGCGCAAAGTGACGCCGAAGCGAACAGTGAGAGAAATGAAAACGCAAGCGCATGTGAAAACACAGCTGGTAACATGCACGGTGATGGCACCAGTATTTGAAATACAAATGTTAAGTGTTACAGCAAAAAGAACACCAAAGGGAACAGAAACAGAAACGCGAACGCATGCGTGCACATAAACACAAACCATAACACGCACGGGCACAGTACCACATTTGTAAATGTAAATGGTAATGGTAACAGCAACAATAATGCCAAAGGAAACAGAAACGCAAAAGGAAATGCGAGCTTGTATGGAAATGCAAACCATGACGTGCGTGGTCACAGCATGGCAACAGGAAGCGCAAACAGTAACGTTAACAGCAGAAAGATTGTCAAAGGAAGGAGAAATGGAAACACGAATGCAAGCGCGAACGCAAATGAGAACGCAAAGTGTAATGCACACAGTGGCATACATGGGAACAGTAACACAAACAGGAACAGAAACACAAGTGGTAACGCTAAGTGTAACAGTAATGTAAGTGCACACTCTGTTTTTGCCCAACAGCTGCATAGAGAAACACAGTGTGTACAAAGAATGTATGCATAATAATGGGCCTCAGAGCAGAAAATGAGCTGTTGGAAGACTATATTGCTTACATCTCAGGAACCGTATGACATAGAAAAAAAATATTCCCATGATTCATGATTTTCCTGCCTGCATTTTGCTGAATGCGTAGCCTATGGCTACGCATAGTCATGACGAAAATTCCGTATCTTGCACAGTTTCCGAGATACGAGCCCTGAAAGGTGCGGTGGACATCACCATGTTAGTCTATGGGAAAAAAGATTCAACTTCGGCGGAGTACCGTAACTTGGCAGCCGTGCAATATTTTTTTCCCCAAACCACCAAAAGCACATCTGTGAGATGTTGGCTGCCTTCCCTCTAAATTTAAGCCCAAAAGACTAAACCATTTGTTTGCAGCAGGGTGGCAAAGAATTCCTGTCATTTTGGCCATAGCCTGAAAAGTAGTGTCGCAATTTCCGACCCTTTTCACAAAAATTTGCGAAAGTGTTGTGCTTGTGACACTACTTTGCAACACTACTGTTTCCAGAAATTTGAAAAGCATATTTGTGGGGTGTTTAACCCCAAAATAAAGACATGGCTAGTATCCTCAGAGTCCGACTAGGTGAACACAAAAAGAATTGTGTCCCTAGAGGGTCCCAAATTTAAATGGCAAGCATTTTTCTGATCACCAACTGACAACAAAATGTCAGATTTGTGACACTACTAGGGCCATTTGCGACACTAAAAAGTGCATTTGCGAAAGTGTTAAATATTTAAACTTTTCCCATTGACTTATAAAGGAAACTTGTTTTTTTAATAACTTTTGAACCATTCAATATTTTTTCACGAAATCTTCAAAAGGCACATTGGGGACACCGGCTGCACGTTCTCTGAATTTTTTGGACCAGTCACACAAACCGTGTGACCTGTAGGCGAGAGCAAAGAAATCACAAAAAAGCATAATTGTGCAATTGGTTGTCGCTTAATAACTCCACAGCCGTATATCCGCCCGATACGAAACATGGCAGATCCCAATATCTTCCATGCCCAATCATGCACACCAAATTTCTGGCAAATATGTTGAATGGTGGCAAAGTTATTAAGGTGCAAAATTTGACCCTTTAACCTTAAAAGTGCTACTCAACCCTAACTATGGTAGCACTACCGTGCTACCATAATATATGTATATATATATATAAACAACAAATGTGCCAGCCTGACATGTTTTGAATCCAGCTGGACTTTTGCTAAAGTTTCCTGCTAGATCCGAAACACCTCAGGTGGTCGCTTTTGTTGTTTTATATATTATGCAAATGAAAACTTTTTTGCTGCTAACTATGTAGTCAGTATAATATGTAGTGGTGAGTGCCTAATTTCCCTTTGCTTGGATGAATTTTGTAAACACAGGCTTATAAAGTTTGGTGACATTCAATATTTTTACCCCAAATTTTCAACATCGCAATTTCTTTACAGCACCTCATGAATGTAACAGCTGTCATTTTTCAACTCCTGCCTGAAATGTGTTTTTGCCTCCTGAATGTTGATTTTAAAGTCCCTATGCAAAATCACCTTTAGGCCAGGAGTTGAACATTGTCTCTGCCCCTTTTCATGAGGTAGGATCATAACAAGGCTATTTTGAACATTTGGTGTAAAAATTTTGCAAAACAACAAATTTATGACCCTATGTTACATTTTGTGAATGCAGGCTCATAACCTTGTACTTTTTACTATTTTTACCCCCGGATTCCTTCCCTGCAGCCCTCTCAGCTCTGGCCAGAGTTTGTTAAAGATGGGGACAATCTCCTGCCCATGCCATGAGTCAGGAAAAAAGCCTTCAATGATTCATTTATTAAACCATAATATGGAAAAGTCAAACCACAAAAGAGGGGACTGTAAGTAAACCTCAGCAGGAATAAGATCAGGACCAGTGGCATTCTTTGTCTTCAGGGAGTTTATTTTGCCCAAAACTTCCTTAATGTTAATAGGCCTCATATCATCAATAGAACAATAAATCAGCCAAATAATTTTGCAAATCTGATCAAAAAAAAAGAAAAGAAAAATGATCTATCAATGTATAAGAAATACAGTATATGAAGCAATAAAGAAGTCTGCCACAGAAATTGTAGCATACAAACCATTGTCTGGGCCCTTCCCTAAGCTACTTGACAGACAGGTAGGGGATGGTCCCCCCACCTGGAGATGGGTTCTAGTTAGGGAGCCTCACCTCCTGGGGTAGGTCCATGATAGCCGCCCACAGGGTGGGAGATTCGGGCAGGGGGAGGACACTGAGGGGTCAAAAAGAGCCAGGTCTGGGGGCTCCCCTCATTCTTTTCCCTCTGAATGGAAGATTAAGAAGACTTCTCTCCACAGCAGATGGGCTAGACAGCAGATGTTGCAGGACAAAGGATCAGCAGTACCCTTTGGAACAGGGACTTCTGCATTTGTTACAGAGGTGGATAAGAGATGCTGGCTGCAAGTTATGGTCTGCTGTTTTTACAAAGTTATTTCAGTGCTATGGGGTCTGTTGTTTTTTTTTTCAAACAAAAAATAAATAATACTGTGCTGCCAGGAGGTGCTGGACTTGTCCTGATTCCATGGCAGTGCCATTGCAGGCAGCAAAGGCCCCTGAGGTTCAGTTGGGACCCAGTTCTTACAATGCATTGGTATGGGGCCAAATCAGATAAATAAGGGCAAGGTGGCATGGGGGATCACAAAGGACAGCATCGCTGTTGGGCTGGGCATGTCTGCCCGGGTAAGGGAAGGGCTTCCCATACTGATAAGGGTGGAGCACCTTAATGCTCAGCTCTCTCATTACCTGCACTGGCAGGTGATGGTACTGCTCAAAAAGGAGTCCACAGTCAGCTTTAAGATCCTCTATGATGGGCTATGCATGTGATGTGAAGCTGAGAACCTCAAGTCAGCCACAGATTGCCCTGGTGTTGTACAGAAAAAATTTACAAAGCAGATAGCATTAGATAGGATTAACAGTCCTTTCCAATTGCTGCCACTGCCAAGGTTACGTGCTTCACCCATTGGTTTGGTGCCCAAAAAAGCCCCAGGGGAATATTGCATGAGTAATCATTTATCATATTTGGAGGGAGATTCAATAAATGATTACATAGACCCATGCTTTACCGAAGTACAGTATGAGTCATTTGACATCACTGTGGAGGTGTTATGTTGGGACAGGCCCATGGTATTCATGGCAAGGCTGATAGTGAGTAGGATTTTCACCTATCACCAGTGCACCCAGAAGATTGAGATCTCCTGGGAATGAAATCTGAAGGACAGTACTATGTGGACAATTGCATGCCTATGGGGTATGCCATGGCATGTGCAGTCTTCAAGAAATTCATCACTTTTCTAAATTGAGCAGTGGCACTGGACCATGGGGGGTAGACGTAGTGCATCACTTGGATGACTTTCAGTTTCTAGGGTCAACAGAGTCCACCTTATGCAAAGACCACCTGGACACCTTTCTTAGGCTATCTTGGGAACTGGGCGTCCCATTAGCACATGGTACTGTAGAGCCACTGAGCAATGCGATGTCCTTCTTGTGCACTGAAATGGACACAATGGCCAAGGTATGCTGGTTACCTTGGGACAAGGTAAAAGCCTTGAGGGTCCTTTTGGGCAAACTCAGAGTAACATGGAAGGTTACCTTGAAGGAGCTGCAGCAGCTTGTAGGTCATCTGAATTTTGCATGCAGACTCATTCCCATGGGTCACATCTTCTTATGGCAGATAGTGCAAATGGGTGTGGGTGATGTAAGACTCATCACAGAACATGGGTAAATCAAGGCTTCAGGGAAGACTTAATGATTTGTCATGCCTTCCTGACCCACTTCAATGGCACAGTCATATGGCTCATTACCTTCAATAGCTCCATATGAAGTCTGAACTATCCATTGTTTACCTGACACAAAATGGCAGCCCAGGAGGCAATGAGTTAAAACAGCTCATAGTGATGAGCTGGAGCTGTTCATTTGCAAATCAGATGGCCTGGGGTTTGGGGTGTATGTTCTGGAGGCATGGTGCACAGAGACATGGCCTCCTTCATGGACCACATCAGACCCCACCAAGCAGATCACATTACTGGATTTTTCCCCAGAGTGGTGGCATTGGTAGTATGGGAGCATAGGCTGCAGAATCAGAGAGTGACTTTCCAGTCCAACTACACAAGAGTGGTGCGTACAGTACCATCAATGGTCAATTGGGTGCAAAAGGGCCACTGGAGGATTTAATGTATATATTTGGACTCAGGTGTTTGTTGTTGAACATCCAGTTCATGATCATACATGATCCTGGTATGGAGAATGGTATTGCTGATGCTTTGTCTCATTTGCAGTGGCAGCAGTTCAGAAAATTTACTCTTACAGTGGATGTAGAGGCCCAGCAGATGCCAGACTTCCTATGGGAAGTGGTGACAGTGGAGCTTGGGTATGAATAAGTAAGGCCATCACACCCCAGACACAGGCAGCCTATTAACAGGGAGTGGAACACTTCAACAGTGTCAGGTTTGAGTTGGGTTTACTAAACAGCTGGCCAGTCCCAGTGGACCATCTGTGTAGTAACATAGTGGAGACCATCAAGAGTGGAATACGCCTGGAGGTGGTGGGGCAGTACCTAGCCAGTTTGACATGGTTCTTCAGGGATCTGGGTTTGGAAGACTTCACCAGGGCCTTTAATGTATGCAAACTGCTTGAATGTTGGAGCAGAGGTGTCCCCAGACTAGTTGATCAGAGGCAACCACACAGCCCGGACATGCTTGACAGGATTTGGGAGGCACTGAAAAAGGTCTGCAATTTCGCTTTTGAGGCAAAGGTATTTAGGACTGCCTTTTTGCTGGCTTTTTGTGAGGCCTTTCAGTTCTCAGAATTGGTTTAGCCAAACTGGAGCTGTAGCCATCACTCCTTAGTGATCAGGATGTGGCAACCATATCTAGTAAAGTATGAGTAAAGTTCTAGAAGGGAAAATGGATCAAAGGAGAGTGGGGAGATGGTTTCCTGTGAGGGCTCCCCCATGGAGTGGATGGGATGTGGCCACACTAGTGTCAGATTACATGGCTTGGTGCCCCACTGAGGGCATGGCTTTCTTGTGCTGTGCTGATGGCCCCCAAGTGACAGCTTGTCAGTTCTGTTATGTACTCCATAAAGCAGTGCAAGTGTTGGGCCTAGAGACATCAGTATAAGATACCCATTCCTTCTGGATTGGGGCAGTTTCATCTGCTAAGGTCCAGGGATGTTATGAGGAAGAGATACAGCCCTGGGAAGGAGGACGTCTCAGGCATTTCTGTGATATGTGTGGCCCCATTTGTTGTAACATTCTTTCTCTTTTATTGTAGGTGCCCCCGATGAATCTAAGCTGGTCTGGATGTGTGGCCATTCCTTCATTGCATAGTAATAGTCATACTGATGGGGGACTTCAACCTCCCAGATGTAGACTGGTCCTCTTGCACAGCATCCACAGCCAAAATCAAAGTTTCCTGGACATCCTGCAAGGTGCTGGACTCAGTCAACTCATCACAGCCCCACAAGGGAAAATGCAGTCCTAGACCTGGTGCTCACAAACAGTAGCAAGGTGAAGGAGATGAAGGTGGGGTGCCACCTGGGGACAAGTGATCACAAATTGGTCTGGCTTAAGGTCAATACTAAGGAGGAAACAAATCACTCTAAGACACAGGTCCTGGATTTTATAAGGACAGATTTTGATCAGACGAAAATATGCTTTAGAGATATCCTGAAGAGTAAAACAATGGGGGGTATGCTGGACTAACATAAGAGAGGCACTAGCAGAGGACACTGTCAAAATTTCCAGACTGGTCAGTAAGACAAGGAAAGGGAAAAAAAATCCTCTCTGGTTCACAAGAGAAGTGGCAGCTGTGATAAAAACAAAGAGGCTACATTCAAAAAAATACAAGGGCTCAAATAGCAACAAGGATAGGGACACTTACAAAAGCTGCTTGAGGGAGGCTTCTAGGATGATTAGAGTGGCAAAGGCACAAACTGAAGTGCAAATTGCACAGGAGTAAAATGAGGTAAAAAAACCTTTAGGTACATAAGAGACAAAAGGAACAAGCATTTTTCAATGGCGAATGTTGGCTTGCTGGCATTGGCAGTGCAGGAGTTAGAGAGATGCGTCATAGGAATGGCAGTGAAATATTGAACTGATGCCAACCCATCCCCACCCTACAGACAGTGACAGGCATTAGGGTGTCCCTTTGGGTGTTTGGTAGTGCAGTGCGGGAAAACATGTTGGGCAGGATGTGAAAAATGACAGCTGCACAGTTCATAAGGAGGTGTAAAAAAATGCCAGTGTTGAAAATATGGCATGTAAATATACCGAATTTGCGAAGTTGCAAGGGTGCGTGGGAAATATGCAACGCACGCTTGCAACACTGCCATTTTATGGGCGTTCGGCACCAAATTTTCAACATAGGCATTTTAGCACCTCTGCTCATGTACAGTGTCACTGTTATTGCCTCAAAGTGTCCCAAGAAGTGATTTCGCATAGCGACCACACTATTCTGCGCCAGAAGTGCGAAAACACATTTTGGGCAGGATATGCGAAATGACGGCTGTACTGTTCATCAAGAGGTGTGGAAAATGGCAATGGTGAAAATCCAGAGTGAAAATATCACAAATGCACGACAGTACGAGCGTGCATGCAATCTGCCAATGCACGCACGTAATACAGTCATTTTATGGAGTATCATCACCAAATTTTCAACATAGGCATTTGAGGACTTCTGCTCATGAACTGTGTCACTGTCATTTTCATAATCTGGCCCAAACACTGATTTCCCACAGTGACTGCGCTATTGTGCGCCGGACGTTCGGAAACACATTTCAGGCAGGATGTGGAAAATGACAGCTGTACTGTTCACAAGGAGGTGTACAAAAATGACAATGCTGAAAATCCAGCATTAAAATATTGCGAATGCGCGAAGTTACGAGCCTGCATAGTGACTGCGCAATGCACGCTTGTAAAACAGGCATCTGTTGGATTTTTTCCACCAAATTTGGAACACAGGCTTTTTGAGAGGCCACCTCATGAACACTGGCACTGTCATTTTGTTAATGGGTCTCGAAAGGTGATTTTGTGCAGTGACTGAGAAATCACTTTTTGAGGCAGAGTAATGCCATGACAGTGATAGAATTCATGAGGAGGGGCCCCAAAAACCCCATGTTGAAAATGTGGTGCCAAAATTCCAAGAAATGCCTGAGATATGCAGCAAAGTTGAAAAAACCCTATTCATTACATTATACAGCATTTCTTCAGTTCGCGGTCAGCTTTGAAGAGTGCAGACATGTTCCCGGTCCACCGAAGATCGTCGCGCCAAACTCCGGAGGTAAGTATGGGGTGAGGGGTGAGGAGGCAGGGTGCACAGTGGGATAGGTGAGGGGTGGGGGGGTGGGGGCATCAAGACTATGAGGGATGGTTTTCATTTTACAGGGTGAAAAAAACAGGAAAACCATTGCGGACAGTTTTCATTTTCCAGGGCATTTGGCATGCTGGGTGGGCTCCCACCTGCCACCTAACTGTTGTGGGGGGTGTCAGTAGCCAACAGGGGTTGGGCACCCTCATCCGATTTCAACAGGGGAGAAAGTAATGCCGACGGATTGGGCACCCCCATCGGCAAACAAAGAAAGTGGGGGTGCCGCCGGGGATTGGGCACCCCGCATTCAACAATTGGGAGGTGATGCTGATGGGTAGTGGCTCCCCGTCAGCACACACAAAGACAGCAGGGGCCACGAGCCAAGGGGATTGGGCACCCCCCTCGGCATTCAACATTGGGGGGGTTATGCCGATAGGGAGTGGGCTCCCTCGTCAGCACACAAAGACAGCAGGGGGTTAACGACAGTGGTATTGGGCACCCCCGATGTTGGCAGATGTGAGGCGGCTGCCCGCTTGCTGACCATGCTCATAATGGTGGCGAGCACGGCAAGCAAAGGACCACTGCGTATGAAGAGCTTTGCTCAGATTGCAGCGGACCTTTGCTTAGATGTGCTTACCCCATTATGTATGCATGGTGTGGCGCCGGGCATGCAGGCTGATTGGGGAATGAGGGACGCACCTACTGATGCATGCCCTGCATACACCCAACAGCGGCCACGCCCCCAAATCTGCACTACCACAAGATGTTGACTTTTGCGCAAGCGCGGCAAGCCAGCATAACAAAGGGGTGTATTTTTAGACTAATAAGCAGTGATAGGGAGAAGGTAGAAGAAGACAGAGATAGCAGAGGTCTTAAATGAGTACTTTTGCTCTGTCTTTACAAAGAAGAAGCCTGGAAATGGGCACACCACCAAAGGAGATAATAATTGCACAAAGGGGGTAGACACAAGCCCTTTCACAGCAGAGAGGGTAAGGACTGAACTCAATAAACTAAAGATAGATAAAACCATGGGGCCAGACGGCATCCACCCATGCATACTGAGAGAACTTAAGGATGAATTGGCAGCACCTCTCTCAGATCTTTTTAGCAGATCCCTGAGAGAGGGAATTGTTCCACAAGACTGGAAAAGGGCAATAGTCATTCCCATATACAAAGAAGGGAGCAGGGAGGTGGCGTGTAACTACCACCCTGTCAGTCTCACCTCAGTGGTGGGCAAGATGATGGAACCCTGCTAAAGGAAAGAATTTTAACTTTCCTGGAAGAGATTGGACAGCTGGACAGCAGGTGGGAAGGTCCTGCCAGACTAATCTGATCAGGTTTTTCAACTTGGTTACTAAGATAATGGACCAGGGAGAGCCGTGGATATCATCTACCTCAATTTTAGCAAAGCCTTCAACTAGGTCTCACAAAGAAGGCTGCTAAATAAGCTTGAGCATACAGGAGTGGGACAGGAAGTTGTATCATGGGTTAGGAGCTCTCTTAGTCAGAGGAACCAGTCAATGATGGTCAATGGCGCATCATCAGGGGATAGGGGGTTGACCAGCAGGATGCCACAGGGGTTTGTCCTGGGTCCTTTACTATTCAATATTTTCATAAGTGACATCACTGAGGGGTTGGGTGGGAAGGTGAGTCTGTTTGCAGATGAAACAAAGATCTGCAACAGAGTGGATACTGCTCAGGGAGTGGAACAAATGAAAAGAGACCTGCTCAAGCTAGAAAAATGGTCCAACATGTAGCAGTTAAAATTTAATTCAAAAAAATGCAAGTGATGCATCTGGGCAGAAATAGCCCAGGGATGGTCTACTATCTGGGAGAGGAGCAGCTAACAGCCACCAAACAGGAGCAGGATCTTGGGGTCATCATCTTTGATGACTTAAAAGTGGGCAGACAATGTGAAAAAGCAGTGCAAAAAGCCAGCAAAATGCTGGGATGCATAGGAAGGGGCATCACATGTAGAAAGAAGGAAGTGATCATGCAACTATACAAGTCCCTGATAAGGCCCCACCTTGAGTACTGCGTACAATTCTGGAGGCCTTATCTCAGGAAGGATGTGGATAGACTAGAGACAGTACAGAGGAGGGCAACAAAAATGGTACAAGGGCTCCATGAATTGCCATACGAAAGCAGATTACGGCAACTCAACATGTACTCACTGGGGCAGCACAGCAATAGCGGTGACATGATAGATACATTCAAGTTCCTGAAGGGCATATACAGAGTCTCCACCCAGGAAATATTTCTGATCAATAACTCCACGAGGACAGGGGGTCATGAAATGAAATTAAGGGGAGGAAGGTTTCGGGGTAACATGCGTAAGTTTTTCTTTATGGAAAGGGTGGTGTCTCCATGGTATAGCCTACCTGCAGAAGTCCATAACAGTAGGGAAATTCAAATCTGCTAGAGATAGGCATAAGGGGATTGTCTCTAAGAAATTCTAAGGGTGTGGAGTAGCACTAAGGGAAGACAAATTGGATCTTTGGTCCCTATCTGTCATCACTTTCTATGTTTCTATGTTTCATCCATTGGGCACTCGAGAGGGCAGGGATGCTGTGTGAAAGGGAGGAACCTGTCAATTCCTTCCTAAAATATGCTAATCTGAAGGTTGGGGTAGTGAGGGATGTAATAGAATGGCTTCCTTCCCAGGCTGGAGGCAGTAGCATGACAAGGAAGGTGCCAAATGTGATCGTGGTGCATATGGGAGGCAATGATCTGGGCCAACGTTAGGTGATCAATATCTTGCTGCAAATGAAGGAGGACCTGTGGTCCATTCAGGCTCACTGGCTGGGAATCAAGCTGCATTGCTCCCACATCATTCAGAGAGGTCAATGGAGATATGTAAAGGACTACCGGGCCATAGACAGAGCACATGTCTGCACTAACAGGGAGATGCAGGGCCTTAATGGATTCCATGGGGGGGGGCACCATGATTAGACATGATAAGGTTGTCACAGAAGTTCCAGGTTTATATTTCAGGGATGCAGTACATTTATCCCACGCTGCTTGGGCATGCTTTTGGACTCTAAACAACAGACTTTGATGGAGCATGTGTTTGAGTGAGCGGCTTGTGGGGGAGAGAACAAGGTCATTTTATGATAGTTTGGGAGTTTTGCAAGATGTTGGTACAAAGGAAAAAGGGGAAAGGAGCCACATTCTTCTGAAAGGTTCCATTCCCCAGTCAGAATGAGGCATGGGCCATGTGGCTTAATTCCCCAGTTTGGTTGGGGAGCCGTGGACAACCTCATCAGTCTTGCCCATTGGTATGATGCCTCCAGGAGGTGGTGGATGCTCAATACCCAGTCATATGACTACCCTACTTGTTGAGTTTTGAAGTTGTACCACATAATACGTCCTTTCCTTGGTCCATGCAGCCTGTCATTGAAGGGGAATGAAGGCCTTGAGGTCCACTTTGCAAGACTCCTAAGCTGAGCATGCCACTCCAAGTCTGTAGTTTTGTTCAATAAACACATGGCCATGGCCATTTCCTTCACAAAAGTGGGTGGTGTGTGTTTGCTCAGGGACAGGGGAGTAGGGACCTATCAGACAATAAAGAAATCTGCCACAGAAATTGTAGCAGGCAAACCGCTGTCTGGGGCCCCTCCCCCAGCTACCTGATGGACAGGTAGGGGAAGGTGCTCCTACAAAGAGGCAGGGGGTGGTTAGAGAGCTGCACTTCCAGGGGTGGGACCACTGAGGCTACCCAGAGGGAAGGGACTTTAGGTTGGGGTGAGGAGGCTGAGGGGTCAAAAAGAGCAAGACCTGGGGCTTCCCTTCACTCTTTTCCCTTCTGGCTGGAAGATTACCCACCTGCCGACCCTTGTAAAAGTAAGGTTCAGGGGCCAGGTTAGGCAGGGAACCCCTTGTCCATACTGGGAGATCACATTTAGGGGTCAGGAAGGAATTTTTCTGGTTTTCCCATAAAGGTTTTTTTTCCATTTTTTTGCCTCCTCCTAGAGGATGTAAAATTTAGGTAGATTGTAGATTAACTTGTAGCAGTCATTGTTAGGGTGTTAGGTCTCATAGGTCTCATAGGTAAGTACAGAGCCATATAAACGTTAGTCCTTTTTCTTGCCATTTAATTAATAACCCTGAATGTTATGTTTAAATAAAAAGCTATCTAGTCTGTTTTTAAATATATTCACAGTATCACTAGCTACCACTTCTAAAGGTAGTTTGTTCCAAATATTAGTAACCCTCAATGTTAGCCAGGATTTCCTTTTGTTCATTTTGGGACATTCCACAAATAGTTGTAAAGGGTGGGATCTGGTATTACACATAGATTCCCTGTATTTCAAGTCAAGTAGTTCCCATAAGTCTGGATCAATGGTTGATTTGTATATCAAACACATATCTCCCCTTAAACACCTGTATTCCAAGGAATATAGACACATGATGTTTAACCTCCTATGATAATCCTGACCTTTAACCTCCTGTATATATCGAGTGGCTCTCCTTTGGACTCTCTCAAGTGCCACTATCTCAGTCTTTCCATTAGGTGACCAGAACGGCGCACAGTAATCCAGGTGTGGCCTCACCAATGATGTATAAAGGGGCAGGAGAACATCCCTACTTTTTGATGTAATATGTTTATTTATACAGTGTAGAATACCACTTGATTTTTTAATAACTGAATTACAGTGCGTCTTAAATGATAGATCATTCGTAACCATAATTCCCAAATCACTCTGTTGTTCCACAATACTTAATATTTTTCCTCCGAGTGTATAAGATATCTGCTTATTTGCCTTCCCAAAGTGCATAACACAACATTTATCCACATTAAACAACAGTTTTTTATCTAATGCCCAGGATTCCAGTATATTTAATGCTTCTTGTAGTGTTATAGCATCATTTTGGTTATTAATGGGAAATCCAACCCTGGTATCATCAGCAAATTTGGAAACCCAGACCCCATTATTGACCTTCATTGAGGCAATATATGTGTTAAACAAGCATGGCCCTAGGACGGAGCCCTGGGGTACTCCACTGGTCACCTCAGCCCATGCTGAGTTGGTCCCATTTATATTCACTGATTGTTTTCTAGAGGTAAGCCATGTATCTACCCATTTTGTTATTATTCCCAGTAGGCCATGTAGTATTAATGCGTCAATGAGTTCTCCATGGGGAACTTTATCGAAAGCCTTCGAGAAATCAAGATACACCACATCCACAGACTGGTCTGACAGGACCTTCTGGTGGTAAAACCATGCTGAACTGGGTCTACCAAGTCTACTTTTTGGTATACTCTACAATATAATCTTTTAAAATACCTTCAAAAATTTTTCCCAGGACAGACGTCAGACTGATAGGTCTATAATTGGATACGTCATGTTTATTCCCCTTCTTGTAAATGGGAACCACACTTGCCTGTTTCCATGCCTCCAAAACCATCCCTTTTTTTAATGAAGTTTGAAAAATTACTGTCAGGGGTCCAGCCAAAAGGTCAGCCAGTTCTTTAATTATTCTTGGATGTATTCCATCTGGACCTTGGGATTTATTCTGATCAATTTTATGTAGCCTTTTGAGTATCTCTTCACTCATTATCAGTGATTCTACTTCTAATACAGTTGGCAATGTTCAAATTTAGTGGAGGATTTGTTATTAAAGACTGATATAAAGAAATCATTATACATCTGGGCTATGTGAGACTGGTCTGTAACTGTTCTACCATCCATTGTATGTAGTGGGCCAATAGGTCTATAAGCTCCCTTTTTATTACTAATATATGCATAAAATGATTTATAGTTATCCTGGACTCTAGTTACTAGATTTAACTCGTATTTTAATTTAGCTTCTTTAATACATTTATTTGACTTTTTTAAAAGATCCTTGTATGTATTCCACCATATGTTGCTTCCAGATCTTTTGGCCTTATAGAAAGCCCTATTTTTTTTCTTTATCAGAATTCGTATTGATTTGGACATCCATTTGGGTTTAATTTTATTAGTATCATCCATTTTCTTTAGTGTTTTATTCTTTTTCTTTCTTTAGTGTTTTATTCTTTTTCTTTCTTTAGTGTTTTATTCTGGAATTCCTCTACCCAGTTCCAGTTTTTGAAAAATAATCTCATGTTATTAAAGTCAGCTTTATTATAGTTATATTTGCTAGTCCTACTTACATTAGTATCTGTTAGTATATCAAGGGAAAAGTAAATCATGGACTGGTCACTGGGTCCAAGAGGGGCAATAACCTTACAAGGTGCTATATTACCCTCTAGATTACTTAATACAAGGTCTAATATGTGATTGTCTCTAGTATTAGAGTTTACCCACTGGTTCATCCCTGCTAGCAAGCATGATTCCAAATAACGTGATTCCATAATATTATTTGTCTGTAAAGTTGTCCAGTTAATGCCTGGTAGGTTGAGATCACCTACTACCACATTACTCTTTGTTCTACCAATCATATCCAGGAAATCCAAAAGTTGTTCTTCCTGATCCGATGTAACGGATGGAGCTCTATATATTATACTGACGTTAATGGAATGTGAGTAGCGGAGAGATATTTTGACCCATAATACCTCTATTTTATCCCATTTAGATGTATCAATTTCTTCAGCGTTTATTTTGTCAGAAATGAATAGGGCCACTCCCCCACCTCTTTTATCCTTCCTGTCCTTATGGTACAAATTAAATCCATTTATCTGTTTATCCCATGGATCGTTTGGGCTCCACCAGATCTCAGTGACAGCACATAAACTAATGTTTAATTGTTCAATAGTTAATTTGAATTCATCCAATTTGTTATTTAAGCTCCTGGCGTTTAATGAGATGAAGTTATATGAGGTACAATCATGTTTATCTTCTTTTGGAAGGGAACTAATGGGCCTACCCCCCTCCCATGCCAAGTTTAAATTTTCCTCTAAAATATGTCTAAGTTGGTAGGCAAAAATATGTTTCCCCCTTCTGTTTAAATGAAGACAATCCTGTGCATATAGCATTGGGTCCCTAAATTTTGCCCCTTGATCAATAAAGGTATGGCCCTCTCTAAAGCACTATCTTTTCAGCCATCCATTTAACTGCAGTATATCATCATTTACCACACATGATGCCCTAGGTACTGGCAGTAGCACAGAAACAATGAGATCACAACCATCCACTGTAAGGATCCTTCCTACCTCCTCAAAATATCTCTGGATTTCTAGGAGCCTTCTTTTACCTACATCATTAGTTCCCACATGTATTAGGACCAGCGGTTTATGGGTATTTTCTCTCAAACCAGGGAGGAGATTTTTAATGTCTTTTATACCAGCTCCAGGGAGTGTACTTACTGTAGTCATTAGTTTACGATTCTTACAAATAATATGGTTTGTGCATTTCAGCATAGAAACCCCCAATACCAGAACTTCTCTTAAATTAATCTCCTCATTCCTTACTGAATTATTAGCGTTATCAGTTGTATGTTTGTCCTCACCTACTGGTATGTACAGTATTAACTTTTTATTCTGCTCATTAGAAGGTGAATGGGGGGGTTGTGTAATATTTATTCCATTATGAATTGGAGTGTCCTGTAATGTACTGGGTTCTCTTGATATGGGGGGGAGGTCACCTTGTGTTGATGTGTTGCAAACCACATCATGATTTAAAATGGAGAACCTGTTTGGTGTTAAAATATTTGAGGAACCCCCTATGTTTCTTCTACCCTTTTTCCTGTTTTTATTTGTATTATTTGTTACAAGACTCCATTCTTCCTCATTCACATGTGTTTCATTCTGGTGACTAAGTTCACATGACAACGTTGTCACATCTACAGCAGAGTCAATGTACTGTTCCAAATTGCTAATATCAATCTGCACCTGGACCCTTTGTTTTAACAGCTGTATCTCTGTTTGTAGGATATCTATGAGGTTACATTTATCACAGATAAACCAATCTCTGGCCTCATCCTCAGTTGACATAATACATCTAATACACAACCTCATATTGAAGCAGTAGTTACTTTACCTTAAGAACTTGTTTTGGTCCTGAATCCCCACTATCCCAGTGGACACAGCAGACACATGCAGACGTGTTGATGTGGGACTCCCACAAGATAATGGTACAAGGGGAAAAGAAGAACAGAGTCACATTCTTCTGAAAGGTTCCATTCCCTGGTCAGCATGAAGCAGGGCCCATGTCACCCAGTTGCTTGATTTGAGGGGGGGGCATGGCCAACCTCATCGGGCTTGCCTGTGGATATGGCACCACCAGAAGGGAGTGGATGCACAACATCCAATCAGATGACTACCCTACTTACTGGGGTTTGAGGTTCAACCCCAGGGAGGTACATTCTTCCTGTGTTACTTTGGTCCTTCAGTCAAGGGGAGTGGAGGCCTTGAGGTCCTTTTGGTGAGATTCATAAGCTACACACACCACTCCATGTCTGTAGTTTGCTTCATTAAGTGCATGGCTTCAGCACAAAAGTATGTAGTGTGTTTCTGCTCAGGGACAGGGGAGTAAGGGCCTATCAGACAATACTGTACAAGAAATTTGAAGTGCCCTTGGCAACAAGTTGTCAAAAGGCTCTTATGTAATTTCTAAACACAGCATTAAACATGTTGCCCATTGTTTGTAATAATAGTCTTGTTTTTTTATGTGTAAAACATTTTTATAGAACTTACAATCTGTATTCAAATTTCTACTGTTAGCATTTGTAGGATTTCCTGTGGTTCTCCTTATCTTGTTAAGCAACTTTGCCTCTTTCTATCTCAAACTGTAAATCAAACCATCCATTTTTCTTTGTTCCCCCTTGACAAGGAACTGTATACAAAACTGTATACAAAACTGAGCAAACATGAGAATAGAGGGAATTTAATTGATAATACAGTTCAGCTGCAGTAAACATGTAATGGTAAATGGAAGACGGTCACTCTCAGCCTTACTTATAATCACAATTGCTTGCCACACTTCATAAGGCAAAATCTATAATGGATGTGCCTGAAGGTGAAATATACAGTACTGTAGATCCAGTCACCATTTTCATCACTAGGAAGCCTACAATTATGAGGATAGAAGTTATAATCCTGCATAAACTGAATGAAAGATACCTCAGATAATTTTTTTTAGTATCACTGGAATTTCTTGGTGGCAAAAAGAAACCATTACATAGTGCATCTACTTCTCTGTAATCCAGAAGCCCATCAAAATTACTAGTGCTAGCACTGAAATTGGCTATAAATATGTTTCGTACAGATCTTCAATATGATCTCCCAGTACTATCCAAGTGTCATACACAGAATATTTTGAAGTATAAGCAGGAATATATATATATATATATATATATATATGAATAAAAATGAAATTAAAAATCTTAATGCAAATTAAAATGTAGAATTCAGTGGATATTATGAAAGATGAAGAAATTTTGCTATTGATTTTAATGAACTAGGCCAAGCCTCCAGAAGTCCTAAGTATTTGTATCCATTTTTGCTGGAATTTCATATAGTACAAAGTTGTTTATTATAATTCTCTGGCCCTTTAAATACCAGTTTTCTTGCAAACATATTATACTAAAGAGGATAAAAATCAGCCCAACCCTGATCCCCCTTTTAGAGTTAAGGCCTGCAATATTACAAGAAATTAAGTGATTAAAAGGAACCTAAGATCGTTATGGTGCTTTATAGAGATGTACGAGACTGACTTCTGTACAAGTGATAGTCTGATATCCAGCTAACAGGTGAAATCTATTTGTAGTAAACACATTATAAATAGTTGCCTCGGCCACAGGTAACAAGATTTTGCATAAGGGAATATTAATATTTTAGCAGTTGTTCAGCACAACATATATACCCGTGTTATCTAACAGATCACTTTTAACTAGCACCCTCTCAGCAATTTCCCTAGATCTAAAGGTTACATAAACTTGTGCCCCATTGAGATCCTCCCACATTATTGCCTTGATTACCCCTTTATAGTATATCATTAGGGCTTACTGTGGATAAAAATCAGTGGCTTTCCAAAAGTTTTTGTAGTACAGTTCATGGGTCAACAAAAGTTGTTGGATCATTCTGATGTCACAATGATACTACAATTTTTCCCCCTTGAGCTGTTACCTGATTGGCTGAAACAGCTCACTGTTCAAAAATAAATGGACTGAAATGGTGGCACCACTTAATGAGTAGAAGGATGAGGGGTTCACTTTTCCTTTTTTTTTTTATCATTGGTGATTTGAAATATTGGGTTGTTAACAGAGTGGGACCATAGAGAGGACCGAGATTGGTGGAGAAAAGGAAACAGAGTGGCACTGCAGCAACAAAGGAGAGCAAGCAGGTGTGTGAATACAAGGTCAGAAACCTTGTAGTTAAATAAGACTTTGGACATTTTGGGAACCATATACTATATAAAATAGTATATGGGTTCAAGACACAACAAGGCTTTGTTTCCATCTCGGGGATATGATGATGTCAAACGGACCACTCCAGCTTCGCTCTCAAGGTCTGTATGACATCATCATATCCCCTCAATGGAAACATAGCCTTTTGTGTATGGTCACCCGTGCACTATTCTATATGTAACCTAATGAGATCTGAAGATATGCTGAGAAAAAAAGAACACTTTGACCTAATTAAACTAGCATTCCTTTCACCATGAGGTCTCTTCAATTCAAAGATGCTCAAAGTGTGATGGAACTTATCATGAAGAAATTGATTATTATTGATACAAGATTTTTGCCTATCCAAGTACTGTACATCAGAATATGATTGATTATGCCTTTCTATCAAATGTCCATTATTCCAAATCTAATGGGCTACTCTAAGAGCAATGCATGTGATTTCTGTACAGTCCAGGCCATATTCATCTTGGGTAAAAATACAATCCTGTTTTTTTCATTTGTTTTTCTGGACTTTCATTTTAGCTTTAAACAGCTATAAAATGGAGTCTAGGGGAAAATATATGATGAGATGATTTCTTTATTGAACTCATATAATCTAAGAATGTCAGAATTCTCTGATCCGGCAGTGAGATCAAGCCCATTCCTTTATCCATGTTCTATGCTGTAAAGTACAGGCAGTTTGAGAAGAGACAGTACCATTAGAAAGTAAAGGGGAAACTACTTTCAGAGGTTCCATATTCTCTCTATGATTTTCTTTATTATTCTCAACCAAATTTATCTTCTGAGGATTAACATTCCAGCCTCCCTCAGTAGCTGTCTTAAAGCTTGATTTACTCAGTATAAAATTATAATTGTCCTTAACAATGGCCAGATTAGCACATGTGGCCTGTAACAAAGAATAAAGACCCACCTCCAATTGCATTTGAAGATTTTATATCTGTATTCTGATGTTTATCCCTCATAGCTTCAATACTATTCTTAAGTAAATTTACTGACTCCACACTATCTTTTAAAAGTGCAAAGTTAGCCTGCAACTGGTCGGTCTTAGGGGATTGCATTTCTTTTCTCTTACTTGTCTCATTATTCCTTTTCCCACTTTATTGATATTATTTTCTGTTTTCTTATTCCCCATTTACAGAAACCAGTTCAGAAAACCATTGATCTAAAGTCACATCTAGTGTCAGCTAGAGGCTTTTCAAAGTCAATGACACTGATGAAGAAAGACACTGTCAGATGTTGTATTTCATTAAATCTCAAAATGTTATCCATCCTGGCACGGTTAATTGCAATGTCCTCCCTGATAGCATCTGGCTCATTCCTTATAATGACCAGCTGTGCAAACAGCATAAGATTTGCTGCATATTGGTTGCTTATCATGTTAATGATGTCAATACTGAATTATTAAGGGAAATATTTGATCAGTTCAGAATTTTCATTAATAACTTGAAATATTTTAGGGGACTCTTTATAGTTCCAGATGTCTTGCTGTATTTAATGGGTCTTTCCAAATTTTTCAGAATGCTAGTTGTATTAAGTAAGTCAGAGAGATCCCCAATCTTAATAAAATTAGGGAATCTATTCCTAGACCTTTCACAATAAATCACCTTCAACTTGAGAAGAGACAAATTAGGTGTATTTACTGTATTTATTATTTATTTAGTTGTTGTTGACCGGGTAAGTGCACTAGACAAATCCTGCCTATTTTCAGGCACAACCTGGGGAAGGGGGATACAGATGAATGCCAATTGACCTTGAACCAGATTAAGCCGTTGGTGATATTATTTATTTTAGTGAATGGGGGGAAATTTGGCCAGGGCACCGAGGAAATTCCTGTACTCTTTTTGAGAAGTGCCATGGGATCATTTACATCCACCTAAACTACCACCAGAACAGGCAGAAGGGACCTTGGTTTAACATCTCATCAAAAGACAGCACCTCAGGAGCACAGCACCCCCCTCATGCTTCACTACACTGTGAGTATTGGGATTTAACCGAAGTGCCTGGTGTGGGGATAGAACCTACAGCCTTCTGATCTCCTGGCCTCAGAAGTGAGTGTGCTACTTGCTGAACCAAGGACACTGTATTTTCCCCTATCAAACTGGTCTGCAATATCCATAGATCCATGAGAAGAAGAATGACTAGAAAGTTGTGAGTAACAATTTGAAAGTGAAAAAACATCTGTTGTATCATTGTTTGAGGATCTTTTCCAAAGGCTATCTCACCTTCAACTAGATCAGTCCCTTCACAATCTAACATAGGTGTTTTTGGAAGCGAATTCAAAAAATGATCTTAAGTTGACTTGTGAGATAGTGTCAGTCTAGCACAAACAGGTTCCATAATTCTAGAAGAATGAGTCAGCTGATCATGACTTTGACTTGAATTACTGACTTTACTAGATGCAAAACCAGTTACCGTTAACCTTTATTATTAAATGCTCTACGAGTTTGGGTTGATTATGAGATTCAATTACAGCATTTTTCCTAATTTTCTGTCTAGACATTTTCTTTTCAGATTTTTTTATAAGTGATACATTTAGAGAGTCCATCATCAGATTAAGCCTACCTTTTTTTTCTATACCTTTTCATTTCTTTAACCATAGAGGTATCAATAATTGACAGATCCATAGTCTTATCATATTTGCCTAAATGCTTTCACTGATGATTGCTATATGATGCCTGTTTGATGCTTAGTTATGTTTTTACCTGCAGTGCAAGTACTGTCCTATTTGTTTTTCCTGACCCTCCTCTATCGTCTTTCCCCAGGGCACATCTGGAAACAAACTGTTACCAGTTCAGTATGTCTTTCCTGGAGAAACTTTTGAAATACATACATAAATAAATAAATTAGAGAGAACAGTAGAGCTTTTTTGTGTATTAGTTTGCACCTATATTATAAAATTAGGGAACAATGGTGAAATCACAATATTAAAAAAAAAATCAGTGATCTTTATAGATAAATAGAATAAACATATGCTCATTTGTAAGGATAAATCACCAGTCCTTAACAAATCATGAACAAAGCATACACAGAAGAGAACACATAGTATTAGTAGCAGAGTTGATTTCTCCCGAGTTTCTTTTTCCCTTCTTTTATTCTTTCCTCTTTTTCTTGATTTTCTGCATTCCTGTCTTTCTTTCTGGTTTTCCTTCTGGCTTTATGGCATTCAAGGAAAGATGGACAGTGGTCTGTTCATGAGTAGCCTTTACCAGAAAAGTAAATGAAAATAAAAATGACAATCTGAGGATACTTGCAGGTTTAAACAAGCTGCAATACCTGATCACCAGTTCAGACTTGTATAATCATGAATTACTATTGATATAGCTTTTACTGTTGCTGTTACTATGGCAATAACTGTGACTAAAGCTATCTTTCAGTCTTATAAAATTTAGAAAATTAAATTCAATCCAAATTAAAGCAAAACATTACTAATTGTATAGGTTCTAATTAACAATAATTACTATGCAATCAATTTTACTAAAACTTAAGTTATTAACATTTAACTAGTTATTAATTATTCACTGGTTAGCTTATTAACTTGTTTGCTTAGTAGATAATCATTTAATTTATTAAATGAATTGACCAGACTAGTAGCTGTTTTTTACTTTACTAATAAGTAAAATATTTAACTGTTGGGTTATTCCATACAGATCAGTGAACTGCATGTCAAAAACATCTCCTAATAATACAGTAGCAAGTTTATAATACAATTATATATTATAAATGATATATACATTTCTTTTCACAGAATTAATTGTTTAAGATGTACTTACTTTTGGTTTGGGTCAGTGGATTAAATTCCACCCCATACCAGACTGGTCTATAAGGCTTTACCTATGCTGATGCAACAACATTGTTGTTGACATACAGCATAGAGACATCCCCGATGTCAACAGGCTAAACTTCACCTGTCATGCATCAGTCTTTTTTATATCAGGAGGCTGTGCCCACCGCATCCACCCTTCTAAGGATTGTTAACTTAAGTTGGAGTTAACATGACGGGAGGTGAAAAGTCGACGATAGGGTGAGATTTCACTGGCAGTCCCCACCCCCCGAAGCAGGCAAATATGAATTTCAATAAACTGGCAGGAACAACACATGAAAAAAAGAATTTACCCATGGAACAAGATATTTTAAAAATGGTCCATGAAAATGGAAAGAAAGATGAAGTCAACAAGGAATTACCTCATGATAAAACTAACTTGGAAACTGCACAAGAAGAAGAAGCTGAACCAGGTGGTTTGCTAGCAGAATGCACATCGGAGCAAGTCACTAAGGCTAGCAAAGCTAAACCAAAAAATGAAGTATCTAAATTGCCAGTGAGTAAATTAAAAGAGACTGTAAGCACTCTTGAACATACTGGAAATGAACAAGGAGAGAAAACAGACCTGGTGCAGGACAGAAGAGAAGAGATAGGGAAAAACTACTCCGCCTCTGTTCAAAGAAACACAAGAATGATGCCAAATGAATGTTATGGGAAACTCCAAGGAAATTCAAGGAACATTAAGTAAAAATGAAATGATTAATATAGTAAATCAAAAACTGTAATACCGTATGAGAATATTATTATGTAAAAAGAGGGAAGCAAGTATTGAGAAGCTGCAACCAAAAGAGGAAAGTACAATAGTTATACAAACAAAAAATTATGACTTTGCAATAAATGGTCAACAAATTAAAACCCTGGTGAACCCTCAGGGAAACCACACCCACACCCCCTCCCAGGAAGATTTAGTGAAAAATAATACACCACTACACATTAATTCAAATAAAGAAACAAGAGAGCCTTTACAGAATTTGGGAACTAAACAACAAAATCCAATTGTAATAGGTCTATCAGAAAATAACAGCTCAGAAGAACAGGGGAGACAAGAAAATGATTCACAAAGTCGGTTCTTTCTGGGATGTTCTAATGAGGTGAGTGAGGAAACACTGGAGAACAAGAGACAAACTAAAGCTGAACAAATGTTTGTAAAATCAAAGCAGGAAGAAAAAATGCGTTTTGAAATAGCTAACTCCAAAAATCCTAATGAGAGTTTGTTGCCACTTAGTAATCTCACCTCTGTAACATCTGCTAACACAGTAACTATGGCTAATCAGGAGGTATTTGAACAAAGAAAGAAAGAAAGAAGATAATTTAGCATCATAGGGAGACCATAAAGACTCAGACAAATTAAAAGGAGCACCAGATTGGGAAAACACACTTTGGGAACAGATAATAATTATTAATGGAAAGTTAGAATGCCTTACAAACATAGAAGGGAAGTTACATTGCACCTGGAAAAAGAGAATTGCCTACATAAAAACAGAAAATGATGAAATTAAAAAGAGAATATCTTAATCTGAAGATGACCAGACACCAACATTAAGGAAACCAAATTCGCTTGAACAAAACAAGAAATTGAGGTCTAAAATGCTTGACTTTGAATCCCGGGCAAGGTGAAAGTATATCAGAATCCTAGGTGTGCCAGAAAGCTTGGATGATTTACAACCTTTAAAAGAATCTTTCAAGCAAATAGCAGTGGCTTATATGGAAACAGACCCAAGCAAAATCAATCTGGAAATTGACAGAATTCACAGTGGACTGCGTGTCAGACAAGATGGCAGCAGCCCACCAAGGCCAGTAATTGTAACATTTTTAAAATCAGGAGAAAAGGAAACTATTATGGCTGAGGCCTATAAGAAAATCAAGGAATAAAGCTTCAAGGAGCTAACATTTCAATCTTTAATGATCTAACCTCCATTTCCTGATCTGGTCACCAAAAGGAAGAGATACGATTTTATCAGAAACAAACCATGGAACAATAAAATAAAAGCCTCAGTCATGTATCCCTCTAAACATAGGGTGATTCTGGAAAATGAACAATCTATGTATAGTACTCCCCAGAAAGCCTTATTGGACTTAAAGCAAAAACTGTAGAATATTTTTGCACAAAGAAGGCAATTTATAGATGTTACACTGATATCTGGTGTAATGGGGGGGAAGGTATGCATATTTAGAAATGACAAAGATTTGATTTAGTAAGTTTTATAATTGGTTTCCTATAAACAGCTCAGGATTAAATACAAATCTGTGACATTTGGGATTTAAAGTACTGCTTGAATGGTGGGGGGTGCAGACAGTTATTCAAAAGGGGATGGGTCAGAGCCCAGTTGTGCTTAACATTAGTATTGAAAAATGTTGTAATATGGAATATGTTGATGGAATGCATCATGATAAAAAAGTGTCAAAATATTAGGAAGGAGATGGAGGATGGGATCGTTTACAGGATAAATTATTTTGCAAGTACAAATGGATTCAGTAGGGAATGTTTTGTATAATGTAAAGAGATGGTACATTTTGAAGCTAAGGTTCAAAAGGGAAGTTTTTGAGTGTGAAAGCTCATGTAAGACAACAACAGATTTCTAGTTATGAAACAATGACCACAACTAAAACAAAATTGTCAGATGGAGATCGTTGAATGTCAGTTGTATAAATACCCCGATTAAAAGAGCTAAGATTATTACTTATCATTACTTATCTAAACAAAACCAAGGTAGTTATAATCTGTTTACAAGAGACCAATTTAGAAGCCAAAGAAATTATAAAACCCAAAAGGAAATGGATAGTACAACTCTTTTATTCAGAAGGTACAAAAAAGTTGTGGGGTTGCCGTTTTGGTCAGAAAACAAATTAATTTCAAGTTAATAGAACATTTTCAAGATACAGAGGGTAGAATTATCTTGATTAAAGAAGTTATGCAAGGGCAAGAAATGACTCCTGGATCCATATATGGTCTGTTTAATCATTATCCCAATTTCTTGGCTACTATAACTGAAGGTCTGATTAAATTGCAGGCCAAAAACATAATCTTAGCACGGGGCATGAACAGTTTATTAAATCCAGTAAGGGATAAATCTTCTAAGCCCACCCAGGGAAATTTTATAATTGCAGACCAAATAAGGCACTTTCTAGATGTTCATTGTCTAGAGGATGGATGGAGGACAATTAACCCATCAGAAAAAATATTTCACACACTTAGACCAAAACAAATGCTACGTTCACTCAAATTGACTATATATTCACGCTTAAAAATGTATTTAAAGATATTTTAGGGACAAAAAATATGTTTATGGGTGGTCTCTGACCATGCACTAATTCATTTGGACTGAAACACATCAAACCCAGAGAGACTATACAATAAACAATAGCCTTTAAACAATGACCTACAGTAAGAACAGGAATTTGTTGATTTAATAAAAAATGAAATTAGTGATTTTTGTTTTTGCAGCTATAATGGACAGAACTAAGTAACAAAGTTATGGGATGCTATAAAGTACACACTTAGAGAAGCTATAATTTCATATCACTACTGGAGAAATAAGAAGGGAAAAGAAGTTGATCTAGATAAGCGCATACAATCCTTGGACAAACTAATACTGATGGAGTAGGAGAAAAATGACCCAGAATGGAAAGAACTTAAAATCAGAAAACAAGATCACCTGAACAAACAAACTATAAGCTAACTTTAAAAAGTCAAACATGCTAAATACCTCCAAGGAGACAAATCCAGAAAAAAATTTAGTGAACCAGTTAAAAAACCAGAGAGAAATATAATACTAAAATTAAAAGACCATATAGGAATTAAACAAACAGGTGACAAGGAAATGGGAGAGAGTATCTTTAAATATTATGAAGATATATAGAAAAAGAAAATTGAGGTTGATAAAGATAAACTTGAAAATATATGCTAGGAGCTGATCTTGTTTATTTTAAATGTACAGGGGACCTGTTTGGAAATTAAGAAATTAGGGATGCAATTAATTTATTGCCCAAAAGGAAAACACCAGGGGTGGATGGACTTACAGACAAATGTTTTATTGTTTTTAGAAATGAGCTGCTTCCATGATTGAAAATAATGGTCAATTAATTGGTGGATGGTATGGGGCAACTCTCCTCATCCATGGAAGAAGTAAGGTTGGTTTTAATATGAAAAGAAGGGAATGACCTAAGTAAACCAGAAAGCTATAGACCAATTGCTATACTAAATAACTATTTTTTAAAATACTGGCAAAGATGTTAGTAAATAGATTAGTGGAAGGATTGCCCAGTGCCATTCATCAAAACCAATATGGATTTATTAAGAGAATGGAAGAAGTATCCCACAGGCAATGAGAAAGGTACAGGCAATGATCTACTACATTAATACCAGAACCAGTGATAAGGGGAATATTTTTATGCAGTAGCATTGGATGCCAGCAAGGCGTTTAATGTAGTGAATCAGGAATACATGCTAAATTGCCTTACTAAATGGAAAATACCTACAAACCTGAACAAAATAATAGAGATTCTCCTCACAAAAACATCAGTAAAATTCCAAGTTAATTCATACTTAACTCCACCCTACGATATGAAAAATCGAATTAGACAAGGCTGCCCCTTATCCCCGGTAATTTTTATTTTATGTTTGAAATGTTTTTTAAGATGAATTGGAAAAAAAAACAGAAAACTGAGGGGTTACAAAAAGACAAAGACACCACTAAAATGAGTATTTTTCCTGGTGATATTCTTCTTATTATAAAAAAGATATCACAATCTCTCCCCTATTTCCTAGAAGAAATCAAACAATTTTCTCAGATTTCTGAGCACTAAGCAAAAGTCAGTAATAATGCAAATTTCTAATAGAGATGGCAATCACCTAGATTAATTTGAGGCAGACTAAAAGATAGATAACAAAATTAAATATCTAGTGATTATTTTAGCCAAGGATCAAAAAACAAATATAAGGGACAATTATAAAAAAGGAAAAAATAAAATCCAAAATGTACTCACAAATTGGGAGAATTTGTCAATATCACTATGGGGTCATACAGATGCCATAAAGATGATGCCAATGCCACATTTTATCTACTGTATGTTATTCAGACAATATGGAGGTGTCTTAAAGAAGCTTGGTTTAGGCAATGGAGGATCATTTTCTCAAAATGTTTATGGAGGAGTGGCACGCTACAGATAGCATGAGCGCAGTTAATGATCCCCAGAGACAAGGGAGACATGGGATGCACAGACCCAAATATTTATAGAGAGGTACAATATATATGAATTATGTGGGAATGGACCCTTTTTCCCTAAAGAAGAACACATGGTATACTGTATAAAGATATATTTTACACAGAGAACAGACAAAGGGATATGGGCAGACACCCCTTTACAGAAGGGACAACATTATTAAAAAAAAAGGGATATTTTGAAGACCTAAAGGAGAATTTAGAGAAAGTGATAAACAAGATTAAATTATAGGACATCCCTTGGCTCTTTTTTGAAATAAAGGATAATCAAAGATACATGTACAAAAGCAATGACCTGTTTTGTAAATTATATTCCAAAGGTCACTGGAAGTGGAAAGATATCCTGGTCCAGAATAGATTCCCTGAATTTACAGAAATTAAAAAAATTGGTGGAACAAGGAATAGAAATATAGAAACATAGAATTTGATGCATATAAGGACAGACAGGCCCATCTAATCTGCCTTGTATCCCTACCTAGCAAGAATGCTGAAGATCCTACTTAATCTCTGGCTTCATCTTCTATTCTGAACTGCTATGGCTCCCCTGTGTCTATCCCATGCAGTTTTTAATTCCCCCACCATCTTTGCCCCCCACCACCTCTGCTAGGAGGCTGCACCATGCCTCCACCACTCTTTCCATGAAGAAGTACTTTCTTACATTACCCCTTAGTCTACCCCCCTCCAGTCTCTTGTCATGCCCTCTCATTTTTGTAGAGCTTTTACTCTTTTGGAAGATGCTGCCCTCCTGTACCTTATTTATTCCCTCGAGATACTTGAATATCTCTATCATGTCTCCCCTCTCTCTCCTCACCTCCACGGTATACATATTGAGTTCCTCCAATCTCTTCTCCTATCACATTTGGTACAGGCCCTGCACCATTTCTGTTGCCTTTCTTTGAACTGCCTCCACCCTGTCTATGTCCTTTAGGAGATGTGGCCTCCAGAACTGGACACAGTACTCCAAGTGAGGTCTCACCAATGTCCTGTACAGCGGCATTATGATCTCTTTTCTTCTGTTGGTGATTCCTATCCATATGTGCCACAGCACTCCACTGGCTCTCCCCACCTTTAGGTCATCAGATATGATTACCCCCAGCTCATTTTCCTGTTTTGTGGTCTCTAAAATCACCCCCTCCATCATGTACTCCTCCCCTGGGTTCCTGCACCCTAAGTATATGATCTTGCAACTTGTTTGCATTGAATCATAGCTGCCACACTCTGGACCATTCCTGCAGCTTAGCTAGATCCCTTCTCATTGTTTCACCCCTCTCAGACTGTTTACCCTATTGAAGATCTTGGTGTCATCTGCAAAGAGGCATACCTTCCCCTCCAGCCCCTCCACAATGTTGCTGATATAGAAATTAAACAGCACTGGTCCTAGAACTGATCCCTGTGGCACCCCGCTGGTCACCCTCCCTACTTTGGATTTATCCCCATTTACCACCACCCTCTGTGTTCTATTCCTTAGCCAATTTTCAACCCAGTTTTCCACCTTGTGTCCCAAACCCAGGCTGCCCAGCTTGTTCACAAGTCTCTTATGTGGAATGGTGTCAAACACTTTGCTAAAGACAAGGTAAGCCACATCTACCACTCCTCCCAATCCACCTCCCTAGTGACCCAGTCAAAGAAATCTATCAGATTCATTTGTTATGACTGTCCTGATGTGAATCTATGATGCCTCAGATCTGGTTCTCCACTTGATTCAAGGTGCTCCACTATCCTTTCCTTTAACAGAAATAACTTAATTTTACCCACTACTGAGATCAGGCTGACAGGCCTATAGTTTCTAGCCTCCTCCCTCCTCCCACATTTGTGGAGGGGGACTACATCAGCCCTTCTGCAGTCTTCTGGAACCACTCCTGTTTCCATTGACTCATTGAACAAGGCTGCTAGTGGTGCCACCAGTACCTCCCACAGCTCCTTTAATATTCTGAGGTGTATCCCCTCTGGTTCCATTGCCTTATCCACCTTCAGTTTTGTAAGTTCTTCTAGGACTCTATCTGTCCCTCCCCTGCCCTTTCCATCATGAAAAATGAACAGAAACATTTGCTCAGGATTGATGCTTTATCCTGGTCCCCTTCCACTCCTGCTTCCACTCCCCTCCCTTCAGCCTTACAACCCCCCCCGGCTTTCTCTTCTCACTAATATATCGCTAGAAAGTCTTATCCCCTTTCTTAACTCCGTTTGCTATACTCTTCTCTGTCTTTGCCTTTGCAGCCCTGACTGCCCTCCCTGCCTCCCTCTGTTTTTCTAGATACTCTGCCCTGTCTCACTATTTTTGAGTCTCCTTTTGTTTCCTGAAGGCTGTCTTTTTAGCCCTTGCCTTCCCGGTCACTTTCTGTGTGAACCATAGTGGTTTTCTTTTCCTTTTGTCTTTGTCTACCTGCCAAATACAAAGGTTTGTTGCCCCCACTATGGCTCCCTTTAGGTGGGCCCATTGTGCCTCGACTCCCCTCCTTTTTATGCCCACTGCTAGGACCTTCCTGAAACATACCCCAATCTTATTGAAGTCTGCTCTCCTGAAATCCAGAGCCCTCGTCTTTGTGTGGTATGCCCCTGTTGTTTTTTCCACACTGAACCATACTGTGCAATGGTCACTGGACCTCAGATGTTCTCCCACTCTGGCATCCATAATTCTGTCCCAATTCATCATTACCAGGTCCCAAATCGCTCCTTCCTGGGTTGGCTCAAGCACCAGCTGCTTGAGGCATACTCCATGTAGGGATACCATGATGTGTCTACCCCTGGCTGTTGCAGCCACTTGGGTGCTCCAACAAACTTCTGGCAGGTAAAATTCACCCATAAATAGCACCTCTTCTTTATCTGCCATCACATGGGTGGTTTCCAGTAGATCCCTGTCTGTTTCCTCCTTTTGTGCTGGTGGTCTATATAGTACACCTGTGCAAATGGCTATGCCATTGTCCAACTCCATTGTGACCCACAGTGCCTCTACCTCCCCTGCATTCCTTGCACCCTGTCACCTTTATACCCTCCCTTACATACAGGGCACCCATCCCCCTTTTCTGTCCCTGTCTCTCCTGAATAAAGTATGCCTTGGTATAGCTATGTCCCAGTCATAATTCCACTTGTACCAAGTTTTCATAATAGATATAATATCCAGGTTCACCTCTGCTATTGTAGCTAGATCAGGGATTTTGTTCCCTAGGCTGCAGGTATTAGTGCACATGGCTTTCCATTTACTATATTCACTCCTCCTACTGGCCTCCTCCATGACTTATCTATCTTACCTCACATTAAGAGTTAAATTTAATTGGCTAAAGAAAAAGTATAGGGTCTGGGGTAATGATTTAAAAGTGTATATTCAAAATCAAGAAAAAGATATAATAGGGAATTTGTTCCCTAGGCTGTGGGCATTCATGCACATGGCTTTCCACTTACTTTATACACTCATCATGACCTCTCCCATGAATTACCTATCTTACCTCACATTAAGAGTTAAATTTAATTGTCTAAAGAAAAAGTATGGGGTCTAGGGTAATGATTTAACAATGTATATTCAAAATTAAGAAAAAGATATGACAGAAGAAACAAAACAACTTTCAAGGAGACTATATAACAAAATATCAATGTGTAAGAAAGACCCATACAAAAACAAAAATGTACGTAAGAACATGACGGCAGATCGAGACAGCATGATCCATCTAGTTTGCCTGTTATTTGACCTCCCCCCTCCAAGTATATTCCTTATTTCAATAACCTGCTATGTCTCTCCCAAGTAATTTTGAACTCCTTAACATTCTTGGCATCCATGACCTCCTGCAGCAGCCTGTTCCACAGCTCCAGCACCCTTCTGGTGAAGAAAAACTTAATAATGTTGCTCCAAAATCTCCCTCCCATTAGACATCTGTTGTGGCCTTTAGTATGTGCCTCCTTAATTTCTTGGAAGAGGCTCTGCTTCTGTGCTGAGTTGATACCCTTTAGGTATTTAAAGGTTTCTATCACATCTCCTATGTTTCTCCTCTGTTCCAGGGAGTACATGTTTAATTCTTTAAATCTTGTCTCATAGGGTTCATGGTGAACATCCTGAACCATCTTTGTAGCTCTTCTTTGCACAGTTTCCAGATGGTCTATATCCTTTTTAAGGTGGGGTCTGAAGAACTAAACACAGTATTCCAGGTGTGGCCTCACCAAGGATATGTAAAGTGGGATAATCACTTCATGCTTTCTGCTTGTGATCCCTCTTCAGATGCAACCAAGCATGTTACTGTTTTTTTGTGCCACCTTCTTGCATTGTCTCCCTAACTTTAGATAGTTAGATACCATGACCCTTAGATCCCATTCTAGGTTCATGATGGGTAATTGTTCGCCCCCTAGATAGCAATTTTTTCCTGGATTTCTTTTCCCTAGGTGCATGACCTTACACTTCTTGGTGTTGACCTTCAACTGTCAAGTTAAGAACCATTCTTTCGGTATTGTTAGGCCTGATTCCATTGCTATGGCTCCTTCCTGTGTGTCCACCCTGTTGCAGAGCTTGGTGTTATCTGCAAACAGGCATACTTTCCCTTCCAAGCCATCTGCAATGTCGTTGATGAATATGTTGAAGAGGACTGGTCCAAACATCGAACCCTGCGGAACCCCGCTGGTCACCATCCCCTCTCTCGACAGGGTGCCATTCACTATAACCTTCTGGGTCCTCCCATGAAGTCAGTTTCTCACCAAATTAACAATTTTATCTCCTATACCTGCATTTTCCATTTTGTTAATAAGCCTCCTGCGGGGGATGGAATCAAAGACTAAATTCTAGATATACAGAATCTACTGCCCTGCCTTGGTCTACTACTTTTGTCACCGAATCAAAGAATTCTATCATGTTTGTATGGCATGACCTACAAGTTGTGAAGCCATGCTGCTTAGGATTTAGCCTCCCACTGGTTTCCAGGTATGCCACTATCCTTTCCTTTAGTAACAATTCCATAAGTTTCCCCCCAATTGAGGTGAGGCTGACAGGGCAGTAGTTTCCTTCCTTTTCCTTGCTTTCACTCTTGTGTAGGGGTACCACAGTGGCCTTTTTCCAGTCCTCTGGTACCTGTCCACTCTCCAGTTATTTATTAAAGAGTTCAGCCAATGGAATGGTGAGTTCCTCCCTAAGCTTTTTTGATACCTGAGGATGAATTCCATCTGGTCCCATAGCTTTGTCTGTCTTCAATTTATTTAATTCTTCTAGGACCTTCTCTTTTGTAAAGGGGCTTGTGTCTGTTTCCTAGATATGGGGACCCATAGCTAGTGTTAGATCATTACCATTCTGTTCTCTTTCAAAAACAGAGCAGAATTATTTATTTAATACTTTTGCTTTCTGTACATTATCCTCCACCTGCTGTCCTTCCTTGTTTCTTAGTCTGGCTACCCCCCCAAATCATTCTTTTTCCCTGGATATGTGTATAGAAGATTTTGTCACCCCTTTTAATTTCTGCTACAATTTCTTCTTCAGTTTGTGCTTCAGCTACCCTGATTGCCTTCCTGGCCTCTTTGAGCTTGATCTTGTATTCTTCCCTATCACATTCTTTCTTTGTTTCGTCATACTGTCTGAAGGCTTTTTTTCTTTTATTTTATTTTCAATGCCACCTCTTTCATAAACCAGAGAGGTTTTCTCCTTCTTTTGGTTTTACTGATTACCTCTGAGTATTTTGCTGTGACAATGTTTAATGATGTCTTCAATGCTATTCATCTCTCTTCAATGTCGCCATCTTTTATGTTTTCATACAAGCTTAAAAAGGTGGACTACATGTATTGAAGTCTGCATTTTTGAAGTTGAGGATCTTTAGTGTAGTATGGCTGGTGACTTCTTGTCTGTTGACTACAAATCATATTGATTTATATTCGCTGGAGCCCAAGTTGATTCTTATTTTAATGTCAGATATCACTGTGCTGTTTGTTAGCACAAGGTCTAGGATTTCATCTTCCATTGTTGGTGAATTTACTACAGTGGAATAAAGAGGCCAGGCTATGTTTAACCAAATAACAATGTATGAATGTATGAATAAAAGCATTTTTTTTTAATAATTTTATTAGATTTCTATGGTGTACATATATTAATATTGAAAAAAACATTTAAATATTGTAGGCAATGATAAGATTATATTGCATAACATCCAAAGTGACTACTACCTTCTAATAGCATGAATACAATAAATATAAACAATTATTCCTCACATAATTAATTATTGTTCTTTAAAGTCATCAAAGGACCAATGAATAATATCTAAATTACACAACTTCCAAATGAATTTAAAGCTCTTGAAAAATCCTGTATTATATAGCATGGTTAAAAAAGACATCTTCCATTCATACTGCGGGAAAGGAAGATCTTCATCTCCATCTCTCCAATTTTTTAAGAGAAGTTTTTTAACCGCCATAATATCTGCTTGTAAAAGACTTCTCTCTATATATGACATCCCTTTGGTACTGTAGATTTGAAAAAGAACATATTTTGGATTCTTCCAAACAGGAAATTTAAGTCCCAATTTTGCTAAAATCTGAAAGGCCTTCTGGCACCAGATTTGACTAACTTTACAATTCCAAAACATGTGCAGCATATCAGCTTTAGTCTGCTTACAATGCCAACAAAGTTCATTTTCCATCAGCTTCATTTTAAATTACCTAATGGGAGTATAATATGCTCTATTTAAAATCTTGTACTGTATCTCACAGTCTCTTGTTAAACCATAATTCGTTATGGCCTCAAGAGCCATCTCCCACTGTGCCGAGTTACAGGCCTCATGTAAATCCAATTCCCATTTATAAAATAATGGCTTATATACCACCTGACAGGACCTCTGAAGTTTACTTAATAGCCACGAATATAATTTACTGGCCTGACAGGTCAGAATTTTCAAAAGAGCATTTCCATCAATCTGTTGTTTGGGGCCCTTTCCCATCTGGAATAATCCTTACTGTATTTACTGATAAGTTGGTTATAAAACAAAAATTGATTAGTCTCTATTTTGTATAGTATTCTTGCCCTTTCCCATGTAAGGTGAGTTCCCACAAAAAAAAGATCTTTCCATTTTTTGATCCCTGCCTTCACCAAAGTTTTATTTTTAATCATTTTCCCCGATATCTGATCATTTAAATTATCCCATATGTTATTTTCAGGAGATAAATGAATCGCCCACTTAATTTTATTAGTGTACTTTATTACACATTGTGACAACTGTCATATTATAAGACTTTTAGAGTATTGATGTTTTTTGGCTGTATAAAGAAATTGTGCCATATCAAGCTGTTCCTGGTAGAACGTCTGAATTAAATTATTTATCCAAGATGTTGTTGACCCATGTACCTCTTCACTTTTAGCCCAGAGCAAAACCATCTAAACATGTAAACCAGATGATGTTTACACAGATCAGGACAGACCAAGCTGCCTTTATCTATTGGTAAACATAACTTATCCCAAGAGATCCTTGATTGTTTTTAGTTCCAGATAAATGCCCTTATTTTTTTTTTAATTTGAATAAACCATTGTACCGGTATTGGGGTCAGTATAGATTGTAACTATAGGATAAGAAAGGTATTATCATCATTTTAATTATTTGAATCTTCCCCCAAAGCGACAGAGGAATATTTTCCCAGCATTGTAACTTCAGTCTTACAGATGAAATGAATTCTTGAAAATTCAGTTTGTATAAAGAATGTATTTTATTTTGAATATTAATTCCCAGATATTTCATATCTTCCTGATGTTTTATATCCACATTCAAATATTGCTTAATCGGATCTGGATTTTGTATATGAAAAGTTATCATTTCAGATTTAGATTCATTAACTGTATATCCTTCAACAATAGACAATCTTTGAGTAATTTTCACTATTTCCTGAACACTATTAGTTGGATCTTGAAGCAATAATAAAATATCATCTGCATAAACATTTAGCTTAATCTCTTCTTTACCTATCCTAATTCCTCTTACTAAGTTGCTTGCTCTAATTTCATTTAATAAGGGCTCTAGGCCCAATATAAAAAGAGAAGGGGACAAAGGGCAACCCTGATGTACTCCTCTACTCAATTTTATTTCGTTAGATAGATTACCATTTATTTTGAGTTGTGCTAAGGGATTTGTATAGATAATTTGAAATATGGTAATCAGCTCTTCTGGGAATGCATATGCTCTGAGCATACTAAAAAGATAGGGCCATTCTAACATATTGAAAGCCTTGGTAGCATCTAATGAAACAAAGGTGGTGGGAATAGATGCTTTCTCTAAATATTCTATAAGAAATTGAATTTTTAATAATCCACATTGAATTGTCCTAGTAGGGATAAACCCTAACTGATCTATGTGAATCAAGGACTCTAATAATGGTGTGTTACCCTATTATTAATTAACTTAGCAAAACTCTTATAATCTACATTTAAAATGGCTACTGGGCAAAAATATTCATGTTTATTTGTAGGCTTCCCTGCTTTTTGGATCAGGGAACTAAAGGCCTGAGAAAAGGAAAATTGAATCATTTTCTTTAATATAATTTGATTAAATAACAGTTCTAAATAATGCAGCAGAATGAAATCAAAAACTAAATAAAATTCCAATGAAAAAATGTCCAAGCCCAGTGATTTGGATTTTGACATGGAATGAATAACTGTTTTAATCTCTATTATTGAATGTATGAATAAAAGCTAATAAAAACTACATTTCAGCAAAAAATAAATCAATCCAAAGGAAAATAATTGACAGAGCATATTTTACCACTAAAATAATAGCAAAAATAAACACAATAATAAAGGATGCTGGCATAGATGCGGGCAAGAAGTAGAGCTTGCCTACTGTATAGGAGGATGCCAAATGGTGGCAAGTAACTAAAATGAATTTATCCCAGCTAATTAAACCAGATATTCCAATGGACATAGACTTATTTGTATTTAATAATACAGAAGCATAAACATGGTCAAAGATAGAGTAGAATGTGTTCATGTTAGGGACTATGGCTACAAAGAGGCTAATACTGGAAAATTGTAATGTTGTAGTCATTCCTTATGATGGAAAAATACAAATGATAGAATATGGTAAGAGAAACTTTATTATATAAAAAGTTTGGATAATTGTAGAACTATTCAAGGATATCAAAAGGATAACATGGAAGGAATTAAAAGCAAATCTACCCCCACTATTAATATTATAACTTGCTTTGCAAAATATGGGTCCTGATAAACTAGAAACACCCACCAAAGTCAGCTGGGCATAACCTGTTCACATGAAATATACAAATTGGCTCTTAGATAATGCTGAGGTTTTAAGTTTTTAAGTATGGTAGGTCTTGCCTAAGACACTACCAGGTCACTATATGCCACTTTACAACTTCACAATTGCAGCTTCAACTGCAGCTTCAGCTTCTCTGCATTGCTCCTTCTTTAACTGCTGGGGTAAGAATGTTGAGCGGTACACCTTGTACTGAGATACCTCACACAATGACATCACTGCCATGGAGTGATACAATGTTTTAACTAAATAAGGAGAATGCCAGTGCTCAGAAATTCTGTATGCATGTGAAGTGCTGGAATTGCAAACCCTGAGCCAAAAGATCCCATTTATATTTAAAGTTAAAGTCACTTATAACTATGGCATATATCCAAATCTGAAAAGCAAAACGCTGTATTTTCTAGCCACTCACAACCCCTCAGAATTCTAGTCAAGACAAAATTCATCCACATTTGCACATGTTATTGTAAGTTCTCATACTTTAAGTCTCTCTCTATATATACTTCAACAGTGCTTATTGTTATTTATATCTAATGTGCTGTGTTACGGCTAGAAAATAGCAATGTAACAAAATGTAAATTATTTACAAATTCCATGGGTCTGATTCAAGGTTGAATGTCACAACTCACCGGCATATGTGAGTTGCGACATTCGCCACTACACCAGAGACCCTGCACCTCATTCCAAGACCAGCAGGGTCCCGGCACTTGTGACATGTGGGTTACGCCATGTGGATTCTAATGCCATAGGCATGGCATAGAAGCCCCACATGTCTCAAGTCATGGCCTGCTACTGGCAGCCCCGCCGAAGCCCCCTACCCTGGAACACAATGGCACACACCAGGGTGCATGAGGGGGCAGGACAGGTGGCGCAGGTGTCCAAGGGATGCAGTAGAGATCGGACCCCTGGGGGTCCTCAACTTTAGGGGGGGCACAGGGGTATTCTTGTAGGGGCATGGGGAGCACATCAGCATCATTGCCATGGCACTGCAGAGCAGACATCCAATGGATGGCACCGTTGGATGCCCCTTAGAGCAACTCCAAGCTGCTCTAACTTAGCTCTGCCAGTACAGCTCCTAGAATCATGACAGTGGGTTACAGCAGCTGACCTCTTGGAATAGGCTTCAGTTGTTGCCATAACCCACCCTTGCACCATGTCATTGTGGGCTGCAGCATAGTGGGTAACATAATCCACAGTTGGCATAGCTTGCAGCTGACATGGTGCAAGGCGCCTCTTGGAATTGGGGCAGGGTACCACTTGGCACAAGTCATGAGATACGCCAAGGGGTTTGGTGTTACTTGGCTTATGCCAGCATACGCCGACTTGAAATTGGCCCTTTGTCCTTAGCAGCATATGATTAGCCAAATATCTCAACCTCCCACTTCCTGAGCCTCTAGATATGATTATCATTTTTAGTTATAAATCTACCTGAACCTAAACAACACCCCTAAACCTTAATGCCATTGCTCTCTGTACTCCGAGTCTCCTGATATTGCCAGTAACATGCAATTATTACAAAGTAATAAAACAAATCATAAAACTGAACTGGGCTTTGGCAATAGGGAAAAACTAAAATGGAGAACTCATTGAAATTCTGAAAGTAAGTACATATACGTCCAAATATTCCTAAAAGTAAGCATTAAATAAAAAAACTTGACATGAAGACAGAGATATAAGAATATAAAGGCACATATGTGAGAATACAAAGATATAAAACCACTCTGCACTCTTCCAGCATGTCCTTGTGCACTAGTATGGTGTTATGGTGGACTGAAATAGTGGCAATTTTGTTTATTGAAACTCATAAACACCGTATAATTCTAGATTTGTGGAAAAATAGGAATCATTGTCCCACTATTTAAAAAGAGAGAGCGCTCCACTCCCCTTGGTTATAGAACTATAGTATTGTTGTGTACTTGTTTAAAATTTATACACATCTTATTTTAGAAAAAAAGTGGACACCTGGGTGGAAAATAACTAGCTCCTTTTGATTAACTAGTGAGGGTTTAGAAAAAGCTTTAGTATGGTGGCATGTATATTTACTATCCCACACACAGTATTAAATAATAATAAGTTAAGAAAAGGGAAATTTTATGTAGCTCTTCCAGACATAAAATCAGCTTTCAACCACTTATATACAAATATTCTTTAGGGGAACCTACATTCATTAGGAATAGATATTTATTTATTTATTTATTTATTTTACCAGGAGAGACACACTAAGCTGAAAGCTTGTTTACAGGTGTGACCTGGGAGCACAAGGAAGTTAAGTGACTTGCTTAGGATCACACATTATGCAACTGGGGGCTGTGGGATGCAAACCCAGGTCTCCAGGTTTGCAGCTCAGAGTCTTAAACCACTACGCTATACTGTTTCCAAAATTATAGATAATAGATTATTAGTTATTTTT
Source organism: Neoceratodus forsteri (assembly GCA_016271365.2). Lineage (NCBI taxonomy): Eukaryota > Metazoa > Chordata > Ceratodontiformes > Ceratodontidae > Neoceratodus > Neoceratodus forsteri. The sequence goes on along the minus strand of CM057458.1, from coordinate 1,108,160,213 downwards.
TAGATGTTGCATAGACACTAATTCATGTATAAGATTACACAGAACATGTGTTTTATCTGATGCTTTTACAATTAGATATGGGGTTCACCAGGGTTGTTTGTTAGCCCTGACTCTTTTTAATTTATATACTGTATTAACATAATAATAATAAGGGAATTTGAGGCTGAAGCTACTTTAGCACCCTAGTTAAGTAATAAGAACATTTAAGCTTTATTATACATGGATGATATGGCACTTTTAACAAATACACCATTAGGTTTAAAGATGAGTTTAATAAAGGTGCAGGAGCAACTAGATAAATTAAGTCTGGAATTCAATTTTATCAAATCTAAAATCATGGTATTTGGCTTGGGCAGTAGATAAAAACAGCTATAGAAGATAGGAGCGGAAGTTTTGCAAGAAGATAAACACTTCACATATTTGAGTATAATATAAACAGAAAAATGGACTGGATAAGGGACTCAAAAAGAACAGATGTTTCTATGGCAAAGAGTATTTAGTGTTTTGCCCTTTCATTTGCTTGACATTCATTTGTTACCATGCAATCTTAGCCAGAGTGCAGCTGTGCCACTGAAAGTGGCTGAGTCCATTGTCAATGAACTTTCAAGTCTACCAGTGAAAAAGCACTTCACAGAGCATGCTTCTTATTCAGGCTCTGTGCAGTTTGAAATGGGGAAGTATATCATGGAGAATGATGTAATTAAAGTCATTCACTTTTATCTGTCAAAGTACAAAGCCACAATAAATGAAGCATGGTTCATGGATTCTAGAAAGACTACCTTGCTAAACTCAGCCAGACAAAAGACCACAGCAAAACCTACCCAGAATTTAGCACTAAACCGCAAGGCAGGCCAATGCTGCTCCTGGATGATATGGAGCAGGAGTTCATGAACATTATCAAAAGCCTGTGGTCATAGGGGACAGTGGTAAATGCCAGAGTGGTGTCTACAATAGCTACTGGTATTGTGAAAGCACACAATTATGATTAGCTATGCAAAAATGGTGGGCAACTTCCTTTCAGCTGCCAATGCTCCTAGAAACTACTGAGCAGAATGTGTACTCAAAGAGAAATTCTACAAAGGCTGGGAAAAATACTGTTAGACTTCCAACTGCTGAAGTACACATTTTTAAAGTGAATCACTGCTATCTGCAGCCAGGAACTGATTCCACCAAAGCAGATAATCAACTTGGATGAGATCAGTGTCCTACTAGCCCCTTGAAGCCAGTGGGCCATGGAAACCAATGGTGCAAAACAGGTCAAGATTGCAGGCTTGTGTGATAAGCAGAAGTGTCACTAGTACTTGCTTGCACAATGACTAGTGATTTTCTCCCTCCATAGGTCATACTCTATACAAAGGGAAAACTGACAACTGACACCCAGCCTTTGCTTTCCCTGTCACATGGCTGATAAATCACTCTGACAACCACTGAGTGAGCAGCAAGATCATACTGTTGTATATCGAGCAGGTGCTTATACCTTACATTATTAAAATTAAGGAACAGCTGGGGTTACATGAAGAACAGAGATCTCTGCTCATAGTCAATCTCTTCAGAGGGCATGTACTAACATCCTGCACTGACCTGCTTCAGCCTCTCGATCTGACTGTGAATAAGATCTTCAAAGATTAGCTGAAGCAGGAATTTACAACACGGTATGCTGATGGCATTTGAAAACAGGTGCAGAATGGATGTGCTGCTGGGGACATTAACATCCATCTTCAGATGCAGACTCTTCAGTTTAAGCATGCAGTGGCTTGTTACAAGTTTCAGAAACATCAAACCAAGTATATTGAGAAAAAGTATAAGGGTTAAATAGATTAGTGTCTGAATTAAAACTTTTGTAGAATGTTTTCTTTAGATACATATTGGCTCTTCCAAGAAACATTATTGGTTCTCTTGTTAGAGTTGAGGCTGGTAAGCACCCCTTTATGTATAATATCATTAACATTATATTTAATTATTGGGGCAAAATCATTTGCAAGGAAGTATATAGATTACCCAACTGTGCCTACTGGATGTGTGGAACAGAAATACAATCCACTGGTTTTCATCACTTAATAACTGTTTGCAATATATAGGCTTAACAGATATGTTTTCTGAACATGCAGTAAGGAACCACAGGACATATATTGAAAATACATTACAGTGTCTGCAAAATACAATGCAGCCAGAAGACTTGTAAAATTGAATTCCTTGGGTTCTTTAAAATTTTATAGAGATGTGAAATCACTTTGGGGAGTGTGCAATCACTTTGGAGAGTGGACAAATACCTACGCAGTTGTGAGAAAGCTACACATAGAAAACTATATATTTTTAGAACTGTTCTTGTAAATTAATTATTAAAGGAGCATAATTGGTCACATACTGCAGAAAATGAAATGTGCATACAGGATGTCAAAGTAATGCTCATATTACTGTCGGTCACTTAGTTTTAGAATGCCCTGCCTATGAGAGATACTCTAATACAATGCTCCCTCACTATAGTGATCCCTTGTATAAAATCTTTCTTTTATTGTGAACACTTGTGATGGCTCCCACTTGTACCTGCAATAAGCAGGTATATTAGCTCCTTGCTATAGAGAATCCTAGCTGTAGTGAACAAACTGTCTTGCTCCAGAAGTGTTTGTTATAAAGAGGGTCCACTGTAAAAGGATAATTTCTTTACTACCTGAATTCCATAAAGATATTTTGGCAAACTTACTCAGTTATGAAAAAAACTCACATGCTAAAACATTATTGTATTCAGAAAAAATTATGGCTATGTATGCTACTGCCTCATTTGCACATTCAATTATAAACACCCTATGGAGACATCTTTCATGAACTTTTTAAGCAGTGCTACAGTCATGTACTTTACATATATGTTGCTTTCTGCTACATCTCTTACTGTATGTTAATTGTATATTGTGTGTTGTGATTTTTTCTTTTCTTATTAACTTTGTGACTTTAAAATGCACTGTTCTAAATATTGCAAATGCAATAATCTTTGTCATTTTATGACTTTGTACCAAAATAAAATGGAGCTGAACCAATCATGATTATTTCATTGTTATAACTTGTGTTATTAATTTGCTAATTTTAACTCCTGCACTATCTATTGCTAACAACTACACAGCAAATACAAGCATAATATTGTTAGCATTGGACAATGTTTATTATAAAGATGAAACTGCTTCTGTTTGATCTTAATGCTCTATTTCAAGTGCAGCATCAGCTATTCTGATATCACTGGACAATGTTCAAACATTTCTCTCACTGGTTAAGAGTTCTTTTGTGACCATTCTAAAGAGGTGATACATTCCCAAAATGAAGTTAATAATTTATCATCATTTAGAATGCTTCAGTGGCTAAAATAGTATGTCTGTATGTTTTAACTACCTGCATTAAAAAGCCTGTATATCTGTTCATAAATAAAAATATACCTAGGCATCAGTCTCATTTGGAGAATATGTGGCACGGTGTTCCTTGAAAGCACAATCATTTACTCATACCAATGCCTTGAGAAAGATGTTGAAGTATGGGTAGCACCAATGCTGCTCAGAATGATTAGTCAAACCTCAGGTCAGCCAAAAGTCTGGGTCAATCTGTTTGATGTTATTGTTGTTTCATGAATGACCTGTAGGGACAGTGACAAAGACTTCTACAGTGCTTGGGCAATGTGTATCATGATGCACTTGCTTCACAAGTGGTGTGCTGGACCACTCACAAAGTTAGCTACAGGTCTTTTTCAATGTCTGTGATGACGATGCTGCTGCTGCTGCTGATGATGAAAATGCTTCAGAAGTACCCCACATGGTCTATTGTAAGTCTGGTACAGGTCTGAGAAAATGTATTTGAAGATGATGCTGCTCCACAAGTGGCCTACAGGACCAGTTGTGAAATCCACTACTGGTTTGGGAAAAAGTGTGTGATCCTGGCCACTCGCAAAGTCCATTGAAAGTCTCAGACAATATGTTTGATGATGCAGATGCTTCACAGCACACTACAGGTCTGGGGAACTTTATGTGAATTTGTAGTTGCTTCATGAGTATCCTGTAACAATGAGTCAATGCCAAATTTCCATTCCATGAATCTGCTGAAACCTTGTGTTCTGGACACCAGCAAAGCAGGTCCCAAGGAACTTGGTTTCCTTTTTGCATTTAGTCACATCAGCATCATGAAACAGCAGTTTTACAGGAAGTGCACACTGAGCATGTCCAAGTTGCTGGTAAGCTGCATAACCTGCAGCAGTCAACCAGTGATGCTGGAGATCAAGATCCCTATGCCTTGCACACAGCTCTGTGACATTCTTTGCTCTCTCTCTCACAGGGTAAGGAACTGTGGCAGGAAGGAACTCCTTTTATGTGAAAAAGTATGATTGTTGATCAGAAAACTTTAGAAACCGTAAGGGAATCATGCATTATCATTCTAGTTAGCTGATTCTCATTATATTTAACTGTAGTTTCATGTGGACAAGCTAGTGAAATTATTCTGAAGAGGAAAGCAGAGAGTACACAGCCTGAGCCTCCACTAGCAGCTGCAAGCACTGGCAGCAGCAGCAACAGAAGTGGTGGATCAAAGTGCATTTATCAGACTAAGATGCAATTTTTTTTTTGTTTGTTTTCAACCTTCCCTGGCACCTTGCCCTCCCACTCCTTCTGGCTGCTCAACATCCCAGTCTGCATGCCAGTCTCACCCTTCACTGCCACTTTCCTTCTAACTGGCTTCTCAGGCTGTGCTGCATCCTTTGAGGGTCCAGCTTTTCACTGCTGGGAGGCCCCTTCCCTGGGGAGATAAGGGGAGTAGCGTCCCTGGGGGGCATCTGAAGTATGCAGGCCTGGGGAGTAGGAATGGTGCACTTGAGAGACTGTGACATGGGGGGGCTAATCAGCTATCATCTGGCAGGCTGAGATGGGTGCTACAGTAGTTTCCATTTTCTTGGCCCCTCCCAACACCCCAACAGAGTGAACTGCAGCTATGCCCTGGAGATGGAACCTGCCAATATGTGATCACCCACGTCAGCAGGTTCCGCACATTAGCAGGTGTCACTGTCTGAGTGGTGCACTGAAGCACACTCCCCTAGAGGAGAGCATCTGATTGGACACTCTATCACCATCCCCGTTGGCCTCTGCTCCTGATGAGGGGAGAGTTTTAAGAGATTTCTTGATGCATATTATGCATACTTTTTTACTGAGTGCTGGTAGTGTGAAAGACAGAGAAATTAGCATTTTTTTTCATTTTATTTTGTTTTTCCCCATGCAGAAAGAGGTGATAAGATTGCCTTTAGCAGACTGGGAAAAGTGCAGGGGGATAGTGAAGGCTTTATTTGACAAATATTTCTTTCACTGACTACGGGTGGCTCAGCAGTGCACATAAATCCATGTATATATATATATACTGTATATTGTGTGTGTGTGTGTGTGTGTGTGTGTGTGTGTGTGTGTGTGTGTGCCAGGCAGTCAATGAATGAAGTGTAAGGTAGACTGCTGTGTGAGACAGTGTCACAAGGTCTCTCAGTAGGGTGGTATGATTTAACAGGTAGGTAGGGGGCTAGTGGTGTCCCTCTCCTTTATCACCTTGTAAGTTTCCTGGCACTATGGCTCATCCATGCACTAGGCATGCATGCCATGTAGACAACTGAGAGTTATTGATGACTATTGTGAGACATCATTGATCACATCTGGCAACACCTGAATTATGTCATCATGTGTCATGCATGAGTCATCAATGCATGTAGAAAACATGAAGAGAAGACCAGGAGAGGAAAGGAGTGCCCAGGATGATGAGCAGATAAATGTTCCAACATGCCAGTTCCATCATGTACAGGTTTTGCAAGTGCCAGAGGTGGAGACTGGAAACAGTCATCTTAGAAAAGGGGCTGGAAGTCATGATCATGATGCTGTGATGACAAAGGCTGCTGAGCACATGTTAGTGCAGCCAAATAAACCATAGTTGGCTAGTCCCTAGAAATCCTCTGGCTTTACTCCCCCAGCAGTGCAGGCAGCCTTCACTGCCATTCATCCTATGCATCTTGTGATGCAGCCATCCTGAGCAATCCAGAAATACACCAGTTAATCCCTCATCCTTCTTCAAATCTTTCAGTTTTTCTATTAAAAATAATTGTATTTGGGACGGCGAGGTGTTGTGAGAGAAGGCCACATCCTCCTGATTGCACTTCCCTCTTGCCTTTGACCACTGCTCGAATTTCCCAACATCTCTACACATTCTCACCACCCCCTGCTGAGTGTCAACACAATAACAGAATTTGGTATAATCTGTAAAAAGGGATACCCTCCCTTCCATTTCTTCTGCAATGTCACCTATGAAGGCACCGAAGAGGACTGGTCCCAGTACTAAGACCTGTGAAACCCCTCTGGTGACTCCCCCATCATAATAATGAATGCTGTTTGCCACCACCCTATGTATCATATCTGTTAACAAGTTTCAAACCCAATTCACCACTCTGGATCCCATCCCTAGGCTGCTGAATTTCTTTATCAACCTCCTGTGCCGCACAGTGTTCAAAGACTTGCTAATGTCCAGGTAAACCACATTCACTGCTCTCCCCTGTGATATTTTTCCTTTTCATTCTGTCAAAGAGATCTAACAGATTCATTTGGCATAACACACTCCCATTGAATCCATGCTTCCTGTGATCATGCAGCCAATTGGAGTCCAGATACTGTACCAGTCTTTTCCTTAGTAGGGTTTCCTATAATTTCTCCACCACTAAAATAAGAATTACCAGTAGTTTCTAACCTCTTCCCTGTTGCCTTTATTATATAGCTGGACAATGTAAATCCCTTTCCAGTCCACCAGAACTATGCCTCTTTCTAATGAGCTGTTGAACAAGGCTTTCAGTGGGGCAGCTAACACCTCCCTGAGCTCCTTGTGCATGTCCTCTTTGGTCCCATAGCCTTGTCCTCCTTCAGAGCTGGATGTACCTTCTGGTCTCTTTCCTCTGTCTCTCAACAGCATAGTGGGGGACAAGTTGCATAGTATGAGGGGTTCTGGGAAGCTGGGGGTCTAAGTTTTGATCTGATTTGTTCACATTTTAATCTGGGGAGGATGAGGCTTCAATTGGAGATGAAGAAATGTAAACTTGCCATGCAAGAAAAATAGCATGAAAGGGAACTTGAGCTCAAGCAGAAATAGCTAGGGCAGAGAAAGCTGGAGCATGAAACAGAGCTGCAGAGGAAACAATGCCAAAGGGCCTTTGAGCTGAGACTAATAAAGGTGATTGGCATACTATGTTATGAAGTGCAGTGGTTCTTGGAATGGGGAATATCAGGTGGACAAGCTCACCTAAAAGGCAACAACAAAAATATGGGTCTACAAATTATGAATAACAGCAGCTATGGTTGACGGATTAAAGATGCTGACCTAGAATTTTAACATTTCTAAATAAGTGATAAAATGGAAGAAATGTCTTGCAGTAATTAGAAGAGTGAACTTGGACATAGTTTGTAAGCTTTTGTTACTTATATCCTATAACCAAAATGTTGAATGTTCTTGATATGTCTAATTTGCATTACCTAGTAAATATTAGTAAAGCCTTTGGCATATTTTTATAATACCTCTGAAACTGTCTGTTGAGTGTGTAAGCTTGAGAGGGTTTTGTTCAAACAATACCATGTCTGATCTAATGCTTAAAGGCCAGACACTACAGGGGCAGAACATGAGAAACAAATCTGTGAGTGTAAGGGGTAGATACACCAGGTCTCATGGAGTGGTCTGTGGGATTTGAACCAGTCTCTCTATTTTTCTGGGCAAATAGACATATAGGGTTTACAGGGCTCCCCGATGGCCTATAAACACCTGTGCCTTTTCTTTTCACTGTGCAGTGGCCAAGAGGATTCTCTCCCAGGAACACAGACTTGGGTCTATATTTGCTCCCTCACCCAGAGAGAGGGATCCCCCGGATCTCCTAGCAGATGCTCAGTTGTAAACCCAGTGAGCACTCTGGAAATACAGGGAAGGGTATTCCTGACTCACACCACACAGGCTACACTTAGGGGAGGTTGCTGTGAGCCTAGTGAATTCTGCTCCACAGGAGTGGGCCTGTGACAGATTGGTGCCAGCATATGGCATTGTAAACTGTTTGAACAAACCACACACAAAAGAGAGTAGAAATTGGAAAAGGGGAACGTCTGGTTACAGAATATAGTTTCCTTACCATTTTTTTGGTTGCTCTGCTAAGTTAGGCCAGTGGTGTGTAGGGAAGGAAGACTACAATGACTGCAATGTGGAATAGCTGAAACAGCTGTGCCAGGAGAGGGGTCCTTTATGAGGGGTGCACTAAAAAGCATGTCATAGAAGTCCTCTTGGCAGCCAATGGCCAGGTGGTTGCCCAGGACTTTGAGTCATAGTTGGTGACTGCAGGGGACCAGACCTTGGATGTGGAAGTGCCAAATGGAACCACAGTGACCAGATCCAGGATGGAGGCAAGCGGGACCAAAATGGACCAGGAGCCACTGCACCAAGGGAAATCCACCACACATTTTGATCTGGGGAGGATGAGGCTTCCATTGGAGATTAGGAAACTGGAACTCACCATGCATGAAAAACGGCATGAAAGGGAACTTTAGCTCAAGCAGAAAAAGCTAGAGCAGAGAAAGCTGGAGCTTGAAATAGAGCTGCATAACAAACAATGCCAAAGGGACTTTGAGCTGGAGAAACTAAGACTTTAACAACAAGTGTCAGAGGAGGTAGGTGGTGGGGGTGAAAATGAAACTCCAGGGCTGGGATATATTCTAAATTCTAAATTCATTGTGGATTTTGAAAAAGGGGAGAACATGAATGTTTTTCTTAATTCATTTGAAAAGGTCAGCATTCAGGCAAAAATACCCAAGGAGGCCTGGAGCTTTCAGTTATCCCCACTGCTTACTGGGAAGGGACATGAGACACTGTGGTAAATGAACAATGCTGACAGCCAGGACAATGATAAACTCAAAACTGCTTTATTGAAAAAGTATGATTTAAATCCTGAGGCCTACAGAGTGAAATTTCTGAACCTCAGGAATGGCCCTGAAAAGAGCTTTGAGGAACTTGCCACAAAACAATGCAAGTTTTTAAAATGTTGGTGGGTGGGGTTAAAAGCTAACTCTATGGAAGCAACTGAAGAAGTCTTATTGTTGGAACGGTTCTTTTGAGCATGTCCAGCATAACTGAAAACCTGGCTAGAGGACCAGGACTCTCAGACAGCAAAACAAGCTGCTGAGCTTTCTGACCAATATGCCAGGAGTAGGCCTGCTCTGAATGGAAGTGGGGTAGCAGGGACTGCAGTGGCAAGGGGGAAAAGTGCACCTCCAGGGCAGCTAAAATCCTTGTTGCCTCTACAGAAAGATGGGAACCACAGTTTACCAAACCTGGATTTTGGGGGAAAGAAAAGTGATGATTGTTGGTTCGGTAAAAAGCCAGGGCATATTATGAACATATGAGCATTCAAAAAATGCCAGCAGATATAGGCCCTAAGGTCTATCGAGTCTGCTCAATTGTTATCAGCTTTTGTTCTGCAGCTGCTCCCCTCCCTCTCTCATGGTGACCTTCTCCCTGAACCTGTCCCATCTCCACTTAAAACTGTCCACTGTCCCCATTGTTACCACTACCTCTGGCAGTACCTTCCACCCAGCGACCACTGTTTCCATGAAGTAGTGTCTTCTCATTTCCCTTTTGAATCTTCCTCCCTCCAGTTTCAGACCGTGCCCTCTAGTGTCTCTCCCTCCCTTTAACCTAAAAATCCCCTCTGTACTAACCCTGTTTATGCCTGTCATGTATTTGAAGGTTTCAATCATATCTCCTCTATCCCTCCTGTCCTTCAGGGAGTACATGTTGAGCTCTCTCAGTCTGTCTCTGTAGGGTTTTCCCTCCATGCCTGTGATCATCTGGGTGGCCCTGCACTGGACTCCCTCTAGCAGCTTGATATCCCTCTTCAAGTAGGGATGCCAGAACTGTACACAGCACTCCAGATTTGGTCTGACCAGTGACCTGTACATTGGCAAGATAACCTCCCTCCTCCTTGAGGTGATTCCCCTGGCTATGCACCCCAATATCTTGTTAGCCTTTATTGCTGCCTTCCTGCACTGTGCCAAGTGGTTCATTTGCCCTGTGATTAGTAAACCAAGATCCTTTTCCTCTTCTGTAGTGGATAACTGTACCCCTTCCCCACACACACTTTCTAGGAAAACTTTTGGTTCTTCACCCCCAAGTGCTAATGTTTCACTTTTTTGCATTGAAACTCAGCTGTCATGCATCCGACTAGTGTTCAAGATTATCCAGGTCCTCTTGCAGTCCCTGCCACCCCTTTGTGTTGTCCACAACTGCACCTGTCTTCATGTCATCTGCAAACAGGCTGATCTTATTGCCAGGCAGTGTCCTAAAAAGATGCAAGGTGTAAAAGGGGTCCCCTCCAGCTGAGCTGGTTTCTAATTATATCCCTTAGGCTATTACTGTGAATATGAGGGAGCACATGCATCTGGTGAATGGGATGCTGCCCTGAGGGTTAAGGGACATAGGGGCATCTCTTACCCTGGTAAAAGAGGATTTGATGGGGCCTGAGCAACTCCTGCCAAATCAGTTTGTTTCTGTAAAAGGATTCACTGGGAAGGAGAAAACCATGCCATTAGCCGGTGTAATCCTGGACTGGGGTGATGCTTGATAAAGGGTGCAAAAGGTGGCATTAGGAGATACACTGGCTGTGGATGTTATCCTGGGGAATGATGATTACCAGGGGGTGGTATCTGCCATTACCTGGGGCCATACAGCTAGAGCCTCCTGTGATCTCCTGAACCCCACAGAAGCTCATGCAAGAGAGATTGGGAGGCTGGTCAACCGGCCTGCTTCTCTTGCAGGGGAGAGTGATAAAAGAGAGATGAAACATTCCTAAGTATTCATTCACCGAACAGCTACTGAAGTTGGCTCTGAGGAGGGAGAGATGGATAACACATAGAAAGGGGGCTATGGATTGCTGCAACTCTTAATCCTTGAATGCCACCGCTATGGACCTCAGTCTGGGAGCTGAAGGGGGACATGCCTCAAGCTTTGGGAAAGTGTGAGGACTTTGCAGCAGCTCAGAGGACTGACCCTAGCTTAGAGAAGCTGAGGGCCTGTTCAGAGTCTGATGGGACATAAGGGAACTGACATAAAACATGAGGTTTTCTGGGACAATGGGCTGTTATACACACTGGACGTGAGGATGGGGGGGGAGTGATGGGCAGACATCTTGTTGTTCCCCTGGGATATTATGAGTTATTGCTCAAGATAGCTCATGATATTCCCATGTCCAGACATCTTGACAATGCTCACACTATGCAGCATTTCACTCATAATTTGTATTGGCCCCACTTCACTAAGCAGTTGAAAAGAATACTGCAGATTCTGTCACCAGTGTCAGCAAATAAGAAGGGCAGAAGGAAAAGAAAAAGCTGCTTTAATTCCATTAACTATTGTGCAGTAGCCTTTCCAAAAGGTGGGAATGGACATTGTTGGTCCTTTGGATACCCCAAGCTCCTCTGGGAAAAAGTATATCCTGGTGGTGGTAGATTATGCCATCCGATATCCAGAGGCAGTCGCCTTGTCCTTCATTAAGACAGGAAAAGTAGCGGAAACCTTGCTAGGGATATCCCCCGGGTAGGGATTCCAGAGGAGGTTATCGCTGATCAAAGGGGCAACTTCATGTCAGACCTGATAAAATGTTTGTGGGAGAGGTGTAGGGTGCTACAAAGGTGCACAATGCCTTACCATGCAAAAACAAATGTGCTGGTAGAAAGATTCAATGGGACCATGAAAATCATACTCAGGGCATTTGCAGAACAGCAAGGGTGGGACTAGAAGAGATATCTTCCCCCACCTGTTGTTTGTCTACAGGGAAGTGCCACAAGAGTCAACAGTATTTTCCCCCTTAGAGCTCTTGTATGGATGTAGGGTGTGGGGGCCCCTAGATTTGATATGGGAGGATTGGGAAGGCAATCACACCACCCAGGGGACTCCAATAGTGGAGAATGACTTGAAGTTTAGGGAAAAGCTAGAGGAGCTTATGGGAGTGGCATGAGCAACCTGTCAGCTGCCCAGCAGAGACAAAAGAGATAGTACAATCACAGAGCCAGAGCTCACTCATGCGGAGTAGAACAGAAAGTTATATGGTTCTGATCCCAGTCCAGAAAGACAAGCTGCAGACAGGGTGGGCAGGACCATACTAAGTAGTTTGGCAGCTAAATGATGTAAATTACATTGCGGAGTTACCTGATTGGAGACATACCCACAGGATGTTCCATGTGAACATGATGAACCCCAATTTCAATAGGGCTGACGTGGTATTTGCAGTTTACAGTCCTGGGGAGGAGATGGACAAGGAGGTCCCCCTTCTTGACTTGCTAGCTGAGAGTAAGCAGGAGTCATCTGTGGAAGCCATCAAGCTGTCTGCACAGCTGACACCTGAACAGGCCCAGGAGGCAGGGGAAGTTTTATTGGACTTTTTGCCTTTATTTACATCCAAGCCTGGACTGACCCCACTAGCACACGATGTGGACACCGGTCCTCAGGCACCCATATGTCAGATAGCCTACTGGGTGCTTGAGGCAGTCCTAAAAGATATTAGGAGGGATGTGGAAGAGATGCTGGATCTAGGGGTGATCCAGAAATATCACAGTCCCTGGGCCTCACCTGTAGTCCTCATCCCCATGCCAGACTGGACTATACACTTCTGTGTAGACTACTGTGGGTTCAACATCATTATGAACCCTGATGCCCACCCAATGCCCCACACAGATGAGCTGCTGGACAAGCTGGAGGGTGACATACCTGACGACTATAGATCTGACCAAGGGATATTTGCAGGTAGAACTGACACAGCCAGGACTAGGGAATGGTCAGCCTTCATTACCCCAAGAGGCCTATTTGAGTTTCAGGCAATGGCCTTCAGGATGAAGAATGCCCCTGCCACCTTCCAATAATTAGTGAATCAGGTGCTGCATGGTAAAGTGGATTATGCAGTAGCATATTTAGATTGCATTGTCATACTCAGCCATAACTGGGAGGAGCACCTGACCCATCTGAGGGAAGTGTTGGGCAGAGTACAGGTGACAGGATTAACCATGAAAGCTGAGAAGGCCAGGTGGCTATGGCAGAGGTGGCCTATTTTGGACACATACTAGGGTGGGAGTAACTCTGCCCAAACCAGGCAAATATAGAGGTGATTGCAGCATGGCCCATGCTTGAGACCCAGAAACAGGTAAGTAACTTCCTTAGGACAGCGGAGTAAGACAGAAAATTGGTTCCCAACTATAGCACCTTGGCAGTTCTTTTATCTGGTCTGTTAAAACTAGATAGCCTACGAGAGTGAATTGGGACACAGAATGTGAAAGGGCCTTCACACAGCTGAAAGCCATGCTGTGCAGTGCCCTGGGGCTGGTCATCCCAGACTACACTTGTTCATTTGTGGTACAGATGGATACCTTTGATGTGGGGTATAGAGCAGTCCTCAGCCAGACATCCCAGCATGGAAAGATCATCCCATTGTGTACCTCACTAAAAAGTTGCTTTCATGCAAGGAGGCATACTCCACTGTGGAGAAAGAGTGTCTTACACTGGTGCGGTCGCTAAAGAAATTAGGGCCCTACCTCTATGGGAGGAGCTTTGAAGAACAAACAGACCACAACCCTCTAAAATGGATGAAACAAAGGCAGAAAACTAATGGGAAGTTCCTGAGATGGAGTATTGTGTTACAAGCATATGACATTTACTTCACACATAGGTCAGGGTCTGAAAATGCCAACACGGATGGCTTATCCCTCCAGTTAGAGTAAGGGACAGAACTGATGGAAGCCATGATGAGTAAGAGGAACATGTTTCCTCATAGATACACTGATACATAGACGCTGTCTGCAGATAAGGGCTTATGGCCCACCCAGTCTGCCCATTTGAGCTTTCAAGTTCCCTTTACGTTTTTCTAGAAGTCTGTTGCCTTTTACTCCTGACCTCCAGAATTCCCTTTTGTCTATCCCATGCATTCTTAAATCCCATGATTGTTTCAGCCCCCACCACTTCCTCTGACAGGGTGTTCTACTTGTCCACCACACTTTCTGTGAAAAAATTCTTCCTCATGTTTCCTCTGAATCACCCTCCCTCCAACTTCATCCCATTCCCTCTAGTCCTGAAACATCTTTTTTACTGGAAAATAGTGTAGTCCTGTACCCTGTTCCTCCCTGTAAGGTACTTATATGTCTCTATCATACCCCCTCTTTACCTCCTCTCCTCTCCTCTCCTCAAGGGAGTACATATTCCAGTCTTTCAGCCTGTCCTTATAGGACTTGTGATGCAACCCCTGTAACATCTTTGTTGCCCTCCTCTGAACCTTCTCTACCCTCTCTATGAACTTATGTAGGTAAGGTCTCCTGAACTGTACACTGTACTCTAGGTGGGGCCTCACTAGTGTCTTGTATAGTGGAATTATGACTTCCCTTTTCCTGCTGGTGATGCCCCTGCCTATGGATCCCAGCATCCTATTTGCTTTACTTGCTGCCTTGTCGCATTCTTTCCCTACCTTGAGGTAATCAGAGATGATAGCCTCAAGGTCCCTTTCCTGCCTGGTACATGCTATATCCTCACCCCCAACTGATATGTTGTTCCAGGGTTTTTGTGCCCCATATGCATTATTTTGCACTTCTTTGCATTGAATTTCAGCTACCAAACCCTTGACCATTCTTTAGGCTTCTACAGATCCCTCCTCATTCTGTCTACACCCTCTGGCAAGTCCACTCTGTTACAGAGCTTCATATCATCTGTGAATAGGGGAAATTCTGCCTTCTAGGTCCTGCGCAATGTCACTGATGAAGACATTGAATAGGACCAGTCCCAGCACTGATCCCTGTGGTACCACACTGGTCACTCTTCTGTCTGTGAAGTGACAGTCATTTACCACCACCTCCTGTGTCCTGCCACCCAGCCAGTTACCCACCCACCGCACTATTGTCCTGCCCACTCCCATATTCTCCAGTTTGTTTAATAGCCTTCTAGGTGGCACAGTGTCAAAAGCCTTGCTGAAGTCCAGATAAACCATAATCACTGACCTCCCCTGATCTACCTCCCTTGCCACCCAGTTGAAAAATTCAATGAAGTTGGTCTGGCATGACCTCCCCCAGTGAAACCATGCTGCCTTGTGTCCAGTAAACCACTGGCAACCAGATACTCCACCAATGTCTCCTTCATTAGTGCTTCCATCATCTTCCCCACTACCAAGGTCAGGCTGACTGGTCTGTAGTTCCTCGCTTCCTCTTTGTTCCCACTTTTGTATAAGAGGACTACATCTGTTGTCCTCCAGTCTTTGGGTACCTCCCCAGTTTCCAGTGATTGGCTAAACAGGATTGCCAGAGGCTCAGCTACCACCTCTATTAGTTCCTTTAGGATCCTGGGGTGCACCCCATCTGGCCCCATTGTTTTATCAACTCTTTATCCTTCCAGTTTCTTTAGGACCCTTTCCCGTGTAAAGGGACTTGTGTCTATTTCTGTGCCATTCACCCCCTTATACTCCCTTCAGGCTGATTACCCCCCTCTTCCTCAGTAAAGACCGAGAAGAAATATCTGTTCAGTATGTCAGCTTTACTGTTGTCATCCTCCACACAGCTCCCATCCTCCCCCTTCAGTCTCACTATCCCTCTCTTTGCCCTTCTTTGTTCATTTATGTAAACTGTAAAAGGTTTTGTCCACTGTACCTACTGATTTTGTGATGTGCTTTTCTGTCTGAGCTTTCACTTCCCTTACTTACCTCCCTGCCTCTCTTTGCTTCTCCTGGTGCTTCTCTCTATCCCCTTCTGTCTGTGTCTTTTTGTATTTCCTGAATGTGATTTTTTGGCTTTCACTTTCTCCTCTACCTCATGTTACATTTAAGGAGAGAGGTGTGTGGTGGAAGAGCAACATGTCATAGTTCTGTGTTTCTGTAGTTAGTATTCCCTTTGTTGTATGGTAGTGGTCAAGCCTGTTGTTTTCTATAACTTCTGTTGACCTTGAATGTTTCTTGAGTTTTTTTTTTCTGCATCGGAGTTCAAGGACAGAGTTTCCGCCAGTTTGAGCTGGTTCTTTGTTTTCAGAAAAGTGCACTTAGTGAGGTGGCCTCAGTAATGGGAGAGTAATTAAAAGCTAAACAACCCAATTTAGGTCTGAATAGTTCTGTGGGAAAAGAAACAGAACAAAGGCTTTGGGCTCAGCTAGCTCAGTAAGGGGTGGTGAAAGTGTGTCTCAGACACAAGTTGGAATGAAATTGTTTTTTTCTAACCGGGGTTGGGGAGAAACCTTCCAGTCAAACAACTGCAGTTGCATTTTTTTTAAATCGAAACCTAGAAAGCTGGTTGGCTCTTTTAAGCCAGTGGCATTAGCCAGCCAATCACAGAAGGACAATTACAGAGGCAAGCATTTTGTAACCGCCTTGTAAAGCCAAAGAAAGTTTTGCCTGAATTTTGTTCTGTTTGGGATGAGCAACTGATTGAATGGGACCCCTGTTTTGAATTCAGTCACAAAACAGGTAAGAAGGACATTTTTACTTTACTGGACTGCAACTAGTACAAGCTAGAAACAATATGTTATATTTAAAAAGATTAAGTGCAGGTTATTTTTTTGTATATTGTCCAGCTTTTATTTCTTATATCTTGTAAACATAATTTTGAATGCTCTTGATATGTTTATTTTTGCCTTACCTAGTAAAAATTGTTAAAGGCTTTGGCATATTTTTTATAATTCCTCTGAAATTTTCTGTTGTGTGTGTCAGCTTGGGAGGGTTTTGTTCAAAGAATACCATGCCTTATCTAACACTTAAATGCTAAACGCTAGAAGCACAGAACACGAGAAATGACTGTGAGTATAAGTGGAGATACGCAAGGTCTCACTGAGTGGTTTGAAGTGGTCTCTGCATTTCTCTGGGAAAAGACACATTCCTTAGTTTTCACATTGTGTGGTAGTCATGGAGACTGTCTCCATTACTACAGCGTGATGTAGAGACTAAGAAATGGGATTGGATCAAGGCCAAAGTTGTGAGGCACTTGAGTTGAGAACTTGAGACAAGGCACATGAGGAGAAATGGGACCAGTGATCGGAGGGTGGGGGTGCCACTAGACACCAGAGAAACATTACATTTTAGGGGGCCATTGACAAGAGAGTGGGGGGCCACTAGACACCAGGGAAACATTAAATTATTAGGGGGTCAGTGATTGGAGGATGGGGTGCCAGTAGACACCAGGGAAACATTAGATTTTATGGGGCCAGTGACCAGAGGATTGAGGGTGCTACTAGACACCAGGGAAACATTCAATTTTAGAGGGCTGGTGATTGAAGAGTGGGTGCTACCAGTAAACACCAGGGAAACATTAAATTATTTGGGGGCCAGTGATCAGAGGATGGTGGTGCAACCTGACACCAGAGAAACATTAAATGTGACAGGACTGATGATTGGAGGGTGTCATTAGATATCAGGGAAACATTAAATGTTATGAGGCCAGTGATCAGAGGCTGGGGGGTGCCACTACACACCAGGGAGACATTAAATTATTATTGGGCTGGTGATCAGAGGGTGGGGGGCCACTAGACACCAGGGAAACATTAAACCTCATTGTGCCAGTGATCAGAAGGTGTAGGTGCCACTAGACACCAGGGACTGAAAATCATATGTTATAATATTTACATAAATTAGGGGCTGGTGATACATATTAACATTTCATACTTTCATTACACAGTTCAGTGACTTAGTGAACTCCCAACAAAAGAAAAAACACGACACTCACAAGAAGAAGAAAAGAAAATAGAAAGACACTATAGATAAGTGTCAAAAACTTTATTAATGTGCACCAAAAACACAAAACATTTCATGTTACAGATTCATCAAGAGTGTAAAAATCATCCCCATCAGGCCACTTAAATAGTGGATTCTCTTAAAGGTGTAGTTTTTTTCTTGGATGTGTAGTTTATTGGTAAGCATCCATATCTTGGCTATGCCTTTTTTGAATGTATAAATTGTGAATAATGTATGAAACTGCCAAAAGAAATTCTGCAGAAGTGACCCCTGACAGTGATCAATTTTGCAGAATTTTGTTTCACAGTTTAATACATTTATCCACAGTTCATACATTTATTCGGTTCTGTGTGATAATAGCGAGTGCTGAACGGCACCTCGCATTATTGTGACATCAGGGCGGCAGAAACAATTTTGCCACCCTGACATCCTTCTTGCACTCAGAAGAATGGCGCCGGGATTTCTATACTTTGTTTTCTGTGAGGAGCTGTGTGCCTCACCCTCTCACAAAGGGGCTTCACCCCGCTACCCCTACTTAAGGATTCTCAACCCAGGGGGTATGTTGGGGGTGAAAAGGTAAAATATAAATAATGTTTGGGCGGGTGCAACAAAAAGACAGTAGCGCCCGGGCCCAGACATGAACCAGAAACCACAGCACCACAGGCGGAGGCCAACCCTGATGCCATGGCACAGTTTGGCAGTGACTGCAGCACCCCCTACATCCTCCACCTCCTCCCAGGGCACGCCACCATGCTCGCTTCTCCCCTGCACGATGTAATGATAGCTTGGTTAACTACCGCCACGGTCGCCCACAACCCCACATCCAGTCACCCTCCCTGCCCCCTCACCTTCCGGGCTTCGCCCACATCACATCACCATTTTGGACAGTGCCATCTTTCAGGCACCAACCTCACGTTCTACCCATTTATTCCACTGTTCTAAGTTTGAATTTCCATAATAGTTGCCAAAATGATTTCCAAACTTTTGCAGAAGTGAAATTCTGACTTTTGCACAAATTCCACCAGCAGAAGTTCTTTTTTGCACAGCTCTATACTCACCACGGGGAAGCCTGAGGGTAAATAATAGGCCATATCTGGGAATAGGTGCAACATCCTCTCTAGGGTAGGTGTATGAAGGGATTTAAGGAGAGGAGGTTATAGGGATACACTAATATCAACCTATCTAAAGTCAGGTAGTGAGGATTTGGTGAAGATGAAAGTGCTGATGCCTCAGTAGGAGAAAGCAAAGGGAGAAGAAAGGAGGTAAACAGTTCTTACAAGTGGGAACTACTTGTTGAGTGTGTTAGGTGGTAAGACCCTATCTATGGTAAGGGTATAAATGTGTGAAGCAAGCAAAAAAGGAATAAACTAGAAATTCCTTAGCAGGCATAAGGGTACAAAAGTATTTCCAGGTGACACAGGGAGAGTAAGAATTGGAAATCCTGGGATAGTTTCAAGTTTATTAAGTTTGTATACAAACAGTTGTTTATCACATACAACATAAATTAGTACAGTTTAACAATTTAAAATTCCATAACAATAGACAAATTATATCTCATACAACATCATTATAATATCTGGACAGTCATTGGCTTAATTATGTAGATGCACAAGGAGGAGTCCCAACTATATTGCACAAAATGCAATATGTGAAAATGAGGCAACAGCAGATATATAGGTTTCATAGGTATATACAGAGTTGAGGGGACTTTCATCCATACTGCTTGCCATATAAAGTATTTCTAAAGCTGATCTAACATCTATAGCTCATCAAGGTGAAGTTTAAAAACTTCCAAGGATAAACATCCCACTATCTCCTCTGGTAGTGTGTTCCATATTGGAATTATCTTCCAAGTGTACCACATCTTCCTGCGCCATGTTCTACAATTTCCACCCTTCAACTGTAACGGATGTGCCCTAGTGTTATGCTGCTTTTCCCTCAGTTCCAATCCCAGTTTTTTCCACAGCTCGTGATCTGTGAGTGCTTTAAAGAGCAAGCACATGCCACCTCTCAGCCTTCTATATCCCAGTGTGAACATGTTAAATTCCTTCAATCTAGTGGTGTAGTTTTCTGTTCCTATCCCTTTTATAGAGTGTGTGGCCCTTTTCTGTACTTTTTCAAGTCTGAAATATCCCCACTCTGGTGCGGTGACCAGATCTGGGCTCCATACTCCAACAAGGGTCTCACCAAAGACCCATACAGGGGGTCCAGAATCATGCTATTTCTACCAGAGATATGTTTCAGAATGCAGTTTAGTACCCCATTTGCTTTCCTGCTGATATCTGTGCAATGTGCCCCAAATTGGAAGTGTTTAGAGATTGTGATCTCCAGATCCTTCTCCTCTGTTACTGATTTAAGGCTTCTGTTGCCTAAGTGGTATTTAGCATTTGAGTTTCTGTTGCCCAGATGCATGACTGTACATTTTTCTGGATTTAGGTAGAGTTGACGAGTGCCACACCATGTAATAATATGATTCAATGCCTGCTGCATTGCTAAATGGTCATCCTGATCTATCATCTCAGCTCCCAAAAGGCAGTCATCAGCAAACTTTGTCATCTAAACTCTTTCATGGATGTATGTCAATGTAACAACATATATACTAAATAGAGATGGCCCAAGGACTGACCCTTGCGGTACCCCAATATAAATATCAGTCAATTCTGATAAGGCCCCTCTAATGCTAACCCTTTGTCTTCTGTTCTTAAGCCATGAGGTGATCCATGACACTATGTTTTCATGTATGCCTATATCCTGTAGATGTTCTATGAGCTGCTGATGGGGGAGTTTGCCGAAGGCCTTTGTAAAATCCAAGAAGATCACATCCACTGACCCACCCTTTTCTAGGTGTTTGCTTGCCCTGTTGTAAAAATTGAGCTTATTTGTCTGACAAGATCTTACCTTCCTAAAGCTATGCTGTGTATATATGGCTTGGTTCCTCACAAAACAAAATGCAGTCTTAAAGATTATTTCTGTTGCTTCCTGACATCATGTTTTTCCAGATACATGTCATTTCAGTGAGGCAATATCACCGAATGACAATTTCAGCGACTACAATATAACGAATGCTATCACAGTGAATGGTTATTTCATCGACATGCAGTTTCAGCAGATATTAGTGAACTCAGCAATGGTACAACCTGCTACCTACACCTGCATCTGGAAATTAAATGCAAGCCCCTGCAGGTATTCCATCTGAGGATGACGCCCATACTCCCGCACGTGATTGTGCTGTGTCTTGCCCAACTAAACAACACCTATTTATAATGTATAACCACCAACTGCCACTAATTTACACTGATTGATTATTGAGCCTGTTATTACATGGGAGGGCTGTGTCCTTCTGCACCCTCCCATTTCTAGGATTCTAACACCAAGACGCAATGGACACTGAGGGTAAGTAGCAGCTGTGGACTCACTCAGATTATTTTGTGCTGTATTTGTATGCACTAATATGTGTAGTCACTCAAATGCCTCACTCGCTGTACTGTGTATAGCACTGTAATTGTAGTATCTATTACTGGACGTGCTGAATTGACATCACTATAATTGCATCACTCAAGTGATGTGCTACCTGTTTTGCCTTATAGGAAGCAATCATTTTTCTCTAGATTTAGACAACTCCTCAGTCTCTTCATCTCTCTCTCTTCTTCTAACCTGCCTCTGCTCTCCCATTTCTCCCTCTGTTACCCCAGTCCTACCCCCTCCTGTTACATTGTCTTCCTGCATTGCCTCCTTCCCCTCTCTTCCAACTGACATTCCTCCTCCAGACTTGCCTGCCCTGTCCTTCTCTTTGCTTCCTTAAAACTAGAGGGAATTTCTTCTCCCTGGGTTAACCTTCCCTGTTGCACTAGCCTCTGTGGGGGGGGGGCAATCTTTGGCTCCCTCAGTGTTTCTGCCTCCCATTGGCTACTTTAAATGCTCATCAAAGTAGCATTTGAACCTTTTACCCAGGACTGCATTTCCTCTTCTGTATGGCTGGAGGTCATCTCCCTTGTACATGCCTCCATCCCCCTAACATGACTCCCCCATCTCTGATTTATCCAAAGCCTTAATCCCTGCACCATGCCTTCAACAACTCATTGAAGGACCTGAGACTTTGCCTTTTGTGAAGTTTGAATTTTGCAGTGTTTTAACTTTGCCACAAAGACTATGCAAAGCATAGTCTGTGGACTTTCCCCATTTCTAGGAACTATCCACCACCACTTTCTACTTCTGACTGGTTAGAAGTCAATGGTTTCATGGGTGCAAAAAACCTTCATAGAGTTTCTGCAATTCCAGCATAAACTACTTTTTACAGCTCATAGCAAAGCTATGCTGACATATTGCTATTACATAGTAGAGAAAGGGAGTTCTGGAAGCATGTGACTGGATAGCTAGACTCTGTCCTGCCACTGTGAAGTTGAAGCACATGCTGTCCTCTCTATTGCCCACAGTGCTGTTCCTTTGTTCAACCCACTCCACCACTGCACTATTTTCTTGCTGCCATGGTCATGTCCAGTTCACTTCTGGTTTCTCTGTCTCACAAACAGCAGGTAACATTATCAAAAAAAAGACAAAAACTGAACTGCCATCACTGGCTTCTGGAGCAGGTGTGTTGCACTTAAAGAGCAAGTCTGTATTACTTTTTTTATTTTAAAATAAAAAAAAATTGCTAACAAAATAATCTCTGTGGTATTATTTTACATGCAAAATGCATACTTTTACTTTAATTCTGACAGTAGGTCACACTGAGCCGTATTAGTTTAACTCAGACTCATTTTTTTTTCTATGAAACAGAACAGTTACAACGTCAGTAGGGTAACCCATGTGCGGGAAGGAACATTCATTTTCATTGTTTGTGGCTGGCTACCGACAAACAAATTCACTGTATATGTAGTTTGAAAGTAACTATGATATGCACAAATAGCTTTGATTGGATTTGGTATGAATATCTATAAATCCTATTAATTATTAATCATACACCAGAATTCAATCCTCTTTTTAATTTTTTTAGTAACATGCAAAACCACAGGTCTTCACTATTATAAGCCATTCCCAAACTATATCCTGATGACAGTTTGTGTCATTAAGGATAAATCATATGTCAATAAGATTTAATAAATCTACTCTGCTAGACTAGATATTTGTCAAATTTGCTAATTCGCTGGTAAGCCAGCTGCCTGATCTGAAATGATTTTATATGAGGAGTGTTTAGAAATGGTATTCCAGGTAGCCTGGGTTAACTGTTGCTGTGCCACGAACTGATATGTCAGTCCTGAATTCCTATACATTCTAATTTTGTTGGCAACCAAAGGGTTAAAGACCCAGCAGAGCATTTATTTCTTTTTCTCTTCTATTTGTAAAAAATTCCATTTGGTCTAGGTGGCCCCCACAAACCCCACCTTTTTGGTGAGGATTGTTTGCCCCCCCCCAATAATAAAGCTACTGTATCTGCTCCTGAATCTAGATATGCAAGTAACTGACTTCAATACTATTATAACAAACCATGCCTGACATTCATATCAGTTACCACAACCCCCCCCACACACACACACAGCAATTCAGCCCAATTTTAAAGAGAACAGAAAATGAGACATAAGGTGCTCTTAATTGTTTGGTCACATCATATACATATTACTAAACACTGTAAGGTTGTTGACTTGGAATAAAGAAAATCACTTCCTAGAATGTGGACTTTAGCAGAGTTAATAGATTACTCTTTCTATCTCTGTCAAGACAATGTAATACTGTATTTTTATTACACATACCATTGCAATAAAATTGATAGCTTATGGTTTTGGGATACTTGCACAGCAGTAACACTGAATACAGAGCTGCTGTCTACATAACCACAGTATAACCATATTTTTTATCTGTAGGTTGGGGATGCATTTGTTTTATCCAAACTGTGCTAGGAACTTTAAACACATACTGAGTGCACCTGACCATATGTCATTTCCTGTCCAGTTGGTCAAGGTGGTAGTGGGGGGTAGTGCTGTGATTGTTGGGGGCAGAGGGAAAATGCTGTTACTGTTGGGGGTGAAATTAGGTGCTGAGCCTGTTCGGGATGGGGGGGAGTCAGTGCTGCGACTGTTAGTGGGTTGGAGGTCAGTGCTGTGACTGTTGAGGGTTGGGGAGTCAGTTCTGTGACAGTTAAGGTGGGGAGATCAGTTCTCAGACTAATGAGGTTAGGAATCAGTGCTGTGACTGTAATTGTCAAGGGTAGTGGTGTCAGTGCTGTCACTGTTAAGGGTTGGGAGTCAGTCCTGTTACTGTTGGGGGTAAGTGCTATGCCTGCTGTGGTGTAGGGTCAATGCTGTGACTGTTTAGGGTGCGGATGTCTGTTCTGTGACTCTTGAGGGTTGGCAGTCAGTCTTATGACTGTAGATTGGTGGGAATCAGTGCTGTGAATGATGAATTGGGAAATCAGTTCTCTGACTGTTAGGTGGAGCAGTGTCCAGACTGGGATGTGGAATTAGGGCTGTTACTGTTGAGGGTAAGAAGGTAGTGCTATTACCGTTGGAGGTGTGGCTCAATGTGGGGTGCCCATGTTGTGACTGTTGGGGGTGGGAGTCAGTGCTGTACTTGTTGGTGATAGGGTCAGTGGTGTGGTTGGGTGTGGTCAGTGCTGTGTCTCTTGGGTGTGGGGCATGTAATGTATTATTGTGAGTAGGGGCCAGTGCCATTACTGTTAAGAGTGGATAATCAGTGCAGTGGGGATAAGTGCTGTGGCTCTTAAGGATGGGTTGTCAGTGCTGTGACTGCTGGTAAGGGGCAATGCTATAACTGTTGGGGTGGGTGAGTCTGAGTAAGAGAACTGTGAAGAGAGGCTGAGCAGTTCTGGCACACAAGGGACTTGAGAAATAACATTTTGTAGCCATCTTGGCTCTGACCAGGGTTTATTTGTAATACTCTTTAGGATACATTGGTCTATATTCACAAACATTACCTCTTGTGTTAGCACCACTTTACTTAACTGTTCCTACCTTGATTCAGCAACGTGCCATTAAACAACATGGAAGACTGCTGACTCAGGTTAGTAAAGACAAAGTAAAGTGATGCTAATACTGGAGATAATGTTCATTAACATAAGTCATTGTGTGTGTGCACTACTTTATAGAAAACCAAAATTCACTTTGTTTCTTGTAGAATAAAAATAAAATGTTAATAACTCATAAAAGATCCACTGAAAACTATGAAGGCTGCTGGGCTGTAAGCTCTACCCTTTCCAAAAGAGTCATTTTTTACAATAAAATATTTTGTGAATGGTTGTATTACATACAGTATAGTTCACATGAAACTTATTGACAGCCATTTAACAGCCTAGTAGTATCTGAGCTCTTAAGGCTCTGCATAGAAAATCTCTTAAGGCATGTTTACACAGCTGCCTTTGTAGTGCTGCAACCCAAGTGTGTGCATTGCTATGGTAAAAGTGGCCATGCGGCCACTTACCATAATATGGTAAGTAGTCCTGTGAGTCTTTCCTCAAGCCAGTGGAGGAGTAGGGACCCATTCTGGAGTGATCAGCTTAAGCTACCATATGGACAGGCTGTTCTGCTTGCTCCAGTGTACAGTGTACACTCCCAGCATCCTCCTTTACCCAGCCAGAACAAGGAAGTGCCACACCTAATCAAGGGATACTACTGCTGCAATAGAGGCTGTAGGACAGGGGGATTAGCAGACAGGTAGAGGACCACAAGATGGTAAGTGTGGGAATATAAGCCTGTAGTGTAAGGAACTGTGCAAACCTTTTGTTTAGCTGGAGAAGTTGGTAGTAGCAGGAGAGATGTCTGACATCTGTGCATCTTCAGATGTGTCACTGCTGATATCAGAAAGCAGCCAACTGACTCTCCAGACTCCCAACCCCTCTGTAGTAGAGGTTGCTTCAGCAGAGAGGGGCTGTGTAAACACAATCAGGACTTGGTGTAGGTGCTCAGGGGAGCACTAAAATGGACCCCATAGCAAAGCAGAGAGGCCATGTAATCACACCCAAAGTCATTGATATCTAGTTGTTAGCTGGTTCCTGTTGGGCTATGACTGAGCTGCATGAATATACTTTCAGTTGAAAGACATATTAAGAATCTGTGGGAAAAGCAAACTAACCTAGTTGGCAACTCATTGTATTCACACAAAGGAAATGGGTTGCTAACTAGCTATGCAATATATTTAGGGTGAACTGTGTTCAATAAAAACTAGTCTTGGCAAAATTAATACCAAAAATACTTAACCTTGGCATTTGATCTAGACTCAGTGGGGAAGAGGTTTTAGTTTTTGTATGTTCACTAAGTTTAAGGAGGAATTATCTACTGAACTAAATAACTGGAAACTTAAGTTGACCATTGGTGCAGCAGCAGGGATATTGCTAGTAATGCTGGCAATCTAAGTTCAGAAACAATCCTGAGTAGTTGGAGAGCCCATGAGTGAGGAGACTTGAGCATCCATGGTCACCTCCTCTAGGTTGGGGTGTTGCCTTTCACTGCTCTCACACCACTCTGCCAGGTGGAAGCAACACAGTGGAATAGCTGCAGGTGCAAGAGACATCAAGATTCACAGCATGCATACTTGTTGCATGAAATTGTGCAATGGGCATTCACAGCTAGTGTTTCAAGGTGAGGCAAAATGGAAAAATGTGGCTGGTGAAAAGATGATGCATGCCTTCCTCTCAGGCCCCACTCCTGCCAACCAGACACTGCTCTGCAGAACAGTTTTATTTGCTCTCTCAAGTGAAACTGCCAAGCCCAAAAGGCCCCCATATTGGGGTAATGAGGTCTCATGGTTGGCAGGCAAGCCCCAGTGATAGCAGGGAATGGGGCTTGGAAATTATGCTGCAGGTAAGCAGGTAGGCCAAGATGGAGCATAAATTGCAATTAAAATATGAATACTTGAAACTTAAATTTACAACAACTATATCTTTAATCTGTGTTTCAGGTTTTACTTGCTCCTGTTACTGGAATTCCCCAAACAAATTTCAGATAATACAGCGCTTGATTAACTGGGGGTTTTATCTGATTGCCTCCAACTGACCTCACTGTTACTTTTTTTTCCCCAACTCTCTTTATGCTCTTCCTTTTACTGGCCCCTTAGGTCTGTCTTGGGTGTGGTAACTCAGACTGGCCGATTCCCACTCTGCCTAAGGTCCTCTCCAGGCCAAGTCTAAATCTCGGGATCTCTCCTTCACAGCTACTGACCCCCTAACCCCCCCCCCGAGGTGGGACTGCCTACTTCTCTGGCACTCTATCTAGAATCATGTAGGGGTGATTGGAGTGTAGAGGACAGCTGGAGACTGGTTGGGAGTGGCCTGGCATTGAGCATGGGGGCCATCCACTGGACCCACAGTCACTTACCTGGGTGCCAGGGCTTTTTCCATGTTCTGGTGTTCCCAGGGGCATGTTCATGCAATGATGTCCAGTGCTCGATGGGTGTGCTCCAACACATGTGTGCAGGATATTCACCAACACCCCCTTCCCCATGTACATGCTGCCACAAGTTGCAATACTCTTGGCCTCCACTGGGAGCTACAAGAATTGTGGCATGCACTACCCACCCTCCCCATGAAAGGAGAGCCATCCTAGTCACACTAAATCCTGCTCCTCCCCTGCTGACCCCTGATGACCCGAGTCCACTCCAGAACCCTGGTTGCTGGTGTGGCATGAGGTGTGGCATCCAGCGCCTCAACCCTCAGTACCATCAGGCTAGTAACTCACTATTATTAGTGACATTATGTTTTCATGGTAAGCCCTCTGACTTCATAAACAAGGACAGTTGAGGATACTTAAATCTTTTTTAGATCTTGGATAGGTTACCAAAATGAGTGACATAAATTCTAGCAAGGAAAACTGAGATAACAAATATACACATTCTTCAGTAAAACTGCAATAGCTGAAACAGTACACTTATGAACTGCACACTGAAGGAGAATCATGCTCTTTGAGGCATGCTTTCATACTAAGGAAGGTTAGAAGTAAGGAGGCATATGCAGCCCATGTGTGCTTTCTACTTTATAACTAATAATACCTGAGCTTAAAACCAGACAGAATTAGGCTTTCTAAACATCTTTTGAATTAATTCCTTTTTTTTTTAGTTGTTTAACCAGGAGTAGCACACTAAGCTGAAAGCCTTTTTACAGGAGTGACCTGGGAGCACAGGGAAGTTAAGTGACTTGCTCAGGGTCACACAGCATGCAAGTGGAAGCTGTGGGATTCAACCCCCCAGATCTGGTCTGCTGGATATCACCAGATTTGCAGCTCAGACCCTTAAACCACTGTGCTATACTGCCTCCCTCTTTCTTTGTTTTACTTATCACCACCTCCAGAGGGAGTCTGTTCCATGGGTTCACCACTATAGGGTATAAAAATATTTGCTGTGCACATGGTTAAACCTTCTGCCTGAAACAATGAGTGGGTGACCTCTGGTGCCATAATGGTCATTTTTAAATTCAAAACCCAGTTCTGAAAACAAAAAAGGGTCATTAATAATATCAAAAAATAATAAAAGGTCACCTCTCAGGTGACATGTGGCCAGAGACATAAGGTTCAATTATACAATTCTGTGATCATAAAACAGATTATGAAAACCATCAATATTTTTGGTGAATATTCTCTGTACTTTTTTCAGTAACAGATTCTCTGATTTTTTATATGGGCACCAGAATTGAGAAGCATGTTCTAGATGGGGCCTTGCATATGCCTTAAATAGTGGCTTTGTGTTCAGATACACAATAGGGTGACTGGGTTTTTGAGTGCAAAACATGGTTTCTCATTTATTAGTGGTATAATGAGATGGAAAAGGATAAAATGTTTAGTTGTTTTAACCTTTTGCCTTTTTTGTTTGTGTGCCAAGAACTGCAACTGTCCTTTGTAGCTTATTAAGGCATAGCTAAGGACCCATCAATCAGAACAAAGAAAATGATTACAGCATTTAATAATAACAGATATTGTTCTCCAGTTTTAATGATTTTAATAATCTACAGTATTTTGAAATATGATATTATTAAGGTTATAGGCACAGTGGTGCAATCTTTCAGCTGATTCAGTGGTGCTGTACTTTAATGTTTTTGGCATTGGTAGTAACACCGACATGCTTTGAGTTTAAAAATAATATTACTGTTTACAGAAGCACAGTAAAAGCAAATGAACTGCTTTGCCTGTGTATGAAACTATGCTTTATCGTATGTTAATACCAATGCTGAGACCACACTTATAGATGGAAGAGTGGTCTCCATGCATTCTTAGGTTATGAGAACCACAAACTGTGCATAATCTGTTCTTATGCTGATACCTCAACCGAATATATATATATATATATATATATATATATATATATATATATATGGATATGACATGGGTGGAGGAGATAGCACAAATATCTTCATGAGCTCTCACAGAACTGTTGATATGGCCACTAGTGGGATAGTAAGAGTTCAGTGACAGCTCATGAAGATATCTGTGCTATCTCACTGCCACCTATGTCATATCCTATATATATATATATATATATATATATATATGGCAAAAAACTCTGTTCAATGCATCAATTAGGGTTGTTCCACAGTGACAAAAGTGAGGAGATTTAGTGTTAGGGTTGCCACCCCTTGCACACCACACCCATCCCACCCTCAACAACAGGCATCAGGGTGTGCTTTAGAGTCATTGGCCCTAACTCTCAACCCATTCCATGTGTAAATAAGTTGAGGTGGTGCAGAATAGGAGATTGGGGTGAGAGTTAGGATTGATGACCTCAACGTACACCCCAATGCCTGTTGGCGGGGGTGAGGTGGGCATGGGGTTCAAGGGGTGGCAACCCTAACACAAAATTTCCTAACTTTTGTCACTGTGAAACAACCCTAACCCCATTAAACAGATTTTTTTGCTATGAATTTCCCTTCCTTTTGAGAATGTGCACTATAAATAGTGAATGGCTGCCCATGACTGCAAAATAACTGTAACAGTAATGCTAATGCTAACAGTAATGGCAATGGTGAGTGAAACTCAGATGCTGATGGTAAGTGTAACACCAACAGAAACATGAATGCAAAGGCAAGATCTAACTGTTATGGTAACGCAAACAGAAATAGAAACGCAAGTGGTAATGCAAATGGTATCGCAAACACAAACAGTAACATTAACGGTGACGCAAATGCAATAGGCAACGGTAATGGTAATGGTAAATGTAAACGCAAATGCTAACAGTCATAGTAAAAGTGATGCAAAGGTAAATAAAAACAGAAATGGAAATGGAAGCACAAACGCAAACCATAATGCAAACAGTGAGGGAAACACAAACATAAATGCAAATGGTAATGCACACGGAAACAGTTACAGTAAGCTGATGTAAGGCAACAGTAGTGAAAAGTCTGTATCTCGCTTCATTTCTGAGATAATGGTGCAAAGGCAATGTGATCCAACAGTAGCAAAAAGTCTGTATCTCGCTTCATTTACAAGATAATGGCACAAAGGTGATCTGAGCCAACACTAGCAAAAAGTTTGTATCTCGCTTCATTTCCAAAATAACGGTAGAAAAGCAATGTGAGCCAACTCTAGCAAAAAGTCTGTATCTCACTTAATTTCTGAGATAATGGCACCAAGACTAATGTGAACCAAACCACTGAAAGGCACCTCCGTATCACTAGGGCTACCTATACTATAAATTTCAAGCCATTAGCACCATGCATAACGCTATGCACAAAATGATAAGTGTGTCATGCAGTATCTCTGAAGCAAATTATTTCTCCAACATGTAAACAACATACTTCACATCTCCAGGACATCCACTCAGCACCCTCCAAATTTCATGCGAAAAGACCAAGCTGTTCCAGAGATATTCAATTTTAAAGTTTCTGCACCTTTAAGAAGTCTTTCACCACAAAATGGAGGAAATTGTGTCTGAAAATGCAGTAAAATGGCAGAACTTATGGCCAAAAAATCGCTGACTGTGAAGGGGGCAACTTTAAATGCTTATAACTCTGGAACAGAACAACATCTTTTCACCAAACAAAAACTGCCATGTTCCTTGAAGAAAGGGCTTTCTACTTGCCAAGTGTCAGACCAATCAACCAAACATACAGTGGCTGTGCTATGCGTCATGCAAGACAGTGCAGAAAAATAGCAAAAACTGAATGTTTTGCACTGCACTAAGCAAAAACTGTATGCACCAGTTAAATATAAATTGGTAAATAAATAGGTGCACCATTCCACTCCATGTATACCAAATCTTATCCAAATCTCTTCAACAGCTGCAGAGCAGCATGAGCATAAAACTTCACACGAGTGGCAAAAAAATACATTTTTTGGCACTTTATTCTGCAAAAAACATATGCAGATGTCAAATGAAAATTGGTAAATGCACAGAAGTACCATGGTAGAGCAAGTACTATAAATGTCACAGAAATCCATGGAAATGCAAGTGTTAATGCAACCAAAAATGGTTACCCAACTGGTAACGCAAACAGAAGCACAAACATTAATGCAAATATAAATGGTTACGCAAACAGGAACGAAAATTCAAAAAAACAAATAGTAACGTAAATGCAAATGGTAATGGTAACAGTGAGGTAAAAGAAAATAGTAACGCTAACGGTAATGCAAACGCAAGCACAAATGGTAATGCACACAGTGATGGAAACAGAAAACGATAATGCAAACAGTAAGACAAACGCAAGCACAAATGTAAATGCAAACACAAATGGTAATGCAAATGGTAATGCAAACACTAAAGGCAATGGAAACACAAACGCAAATGGTAACAAAAACGGTAATGGAAATGCAAATGGTAACACAAACAGAAAAGCAAATGGTAATGGCAACGGCGACTCAGAAGGAAACAGTATTGCAATTGACAAAGGAAATGCAAACGGTAATGGTAACACCAACGATGACGCCAAAGGAAACAATAATGCAAACACAAGCGCAAATGGTAACTCACATGGTGACGCAAAAGTAAATGCTAATGAAAATGGTAATGGAAATGCAAATGGTAACAGTAATGCAAACACAAATGGAAACACCATCTGTGATGCAAAAGGAAACAGTAACGCAAACAGTAACACCAATGCAAGTGCAAATGCAAACCAAAGGGTAACGCACACAGTGACTTAAACAGAAATTCAAATGCAAACGGTAATGGAAACACAAGCGGGAAACGCTAACAGTAACAGTAACGCAAATGCACACACTTTTTTTCCAAAAAAGGTGCATTCAGAAGAACAGTGAATACAAAGAATGTGTGCATAATAATGGCTCTTGGAGCAGAAAATAAGCACTTGGAATACTAAATTGTTTATATCTCAGGAATCGTACGACGTAGGAAAAAAAATTAAAATCTCTTATTATTTATAACTTTCCAGGCTAGTTTTGCACTTAGCCCCCAATGGGGGACTAAGAATTTTTGTGACAAAAGTGCTGTATCTCAAAGCGTTTTCGAGATACGGGACCCGAAGGGGTGTGAAGGATGCTGTAATGTTATCCAATGGGAAAAACTGTCAACTTTGGAGTGCAGTAACTTTGCAGCCCTGTAATATATTGGCACAAAAGCATCAAAAGGCACATCTGTGGGAAGTTGGCTTTCTTCCCTGCAAATTTCAGCTCAAGAGACCAAACTGTTGTTTTGCTGCAGGGTGGCAAAGATTTCCTATTGTTTTGGCCATAGTGTCTCGAAGTACTTTCGCAAATCATGACACTTTCACAAAAAAAATCACGAAAGTGTCACATTTGCGAAAGTACTTTGTGACACTACTTTTCACAAAAATTTTAAAAACATATTTCTAGGGAGTTTTACCCTAAACAAAGACATGACTAGCATCCTCAGGACCCTACTAGGTGAACACAACAAGAATTGTGTCCTTAGAGGGTCCCAAATTTAAATGTCAATCATTTCTCTGACCAGCAACTGAAAACAAAATGGCCAATTAGCAAAAGTAAAAGTCATTTGTGAAAGTAAAAATGGCATTTTCGACACTTTCGAATATTTTGTTAACTTTTCCCATATACTATAATGGGGAACAATCTTTTTTGAATAACTTTTGAACCATTTAATATTTTTTCACAAAATCTTCAAAAGGCACATCGGGAACCCCGGCTGCATGTTCCCTGAATGTTTTGGATCAATCGTGTAAACTGTGCTACCTGTAGGAGCGAGCAAAGAAACGCACAAAAATGAGTAATTTATGCTTTTTATGGTGCACTGTAGCTCTGCAACTGTACATGTGACCATAAAGCAACTTGCCAGATCCAGAGATCTATGTTACCAGACCATGCATTCCAAATTTCATGCAAATCCGTCATACAGTTACAAAGTTATTAAGCTGCCAAATTTCAAATTTAACCTTAAAATATGTACTCAACCCTTACTATAGTGGCAATACCGTGCCACTATAATGTATATATATATTTATAAAATGGGCTAGGAAAATGCACATCAATAAGTGGCCAAAGATCATCAGGTGACCATGCGTATATCAGAGCGTGACCGCACACCTGCACTTTTATCCCCCTCCAAAACAATTTTGACATTTTATAAGATACTGTAGATAAACCACTCTGAGGAGTGTGGTCATGCTCTGATATACACACACTTTGGGTGGTGGATGCTCTCGGCCTGTGGCCTCATGTGTAAAAATGCACTCCGAGGTGTGAGTATATCAGCGCGCGATGTCACACCTCAGAGTGGTTTATCTATTACACATTGCTGATCAAGATCAATTAGCAATATATATATATATATATATATAATATGCAATAAATAACCCACTCTTAGGTGTGTGGTCATGCTCCGATATATGCATGCCTTGGTGTGCGTTGTACTCATGAGACCACAGGCCAAGCACATCAACCACCCAACGCATGCATATATCAGAGCGCGACCACACACCATAGAGTGGGTTATCTATCTTACATAATGGTAAAAAATTTTTTGGAGGGGGATAAAAGTGCAGTTGTGCAGCCATGCTCTGATATACGCATGGTCATATGATGTGTTTTATACTATCAGAACTTTGGATTTGGATATTTATTTTCTCCCCATTATATATATATATATATATATTCATGGCAAAAAACTCAGTTTAATGTATCAGTTAAGGTTGTTCCACAGCAACAAGAGCCAGGAAATTCTATATTAGGGTTCCCACCCCTTGCACCTCCAAACACCCCACTCTCACCAACAGGCATTGGGGTGTGTTTTGGGGTCGTCGGTCCTAACCCTCTCCCCATTCCATGTATAAATAAGCTAAGGTGGTGTAGTATAGGAGAATGGGGTGAGAGTTAGGACAGACGACCCCAATGCACACCCCGATGCCTGTTGGTGGGGGCAGGTTGGGCAGGGGTTGCAAGGGGTGGGAACCCTAACATCGAATTTCATGGCTTTTGTCGCTGTGGAACAACCCTAATTGATGCATTAAACTGAGTTTTTTACCTTGAATTTTCCTTCTTTTTGAGAATGTGCAGTATAAATAGTGAATGGAATGCGGTGGTGTGAGAGTGGGGCCCCTCGGTAACGGTAACGCAACTGGAAAAAAAAAACGGTCATGGTAACAGCAAGGAGGATGCTAAAGGGTACAGTAACAGAAATGGAAGCAGAAATGCAGCATGTAAGCAAATGCAAATTGTTATGCGCATGGTCATGGTAACACAAATGGAAATGCAAATGGTTACGGTAACAGCAACGATGACGCAAAAGGAAACAAAAATGCAAATACGGAAGTGCATATGTAAATGCAAATGGCAATGCACATGGTGACGCAAAAGGAAACACAAATGCAAACAAAACCAATAATGGAAACACAAATAGTAGCAGTTTGCAAGCGCAAGCAGAAACACAAAGGGTAACGCACACGGCGACGTACACAGAAACGCTAACACAAACGGTCACGGAAACGCAGGCGGATGTGCCAACTGTAACAGTAACGCAAACGCATCCACTTTTTGTCCCTAAAAAGTGTATTCAGAAGCACAGTGAATACAAAGAATGTATGCATAATAATGGCCCTCGGAGCAGAAAATGAACACTTGGAATACTAAATTGCTTATATCTCAGGAACTGTACCACGTAGAAAAAAACTTAAAGTTTCATATTATATATGACTTTCATGGCTAGTTTTGTACTTAGGCCCCTAGTGGGGGGCTAAGCAATTTTCTGACAAAAAGTCCATATCTCAAAGCGTTTCTGAGATACGGGCCCTGAAAGGCACCACAGACACTGTAATGTTAGCCTATGGGAGAAATAGTCAACTTCAGAGTGCTATAACTTTGCAGCCCTGTAATATTTTGTCACCAAGCCACCAAAATCACATCTGTGGGATGTTGCCTTTCTCTCCTCCAAATTTCAGCCCGAAAGACCAAACCATTCTTTTGCAGCAGGGTGGCAAAGAATTTCTGTTATTTTGGCCATAGTGTCTCAAAGTAGTGTCGTGATTTGCAACACTTTCGCTAAAAAAAAAAAATCACAAAAGTGTCACAAGTGCAATACTACTTTGTGACACTACAGTTTACAAAACATTTAAAAACATACTTCTGGGGTGTTTAACCCATCAAAAGAGACATGGCTTTCATCTTCAGGGCTCGACTAGGTGAACACAAAAAGAATTGTGTCCCTAGAGGGTCCCAATTTTAAATGCCAAACATTTCTGTGATCAGCAACTGAAGACAAAATGGCAGATTTGCCACACTACAGGGATCATTTGAGACACTAAAAACTGTATTTATGACACTGTCGGACTTTTTGTTAACTTTTCCCATTGACTATAATGGGAAACTTGTTTTTTGAATAACGTTTGAACCGTTTAATATCTTTTCACAAAATCTTTGAAAGGCACATCGGGGACCCTGGCTTCATGCTCCCTGAAGGTTTTGGACTGGTCACACAAACCGTGCGACCTGTAGGCATGAGCAAAGAATATACAAAAAAGCATAAATATGACTTTCTATGGTGCTATATAGCTCCACAACTGCATATCCAACCATTACGAAACTTGTCAAATCCAGAGATCTATGGTACTGCTCTGTGCATGCAAATTTCAGGTAAATCCATCATACAATGGCAAAGTTTTAACCTGCAAAATTTCAGACTTTAACCTTAAATGGGGTACTCAGTCCTAACTATAGTGGCACTACCATGCCACTATAGTGTGTGTGTGTATATATATATATATATATATATATATATATATATATATATATATGGGATATGCAGGGAGCACCTGTGGGATAACAAAGTTATTTGTACAGTTGCCTGTGACCTCAAGTAACCTCACAAGTAGTGAAGCCACGAGTGAGGGTTACAAGTGGTCACTGGCAACTGCACAACTACCTTTGTTATCCTACAGGCACCCCCTGCATATTTGATTTATGCAACAGGATTTTGGAGATTCAGTTTTGTCAGATTTTATTTTTTTCTTAAGTTCCTTTCCATGTTTTTTCTCTGGGCCTGGTTGCTGTGTCTAGTTTGCAGCATAGCTGTGCTGAGAAAGAGGAAAAAATGGCTTTTTTTCTTATGAGTGCTTTCATTTAAAATGTGGTTCTGTTTTTTTGGGGGAGGGGATTGGGTTAGGGTGTGCATTTTGTGAGTGTTTGGGACTGTGATAGCTTGGGTTGTAAAGAGCACTGTAAGAAGTTGAAAGTGAAACTGGGAGGCAGTACTGCTGAGCAGGCAGCACAGGTGGTGGTGGTTAGTGATGTAGTCACTGTGTGGATAAATGGGTGATGATAGAATCACTATGTGGACAAAATATAGGATAAAGTATGGAGAGAAGTGTGTTATGAGAATTTAACACACTCCCGAGTTGTTGGATGGCACATAAACCCCGAGGGTGAAGCCCCAGGGGTTTATGAATGCCATCCAACAACGAGGGTGTGTGTTAAATTTGAGTTTGACACACACCTCCCCATACTTTATTTTATATAATTGAAGGGCTCCGTTTTTCCTTTTGTTAAGCTTTGAGTTTGCAAAAAAAGACCTGGAGGATTAACTTGCAGATGGACGCTTTTATTTCTGTGAGGAAAACAGAACTGTAGTTGAACAGTAACTTTAATAATTCAAACTGTTAATAAAATAAAGTGGATACAACTGTTAGAAGTCCATGAGTGTGGAGATTCTTCGGTATCATTTCCTGTTTGAAGGGTATTTTGTGTTGTTGTAGTCATTTGACCTGCTAAGGAAAGGTTAGGGTTGAAAGGGAGAGAGTTAGGGATCATGTTAAAAGTGTTAACTGCATAAGTTAGGCTCAAGAGAAAAAAACGTTATTTATTTATGTTTTAGGGGACTGAATACGAGAAAATACGTTAATTGGAAGTGTCTGAATCCTCAATGACTCTGACTCTTTTCCTGTTTTGAGGTTTTTGGTTGGAGTTGCACATATTTATTTTTACAGGACTGTGGAAAATGCAGCCGGTCCCAAACATTGCCTGCATGTTTCCAGTCATTCCAGGTGATGTGAGGCTGCTGGAGGATATTTGCGATGGAGGTAACGTGGAGAAGTGTTTTTTTAGTCAGTACTGCTTGAGGTGACAGGGACAGTTAGAAGCTTGAGCTATGTTTATTTAGTTGTCTCGAGTGCTTTGGTGTGGAAAGGGAGCACGTGAATGCCGTAACACCTACTCAGGTGTTACGGTATTTAACACACGGTTTTGTCAATGGCAAAAAATGGAGACCATTAATTATTAAATGTATCCACACAGTGACTCAGATAAATTGATTTATCACACTCCATTTATCCAGACACCTGTTGCATATATATATATATATATATATATATATATATATATATAGTTGATCAAGATCAATTAGCGATATATTAAAAAAATGTATGTACCTGTTCCTGTTCCTGTTTATAGGGCACTTGTGCATGAAACGCTTTTTACAGAAAAAGAGTGTCTTTATGCAGGGAAATAAAGTGCTACAATTAGGTCAAGCATGCTCTCTCAATCTAAAATAACAAATAGAATAAGTAAGCAATTAGACATGACAGGGTGTGCATTATGGTGACATAATCAAACACCTCATGTGCATTGTTAGCCACAAGTTGCAGCCAAGTGCTGCTAAACACACCTGAAATATAGGATTATATCAACACAGTGGCATACTGTGGGGTGTGATTTGCTTAAAAAATCACTTTTAGCCCCTTCCATGCTACAGACTGATACAGCAGTCAAGAATTAAAATATGGCCTAATTCTTTCAGTGGTCTAAGGGTTAAATATCTGACTGAAAAGGAATAAAAAATAAATTATTTTTAAAGATAAAAATGAAGACCTTTCATTGTAATGTGCTTGACCTCCCAATGGTTCTCAAAATATGCTTCTATTTTAATTTTAAGATGAATAATAGTCAGCTGGCCTGGTAGTGCTGAGGGTAGTGGTGTTGGATGCCACATCTCGCACCATGCCGGTGACCCGGGTTTGGAAATGGTCCTGGGTTATCAGGGGTCAGCTTGGGGGGAGAGTGGGAGTGGGATTAAGCAGCCAGGAGGCATTTCTCCCTTCCTGGGGGAGGGAAGTTGCTGCCTCCACCATATGACTGACTTCAGGTGGAGGCCCAGTGGCAGTGTCGGATAATGGGTGGTACAAAGGTAGGGTGTTGTGGAAATTCAGCATGCATGCACTTCCATGTGCAAGCATGCCTCTACAATGGGGAGGGGAGAAAATGGAACTGGCAGACTACGTGATGGTCCAGGCTGCAATCCCGGTGACTGGGATGCAGACAGAATGTACCCTGTCTATGTCTTTCCTGAGATGTGGTCTCCAGAACTGGACACAGTACTCCAGATTGGGCCTCACTAATGATCTATTCAGGGATAATACTTGCCTCCATCTTTCTGCTGGTGATACCCATCCCAATGCACTCCAGCATCCCGCTGGCCCTACCTGCTGACTTGCTGCACTGCTGAGCCACCTTGAGGTTATCTGATATGATTACTCCAAGGTACCATCCCCTTTTTTTTCAACTTTCTTTATCGTTCTTGGCAGGCCGAGTGGTCATCTGCCAACCTACCAAACTTGGGGTCATTCGGGGACTTGTAGCACCATGCGCACCCCAGCAGAAACCCAGAACTGGCCTGGAGGCTTCATCCTTGGGTGGCCCCCAAACTTTCATCCATTTTCTCCCCTTTTGGTCCTACTCCCAAGAGCTCATAAGCGGTGATACATACTTGTGGAGGCACACATGCACACAGCAGCTTCAGTATCACCCTCCCTCATCCGAATGCTAGCAGTCCTTGGAGTGACGCAGCCACTCCAGCCTCCACCAGGGGGAGGCCAAGCTCTGAGGAAACCAAGTTCTCCCTTCTGAGGCAGAGGACCGCCAG
Source organism: Neoceratodus forsteri (assembly GCA_016271365.2). Lineage (NCBI taxonomy): Eukaryota > Metazoa > Chordata > Ceratodontiformes > Ceratodontidae > Neoceratodus > Neoceratodus forsteri. The sequence continues at coordinate 1,108,121,191 of CM057458.1, read as the reverse complement.
GCAGCAGCCGCTCGCATCCTCCCCCCCCGCTGACCTCTGATGACCCAGGCTCATTCCTGAGCCTGGGTTGCCAGCGTGGCATGATGTGTGACATCCAGCACCTCAACCCTCTGCAGCACCGGGCCCCCATCCTTTCTTGTGACTGCCAATACCTCTTCCCCCATTTTATATTCTCCCTTGGATTTCTGTGCCTTAGGTGCATGATTTTGCACTATTTCGCATTGAAACCCAGCTGCCATACCTTAAACTTTGTTTCATACAGCTGTCTTGAAGTGCTTACTGACATACTCAGAAACTTTTTTTTCAAATTTTTTAATTGCAATATCTTGAAAATGGCTTATTATTTTTATCATCAGAGTAGCAAAAGGCACATCTGTGGGGTAGTCTCTTTCTGTCCTGAAAATTTCAAACCCAAAAACCAAACCATCTGGGCTGTAGGCTAGTTCGAACAAAAATCCCAGCAAAGTCAATGATTGAAAACATGTTTTATCATCTCTCCATAATTTGAAGACTGCACATCTGACCAGAACGTAACTTGCTAAATCAAGAGATCTACTCCACAAGATGGTGCATACTGAATTTTGTGCAAATCCATTGAACAGTTGCAAAGTTATTAAAGTGCACAATTTTGAGTTTAACATTGAACTGCCTACTCAACCCTAACTATAGGGTGTGACTGCACCTCTATAATGTATATATATATTATTTATATAATTATATATATGTGTGTGTGTATATGTATAATGCATATATGTACATAGTCTATACCTGGATGCCAAGTACTGACTACATATACCTCAAATATGTTTGGCATGGTTTTAAATATATTAGTTTGTATGTGCACGCTTAAATCTATGTATATTTTACTTTGATCTCTTTTGTTATTCATTGCTCTCCTCCTTGTGGGGTGGGCCACTTCATGTGGAACATTCTTGAGCTGCAGAAATTGGCTTGTGACACCCTCACAGCATTCCCTTTAGAGCAATAGAGTGAGAGCCCTTTCTTTAAAATACTTCACCTGAACTGGATTTCTAAATTGCAGTAGCTGTGCTGTCACTAACTCTATCCTGAGTCTGGAGAGAAAGTGAAAAGGCCTTGGACCCCAGAGATTTCCTACTTTATAGGGTGTTTGCCTCTTCTATGTCCCAAAGCTATAAAAATCAGAGAAAAATGCAACTGAGCAGTACTCAAAAAAGTTATAAGAAAAGTAGAAAGTAGTCTCACAAGTTTAAAAGCCAAGTTATCTGGGTTTAATGCGGCTACTGAATCATAGCACTGTTAACCCAGCACTTTGCCTCTGTAGCATGAGGTTCACCAGGTGGCAGGGGCTATGGTGCCACAGCCATGTATTTCAACAGTAACTTTAAAGTGCTTTCCTAAAATAGGCATTATAAAGACTGGCACTCAATAGCAAGTCTATGTGGAACCCTTTAATGTTTGTAAGCACCATAATGAAACAATATTAAGCACCCTGTTACCAGAAATATCACTGAAAATAGGAAAAGGATCTTCACAACTGTGACAGTTCATGGATTTCATCAATATTAATGAGCTAAGGCTAGCTTTACACATACTGCAGAATGAAATGCCAATATCTTTTAGGATCTAGCTTTGAGTGGTGTAGCTGGGCACTGCATTAAATCAGAAATATATAGAAAACCCGCCTTCGGTAATAGTTAGCTCCATACTGACAGTGCCCACCAACACTACTTAATGAAAGGTATTCCAGGCAAACAATTTGTTCGTATTCATCATCATTGTTCCACTCTATCCAGTTATGACAAACAAGACATAGATCTTAAAAAACATTTTCTTCAAAGGGGCTATAATGAAACAGCTTTAGATGAAGCATTAGAGAAAGCAAGATGTCTAAATAGTTCAGATTTGCTGACCCCAAAAAGAAAACAAACTCTGGTCACAGCCAAAATGGCTGTGGAGAGATTTTAGGAGTGGCAAGAGTAGTGAAAAGAATATGCAGTGCTCTCACTGCACTGCAGTCAGCTGTAATACTGCAATGATTACAGTACTGCGCGTGCATGATACTCACACATGTTCAGTTTGTTCCGGAGTCAGCCTTGCGCAACATGAAATACTCACTAAAAATACTCACTAAAAATACCACCAACAGCTTAGTCTGGTTCAAGGTCAGTTGGCATTCATCTGTATCCCCCTCCGCCCGGGTCGTGCATGAAAATAAGCAGGATTTGTCTAGTGCACTTACCCGGTCAACAAAAAATAAATAAATAAATAAAAAACATGGTGGTGCTGACATAACTACATGTAACAACCCAGTCCCCTCGGGTTACTAGAATCCCATTAGTACTAGTCTTAGGCAGGTAGGAAAAGGCAGCTGGGGTGGCACTCATTAGGGGCTTTCTACATAATTACATCATTGTTTATTCAGCTAGCCTGACAGAAGGATGATTATGGCATTTAAAACTCTCACAGCAGCATAACCACTTTAGAGTCAGCTGCTCTCAGGGAGCCTAGAATGTTCATCAGTAAGTTCAAGTGTGGCAGTCGGAGTGGCAGGAGGTCTGCCATTGGGGATCTGTCAAATGGAGCACTGGTATTTCTCACCCTAGTTTGGAAAAATTTTCAGGTTGCCTGCAGGACTCTTTAGTTTGACACCAGGGGGAGTGAGAGGAAATGCAATTCTTGTGGATCCAAGGGGCAATCCCCTGAAGTTCCTGAAGTTCAAAGCTGCCTTAAAGAACAACAATGAGTAGAATCTAACAGCTACCAGAACAATAACCGTGCCTTTTGTTCTTTCCATGACTGGGAAGAAGAAACATCTAATCTGTGAGTACGGAATTTGAGACTGTTCTCTGAGGGAGCTGTCTGAGGTGTGTGTGCCCTAGATAAGGCTAGATCACACCAGTCAGTACCCCTTTCACCACAACTGTGCTGCATTTAAAGTTAAAATTGGGAGTTTTTAGCAATTTATTGGGGATTGGAGACCAATTTGGTGTAATCCTGAAGGAATGGCAGAGGCTGTTTGGGGCAAAGGGTGGGAAGAATGCCATCTGGAGTTTCAGGCAGAGCTAAGTGAGTCATGGATGAGTGCCACTGTTCCCTGGGCAAAGACCATGCACCAGGAGGATTTTAAAGTGTGTGGCACATTGCACAGATTTACACTTTGGAAATGAAAATGTGTGGAAAATGTTTAAAGTGTGTCCCACAGATATACACTTCGGAAGAGAGATAGAGATGTTTTTGTGGAAAACAGTACTGCCTAGTAAAGTGTCCTGCAAAAGAGAATGTGCCTGTATTGCAATGACAAACCTTTGGGGGACAACTCTTGCTTTAAGTAACATCTGTAAATAAAGACATACTGTGAAATCCCAGTTACTGCTTTGGACATTCCACTTCTAGTGTGAATGTTACTGGTGCCCCTCAGCAGTTAGGTCTAGCATATGCCTAGCATCCTTTCCCCTAGACCTGGTTGTAAATAAAAATATTAATTTTAGTATATACCCCCACTCCCCCCATCCTCTAGAGCCTGGTATACACTCCAATGCTAGGGGTGGTACCATGAGTGAAGTTCTGCCAAAAGAAAACTGTATTCCATGTAGTTGGCAATAGTTATTTTAAGGGGGGTGCCAGCTAGCTAAAGGTGGTGTGGGGGATTACATATGTATGCACGATATTCATGCATGCAACTTTAAGTCAGCACCACTATGTTGCACACAGCGGCCATCACTTCCACAGTTGCAGAAAGGAAAAGTAGTGCATCAGGAAGTGGATATGTTTATGCAGCCCACAGAGGGGAAAGGCTGCATAAACAGAAACACTGGAAACTATGCTGGATCACTGTGGCAGAACATCAGACAGCGGTCCAGTTATGTGCTCTCACAGTGCTGTTTTACAAATCTGATGATGGCATTTTTATTTTTATTTTATTTGTTGAAAAGTTTCACCAGTAGTGCACACTGAACAACAAGTTGCTTGTCTCATAGTGTGACCTGGGGGGGGAGGGAGTTACATAGGGTTAAGAAAACAGATTGAACTATTAAAGGATGAACAGTTACAAATTATATATAGGCATTACATACAAATTGCAGCTTGTAAAATTGAGCAAACAGTGGGGGAACACTGGGTAAAGTTCAATAAACATACAAGACATAATGTGACAGAACGATTTAAAGTGCAGAACTGTACCAGTGACTGGCTCAAGGTAGTATGCAAGTGTTAAAGGAGCAGAAGGATAGGGGTAGTTCATAAGTGCAGGCTGCCCTGAAGGGCAGGTACAGAAGAAAGGTGGGGAGGCAAGAGTGTATATGAGGAGAGGGGGTAGCCAGGCCCTGATACCCCCTTCAGGATGTTGAAAACCCTGCAAGGGGGAGTTCAGGGTTGGAAGGCAGGAGCAGGGAATAATGTAGTTAAGGAGGATTAAAGAAGGAACAGCTGGGTGAGAGATAGTTGTGGAGAGTGGTGGTTATGTAGTAGGTGGAGGAGGAATGTTGTATTTTGGAGGGAGGGAATTCCAGATTTTAAGGAAGCGATGGGCAAATCCAGTCTGGCCGATGAGGGTGGAGCAGCAGGGAACCACCAAGGTGCATGTGTCAGTAGATCTGAGAGAGTGGGTGGGGGGTGGAGTGGAGAGAATGGAAGAGATGTTGGAGGGGAGTTCTCCAAGCCAGAATTTGGAGGTTAGTTTGGCACAGTGAGAGGTGAGTCTGTGAGATAGTGGGAGGAAGGTTAGGGAGAAATAGAGTTCATAGTAATTGAAATGGAAGGGGAACTCAATGACAAGTGACAGAAGGAGTTAAAGAGAGTGTCCAATTTGGTCAGGGAAGATTTGGGAGCAGCACCGTAGACTATGTCACAGTAGTCAGAGATGGGGAATATCATCTCCTGGACAAGCTTGCTCCTTGCAGTCAGCAGAATGCAACTACAATTCCTGTACAGAGCACCAAGCTTGGGGCTCATTTTCTTCAGGATGGCATTGATATGCACAGAGAAGTTGTGGTGTTGGTCCAGCCAAACCCCCAGATATCTAAATGAGGAGGTGTCCTCAAGGAAGGTCCCAGCCATGGTGTGGAAGGTGGGTAGGGCCATGAGCCTAGAGAGTCTCTCCCTGGTGCTAAAAGTCATAGAAACTGTCTTCTTGGCATTAAGGAATAGCTGGTGGGAGGCACACTAGAGCTGGACTTTGTTGAAGTCAAGCTGTAAGCTGCTTTCCATAGCAGCAGAGTTTTTGCCGAAACTGTATAAAACAGTATCATCTGCGTACATGTGGCTAGATGAGGAAAAGCAGGCTGAAGGAAGATCATTAAGGAAAATGGAGAAGAGTAGGGGGCCAAGCACTGAACCCTGGGGGACACCAGTGCTGATGGGGAGTGGGGGTTGATAGAATCAAAGATTCTTACCAATTGGGTCCTTTCAGTGAGGTAGGATTAAAACCAGTTTGTGGCTGACTGGGCAAGGCCAGCTGAGGAGAGGGAGTCAAGAAGCAGGGGATGGCAGACAGTGTTGAAAGCTTTGGCTAGATCGACAAAGTTGGCTGAGGTGATCAAGTCATCATCCATCCCTGTAAGAATGGAATCAATGATCCTGAGAAGGAATGTAGTTGTGGAGTGATATTTCTGAAAACCAGATTGGAAAGGGGTGAAGATGGAGGAATCAGAGTGAAAGGATGAATGCTGTGAGAGAACCAGATGTTCTTGAAATTTAGCAAGTGTAGGGAGGAGAGAAATGGCATGATAGTTACCAGGAGTGGTTGTGGCTCCACCCTTGGGAAGAGAAAAAACTAAAGCATGCTTCCAGGAGTTGGGGACTTGGGCAGAAATAAAGGAGAGGTTAAGGATTAGGGAAATAGGATAAGCAATGGCTGGAGCAGAGAGGTAGACAAGTTTATGATCAAGATCATCTGGGGAGGAGCCTTTTGAGGGGTTGAGGGAGAGGAGAGCACTTAGAGCTTCATCGGGGGAAATAGTGAAGAAGGAAAAAGGGTTAGGGGTAGGCGCAGGCTGAGGTGAAGGGCCGAAAGTAGTAGTTAGTAATGGTGGGAGGGAATTTAGAAGAGCTGTGGTGCACGAAGTGTAGTAGGCATTAAATATGTAGGCCACGGAGACAGGGTCAGAAACCAGGGAGTTATTTATGTTGAGAACTGGGGGGTGGGGTGAGAAGGAGGAGAAAATAGGGTGTGAACTACCCTCCAGAATTTAGATGTGGAGTTAATGTTTGTCAGGAATGAGGAGTTGAAGTAGTCAGACTTAGCAAGTCTAGTAGCTTTAGTACAAGAATTGCGTAGCATTCTATGCTTGGCATAGTCATTTGGATGCTTCAGAGATTTGTGTTTTCTCCAGGCCCAGACGTTCTCCCTGAAGCAGGCCAGTAGTTCAGGGCTGATCCAGGAAGGGGAATTCCATGGACTCTATTCCTCCTGAAAGGAGCAAAGGCGTTCCAGGTGGTGATGAATTTATCCTTGAAATAGATGAGGGCTTGGTCGACAGAAGTGGCAGAGGAAAGGGGGGCCCAATCTGTAGAGGCAAGTGTGTAGTTAAGTGGGGAAAGGTCAAGGGAATTGAAGGAGAGAAGCTGTATGATTTTAAGGGGTGGTTTGGGGCAATGGACATTGTGGACAATGAAGATACAGTGCCTGCTACAGATCAGTTGATCGGTACCTTCATGTACTGGTTGGTACCTTCTCCTGCCGCTTGCTAGAGAGCTCCCTGCCATTCGGTAGGCAGGTTTTTGCGGTACATTCAGTGGTTTTAAAATGAGTTAAGATGATCTTCCCATATCAACCATTGGGTGGCTACCATAACCTATCAAATCAGAGATGCCTTGATTTCACTGTAACATATTCTTTCTCCCCTAAGTAACCTGCAGATGGCGCAGCATACTCAATTTCCGGTTTTGGTATGGATATTGGTGTTGGCCTCGCTGTTTTCTACATTGTGCTAATTAAGCAATAAGGCATGACCAAGGGTTATGTTAATGGTCTATTAATCACCTTCTAGGGGTGTACTGTGGCACGAGGTGTAGCCGAGTGCCACATGCCCCTAGAGGGTGATTAACTGACCATTAACATAATCCCTGGGAGTGTCTTATTGCTATTATAATAAAAAATGTTTTTAAACAGTGTTAAACCTTGTTCAGCATATGGCTAAGCTCTACATGTATGTTAATAAAAGATTAACATAAGGCTGTTAGAATGTTTACAGCCAATCAGAAAGCTCCATTTCTCAAGCCCTTTTTATAATTTGAATAAAAATAACTGCTGAAAGTGATGTGTCATTGTATTTTTTGTGGTAATGTTGTCATTATATAGTTAAAGGGACACTGTCAGCTGCATTGCAGTTGTTTTTTTTTTCTTCTTTTTATTATAATAAGTAAACTGTGATTCAAAATGTTTCTGAAGTGTGTTCTGTGAAGCTGTACTCAGATTTACACTAAACTGAGCAAGAAATGCAGTTTTAATTGATTTCATTTATTGGAGCTGGCCACCAGTAATACCACAAAACATACAGTACCAACTGGAAGCACATTTCTCACTGCAGATGCACTGATGGGGTTGGCAGTAGTTAACCACATGAACAAGCAAACAATGTACAGTAAGTGCTTGCCTGTGATGCCAACCATGAACAGTCACTGGCCAACTATAGCGTGAGCCCTCCTCTTCATAGCTGTCTGTCATAATGTCCTCTTGTTTGCCCATTGCAAAGCAGTATTTTTTTAAGCTTTTCTTTGAGGCTTATTTGGTATATTTATCATAAATCCATTTCACTCAGGCAGCAAACTGATAGTAAAAGTAGAAATTTCTGATTACACCCCTGGTGCAATCCCCTCACTACAGCACCAGCTCCACTGAATGCTCTGTAGTTGAAATACTAAAAGGAGGGAAAGAAATGAAACAAAACCAATCCCTGTCTCCAAGTTTAACAGACTGGGTGAGCGGTTGTGTCTTTTGACCAAATCTCCATCCCTGTGACTGCAGGAAAACCTGTGTTTTTTTTTCTTGTTGCCTGACTGAACTATTTAAAGCCCAAGCCTTTCGCTTGCTTTGGCACCCTTTTCACTTTACCCAATTTGTCCTCCTTGAAGCAACCACTGGGCTTCAAACAACAATCTGCTCACTCCAGCTAAAATTAAAAATCACTGGGACAAGCCACACTCTGCCTCAGTTCCCCACCTCCTTGTCTCCACCTGCACTAAAAATCATACACAGGATATTGCTGCATTATATGGGGGATGGCCACTGTCTCCTCACATTGAATGTGCTAATTTGAGAGTACTGTACAGTATATCCCAAAAAACTGATACCCGACCCGATACATTTTTATTTCAGACAATTTGGGGTGACCATGGATGACTCACAGAGACAGTTTCTATAATATATTTAATTGTGCATTGACATTGTCACAAACCAATTACCATAGATTAGCGATTGTACATCTGTCTGTTTTAATGGATTATAGTAGCAATCTATAGTGGATGACACAGGCAGACACATTCAGTACAAGATGCTCATCTCCCCCCCCCAAAAAAACCCTTATTTTAATGGTCTCATCCATGCCTGCTACTGAATGAGTGCATGTAAATTTCCCTGTTCATTTCAAGCTGCATGCTACTTAAAGTACACCATTCCAAGCTTCAGTACTTCAGTAGTTTAACAACAGTATATTGTCAATTTTTATATTCCTTGTCCTATAATTGAGTTGTATTAATATTTTAACTACCACTACATGTACAGTATGCTATAGGCATGTATAGAGGGAAACGTACAATATAGCATGTATAAATTACTGTACATCTGTCATTAAAGAAATCAGAATCAAACAGTATTTATCTGTGTTTTTTTTCTAACATCTACAGTACCTGGCCTACAGTATAAGGTACTTATAGTAGCTTAGAGTTTTCAGATGTTCTTGAATGCAAGGATGAAACAAAGAATAAAACTAAAAGTGAGTTGGAGAGGTGGCAGCCATCACATTCAATGACTCATGCAAAATTAAATGTTTAAGTAAGTTAAAAGCACACTGCTGTTGGACAAAAATTAGCAAAAAGGTGAGAGGAAAAAATGGTTGGTGTATTATGGTAAGCAATCACAGTAAAAAGAGCGTCGGATAAGTAGTCGATCAGGTATGATTAAATTCATAAAACATGTAATAAGCGGATTAGGAATATCCTGGATGTGATGGATTTCTCAAACTGCAATTTATTTTACTGGAGGTTGTGGGTTGTGGGGGGTGAGATGGCTTGCACCTTAGGAATGAACAAAATATCTTAAGAGGAATTACTAAAAGACATATACTGAAGGGGATGGCATCGGGGCTATCCGTAGTGATACTATCTGAATAAAAATGAGTATTTTAGGCAGGAACACTATTGACAAAATAAAAACAAATGGAGGAGATGAAAATATGAAGGCTTGTCAGACAAACACTAACATTTACAAATTCAAATGCATAATTATTTCAATTTTTATTACTCTATACTGTGTGTGGAATCGTTTTTTGTTTTTTACACTGCTTTTTCACATTTCTGCTCCCCTGATTTTTTATTTTTGTGCCAACACACCTACAGTACTGTGCCCAATGGACAAGAAAAAAATGATTTTGTTACTGTACTCTTTCCTGAACATAGCAATATTTGTATGCATTTTAATTCACGCAGAAGTTTTTAAACATTTAGGCAACAATCAATGTTAGCAAATTTACAAAAGTCAAGTTAGTAACGCACAGGCACCCACAGTAGTCTGGGTTCCCAGTCAAAACAACTGATCGGCACACAACACTTTATGTTTCTTTTACTATTACTTTGTAATTAGTTTGTATTTCATATACTGTACAGTACTGTATGACATTAGTTGTCCTACTAAAATTGATACTTGTTTAATAACATGATGAGCAAAATGCATGAGCCCTGATTAAAATGAGTAAACACTAATCAAACATCATAGCATTTAGTAATTATAAAAGATATATTTTTATAATCATGACTATTTTCGCATGTGCTGTCTGTCACACAGTACTCAGTTGGAGGTGGCAGGATTCAAACTGGTGCCCACTATATGCCTCAGAACACTGTCAATTAATTACTGCTGGGCCATTCCATTTTACCAAAAACTAAATAATCTGACTGAAAACACATACTGTAGTCTCTATGCAAGGTGAAAAAGAAGCAACATTTTTTTGTAACTGGTCACTTTGGTTTTCTCTTTGTGGGTGGATTTTTTTTTTTTTTTTACAAAAAGTCATACACATAGAGAGGAAAATTAAAAGGAAAACAGTCGAGATCATGGAGGTGGTATGTACGATTAGACGTCAAGGCTGTCAAATATAAATTACTAAGTTATGGGGTAACTACTAGAGTGTAAAACATTGAGGGCTACATTTGAAAATGACCAAGCATTGAGTCTTTCATTTGATCTATGGTTAGGAAGTGCTGAAAATGAAACATTTATTTTCAATTACTGTTGAATAAAGAGAACTGTAAAAAGGTGGGGTAAATCAGTTTTGATAGCCTCGTTACTAGAAGATGGGCTATGCACATTGTTTGGTAAATGATGTAAAGCCATTATGTGGAAAGCTAAACAAGGATACCCATTCGTGTAGGTGCATGTACCACCCCCCTGTCAAGCCAAGTCAGAAAATGTAACTAGCAATGCTGCACAGCATGGCTACTTGTTTGGGAGTTGGATTGGTAAAGTGTCACTTACTCGATACAATTGTATACTATTTATATATGCTTAAAGGAAAAAAAGTGCCTAATTACATTTAGTGTGCTCACTGTGTATGCAGTGCATTACAAATAGGTAAAATGATGTCTCCTATTTTTACAGTTATCCTATTTTACAACCCCTTCTACTTGTGTGTATCTGTAAGTGGAGGGTGTTGTGTAGGTGGAGAACATTGAATATATGAATTGTAATTTTATCTTTTTGTTTTGAACACATGATGACTGGAGGGAGCTGCAGAGGGAAGCAAGACCATTTTTGTTTTATAAGTACTGTATACAGTATCAGTGGTCAGCTGTAGGAGATTTTTTTATTAATAATTTGGGAGAAGTACAGTTTGGTGGTCTGAAAAATACTATATGTATGTAAAAACATAAATATTTTACACCACCCAATCTCAAATCAAACAGCACACACTGAATTCTGCCTGCTTTGGGATCTGAAACATCCAGCTCCCAAATTCACTACAGAAATTTCAGTTGCTTCCCAAACCACTTTGTCATTTAGGGAGGACCTATGCTTTTTACACTGAGCATTCTTCCCTTGGTAGAGTGGCACAATGCTTTATCAAGCTTTTGCTCTTTGTATTTCTCAGCATGATGTCTAACTAGCTGATAGCCATCCCCATTCAAGCTAAAACCTGTACTTGAGTATCTCCACCCCCACTCCACCCCCTCTGAACATGGTGATGTTACGGGAAGGCTTTGTGAGGAAGGGGAAAGAAAACAAAGACAGCTGAAAAAACAGCTTCTGAGGCTGGGGAAGGGGTATGACAGTTGAATTTAATTAGTTGGCTCTCCTAAGGCAGAATAATTATGAGAGCCCAGGGTCAAAGCAACACAACAGCAACAAAAGTATAGAAACCATAATTCACTAATTTCTAATTCCGTGTGAAGCAAACAGTAAAAAAAAATCACCCATCCTAAATGTTTCAAATGATGGACACAGGTGTCCCAGGGCATCTTCCTAGCACAGATTATGAACAAAACTAGCTAGGGGCCAAGTTTACAATACCATAATTTTGTGAATGCTGCAGTATGTCTGATTAAAGCTATTATTTCAGTGAGTGGGACTTTCCTCCTGCACCCTGACACACAAAAATGTAGCCAGCTAGTGCAAGTTACTGGATTTATCTATATGTGAATAACATCAAATATGGCATAGCTTTATTTTTGTGCATGCATACATAAACTAAGAACATTTACTGTGTCAGATTAACATCATCTAAAACTAAGCAAAATGAATACTGCTGTCATGATGGCAGCAAATATGCTGGATCACAAGTGAATGAGTGTATTAAACCTTGTTGTTTCTGAGGGTGAAATGTGATGGGAGGGGATAGGTTCATAGGTTCATAGGTTTATACGAGCATTGGAGGCCAAAACCTGTGTATAGCTCGTCACTTTTCAGTGGATCCCTTGATATATCTTCATTCCCATGTACCTATCTAAAGTTGTTTAAAACATATGCATCATTTCACTTCTAACTATAGCTTCTGGTAAGGCATTCCAACAAGTAATAACTCTCTGATTGAACCATTTGTGTCTCTTATTTGTTGTACTAACTGCCCCTACTAATGTTAATGAGTGTGATCTGGTATTCTTGATATTGTTGTGCTTAGTCAATGCTAGGGTTTCAAACAATAGAATTTATTAATATCAAAAATGGGGCACGAAAGAGGTAACTAGTTGGATACTAGTACAGTGTGGGACAGCTGCCCATTGAAACTTAGAAACATAGAAGTTGATGGTACTGTAGATGAGGGCCACAAGGCCCATCCAGTCTGCCGTTTTGTTCTACCTTATGAATGTGCCATAGGCCTGTACTCTGTCAATGGCCTATCTATTCATACTCCTCCGTATTGCTCCCTTATGCCTATCCCATGCCTGTTTGAAGCCCTGCACTGTATTCATATCCACCACTTCCTGAGGTAGGCTGCTCAATGCATCCACCACCCTTTCTGTGAAAAAGATTAATTTAACATGTCATTCCCCCAACTCCAACCCCTCTCCGCTCCACCCAAAAAGAAAGAGAAAACATGCTGACATTTATTGTAGGAAATCTGCCAGCTTTGTGCTCTGAAAACATCCAGCTCCCAAGTTCTATTAAATCATTTCAGCTTCCTCCCAAAACACTTTGTCACTTTAACATTTGGGGAGGACCTACAGTATTCTACATAAACTGAGAATTTTTCTATTTCCCTTGGTACAGTAGATTGGAACAATGTTTTTGCATTTGATTTCTTGAATGCTTTTTTATGTATTTGTTTATTGAATTTTGGTAACTGCGTAGGCCCACTGAGACATGTCCCTGGAGAAATGTCACCCCAATGGCTTGTTTGTTCATTGTTTTTTATCATCGTGTTCACCAGGGAAGCACACTGGGCCAAGCCCCAGTGCCAGGAACATGTCTCCTATGTGTGGTACAGCTGTGTAGTGTCCTTGCTGTATTTTTGGCAAATGGTGAAGGTGCTATTGAGTCACACTGTGTAAACAGCAAATGCAGGAATGTCTTTGGTGTTTCCCCCTCCATGCATTTTGACTCCCACAACCTTGCCAAAGGCACAGTTACACAGCAGGTGCTATGAATACCATATGGACTGCTGAGAATGTTGCTTGCAAATAGATTTCTGTAGCAAATGTTTGAAAGCCTTGTGAGTTTCCTAGCTTCAATATCAGTCCGGTGTCAGCTGTCACATGCATACTGTACTTGGCTCTGATTTAATAAATTAGACTGTAGCATCTTTAATAATAGAGCACAATGGGGCACTGCTGGGTAGTTATGGGTCTCACGGTGTTCTGAGCACCACTGCAGTATTCATTCCCAACTACTCTTTATTGGCTCCCTTAATGATGAGCTCATACTGTCTTCTGCAACATTAGATTTGCACCTACAGTAAATAACATAAAATAAATAAATAGATCTGCACCAGCTTGAGAGAAGCATCATCTATGGAGGTTCTGTTTAATTTACTAGTCATTTAAGTTTATGTGACCATGAACAAGTCATTTACTCTCACTGCATCTAAAGGGAACATAATCCTTTAGCCTTTACCAGGGAGTGCAGCCAGTAAATCAGTGGTGTTTTTTGTGGACACTTTATGTACAGATTAGGATTTTGACACTTTGTTGTTAATTCAAACATGCTATATAAAGCAATATAATACTAATTTATAATTATGTTGTGTCCATTTTTTATTGTGATTTGGGGCATGGGTGGAGCCAGGGGTTTGAGTCCAGGTTCTGTGAGTTAGCATTACAGGTTGCACAACATTATATTTTTAACAGACCACACTTCCATTTAAATTGAATACAGCTAACAATTGCGTGTTGTTCCTTACAGGTTCAAATATTAGCCCAATACCTTTTTGTTCAGTTTTACATTCTCTGGATCATTCTGTCTTGCTGTCCTGTGTTTTGAGGTGTGATCAGTCCGCAGTGGTTTGAGCGAAGGTTGTGCAATTCATTCAGAGTTTTATGTTTGTACCCTAACTGTGTATAAAGCTGAAGTGACTTGTTTTTATGTTAACTGGATAATAAGTTACTGTCTGGTGTATTTTCTGTGTTTTGTACTTGTGACAGTGATCAGATGAGGCTGAATGTGACACACTGTACCTTTTTTGTGTGTTTCCCCCCAACTTCATACTCCTGCTAGCTGCAGAAAACAAGAATATATCACCAGATTATTTTCCATCTGTCTGTTTTTCCCAATTTTTACTCCTTAGTTACATTGTATGTCTCAGTCACCCTCACTGAACATTAAATATTTCTGTCCCAGACTAAAGTGTGAATTATGTTCTGGTGCTCCATTCCTGACTTTAGTAATAGTCACTTAGAACATGTATATAGGGGTGAACCTATCATCAGGGCCACGTCATCTATGATATACAGTATGGCTAAGCCATGCTGCTCTTGACAGCAGGATTCAGCCCTTGATGCCACATTTATGACCTCAGCATTCTGCACCCGCTCAAAGCTTGCAGGCTCTGAAGCTGATCATGCTTTATGTGTGAACAAATGGACTGTTGCACACTGATGTTCATTATTGATATTAGTTTTCCAAAAAGAAAAATTGTATCTGCAAGGTGGAAGGGTTTCTTGCACATTTTGTGATGCTGGTTTTGATTTCTCTTTTTCTCTTTCATGTTATCCGACTCCCTTTCTTTTTGCTGTCTGTCCCCCTCCTTTTTTTAATTGGTTAACTGTGTTAGCTCCTAAATGAATATGGGTAGATGGTGTGAATTAACCATTCAGGAAATGTAATTAGATAGTTTCAGATTGGTGGGGTGGAGCATTATGGTCAAATATGCTGTTTTCCACAACATGCCAGTTTTGCATCAAAGCATGGGTTAGCGCAGATGCTGTTGGAGTTTTGGGACAGAATTAGGCAGCGTTTGGTATCTGATATCATGTGCTTGGTCAATAGGTAGAGCAATGCCAGAAGTCAAGTAGAATATGTTTACACAGGGTAGAATCTGCCAAAGGTTCATCACTGTAGCTGAATCGCGTAGGCAATATCCATACAATGTGCATGCCCCGGGCTTTAAAAACCTTTATTGAGAGTTTGTAGATTCAGTGCAGACTATTATGTTTTTATTTACTTTTTTTTCACAAAAGCTAATTCTCTAAATGTATGGAGATATCAGCATAGGTGTGATCAAGTGTGCAGAGGTAAGATTATATTAAAACGTGTACCTTTATGGAGAACATTTAGGTGGCATTACCTCTAGACCTCATTAAAATATCAAAAGATGATCCTAGTCTCTGTGCACTCTAGGTAATTTGCAAGGATTAATTTGTCTGGGGTGGTGGTGGTCTTAGTGTAATCAGATAAGGAGAGACAAGTAACCATAATGAGTGATAGCTGCCAAAAAGATATCATTTTGCTGCACATGCAAGTAAAGTGGAGTGTAACTGTAAACTACAACATGATTTAGTGAAGCAGAACTGGGTGCTGTACATGACAGGAATAAATACTCCAGAAACAAGGGGCAGAGCACTCTCATAACGTACACCATTATCTGCTACAAGATGTTGAATGAAGTATGCCTGGGCGAGAAGGCAGAACATTAAACTTTTGGATGGGGAGTGGGACAGAATCAGCTGTTGACTACTTTATAATGCCAATCACTATGGATAGATCACTGTTTCCTGCAGCTGACTGAAGTAATGCATTTAGTAGTTCAGACTCAAGTGATTAACAAAGGCATACACCCAATGGAATCATGTTTCTTTTCTTTTTTTAATCTAACACTAACAAAAAATGCATATCCCTAAACAGCAGTTCACCATCCACCCTAATTGCCCTGTTCAAATCAAATACCAACATCGGGTACTCATGTGCATTGCTGTTGTTTCTGGTTGAACAGTGCCAGGAGTTAAATGATTGTAAATGCTAAATGAAATACATGAAATAAGAAACACACACACACACACTCAAAATGAGAATAAGCAGATAAACTTTGAGAATTAAAACTTTCATTGCCGTGTCTTTACATCTCCCATTTTTTTGTTTGTTTCAAACATAAATTGAAGTATCTTAAAAAAATGGAATAATTTCCTTTTTTGAAATTCTGTTCTGTAAAAAAAAAGCAAACTGTGGTTGTGTGATCCACAATAAAACCTATTAGTACAAACTGAGCAATTCTGCAGTTGAGAATGAACAGTTGCAGTATGTCCTTCAGGGAGTTATTGATGTCACTCTTGGAACTACTGTAGTTGCTCGCTATCAAGGACGGCGCTGGAACATAAAATGTGAAAGTTATCATTTTTGATTGCCTACAGTAATAGTTAAAACAAACCTTCTACACCCAGAAAATACATAAAAAATAATATTGCGACCATACTGACTCATGGATGAGGACATTTATTAGCAATTCAATGGAAAAAGATATTTCCTGTCACCTTTAATACCGAGTTTTTCCATCAAGTATTCATTTTTTTTAATTAATTGCATATTACTTGTAAGTTGGGAACTCACTGTCACTTTAGTGACAGCACAGAATGAAGCATTTTTATATTTTTGGAATGTATTTGTTTCTATGTTTCTATTTTTATATTTTTAGAATCTATCAAGCATTATAAAGCATGTTTACTGTATGTCAAGGGTATTAAACAGACAATTTTCAAGCCCACATTTACAGTTATTTTATTAAACAGGAACACCCCCAGTCCTGCTGGGTTTTAAAAGCGACTTTTGTTATTGGTGCTAGCCCAGATCCGAAAATAAATGATATACTGGGGTTGAGAGTCTACAGTCTGTAGAATCAGGAAAGTGGTCAAAACCACCCACGACAAATGAGCAACACCGGGAGTTCAACCGGTGATTGCTCTTCTTTTTGGTATAAAGTTCTCAGGTTTAATACAGCATTCATTTTGGCAGGTATTTCCCTAACAAATTCTGTATTAAACATTACAAACTTCTCCAGTACGAAAACATAGATATTTAAATGAATTGGGACACCTTCTAAGGATGAATTTTTTTACATTTATCTTATGCATTGGGTTTGGTAACTAATGGGATAAAAGTGGTTGCAACTGTTGAAAACATTGCATTTTGTTTTGTTGGGATGACTGCATGTTCCAGAAGCACTACAGTAGTTAAAATACTGAACATTTTCATTGGTGGCTTGGCAGGTTGGAAATTGTTTTGCAGCATTTGAAAGCTTGGACTTCTGACTTTTGGAGTTCATCAGAATTGCCAGTGTTTGGGCTGGGCTTGTATGTGGGAACACGTATAATACTGTTAATACCTAAATACAATTACTAATAAAAGGATGGACAACAACATGCATTCAAATATGCAATATATTTCAATGAATGAGGGGGAAAGTCCATACCTCACAAGTGTCAAAGTAAAGAGTGAGCTACAGTCTAATAGTTTTGCCCCTCACAAATGGAAATAACTTGTATATTTGAACACAGGCTACAGTAGTATGTGATAGCATACAAAATTACCTTTTTTATTTTTATTTTAAATTTTAAAAATTTTTTTTGTTTTGGTTCCTTTTTTAGTTCCATTGTACATAATGCTGGACTCCGCCACCTTCAGAAGCGATGGACTCCTGCAAAAAAATGTATGATTGAGTTCTCGGTTCCTTAATTGTACAGTATCTGTGTGTGATGAAAAGTAGTTTGTGTGGCTGGGTGCAATATCTGGTGACAACGAAAATCGAGGAGTAGGTGCACATTTATTTGTGGCAGAAAGGTGCATGCTTCATTGTTTCATGTTACACTATCTTATTGTAGCTAAGAGAAGTTCCCTGGTGATTGGTTAGTGCATGCTGAAGTGCTGGAGTCTGCATTTCTTTGCCTCACATAAATGGAGGGGGGTAATTTGACAGCCATTTCACCATGTCTGGGAAAAAGAGCTGAACACTCAGCAAAGCAATGCCAAACAATGCCCACAGACAAACTGCTCATGTACTAAACTGGTCACCAGCCACCTAAAATGTGTTGTCCACTGTGGATTGATGGTGTTGCAGTACATTTCTATGGTTCTTCACTGAGGAGATGGCAGGTGGCACAATTGGGGAGCTCAGAGTGACTCAGACTGCTGCTGCTACCAAGTAAGCTTGATAGACAGTTTCAAATTGCCACAGAGCCAGCTCCTGATCAAAATCCCAAGTGATCCCTTAGGGACTCAGATTCAAAATCCCAAGTGATCCCTTAGGGACTCAGATTCAAACAGCCATGTAGACAGTATACAGTACACATGACTCCACTGGGGAAACAAGTTGCTTTAAAATAAATGTATTATACAGATAGTTTTTTTTTCTTGCTATTAATCATGAGTTTATATTAAGGATGGATGTTTTTACATTTATCTTTTGCATTGGGGCTCAGTCAGGTGTAGGATAGTGAAAGCAGCTGCCTGAAATTACACTGCGGGTCCGCATGGTGATTCCAGTCCATGCTGTGGTCCTACATAAAGCATCTTTATTTTGTTTTTGGTAAAGGGGTTGGGATATTTGACAACCACCAGAAAAAAATATATACTGTATGGAGGGGGGACACACCGATCACGTTAGTTTTTCAGTGGGAAGCAGAGCTACTGTACACTCATCTCATGCCATAAAAGGGATACCTGTAGTTTCCTCACTGCCCATGGGATAGAAGTAAAAGCACTGAGGTGCTTTTTTACTTCTAGCCTGGAATCACACTCTGGAGTGGCTCTGATTTTGGATCTTTTTCATTTTTACTGCAGTTGAAGACCTGTTCCCTATTGTAATTCTTATTCCACACTCTATATAATCCCTTGCAGCCAAGCAGCCATGATTGATGCAATCAACTCTATCTCCTTCTTCCTGGCTGGGTGCACATACAATATGTACTGCTGGGAACTTGTACACCAGCTAATTACAGTGAGCACTGCATTTGCACTTTCTACCTGTGTGCCATTCTATTTCTGTGATTATCTCATGAGTGCTTATAATTTTTGAGTTTGGTTGTTGCATTTTTTGGGGGTGGGCTACCCCTGTGAGGAGCACCAGTCCTGTACCTCTTGAATCCTTGTGTCCTCCAACCTGGTAGTGTTGTGACAGCTATTTTGGGGACCTTGGATTACAGGTACAGCTGAGCAGTGTTATGGGCCACAGAACACACAGTTTGTTCAGACAGGAATGATGGCAATTCCAGTCCTTGCTGTGGTCCTACATTTCTCACAGCCAGGGACTGATCCCGGCAGAAACTTGTAAAATAACCCTGTTTCATCTGAATTACAATTGGGAGGGCATGAATTTGCCTACTTCTAAAATTTGTACCAGATGAGGCATGAAACCATCTGCTGCAGTGTCATCAGATGAACACTGCTCACCTGCAATCTTTAGTTGCCCAGTGCTATTTCAGTGTTGGAATCATTACAACCACCCAGGTGAATTTTTGAAAGTACTGACATCACTTAGTTACTGTGTAAATAAAGCATCTTTATTTTGTTGTTGGTAAAGAGTTGGGATATCTGACAACCACCAGAAAAAAATATATACTGTATGGGGGGGGGAGAAACACACCGATTGCGTTAGCTTTTCAGTGGGAAGCAGTGTTACTATACACTTATCTCATGCCATAAAAGAATTGCAATTCTCAAAGTAATCATGATATCAATAGTTGTGGAGAAAACAACACACAAAAAAAGACAAGAGACACTCTGAGGTGTAAAGAACTGTGTTTAATACTGATTATACAGTAATCTGGCATATGAACACATCAAAGTCGTTTCCCAACCCTATTAGATTATTTAATGTTTCAGCTTTAGAACAACAAAAGCACCCACTGGCTTCATTACAAGGACTGTTGTCTCTGGGGACATCTACTGGCAATTTGAAAATAGTGCAGATAAATCATACTGATAACAGCACCACCTGGCGCATTTAGAACTGATAAGGATGATTACATTACTTAATAATGAAGCCACATACTTACTGCATTACCGACCTTTAACAAGGTAGTTGTCGGTAATGATCAGTGACGATCGGTACACTGCAGGGTCTACCGATCCTGCTGAGAAATAACGCATTACCAGGCAACTTATCCGTAGCAAGCACTGTTGGGTTGTGGTC
The DNA here is from genome assembly GCA_016271365.2 of Neoceratodus forsteri. Classification (NCBI taxonomy): domain Eukaryota; kingdom Metazoa; phylum Chordata; order Ceratodontiformes; family Ceratodontidae; genus Neoceratodus; species Neoceratodus forsteri. The sequence goes on along the minus strand of CM057458.1, from coordinate 1,108,100,948 downwards.
ACTAAAGGCATCTGGGATTATACCAGATTTGATGATGTGGTGTGGGTGGGATTTGATTGCCCAGTAAAGCAGGGTGTGGTTTTGTGTTTTGAGATTAGGGCGTGTGGGCTCAAATATAAACTGAGTGAGATTTATCGCAGTGACATCATTTCATAGCTTGTTTGACTTGGGAGACAATCAATTTAGATTCAGGTCACTCAGAATAAACAGTTCACCAGATTGCAAGAGAGCGGTAATGGAGCCTAAGAGTTCAGTCACAACTGAAGGTTGGATGATTGGGCAGCAATAGATACCAGCTACAAGATAGGGACTAAAATGGAAAGGGTAATCTGGGTGACAAGGGTTTCATAGATACTGTAGCTGGGATGAAGGTAGATAGGGTAGTTGTAGACTGCAAGGAGGACAGTATATACATGGCCTCTCCCCCTCCCTGACCTGTCCGATCTTGTCTAGAGAGGGAATATCCAGGGATAGCAATGGCCTTATCTGGGAGGCTTTTTTTGAGCCATGTCTCAGTGATAATTAGGATGTCAAGAGTCTAAGAAATCACAAGAGTTTGTAGGAAATCTATTTTGGGTAGCAGGCTGCAGATGTTCAAGTGAAGGAGCTTCAACCCATTAGGAAAGTTTGCAGAGGCTGTAACATTTGGAGTAGTGGAGTTGGGGGAAGGAGCCAGAAAAGGAGATAAAAAGGGCCAGGGTTAGGGTGCATATTCCCTGATGACAGAAGGAGGAGGGCGAGGATAAAGTGGTGAAATTTGGGGACTTTTGTAATGACAGCAGGAATTATGGGTGGGAGGTGAAGAGAGAGAGAGAAGAAGGAGAGAAGGAGATAAGGAAGTGAAGATAGGCAAAGTAACTAGGAAGAGAAATCAAAGAAGCTGGAGGGTAAAAGGGAAAATAAGGCCTATTTTCAAAAGGGGCCACAGGTGTGATTGACAAGATGAAGGAGGTATCAGGCAGGAAGGAGGAGAAAGAAGTAGCAGTGGGTGTGGAGATGGAGGTGGGGATAAGGATCAGAATCAGTAGGGGGGAAGTAGAAGGGAGAGAGTAAACATGGTGAGTAGGAAGGTAGGGGTGTTGTACAGTGTAATAATAAAGAGATTAGAGAAGGGGACAGATGCGGGTGGAGGGAAGATAGTGTGAGAGAAGTATCCCTTTAAGAGGAGGGCAACACCCTGAGAGCAAAGACGGAATGATGCTAGAAGGTGGAGCTAAAGCATATTTAATAGAGATCAGGGCCGAGGGGGAAAGACAAATTATATGGTATACAGTGTTGTCTGGCAAAGCAGTACGAGTAGGAAAAGTATAAGGCAGTTCAAAAAAAAGAGCACTGAGAGCTGAGGAGAAGGAGAGCCAATCAGAAGACATCAGGGAAATGCACTAGCCAATCAGAATCCTGGTCCAATCTAGAACTGCTGTCCAGGTTCTGGGCGAGGGGAGCAGGTTTCAGAGGAGGCTAGGTCCATTATAAATGTCGCTGCGAGCTGGCAGAGAGAGGTTCATCGCTGGCTCAGATTAGGGCCAGTCTGCTGGTGGCAAAGTGCCCACTTGTTGGCGCTACACCTAGGAGAAAGGGCATAACAACTGCAAAGCATGGCCCACACAGCCATAAAAATCAGACTCAGGAGGAGACTATTAACACACTAGAGATCTGGTCTGGGATTTGCTCATCGTCACGGTCACTTTCTCATTCTTTTTTAAGCAGTAATTTCTGGTAAATGTGCCTTAACCATATTGATCTCAGTGCTGGTAGACTACTTCTGGTTTTCCCCTGAATGTATTAGGTGGAGGTAGTAGCAGTCTTGAAGTGGTAGCTGCCAGTGGTGGCATGTTCTGAAAAAAAGTGGTCCCCATGTTTGTCTGACATTTTAGAAATGACCCCTTTCCTTGTTTTTGCTGTAAAAAAAATACTGACCCCTTTAACACAAAAACAATGTGTCAGTTATGGCCTCCACCCCAACCCTTTTCACTTCAAGTGAGGAACATTATTATGGGTTTACATCAGATGTACAGTGGCAGCCACAAATTCATAATATTGTTAAACAGTAATCAACTGTATGTAAAAGTTTTTTTTTTTTAATAAGTGTTTTCTAAATGTTGTCAATAGCACGCCACCTATTTTGTACTCTGCCTCTGGATTTCTGTGCTCCAAGTGGATTATTTTATTTTACTTTTTTGTGTTCAGGACAAAAAGGCCTTTCAAATGAGGGTAGTCACTAATTCGAATTCTTTATAGTTTTTTTAATTGCCATAAGAAATGTGGATTTTGTAAAAACAAAAATGGAAATAAAAGTAATAAGATGGCCGTATATTACAAAATATAAGGAATTCAGATTAGTGACTACCCTCATTTGAAAGTTTTTTTTTTTTTTGTCGTGAACAACTTTCAGACTGGTTGTTTTTTGCACCTGGAATAGGTTTAAAGATATTTAGAATTGTTCGGCATGTGTGCACATTTGCTAAGAATTCTGCACAGTGCCTTAAGAAGATTCTCAATGAAAAGCAGTTTGGAGTTCTGTCTCCAATGTTCTAAACACACAATGGGTCTGAATGAGTTCAAGGGGACAGGAACTGATTACTTATGTGCAGGTGTTTGAAATGTCTCTATTTTCATAAATGATATTCCTACATCTAAAGGATCCCTATTTAACTGTGCCTGAATAAAATATGAAGCTGTCAGTTGTGTTTTGTTTTGGTTTTAGATTTATAGAACTGTTATTTAATTCAACAGCAGATTAGGTACATATGGACACATGTTGATACATGGACATAATAGCATAACAGTATCTCAATTAAAAGAGAGTCTGTGTTAGGTTTGGGTTTTGAATATATTTGTACACTAGTCCCTTGTTACAGAGTTGCAGATACATCATGTTTAAGACAGTAGAAGTTTGACTATTCATGAGTAATATGGGCTTATTGAAAAATGTATCTGAACAGTACACTGTGTAAAATGTGATAGACACCACTGTGTGGTACAGCTGGCGAATGCTCAATTTACACTAGGGCAGGTTGTCTTCTAGCCCAGGAGTTCTCACACTTTGTCTTAGTGAGCCTCCCCCAAACCTTGGAAAAGATCTTGAGCCTCCCCCAACTACAGAAATATTTTTGGGCCTCCCCATAGTTAGAACAACTGTCATAGTTTGCACATTACAGGAAGAATCCAATGAAGTGCATTTGAGTCATTTAGTTTATTCTCATTTTATTGAACTTGTTATTCTCCCTTTCTATAACCCCCCGTCAGCCTACTTGCTCCACACTTCTGACTTTTGGACCCTATTTACTCCTCATTGCAACACCTCCATGAGTCAGACTGTTTTATTTGGCTGTTTTACCCTGCTCTTAAACACCTTCTCGGGGGCCATTTTGCTCCCTCCCGGCCTTGCTCCTAGTACCTCTCTGCTTAGCCTTTGTATTTGTGCTTTTCTTCAGCCAGTACAGTGGGTCAGTTGTTACCTTGTTCCTATTCATTTGCATTATTTTGCATTTTGTTTTGCACAGTTTCCAAGAATTGTTATTTCCTCCATACAGCGTTCCCCCATGTCATACCAGGAAACAAGTGTTTGTTGAGCATTTCTTTCCTGGTAACCATTTTGTACATAAATGCCATTATTCACTTTCACTTTGCTGCATCCTTTCACACAAGACATCCAAAACTTGACATTTAAATATAGTACATTTTAAGGCTTGCTTGAGCCTCCCTTGGAACAAGCTTGGGCCTCCCCTGGGAGGCTGGCCTCACCATTTGAGAAACCCTGTTCTAGCCTGTTTTTTTACTTAACATATAGATATTTTCAGATTTATAAGAGGTGTTAACATTATTTACTATGTATTGCTGAAAGAGCTACTGACTCCTGAATGAAAATGTTGAAAAACATAATGAGTAGGTAAAAGTCTGCTTGTATTCCATATATATTCAAGATTGCTCTTCCCTATTATTTATTACTGAGGAAATGTGCATGAATACATAATTGTTATCCCTTGCAGTTAATTTAAAATTAATCTACCTCTACAGCTTACTCCCTACTTCAGGTCATAATGCTCTGTTGTGACATCACAATCTGTTGCCATGAGAGGAACTGTGATGTCACAAGCAATGCATTATGACCTCAGTCATGGAGACAGCAACAGAAATAGATGAACTCTTCAGGAACAAAAATCCTGTTTTCATGTAAATGACCTTAGCAATAAATAATGGGGAGGAGTAATAAAGAACTAATGTGAAATACAAGCTGAACTTTATCTAAATATTATGTTTTGTTAAAGTTCTCCTGAAGTTGTCAGCTGCACTTTAAGTTTATTTTTCCTTGTGGTTTTTAATCATTGTCATTTACTAATGGTAGCACAGACACACACCGAGGGTTTTAAAATGAAGCTTCAGTTGGTTCATAGCTTTCTCAGGGAGTGAACTTTCAAGTCAGTGTCATTTGACTTTGCGATATCTTTCTTTTGATGGAACTTTTGCTGTTTTTATATGGGTATGTTGTTATTTTTAATGCAGTTTTAACCAATGGGGTCCTTAACAACTTTTCATCTGTTTTTTTTTTTTGTATTAGCTGGGTTTTGAGAAAGTATGTTCTTCTGAAACAACGACCAGTGTTTTCTGATCCAGAAGCAAACGATTTGATACCTTTTAATGGACCAACATAGATGTTACAACAAGAACTTCTTGTTAACTTGTTGTTACATCTATGTTGGTCCATTAAAAGGTATCAAATCATTTGCTTCTGGATCTATTCTTGCAAGGACCAATATGGCAACTATTAAATCTAGATTTCAGTGTTTTCTGATGAAGGATTCTGTGTAAAGCAAAAGCTAAAAGCACCTGTGTTTTGTAACAACTCTGTTGGTCCAATAAAAGGGTATCACATCATCTGTTTCTGTAGATCTTGTGTTACAAGGACAAATACAGCAGCAAGTTTTTCTGTGGCTTCACGGTTTCAGAAATGTTAGCAGGAACTTATCAGTACAGAGCCCACAGTTCTGAAACCATGAAGTGACATAATCAAAACTCCATATTCTTAGTTCCATAAAAGAAACAGCACAGAATGTTATCCATACAAAGAAAACAATGCAAAATACAACTGACAGCTTCAGCTTTTATCTCGGCAGAGTTAAATAGGGATCCTTTAGAAATATAAATGCAATTTATGAAAATAGAGACATTTCAAACAGCTGCACATACATAATCAATTTCTGTCCACTTTAAAATAGGCATGACAAGAGATGGACAAGGTGGTCTGGTTTAGAATTTCACTTAAGTGGCATATTAATTTGCAAAACTGAGGCTGTTTAGAAGTACAATAGGAGCTGTGCCAAATACATTTAAATATCTCTAAGAGCTTACTAGTTACAGATACAGAATCAGTGTGAAAGTTGCTCAGGACAAAAAGACCTTTCAAATGAACCTATTTATGAAGCTGCACTAGTTATATTTTTTTAAACTATGGCCATCTGATTACCTCAATTTTCATTTTTCATAAAAGTTATGCCAAACAAATGTAAATATGTTTAAAAGTATATGTGTTACACGTAAACCATCAGTATGAAAGTTGTTCAGGACAAAATACCTTTCCAATTAGCCAATTCATTAAAGCTGCACTAATTTTATTTTTTAAACTATGGCCATCTGATTACCTGAATTTTCATTTTTCTTCACAATTTTCACCTTTCGGATGGTTGTATTTAAAAAATCTAATGAATTCAAATCAGTGACTACCCTCATATGAAAGGTCATTTTGTCCTGAACAACTTTCATGTTGGTTGTATATTGGTAACTTGTATACTTTACAAGATATTTACATTTGTTTGGCATGACTCTTACTGTGTTCCCTGAGAGAGAAAAAAATTAGATTGTTTCAAAGATCATATTTTACAAAATACAAAGAAATCAGATTAGTGACTACCCTCATGTGAAAGGTATTTTTGTCCTGAACATAGGAACATAGACTTTGATGGCAGATAAGGACCGCTAGGCCCATCTTGTCTGCCCATTTCCCTACCTACAGGATAAGCCGCAGATCCTAGTTAACCAACAGCCTATTTCTTCCTACCCCCCACAAGAATTGCCTTATGTCTGTCCCATGTATTTTTGAATTCTCCCACAGTTTTAGACCCCACAACCTCCTCGGGAAGGCTGTTCCATGCATCCACTGCCCTCTCTGTGAAATAATACTTCCTCACATTGCCCCTGAACCGCCTCCTTCTATCTTTAAATTGTGTCCCTTGTTCTTGCAAGTCTCTTTTCTGAAAAATGCTACCCTCTTGGACTTTGTTGATTCCACTGAGGTACTTAAAAGTTTCTATCATGTCCCCCTCTCCTTCTTTCCTCAAGGGTATACATATTAAGCTCTTTAGTCTCTCCTCATACGGCTTCTCTTGCAGACCCTGCACCATTTTAGTTGCCCTCCTCTGACTGCCTCTATTCTGTCTATGTCCTTGCGAGATGGGGTCTCCAGAACTGGACACAGTACTCAGATGGGGTCTTACCAACTATCTGTACAGAGGATAACAACTTCCTGTTTCTGCTGCTGATGCCTCTCCCTATACATCCTAGTATACCCCAGCCCTCCCTACTGCCTTCTCACATTGCTTGCTAACTTTAAGGTCATCTGATATGATTACCGAGGTCCTTTCCTTTTTGTTGTTGTTACTACCTCCCCACCCATTATGATTCTTCCCTGGGTTCTTGTTTCCCAGGTGCATTATTTAGCACTTCTTTGCATTGAATCCTAGCTGCCATACTTCTGACCATTCCTCCAACCTTGCCAAGTCCCTTTTCATCCTTTCCACGCCTCCTTGTATATCAACGCTGTTGCAGATTTTTGTGTCATCTGCAAAAAGGCATACTTTTCCTTCCAGTCCCTCTGCAATGTCACTGATGAAGACATTAAAAAGGACTGGACCCAATACTGAACCCTCGGTGCCCCACTAGTAACCTCCTTTCTTCAGAATGGACTCCATTTACAATTACCTTCTGTGTCCTGTTGTCCAGCCAATGTTTTACCAGGCTACCACCCTGGGTCCCACTCCCAGGTTGGTTAATTTGACTATTAATCTCTTGTGTGGGACTGTGTCAAATGCCTTGCTAAAGTCTAGGTAGGCCATGTCCACAGCCCCTCCCTGGTCTACTACTTTGGTGACCCAGTCAAAGAAATCTATTAGATTCGTCTGACATGACCTTCCCGCTGTGAACCCATGCTGCCTTGGGTCCTGTGCTCCACTGGCCTCTAGGTACTCGACTATTCTTTCCTTCAGAAGTGACTCCATCAATTTCCCTACCACAGAGGTCAGACTGACAGGTCTGTAGTTTCCTGCCTCTGTCTTGGAACCACTTTTGTGAAGGGGAATCACATCCACCTTCCTCCAGTCCACGGGTACCACACCATCCTCCCATGATTTATTAAAAAGAGAAGCCAGTGGTTTCACTAGTTCCTTCCTTAATTCTTTTTAGAATTCTGGAATTGAATTCCATCAGGACCCATTGCTTTGTCCACCTTCAGTTTTAGGAGTTCTTGAAGAACCCTTTCTTCTGTGAAAGGACTGGGATCGACCCCCCTATCAAGAGTGCTTCTGTTAATTGGATTAGGCACTTCCCCTCCTCTTTTGTGAATACTGAGCAGAAATATTCGTTCAGTATTCCTGCTTTTTCACTGTCCCCCTCTGCCCACCCACCGTTCATTCTATTCAGCCTCACTATCCCTTCCTTTGTCTTTCTATGCTCGCTGATGTACCTATAAAAGGTTTTATCCCCCTTCTTAACTGAGTTGGCTATCTTTTCCTCAGTTTGGGCCTTTGCTATTCTGACTTCCTTCCCTGCTTCCTTCTGCCTTAACTGGTACAGCTCTCTGTCCTGCTCCTTCTGTGTTTCCTTATACTTCCGGAATGCTATCTTTTCTTCCTGACTTTCACAGCCACCTCTTTTGAGAACCATAGTGGCTTTTTCTTTTGTTTTGATTTGTTCATTTGCTTCACACAGGCTTGTTGCCTCTGTGATGGCAGTTTTGATAATTCCCCATTGTTGCTCCACACTCCTTCTAGCCTGTTTGCTAGTGCTTTTCTGAGGCACTCTCCCATCTTGCCAAAGTCAGCCCTCCTAAAGTCCAGTACCATCACTTTTGTTTGGCTTGACTCTGTAGCTGAGTTTAACATGAACCACACTGTTTGATGGTCACTTGTCCCCAGATGGCAACCCACTTCTAGATCTGAGATCCTCTCACTGTCCCTGTTTGAGAGTATGAGGTATAAGATTGCTCCCTCATGAGTGGGTTCCGAAACTAACTGTCTAATGCCTGCCACCTGTAGGGCATCAAGAATGGCCCTGCTCTTGGATGTGGCTGAAGCAAATGTGCTCCAGTTAACATCTTGCATATTCAGGTCTCCCATCAACAGTATCTCCCCTTTCTCTGCCATTCTAAGAATGCCTTCTATCATATCCTTGTCCATTCCTTCCCCCTGACATGGGGGTCTGTACACAATCCCTGTGCGGATTGTGGTGCCCTTCCAGTCTCCAAGGTGACCCACAGTGCCTCCTCTCCTCCCTGTTTACTCTTTTGTTCAGTTGCTTTTATCCCTTCCTTTGCATAGAGCTACTTCTCCCCTCTCCCCACCTGTCTCTCCTGTGGTATGTACCCTGGTATGTTAACATCCCAGTCATGGTTCTCTGTGTACCATGTTTCTGTGACTGCTATGATATCCAGGCATCCCTCTTCCATTAAGGCCATCAGCTCAGGGAGCTTGTTGCCCAGACTATGGGCATTGGTACTCATTATCCTCCATTTCCTGATGGCCTTACTCCCTTTTACCCCATCCCTGTCCTTCTTGCCTTTGTCACTTTCTTCATTTACCCCTGCCCTTCTCCCTATCGACACCTCTATGTTGGTGTTTGCCGCACTTACTACCATGATTATTTTGGGGGAGCTAGGATTTTCCTGCTCCTTTCCAGTGCCTCCCCCTTGGCTAGCTTAAAAGCTTGCCAATGAAGCATTTAAACCTATCACCTAGGATCCTGGTTCCCCTCCCGGACAGATGCAGCCCATCATGCCAGTATAGGCTTGCATCACTCCAGGTGGACCCCCAGTCCCCAATGAAGTGAAATCCCTGAGCTCCACACCAGTTTTCAACCACTGATTGAATCCCATGGTGCGGAACACCCTAGCCTCTCCTATGCTATAGATAGGTAGCACCTCCGAGAAGGTTACCGTGCATGCTACTTGACTAAGGCCCCTCCCCAATTCCAAAAACTCTTCCTGCACTTCTCTAATCCTTTTCTTAGCCAGATCATTTGTCCCTAGGTGGACAATGACATCCAGCTCTCTCCCCTGTGCAGCTGCTCCGGCAATCCTGAGGATTCGCTTCCTGTCCCTGCAAGCCATGGCGCCAGACAGGCACCTTAACTCCCTCTCCCCTTCCTCCCCCAGTTCTACATTCCTAACAATGGAGTCCCCCACCAGGAGTTGTTTCCTTCCCCTGCAGGGTCCCCTGCCACCTTCCTGTGGGTCTCCTTTGTGGAGGTTCCCAGCATTCTCCTTGGTCTCCACTGTGGGTGCCTCCATAGAGGAACCACACTTTGCCAGAATGGCATAGGAATTGTGGAGAGGTACAATGGGAGGGATGCGCCTCTGTTCCACCACCAACTTTCATATTTTTTTTTGCATCATGAATAGTTTTAAAGATATTTAGATTTGTTTGGAAGGTGTGCACATTTGCTCTCAGAGAAAAGCAGCTTGGAGTTGTGTGTCCATCATTCTAAAAAGAAAGAACAGAGTATTTTTTAACTGCCATAGGGATTTGCAGTGTTATGGAAGGATACACTGAAAACTACTAAAAAATGTGTTCCATGGAAACCCTGTTTCAAGCTAAAACAATATTGTTGTAGGCTCCACCCATAGCCATAAAAATTAGTCTTGTGACCAGTCAGTAACAAAATGTAATCTTGCCCCTCAAATCTCTGCAATTGAGACAATATTTTGGAATGTCCTTGTTTGGGTCCAGAACTTAAAAGAGTGGTTGATGACCATCCCAGAATCATATAGAATTGGGAAAACAATCTTGGTGATTTGATTACTAACAGTTGTTATACCATATGAGCATACAAACTTGCTAGCAGATAAAGGCCTTATCGTCTATTGAGTCTGCTTGAATGTGCAGCTAGCACCTCTTAAATTTCAGCTGCCCCACCCTCCCTTCCCTTTCCCATGACCCTCCTCTAACCCTGTCTCATCCCCTTTTGAAGCAGCCCTCTGTTCTTCAGGATACCACTTGAACAGGCAACTCGTTCCACCCTGACACCACCCACTCCATACAAAATGTTTTCTCATAACCCTCCTAAACCTTCCCCCTCCATTCTCAGATCATGTCCGCGAGTGTCCCTGTCCCCTCTTAACTTGAACAGCCCCTCTGTGTCTGTTTTATTTATTCCTTTCATGTACTTGAAGGTCTCAATCATATCTCCCCTGTCTCTCCTCTCCAAGTACATGTTCAACTCCCTCAGCCTGCCTTTGTATGGTATGCCCCTTAGTCCTTGAATCATTTTTGTTGCACTGCACTGCACCCCCTCCAGTAGGTTAATGTCCCTCTTTGGGTACAGTCACCAGTACTGCATGCAGTACTCCAGGTGTGGCCTAACCAGTGACCTATACAATGGCAGGATCACCTCTCTTCTCCTTGAGGATATACCCCAGGCTATATAACACAGCATTTTGTTGGCCTTAGCAGCTGCCTTCCTGCATTGTGCTGAATTTTTCATTGAACCCGTAATGATCACCCCCAGATCCTTCTCCTCCTCTGTCATGGCAAGCTGAACCTCTACCCCCTTGCCTTGGCTAGAAGCTCCTCCTTGGGTTTTTTTTGCCCTGACATGTAGCACCTTGCACTTTATGGCATTTAACCCCAGCTGCATGTGTCTGACCAGGTCTCCAATTTAGCCAAATCATCCTGCAACCCCTGGCACCCTTATAGGTCATCCATCACTGCACTCATCTTGGTGTCTTCAGCAAATAGACTAATCTTGCCTTTTATGCCCATTGAGATGTCTGATATGAATAACCCAAACAACACTGGACCCAGCACCAAGCCCTGTGGCACCCCATTAGTCACTGCCCTCTGAGATGAGAGTTCCCCCTACCATCACACTCTGCTATCTTCTCCGAAGCCAGTTTACTACCTATTCCACCATCTTCTCTCCCACCCCGGTGCCCTTCCTCTTGCTTCCCAGTCTCCCATGTGGCACCAAGTCAAATGCCTTACTGAAGACCAGGTAGAGAACATCCACTGTGTGGCTCTTGTCTAACTGCCTAGTTACCCAGTCATAGTAATCTACCAGGTTGGTCTGACAGGATCTGCCTGTAACAAACCCATGCTGCCTATCATCCAGTAGCCCATTTGACTCCTGAAGGGCTACCAGCCACTCATTCAGGATTGTCTCCATCAGTTTACCTACAATGGATATGAGACTCATCAGCCTGTAGTTCCCCAGTTTATCCTTGGGGTCGCTCTTATGGAGGGGTACTACATGAGCCATCCTCCAGTCCTGAAGTACACTCCCTGAGTCCTGGGAGGCATTAAACTGATCTGCCAAGGGCCCTGCCAGGATCTCTGCCAACTCCTTCATAACCCAGGGGTGAATGCTATCTGGCCCTGGTTTCTTGTCCACCCTCAATACCCTCAAGCCCTCCAGTACCCTGCCCTCTGTGATTTTTCCATCTGTCACTTCCTCTACCCCGGTTCTGCCCTACCTCCTCCTCTAGATATATCCCTTCCTTTCCCCTTAGTAAACACCTAGCAGAAGTATTCATTGAGTGCTTCTGCCTGCTCTACCCCCATTTCCACCCATCCCTCTAAATCTTTACTATGTGGTCCTTGCATTTCCTCTTCTCCCTGATGTACCTGAAGAAGTCCTCCTCCCTCTTTTTGATGTCCTGTGCCAGCCTGAGCTCTTTAGATGCTTTGGCTGCCCTTACTGCCTTTGTCACCTTCTTTGATTCCTTCAGGTAATCCTCTCTGTCCTCCCTTCCCTGTTTTTTGAACCTCCAAAGGAGGCTCTTTTATTCTTTACTTTTTCCATGAACCCCTTGCTCACTCAGCTAGGTTTCTTGGCCCTAGCTCTCTTACTCTGGACCTGAATGCATGTTTTGGTTGCCTCTTCAATCTCCAGTTTTATGACCTGCCCCACCTCTGGTTAGTGTCCATGTTAGTTTGGATTCTAGCCAGATGCCCCTTAACTATCTTTCCCATCCTTCTGAAGTTGGCCTTACTGAAACCCAACAACCTTGTACTATTTCAACCCCCTCCTTACTCATACTCAATGTGAACCACACTGAGTGGAGGTCATTCCCTGCCAGTGGTTCTTCTACCCCCAGCTCCCTCACAAACTCCCCCATTAGTTAGCATGAGGTCTATGGTGTTCCATAACCCGGTTGGCTAGCTGACTATTTGCAGTAGGATGCTTTCCTGGAATGTGTCCAGAAGTACCTGCTTCCTTCTATTTGTGGTGGCTGGGGTATTCCAGTCCTCTCTCGGCAGGTTGAAGTTCTCCACAATCACAGTACTACCCTTCCTGCAGGTCCTATTGATCTATCCCACTAGTTCTCTGTCTAACTCCTCCATCTGACAGGGTGGCCTGTACACTACTCCCATCCTGAGAGTTCTATTCTTTGAATCCTGTATTTGCATCCATAACAACTCTGTTCTACCCTCCTCAACATCTTCATGAACACACTTTAGCCCTTCCTTTCCATATAGTGCCACACTCCCCTTTCCCAGTTACTCCATCCCTTCAGAATATTCTATACCCTGGTACCACCAGGTCCCTGTCTTGGTACTAGGTGGCCCATGTTTTGGCAATGGCCACCATGTCCCCCCTTCTGCCATGAGTGCCTGTAACTCTGCTGTTTTGTTACCCAGGCTCCTAGCATTCAAGAAGACCACCTTCCACCCTTTTTCCTTCCGCCTTCACCCCTCCTGCTCTCCCCTCCTACCATCCTCTGTAGTACTCCCCTTTTTCCCTCCCTTCTGTTATGGGGAGTAAGCCAACCAAACCAACTGCTAATCTCTGCTGCAATTGGATGCCACCATGGTTCATTGTCTGCTTTAGTTGCAGCCAATGTAACTTATGCTGCTACTGCATCCAAGATAAATCCTTTGAGCAACCAACATTGGCAAGAATATTTCTGCTAAACTATTTATCAACTGCTTGATGGCTTTTGCAATCTATGTTTTAATATCTCTGTGCCCCAAAATTTAGCATTGTCTGTGCCCTCAAAGAAAGGATATAGGATCATTTAAGATCAATCCTGAAGACAAAACACTGCTGTTGGTTTGCATTTTGCTCAACATCATAATGGTAACTCTTATAGTTTCAGAGTTGTTGGTACAGAGTTTGTACCAATACACCCCAAGGGAGGTGACAGACCAAGATGTTTACTGCAATGTGAATCCAAATAGACTTACACACCTAAAGCTACCTCACCTCTTGGACTAACTGACTGTATAGATATCCTGATTTTTCTTGAATTGTTAATTCATTGTATGCTTCCTCCATTTTCCAGATGTTGCCACATGGGATCACATTAAGATATGTTTTCTTTTAGGAGTCTGAACAGCATTAAAACTTTCCTATGTGTAGTTTGAATATATTTTTGCCTTGTACAATAAGGATTTTTTTTCTAAAAATATAAACTAGCCTTTTGAAATTTTAAGGATCATATAGTATTCTCATTATTACATTTGTATGTGTACATATTATGATACAGTATCTTTCTAATTCTGCATACTGTATATTACACCTACTGTATGGTGGGAACTTTATCTATTCTTCTGTTCCATTCATTTCCTATCTATTCATTCTCCGATATGCTTTCCTTTGATTGTTCATCCCTGCCCCCTCCAAATATTATTTTCCTATTTCTGTTGCCCCTTTACTTTACTACTTTATTCTCTTCTCATTCTGCCAGTTTTACATAACCTGACCTGCTTTGTGTGTGCGCACATACCTTTTATGCACCTATTCCTATTTTCACTGGGATTTCTGGTAACAGGATGTTTAATATTATTTCACTATGGAGCTTACAATCCTTAAAGGGTTTCACACAGATGTGCTACTAAGCACCAGTCTTTATAATGCCTATCTTAGGATAACCCTTTAAACTCATTGTTGAAATATGTGACTAAGGTACCATAGCTCCACTCCCTGATGAAGCCTCATGCTACAGAGGTGAAGCACCAGGGAAACAGTGTTATGATTCAATAGCTGCATTAAACTCAGATGGCTTGACTTTTCAACTTGTGAGTCTATTGTTTGCTTTTCTTATTACTTTTCTTCTTATTACTTTTTTTTAATTGCTGCTTAAGTGTGTTTTTCTTTTGGTTTGTATTTACAGAGTCAGAACCCACTTGCTTGATAAGCACTTTTTTTGTTTACCTCTATCATAAAAACTTATGTAGCTTCCACAGGAACTGCAGTTGGTTAGTGACTATCCAGGTAAGGGTCTCAGTTTGGCTGTGTCCCTGTTCTTCTTTCGAAGAATATGCTTGCCTGTCTTCCACTGTGCATTTGGGCATTCTTCCCTAAGGTGCCTTTTATCCTGGAGCTCCATCCCTGTAATACCTCAAGGAATAGAAACCTTTCATCAGGGTTCCACATCCTTGTGACACCCTGATAGGGTGGTAGTTCCTATATCAGGGATAGAGGGGAAATTAGTCAAAGTTCATAGTTGCACAAGCACCACATATTCATTCTCAGTCTCATTTCCTACTGAACAGCCCAATGATGCTATGAATTACAAGCCTTTGCCTGAGGTTCGGAGGAACATTTGGTAACACACACCATACCCCTCCCCATGCAGTTAAAACCACACATGTCAAAGCATCCTTTGGATGCTCTTAATTTTTTGTTGACAGCTTCCTCCCTCTCCTGCAACACCACTCTCTCCTAGGGGATTGGGCCTTCTTCCCTACAGTGCCTCTGGTCCTGGGATCCCTGGGAGTCTACAGGTGACAAAATTCCATCCTGTGGGATGAAGTAGTTTAATAATAAGGAGGATTAACTCAAATACACTGAAGAGTGTTCTTTAAACTTTACAAAATTTATCATAAATGAGGATACAGAGCAATGTGAGGCCCATGCAGACAATATTCACCAAGCAAGAGGAATTTAGCAAATTTAAAGACACTACCAAGTTTTAGGCACTTGATATAAATCTACAAAGCAACATTTCCAAACATGGAAAATAATTAATAGCCAGAGAACAGGCAAAGCTAACTTCTGATCAAGTAGATTATGATAATGAGAGGGTCTTTAACTGGAGCTCTGATAAAAAATAATCTTTTTGTTCCTGGAGTTGAGGACAGTCAACTAATTCATAGTAGGGCTGTGCAAAATGCAAAATTCTACCACTGGAAATTCTGTAGAATGGCAATTCACTTCTGAAATGGTTTGTTGAATTTCTTTTTAAATTCATCAGAATTTCAAAATGCATTTCTGTGAAAACTGCAGAATATTTTTTCATGGATTATGTAATCCACAGAATACTTTTCCATGGATTGTGGGAAAAGAATCCACAGTTTATATGAACTGAAGATTATTAATCCACAAAAAACATTTCTCGTACTGACTGTCAAAATTTCGCAACTGCTGGAAATCAGCGAAATGTTCTAAAATTCCACAGAATTCTTTTCTGTCAGAAAATCAACCTTCTACAAAGCCCTGATGAATAGCAAAGGGAAAACACACACACATAGGCACACCGGGTTGCCAATAGAAAGTAAGGGCAGAAAGATTTGCTTATTGACTCAGACACAGAAACAAGTCCTGATAATCAAGAAAGCAATATATGTTAGAATATTATTTTTTTAGAGATAAATAAAAAAAAGCAAAAATAAGAAGGACACAAAACATAACAAGGCAAGAGGAGGAGGGAACCAAACAGAAACCAAAAGAGTACTCAGAGAAGATGAATCCAAATTACAAGTCATAGATCTGTCAAAATACCTTTAATTGAATGAGGAAGAATCTTTATTGCTAAAAGGGTTGACTGTTGTGCCCACCCCACACCAAATATTTTTCATATCAATATAAACCTTTAAAAATTCTTCTCAATAAAAATAAATTGAGATATTTCTTTGGAAAAGAAAATGTGAATGACATGACTGAGGACATCATGGGTTTCACAAATAAACAAGGGTAGTCAGAAGCTGAAGATTTGGATTTCAAAACTGAAGCTCTGAATGCATTTAAAACATTATCTGAATCATGGTGAAAGAGACATTAACCACAGTTAAGGGAAGGGGAGGTGACCAGAGGTGACCATCAAGAGTTTCAAAATGAAAGCAGATAACTTATAGGCTTTACTCAAACCATGGGAAGCAAATGTTGTTATCCATCAGGCTTTTAACAGTGACAATCTAGATGAAAAATACACTGCCTTTAAGGACAACAGAAAATTTATGTTAAAGAAAAAATCAGATGTCTATCTGGTAGTAAACAATACAGCCATAAGCCTGCTTGAGGAAGTGGTGACAAACAAGTAAAAGAAATCTTGCAAGGTAACACCCATCATGTGTAGCACAATCTTGTCCCCTTGAACAAAAGACTTTGAAGAAGCTAACAATAGAGGAATAACTTTATTTCTTTATTTTATTTATAAGTTGTTGTTTACCAGGTAGGGTACACTAGGCAAGTAAATTTGTGTTTAGGTATAACCCAGGAGGATACATCAGTGTGTACAGTAAACACAAGAAGATACACAGTACAGGAAAATAGCCTGGGGTTAGGTAAACAATGTACAACAGGCACCATAAACAGTACAACACATGTACCTACATAAGTTTGAGAGTAAAAATATACAAACACTTATGGATATGCGTTTGGTAAAAAAATAAAAAAAAGAATATAAATATAGAATAATGTACATTCAGTAAAAAGAGTATAAATATACAGTTGAATATGGATATACATTCAGCAACACAGTTTACAGGCTAGGATTGCTTACTGGGGTGCATCATAGCTTGGGGGCATGTTTTGGGGCAAGAGGGCAATTAAAATGGATACAGAGCATTGGGAGAAGGAGAGTTAATCAGCACAGTGGCAAGAGGTCAACCCCATAAGATGCCTAAAGAAAGCACCCTTGAAAAGCCTGTCCAGGGGAAGATTGAAAATCTCTAGAGGGATGGAGTTCCAAAATATCAGTGAAGATTTAGAAAGCCTGTTCCATTTCATATGAGCACGTAGGAAGCTGGAGGAGGGCAGCATCATTGGATTTGATTCAAAACAACAAGAACAAGCAACTGAAAAGCACCAATGGAGGGGCCAAAAACCAAAAGAGTACTCATGAAAGGTAGGCAGGATGACTCCTTGTCACTGTCCAGACTTCAAGATAAACTCCACACCATGATGTAGAAGGATAAAAGCCAAATTTTTAATCCACAACGTAGGCAAACTAGTAACACAAGATACAGATTGCCCCTCCACGAGACCAGCCAAACGTTTTCACTTGACAATATGCTTTCTTGATGCTGAGGTGGCATGGGGTAATGCACCTTAATAAATAATGCATTAAAGGTAATGATTAAAGGTAAAGTGCAACAAGTGTCTGGTGCAAAATAAATCTTGGTATATATCTCAGAGGTACAGTGATACACACAGCTAAGTGACCACCTGTTCCAATGTCCCCCATAAAAAATTAATAATGAAGCCACTTACAACAACAATGTAAAGTGCAGATATTATTATAAATATATATATATATAAAATTGTGTATATAAATACTCATAAAAATTGATAACCACTAATGAGTAAATATTAGTAATTTAAATTTAAGGTCCATGTGTGGATGCAAACAGGAATAAAGTGAGTGCAAAGAGTATTTTCTAAAAAGACATGATAACTATAAACTTCAACAATTTTCACATTTTAAAACAATTTACACATTTAAAACATATGCTATTTTAAATTTCAAAATGCACTACATGTTCAAACAAGAAGCAGCCATCTGTATGGACCGGGGTTCTGCAAATGAACCCAGAGTTCTAAACATCAGATAAAGCAAGTAGGATTTGAGCAAGTAGGCCTAACACAGCTGCACAAGAGCAGAGTGTCTCACCATTACCTACGAAACAAATAAGAACAGAAATGATCTGTTCCAGAAACTCAGCATGAAAGTAAAACCGCACAGTGGAGTAATATGACCCATTCACCAGTAAATGATATCATCAGTACCTAAAACGCAAACCAAAATTCTTTAGGGATCTGTTCAGCAACATCAGCACATCAGTTAAACTACACAGTGGAATAATATGACCTATTGACTGGTAAATATCAAAACATTTTATTTCAGATAGTATACAGGGAACAAAAAAGAAAAATCAGTGCTTTGTGGTCTAACCACTGACAACTTCTTCAAGATTTCATTGCCTAAAAAGTGAATAATTTATTATTTACATATTCAAGTCATTATTTCAAACTTTGACAAATTTAAAATTATAATGAATTTTTTATATATTTCAATATTATAAATGTTAATCAGTTTTGTGTAGCTATACCAGAATCATGAGCATTGTGTTGCTGGAATATCCTCATTTTATATTATATTTGTAACTTTCACCCATTAATTTAATATTACAATGCTTAAGTTATTAGTATATGATGGTACTGACCTAATATGCTGTGCTGTTAAATAAATTATTTCTTTATTTTCTGATTTCCATCTGGTGCTGCTTTCTAAAGTACACAAAATAAATATATCCAGTTTCCTTTTTTTATTCAAGTAAATTAAATGTTTACATATTTATATCAACAGGTATTTGTTCTTAATACATATAAGCCAAAACAATAATGCTAACATGCATAGCAGAGCCATTTCAGTATTAAACTAAAATCAAAACTAAATGAAAGCAACAAGAATGAAATAAATATTTCTGGTTCTCCATACCCTCAATTTCTTTGCTAGTAGAGAATGATGCTTCATTAATCATTTGCATTGTTTTAAAACACAGAAATGATGTAATAACTTGCTTGTAATCCAATTTATAGTCTATGCATTTATATATATGTTGGGTGTCTGATTTTCTGATTCCTATAGTTTTATAGTTCTTAGCTATCGCCAAAAAAGAATCCCATATATTGTGGAACATTTTAACTTTATCATTCCTAAAGTAATGTGTCTGTTCTAATGTGTAGAGATCTATCATTAGACTAAACCAAGTCCTAATGGGGGGGGGGGTACAATCTTTCCAGTGCATCACTATACATTTCTTAATCACTAGATGTGCAAGTGAGAATAGTCTATAGTGATTGCTTTCTTGATTGTATGATTTGAGCTTATGTCCAAGTAAAACAGCTAATGAATCCTTTTTATGGCTGTGGGCAAAGCCTACAGCCATCCTGCTATCCCTTGAAAAAAGGTGTTTCTGTGGAACACATCTTTTAAGAGTTTTCAGTGTGTTCTTCCATAACTGAAAATCACCATGACAGTTAAATAATCCCATCTTTCTGTTTCCAATGTTGTAGACAGAACTCGCAGCTGCCTATCAGGTGGCCATTAGGAAACTGAAACAGCTTCTTAAATTTTGGTTGCCTACTAAACTGGAAATTTCTTTACCCCCTTAGAAATGCAACAACTTCCACATTTCAATACTTAGCATTTAAGCATTTTCTTGCTACTTGCTTAAGTTGGACAGGTATTCTCTTACAAGAAAGATTTATATCTCATAAATGTCACCCATTCTCAGCAACAGATGTCCAAGATTTAAATTATGTTTTAACCTCGTAAGACTCTATCTGATAAGCACTGTCTCAGACATAGTTTATTATATACAGCGCACACACACACACACACACACACACACACACACACACACACCATCCTTATGGCCACAACATTCAAAATAAATACTACAATCTGTCATAAAATAATAAATTGTTTATGTCAGCTTTGGATATATTTGAACCTGGATAGCGCAGGGGAGACGCTACATCTCATTCTCATAGGGATCTTCATTTTACACATTTCTGCATTGTATTTATTCAGGATGTTCCAGATTAGATGCAATGTGATTTCCTTTAAATGCTATATTTCTTATCCTATACTGTGTATACTGGATAGCACAGGGCATATGCTACATCTCATTCTCATAGGGATCTTCATTTTACACATTTTTGCATTGCATTTACACATGATGTCCCAGATTAGATGCAATATTTTGTTTTCAATGGGGTCATGATTTTACCATTTTTTATAATGTATTTGTTCAGGGTAGCATAGTCTAGATGTAAATTATTCTTTTCAACATGTTCTGATTTTACACAGTGCATCATAATATTGTGTAGATGTAGAGCTCCACTGAAAATAAGATGCCACATCTTCTGTGTACTATCCAGGCTAAGTACAGTATATAGCAATCAGCAAGCATGTTCTAGGAAAACATATTGTCCCGGATTCCCCCCTTTTTCCCTCACAAAAGACAGAGACCATTGTTAGTTGTTGTGCTCAGATTGGCAATTAATTTATTCATATTCATAATCCAATATTCCATTTCCATTTCTTTATTATCATATTTCAGAAATTTCATTTATTTCATCCACATATCAATCTCTGCTTATCCTTCCCCCAGGTGAAAACCTGGGTGCATTCTGTTTCTCCTTTTCCACTAGGAAATGGTGAAAACTGAGACCGCTTTCTTCTTCCTCTTCCTCTTCTTCATCTTCTTGTGTTATTCCTTTTTTATTCCCCCCCCCCCGCTATCCACCTTTGGCTGTCCATAACCTTATCATCACCTGCCATCCACCTTTGGCAGTTCAAACTGTCTAACCGGACTTGTCTGTCATTCACCTTGACAGACCCATCATGCAGTCCCCCTTTTTGACTGTCTTTCCCCTTGCTCTGCCTTTTTGGCAGTCCATGCCCATATCATCACCTGCCATCCACCTCTGGCAGTCCAAACTGTCCAACCGGACTCGTCTGTCATCCACCTTGACAGACCTACCATACAGTCCCCCCTTTTGACTGTCTTTCCTCTTGCTCTGTCTAGTAGGGTGGGTGGGAGAAATCAAAAACTCCAGCAAAAAGTGGCTGAGACCCCCTTGTGCTGTCCCTTATGTACCTCCCTTTTGCCCTTCCCTTTCCTGCTACCTGTCCCATGTTCTGGTCCTTAGTCCAGCCCCTTCCTTCCCCTTCCCCTTCTGAGCACTACCATTCCATGACAGAGGGAAGGGATGCACCAGGACAACCTGGTCTGCCCCTTGAAGAGCAAACTCCATTGTCCCTGATTCCCCCCTTTTTCCCTCACAAAAGACAGAGACCATTGTTTGTTGTGCTCAGATCGGCAATTAATTTATTCATATTCATAATCCAATATTCCATTTCCATTTCTTTATTGTCATATTTCAGAAATGCCATTTATTTCATCCACATATCAATCTCTGCTTATCCTTCCCCCAGGTGAAAACCTGGGTGCCTTCTGTTTCTCCTTTTCCACTAGGTAACGGTGAAAACCGAGACCGCTTTCTTCTTCTTCTTCTTCCACTTCTTTTGTTATTCCTTTTTTCTTCCCCTTCCCCCTCTTTTTCCCCACTAGCCAGTCTCCAGCTTGCGTTGGATGGCTGGCTTCCCTCCATCCTTAGGGTATCCGCTTCCTTACCTCAAGGACAAACCTCTCTTCTGCCTACCTTTTTTTTTTTTAATTTACAAGCTTTTATGTTTTTTCCATTCCTCTATGAATCCCATTGTTTCTGTGTTGAACATATCTATGGCCAGGTCTGACAGGTGCACACCATCTGGCCTGTAGAAGTCCTCCACCCATTCTTCTACCCCCTGTACTATCACCTGTCCCCCCATCAGCCTTATCAACGTCCCCACCCTCCGATTCATCTTTCTCCTGGCCCTCTCCACCACCCTGTGGCTGTGTTTCTGTCTCCATACCCTTCATGGTATCATATCTGACCAAGCAAGGCATACTTGAGGCCACCACTGTCTTATTGCCACTAGGTCCCTCTTTATCTGTAAGTATGTGTGTACCCATGGTCTGCCTGCCAGGTTGTTGCCCCCTAGGTGTATAATGATTAGGTCTGGACTGGGCCAATGTCCCTTGAGTTCCTTCAAAGTGGGCAGGAGCTGTGCCCATCTCATCCCCCGTATGCCGTGCCATACCAACCTACACTGTCTTATATCCTGGTACAGTTGTTTTCACCCAGCTTTTTTCTCTGCTGTCTTACCAGCCCAGTAAATATAGGAGTGGCCGCAGAGCCAGACTTCTGTGCTCCTCCCTCTACCTATGGGGTGCAAAGAAAATTAATTAATTTACACATACTCTTAGTGCCCTCACTGTATTATCCCCCCCGCCTTCTTCTTTCCTTTACCTGTGCTCCCCCATTGGAGCACCATAATTCCATCTTCTTTTTCCTTTTTTTTTTGAAAACCACACTTCTCCTTCGCTCTTTTTTTTTTTTTTTTTACTTCAGTGCTCTGATGTATCTCTTATAACTGGCTGACCACCAGCGCCCTTTTTCCAAAATGTCCTTCACGGGTTCACCCATTGCTGCCCACTGTGAGGCAGCCCCAATCCATAGGGAATGAGATGAGTAATTAGCTGGGTCCTCCCCCAGAACACACATGCCCTTTTTCAGCACTGCTGTGACTTGATAGCCGGTGACCCTTTTTCCATCACCATGTACAAATAGCTTCCCCGTCCTGGTCACCTGCTCTGCGGCGAAAACCCACAGAGCTTGCACTGGGCATATCGCAATCTCCGACCGCCCTTTCAGTGTTACCATGCAATCTTGCCCTTTTTGGTCCATTTTTGACCTCCTTAGCTTGATCCGTATCTCTTTTATCCCCCAGCTCACATCTTCCCATTCCACGCCTCCTTCCTTGTCATCTTTCCCATGGCCTACCATTTCACTCACTCTCATAGCCCCCTCAAATGTTATCTCATAAATTGTGTGAAATAGCTGGGCCTTCCCCTTTGATCTGCATATTGCCGGGAGCACCTCTTTTAGCTTTATTAACCACTGCTCACCTATTGGCCTCCTATTATCCCCTGGCCCATGTTTCAACCTGCCCCATCCCTGCATCAGTCTCCTGATGAGCAGTGATTTTGTTGGGTCATTCCACCCTTTTAGGCTGCAGATCACACTGATCCCTGCAAGATAAACCCCCATTGTGGTGTGAGCGGTCCCTTTCTGCCATTGTTCCATGGTGAACATTCCCAACTGTTCCTCAGAGAGTGGCCCACTTACCTCCATCTGGTGTTCTGCCCTGAATGTTTGAAAAACTCTCCAGGCCCCATCATAGGCCCTCAGAGTCCAAGGCTCCCATGAGCTGCGAAACAGCAGTTCTGCTCCTTCTTGCCAACATCCCAGATGTTCGTTGGTATGGGCGTTTTTTGTTCCTCCGCTGCTGGTGCCAGCCTCTGGAAACAGTCCAGCTGCATGTGGGAAAGGCTGTCAGCCAAGGTATTGTGTACCCCTTCTATGTGTTTTGCTCTGAAAGACATGTTCAGCTGCAAAGCCCTTAACACTAAACGTCGTAGTACCTGCATGACTGTATCTGACCTCGCTCCCCTGTTGTTTAGTGCATCAACCACCACTCTATTGTCACACCAAAATGTCACCTTCTGATCCCATAATTCCTCCCCCAAACCAAGGTACATGCCCATATGGGTATGATCTCCAGTAGTGTTATATCTCTCACTTTCCCGTCCCTCACCCAACTGGCCGGCCATGGTTCTGCAAACCACCTGCCCCTTAGGTAACCCCCCATGCCTAGCCCTCCAGCAGCATCTGTATAGAGGTCAAGGTCTGTGTTGTACAGCCACTCCTCCTGCCAGAATGAACACCCATTGTACTCCTTCAGGAATTCTTCCCATATACTAAAATCCTCCCTGACACCGTGTGTCAGATCAACCCAGTGATGTGGTCTGGTGACCCCTGCTGTAGCTCTCGCTAACCTCCTTGTCAATGCCCTTCCTGGTCCTATGGCCCTGCATGCGAAGTTCAGGTGCCCCAGTACCTGCTGGACCAACTTTAGTTGCACCCGTCTCCTGCTGACATGTACCCAGATTAGTTCCTTCAACCTCCTTACTTTTTTGTCCGGTAGCCTAAACACTTCACTCGTGGCATCTATCTCGATCCCAAGGAATTCCATAACCTTGCTGGGCCCCTCTGTTTTTTCTGGTGCCAATGGGACTCCCAGCTCCTGACACAATTCCTGAAACTTACCCAGCATCCTCTGTGTCTCCCTTTCACCCTTCCCAATGAGGAGAAAATGATCCAGGTAATGGATGACTGACCTATAACCCATTTTTTCTTGGAATATCCACTGCAAACATGTGCTGAATGCCTCAAACGTAGCACATGCTGTGGAACTCCCCATTGGCATTGCTTTGTCGAAATAATACTGTCCCTCACTTTTAAAACCCAACAGATCCCAGTCGTCCCTCCTGACTGGAAGCAGTCTGAAGGCAGACTCAATGTCCGTTTTTGCCATCCATGCATCTTCTGTGGCCCGATTATCCAGACTGCGTCCTCTAGTGTCGTGTATGTCACCCCACTATGTTCCTCACTGATAAAGTCATTCACCAACTCCCCTTCCGGATAGGACAGGTGGTGGATCACCCTGTATTCCTCTTTTTGTTTCTTCTGTTCCAAGCCCAAAGATGATATCCACAAGTTTTCCAATGGGGGGTGTTAAATGGGCCCTCCACCCTGCCTACTGCTTTTTCTTTCTCAATCTTCTGTCTTAGCATTTTCTCTTTCCCTTTTACAGACCCCAGGTTGCTTGCCTCCCTTGCTTGCCTGGGTCCCCTAGACTGCAATGAAAACTCTGTGTTGAAACCACTTAAAATCATATCTCGCACACTCGTGTCTGGATATCTGTCCAGGCAAACTGTCCATGCTGCTAGGTTGATCGGGGTTCTGGCCATACCAAAATGTTCCTTATTGTGCCATCTGTCCCCCCTTCCTGACCCCTCCCTTTCTTCCTGTCTGACCTTCCTTGCTTCAGTGGTTCTGGCCCCCACTATTCCCATTCCCCCTGCCCCTACCTCCCTTGTTCCATGTTTGCCCTTTAAACCCCTGGCTATCTCGAAAAAACTGTTGGCCTGATCCTTGCCCCCTATGCCCTTGTGCTCCCTGTGTCCATGTTGTTCTGCACTTGCTTGCCGGGTGCACCCCTCCGCATTTTGAACAGGCATGTCAAAAACGACACTGAGGCCATGAGCAGAAAGCCATGTTATAAGCCCAGCAGCATCTCTGTGACGTAAACCCCTTTTTGTCCCACCCACCCTCGGGTGTGGACTGATCTGTTATGTAATCTGTCCATAAATCTATTTGCTTGGTGTCCCATCTTATATCCCTGAATGTTGCCATTCTCTGCTGAAAACATTCATCGTAGTATATCCATCCTACCTTGCCTTTTGCTTTTGCTCTCCGTATTATCAATGAATAGGTAATGAGTGGAATGCCTAGCTCAGGCCTCTTTTCAGAATGATGGCTGAAAAAGTGGAAAAACCTAGAAACCACCCATCCCAAGTCTTCCCTTTTGTGAACTTGTCGTCCTCTTTTTTCCCTAAGAGCACTATGGCAGCTGCCATCTCACTCTTACCTATGCCTTCAGTTTCTTCATATTTAGCCACCGCCTCCCGGCTCACCAAAACAAATATATCCACATATTCCCCTTTCCATATTTTCTCCTTCGTGGCCAATGGCACATGTTCACCTATTCTCATCCCAGGTGCACCTAGCTCTCTTGTACCTTTTCCCTCTCTTTCTGCTCCCTTTACAGTATCTCCTGGTACCTCTTTTCCTGTCCTAATCTCTGCCTGAGCAGATTCCATCTGCCCCAGCTCTGCTGTCCCCAGTGCCACCACAATTTGCCCTATATATTCTTTTATACTATCACCCACTGCGTTGGATGTGTTACCTGTAACCTTGTCCTGGCCGAGCTGCCTGGAGTCCTCCAAAGGTCCTCTTGCTTCTTCCTGTGATTGAGGTGGAGGTGGAGGGTGAGCTACTGGAGTCTGCGGGCAGGACCTCCTGTTCTGGGCTTCATGTCTGGGTTCCACCGGGGAGATTCCCCTTTGATCTGGGGTGGGTACTGGCATCACCGGGTCCAATGGCTGCATGGGTACTGGATCGACTGGCTTGGCGGGCCCCGCTATCACCGGTGCTACCCTAGCGGGACTGTGTAGCCCTTCGGCTGGCCTCTTCCCCTTGCCACCTTTTTTTGTACCCGCTTTTCTCTTCTCCCCAGGCCTCCCTGATTCCTCCCCCTCCACCAGTTCCCACTCTTTGTTTGCTTTTTCTGCCAATTCAATTATAGCATTGTAGGTGTCTTCCTTCGATGGCCTGCTCTTCTTGGGTGCCATGTCCATCTTATCTTTTGCTCTATGAAGACAACTATAGGAAATGAAAAACAGGGTTATTCGTATACCTGTACCTCCCTGTACATCTTCCTCCTGTCTGTCGCACCACCCACCATGCTAACACAGACCAGGCCACCCATGAAGGACCCCCATCCTGCCTGGAAGATCGCCATATCCTTTTGCTGCTCTCCACCATGCCCTATCGAGCCGTCCGTGAATGTCCCGGCACCCTCCCTTTGTCTCATACCCAAGTGCCACCCTTATTTGAATTTGGCCTTGCGCCTACAAAAACAAACTGCCGCCCTTAGACAGGCCATATTGTGCTGTTCCCCCCCCAAGAGCTCTCACCCACTGGCTGCTGCCATTTTCTGGTCTTTCCACCTGCCTGGGCTGACCAAGGCACCCCCCCGCCCAACTCCCGCAAGCAGCACCTAACCATCACCAGCCCGCACTCACTGCAACCCCTTCACCACGTGGGATGTCTCCCATGAGGTCCCAGGTCAGGATCCCCCCCATTCTGCCCTGGGGCTCTCCCAGTCACTTCATTTTACCCCCAGCATGCCTCTCCAACAGAGAAGGCTTCCCCTGACCCCCATACTCATGGAAATCACCCTAATTCACAGGCACGCTTCCATCCCATATCCCCTAGTGGCGTGTGATGCCACACCGTGTGGTCCCTTGTCTACTCACCTTCCTATGTTCCAGGTCCCTTCCCCCCAGCCTGTTTTCTATATATATTTTTTTGTTGTGTGCCCCCTTTCCTTTTCTTATCCCATTTTTTTTTAATCTTTGAAGCTTCATAAGGAGCAACCTCTCAGATTTGAAACCTTGTACCTGTGGACCAAAGACAGCTCTCAATCCACAACCCTAGTCTTAGCCTCTCTTTTTATGCCTCTCTGCCTCCCCTTGCTCTCCCATGCCGTCTAATGGGGGGCCGATATCATCTGCTGCCCCCCCACAGAACTACCTACCTCATGGGCGATGCCAGGTTATATTTAACATCTTTCTCTGAGGGGGTATGCTCTCTCAGGAAACAAACCACTGGAGGCAGCCACAAGGTTCCCTTGGGGTGGGGGAGTGTTCGCTTTTCCCCCATGACCCAGCTGACATGCATGTGCATCGTGCCCCCCTTGCCCATTGTTATCCAGGCCCCTCTGTACAAACCCACCCACCTCCCTCATCTTTCACCCTCTCCTACCCTGATGTTCCTTTTCTCTCCCTTCCCCCCATCCTCGCAACCATAGTGCGGCATGTGACGTCATGCCACGCGGTCGCTATAACGTGTTTCTGCTCCTCCTGTTGCAGGACCTCTCCCCACTGGCCCCTTATTGCACTGTTCCCCTCGGGATTCTCACGCAGACACCAAAAAGAGAAAAAAAAAAAAACCCATTACCTCAGCGACCAGCACCCCACATTCACTACTCCAAATTCTGCTGCGATGCCAAGGCTAAATAGCCTCCCTCTGCACAAGATTCCTCAAAAACAAAGGATGCAGCCCTCTTAGGCCTGTACCATGGTAACAGGCCTGTACCCCAGGCAGTAAATGCTAAAAACTGGCTGGGTTACCGCGACTACCACTCAGCGTGTCATGTCACACCACGTGGTCCCCCATTCGTGCTCCTGCTCTTTTCCATCCCCCACTCACTTCAGGGCCTCTTGCAGGCCTATCATACCATGGAAACTTGCATAAAACCCCTTTGCCTGTACTATAGACTTGCCTTCCTACATTACTCGGCCTTCATTGCTACCACATTTAAAATTCTGGCATATTTACCAGTCTAGCTTCTACAAGTGCCACCACATCGCAGCAGCACCATGCCATGCCACCAAATCTCATTGAAAAACACACACCATCTTATCACCACAAACTTGTATGTGGCTAGGCCTCTGCCCCCAGGGGGACAGTGTGGTCTGCTGAAAACCGTAAGCTGGCTCCAGAAAACAATCGCTTCCACAGTTGCCCCAGCACCTCGCGATTTCTATCATGACTAAAACATCCCCATACCTTGCATCTCCAGAAAGTTTGCCAAGATAACTCCCCTGCCTTATAATCTTCACATGCCTGCCAAGCCTCTTTGACCATGCGTTATCATCATTACCCCCCAAACAAATGGATAAATTGGACATATATAACAGCCATAACCACATCAACTCATTCCTTCTTTTTTTTTTGCACAGCATTCTATTGGTTCTTACAAAACTGTTTCTCTCTGTCTTTATCATCTATCTTATATGCCTGTCTGCCCCCAACTATATTTATAAATTCATAATATATCCCTTTCTTTTTCTTTTTTTTTTAACTTCAATTATCCTTCACCATATTAGTCATTTGCTTCCTTACCTTTCTCCCCTGGTGAACAAACCTTAATCATTATGCCAATCTGATGTGCTGCAGTTGTTTGTAGAATCAAAAACCCCAGCAAAAAGTGGCTGAGACCCCCTTGTGCTGTCCCTTATGTACCTTCCTTTTGACCCTGCCTTTCCTGCTACCTGTCCTTTGTTCTGGTCCTTAGCCCTTCCCCTTCCTTCCCTCCTCCCCTTCTGAGCACTACCATTCCATGACAGAGGGAAGGGGTGCACCAGGACAACCTGGTCTGCCCCTTAAAGGGCAAACTCCATTGTAAAAATGTGTAAAAGGAGGACTGCACTGAAACTGCCTCTCAGTAGATCTCCATTGTGCAAAATCATTAGAAATAATAAGTAAAAGCATGACCACACTGCAAGTGACATTTTACAGGATTTCCCAGTTGAGTTTAAATGATTTTTTAACCTCTTAAGACACTATGTGATAAGCATTGTCTCAGACATAGTTTATTTTATATAACAAAGACACACACTCACACACGCACATGCACACCACACACACAGTACACTCCATCCTCATGGCCACAGCATTCACAATAAATACTGCAATCTAATATGTTATAAAACAATAAAGACACTGTTTATATCAGTCTTGGTCATGTGGAACACAGTGAAGTTCACTTTACAGTAGACGTCCTTTAAATCTTTCTTATCCTATATTTTGTATCCTGAATAGCACAAGGGAAATGCTACATCTCATTCTCATAGGGATCTTAATTCTACACATTTTTGCACTGTATTACTAGGATGTCCCAGAATAGATCTAATATCTTATTTTCAGTATGGTCATGATTTTATTATTTTTATAATAATAATAATAGTAATAGTAATAATAATAATATCTTAATTTACAAAGCACCTTTCAGAGCCAAGGCACTGTACATAAATAATCACAAATAAAACGAACAACAATCTTAGTAAAATTCAGATATAAAATAGCAACAATCCATAAAATCCAATCAAAAGAGTTATTTATCAAATCAGTTTTCAGGGAATGCTTGTAAAAATAAATAGGTTTTTAGTACTGACTTAAAACTGTCAATAGTCTGGCACTATTTCACCCGACAAGGTAGAGAATTTCACAGGATAGGTTCTAAGTAAATGAAAGAATGAGCATCATTTATTTGAGGTAGCCTAGTCCAGAGGTGAAATATTGTTTTCAGCATGTTCTGATTTTACACAATGCAGCATAATATTGTCTAGCTGTAGAGCCCCACTGAAAATAAGATGCCACATCTTCTGTGAACTATCCAGGCTACATACAATATAACAAAGGAACCACAGAACAAATGCACTGGGACAAGGGTTGTCCTGGAGGATATTGGCCATACAGCCAAATTTTAAAGAAAACACAAATTGCACATACCCCAATAATGCAAAGCATCATGGGAAGCATATGCAAATCCCCATGAATTAATTTGAACTGGCTCAACTTTAAGCAGAATTGTATAGTGCCAGCAGGCCTCACAATACAGTCAGTAAAGGCTGAGAACAGCAGACACAGACATGTGTAGCCCTGGCTATCTCTCCCTGGGCTGAGGTACACATATGGCACACTGATGAGTCCAAATGAGGATGAAACATGTGTCTGTGTCTGCTGTTCTCAACCTTTGCTGATTGTATTGTGAGGCCTACTAGTACCACACAATCCTGTTAAACCTGAGCCAGTCCAAATTAATTTGGTGCATTTGCATAAGCTTCCCATGATGTGTTGCATTAATGGGTTATGTGCAATTTGTGTTTTAAATACAATATATACCAATCAGCAGGCATATTCTAGGAAATCACATTGTAAAAACTGTGTAAAAGCAAGACCACATTGAAACTGTCTCTTGGCAGATCTGCATTGTGCAAATTCATTAGAAATAATGGGTAAAAGCATGACCACACTGTAAGTGACATTTTTACAGGATATGCCAGTTGAGATTTGATATAGCATATATTGAATCTCAACTGGCATATCTTGTAAATGTTAAATATTTAAAATGGTTTAAATGCTTTACCCAAATGAAATAAATATTTTAAATATCTACTTAGTTAACCTTTCCTCATTGGTCTTATCCCATATGCCCTGCACCATTGTAGTTGCCCTCCACTGTACCATCTCCACCTTGTCTATGTTTTTTTACTCAGATGGGACCTTCAGAACTGTATGCAGTATTCCAGGTGCAATCTCATGAGTGTCTTATACAGACATCAGTCACATCCCACCTTCTCTTACTGTAGCTGCTTCAGCTATGCTACATCCTTCAGTAGGTGGTAGGCTGACTCCAGTGCAGTGAGAGCACCTTGCCACTCCTAAAAGCTTCCCATAGCCATATCAACTCTGACCAGAATTTGTTTGCTATAGTGCCAGTTGCCCTTTCTAGTACTTCAAAAATTATATTGTAAAATTTGGTTAGTTTTTTGCAAGTTAGGAACATATGGATAAAGGATTCTTGATTGTCTTTGCATCTTGGGCATTTTTCTTCCAAGTCCGGGTTAATTTTATGTAGTCTGGCAGGTATCAAGTAGGTCCTGTGGAGCATATTAAATTGAATCTGTTGTAGTGTTGTGGAATAGAATTCTGTTTGTGGATAATGTATAATTTTATCCCATTCTTCCTGTGTAATATTTATTCCTAGGCGCTGTTCCAAATTTTCTTTTAAAGTGGTTAAGTTAAATGTAGATGCATTTTGTAACAGGTTATATATAGCCGATAGGGGTTTAATATTGGGTTTTTATTTAACAATATGTTTTCAAGTCATGAATACTCCTGGGCAAATCCTGATCTCATGATATAATCCTGGATTTGCAGCCATCTAAAAAAATGCTGGGTAGGAATATTGTATTTACATGGGAGGCAGTATTTTGCAGTGGTTTAAGGCTCTGAGCTACAAGTCTGGAGACCTGGTTTTGAATCCCACAGCCCCCCACTTGCATACTGTATATCCCTGAGCAAGTCATTTAACTTCCCTGTGCTCCCAGGTTGCACCTGTAAACAAGCTTTCAGCTTAGTGTGTCTCACCTGGTTGAACAATTGGGAAAAAAAATGATTCTGAATTTGCTGGAAAAATAATAACACCTTTCGCTTACGTAAGTCTCGTACAGTATGGTTCTGATACCATGTTGTTCCCATAACTTATATATTGGGTACATTATTCATGGCTGAAATCCAAAATTTCTCTATATAGGGGTTCAGTATGAAATGGTGTCATTCCATCCTATGATTTTATGTATTTTTTCCCAACTTAAACAGGTAGAGTGTGTTGCCGTAAATTTGTTTCTTGATGATTTATTTTTAAAGTAGTATTCTGAGTACATTATGCTTACAGGATTGTAATATTTATGAACATAATGTTCAGTATATAAACATTTTGTCTGATCTCCCTTAAACCAGTCAGAAATTTAGGATACTTGAGCGGCTAGGTAATACTGTTTAAAATTGGCCAATGCAAGGCTTCCTAGAGTTGTTGGTAATATTAACTTGTTTAAGGCTAATCTGGATATTTTCCCTTCCAGATAAAATGTGCTATGGCATGATCTAATTCTTTGAAGTACTTATCTGGTACGGTTATTGGCAGTGCCTGAAAAAGGAACAACAATCTAGGCAGTATGTTCACTTTAATTGCATTGCATCTACCAATTAATGTAAGGGGGAAAGTTTGTCTATTTTTCTAAGTCTTTCTGGATCCTGTGCATGAGTGGTAGGTAATTTAATTCATTTGGATGGGTCATGTCTGCTGCTTCACTGAAGTTACCAGGAGTGGAGAGACAAGTTTGGGTAGTGCCTCCAGTAGTGAAGAGAGCTTGAAAGGTGGAGACAAAGGATTTGTTTTATCCCAATTGCTCGTGTCTGGCTGAGCCTCTGGTATTTTGGGATTTCCAGAACTCATTGACTCATTGTTGCTGCTGGCAGGGATAACTCCGGTAGCCCAGTCAATAATTAATTAAGGAAGTGTTAATGCCCTTTTCCTTTTTCCTTGGGTGGGTGGTTTTTCCGTATTGCCTTCCAGCGGTGTATCCTTTCTCCGTGTTCTCCTCTGCATGGTGAGTGAGAAATGCCTCTCAGTTCATAGTGGGCTTTTAAGGCTCAGTTGAATGAATGTAGTTGTTTTTCACTATTGGTAGACTACACCAGTCTTTATTAGCTCTGTAGTTTAAGTTTCAAAAAGTTGTGCTAATTTGTTTTGTGGTCCACCGTCCCTGAACTTGGCAATGTTCTGTTTCTCATTGGTTGCATTTTGTTTTATTCCACCATTTCAGTGCTGTTTATCACGGCTGTAATCCTCCATAGAGCTGCTAGCCTCATGCATGTCCATACTCTCAGGTGGCCATCTTGGAATCATATATCCAGTTTTCAGCAGCTTTGCTACATTTTAGAATCAATAAATCATGTTAATGTCACTTTTAACTGCTATTTACCCTTCTATTATGGTGTGCTTATGAATATCAGCCTGTCACACCACTTTAACATGTCCTGGTTATTTAATAAACATTCTCCATTTCAATATAGAAACATAGACTTTGATGGCAGATAAGGACCGCTTGGCCCACTTAGTTTGCCCATTTCACAAACTATTGGATAAACTGCAGATCCTAGCTAACCAACAGCCTACTTCTTCCTACTCCACACCAGAATTGTCTTATGTCTGTCCCATGCATTCTTGAATTCCTCCACTGTTTGACCCCATGACCTCCTCAGGAAGGCCATTCCATGTGCCCACCACCCTGTCTGTGAAAAAATACTTCCTCCCATTGCCCCTGAGCTGTCCCCACTCTATCTTCAGATTGTGTCCACTTGTTCTTGCACACCTCTTTTTCTGAAAGATGCTACCATCTTGGACTTTGTTGATTCCCTTGAGGTACTTGAAAGTTTCTATCATGTCCCCCCTCTCTCGCCTTTTCTCATGGGTATACATATAGAGCTTCTTTAGTCTTTCTTTGTAAGGCTTATGTTGCAGTCCCTGCACCATTTTAGTTGCCCTTCTCTGGACTGCCTCCATCCTGTCTATGTCCTTGCAGACATGGGTCTCCAGAATGGAATGCTGTACTCTACATGGGGTCTCACCAACTGTCTGTACAGAGGGATACCAACTTCCCGTTTCCTACTGGTGATGCCTCTCTCTATACATCCCAGTATCCCCCCGGGTATCCTTACTGCATTCTCACATTGCTTGCTTACCTTTAGGTCATCTGATATTAATGCCCCAGGTCCCTTTCCATTTTTGTTGTTGTTAATACATCCCCCCATTGTGTACTCCTCCCCTGGGTTTTTGTTTCCCAGCTGCATTTCTTTCTACTATCTTGCATTGAATCTAAGCTGCCATACTTTTGACCATTCTTCCAACCTTATCAAGTCACTTCTCATCCTTTCCACCCCCTCCATGTATCAACCCTGTTGCAAATCTTTGTGTCATCAGCAAAGAGGAATACTTTTCCTTCCAGTCCCTCTGCAATGTCACTTATAAAGACATTAAAAAGGATGAGACCCAGTATTGAACCCTGCGGTACCCCACTAGTAAACCCCCTTTCTTCAGAGTGGACTCTGTTTACTATTAACCTCTGTGTCCTGTTGTCCAGCCAATTTTTTACCCAGGAGAAAACCTTGGGACCCACTCCCAGGCTGGCTAATTTGTTTATTAATCTTTTGTGAGGGACTGTGTCAAATGCTTTGCTAAAGTCTAGGTAGGCTATTTCCACAGCTCCCCCCCCCCCGGTCTACTACTTTGGTCACCCAGTCAAAGAAATCTATTAGATTCATCTGACATGACCTTCCTGCTGTGAATCCATGCTGCCTTGGGTCTTGTGCCCCACTGGCCTCTAGGTAGACAACAGTTCTTTCTTTCAGAAGTAATTCCATCATTTTCCCTACCACTGAGGCCAAACTAACAGGTCTGTAGTTTCCTGCTTTGCTCCCACTTTTGTGAAGGGGAATCACATCCACCCTCCTCCAGTCCTTAGGTACCACACCATCCTCCCATGATTTGTTAAAAAGAGTAGTCAGTGGTGTCACTAGTTCTCCCTTTAGTTCTTTTAGAATTCTGGGGTGAATCCCATAAGGCCCCATTGCTTTGTCCACCTTCAGTTTTAGGAGTTCTTTCAGAACCCTGCCTTCTGTGAAAGGACTGGTATCGATCCCCTTATACAGAGTGCTTCTATTGATTGGATTAGGTACTTCCCCCTTCTCCTCTTTTGTAAATACTGAGCAGAAGTATTCATTCAGTATCCCTGCTTTTTCACTGTCCCTCTCTGCCCACCTACCCACCCCTTTATTAAGCCTCACTATCCCTCCCTTGGCCTTTCTTAGCTCCCTAATGTACCTATAAAAGGTTTAATCCCCCTTCTTAACCGAGTTGGCTATCTTTTCCTCAGTTTGGGGCTTTGCTATTCTGACTGCCTTCCCTGCTTCCTTCTGCTTTAACTGGTACAGTTCTCTGTGCTGCCCCTTCTGTATTTCCTTATACTTCCTGAATGCTATATTTTTCTCCCTAACCTTCCCCGCCACCTCTTTTGAAAACCATAGTGTTTTTTTCTTTCATTTTGATTTGTTTATTTGCTCCACACAAATGTTTGTTGACTCTGTGATGGCAGTTTTGATGTTTCCCCATTGTTTCTCCACCCCTCCTTCTTGTCTGTTAGCTATTGCTTTTCTGAGGCACTCTCCCATTTGCATCAATCAATCGCTGATGCATTGCTTGGTTCTTATTTTTCATAATGAACATTCAAATTCAAACATCATGTCAGTTTTCCCACACATTTGAAAATACTCCATTCAGAGTAAACTGAATTCACCCATTATGCGCTGCTTAAAACATCACCAATGTGAACACTAGACCTGTGTTCTATGTTCCACAAAGTTCCCAAACACAACCAAAATGTTAATTATTTTAAACTGTGCACATTATCCTGTGTTTGTACTTCTTTTGCTCACATATTACAGTGGCTTTTTGTTTTCGTTCCTCATTCTGTAAATACAACATTGCAATGTTAAATAGCTGCAAACCAGCAGTATATGAAAAGCTTTCCCATTTAAGAAGGTAAACCTGCATGCTCACTAACTTCAGCAGTGTTGTTGGTTTTTGTGGGGTTTTTGGTTTCCCTCTATCTCTATTTATGGGATGCTGAGTTACCATAGAGACCAGTTTTACACACATATTCACTTATCAAAAAATAACACTTTGTTTTCTTCTCCCCTATCAGCTGCAGGTTGCCTGTTTATATCATTAGGTGGGACATACATGCCCATTCTTCACAAAGTGACACTTAGTGTTTTTACTGTGTATTGGGTTGTCTAACACACTCCACTTTTATAATACAATCAGGACTCTCATCTGTCCATGGGTACACCACACACCAGTCCAAACCACACTTTTGAATACATAGTTTAATTACCTAGGACTTAAAACTAAAATAAGCTCCTTGTAAAATCATTGCTGATACCCTTTATTCAGGGTACCTAATCGTCCAATGGATGTAGATCTCCTCTTTGATACTTACAACACACTGACTCGATACCACTGTCTGAAGCTCAGTAACCCCCCGACATGACACCAACAGCTCAGCCACATCAATATCTAACCTGTTAGTCAAAAATGTACCTAATACTAAGAATAAGAGTTTAGTGTTTTTTTTTATAAGTGAGTATGCGTGAAAATGTGGTGCTTAAAACTGGTATTTAGTATCCAGCATTCCAAAATCGGGAAAGCAGGGGGAACCATATACTCCACAGAAAACTAAAACAATGTTGCATTTGGTAAGCATGCAGTATTACCTTCTTAAATACAAAACGTTTTGGTATACTGCCAATCTGCAGGTATTTAACATTGCAATGTTGTATTTACAGAGGATGTGGTAACCAAAAACAGCAAGCCACCATGATATGTGAGTAGAAGGAGCATGAAACCAGGATATTGCACTCAGTTTAAAATAAGTAAAGTTTTGGCTGCATTTGGAAACTTTGTGGAAAATAGAACACAGATCTGACATTCACGTTGGTGAATTTTTAAAGAGCCTTTGAGCAATGTGTCTAGTGCTCAGTGAAGATAGTTGCCTAATTAGAAAGCTCCTCTGATCCAGACCTCTATCTACAGCCATCCATCCTTTACCCACTAATTTAACTCTAGTCAATGTATGAAAACCAGTAGCACTGACTTTCTGCCACTGCCAAGTGCCCTCTTTTCCAGCTTCTGACTTACACTTGCTGAGTCCAATGGCAATTTCCTCTAGCCTATCTGGTAGCCCTTTTTACCACACATGGACCACCTCTGCATAGCAGCGATTCTCCCAGCTGATTACATTGAGGCAATGTTCAGCCACTCTGTAACAGAATTAAAAGAGAAACCAGCCTGGTGGGAAAGAGGGCTGAGGCATTGTGGGTGCCTTACCTTTTCGCACACCTGTGAGCTGGATTTAGGAGTGGACAAGGATTGCTCAGGGGTCAGCCAGGAAAAGGGAGGATTGAGCATCCATAAAACTACTTTCCTTCCTCGGGGGGGGATTTTGTGACTAGCAACTTGACTGCCACCTGGAGGAATCCAGGTGGTGACACGTGCAAGTCACCTTGTGGGAGGACCGCATGTTCAGAGAATTGGGGGCATCTCCACAGAGGCTGAGCTTGCACAACATGCTCATTGCACATTTGTGGCATCAAGGGAGAAAAGAAGGAGGAAAACATGGAGGACAGGATCCATGAAGCCCTGCCCATCATGCCATTGGCCCCCTTGGTCTCTCTGCATCCAGAAACTGTCACGGTTTCTTTCTGGGGGAGGATAGCACTCCCTCTCTGGCTCCACTACAGAGGAAAATCCATGGAGGATAAGGCCCTCCAACTCTGGAGGAGGCTGGAGTCAGTTGTAGTTGACAGGTGCAGGGCTTAGTAAGCTGCCCATGCCTTCCAAGGAGGGTAAACACTTCTATAGAAAGAAAATAAAAGAATTAAAAGACATGAAACTGGTTACTGCCCAGGACTCCCAGGCCATCAACAAAGTAGATGCCTCAGTCACAGCTACAGAAAATTGGATGATTAACACAGAGGCATTCTGCCACAAACTACAAGCTAAGCTACAGAAACAAGAGAAAAACATGTTGGCCTTGCAGGAGAAGCTGGATGATTTGGAAAATTGGGGCCAATGAAACAACTTGAGGTTTGTCAGCTTCCTGGAACAAGTGGAGAGGAATGACACGATAGCTTTTGTACGTCATGTCTTGCCTGCCATCAAAGCTTTCTGAGGATCCCTGGACTAAAATAGAGTAGGCACACAGATTTCTTGCTTCACCACCAAAACATGGGGAAAAACCACAACCACTCTTGGCTTAGTTCCTCAGATTTCAGCTGAAGGGACCATCCTTTTGGGGGCTTGGGAGCTAGGCACACTAGATTGGCAAGGCCATAGAATTTGGATGTTTCAAGAATATTTTAAGAGCCTTACAACCAGATGTCATGCCTTCACAGAAAGCAGACAAGCACTCCACTGAGCATAAATCCTCTACCCTCAGATACCCCACCATGTTCTACCTTGTTCATAGAGGGGTTCCCCAAACTTTCTGCTCCCCTGAAGTTATAATGATGTTTATTGGGGAAATATGGCCAGCAGCTCTAACACCCCATTCCTGTCAGTATGCTTCTGCACCAATAGGTGCCCCATTATCTCCCCGTGATGGACACAGCACCAGTGGCAACAGCAGCTTGGTCAGATGCATCTCCCAGGAGGCTGCCAGATGATGACACCTGGAGCCAACCACCAAAAGCCAAAAGACACAACTGCAACTATGGTTAGAAAAATGACTCCTCCCAGCAAACTCCATGATCCCACAGCTACAGCCAAAGTGAGGTGTTGGCAGATGGGATGGGAGAAATGGAGAGATTCCTGGACCAAAACAAATTTGTCCTAATTCACACAATGTCTCCCCACCCTGACGCTGCAACAAGCCTCAGTCCCTCTGCAGTTACCAATGTAGTGTCTCTTAACCAGCTATTGACCTCCACCCTGGAATCTCTACCACCACAAGCCTCTTGGGCCTCTATAGCAGCCACAATGACACCCCTGCACATGTTGGGCTCCTCAGGTATGGATGAGAGTGGCCCCTTTGAGCTAAACAGCAATGTGCAATGAAAGATACCAGCTACACCATGAACATACCAGAGGACTGACCTGGACCCAACATTCACTGGACATAAGTACTGGGTTCGTGGCTTGGAGGAATAGAATGGTTAGAGTGGAAGAACACAGAATATGGCTAGTTTAATAGCAATAATGCTTTATCCCCCATCCTGGCCTACTTCATACTCCCTCCACCCTGCACTCGCAGCCACGTAACTAAGTCCTTTGGACTCGAACCACAACCCTATCCTTTGAAGCTGTAGACTAACTTCTGTGCCTCTGGGATTGATTTTGATAGGGCTATGACTCCCCTGTTGCTAATATTGAGCCCATAATGTGTGGGGGGGAAGGGTGTAGAAGAACTCAGACAGAAGAATCCAAGTGGGGTGGCTCCTGGCTACTTCATGGAAGAATATGCGCCCTACCATGCTGGCTCTCTTGCAACCCCTCCACCTTACACTGGACAGCCCCATAACACAGGCCTACTGATCTGAGATACAGATCCCTCAGTGGAACTATGGTTATAGTACCTCTCATGATTATAGGCCTGGTCTTAGGGCTGGTCATGGGCATCTGTGCCCTAAGATATTCCTCAGACTAATGTTTGCTATTCTTTCACTACTCGGGACTCAGCTGTAACCACTTTAATAGAATTCAGAAGTTCAAAAGCAGAGGGTGGGAGGAAAGAGATTGGGACTTTGGAACTGTTTTTAACATTCTACCTCAATACTTCTTAATACCTGGCAGCTCTATAGCACCCGTGTAGGGGAGTGCACAATCTCAGGACTTGAACAGCCATAATCCATGCAACACTGCAAAGTGCCAGTCTTGTGTACTTGAATATCTCCCAGTTATGACGATAAACCTATGCCCCCACCCCTCACAGGAATACCCATCTTTTTCCCTCTTCCTTATCCTTACCTCCCCACATCTCACACCCTTCTACTCCCTTTCCAGCAGCTGATTCAAGTCCCCAGTACATCCTCCCAATGAGCCCCTCTTTTCTGCCCATTCTGCTGTATAAAATCTCAAGAGAGGCTGTACTTAATCGGCTATGGAAATTTAGCACCTTTATCAGGCCACCTTCCTCCTACCCTTTGCCAATGGACCCAATCATCAGGAGCCCTGGCAGCGGACAGCAGGACCTCACACAGAGCACACAGAACACATCTGCCACAAGGCATGGTTACAAGCATGAAGACCATACTAATGCATCTCCTACTGCCCCCCCAACAGAAGAGAGTGGTAGGAGAGCAACTTCTAAAACTGCAATCTCTGAGTGCACCTAACTTCACACTAGGACATTCATTGCAAATGCTACCCATGGCAAGACCTACAAAACCTCCATGAGTACTAGCTCCCAGGCAGCACTGACCAGACCAGTCCCCACAAAGACTATAAATATACTGCCCAATTTCTCAACACATACTCTTCCTCCCCCACATAACCAACCTCCCACCTTCCTCCTTACTTACAGAGCTGATCTCTATACCATATCTCATGGACCCCTCTGCTCCCAACTCTGGCAAGTATCTCCATAGCAATAACAGAACTGGGATAGTACTAAGGAACCCCTGCTCCTAATACTCTCATGTGACTCAAAGCAGAGAGCTAGGGGCCACTAAGAGGAAAGACAGAGCATGAACTACTGTTCCATATAGGTGTGGGATGGAGGTCCTGGGAAGAGGGGGGGAGGGCTTGAGTAATATATGCAACATTCTCATTGCAGACCCTCAAATCTCACCTTACAATATTGCAGAAGCATTACTGTCTGCTTCTTCAGACTGCCCTGAAAAGGCCTCGGAAGAGCTTTGGAAAGGTAGAGCTGCCCAGCTCATGTTCAGAGGTCTTTCAAGAATGGTTATACAGTATGTTGTATGTGCATGCTTTATTTCTTTTTCTTATGTATAGTACTTGTACGTGATTTATGACAAAGTTATTGGTGATGGTCTATGTATTGCTGCAGATTATCCTAGCTAGTGTAGGGTGGCTATATCCACAAGTGTCTGGACCCATTGGGCAAACTGGCATATAACACAACCAGGGTCCACTTGCTGGAGGGGGGTTGCTAATGGGCATCGCTGTCATCCACTATGCAGACCAAGGAGAGTCAGTGTCTGCTGCACTTTCATTGAGCCCCTGTTCAGGTCCCACCCCACATATTCATCCAACATGGCATACATATGCTGCCATACATGGAATATTGGGGGATTGAACTCCCCAGTGAAATTAAAGAAGGGTTCCAACACACCTTCAGCAAATGCAAATCCAATCATCCCACCTCCAAGAAACCAAGCTCACTAACACAGAAGCTAAAAAAACTGCAAAAGATGGGTGAGGATAGAGGTCCATAGTGCAGCAGTCTCCAAAAACCAAAAGAGGAGAATCTAGCCTGGTACACAAAGCTTTACACTGGAAGCTCAATAAGAAAAAAGTGGATCAGGGAGGGAGATGGGTCTTTGAACACTTTGACACACCAAATCAGCCACTAGTTATGGGCAACTTGTATACCCCAAACTCTGACTCCTCCCAATTTTTTCAGAACATGGTGGATAGAGTGATGGAAGTGAATAACAGACAGGTGCCATTCCTTGGGGGGGGGGGGAGACTTCATCGTTACCCTCTGTCCGGCTATTGTCTGGAGATAAGGCAGGCAGGAACCTCACAGCAGGGCTGCACAGGTAGTGACTATATGGCTGGAAGACCAGGTCCTATTAGATGTCTGGCAACTCATCCCTAGAGTGAGGAACTACACTTGCTGCTCTGTGGTACATTGGACTTGCAGTTACATTGATCTCTGATTGGCATCCCAATCCCTAACACCCATGATCACTCTGGTCACCATTTCCCACCTCGTCAGTCATCATTTTGAATCATGCACCAGGCCAGTTGAACCTACTTCTAGGCCCAGTCACTAGCCAGTCTTCCAGCTGGAGGTTTGACCCCCCTCTCACAGCAAGACTCCAAGTTTCAAGCATGGCTGCACAAGGAAGTGTCAGAATACTTCAGCATAAATTACACCAGAAACACCACAGTGTCCAACATGTGGGAAGCCTTTAAGGCCACTATTAGAGGTCAGATTATAGGATATGCCATGCACAGAGAGTGAGAGTGGGAAAAGGAGCTAGCCAAACTGCAAACCACAATTCAGGTTTAGGGAAGAGGAGTTTAAGTCTGGCCCCAGTGTTGACATCCAGTCCCTGTTGTATGCAGTGATCTTGAACTGTGCACAGAGATAAATGCCCACACAACCCATAAAGCTGAACTTGTGGTATTCCGCCTCTGACAGTGCTATTGGGACAGAGGGGATAAATGTGGGAAACTGCTGTCATACCCTCAGAAACCAATAGGCCTGAAAGGTACATTGCCTCCCTATGGAATGCACCTGGGGACCTGTGCTCTAACCCAGCCCATATCAGTGAGGTAATGAAGGATTTCTACTTTCAGCTTTATCAATCAAGAGCCACCTTGGGACATTCCCAGGCAGAAGCCCTAACAAAAAGCAGTGCACACTATAGGAAATTCACAACTCAGGCAATATTTACAAATAACAATGGCAAAATTTATTGAGATAAAAATCTCAAAAGCAAGAAGTGCTGACATACAATCTCACCCACCTTAGGATGCCAATGTGCTTCACTTATTAGAGCTTTGTGAGGGGATGTGGTAACAAGCTATACTCTTCCCCTTTATAGTCCACTCCAGATAATGTCAAAAATAACATGTTATAAGTTTACAGATTTTTTGAAAAAAGGTTTGACACACTGCATCCAAAAAATTACAATTATCCATACATGCAGTACAACGCCTACAAACTACTGAATGCTCTGTGGTTAAAAGCATATACACTATTTAAAGTACAGAAAGGAACTGGTTAGTCACATCAGACAAGAGGGGGTGGCATCGAAATGCAATTGGATAATGAGAAAAATTACAAAAAGACAGACACAGACTCCACAGAGGATATTCCTTGAAAGAATAGGGGTGGCTCAGTACAGGTCTGATCAAACTTTGGACAAGTGCCACTGAACTCCTTGTTGTAGGCCACATCTGTAAATGCTGTGGCCTTTAGACCACTACAGCAGCATACTGTATATGAATAGGGCCTCAAGAGAGCTCTGGCAGGAAGTGCAGTCAGACTGGTGGACCAGGCATCGGAGGGGGGTCACTAATTGTAAGTTGAGATGACTGGGAGTGGGCTACAGCTCAGAAGCAGACCCTTACTTCTTCCTAATTGCTCATTGATGGTTGCTGTTGGCATTCTTCTAATGTCCATAACACAATGTATTTCAGATGCAGTGGTCCCGCTATACATACTTTGAGTAAACCCTTGTCTCTGACCATATCAGTATTACTCCTTGTTATTGAATACAGGTACAGATGTAGACAAGCAGACGAGGCCATAACAATTTGACTCTAGTACTTACTTAAGATTCACTTTAAATTCAGTTTATTTGTGTTGAGTTTTACCGATCGCACAGTGCAGTTCTGAGACACTGACTCAGCTAAGTTGTAAAGTTACTATCTTTTTGCAATATAACTGTAAACAAGAGCATACATTTTTACATTTTTATTAGCCAGTCATCATAGCTAAATGACAATCATGATTTCACGTAAGAGCCATGTTGCAGAACACACAGAGTCAAGAGGTTGTCTGTCTTTATAGAGCGAGGCCGGGCCATTAAAGCTTGTAATAGAAGAGAGTTTCATCCTACCAGGATTTATTAGTATAAGCCATCCTGTTTGACTAGTGAATGGACTGTTGGCTTCATAGTGTGCCCTTGGCATATATATCTGCTGCACACTGCCTATAGGTAGCTGGTCCATTCCACTGGGGTGTCAAACAGACGAGGCACTGACTGTGAGTCCTGGTAGGATGAAACACGGTCTATGTCTTCTGTTAGCACCCTTTGCAAACTGTGTGAGAGGCCTTTCGCACCATGCAATTCTGCTTAAAGTTGGACCAGCATAACATTCTGTGGTGATTTGCATATGCAGCCCATGATGCTTTGCATTGTGGGGGCATGTGATTTTGTATTTTCTTGAAACTTGGCTTCCAGCCAAATGCCCTTTGGGTAACCCTTGCCTCAGTGTTTACGACAGAGGTTCTTTTGTCTTTAAATAGTTTTTTATTTTAATGGGTTCACCACAATATATCCAAGGCACACTGCCTATAGGGTAGCTGGTCCATTCCACTGGGGTGTCAAACAGATGAGGCATACTGATGAGTCCTGGTAGGATGAAACACGTGTCTATGTCTTCTGTTAGCACCCTTTGCAAACTGTGTGAGAGGCCTTTCGCACCATGCAATTCTGCTTAAAGTTGGACCAGCATAACATTCT
Source organism: Neoceratodus forsteri (assembly GCA_016271365.2). Lineage (NCBI taxonomy): Eukaryota > Metazoa > Chordata > Ceratodontiformes > Ceratodontidae > Neoceratodus > Neoceratodus forsteri. Next base: position 1,108,056,803 of record CM057458.1, on the reverse strand, counting down.
GTGGTGATTTGCATATGCAGCCCATGATGCTTTGCATTGTGGGGGCATGTGTGATTTTGTATTTTCTTGAAACTTGGCTTCCCAGCCAAATGCCCTTTGGGGTAACCCTTGCCTCAGTGTTTGCGCACAGAGGTTCTTTGTCTTTTAAATAGCTAAATGACATCCCCCTTGCCATATGGTGTCGACACTTACCCTAGATGGTGCAGATGCTCTCCTCAGCTTCCAAAGAATTTTATTTTGCTGAGTGTCATTTGAGGCTAACAAGCCACTTATGGTGGCCTACCAGATTTCAAGGTATTTCTGTTATTAGTATTTGAGTGCATAATTCAACTGGGTCATTTGGAGCACTTCAGGGTGCTATCCACCATGGGTTTGCAAGGGAATGAAATAAAACTATTTTATGCTTGGGCTTGTAGGCTCTGGATTCTTGCTAACAGGATGGATTGTTGGGCAATTTGTATTCTTCTGTATAGCAGTAGGGGAGGGGTGGGGTGTGGGGAATGGGGAAGGGTTTGGGGAAGATAAAGAATATTTGTGGGGCTGGTTTTTGCTGTTGGTGGGAGAAAGGAGAAGGAGATGAAGGGGGTTGTACCTATTAAAAAGGGAAAAACAAGTTGTGGGATATGTGTTGATTATTTACATGCCTACTATACTTTTATCTTAATCTTCCTTCGACTGATCCTTCTAACATTTTTTGGTTATATAGACTGGTCCAAAGCCAATCTGTTACATTCTATGATGATGCCAGAGTGTCTGAAGGCAGGGGTGTAGCCAGGAAATTCTGAACTGCACACCAAGTGTGAAGTCACCGCTACTACCCCCTCTTAGGATGAGCTACCCTTCCCCCCTCCATACCCCCCCTTAGGGTGAGCTACCCCTCCACCCAATGAGTTATTTGCTGTATTAAATGCCAGCACAACACTAGTCACACCACCAATAGGTTTCACACAGACTGGCTTTTGGTCACAATATTACATTGTGACAAGTCTCTGTACCACATCAAGGTAGCCAGTCCCACAGAGGCCCATTCCCAACCGACATGCCACACCAACAGGTTCCACACAGACTGGCTTTTGGTTACAGTATTACATTGTGACAAGCCTCTGTACCACATCAAGGTAGCCAGTCCCACAGAGGTCCATTCACACCACACCAACAGGTTTCGCACAGACTGGCAGCCCAGGAATAGCCACAGCCAAGTCAGTACCACAAAAGCATGCCATGTTCACCACTCCGCTGAAAACCACACAAGCAGGCACACAACACACACACACACACACACACACACACACAGAGAGCCAAGCTCCTAATCCAATCAAAATGTAGCCTTGTACTGCTGCAGCCCAGGAATAGCCACAGCCGAGTCAGCAACTCAGACATACCAGGCATTAGATTACAGTCAAAGAGGGATAGGGTAACCTCAGTGGTGCTCGGGTTTTGCTTACGGCACTGTAACGATCACCTAAACCGTTCACACCACAGAGCCCATACCTCTGGGATTGATTCTGGACCAATTTTAAACCGCTACACCCCAAAGAGCCCCGTACCACAAAAGCATGCCATGTTCACTACTCCGCTGAAAACCGCACAAGCAGGCACACACACACACAAACACACACACACCCAGAAAGCAAAGCTCCCATTCCAATCAAAATGTTGCATTGTACTGCTGCAGCCCAGTAATAGCCACAGCCGAGTCAGCAACTCAGAAATACCAGGCACTAGATTACAGTCAAAGAGGGATAGGGTAACCTCAGTGGTGCTCAGGTTTTGCTTCCGGCACTGTAACCATCACCTAAACCATTCACACCACAGAGCCCATACCTCTGGGGTTGGTTCTGGACCAATTTTAAACCGCTATGCCCCAAAGAGCCCCGTACCACAAAAGCATGCAATGTTCACTACTCCGCTGAAAACCACACAAGCAGGCACATACACACGCACACACACACACACACACCCAGAGAGCCAAGCTCCCAATCCAATCAAAATGTAGCCTTGTACTGCTGCAGCTCAGGAATATCCACAGCCGAGTCAGCAACTCAGACATACCAGGCACTAGATTACAGTCAAAGAGGGATAGGGCAACCTCAGTGGTGCTCAGGTTTTGCTTCCGGCACTGTAACCATCACCTAAACTGTTCACACCACAGAGCCCATACCTCTGGGGTTGGTTCTGGACCAATTTTAAACCACTACACCCCAAAGAGCCCCGTACCACAAAAGCATGCCATGTTCACTACTCCACTGAAAACCACACAAGCAGGCACACACACACACACACACAGAGCCAAGCTCCCAATCCAATCAAAATGTAGCCTTGTACTGCTGCAGCCCAAGAATAGCCACAGCTGAGTCAGCAACTCAGACATACCAGGCACTAGATTACAGTCAAAGAGGGATAGGGTAACCTCAGTGGTGCTCGGGTTTTGCTTCCGGTCACATACATAGAATGCTGTCTCTTGTGCATTGCGACGTAAATCCACAATGCTTTAATGTGACATTTCAGATGTTGAGTTCTTGATCCACACCACTCCAGATATTACCCTAGGTTTTGATCCCCATGCAAGATTGGCAGTTGTTACTGTGGCACAGCTCAATTGCTGAATTCCATTATGTGTTTGAAAATCTTCTGTCTTTTCACGGATCAAAGTCTTTGAGCACACGATCTACATCAATGTCAATATCCTGATGTATATGCAGAAGAGCAAGTCCTGTAAGGCATTCTTCGCTCATGCTGCTTCTGAGCCAGGTCTTGATCCTCCGCAAGGCACTAAATGATCGTTCTGCACTCACCACACTGACTGGCATGGTGGCCAAGACCGATAAGGTGGCTTTTATGTTGGGATAAATATCTGGATTTAGTTGTTGCAAGGTCATCAGAATCGAATCTGGTCTTTCTGCCAAAGGTACACCACACCACTTTGTGTTCCATAGTTCCAGCTCCACTTCAAGGTCCTCTAAGCTGCTTAGGTCCATTTGATAGGCAGCAAACAAGTCTGCCAGCTGTGCCTCCTGCAGAAATCCAAGTTTTTTTGGCAGAAGGTACTGGGCAAGGAAACGAGGGTGACAGTCGATTAACTGCTCCTGCAATTCAGAAATCACATGGTCTAAAAATGGAATAAACATATTACGCCTGTAGTATTCTTCAGCAGTGGCAGCATTGATATTATTGCATTGCGTTTGCCTTCCGCATGTCCGGGGCACCGACTCTTCAATACATGCAGCATCTGCTAAAGCCATGATCTTGCGATACAGCTCCCCAAATGTCTTCTCCAAACTCTCCCTCATGTTCTTCATTCTTTCAATAACTGTGGAGGTTTCTTCAGAGGCCTGAATTAGATCAATGCTGACCCGTAGCAGGTAAAGATGGAGTGGTTTTGTTCTGGTCAAAACAAAATCCACACTACACAGTGTCACAAGGAAATCACATCTCAGTATTGCAGCCAATAGTCTGTCCCCTTCACTGTCATATTCAGCTATCTTTTCTAGAGTGCTGGCTACCACCAAAAACTTGTCTTTGAATCTTGACAGAGAATCAGTTTGACTCATCCATCTGGTGTTTCCAGCTGCAGGAATTGATGATATGTGGTCTGCTGGCTCATCATCGTAGTCAGATGGGAGATTGCAGAATTCTCTTAGCTCCGACAGAAAGGCATTGTGGAGCTTATATGACGATTTCAGTGTCGAGATTATTTTCTTTGTAATATCAAACATATTTGCTATTTGCCTTGTGCAACATGAGTGGACAATTGCAGTGTTCAGGCTGTGAGCCTTGCAAACAGTATACATTGCTTCGGGGGCCACTGCCTTGATCTTTGCTTGCACGCCATTGAATCTACCACTCATGTTGCTGCCTTTGTCATAGCCTTGTCCTCTCATCAGTGTTGGATCCATGCCCCAAGCTGTTAACCGCTGTAGAAACAGTTCTGTGAGACCCTGACCGGTGCTGTCAAATCCTTCTGCGAATTCCACAAAATCTTCATGGATTTCGACATTCCCAGATGTGTCACGGTGCACATAGCACACAGATAAAGATATCTGTTCCTTTGTGGAAATGTCTGTAGTACTATCTGCTATGAAGCTGTACCACTTTGCTTACTTTACATTGCGCAGAATTTGTCTCTGCACCTGTTGTCCCATTACCCTTAGCAATTCATTCTGAATTTGCGGTGACATATATGAGGCATTCCTTGGTGCTGCTGTGATGTGTTCTTGTCGCGCTGGATCCATCACTGCAGTGTACTGTACCATGGCATTAAAGTTGCCAAGCACACTAGATTTTCACCTGAGGGCAATGTTTTGCCTTCCACAAAAGAGAATAATCACACTTATGTGATGTAGGACATGCAAGGTCCTCTCTGTCGTTTTGTTGGCACACTCCAGAAGAGATTGGCTTGCTGTTCTTAACTTCCCAGCACAAACTGAAAGAAATGCATCTGCCCAAGCAACAGCATTCCCATGGTCCTTTGCTTTGCTGTGCCTTTCCAGAGTCTTCTTCCCATTGGACCAATCCCTCATTGGTGTAGATGCCAGAATGATGCTACTGGAACTGAATACAAAGCATGGAGTGCAGAATACACCATCCAATGTCTTTGAATACCATGCAAATCTGTAATCATTCAGCAGCTGTACATTAAAACACCTGAAATGCTGGCTTGGGCCTTCAGGACCCACCAGACACCCTGGAAAGGTAAAGTCTGGTGTTGGTAGCCACTGTGTTTCCAGAATTTGCTTCTTTTCAGCATCTGTAAGATGTGCCCAATTAAAACAGCCAAGGTCTTCAGTGCTGCAGGGATTCGGATTCAGTTCCTGGGGGATGTTGTTAGTTGGGCCATCTGCAGTGACCACTACTTCAAGTGGACAGTTGGTTGTCTGGAAAGTTTCAATGGTGTGTTCTTCCTGGGAACTGCTCTGATTCTGGACAGCTTCCATCAAGGTAGGTTCATCCAGGGAACATCTGTCAGGGGCAAGTTCTTTGGAGGTGTCCAATAAATGACAGGTGACATTAACTTCCTCGGTAATGGCATGTAATGTTGAATCTTTAACTTCACTGTCATCTCTCATGAGCGGTGCACAGTTATCCAATGCATTCTCTGTGGCACTCCGGGGCTGTGGCTCTGTGTTGCCAACCCTGAAACACACAAATGTCTCAACTTTAAATGTACTGCGCCAGACTGCCAGTGCTCTGTACAATACAATGCATTGTCTGGCACGCATCGCCTTACCCAGATGTCGAACCTCGAGTGAGGAAGGACTGCATCACCCTACACATCCTTTGCAGTTTCCTCCATTCTGGCATGTTTTGCCTTTCGGACATGTACTCCAGATGGTTGTTATGCTCCAGCCTCCATCTTGTCAATTAAGAGATTAGCCTTAGAAATGCAAGAATAGGGCTGTTGGAAAGACATGCAAATACAACAGATGCTTGAAAGGGAGATTGAAGGACTGTACTGTACCTTTATATAGTGGACAAACTGTTCTGACTTGTAGCTTGACCAATGTGTGTTCAACGCTGCTTCTGTAACGACACCTGACCCCTGCCTTTAATAAGGTGAAAAACTTATTAATAGCCTGTCTAGTACAAAGACTGACAAGAGATGTGAAAAGGCGAACCAGATGTACTGGGATCAAGCCGTCAGCTTCACGCTGCTGTAGTAATGGTACTAGCCAATTCCAATTTTAGCTAACCACTGTAATGTACATTAATCCAAAGGGGCATGTGCCCACTACAGCATGTTTTTGTGAAATGATGGTGGCAACACAATTACTAATTGTGAGTTAATATACAGCTGGTACTGGGAGCCCATTACCAACTGCATTCCAAAGTTGTACAATGTTATACGATATGATGATGTTGCTTTTTAATGCTTCTTGAACGTCAATGGCATAACAAAATCAGTACAATCAGGATTCCTTTTTCAGAGGTCAAAATGCTGGTGAATTCTGAATTAGGCCAGCAAGTTTATGTTAGCCGTGTGCACTTTGTACTACTGAACACATTTCAGTACATACACCAGCTTGGCTGATGGAAAGGTCTATGGGCCTATTGGGTTTTCCAGTCAGTAGCCCTGTTCACTCATGGCCAAAAAACTATTGACCCATTTTTCTGAAAGCACTTTTCACAAGTCACTAGAGTCTCCTCCAATGAGTATATAAAATTAACAGTTCTGTATGACTGAAATTCGTTCTCTTAGTGTCTACAATGGCTGCTATCTACTGGACATGCCTGTGCCAACTGAAATCCATGGATGCCTGTGCAGTGCTGTTGCCCATGAAACTACCAGTCAACCCATGAGCAGCCTGCACTAGACTGCGTAATGTGTTGCATTTACAGTTGTTATTGTCACATGATGTTTGTGTGACTGTTGTAATGCTGTGAAAATTCCCCATCGAATTAAAGACTGTACATTTCTTTATAGTATTAGCCGATGACAGAATGATGCACTCATGTGTCAGTATTCAACTGCCTGGGCCCAATGCAACTTATTTTAAAATAAAATTACCGAGGTTCCATAACTGCAAGTAATGGTTAGACAGCGATTGTCAGCAGGGAAACAGCACGAGCAGTGCGCACCAAAGAACTGGCAGTGGTATGCAAATGAGATAGAGACTTGCAGGATCAACAAGTGAAACAGCAATATGGCAGTTACCCTAGCAGCAGTAGCACACTAGATGCTCAGAAATCTTGTAAAAGTACTGCAATTGTGAATTGTATAGTTGTACAGTTGTACAAGCACGTTGAGACTGGCATTTCATACATTGACCATTTATTCATAATACCAATATCATACAATTATAACCAGCTGGCAAAGCGTCACACCCCTTGCCTCGAAATAAAGGGCACACATACAGTCCAGCTGTCCCATGTCACTTGTCAATGGGATTATACAAGGTAGATGTTCTTCTCACCGCCTGGACAACAGAGTCCCTTCCCCAGAATAATCTGGGGCAAATGCACATTTCTGCAACAGATGTGGGTATCTTTACACCGCTCCCGAGACCCCAATCACCTCAGTGGCATAACCACCAGCAGTAGAGCTGGAGTTAATGCAGAGAAACACACATTACATGTCACCAAGCCAAGTACTGGGACTCCTCAGAATCTGCAGTGCATTACACCAATAACCTGCCTTTATAAATATTGTTAATTATATAATGGCAAGAAAGAATCCTGATCTCCGATTGGTCAGTTTTGGGTTGGAACCGTGATGTAAACCAGTACAACATCACGGGTCTCATCTCAGCCTCACTGTGAACCTGTAGATGAGCTTGAGCTACTTGAGCATCTTGAGCTGGATCGCTTCATCTTCTCTTAAACAAAAATATTGTTTCCACACAAAAAACATCTTTGAAATGACTTTTCTAATTCTGTATAACAACGAGCCACTGTATAATAGCAATAATGCCCTCCAAGGTGTGTGTCGCTTGGGATAACGACATGTCTCAGTCGTCAGACACACTGGGACTGTGGCCTCATACCCAACCACCTGAGGCGTGATGTTATCCCAGCACGACACACCCCATCAGGCGTTACTGCTTAAACGTACTACCCTCTGGCATCAGCACTTAGGTTACATCCTGACCTGCCACCATAGAATCAAACTGCTCACCTGACCATTATTAAGCAACACTAACCTGCAGTGCATAACACTGCTGACCAGCCATAATTACTACTATCATTTTAAACAAATTCACCTAGAGATTACTGCAGTCGTGCCATGATTACAGAATGCAGATATCCCACCCAGCAGTGTTCCAAGTGGTTTATAGAGAAAAAAACAGACCAGCCATTTAACATAAACATTCCATGGAGCGAGGTGTGCCATCCAGCACCTCAACCCTCAGCGCCACCAGCCCAGGCTACAAGCTTCATTTCTTCTGGGGGGAAATCATTCAAGTTGATTAGGGCCCTTATCCACCCTGCTTGTCTTAGTCTTTAATTAAGCTGCACATCCCATGTGTGTCACTCTCCCAGTCACTGTCAGAGACCTCTCAGCTCTGAAATCACAATGCAGCTTATAGTGCAGCATGTGGCCCTACAATACTGGCAGCCAGTATTACACGACTGTATTTGAGGCCTTCCCCAAATTTTGTCATCTCCTCCCACTGGCCATAGCCACTCCAAGGCCAGGTGGTCAGAGGCCACACTCAAACACAGGTCACCTACATGGTAGTCCAATGCACTACGACTGGGCCATCAGGCTACCCCTGTCTGTGTAATTTCTGGAGAAGCTAAAACTGCTTTGGGATAGCTCAGCTCACAAATGAGGTCAAGCTCATTGCAAAGCACCATGACCTAATGGCTAGATCGATCTGTGGAGTAGCTGATCTCAGGTTTGAATCCCACCACTGCCACAGGTTTACTGTGACACCCTGAGCAAATTGATGGCAGCGCAGTCAGGAGTGGCTCATAGGAAGGGAAGATGTTGGCACTCTGCTGGTGCCGTACTGCACATGCTTGCGTGTGTGCGCTTGTGCTCCCTTGCCACTGACATCCTAGGGAAAGGGACAGGAAAAGCAGAAAATGCCCATCCCACAGCATGGCAACCCTCCATGAAAAAAACAGAAATGTAGCATGCTGCTGATGGTCCCTTGTCGCCAAAATAGAGTAACAAAAACAGTGTTCTCAGACAGGAATATGAGACCCGTAGAAGCCCTGTAGTATGGTGCCTGAAACTACAATACAATGGTAATCAAAGAAGTAGCATTCTGCTTATACAATGTTCACGAGTTGTAGTCCACCTTAAAGGTCCTGCAGAAGTGAAGGTAGGAATCCGGTCTCCCCCCCCACCCAGGTTACCAAACAAAGGCAACGAAGTCCAGGAGGAGTTCAAGAAAACATCCAGCCATGTTTGCAAAACCAGAGTTGGAAAAAAAAAAACAACAAGCTGCACAGACAGTTAACTTTTTGGAGACTCCAACAGCCAGCCATGTTTATAGTGGTTTGTGTGCACACATTTTGTGTCTTGTTTTTATCCCTCCTATTAAACACACACTTTTATTTATTTTTTCCACGATTTGTGGCTCCCTTCAAGGCAAAGTACTGTTTAACTGTGTTTTTTTTTCTTCTTTCTAGTTCAAAAAGAGATGCAAGCAACTGAAGTAAGAATGCAGAGGAGTACTGGGGCTGCTTTTTAGAATTTTTTTTTTTACTAAGCTGATCAAACGTAAGTATAATTGGGCAAGTCAAGTAACCATCACACAGCCGCTTGCCCCCCTAACTCACCGTGCATTGAGCCTACTTAGTCACCAAATTTAAATAAATATTTTTCTGAACAAGAAAATAATAAAGTTAAAAAAGCAGCTAAACTGTGCCATACATCTGATGATCCTGTTTCCATGTAAATAATAAAATATTGAAAAACAAAAGGAAATGGAAATACAAGAATTAATAAAATACAAGATGAATTGTGTCTAATAATACACGTTTCTCAGTTTGTTCCCAAATGCAACAAACTTGTGTCTATGTCTTCTGTTGGCACCCTTTGCAAACTGTGAGAGAGGCCTTTCAGCACCATGCATTTCTGCTTAAATTTGAACCAGCATAATATTCTGTGGTGATTTGCATATGCAGCCCATGATGCTTTGCAGTGTGGGGGTATGTGTGATTTTGTATTTCTTTGAAACTTGTGTTAATTCATTCTTACCTTTCTTACCATCATTTAACTATGCTGACCTGTTCTAAAAAGTCAGCACCTAAATCCACCCTGGCCAAGCTGGACCGTCTCCTTTATTCATTCTGTTGCTCTGCCACTGACTCCTTGCCACTAACTCACCACTGTCTCCTGTACCAGAACCTCTCTATCCCCTCTTGAATCCTGTTGTCTCTCTCTATCTGCTGCCTTCCTCTCAAAATATTGGCTTGCCTCTATCCCCTCTTATCTCTGTGCTGCTCTCACCCAATATTTCCTCCTCATCCTCATCCTACTCACTCTGCTTTTGAAACCTGCGCTTTTTCAGGAGCCCTCACTGTAACACCTTTGTTGTCCAATCTACCTGTTTTTTTTTTTTTGGTACACTTAACCTCCTCTGGAACTCCTGTTCTCATTCCATCTGCCACTCCTCCTACCCCTCTCAAACGGCAACTCAGTGCTGTCTACTTCCCAGTGTGCTCATGCCCCTCAACCCCTTATCTTAGCCGGCATATATTTACTTTAGGGGACACACCTTGGAAGCTAGTGTGCTGAGTGAGAAATACGGCCACATGCTCATAGCAGTCACTGATATGTCATGCTCCCACAGACCATATATAAGGCTATCACAAACTACTAAAGCTGAAACTAGTAAATGTGTAATTATTAAAATATTTTACTATTGACAGCATTGTTTGCTGCACTCAAAACAATATATTACTGGACCTGGAGTGTGTGGGGGGTGGAGCGCCCCCACAGAACAAACAAACATAAGGCTATGGTAAACTACTGAAGCCAAAACTAGGAAATGTGTAATTATTAAAATATTTCAGAATATACTCCTGGACCCGAGGGTGTGTGGGGGGCGGAGGCGGAGCACCCCCACAGAACAAATATAAGGCTATTGCAAACTACTATAGCCGAATAGCTCATTTGGTACTGGAATATGTCGCTTCCCATCATAGAAAGGCATGTTTTGCCACACTGTGTGATTTTGACGGAGAGAACATCAGAATGAGTGCGGCGCTGAAGATAGTAATAAAAATATAACTCCATTAAACTGCATATTTTGGTTTTACGCATTTATTTAGGGGGTGGTACCAGTGCAGTTCAATAACGTTTATGACCATATAAAATAAATAAATCTGATTTGGCCGATTGCGGACGGGGAAAACTGACGTTTGAAAGGGGGCATGGCCAACAGCCACCGTTTGATGAAAAAGTACTGTAATCCGCAGAATTCTACAACCAGGGCACTATGTCCCCTAATATAAATAATCGCCCCTCAGCCTACCAATCAACGAGAGCAAATGTTGTGATGCTACAGACCTGGGTAACTCTGGTGTATTTTAACTACAAGCTACTAGTTATTTAGTGGGTTGAATCCTTGATTCATCATCATTGCATCTTCTGTCTGCTGCTACTAAGTAACAGTAACACGCTCCTCTTGTGTTTTAGGGAGGCTGTGCTTGCAGTTGTCACTATAAATGTATTTTATTTGCTCTTCACCGCCCCTAGGCTATCTACCCCCCAACCCCCTCACACACAGAATCAAGCTTTGGCTTAGTGCACTTATTCTGGTTATCAAGTTCTAAACAAAAAACTATGCAGATAAAATAGAAGTGTAACACAGTGGATACTTGTAGACAGTTAATCACTTCTAGGCAATCCTCCCTACACAGTACTCATACACTCTGCAAACATTTATACAATGCTTCCACAAATGGTTCCAATCAGACTTCTCAACAAACTAATGTTAATGGGGTATAAAACTAGTCTCCTACCTGAAGCAAGCTAATCTAAATGAAGCCTAGGAGTGCAAATGTGTGCCAAGCACCCAATCTGCAGTTACTGTATTTAGTAATTACCCATACAGACCTTAAATTTTTGGATCACTTTGTCACCCAAAAGTGTCTAGGGCCAGTACATGTATGAGGGGAAAGGGCTGTAAACACTAGATTTCTTTCCCAAACCACAATTCAAGTCCTTTCAATTACAGACTGCGTTAACACTTCGGCTTTTTAACATTTGTCCAACAAACATTTTTAGAGTTTAAAATCTTGGGAGAGGAATAGACAACCCCAGCAAAAATAGGGAGAGAAGGAGAGGGAGATATCCTTGCCAGCAGGAGTTTGTGGGAGATGGTAAGGGAATTTGAGGGAGATGGAGCATGAAAGGGATTGACATACATAAAGGGCAACCCCACCACCATGCTTGCCACAGTTCTGGTGCTGGAGGTGGAAATCAGGGAGTACTAATCTGGTGTCACGTACCCTGGAGGACAGCCAGGTTTCAATGAAGCATAAAAGGTCAGGGGAGTACTGGAAGACCCTCAACTTTAAGGTTGTCTAGTTTGTGAAGGAGACTCCTGGCACTGAAGTGGAAATACCTGATGTCTTTAGGCAGAGAGGGTGGGGTGGTGGAAGGAAGAGGGGGAACAGAGTTGAGCTGAACGTCTCCAACTAGAAGAATAAGAAGGAGCATCAGAAGGAGAATGGAGTGAGAGTTGCACCTTTGGACCGTGGGATGTGGGTGGAAGAAATGAGGGAAAGGCCAGCACAAAGAAGTAACTCAGGATTAAAGAAGGGAGTATGCAGGTACCTAGGATGGATGAGGGGGGTAGGGGAAAGGAGAGGAGGAGAGATGGTATGAGGGTGGAGGGAGAATGGAGGAGTTGAACAGAGGATGGAGAGGAGAGTGAGGGTAGGAAGGTAGGGAAGCAGGCCAGCAGGGGAAAGGGGAGGGAGAGAAATGAGGCGAGTGAGAGAGGCAATATGGGGGGGAGGTGCTGAGCATGGTGAAAGTAGTAACTAGGTGAGTAAGCAGAAAAGTGGAGGAGGGGTACAAGAAGGCTCTGCTAGCATGGCTGAGTATCATGGAGCAGAGCCTTAGAATTACAGAAGCGCTTAGAACAAGCTAAGAGGGTGACACACGCAGGGCTACAACAAAGCAGTTGCCATGTATAACTTGGGGTAGATGCAGCTGTAAATAAATAACCCTACCTAAAAGGTTGGGGAGAAGGGCTAATCACCGGTTGAGTCAGTGGCTCTGCTGTCCAGGTGGCATGACTGGTTGGCAAGTGACAGGGAAGGACAGTCGCCTAAGTTACAACAGTGACTCTCTGACCCCCTAGTAGTCTTGTGGGAGAATCCTGGAGGAGCTGGACACAAGTAAAGAAAAGGTGCCATGCTCAAAGATTTTAACTCAGCTGCACTGAGCTGTTGGTTCCCATACGGTTGGAGGATGGGGATAACCACCTGTGGAGTTGGTGGCTCCACAGTACTGTCCAGGTGGTGTGGATGGTTGGTGAGTGGCTCCTTCCTGGACAGTCCACCTGTGTGCTACAGTAGAACTAGAAAGCTGATGGGAGTGAAATTGAATTATTTGGTTATAATGCTCCCCTGACTGTCTGCTGATTGAAGGAGTGTCACTAAGTCTCCATTACATGACTCATGCCCTGAGGAGCACAGCTATGCATCAGTTTAGTGATGCTAGCCTGGAGTCTCAAATTATGTTGAAAACCAGTCATTAAAATTAAAGCAGCCTCCAGAGCTGTTGGAGTACCACTACCTCCATGGGAGACAGACATACTTGGAGCAACATACTGGGAGGGCTTAGCATGATAACTCCAATGCAGCCATGAAATGCATTGCCCAAGGAAGAGACATCAGTATCAAGCTTTGGCTTAGTTCCAGGACAGCAACAAGTGGATTACCCACAATCCGACTAGGCCACTGAATGAAACCTGCTACAATGTATGATTAATCGGGATTTCCAAATGCTGACAAAATTGAGACAAATATAAACCAGCCACATTTAAATTTGCAACTCAGACCTAGCCAGGATAGCCTATTCATTTATCACAAATAAAAAATGGCCACATTGTCACAGTCACTCACCTTAGAAACAGGAGGTGAAGGCAGAACTTTTGGAGGATGCAGAGATACAGTCGCAGTCAGTCTGTCTCCCGACTCCTAGGTGTCTCCAGTCCTCTGCTTGCTCGCTCTCTCGATGCTGGACCATTAATTTAGCACCAGCCACACACAGGATGATTCGCCGGTTGACCGCACTCACCCACTGCAGTCTTAGAATCAGATTAGCCAATTGGCAATAGGCACAGCAGTAAGTCCACTAGTCTAGTGCGACCCGCCACTACTACCTAGGCTCTACGCTTGACTACTCAACTGCTACTGGCTGCCGACCGACTCTGCTGCTGGCTGACTGGTGACTGACCTCGTTCTTGGCTCGTAGTCATCACTCCTCTCTCTGTCCGACTGTCGTCTCTGCAGTGCAGTCTTCACCGTGTACGCTCACCCTACCAGGACTCTTCTCTGACTCCGTCCGACCTGAATTCCATGCCACAAAGCACCGACCGAAGAGAGCTTACTGTGACTTCATCGGGCATTTAAAGAGCCCGCTACACCCCAACCCCACCCCTTATTTTGGATGGCACACCTCCTTTGTCAACCAGCGGACCTGATTGAGATAAGAAACACATTTCTCAATCAGGTCCTCCTAGCAGCCGCGCACAGTATGGCTTACATCATGTTTACCCCCACCCTCCTCCCCAAAACATTTACTGAAGTGCCCAGGGAATTGGGAAAGCCCGTGAAAAAAAACCTGAAAGAAACAAAGGAATGCAGCAGACGACCAGCTGGTTCATGCTACCCCAGCTGATAGCTGCAGCACGCAGTGGCGTGTCAGGCATATCGGTAGCTACGCTCTTGTCTGAAGGTGATGTCTTGGAACATCAGTAGTCTTAAAAATGAGGTCAAGCATCAGAGAGATTTAACTAAAGCAAAAAGAAGCAGGCTGTTAGTTGGAATGGGGGAGGGTACCTCTTAATTCAAATTTAAACAGACTCTGCTGAGCTGTTTGCAATTGGGTCAGTCTATGTTCAGAATAGTGATTGTGGGGATTTCTTCCCCTAGTTAGCTGTGGAGATGTCAACATTCACAGGTCCCTGACAGCAGGGTGAAATCTATGACTGCACATGGGTTACGGTCCTGGATAGATTGTCGACTAACCCAGGGACATCATCTATGAGTTCTAGAGCTTTGAAGGCACTCGTGGGGAGTCATAGCCTCATTGATGCTGGTGATACATCCTACAGGCATGGAGTGTAGTTTCTACTCTCATTCCCACACCTGCTATGCATGGATTAATAGCATACTGCTTTCTCTAGCTTTTCTGCTGGTGGTGGAGTAGGTGTCTTATGACACAGTAACTATCAGATCATGGTCCAGTGCTGCTTAGCATTACTGTAGGGATCTCCATCTCTGCAGCAGGTGTGGTACTTGGACTCTGTTACTCCTTACTATGGAGGACTTCAGATCCAGCATGCGGAAGGCCATTCCTGAATTTCTGTATCATAAATGATGGGTGTAGCCCTCCCATTCAATGAGCTAGGATGAATTGTGGGCCTACCTGCAAGGGGAGATCATATCTTACACTAGTCACCGCAAAAAGAGGGGGAGTCCACATATCCAAGAACTGGAGGCCAAAACTGAGATCTGTGAAAAAGCTCACACAGTTCACATCTCCAAGGAGATCTACCACCATCTCCAGAAACTTGAATGAGAGTATAATACTCCTAGTGCTTTCTTGGTGGAATGATCAATACTGCTCACCCACACAGTCAATTACTTTGATGGAGAATGAGTGGGGGTTGGGATAAACTCTTGACTTGACAGCTAAAAAATAGGGAGGGACCAGGAATATAGATCAAATCAAGGCCCCAAGTGTGGGGCTCACCTTGGATAGGCAGCGATATGTAATGCTTTTGCTTTTTATCATGATCTTTACACATCTGATGTGGCCCCTACCCAGAAGGACTTCCTGGCCTTTTTTGCTAAACTACTTCCACAGGTTTTGGGTGAGCAGACTTCTCTGGAAGCCCTTTTGGGTTGGGGAGATGTATCTGGGGTGGCTCATACACTCTGCAAGGGTAAAATAACACTAACAGCTTAACCTGATTGAATATATTAGTTTGCATCTGTATATCTCCCCCCTGGGATGAGTCTGAAATAGGTAGAATTGCTTATCACTTCTTTCTCAGTCAACAAAATGAAAATGAAATAAAAAAAAAACACATGAACTAGTTTGGATGGTCTCCCCATCAATATCTTCAAGATTTTCTTGGATGATCTGCCAGAATCTATGATTAATAAATGTTTCCTGGGGTACTGACCCACTCTGTGTTGTTTGCTGCCATTGCCATGTTAGACAAACCAGGCAAGGACCCATAGTGTTTTTCATATCACCCTATATCTCTGCACACTGCCATCTGCAAGATAGTTGCAATGGTTATAACCTCTTGGATTGAGGGTGTCCTACTTGATCTATTCCTTCTACACCAGTTGCACTTTGTGCAAGATAGGCAGGGAGAAGCTAATGTTAGATGTGCGCTTAATGTGGTCTGGCAGTGGTCCAAGAATGCAGTAAAGCATAGTGTAGCTGTCCTTGCCTTGGATGAAGAGAAGGCCTTCAACCACATGGAGTGGTGGTACATGTTTGAAACTTTATGAATGTCCTGCCTGGACAAGTAGATCATCCAATGAGTCAGAGCACTAAACAACTGCCTCATGGCACAATGTGTAATTACCAGTGGCGTACCCTTACTCTTTTCACTAACTTTGGTGACCCATCATGCATGCCGCTATCCTTTCTTTATGTACTCACACTGGAACTTTTTTTTAATTTACTCCACATTTTCCCTCCTTCACATAGGACTCACCCCATCAGCCAGACCATGAGCCCAGCCCTATCACCCACCTTCTCTGGGACTTACAATCTTCTGGTTGTTCCATCCTGGCTTCTCCCCCAGGCGGGGCCAGTGGCTTAGCTCTCTGTTATACCAGCTCTTTTCTAGTTTTGGTTGTCAGGAGTATGCTGCAGTCAGTGATGTGGGGCCTGCTGTGCATGAGGTAGGCCTCATCCTGCCAGGATCCAGGTGCATTTCCTGTTTTTCTTCATCCCACCCCATGACATTTTGTGGCCATCAGTATGTGTCAGTGTGCATGCCATGCTTGTGGATGACATTCCTCTGATTTGGTCACCTTGGTGCTCTGGTGGCAGCACCATATGTGATCAACCAAAGGCACAGCACCAGTGATGCAGTCTCACCCTCCCCCCTGAGTTGTAGAGTGTCCCAATGTTTACAGTCATTAGGACACCACATTCAGAGCACCAGTCAATTAGAGCACAAGATGGGAATTGTGCTGATTTCTCTGTGACCCCTCCTCGAGGTCCACCCCTCAAAGTTGCTATATTTAGTAAGGGGAGCAGGGGGAACACAGCCCCCCTCAAGAGGCAGTGCATGGGGCACAGCCCCCCTTCAAACAGAAAAGTCAGTTTTGCCAAAATCTGGCACTCTAATTGACAGGCACTCTGACTATGGTGCCCTAACGCAGTGGAACCATGTCCCAAGGTATGCTGGTAACCACCCCTCTGGCTGGCCCTCCAATGTCCCAGATCCATTCCCAATCCCATGTTGCCAGCATCATGAGTGGTAGCACTACCGCTACACTGATGGGCTGGCCCTATGCTGGACAATTTGACTACAGACATGTGTTGCAACACCACTATACAGGGGCTTCAAGGCAGGGGAAATGTTATCACAGGGTCTCCTCTCTGCTGATGATCTGCCACTATATCTCCAAATCCCATTTGATAGCCCTCCAAAGATCCAGAAGCTTCTTGCCAAGTAATGTACATTAGCTCACAAAATAACTTCAATGTGTTTACGTAACCTGGGGTGGTGTTGTGCTTATGTGACTTGCTGAATAAACATTGTTGTGGCCATTCACCTCTCTGTGCCTAGGGAATACTACCCCGTTGCGATGCCGAAAGGCAGAAACCCTGGAGGAGAGTTCCACCTCTAGATGTGTAATGGGAATGATTCTCTCATGCTAAATGTAGCTTAGGGAAAGCCTGAAAAGAGAGAGGATCAGAAAGCATTGTAGAGGTAATGATTTGGTATCGAGATTGGAACATACACATTGGTCAGCAGAGATAATGGAAATGGTCAGATATAACTGAAATGAGTAGCAATTGCAATGTAGGTCAAATGAATTATAACAAGAGGGCATGACTTCCCAAGGAGACAGGGAATGGCAAAGGAGGGCCACCATCCATCTCCATTCAACAGCAGAATCCTACCTGAATAACTGCGGAAACCTACCTAAGTAACTCAGGGAATTTACAACTAAAGTAACTAAAATGTATGACCTTTGGAGTGGAGCAGAGGAAAAAACCCTTTGAGGAGGAAACTTCTGGGGATCCAAGGCCTAGGTTGCCTTCCTTCTGGGCTAGGGTTGTTTCATTTAGAGACGGCTCTGCTGCTGCAGTTTAGAAGCCCAATCCAAGGGGAGGAAAATATTCCAATTTGGTGGAAAGCTCTAATGATCTCTCTGATGGGAACACCATGAAGGGTTGCAAGAGCTCTCTGCAACAACAGATACTCTGAAGCTAGAGCAGGACCTCCAAGGTGGAAGGAGGAGAGCAATGACTACTGAGGCACTCAGCTGGCCTACCAACTAAAAACAGGCCAGGTGAACCAGTCATGGAGAGAATAGCATAGAGGCCACCACCAAACCTGATTTGGCTAGCTAAAGGAGTGTTCTTGGGCATGAGGGCACCATCCTTCATAGCTGAATTCTTAAATTGTACATCAAGGGGGCCATTTGTCAGTTGCACAGCTGAAGCTCTTCCCAGAACAAGGACATTCACACTATGGGCCAGATGAGAAGGACCCCACCCTTGAGTTTTGCATGCTCATGATGTGGACTTCGGTGCTGAGTGAGACCATCAATTGCAGGGAAGGCGCTGAGCCACAGAAAGTAATGGTCATGGTTGACATGTCTGCAATTCATAAATGAAAACATATAGTCAACTATGAAGAATATAAATATGAGGAGGCTGGGCAAAGCCATCAGCCATCAGTTAGGTATTTATAAGCTGTGCAATATGATTGACTGAGATGATTAACTGATACAATGACCTGATGTGATTGACTGATGAGATTGACTGATAGGAATGCTTAGTATGATTGACTGATATGAGCAAAGCCAGTGAAAGCAAGCCAACCAATTCCATTAAGGAAGCCAAATTAATGGTATCATAGAAGGTATGTGATTAAGTAGTGAGAGGCTGTGATGCCAAAAATTGAATCAATGAGATTTAGTGTAATTGAAAAAATGAAGTTCATCAGTGACTGCTGTGGTTGTAGCATAGATAGAGGACTGATATGGATAGCATGAATACCTTAAATGCCATTACGGAGGAGTTAGGCTATTTGAGTAAGGAACATTTGAAAAGCAGTAATGGAATGCAATGAATATCATGAAAGTTATGTAGGCCGCGAGGTTATAGAGAATAATATATGGGGTGGTGTGTTTAACGAGATTTTACACACAACTGAGTTGTGGGATGCTACATAAACCCCGAGGGCTTAAACCCGAGGGGTTTATAAAAGTATCCATAATGAGGGTGTGTAAAATCGAGTTTTACACACCAATTTATATTTTATCTTTTATAATTGCAGGAGGGGCTTTTTTGCCTTAGCAATTATAAAAATTAAATAAGCTAACAGATTAGTGTTCAGGAAGCTGTGGACCAGTCTTGATTTTGCGTGGTCTGCAGTCTTCCTAATTATACGGCTGCACGTGTTGGAGAAAAAAGGAAGAGGATATTTTATTAAAAAATGTGTAGAAACTTAGATTTTTGTTTTAATATAAACTTACCCCCGAGTGGCGGTTGCAGCGTCCTTCCGGGCTTCGAGATGCAGGGGCAGTCTGTGACATGGACTCAGCTGTGGTGTCAGGCTGACGGGAAAAGACTTTTGCTTGCTTCTGTTTTTAAGTGGTTTAGTTGAGGAAAAGAGTTTTTTATTTTTTTTTTATAAAAAGTTCATTACCGCCGAATACGAGGGATCAGGAAGTGTGCTGCACCATGGGATTCCTTCACGGAACGTGAACATTGGAGAACAGCAACTGAGGGATGGCTGTTCCAAGGGAAACCTGGCGCGTGTTTGCTGTTATAACTAGCCAAGCTGGTTATAACAGCAAATTATAACCGTGTTTCCCTATGGGAAAAAGTGCTACACGGTAATTATAATATATTTATGCATGGATAACTGAGAAGTCATGGTAGCAAAGGAGCAGGGCAAAATCATATACAGTAGCTAAACAGAAAGCATACTCCTGCTAGTTGGAGCCACAATGCCCTACTATGACATCACAATCCCCTGCAGTGGGAATAACGGGGAAGTTACAAGAGCCGCACCATGAGACTAAACAGCAATTGTAATGTTGGAATGGTAAAACCTCCTAAAAATAATAGAGCCAATATAAATGCTGAAGTTTCAGTACAGTAGAAGTCAGAAATGGACTGCTGAGATTTTGGTAGAAGTATAGTTTGGTAATATTATGAAAAAGCAACAAATGAGCCTGAATAACACAAATGCAGGAGCGAGGAGTACAATAGTAGGGCAGGACACCACAAGAGCAGCCAGAGGAATGAAAGACAGAGTTATAGCTACCAGAGAAAGCCAGTACTGAGTGAGGCAGGTGTAAACAATTAAGGTGATAAGCACCTGGACTGCATGGAAACAGCAATTAGAAGTGAGAGCACGCAGGTAACAAGTACAGATAAAAGAGAGATTGCTGAAGTATGATGAAATGAAATGAGGGGCAGATTAGCAATGCATCTGAATATAACAAAGCAAACAAAAGCATTAGAACTAAAAAGCCCCAAAAAGAAAACAAAGACAAATCACTGAGCTAGAAGCACATACAGACTGCAACTGGAAGCATAATACTAACCCAGAAACAGAAGTACAACCTGAAAGAGTCCAGCACAGCCAGCAGATTCCAAACACAAGAGAAAGTAGGAGACAAACAATCCAGAAGGTGGAGGGCAAGGAAAAGTCAGGCCAGAGAGATGATGGACAGAGCTTCAAGTTGCAAAGAAAAATGCTTCTGAATGAAGTAGGAAGGAAGAGTTTAAATAGGTTGGGGGTGGCTGTTGCTTCAGCCATTGAACCATATGTTAAAGCCTTTCAAAAATGAAACAACCATGGCTAGGTGAAGTATTTAAACAAATTTATTGCTCAAAAGCATGACTTTATCATACAGACGTGGTACAGTGCACTGGGTGCAGAGGAGCACTCTTCAGGAGGACGTTCTGGATACTGTGGTGCTGCCCCATATGCAGGCACCTCTCTGGGCTGAGGACAGAGGTAACCAGTCACTGGGCTGAGGTGGCAGGAGTACTGGAGATCTTTATCCCCACCCAGAGGCCACCATGTCACCAGTCACTGCCACAATGGCTGCCCAGGCAAAAGGCATGGTGGACTACGGTGGACTCAGGGAGGTTCATGGAGGGGGAGCTGAGATACATCCCCCATCCTATCCAGCTTAAGAACTCCTACACTGTCTTGGAGGAGTGGGAGAGTTCTGCAAGGGATCCTGAGGGTTTGACCAGGGAGGATGTGAGGGTCCTCCAGACGGAAGACCCAGTAGGGAGAGGTAGAAGACCCCAAGGGAAGAAGAAGTTACTCCTGGATAGGGCATTGAATTGTCTGAGGAATGGATCTGGGCATGGACAGCAGTGAGGAAAGGGAGGTTAAGTGCAACCCAGGAGGCACAGCCCAAAAGTTGGGGTAGCAGATCCAGAGGATTGCTAAGGCAGTGGCAAAGAAAGGGGGGGGATGGAGATCATTGTCCACCTGGGAATGAAAGACCTTTCCAAGGACTCCAAGGACAGGGCAAGCATGGAGCAGGTGTAAGAGGATTTCAGAGAGTTGAGAGGGCAGCTGAGGAAGGTATCAAGCTTCATTACATTTTTAGAGGTGCTACCGATCCACGGTTGGGGGGGAATAGGAATCTCCATATCACAAGCTTCAATACAAGATTGAAGGGCTGGTGCAGCAAGAATGGGTATGGCTTCATTGAGGACTAGTGACCCTCCTGGAATGATGTGGCCCTGTACTTGAGTGAAAGTCTGCATCTGTCCAGGAAGGGGAATGCAGTCCTAAACAAATGGTTTATTTGCTTCCTTGCCGAACATTTAAACTAGCCAGGGGGGTGATTCTAGCAGCCAACCCCCACAAGATAGGGAAGCCACAAATGAGGAGCAGGAAGGCAAGATGCTGACAGCATCACCTAAATCAGATATAGATGGAAAGGCAGAAGAAGGAAGGCAGCATAAAGAGGACATTTTGGGGGAGGGAAAGAAGCAGCACAGCAAGGGCATGGGTAGAGAGCAGATAGGCAGCAGAACAAGAAAGGCCATGGTTACAAATGCTCACAGCATGGGGAATAAAATCTCAGACCTAGAGGCATCGTTAGTAGAGGTAGACCTGGGAATAGCAGTAATAACAAAGACTTGGTACAATGCAAATCATGACTGGGGTGTTGCTGTCCCGGGGTATGCTTTATTCATGAAGGATAGGGGGAGTAAAAAAGGGGTGTGGGAGTTGCCATGTAGATCAGAGAGGGTATAAAGTCAATGGCGGTACTGGGCAGACAGGGGGAGGCCGAGGTACTGTGGGTCACCCTTGAGCCAGGCAATGGCACAGCAATCCATGCAGGAGTGATGTACAGGCCTCCAGCACCAGGGGAGGAGTTGGCTAGGGAACAAGGGAATCAATTTTAGGAGATGTCAACAAAAGATGAGATATTACTGCTGGATGATTTCAATATCCCAGACAGGGATTGGACCATCCCAGCAGCAGCTTCAACCAGGAGCAAAGTCATCCTGGATTTTCTTCAGGAGGCAGGCCTCACACAGCTAGTGACTGATCCTACCAAAGACAGGGTGATTCTGGACCTAATTTTGACCAACGGGGACAGAATCACAGATGTCCAGGTGGAAGATCAACTGGAGTCCAGCAGCCACCACATAGTGAGGTTTAGCATAAGGACAGAGACACAGTCTAGTTACACAAAGGCAAAGATCTTAGATTTTAGGAGGGTGGATTTTGCTAAAATGGGGAATTGTATCAAAGAGGTCCTGGCAAGTAGAGACATAGGATGGGGAGCTGAGGAGCAGTGGGAACACCTGAAGGGAGCCACAGAGGAAGTGACAAACCAATGCATCTGGATTTCGGCTTTGGGAACAGATCGAGGTGCCCCCCCATGGTTGGACGGTCGTGAGGGCCAGATTGCTGAAGCCCTCCCTCCAGCACAAACACAGCCAGATTTTGGCATGGGGAATGAATCGAGGCACCCCCCCAAGGGCAGATGGTTGAGAGGGCCAGATTGCTGAAGCCTTCCCTCCAGCACAAACACAGCCAGATCTCAGCTTGAGGAACAGATCGAGGTGCTCCCTCCCCACGGGCAGAGAGTCGCGAGGGCCAGATTGCTGAAGCCCTCTCTCCAGCACACTCACAGCCAGATTTTGGCTTAGGGAATGGATCGAGGCACGCCCTCCACACTGGTGGATGGTCATGAGGGCCAGATTGCTGAAGCCCTCCCTCCTACACAAACACAGCCAGATCTCAGCTTGGAGAATGGATCAAGGTGCCCCCCCACTGGCGGACGGTCACGAGGGCCAGATTGCTGAAGCCCTCCCTACAGCACAAACACAGCCAGATTTCAGCTTGGGGAAATGTATCGAGACGCCCCCCCCCCACAGGCGGATGGCCGTGAGGGCCAGATTACTGAAGCCCTCCCTCCAGCACAAACAGCCAGATTTCGGCTTGAGGAATGGATCGAGGCACCCCCCCCACGGGTGAATGGTTGCGAGGGCCAGATTGTTGAAGCCCTCCCTCCAGCACAAACACAGCCAGATTTTTGCTTGGGGAATGGATCGAGGTGCCCCTCCCCCCACGGGAGGATGGTCACGAGGGCCAGATTGCTGAAGCCCTCCCTCCAGCACAAACACAGCCAGATTTTGGCTTGGGGAATGGATTGAGGACCCCCCCCCCACGGGCAGATGGTAGCAAGGGCCAGATTGCTGATGCTGATCCTCCAGCACAAACACAGCCAGGTACGGATCTCCAGCGGTTGGACGCCACGCTGCTTGGGGCTCTACAACTGCTGTGTCTTTGTTCAGTAGCTTTGGAGCCTTTTGGCATTTGAAAATCAGATTCCAGTACTCTGCTTGAACAGGCAAACTTGGACCCCTGCTTTATTTTGTGTCTGTGCAGAAGTGGAGATAGTCTCTCTCTCACTTAACAAACCTGGGAATCTCAGGGCCATTTATCTGCAACCTAAGCTTTCTTTAATTAATTAACTCAAAAGTCTAAGAATTGTTTGGGCTGTTCAAGGGTGCCTTAAGAGGGTTATAAACTGGATAGCATTTTAAGGAGACTTCTACAAACAAGTAGTTTAGAGCAGTCTGTTTAATTTAATTTTTCAAGCAACCTCTTAGCTAACCTGCATACTGAGTCATTTAAGGCAGAATTGTTTAATTTAAGCCCAGCCCCTGTTACTTCGAATCTGGTTTAGGCAGAATTGTTTTAATTTCTCTTCCAGCCCCTGTAGCTCAGACTCTGTAATGATCTGTAACCTTCCCCTTTCTATTCACCCCTTCCCCTTAGATTAAACAAAAGGCCCTAAATGCTTTTAACAAGTGTCTCCCCTCTCCTCTCCTCAGATTTCGGCTTGGGGAATGGATTGAGGTGCCCCCCCACCATGGGCGGACGGTCACAAGGGCCAGATTGCTGAAGCTCTCCCTCCAGCATAAACACAGCCAGGTATGGATCTCTGGAGATTGGATGCCATGCTGCTTGGGGCACTACAACTACTGCTCCTTTGTTCAGCAGCTGAGCCCCACCAACACTGTGTGTCAGCTCCCCAACGCCCCCACCATCACCCTTGGTCAACTTTCCCTTATATAGGGCAGAGGCTGAGTGCTGAACCAATCAGCCCACTTCTCCACTAGCAGATTATAGCAAACAACCACTTGAGGCAGTATTGTAGTTCGCCAGCCTGTGTTGATCTGTGGCTTTTCTTATCTTATTCATCTCCCCTACCAACTTTATTGCTCTTGCACCTGAAGCTTTTTCCTCTGCATCTAAGCATTGTCCTATTTCTCCATTTAGTGTCCCCACCTTATCCTTATATACCATCTTCTCTTCCTTCCCTTTCATCTCCCCTAATCACCCTATTATTGTGCCACCAGAGGCAACCTCATCTGCCTCCCGAATCACTGGCATTCTCCTTCGGCTTTTAGCTCGCTATTTTCCTGCTCTAGCATGTTCACATTAATCCTCACCTCAGTAGTCCTCCTCTACCAGGGACTGCCCCGTCCCTCTCCTGTAGTTCTATTGGCTGACACCACCCCTATGCAATTTTTGCTCACACCTACTCTCCCACTCATCATAGCTCATGTGTCCTCCCCCCTTCTCATCTCCCAGCTGTAACCTTCCACCACCACCCTCCATGTCAAATTATGTTCCTCTCCTTCTCTATTCTGTCCTCCATGGCCAGTCCTTGTTTAAGTGGCAAATCTTTTAAGAAGCATAGTACCAACACCAGCAAACAAGGAGTACTGGCACTACTC
This sequence comes from Neoceratodus forsteri, assembly GCA_016271365.2. Taxonomy (NCBI): domain Eukaryota; kingdom Metazoa; phylum Chordata; order Ceratodontiformes; family Ceratodontidae; genus Neoceratodus; species Neoceratodus forsteri. The sequence continues at coordinate 1,108,031,659 of CM057458.1, read as the reverse complement.
AGAACACTTGCTGTACTGCTCCTGATTTCAGGCAATGTACACCCCAACCCAGGTCCCCTCTCGCATAACTCCAGCACCTCACATCACGGACTATGAATGACTGCTATGAGTATATGCTGCTTGCCCAAGAAATTGGTGCCTCTACAGTGCTGGATGCTGCAGCATCAACCGGATATGCTAGCCCTTACTGAAACCTGGCTGTCAAAGAAGACCGTTACACCTTTGTCACACTCCCAGGCTTCTCCCTTGTTAGAGCTGACAGGATTGGCAAACAAGGATGGGGTTGTGCATTTTACATCTGTGACTCCCTGTTATGCCATAGCCCACCAGCTCCCTCCCTAGATCATGGGGCTCAAGCCCTTACAATAAAACTCACAGCAAATCCCTCCAGAGCCCCTATTTCCATTGCCGTGGCTTACATCCCACCTAGATACCAAGTCGCAGCCTTTCAATCCATGGCCAACTATATATATCCAGCTTCCCTCCAAAAACTGAACACATTATACTAGGGGATTTCAATATGAACTGGCTGTTGAACTCAGCATCCTCTATGAAAGACACTCTCTCTGCATTAGACCTGGCCCTGTTAGTCAATCAGCCAATCAGGATGAAGCCCAGAACTGGATCCAACACCCTGATTGATCTTCTACTCACCAATCATCCAAGCAAAATGTCTAACCTGGTTGTCCTTCCATATTCTTTAAGTGACCACTCCACTATCCTCTTCACCTGGTCATGTCAGTGGCAAATGCCTCAATCAAACAATTTTACCCGGTGCCGCTTCCTACCAGGAGGCCTCACTAAACTAAGGAGACACCTAGCCCAATGTGTTTGGTCCCCTATCAGACACTCCACCTCTATAGTTGGAGTTCTGGATTACTTCACCCACATGTTCAACACTGCATGTGATAGATTTTCCCCCCTCACAAAGGTCCAATCCAAAAAATGGAATGCCCCCTGGGTCACCCAGGCCCTGCCTCAGCAGCTAAAGAACCGTGATGATCTCTGGCACAAAGCACTTACCTCAGGGGTGCCGGCAGACAGGCTTGACTATAAGGTGACCTGCAGTAGGTGCACTTGGGCCATAAGGAGGGCTAAAGCAGACTACTATAAAACTACCCTCACCTCCACCTGGGGGGATGCAAGGTTGTTCTGGGACAACCTTAAAGAACTTAACGGAAAAGCCAGGATGCTGCCACCCCCCCAAGTTAACTGTCGACAATACCTACTCCTCAGATCCACTTACCATCGCCAAATGCCTAAATGCCACATTCTCTGACCGGAGTGTAATCCTTCCAAACAACTTCTGTGACCCCACCCCCACAACCTATGAACCAAACAATGCCTACCCCCCTTTCCACCTCAGGGTTATTACTAGAAGGGAAGCAAGGCAATTTCTTGCAAATGCACTTGGGGGTTCAAACTACTGCAAAGACTCCTTTGATATCAGAATCCTTAACTTGGTACTAGACTAAGTACTTTCATCACTGACTGATCTCCTTAACCTTTCCCTAAGTCTGCAGCAATTTCCTACAAACTGGAAGCTGGCCACTATCACACCAATTCTGAGGAATGGGGACCCCACCTCACCCAATAATTACTGGCTCATCTCCATTCTATCTTCCATATCAAAAGCTCTGGAAAAAATCGTTGCCACTCAACTCTCCAACCACCTACTCATGCACAACCTACTATGTAGAGAACAACATGGCTTTAGAACAGGGCATAGAACAACAACTGCCCTCACAGAGTTCTTTAACTCGCTGCACATAGCCCTGGATAAAAAACACCTAGCAGGAGCAGTATTTATTGACCTCTCAAAAGCTTTCGATACTGTTTCACACACCCTGCTCCTAAATACTCTCTGCCTCACCGGGCTGTCCCCTGGACCAGTCATGTGGTTCACAAGTTACCTCTCAGATAAGTCCCAACGTGCTAAGATTAACAACACTCTCTCGACTACCCTGCCTGTCTGCTCTGGGGTTCCACAGGGTTCCATCCTCAGTCCCTTATTGTTCAGCATCTTCCTGAACACCCTGCCAAAATCCTGCCCAATAAACTTCTGATCTACACAGATGATGCAGTCCTGTTTTCTTCCCACCCAGATCCCACAACCCTACAGTCCGCGCTACAACTTGTATTCAACCATGTCGAAAACTGGTACATGGACCACAGATTGGTGGTCAATGTAAAAAAGACTAAGTCAATGCTATTTGCCCACCGGCAAAGCAGGAATGCAGATGCCTAGCTACAAATCCTCTCCAAAACCTGCATCCTCTTGGAGCAGGTCCATACCTACAAATATCTGGGCCTTACAGTTGACCCCTGCCTTTCATTCCACCCACACATCAATCACCTCACCTCAGCCATAAACATTCAAACAGGAATACTGTATCAGCATAGAGAATGCCTACCATCTGAGGCCCTCAACCTTGTGGTCACCTCCTCTGTTTTCTCTCTAGTGGATTACGGACTAACCATATACATGGCCGCTGACCACATTGCTCTAAATAAAATCCACTTAGCCATCAACAAAGCATGCAGACTCCTCACTGGGGTAGACAGGTGTACCCACAGCTGCACCCTGTATGCCCTAACAAAAATCCTCACTCTTGACAAAAGAGTCCACTATCAAACAGCTCTCCTTACCAAAAAAAATTCATCTAGGTCTCACACTCCCTGGAGTTTCTGCCATCCTCTGCTGAGCTCATACCACAGCTAATACCCGCTCAGCTAACAAATTGATATGGACTGTCCCCAGGGTCACGACCACTCTAGTTCAAAGGTCCTTTTACTACAGAGCACCATTATGGTATAATGAGCTCCCTGCAGCTGTTTCCTCTATCAACAGACTGGGCCCATTCAAAATACCCATTAAAGACCACATACTTTCTACCCACCACTGCCAGTGCACTGGCCAGTATGGGCTGTGACTCAGCACCACCACACCTGGCTACTGAGCTCTGGCCAGGCCTGCCAGGTCCTGCCTCAGTATTAGAGCTGTGATGCAGGTACCTGCAAATGCTCTTGACCATCTGTACACACCCACACCTCTTAGAGTAGGTTTGGGCTAAAATGTCTGTACCCTACTACTGCTAACTCTCAACCTAAGACTCACTGTGCAATAACAAATTCAGCTTCCCGATAGCTTCCTAAATGCACAGGATGCAATCCACACTCTACCTGAACTGTATATAGTCACTCACATTCTCCTTAGATAGACTTGCTTTAGCTACCCCCACCCACTGTCTATATCCTATGTTTTTCCTTTACCACTTTGTATGATTGTATTATAGATGCTATTATTATGTTGTGTACTATGTTGATGTATTGTATTTTGATGAGGATCCTTTGTAAATGAGTCTTTAAATCAAAGATTGTAAATCTGATTAACTCAATAAATAAATTAACAAAGTCAAGAGAAGGAAAAAACACTGTGGCTCTTGAGAGAGGTAGCAGACAGGTAAGGGCCAAAAGGACAAGTTTCAGGAGACATAAGGAGACTCAAAGGAAGGAAGACAGGGAGGTGTACCTAAGGAATCTAAGGGAAGTGGGGAAGGCTGTAAGGAGCACAAAGGTGCAGACTGAGCACAGATGGTGAAAAAATGGGACAAGACATTATATAGGTACATCAGCAAAAGAAGTAAAGTCATGGGGGGTTGGGAGATAGTAAGGCTCAGAGGGGATACAGGGGAATGTAAGGAGGGAGACCTGGAAAAGGTAGAAATACTGAACAAATACTTCTGTTCAGTACTCACTGAAGGGGAGGGTCAGGGACCACAGCTGGGTAACAGACATGAAGGGGGGGAAGGTTAATACAAGTCCATTCACAGTGGAGAGAGTCTGGGAGGAGCTCACAAAACTGAAGGTGGACAAAGCAATGAGGCCAGATGGCATACACCAAATGATATTAAGGGAGCAGCAAAGAGAGCTAGCAGTACCTCCGTCAGCCATGTTCTTTTCTTTGTTTTTGTATTGTTTATACACCAGCCCTGCAGCCCTCTCACTCTGGGGGAACCCCAGCCCCATCACCCTGGCGTCTACCAGCCAGAAAAGCATTCACTCCCAGGACTTACCCCACTGGAGGGGTCGGAGAATGGGCCCTTCCCCCAAAACAGGATCCAGTGCTGCCGTACTGTGGCTATCTAGGTACAGGGCCTGCGAGTTCCCCTTCATCCTCTGCAGGCTATTTTCTCATTTTTCTCCCTTGCAGGAATGCGGTGTGCAATGCTGCCAGCAACTGGGACCATACACGCTCCCATGCATGCTGCCGGTCAAGCGGCTGCCACGTCCCCACCTCCCCTACAGTGTGGTTTTGTGCCCTCAAGCCCCAGCCACTGCTAGGGGTCAGATGAGCACTGGTCACGGAGTCACCCCTCCCCCAGAGATGGAGAGCAGTCTATCAGATGCTCAATCCATCTCCTCCCTGCTGACCCCCAGCGATCCGTGCTCATTCACAGACATGGGTCACCAGCATGGAGTAAGGTGTGGAGTCCAGCACCTCATCCCTCAGCACCACTGGGTCACTTTCCCAGCAGTCATGTTCACTGAGTCACTCTACACAGGTGTGGTTCCAGAGGACCGGAAGAGGGCACATGTAGCCCCTCTACACAAAAGATGTAGTAGGGAGGAGGCAGTGAACTATAGGCTGGTCAGCCTCACATCAGTAGTGGTTAAGATCATGTAGGCACTGCTTAAAGAGAAAGTAGTGGCAAATGGAATTCAGTGTTGCCCAGGATCCAAGGCAACATGGATTCACAGCAGGAAGGTTGTGTCAAACAAATCTGATAGAGTGCTTTGACTGGGTGACAAAGAAAGAAAATTGGGAGGGTGAGGGCAGTGGATGTCACCTACCTTGATTTCAGCAAGGCCTTCAATACTGTCCCTCATAAGAGGCTGGCTAACAAGATGGGTAGTCTGAGCATGGGGCACTAGGTGGTAAACTGGGTTAGGAACTGGCAAATGGACAGGAAGCAGAGGGTAGTGGCAAATGGGATCCAATCCTGGGAGAGGGGTGTGACCAGTGGGGTAACTCAGGGATCAGTCCTTGAGCTAGTCCTGTTTAATGACATTACAGTAGGGCTGGAGAGAAAAGTCTGCCTGTTTGCAGATTACACCAAGATTTGCAACAGGGTGGATACTCTAGCTGGATTGGAGAGAATTAGTAGAGACCTGGGGAAGCTTGAAAAATGATCTGAGATGTGGAAACTGAGGTTCAATTCAAAGAAGTGCAAAATAATGCACCTGGCATGAGGGAACCCTGGGGAGAGCTACAGGATTAGTAGGTGAGTTGCTGAAAATCACCAAGGAAGAAAGGGACCAGGGGGTTATCATTTCAGATGACCTAAAGATGTCTAAGCTGTGTACGAATGCTGCAGAGAGATCCAGTGGCATGCTGGAGTGCATAGGCAGAGGTATCACTAGCAGAAGGTGGGAGGTAGAGATGCCATTGTATAAAATGCTGGTGAGGCCTCACTTAGACTACTGTGTGCAATTCTGAAGGACACACCTTTGAAAGGACATTGATAGGGTGGAGGCTGTCTAAAGAAGGACAACTAGGATAGTACAGAGCTTGCACCGGAAGACATAGGAGAAGAGATTGCAGGACCTCAATATGTACTCGCTGGAGGAGAGGAAGGATCAGGGGGACATGAAAGAAACATTCAAGTACCATAAGGGCATAAACAACATGCAGTGGGGAGACACCTTCCAACATAGGAGGAGTACAAGAATGAGGGGGGCATGATATGAAATTGGAAGGTGGCAGGTTAAGGAGAAATGTGAGGACATTTTTCTTCATGGAGAGGATGCTGGACACATGGAATGGTCTGCCACAGGAGGTGGTGGGATTGAGCACAGTGGAGGGATTTAAACATGCCTGGCACAGATATAAGAGAACCTTAGACATGGGAAGGAGTTGTGAAAAGCTATTGACCAGGTAGGGTCAGAGGCTACAAACTAGTGTAGAGCTTATGGGCAGATTGGATGGGCCTAACAATCTTTATCTGCTGACAATTTCTATGTTTCTATGTTTACATATGACAAACACACTGGTTTTGATATCTGTGTGGTAAAGTCATCTCTGTGAGCAAAACATTTGTTTAAATGCTTCACCTGGCCACAGTGTGTGTACCCCATTGTTATTCTGAGTGCTTACAGTGAAGGGGGTTGCACCTTCAGCCACTGCTGGTGTGTGTGTGGTCTTTTATTTGTTTTTTTGTTAAGGTACATTGGTTGGTCATAAAGTCAGCAGCACTAAAATTGAGATCCTGCCAATTGGGATGCACCCCAGGCAATATCTGGCCTTCAGTCCCCTCAGCCTGAGAGTTTTGGACTCTTTAAAATGCTTATGTGTTAAGACACCTTGCTCCATATTCCAAGTATGCAGCCAGAATTATGGCCTTCTCCTAGTCAACATTAAAGCTGAATGTGACAGCCGGGGGGGAGATGACCCTCTCCTGGATTGGTAGAGTAAATGAAATTAAAATATCCACACTTCCCAAGTGTCTGTGCCACTTCCAGTACTTCCTGCCCCTGCCCCTAGTTAACTTATTTCAGGCACAAGATGATATAGTGATACCTTCTTAAGGAGAGGAAAGCAGACTCAAAAGGCCCAAATCAAGGAAAGGATAGCCAATTCTGTTAAGAAAGGCCCAAACCGAGGAAAGGATAGCCAATTCTGTTAAGAAAAGACCTAAACCAAGGAAAGAATAGCCAATTCTGGGAAGGCAGTCAGAATAGCAAAGGCCCAAACTGAGGAAAGGATAGCCAATTCTGTTAAGAAGGGGGATAAGACCTTTTATAGGTACATTAGAGAGTGAAGAAAGACCAAAGGAGGGATACTGAAGCTTAATAAAGTGGAGGGAATGTGGGTAGATGTTGACAGTGAAAAAGCAGGGATACTGAATGAATATTTCTGCTCAGTATTCACAAAGGAAGAGGAGGGGGAGTTACCTAAACCAAACAAAGAGAAACACTCTGAAGATGGGGGTCAATACCAGTCCATTTACAGAAGAAAAGGTTCTGAAAGAACTAATAAAATTGAAGGTGTACAAAGCAATGGGGCCTGATGGGATTCACCCAAGAATTCTAAAAGAACTAAGGGTAGAACTAGTGACACCGCTGACTACTCTCTTTAACAAATCATGGGAGCATGGGGTGGTACCCGAGGACTGGAGGAGGGCAGATGTGATTCCTCTTCACAAAAGTGGGAGCAGGAAAGAGGCAGGAAACTACAGACCAGTTAGTTTGACCTCAGTGGTAGGGAAAATTATGCAATCATTTCTGAAGGAAAGAATTGTTGAGTACCTAGAGGCCAGTGGGGCACAGGACCCAAGGCAGCATGGATTCATGATGAGAAGGTTGTGCCTGACAAATCTAATAGATTTCTTTGACTGGGTGACCAAAGTAGTAGACCAGGGAGGGGCTGTGGACATGGCCTACCTAGATTTTAGCAAGGCATTTGATACAGTCCCACACAAAAGATTAATACACAAGATAGCCAGCCTTGGAGTGGGTCCCAAGGTGGTAGCCTGGATAAAAAATTGGCTAGACAACAGGATGCAAAGGGTAGTAGCAAACAGAGTACACAGTGAAGAAAGGAGGGTTACTAGTGGGGTACCACAGGGTTCAGTACTGGGACCAGTCCATGTTAATATCTTTATAAGTGACATTGCAGAGGAGCTGGAAGGAAAAATATGTTTCTTTGCAGATGACACAATGATCTGCAACAGGGTTGATACACAAGATGGAGTGGAAAGGATGAGAAGGGACTTGGCAAGGTTGGAGGAATGGTCAAATGTATGGCAGCTCAGATTCAATGCAAAGAGGTGCAAGGTAATGCACATGGGAAACAAAAACCCAGGGGAAGTGTACACAATGGGGGCTGAGATACTGACAACAGTAAAAATAGAAAGGTACCTGGAGGTAATTATATCAGATGACCTAAAGGTGGGCAAGCAATGTGAGAAGGCAGTAAGGAAGGCTGTGGGGATACTGGGATGCATAGGAAGAGGCATCAATAGTAGAAAACAGGAAGTTGTTATCCCTCTGTACAGATAGTTGGTGAGACCCCATCTGAGTACTGTGTGCAGTTCTGGAGACCCCATCTCTGCAAAGACATAGACAGAGTGGAGGCTGCCCAGAGGAGGGCAACCAAAATGGTGCAGGGTCTGCACCAGAAGACATATGAAGAAAGACTAAAGGATCTTAATATGTATACCCTTGAGGAAAGAAGGGAGAGAGGGGACATGATAGAAACTTTCACGTACCTCAAGGGAATTAACAAAGTCCAAGAGGGTAGCATCTTCCAGAAAAAGACATGTGCAAGAACAAGGGGGCACAATTTGAAGATAGAGGGGATGGCTCAGAGGTAATGTGAGGAAGTATTTTTTCACTGAGAGGGTTGTGGATGCATGGAACAGCCTCCCTGAGGAAGTCGTGGAGTCAAGAACAGTGGGGGACTTCAAGAATGCATGGGAAAGGCATAAGGCAGTCCTAGTGGGGGATAGGAGAAAGTAAGCTGTTGGTTAACTAGGATCTGCAGCTTATCTGTTAGGTAGGGAAATGGGCAGACTAGGTGGGCCAAGCGGTCCTTATCTGCCATCAAATTCTATGTTTCTATGTTTAGACTCATATTTGTAGGGCCGTTCTACAGATGCCATTGGCTGCTGGAGGATTAGCCCTGCCAGGGCAGCTCAGCAGGCTTTCTTTCATGGAGGTGGGGGACTGATGGGCCTCCTCAGCTGGTTGCAGGTAGCAGAAGAGGAATTATGTGCTGAGCTTGGTAGGAGAGTTCTCTCTCAGGCAACAGCTGCTGTAAAATCTGGTGCTATTAAAACCCTTTGCCTATTTGAAAGTGCCTTAGATGTTTTGGGACTTCACAGATGGGAATGATGACTTGGGAAAGCCTTCCCCTGTTAAGGAAATTCTTCACAAACCCCAGTCAAGATCTAAACCCCTCATTACTTATTACACCATTTTGTTGGGGAAGGGGGTCATTTCCCATTTCAGTTAATCACAAGTACAGTAAACGGGAACTAGATCTGGAACTGTCCCTAAATGCAGAATCATGGAAAGCAACAGTATCTCAGCAGAAGTGCTCAAGAAGCAACAGATTATGACAGGTTCACTTAAATTTTCACACCATGCTTACTTTACTCCTGTTAAGTTATGCTCTGTACAGCCCAAAAGAATCAGTGTTATGTCCAAAGTGCAAAGATTTGAATGGCTCCTTTCTGCTTATGACACTTACAGTACCTGCCCAAAACCTATCACCTCATAGTACTAGTCCTAGGAAAGGACTTGCCTGACTCACCCCTCAAAGTTTTATTTGGAACCATCACTCCCCCAAGTAAACAGGGGGGCCTGTGGGGACTGGCCCAGGTAAAATCTCACAAGACCATAGCACAGCAATTGCTGAGTTGCAACCCCAATCCATAGCTCTATGGATCAAAAATGTACTTATGTGCTTTAAGCTAGAGAGGATCCAGATGTCAGCTAATTTGGAATAGGGGAAATTTTACCTTGTCTGGAGTCCACTTATTAAGGCAATCAAGCAGGACATGTTCCCAACTAGAGGGGCCTAACTAGCAAAGCATGGAGATGTGGAGTATAATCTTCATTAGAAAATGGGCATCCAAAATAAAGAAGTCTCACTGGTCAAAATATAGCATTTGACCATGCATGAAATTTGTTTATAACATGGGTCTAAAAATCAAAGATATTTAATTGGTAAAACCAGTCAGGTGATCATTCATTACAGAGCATAATGCATAGCCATCCTGGTCTTAAACCACATCACACAATGAGCAAATCAGTCCTCGTACAACCAGAACTGTCTCCCTTCAGTCCCACTACAACCATAATTGATATTCCATCACAAACATGGCTGCTACCTTTGCACTGTAAACAACTTCAACTGGGCCCTGAAAATAAAACTGTCTTAAACAAAAAAATAAAACAAATTAATTAAATGTTGTTTCCCTGATCATCACACACTACTTTCACACATAAACAAATTAAAAGCATTAAGTATTGTTGGTAATCTTTATTACAACAGTTTCTTTGCTGACAATGAAAAATCCTTCTTCTATCTTTATCTATTCATCAGGAAAATCTCTTCTGCTTGCCCAGACAGCGAGAAAATTGAGTCTGTGGCGCTAAAAGAAGCCATTGCTGTGTGTGTACAGTATGTTAGGAAAGGAACATTCTGCCTGTGTAACTAAGCAGAATTTTGAATCACTGTGTTCCATCATAAACATTCCAAATCTTGAATGTGGGGAAAGTCAGATGAAGAAAAACAGGATGAAGAAACAAAAGAAGAAAAGAGAAAACACAGTTGCATAGGCAAAGGCAGACCCAAACTGCTCCAATACATTCATGAAGTATATGAAAGCATGTACATTTGAATCATATATGGATGTTTTCAGGTGACATCTATCACCGCCCTCCCAAACACACACTAAAAAAATTCAACCTGGCAGTTTAAAGTTTTGAATGCACTTCCACTACGAAACATGACTTGTATTGATTTGAAATACAAGATAACATATCTTTTGTCTTATAAAATGTGTGCCACCCAGAGTTTGCATTGTTTTATGTTTTTAGCTAACCCCCAGTTACCAGAAGAGGGACTATTTTTTTTTATATTCAGAGTTAAAATGGAAGCATATTTCAATTAATGGTCCAGTTTTTATCTTTATAAAATACTTTCTTCTTATTTTCATTTGTTTTAAGTGATGTATTTAAATGCTATTTTATATGGGCAATAAGACACTCCAGGGTATGCATTATGGTGAAATAATCACACTTCTCAGGAGCATTTAACAGCATTTGGCTGCACCTCATGCCTAACAATGAACCTTAGGCATGTAATTATTTCATCATAATGGACACCCTGTCATGTCTCATTGCTTACTTCATACACAGTCATCCTGGTCTTAAACCATATCACACAATGAGCAAATCAGTCCTCCTACAACCAAAACTATCTTCCATCAGTCTCCCTACAACCAGAATTGCTCTTCCATTACAAACATGGCTGCTACCTTTACACTGTAAAAAAACTTCAACTGGGCCCTAAAAATAAAACTGCCTTAAATAAAAAATAAAACATATTAATAAATGTTCTTTCCCTGATCATCACACTTTCCTTACACACATAAACAAATTAGAAACATTAAGTATTGTTTATAGTCTTCATTACAACTGTTTCTTTTCTGACAATGAAAAATCCCCTTCTATCTTTACCTGCTCATCAGAAAAATCTCTTCTGCTAGCCCTGACAGTGAGATAATTGAGTCTCTGGCTGTAGAACATGCCTGTGTTGTCTGAGTATACAGTATGTTAGGAGTGGAACATTCTGCCAGTGGAACTGAGCAGAATTTTGAATCCATGTATTCCATGGTAAACATTCCATGATAAACATCCCATATCTTGAATCTTGATTCCAGCAAAGGACAAACTTTGTCCAGCAGTAATACAATGACATTATCAGAGACATCATTTTCAGTGGGCAGAAGGACTATTTTATCATATTTTATCATAAGTGCACACAAGTAAATCTATTGTTTCTACATATAAGCATGCTTTTCCCAACTGTAAACACTTAAAAAAAGGAGCCCATTTTATAAGGGCAATATGACACTCTGGGAGTGTGCCTCATGCCCAATTATGCCCCTGGGTGTGTGGTAAAATCTGTTCCATGAACACCCCATTGTGCCTTATTGCATACGTTCCCTATGTCCAAGCAGAATACCATCCTCATTTTAGTGTCTCACTAGTGTTCTTTTTGCACTGTATTGCTTCTCTTATAGACCAGATTTTGTACTCTTAGACTTGACAATATACTTAATTCTTCTCTTTTATTCATTCTGTACTTTCAAGATCATATATCTGGTAATTTGTTACTTTAAGTTCCATCCTGCACTGCTTGGGACATCTTTCAATACACATTTCTGCCACTTAGTCCATGTGCTGTTATTTACTCCCCCAGGTCAATTCCAAATAACAGAAGCAATCCAGTATACACACCCTATATGCTTAAGTAGTGTCAAGCATGTGGGTTTTACACCAGCATGCTGGAGTTTGAGCCTCATCACTGGCACCATATAATCCCTCTTCCAGCAGGAGTCCATGTCAGAACAAAATCTTTAAAACAGAACATTGCACGAATCATTGTTCCCCCTGCTCTCACTCTCTATCTTTTTTTCTGTTGGGCCAGCAGATCACTTTTCAGATATTACTTTATAAAAGTGACCCATTGTGGGGGATCTTTCCACAAAGGAAGGGGCTGGCTGGGATTTTTTAAAGACAGCATATGGGCAAGGCCAAAGAAAGCTAGACATGTCAGTTGACTCCTTACTCCTCCCAGTAATCACAGCTCATTGTAGATGCAATTTATTCCCTGCTGTAGTCTCTGGTGGAGAGGCTGTGCAATTTAGTTATTAACACATTTAAGGTACTTCTTCACCAGGGACCAACAGTGGTCATGGATGCTGTTAGTTGCTTGTATACTTCTTTAGTTTGTCAAAATAAAAAGTTTGTACAGAAATGTTTATGAAAATGTATTGCAGTCCAGTGTACCAATCAGATGGTTTGATAAGCATTTGGTGAAGCAAAGAACACTTTACACATCCCTGAAACTGTAGACCCTCTAACTACTTGTAAAAATGTGAGTTAAAGCAAAACAAACAAACAAACAAATAAACAAACAAAAAAAACAGAAGCCTATGGGACAGTAGCTTTGAATTCAACATAAAATGATACCTGAAACCATTCTCCCAATGAAATGGTGGCCTTTGCAAACAATTGGTTCCTGACACTGAACTGAACTTATAAGTGCTCCAGGCTGGAACACTGATGGTAATGGGAGAACCTAGCCCATGTGGAGAACCACCAGTTTAAAATGACCTGCAGAAAAAGCACCTCCTATTCCCTGACCCAAGGCCTCACATACCCTGCTTCCCAAAGATGATCCCCCTATTGAATGACCTGGCTCTCCTCCTGTTTCAGCTTCATGACACTGGAGCTGGTGTGTGACTCATCACATGGGTGCCCTGCAACAGGCCCATGCCCAGCTAAGTTGAGCTTGCCTTATGAACCTAGAACTAATTGCCAGATTTTGTGGAAATTGTAGGGGTTCTCTTTATGTCTGTCCAGACTGAACCAATAGGCTTCCCTAGGCTAGGTGTAACATGAACACAGCCATAATTCTCGATTTGGTTGGGGAGTTACAGTAGCTATATACTTAATCATCGAGTTCTAGTTCAAACTAGTTTCTGAATCTGGGCCAAAATTTCTTTGGAAGATGTTTGATATCATGTCAGTAATTGTTGTAATAGTGTACCCTTACACGTTTGGTTTGCCCTGGTTACTTAACTGCTAGTAGAACTGTTCCTCAGACAGGGCCTTTTTTCCATATTTGACCCACGCTGTATTTTTCCTGTCTGTGGCCTGACCTTTTTATGATTTTGGATGACTGGGCATGACATCCACCAACCCACATATTGCTGACTCCAAGATTGGACATCTGACACTTTCATGTCAGATGTCAGACACCTTGGGTGATGTCAGTTGTAGGGAGAGTCTGTTGGTTTGTGAATTCCTAACCTCACATCTCTTCCCTGTTGTCCACCAAGGACAACCATGCATTGGCAGGAGCCTTCCTCCCTGAGAATGATAGTATGCTAGCTGGGCACCTTACTTTGTCTCTACCACACCTTTAGTTAAGGAGTTAAGTACTTTTAAATCAGTGGAAGTTTTATACTTGAGGGGTAGCATTAATATTTAAATGATGTTTAATCTGGTATCATGTGCAAGTCACTTTCAATGTGTAAGTTCTGAAGTAACTTCAACATACAGCATAGTCATTTGTACAGCGCTAAAGGTAAAAAAATAGCAAAACACTTCTTAAATTAAATATAACAGCAGTTTATTATATAACCCACATTTACATAATATCTAAAACACATGCAAATGTAAGTGTACCTTTCAAAAAGCATTTAAAGCCTGGATATATGTAGCTTGTTTTGTAGTTTTATAGTTCTTCCCAGAACTCATAACACATGCCAAATCTCAAGACAAGAATTTGCTAGGTAATAGGTCACTGATCAAATTATAAAAACAAAACAATACTTGGAAAACGTACCACATCTAATAGTAAGATGTTTTGTAAATCAGAAAAGTAGAAACATGACATGGCGTTACTGATGTGCTTTCTGTTGATCATCAGTTCTTTTATTAAAGTAGTCACCACAGCTGGTAATATGTTGCTTACATTATAAATCCTTTTTGATCAATACTGAAGACACCCATCACTTTGAGGTGTGATGAAAGAGTAAAAATAATGACTGTTGATCTGTTCTGACCTCTTGATTAGTAAGACTGCATACCCAGCCAAGTCTCATGCATGCTATAATATGGTGCTCATTATAGTGAGTGATTTTACTGCGTTCTTTATATCATTTTCATAGTGGTCACAGCCTTTATTAAGGAAACATGCTTTTAGCCAGGAATGTGTAAGCCAAAATGCAAAGGTCCACACTGGTATTCATCATGCATATCCCTTCCCCCCAAAATGAAATTAGACTGTCACAATGTTTATTTCTTTTTGTTTTCATTGGATTTTATGTTTCTAGAAAAAACATGCAATTATATCCAATGTGCTGTGCTTAACAATTAAAGTGCCAGCATACTATATATTTATTTATAATATTGAATCAGGACAGCATACTGAACTGTGGCAGCTCATTCCCAGGTGCACCATAGGGGACAGCTACAGGAATCTGCTTTATTGACAAAGTAAATAATGATCAGGATAACAGAGAAACTCCCCACCATTCGGTAGCCTCTAGGTTAGAGCAGTGCCCAGTGTCTAATGGGATGCACTCACAAAGCAGACAAGACTAGCACATACTTTCAGCTGGTAGCAATGCAGTTAGAGTCCAAAGTTTAAGCTTTATTAGAAGGTGTAACCAGTGCCAAAGCCATAGTTCAGACAGCAAAACACACAACTCCTATAGTTGGCTACATCTACATACTGTAGTGCATTTCTGCCTACAGTGAGTGTTGGCTGTTTCTACTTTGTCACCAAATGAATTCACCTACTGGCCTGTGATAAATGCCATGATTTAAGTTCCACATATACAGCCAACAGAGATGGGTAGAAGTGACTTCAGTTTAGTTTCTTATCTGAAATATGGCAACTCTAAAGTGTAGGACCCTTTAGTGTAGCACAGATGTGTCAGTATTATGTATTATGCCCAATTCCTGCAGTGGAGTTAAAATCTGTGCTTTTTTGATCTCCTGGCCCTAGAGTTGACAGCACTCCCTACTAAGCCACTAATGGGCAGTATACAATGGATAGTTACTTTAGTGCAGTACATTCTATGTTAGGACATCTTGTATCAAAATGCAGACCCTCAAATGCCTGAAAGACTCCGATCAGGCTGAATTGGTAGGAAGGAGAGGTCTGGATGGAAAGAGTGAGGGAGGTTAGAAACCCTCAAGGAGTGTATCTGTACATGGTGTTCAGGCCAGCTCATTTAGAACCTCCACAGACTTGATAGATTGTTCCTTGTGATCACTGATTGAGTATTATGTACATTGGACCCCATATTTAAAAGTCCCAGGCAGCATCGTGCAAGTGCTTTTGTCATGCAGCTGAGAGGCACTGGCACAAAATAATGGTATATTCAGAAGATGCACCATGAAATGCAATCGCACACATCTGGCTGAATATCCTGAACATGCATGATTGCACAGTGGAAGATGCACAGCATGGTAGGTGACCAGAGTCCTATGTGGAGCATAGGGAAATGCGTGATAGGCAGCAACATGCACAGTGCGCAAAATTGCAATATTCAACTGGGATATGCAAATGGCCTCACTGCACATTCCTTGCCCATTTCCCACATGCACAGCTCATTACTGGAATGTATTCAGGCCATTTGTATACCCCAGGCATGCACAGTTCCAGCATTGCAGGGCAGCCCCCCCACCTCACAAAGGTGAACAGGAGGTACTGCAGCCTAGCAGACAGGTATGATGGAATGTTTGTTGGTGGGTGGACTGCATTAGCCTGGGTACAGTACTATTACCCAAGGGAGGGCACAGGGTGGCACAGTCAGATCAGTATACTTCATGCATGTGATACATCAGCTCTGTATACAGTGTACAGTCACCTGCAGTGTCCCACACACCCCATATGAGAGGAACATAGTGATAATTGCAAGGAATGGCAGTGTGCAGATTGTGACCGGGTACCTGAGTTGGTGGGTCCCACCTGTGTGCACCTTTGGTGTATCACCATGGGTGTGTGCCACAAGTCAGTCCCTGGCCCATGCCAGGCTGCCACTCAAACCACCAGACTACCTGGGCACTGTTGCCCCAGATGTCACCCTGGGTGCATGCCACCACGAGGTGGTGCCCTGTAGGGCATAAGGGTGCAGGCTATGGCCCCTGGTACATGTGCTGCAGTGTGGCCATCTGCACTGCTGGTCTGCTAGGGGCACCCAAAAGTACTGGCATGTGGCAGCTGGGTGTCTGCATCCTGGGCATGGTGTGGGGGATGGCTCTCTGGGCAGTTTCTGTGGTGTGCCAGTACCTGTGGCTTTGGGTACTTCTGTCCTGGCATGACTGCTGTGTATGGATGCCTGGAGCATGTCCTGAAGCACCTCCAAGGACTGTCTCAGGATGGCCTGTCTGCAATTCCGCTGCCTTCCTGTGGGTGGCTGGATGATTTAGGCCATCCTTTTGTCTGCCTAACTTTGCATGGCACACTTCCAGTATGCATAGCAGATGCGCAGCACATTTTGGCTGAATACATGGATGTGCAGAATATTCATGTACACACACCCTTATTTTGAGCTGCATACATTATTTCTGTGTAATTGTGCATTTGGGACTGTGCGATGCATTTCTCCCTTTCAAATATAATTTTTCTGTGCATTTTCTGAGATGTGCTGTGCATCTCCATTTTGGGAAGTGGATTTCCTTTGAATATATGGGCCATTGCAAAAAAAAATGGTAGAGTCTCAGGTTCAACTGATTGCTGTGCATCTCTTTACTGCAACTAAGCAAACTGTGTCATATATCTGGTTGTCATCTTAATGATTTTTAGCACTGGTTTGGGGGTGGGGGAACTTCATTCTTTCCCAGCATGCCTTTCATTCCTTCCTGTACAGTATCTTTTATCAGTGGTGTTACAGATGTAAACATTTTCAAAACAACTGCTGTTGAATACTATCTTTAATGCCATTCATATCAGATATTTCAAGGGAAGTTCAGATAAACATTTTGCAATTTTTGTAGAGTTAAGTGTGCCTTTGCTTTACTTTGGAATTTGAGAGGTTGTGGCGAGAGTTATAGCTAATTCTCTCAGGCTTTTCAAAAATACTTCCAGTATATAGTCTGTGGCAGCCCCTGCCACTGTTTTATGATTTATAAATAAGGGCTCAGAGTTACAAATTGTAAATGGTATGGAACTGAAGACATGTTAATTCTCTATAGTTCCTCTTTTTGATAGTGGCAGAAACAAGGACATTATGTATATTTAATTACCCTGGCTTCAGAGGGTTAGCAGTGGCACAGTAACAAGAGAGACCAGGGCTCATGTCTTGCTTCAGCTGAAGTGAATATCTTCTCCCCTCCAATACTAACAAGCTTGAGTCAGAATTGATAGGGCTGTGAAGAGCTACCAAATGACAAGAGTTATTTTCTTGTTGGTGTCATATAGTGCTGTTTAATCTCAATCGTCAAAAACTGCCATGCTGCTAAATCAGTCCTCTTGAATTTATTTAGTCAGAGTAAATGCTACTGCTTGTGTGTGTGTGTGTGTGTGTGTGTGTGTGACTACTCCCAGATTAATTTTGCATTTTTCCTGTAACTGCAGGGCAATTTTCCTATGTTTTCCTGTAGATTACATTATTTCCAAAGGAAGCCAAATTCCTCTGTTTTCCCGTATAACTAATGCAAGTCTATGGGAAGAGTTTCCTGGTAGATGGCTCCAAATCTGTGTAAACAGAGTTCCTTACCATTTAGATAAAATACCTGACATTCCATAGAAGCTTAGTTAAAGGAGAACTGCACTGAACCTGTGAGTAATGTTTCCTGTAGAAACGTTTTCCATATAGTGGGTCCCCTTCTGTTTCTGCCCCTCTTTTGCTGGCCTTTTAGTTAACCCATTGTATATTTATGGGTTACATATTGCTGCAAAGTGCCATCTAAGAATTAATTGTATGATGTTGTTTATGTCCCCATGAACCTAAGAGTTCTAAATTAGAACACAGATGCTTTGTACCAACAATGTAAGTTCTTGACAAGATCATACTGTTCTAAAATGCTCAATGACAGCAGCGTGTGAATCAGAAACACTCACTGAATTTACAAAAAGGCCAGTTCAGAATAAGTAGTAACAAAATGAGAATTGGTATTTAAAAAAAATAACATCTACTTCTACAAAAATGCATGTTTGCTGATTCAAGGCAGTTCTTCTTTGCGATATTAACAGCCCAGTCTAAATTGTTTACTATTTATGGGGCAGGCAGTATAGCCTAGAGGTTAGAATAATGAGCTATAAATGAACTTTGTACATCCAGCATTCATACATGGGTTTGGTTCCCACACCCTCCATTTCCATACTGTGTGACTCTGATTAAGTCACTGAATCTCCCCAGTATTCCTGGGTTGTCCATAGAAACAAGCATCTATGCCTAGTTGAGCGTACCAGGTTACCAAAGGAAAAATATATTTATTAAACTACATTATCTTTTTCCTTTTAGTTTACTTTTGAAACTGTCTGTCTGGAGGATGAAAACATAACAGTTTTACACTGACCTTCTGCTGCGTGGGAGGACTCAAACAATGTAGCTAAGCCTCAGATTGTAAATCCTTGATGAGAGATGAGCAGTCTGTGTCACATGGCCCATCCTAAAGCAGGATTATACACACACACACACACACACACACACTTAAAAGCACTTTCCACTTGACACTTCCTACTCCAGAAACAGCAAACAAGCTTTTTTCTATGTGTGCCTGGGCAGATTAACTTAATTACCTTGGTCACATTAATTTATGCCTACTTGTTTTGTTTGTTTGTTTAAAGGGCATGATCCTTCAGGCCAAAA
Organism: Neoceratodus forsteri; assembly: GCA_016271365.2. Classification (NCBI taxonomy): domain Eukaryota; kingdom Metazoa; phylum Chordata; order Ceratodontiformes; family Ceratodontidae; genus Neoceratodus; species Neoceratodus forsteri. The sequence continues at coordinate 1,108,012,529 of CM057458.1, read as the reverse complement.
AAAAGTGATCGGGCTACAGCCTTCCCCCAACCTGCAGTTTGTATGTGTGCTCATAGGAATGAAATAGCTCACAGAGCACTGTCTGGAATCTGACACTGTAGAGGCTCAGTGTTTTACAGATATCATATAATGAGTTAACCCCTATGTTGTTGAAAGAAATAGAATACATCTATTAGACTGAGCTGGACAGATGAGAGAAACAGTAGTTTAAAAGGTTTTTTTTTTTTTGTTACTAGCCTGAGAAGTTCTGAGGCACAATACAGTAGCATCCCCTCTCCCTTCATATGCCTTTAACATAGAACAGCAAATAGCAAAAATCAGAGGGGGGTGCAGTATTTTGCAGCTGTGGAGGAATACTTCCAAATGTCTAAAAACTGAGTTCCATGAAAAGCCATTTTAGAACTATAGTCTGATAGATGACAGAAGGGTATAGTCTCCACTCACAGCCCTAAAAACAAGTGAGGTTTTATAATTTCTCTGTGAAGACTTGTGTAATAAATATTAACCGATAAAAAAACATGCAGGACTGGTGCCCTATTGCAAAATGGAGAAATAAGCAGTCTAGGAACAGTCATGAAGTTTAACTATTTAAAAGACAGCATTTGAAGTTGGAAAAAACAGTTTTCTTCCTGTGTGAGTCTGTTACCCTTTAACTGTTAAAAGAAAGGTTAATTTAAAAATCAGTTTTTCAGTGCAGCAAGAGTTTCCCCTGGGAAGTTGTGATTGGTTTGGGTTGGAGACTCTGAACAGTCAGCTAACTGCTGTTTCTCTATAGACCTGAAAGTATCTAGAATTAATGGCTTTATAGAATATAGGATCAGAGAGTAGGTGAAGTTAAGGGAGAGGTCCTAGCAATTAAGAGAACTATGCTATAAACACTTTTTTAAAGTGAAGATGATCAGTGTTAGTGACTATGTACAGTATAGAATTGTGTTTTTCCATTGTAATAAGTGTTTAATTATTTCTGCTTCTTTTGTGGTTTTGGTATGCTGAATGTTGATAATGTAAAATTTTAATTTCACCGACAGATCACATGATTCTTTGAGTTATAAAAAGGCTCTCTCAATGGTTGTTTGTCAGCCAACTACATAGCTACAAGATAGAGATGGTTTGGAACACCAGTGAGAGGAATGAGCTTACGCAAAGCTAAAAGTAGAAATGTTAGGTGCTGAACAGCAAGTTAAGCTGCACAGCTGCAGTGCTGCCTTGGTATAGGAGTATGGACCATTGAACCACTAGAATAGAAATATGTACAGGTAAGTGAGAGGTCTTGGTTAAGCCTGTCAAAGAGCACTAAGGGAAGTGCCATCTAGCCATAAGGCAGCTTAGGACAGACTCTGCATGCAACCGTTCCAGTACTGAGAGGAACACTGAACAGAACAGACACTTTGCACTGGGCAACAGTTTTCTTTATTACAACATTATACTAAGCAATACTTCCGGGTGCTGGAGAGGGGAGGAGGGTGGTGGAGGCCACAGTGATGATTGGGTTGGGAGGGCTAGTTGTATAATAGGGTCTGGTCGAAGGATGGAGTTGTGGGAGTGTGTTTGGCTGAGGTCAGGGGAATGGTATATCTATATATAACTGGGAATCAGGGATAATGTGATGTTACTTACTGCCATACATAACTCTACCAGGGAAGGGGAAGAGAGGGAGGAGAGAGGACAGTGCTAATGGTGATGGAAGGGGGTTCATAAGATTTCAAAGTGTTTGGGAAGTTGGAGGATTTACACTACATTGGGTAGGAGGAGTCTTTAATGCAATTTGGATGTTGTTTATTTAAAAAAAAAATACATTCACTGGCAAAGTTGGTCCACTCACTGGGAAATTAATGAAGCTTCACAAATTGTGAAGTTTTTGAAGTCAAGCCAGCTTTACCAGGGAACTTGAACTTCACATCTGTAGCTGAGAAGAACTGGTCATGGCCACCTGAGGCACCCAGTAACTGCCTATCTGAAATGTAATTACTGTTCCTATAATGACTGGAGTTATACAACTTGTCCTTAAGTAGGATGGTGGGATCTGACTGATGGAGGGTGGGTGCAGGGGCAGGGTGGGCAAAGGGATTTGAACCCACAGATGGGGGAACCACAAGACACCAGGGAATGTTCAAGTATTAGTGTGGGGTATTCGTGAGGCAGGAGCAGCAGCTCTTAAGACCTGGCTTGGGGAGGAAGTAAATAGCACAGTACTAATGACTATTTACAGCCTCTCCAAACCTTACAGCATGCCAGTGCACCTATATGCAAGATGCACTTGCATGTTTTAAGACCAGTTACAAATGGGTGAGTTACTTGAAAACTATGCCATCCAATACTGCATTTTGCATTCTTTCACTGCTTTGGGTGACAAAGTGTGTGTCAGCGACTCGCTAACCCTTTTTCTGATTGCAAGTAGAGTTTGAGTGATATACCATTATGGGGTGACTGAAACCGAATGATTCAGATATGAGTGACTCGATTTCAGCACCTCTTATGTGAGCTACCCTGAAAGGGTGGGAAGGGGGGAAGAAGAGCAAAGGTATAGGATAATGAGGGAAAAAGTGCAATGATGAAGGATGGTGACTGGAGGGAAAAGAAAGAAAGCATGAGGGAGATAGTGCTGAGCTGGCCGTGTGGTGTTGTAGGGACAAAACCCTTGATGAAAAAATTATTTTATTTGTATCTTCAATAATTAATTTTTAGTTATTATTATTTTATCTGATTTTTATAAGGGACTAATTTTTGGTTAACATTATTGATTTCATAAGTTCCTAAGGGAAAAAAGTGTTAGTTAATTAAACTTTAAGATAAGGTATCTGGCTTTAATGCTTAGAGGGAAAATATCTCTGCTCCCTAAGCATCACTTTGCCATATAGTAAATGAGGTTTGAGGAAATAGAGATGAGACTCCATTTTGTTCTTTTAAACCATGATATAAGTGGACCTTCCAAGCTAAGCATGTAGTGCAATGTTGTTCTAAGGGCCCTAGCCACATTCCAGGGAAGACACTTTTATTAGGATTTATGTGTTTGCATGGGGAAAGTCTTAGATGGAGAGAGGTATCCATGACTACAATCAGATAGGAGGTCATGTGACTGATAACACCAAAAATAAAAATAAAATTGCCTTCAAGATACAGTTTAAAAGTCCCATTATTTTGTATAGAAATGATAAGTTTTATTCATAGTTTAACGATGCAATGTAGTGTCGCTACAAAAATTGGACAGTTATTGAACAATAGTATGATAAGTAAGTTTACCAAGTTTTATGATTGCAGAGTGAAGGAGTCCAAAGATATAAATACAATGTATTTAATGCAATTTTCTTATTTCAAAACTAGACAAATTGAGTATCTCATGATAGCTCACATCTTAGAAAGTCTAAAAATATAACTCTTAAATCTGTATTTTGTTGCTATAAAGAGAAATACCTTCTAAAAGTTTATAGTGAATTATCGCTTCTGACAGTGATTTATTGCTTTCCTTAAAAGAACAAAGACCCTCATGTGTTTCTACAAAAACTAATGTTTTAAGGATTTTAAAAATTGATTTTTTTAAAAATATTATATCATTCTGTAGCTTAGAGTAATCAGAGCAAGACTATCATTTTATTTTAAGAAGTTTTATTGAAATTATAAAGTTATAACCTTAACCTGTAGCTTAAAATGTATCCATACTAGAAAATATCAGACTTTTTCTAAAATATTTGGTTTAAGATAAAATACCTAAATGTGTAAGTTTAATGTTTAAATTAAGTCAAATAAGTATTTTAATAAAAAAAATGACTTTGACCAAAAGCAATTTTGAGAAGAAGGGGCTTTCTAACAGATCATGTCTGTATGTCATCATTTATCTTCTGAGATGACCTACCTCCTTATGGACTCAAACCAATCAAAATCTGGTGATGACATCACCAGAGAAGTTTTATATTAGTGAATTCAGTTGACCACTCCTCAGTCCGAGCTAACTATCGATGTAGAAAGACCTATGTTACTTTAACTAAGAATTCTGATGGCTTTATGCTAAAGCTAGGCCAAAAAATGTTAGGCACCACCTGTTTAAAAAGCAGGGATTAGCCTAAGAACAGCCAAAGCGTATGAAATGCTGCTAATGGATCCAGGTGTAAAAAAAGATGCAATGACATTTTTATTGTGTATGAAGCAAGGTTTGGGTTTTATTTGCTGAGCATTTTAATGAGTAATGTTGCCTGCTGAAGACCAGACAGACTTACCTTTAAAACTCACACGCTATACAGCATGCTGAACAAAAAAAGGGCTAGTATCCTAAGGTTTTAAAAGCAGATTCATAACATAAAAGAGTCAACAAGCTCCAGTTGTTGAAACAACTTGCTATTTACAAAAAAAGTTCTTTAAATCCAGTATTGCTATAGACTGTGCTGATTAAAGCTGTGTTCTACAAATCCAAGAACTGATTTTTGGTAAAGTGACATTTAGCAGAAGTTTAACTTGCAGAGTGTATCCATGCTAAAAGAAGTTCCAGCATCAAAGTTAGCTGATAAAGAGACCTTTTCATCAAAGCCAGACTCAGCCAGAGTTCTAAGTTGAGAAGAGGAGAACCACATCTACAACCAGAAATTCAGTATTCCTTTTTAATTACATTCACTAATTTTAATTAATATTCTTGGTAATTTAAATTGGATTATATGGGAAAGTAAGAGGAAATCTGCTCTTAACTATAGAATCTGAGTATATAGCTTAACCCCTTCACCCCTGAGATAAACAGAAGCCAATGCAAAGTGATCAGTTATGATGGCTTTTGGGTGTGAGCAGCTTAAAAGCTTTGAACTAAGAAATTGTGCATGATTTAAAAAGCTAAAACTGAGTGTTATGAAATTGTAGTACAAATCACTGATGTAATGAGTTGTTGCTCATAGAAAAGACATTTTACATGCAATTATGTTTTAAAATAAGTTTTATACGGAAATAATCTAAGACATTGATCTTATGAGTTTGCATGTTTTCATGTATAAAGGTTACATTAAATACTAAGTGTAACAAAAGTTTAGTTTAATTATTACCATTTATCATAATGCATATTGCTTATTCCTTTACATTGTTTATTTGATAGAATTTGTTTATTAGATGCTAGATTATCTAAAACAATTTTTTGTTGTTTACAAAATTAGGCTTGGTATTTATGCTAATGAGGAATATTTAGAACCATTGTATATGTGTAAATAAAATATCTATTTTTCATATAACTATACGGGTGGTAAGCAGTGTAATTTACCAATATACAGTACTTAAATCTGAAGAACATAGGATAATATCACATGTAAATATTTATTATTTTGGGTAATTTATAAAATAATGTTTGGGTAAGGCCCAAGGTGAATCTAAGTGCATTATTATAAAAAGTGATATTATAAGCCTTTGTTCTGACATCTTGGGGGATCATCTGGGATATAAATGTTAGTAAATGACAATCCACACTTACAAGGTATGAAAAATAAATGTTTTTATTACTGTTAGTATTTGCAAGATTTCTAAATTGCAAAAATAATACTTTTCTGTTTTGTTTTTCTGAGTCTAAAGTTACCTTAAACAAAAGAAAAGGGAAACTAAAGCATTCAAGAGAACAGAATAGAATCACTGACTAACTGTAAAGCAACAAGAAAAAGAAAAAGAACTGTTTAAGCCTCAAGAAAGAAAAAGGCTTTGGCTGGGATATTCAGAAAGGTTGCACATGGCGCAACACAGTTGCGCCATGTGCAACCCACTGATGCGCCCCGGCATGATATTCAAATGGGGATTGAGCCTGGCACAAATCCCAATGCACCGGAGTGCATCAGTACTGTATGCAGCACAGGTAGGGGGATGTGCCCATGCATACTGCGTGCATCCCGATATTCAGCCCAGGATGTGCTGAGCCCATGCATGCGCAACCCCTACCTGCACTGCACACAGATGAGCCAAATAAAAAAGAAGCAACAGTTGGCCACCCACAGGTGAGCTGCCATGTTGCAGGGTGCAACACGGCAGCTGACACCTATGGGTGACCACCTGAGTTCCGGCTGCACCTTCGTGGTGGTGCCCACCCATGCCTGATCGCAGACATATGTTGTAATAAATGTAGTCCAATATCTCTGGTGGTTCAGTGGACTGCTCACAGCCTGATCATGGGTGTCAGCAAAAAACAATGCCACACCAACCCAACCCTGGTGGTCTAGTGGTACCCCTTCCCCACCACCACTGAGCCCCACCACCCCGCTTCCCCTGTCAGCGGCAGGTGGCAGCTCCCCACCTGCTTGCCGCCCTGCCATCCACTGACTGACACCGTACAGTAGTGCCAGACACCCATTGGTCCACAGCATGAGCCAATGGGCATGCAGCCAGTACCATACTACACAGTCCAGATATGTTAATGGATCCATTCACAAATCTGGACTGTGTAGCATGGTACAGGTTACATGCCCATTGGCTTACGCTGTGGACCATTGGGCATACATCCCTACTGTACGGTGTCAGTTGGTGGGCGGTGGAGCGGCAAGTGGTTGGGGAGCTGCTGCCCTCCGCTGACCGGGGGGAGCAGGGTGGTGGGGCACAGTGGTTGGGTGGAGAGGGAGTACCACTAGACCACAAGAGTTGGGTTGGTGTGGCATTGTTTTTTACTAACACCTGCGATCAGACTGCGAGCAGTCCACTGGACCACCAGGAATATAGGACTACATTTATTACAACATATGCCCATGATTGGGCTGCAAGCGGTCCACTAGATCACCAGGGATATTGGACTTTTAAATTACAACATATGCCCATGATCGGGCTGCAAGCAGTCCACTGGACTACCAGGAATATTGGACTTTTAAATTACAACATATGCCCACAATTGGTCTGCAAGCAGTTCACTGGACCACCAGGGATATGGGAAGTTTACATAGTTTTCATATGCCTGCGATCAGGCATCAGTGCATGTTGCCACTTGTGCAGGGGGCGTCGGTCCCAGACAACTGCAGTCTGGTAGGGTGTCAAGTGCAAGTCACCAGGGATCGGCACACCTGCATGCAAATGGGGCCATAATGACATGCAAATGGCCTCATTTGTACCTTGCATACATTATGGCCCCATTTGCATGTGCACTTTTGAATATCAAGATTGTTGTGGCTAGTGCAGTGGTACTTGTGCTAGCGCATCCTGCTGCTCCACTCTGGTCACTTGCACTGGCACAGTGCCACTGCACCATGCACACTGCGGCTGGTCAAGGTGTGATATTCAATGATGCTGTGCCATGGTGCAGCTCTGTTGAATATCACCCTGTCAACGCTCCTGTGCAGCCAAGTTGCACTGCACCCAGGCTTGCGCCACAGCCTGGCACAGTCTGAATATCTGGGCCTTTGTATAAATTGTTGTGTAAGAAGTTTTTGCTGTTTCATTTGTTTTTCAAAACAATACTTAATTGTTGTTGTTAAAAGTCTGCAAGCACTATTGCATAGCCATGACAACACTAGCTGTAACTGCAGATATGCTTAGCACTGAGAGAGTAATTTATACCCCGGCACAGCTAACTTTTATTAAAAGTGAAAATGGAAGGATACAACAGCTGGAAGAAATGTTGGAAAATAAATGTTTTGAGTGTGGTAGGTTTGCAGGCCAGGTAGACATTTTAAAAAAAAAGCTTTTTCAAGAGTATAAAAATGACATTTCTAATAACTACTGTGACTTAGTCAAGCTAATTGTTAAAGATGATGTCTTGCAAAGTGAGTTACAACAATATTAAGAACAGTGTTTGAATTTAAAAATGGAAAAAGTTTAAAAAGGAAATGCTTATGCACAAGTTAACAAAGAGTTGGTTGAATTAAGAGAAAAGTATCAAAGTTTACAAAGTACAGTTCAAGTTAATGAAAAAAAAATGGAAGCATTCAAAAAGTTAGAGTGCTTGATTGATTCCGGTATATCAGTGAGTATGTCATCTGACTCAGAAAATAAACTGCCTCAGAGCAAAAATATAATTTCCCCTAGACAGAGAGGGAATTTGTATTCTGATTCAGAGGATCAAACATTCAAGAAATACAAGAAAAAGCACAACATTAGGCAAAAAAGAAAGACCTCTGTACCTCAAGCCAAGGTGTTAAAGGCTACCACCTCTAATACCCCTGCTAAGGTGGGGAATAAAATATACCTCTATCTAACAAAGAAATACAATCTAAGCCCATGCTTGGGCCACCTGGGGCTTGGCAGCCTTATCAAGACTCAAACCACTACCAACACTAAGTCCCTCTCAAAAGGGGGAAGGTCCAAGTGCAATGTATGACTGTGAGTATGGTAACAAAACTGACCATAACTATGACAAGCAGTGTTACATTGCAGCTCAAAACAGGTCTACACATAGTTATACAAGACTAAAGGAGACAATTAAAAATTCACAAGAGGAGATAAAGGAGACAAAAAAGGAACTAGAAAAAATGCAAACTCTTTTACAAAGCTACAGTATGTACACCAAGTTTTTCAATCAACTCCTGACTTTCTCTTCTCTGTGAAAAATATGTCCTCAACTGTACCCTGTACAGATGGAACTATTAGTGATATGTGACTTGTGGGTCCTGTTCACACTATTGCTGACATGCTTACAGAAATCGCTGCCGTTAAAAAAAATAAGATTGAAATGAGATTTAAAAATGAGATGACAGGTGAAGTTAAAAATGCTATCTCTGTGCTTAACCTTTCTCAAAAAGTTCCTAAGCTATTATCAACCAGTGTACAATGACACTGTAAAAAAAACTGTTGTGTTGCCACACATGAAAGAAATCTTGATTTAGTAGTTGCCGTATTGGTCCTTGCAAGAATAGATCCAGAAGCAAATGATTTGATACCTTTTAATGGACCAACATAGATGTAACAACAAGAACAAAGTGCTCTAGCTTTCGGACCAACCAGTCCTTCTTCAGAAGCTCATGGCAGTTGTTTAGAAAATACAATACTTATAACAGCTAGATAATGCAGAGAAAAACAGAAAAAAATCCCCATTGGTTTAAAATACTCATTAAAAAAAAAAAAAACAGAAGATGATGTCAGAGAAGTTAAACAGTACAATACTGCCCTCAGTCCGAATGAACCTTGGGTTAAGATGTGCTTGGTGCAACAAACATAAAGAATCCTACTACACATAAATTTAATTGACATAGAAGCAGATAACTCCCAAATAAAGCCATGAGTGTCACAGTCAGTATAAGGATGTGATTAAGCTGGGTGGGGTTGCCTTTCAGTAAAGACAAACTAAGATAGTTATAGGGCTCATGAAATTACAATGTATGCATTAAAGACAAGAATACCAGTAAAGTTGTCTAAAAACATCAGTGCACACTGTGTGATGTGTAAAACCTAGCTAGACATGTCACCCAGCTGTATTTTCAAGCTAAATAAAAGGCCCAAGAAATTATAAAAACCTCAGGACTATATAAATGATAATATAAATATAAATTGATAATATTAGTGTTAAACAAAAACTCTAGTAGAGGAACCTCAAAGAATTCAGACCATGCATCCTGATATGTACTGATGTCAATATATACTGAGAATGTAGCAACTACATGTACCACAAGTGTCTAGGGAATCTGAAAAAGATAAAAAGTAATTTATCTCCTCCTGCTCATACAAACAGTACAACCTAACCCACCCCACATCACAATAATGTGGGTGGGGAGATCTATAGCTTAAACGAGAGATTCTTTCTCTCTCTCCCCTCCTTTCTCTCTGTCCCCACAGACACACACACACACACACACACACACACACACACACACACACACTCAATCTCTCTCTAGTGAACCTATATTAACTTCAGTCACTGTAATTGTTCCCCAAGGAATACAACTTGTAATGAAATTCTGAGTAAATTACTACAATATTAGCCTAATGTAAAAGATATGTGCAGGACCCCAAGCAAATGAGATCACACATCCCAATATGTACAGAGTTACAAAATTATATATAACAGTATAAGATAACACTCTGTATGTACACTAGCAGGCTGGTAAACTGAATATGGTGCAATGGAATCAATCCCCCACACAGGCAAAGATAAAAAGTAAGGAGAAATTTGTTGTGTGTAAATGAAAATAGTAACACATTATACCTCCATATAGCTAAATAGAGACTTACCTCAATGTGACAGCAAGCCCCACATCTATTATATCACATACCTCACAGCACATACCCACACATACATACACACACGCATCCACATCTCACACATGCTGAAGTCCTATAATATGTCAGCTTGAAGAAGAAAAAGGTCTGTGATGTTAATTTCTGTAGTGTCCCATAAAGCCAATATCCAAGTTCATCCCATCTGCTACCATATTGAGATGTAAAATAAGTTTAATCTCAAAAGCTCGTCTCTGTTGTGTGTTTTGAGATTTCCTTTAAGACCATTACTGACATATCTGAGACTGGAGTGGTCAGGCTGGGAGAAGTGATGCCCACTGGTTTTCAGTCTTCCTTGCTGTAATAGCATGCCTGTGTGAGTTCATCCTAGTGCGGAGCTGTTGGCGTGTCTCTCCTACATAACCTGTTTGTGGACATCTCTTGCACTGAATGAAATAAACAACATATCGTGACATGCATGTATAACTCCCATGCACCTGGAATTGTCTGTTTTGTGATGTAACCACACAGTCTGAGGTAGAAATTAGCCCACAAGTCTTCCAGGGAGTTGATTGCAGGGTCGTGTGCCATTGTGTGACATAGTATTCTGTTCCGGTGAAAGTTTGCTCTAATAATTAGGCTGGATAAATTTGGCGGTTGTTTAAAGATAGTAGTGGGAGTTCCTTAAAAATACAATTAAGGGTGTCATCCTCACTAAATATTGGGTGGAGATCTTTAATAATCTTACGAGACGCTCAAGGTCTGGATGATATGTGACTACCAAGGGTATTCTTTCTGTAGCTGTCTTTTCTTTATATTGAAGTAGTTGTTGTCTTGGTAACTCGTTGCCTCGCTCTGTTATCCTGTCAATTTCCCTGGAAGAGTGTCCCTGCTCCATAAAGGTGTTTTTCAACATAGCCAAATGTGTATCTCTGTCATCCTCATTTGAACAAATACGTTGACAACGAGTGCTTGACTGTATATGACAGATTTTTTTGTATGATTAGGGTGGTTACTTTTCCTGTGCAGGTATCTCTGTCTGTCTGTTGGCTTCCTGTAAATACATGTATGTAAGGTTCCATCCTTAATGATGACTGTGGTGTCCAGAAAGTTAACCTTGGTGGTAGAGTACTCCAAGGTAAGCTTTATAGTAGGGTGGAGATTGTTAAGTTTGTGATGAAAATCTTTGAGTGCATCTGTGCCTCACACAGGCATACTATTACAGCAAGGAAGACTGAAAAACCAGTGGGGCATCACTTCTCCCAGCCTGACCACTCAGTCTCAGATATGTCAGTAATGGCCTTAAAAGGAAATCTCAAAAACACACAACAGAGACGAGCTTTTGAGATTAAACTTATTTTACATCTCAATATGGTAGCAGATGGGATGAACTTGGATATTAACTTTATGGGACACTACAGAAATTAACATCCACAGACCTTTTCTTCTTCAAGCTGACATATTATAGGACTTCAGCATGTGTGAGATGTGGATGCGTGTGTGTATGTATGTGTGTGGTATGTGCTGTGAGGTATGTGATATAATAGATGTGGGGCTTGCTGTCACATTGAGGTAAGTCTCTATTTAGCTATATGGAGGTATAATGTGTTACTATTTTCATTTCACACACAACAAATCTCCTTACTTTTTATCTTTGCCTGTGTGGGGGATTGATTCCATTGCACCATATTCAGTTTACCCAGCCTGCTAGTGTACATACAGGAGTGTTATCTTATACTGTTATATATAATTTTGTAACTCTGTACATATTGGGATGTGTGATCTCATTTGCTTGGGGTCCTGCACATATCTTTTTACATTAGGCTAATATTGTAGTAATTTACTCAGAATTTCATTACAAGTTGTATTCCTTTGGGGAACAATTACAGTGACTGAAGTTAATATAGGTTCACTAGGAGAGAGATTGAGAGTGTGTGTGTGTGTGTGTGTGTGGGGGGGACAGAGAGAAAAGGAGGGGGGAGAGAGAGAAAGACAACATCTCATTTAAGCTATGTATCTCCCCCACCCACATTATTGTGATGTGGGGTGGGTTAGGTTGTACTGTTTGTATGAGCAGGAGGAGATAAATTACTTTTTTATCTCTTTTTCAGATTCCCTAGATACTTGTGGTACATGTAGTTGCTACATTCTCAGTATATATTGACATCAGTACATATCAGGATGCATGGTCTGAATTCTTTGAGGTTCCTCTACTAGAGTTTTTTGTTTAACACTAATATTATCAATTTATATTTATATTATCATTTATATAGTCCTGAGGTTTTTGTAATTTCTTGGGCCTTTTATTTAGCTTGAAAATACAGCTGGGTGACATGTCTAGCTAGGTTTTACACATCACACAGTGTGCACTGATGTTTTTTAGACAACTTTACTGGTATTCTTGTCTTTAATGCATACATTGTAATTTCATGAGCCCTATAACTATCTTAGTTTGTCTTTACTGAAAGGCAACCCCCACCCAGCTTAATCACATCCTTATACTGACTGTGACACTCATGGCTTGATTTGGGAGTTATCTGCTTCTTATGTCAATTAAATTTATGTGTAGTAGGATTCTTTATGTTTGTTGCACCAAGCAAATCTTAACCCAAGGTTCATTCGGACTGAGGGCAGTATTGTACTGTTTAACTTCTCTGACATCATCTTCTGTTTTTTTTTTTTTTTTTTTTTAATGAGTATTTTAAACCAATGGGGATTTTTTTCTGTTTTTCTCTGCATTATCTAGCTGTTATAAGTATTGTATTTTCTAAACAACTGCCATGAGCTTCTGAAGAAGGACTGGTTGGTCCGAAAGCTAGAGCATTTTGTTCTTGTTGTTACATCTATGTTGGTCCATTAAAAGGTATCAAATCATTTGCTTCTGGATTCACACATGAAAGACAAATTCTGCCTGGCCAACTTAATTCCCAAAGGAAAAGCAGGAAGATTTTACTGTGACATAAACATTGAAAACAGTCTAAATCATAAGGCTTTATTTAACTCTGGGGCCAAAGTAAGTTTCGTGTCTTAAAGTCTGTATGATAAAGTGACTGATACCTTAGGTGACTCCAAGGAGCTGAAAACCCTTTCTGACAGCATACAAATTGTGGGTTAAAGAGAGGAAGCTCAGAGGACCTTATGTAACGTTTGGTTAAAATTGAGATTTGGTAAAATGGTGATTAAACATCCAGGCCCAGATATTCAAACTGCACCCAAAAAGTGCACAATAGCAGGAGCAAGCGCAAGTCCATTGCACCCATGCGCAAGAGGTGCGATATTCAAAAACTGAGCCAGCCAAACTACGCCTATAGCTGACGACTGAATTTCGCACCACCTGCGCCATAGCGCAACTAGGGAGGGGAAGCTGAGCAGATCAGATGCGCCATAGCGCAACAAGGTATGTGCAGCTGAGCAGTCCAGAGGTGCCATAGCGCAATCAGGGATGTTCCCCAGCAGCAGGGTGGCAATGCAACTGCACAACCAGGGAGGTAGGGGCCCACCACCCATGCCACAGATGAGCACAGGAACACACAGCAGAACAGATATTGTCCCCCACACCCCATGCACTGCACAACTGGGGGAGGGCTGGAATAACCACCAGACCATGGCAACCAGCAACCAACCCACAGCTGGGCCATGGTGCCCCATCAAACCCCCAGCAAGCTGTGACTGGCACACAAGGAGGGCTGACCACCCCATGACACACCATCCCCCCAATGCAAAGCACACCCTGCACCATGACCCCTAGACACCCTGCCCAGGAGCAGCATTCACCACTGCAGGAAACCCCATGCATGCCACCACCCCCACTGTGACACTGCAACCCTGTGCACCACAGAACCATGCAAGGCAGCCCCACATGCACCCATCAGCGGGTGGCAGCACACAGCGATGCAACAACGGCATACACAGTGCCACCACGCACAGCCCTCCCCTGAGGTACCGCTGAGAGACCAATCATGTGTCGGCACACGAGGTACCCCACATAGGACAGGGAATGCCCCAGACCCCACCACCAGTGGTACAGCACCCTGCACACTCTCTCAATGACACACTCCGACCCAGCACTGGCCACAACAGCCAGTGCAGACACCCACAGTGGTGCATGGAAGCATGCACCACACTGGATGTCACACAGTGCATGGACAGACACCCACCCATACCCAAGGGCACAACAACACAGGGATACAGTGGTGGGGCAACCAAGCCCCCAGCGTGGGCCCATGTAAACTGTGTACACACAACCCACAGTCCTACATGGCACTGAATGGCCAGCCACCCTGCGCAGGCACTGTGGACCTGTATGCCACCAGCATTTTCCCAGAGCACAAATCACAGACAGTGGTGCACATCCCCTGCAACACACACAAGCCACAGCATGGAGGTGGGTCAACAACTGTGGAGGTTACAGTGTCACCTGAGGCAGACATGCACCACACCAGTGACAGGAGGCAACCCAGAATTTTGATGGGTACAGTGGCTGCCCTGCATGAACAGCCACCACTGACATGCCAGCAGACCGTGCAGGTCACAGACATGCATGGGTGTCAGCTGCACAGGCCATGGATGGGCTGACAGGGGTGCCATGGACACAAAGCATGCACCATGGACCACTGCACACAGTCATCCAGTGCACAGGACACAACACACACACCACAGACACTGACAGATAGCTACCCCCATGCCACAGTCTCCTCCACACAGACACACACACATACCCATGACTGCACCACCCCTGACGCCATGCACACCACTGCAGCTGAGCACCTATAGCCCACTGCAAATCAGAGACTGCCACAGTATTCATATCAAAATAACTGTATTAAAACAACATATAAAAGGTAACTATGTACAACAATATATACAAGGCGGGGGCAAGGGCCACAAACAAGGTGCGGGTGGGTAAGGGGCAGGGGTGGACAAATGGGACAGGAAAGGAGGGGTGCAAGGGTGGGTCCAGGGGGGTAGGGGATATCGGGGCAGAGGGACTTTTAATGGGAGTGCCGCTCCCTGCTCTGGCTTCTCTACTGCCTGTGCCTCCTGAGGACCCCGGTCTCGCCTATCCAGTGAAGGATATCCAGGGATGCCCTCACAACCTGCAGGATCTCCCACAGTGCCTCCCAGATGTCATTGAGCTGGTGGATACCTAGGACAAGGGAGCACAGTCAATAAGTGTGAATGCACAGCCCCATACAGCCCACCCACTGTCCATGGCATACGGCTGTGGAACATACCTCTGTGATGGTGTGTGATCACCCACATTGATCACTTCCACATGACCCGCCCACCCAGGTGCATACAGCCATGCGGAATGCTGCACACGCCCACTGGCCAAGTCACACACAGCACCACCATGGCCATTTAGTGACATGGCTATGTGGTGCAAAGGCAGTGGCACAGCCATGTACCCAGTGCATGCATGGACCACCATCAACACACTCCCAGACATGCATTGCCACTGGACAGTGCTGACTGTAACAAGTTGTGTGCATGGCAGTGGTGTCGATGGATGGTGGCCATGCTCCGCTGCCCACCCTGTTACACAGCATGCAATAGTAATCATGGAGGTATGGCACTCACCATCATTGGGCTGGTCCTTTGGGCACTGTGGACCCTCGCCCTGCCTGGCTTCCCTCTCCTCCTCGTTGCGCCGCAGCTCATGGGCCAGGCATCACTCATCCAGGCCAGTGGTGCAAACATGGAGAGAGGAACATCAGTACAATCCCATAGCAAAGCCCCCCTGCCCCCAGGTGTGTGCCCTCCCACCTTGCCAGACCCACCCACCCCACACCCTCATAACACCACCACAGCCAACACCGGACGGTCCCTCCCCCATGTGCTGGACACATACAACCGTGATACCCATATGGAAGATAAAAGTGTGTTGACATAACACCTACCTGGCCATGGCACCGTGCCCCTCCTGGCACATCCCCGCAGGTGGGCTAGCAGCTCTAGCTCCCTCCGCCGCAGGTCCCCATACCTATGATGGCCCTGCTCAGCACTTCTCCCTCATCCAGTGGCCTCCTCCAGTGCAGTGGCCACCTTCTCCTGCACCTGGCTCCTGGACCAGTCCAAGGGTGCCTCTGCAAACAGTGGTCCATGGTGTGGCTCCACTATGGCCACTAGGTTGGCCAGTTCCACCTGCATCCATTGAGCAGCCCTCCTGTGCGCCATTCTCTCAGCTCAGTCTGCAAATATGGTGCTCTGCAGTGTGGCTCCCCATGTGCAGATGCTGCGCAGTACAGCGCTGCCATTCCCTATTGCACTGTCACCGAACAACGCGATAGTGGAGCACCCATGCCTGATGCATGGCACCTAGGGGGCAAAGGTCCGGTACTGGGTTAAGGGTCTCTAGCACACGGACATGCACAGCACCATTGGAACCCAATGCGTGTAGCACGATTGACTGCCTGTGTGCTACCACCAGTATCGGCCTACCGCACTGTTGCCCCAGTGTGTCTATGATGGCCCCATGCCACAGCACCATGTAGGTGAACATCACTATAGCACCACTGGCACAATGGTGACCATGCCCTGCATTGCTTCCTATACACAGCATGTCAGCAGTGTGGCAGATGCCTGAGTCAGCAACCTGGGCATGCACAGTGAGGTGTGTACTACACATGTTACAGAACTTCGCCATTGGCTCAGCACATTCAACACAATTGCGCAAAGTGCAACAGCGCAATATTCAGTTGTCATATACAAAACAGCTAATCAGCCATGCAATGGTGCAGCACTGCAATTTGCATCCACTTAAAGTTGCGCCTCACCTCATTTGCATGGGCTGCGCTATAAAAGTGAGACATGGGGCTACAGTAGCCATAGTCAGTTACTGCAGTGAGTTGCATGCTGTTTGAGAGTGTGGACTGTGGATTTAGGGACATGCATGGGACTTCACAGTCACAGATATCAACTGCCATTCTTACAGGCTAAATAATGACTGGGCAAGTTGTGGGAGAGGAGGAACACAGTGGTGGGAGGAGGAGGAGGCCTAATTTTACCAAGGCCAAGACCGAAGCCCTGTTTGAGGCCTACCTGGATCAGGAGCCGCTTCTCAGCAGACAGCAGGGAACACTTCAAGTCCATGCTGCTGCATGGGAGGAGGTGGCACGTGCTGTGAACCTGCATGGCAGCCACCAGCACTCTGTGCAGGAGTGCAAGAAGAAGATGGGCACAGACAGGAAGAGGATAAAGGAGAAGGTGGCTGCCATCAGGGCAGCACGAGCTGTGACAGGTGGGGGACAGCCAGATGTGGTACACCTGACCCCACAGGAGGAGAGGATTTCTGGAAGCATGCAGCATTGTGCCATTGAGGGTGTTTTGGGTGGTGGCTTCCAGACTGGTGGTGGCCCATCACTGCATAGTAAGTCATGGTGTCTATGAGGGGTCAGGGTAGGTCACATACAGTAACGCGACTATGTTTTCCCTTACAGATCCTGAGCATCTGCATGGGTCAGAGGTGGTGGGCCTGTCCACCGAGGACAGTCAGCTGGAGATGGAGGAGGGCCCATCCACCTCCACAGGTATACGTGGCTCAGTGCAACAGTGGGCCTGCCTGGCTGTCCACACTAATGTTGTTGTAACAGGTGCAGAGGAGGCCCTGCCCATGTCCCAGCATGACAGCGTCCATGGATGCCAGCATGCTGTGACACGGGCCGGTGCCGAGACCGTCACCGATGATGATGTTGCTAATGGCATGGGCAGTGACGTGTGTGCCATGGGATGGCAACACATCAGGGAACATCGTGGCCATGGCTCTGGGTGGTGCTGCCGTGAAGGCCTGCATGTCAGCACAGTCCCAGCCTGCATCTGTCCGCACCAGTAGGGTAGCACTGGTGTTTATTCAGGACAGTGGGACTGTTGTGGCCACTGCGGTGGCACCACTGAGTCCTGGGGAGCAGCAGCTGGAGGGGCAGCATCAGCGGTTGGCCAATGGGCTTGGGGGTACAGGGTCCAGTGGCAGCATCTGTGCACTGCCTGTGGACATGCCCAGACCCGGTCCTGGTGTGCAGCGCACACCCTCAAGGGGTGCTGAGCATCAGGGTCATGCACACCCTGAGAGACAGGATGCCGAGGAGGCAGATGACCTCTTGGATGAGCACACCCGCCTACTGCAAGCATCAGTCCAGCAGCAGATGCAGCTTGCAACATCGGTGGATGCACTGCATGCAGCTCTGGAGCAGGCAGAGGAGTGTCGCAGCAGAGACACCACTCTGATCCTGGCAGAGATGGACCGGTTGCAGTAGGATGTGACTGCTGCCACTGACAGGCATGCACAGGCATTCACTGCTGTCATGGCAACAATAGGCATACAGTCATGTGCCCATGCATCACGGACACCATGCAGTGCACTGTCCACCCCCCTTTCCTGGCATCATGCGACACCCTCCCTGTTGACACTGGGTTCAGCTGTGGGCATCCCGAGCACACCTGGTGCAGGCATGTTCAGTGTGCTGCAGACCCCTGCATGAGCACGGTCATGTTCATGCAATGGAACCCCTGGGAGACCATCGGTGCCACCCCATGAGGCCAGTGGTTGGCCTGTCAGTGCTGGTGGGTCTCGGCGGGGCCGCCCATGCATCTGTGATGGCCGGGGCACTGTGTCACGTGACTGACCTGTCTCCCAATGTGGCTACTGTCTGGTGCTGCCCTGTGTGCATTGTGTCTTTCAGTGGGCAGTGCATGGGTGGGTACCCAGCCCTGCACGTGGACACACAGTCCTTCTGCACACCCTCCTGGCTGCTGTCCACAGTTGCGTGTGCATGATGATGCCTGCATTGTGCTGTACACCAATATACAATGGTGCTCAGCATCTGACAGATGCACCTAGACAGGCAGTGGGTGTGGTTTTCTGTGAACATGTGTGTGGCTAGAGGTGGCGTTCTGGGTCGGTGTGCCTCCTACCCTTTGTGCAGGTTTGGTGCGTTGTGTGTGTGTTCATGGGTGTGTCCATCCATGTGGCATGTTAGACCTCACCCATTCCTGGTTGTGTGTGTGATTTCATGCCCTGCCACTTCCCTTGATGGCATGCACCCCTGGTGTGTGTCCATGCATGTTTGTGGGTTGTGCCTTAGCCACTGGTGGTTGCACATGGCCCCATGACTTACCTGGGTTGGCTGAAGTGCTCCTCCATCATGGTGTCCCGGTGCAGCTGTGCCAGCCAGAGCAGTCGGGGCTTCCATCACCCAAGGGGGGCTGCCCTTCACCATCATCACCAGTGTCCTCATCGTCCCCATCGCTATCCCCCTTTTGACCTGTACAGCTATCCCACATTCGTTGGCCATGTTGTGCAGGATGCAACAGGCCAGGAATAGCCCACAGGCCTTTGAGGGGCTGTACTGTAGGGCACCACTGGAAGTGTCCAGGCAATGGAAACATGCCTTCAGCATCCCGAACACCTGCTCAATGACATTACATGTGGTAGTGTGTGCCTCATTGTAGCATTGCTGTGATGGGGTTGCGGGCCGCCGGTAGGGTGTGAGCAGCCAGGGACGGAGTGGGTATCCACTGTCACCTGTGAGTAGAGGGTGGAGGTTAGTTTGGTGATCAGCATCACCCTGCCCCGAGCTATGAGGGCTACTACCCATGTCACCTCTGACCATGCCACCCCAGGCCCTATGATTGTCCATGTGGTTTGCATACTCCCCCTCTAGGTGGCCAATGGGGATATCCACACTCTCGAATCTGTGGCACAGTGTCAACTGGTGCCAGATGAAGGCATCATGTGTTCCCCCAGGATGCGTGGCACAGACATTGATTATACACCCCCTGGCATCGCACACCACCTGGCAGTTGATGCTGGCATAGCCCTTGCGATTGATGTATGTGGCCCCCTCAGGGCCAGGTGGTGTACGGATGGCCACATGGGTGCAGTCTATTGCCCCTAGCATGCCAGGCATATGTGCTACCCTGTGGAACTCCTGTATGTTTGCTGTGTGCTCCGCTGGTGTGCTGAGGAAATGGATGTACTCTGCAGCATGTGGCAGCAGTGTACTGAGGAATTGAGTGAGGTGGCATGATGTGGCCAACTGGGTTATACCTGTGGTGTCCTCAGTTGGTCTCTGGAAGGTACCCATGGTGAGCAAGCACATGCAAGCTGTCACTTTGGTCTCCACTGACAGGGTATGGCTCCGTCGTGTGGGTGCCTGCATCACATCACTGCACAGCTCACAGAGCTGCCTCAGAATTGCCCGATTCAGGTGGTACCAGGCCCACAATCTCGGTATCACTGTACAGCTCGAAGCTGGAGTGGGCTCGGTACTGCCTGTTGGGGTCATACTGCCGATGGGCCCTTCTACGGCTACGTCCCCCTGCTGCCTGCCTTCTCACCCCCCTCATAACGGCCTCCATTTGGAAGGTGGCAATGGCCATGTCCCTGGCTTGTGTTCACCCCCCCGGCAGCTGTTACTGTATTCCCCCTGCTGTCCTCACTGCTGCTTCCCCTGCACCGGGAACACCTGCCTATGCTTGTCTCACTGCTGTGTGGTGTACATCCCCCTTCTGCAATGTCTCTCCACACCTTCCCCTGTGGCTATTGCTTCCAGGTGCACTTTTCTGCCTGGCCCTGTGTGTCCCTGCTGCCCAGTGTGTCCTGCTGTGTTTTGCTCTCATATGTGGCTTCCCTGTAGTGTTCTTGTGCCTCTCCCTTGCTACCTTTTATTTTGGCTCATTTCCACTATGGTGCAACTTCCGCTTGCTCCCCATTGCGCATGGCATAAGTTGTTGAGTATTGTACTGTGCCATTTCTGCATGGCTCCTCCCCCTTCAGTTGCGCGTGCCTTCATTGTCATTGTGCTGTTGCTCAGCATGATTTGAGGGGTGCAACTGCCTCTTGATGAATATCTCAAAATGGCGCATTTTCGGACTTGCGCAGGCACAACCCTATTGCGCATGGCTCAACTCTTTTGAATATCTGGGCCCCAGTGTATGTTACAAACAAAACAGGTAATGATTTCTTAATTGGAAAGACCTTCTAAGGAGGTTTAAGCATACTCTTAACCATGGTCAAAAAATCTTATGGTCACAGGTGAAGAGTTTTATTCCATTTAGAAAGGGTCAGTAACATTTCTAAACAATAAAATGCATGTTACTGTAAAAAAATGTTAATAATTAAACTGAATTTTGTGGGATTTAAAATAAGTAAAATATTTAGCTTTGGTAATTTTAAAAATTGGCTAAATGAAAAAGTAAAGTGTATGTGGCTTCTGTGTCAAAACAAGATGTGATAAATCTATAATTAAAACAGATGCCTAGCTTTCTTCACAAAGAAAATAAGTCCTGCTTTCCCAGTGCCATCCTGTTTTTGGCAAAAACATTAAACTCTTAAATACCAGACCCACTGAGGACTGCAAAAAAGGTGCCACTCAATAAAACCAGAGGTAAAGCTAAAATGCAAGACAATAACAAAGCTGGTAAAGTCCTATATTGTCCAAGCAGTGCACAGGTTTACCCAGTTTTAAAATAAACAGTTACACATGTTCCAAACCACAAATACTGTGTGAACAGTATAGGCACTTGCCTTAAAACTCCAGATAGAAAAAATATACTATATCCTTTATGTGATACAAGGTTTGACATCTCCGATGCCTTGGGATTGATGCACTTGTACAACTGGGTGTGCATACAAGCCTAGCCAATACAATTCTGTGGTCACAATTAAGGGAAAACCCTTACCCAATAAAGGGACATCACCAGCCTTGAGGTCTAGATAAATTATCTCTCAAATGTGCCAAATGGTGAGGTGCTCACTGCAACAATCTCAGATAAAGTAAATGAATTTTCTGTTAAGGTTAATGGAAAGGTGTTATAAACTGTATTGTGTGTGCCTAATCTGCAGTAGTAATATGGATTTGAGAATTCATTCCACACTGTGCCTAGGTATGTGCACTAAAGTAATACATGTTTTTCCCTAGTACATAAATTCAAAAACAAAGCCTATCCCTTTTAAAACTAACTGTGACTAGCAAAAAGTTAAAGGGGAGAAATCCTTTACAGTTCAGATATTTGTTGTTCCACTTACTGGGGAAGACTAACAGAAGTATTACCTTAAAAGAGAGAAACAAGTTTTAAAGAAGCACGTGTAGTTGAAGATGTAAAACTAAAGTGGTTAACAATAAGAAGACTAAAATGTTGGAAAATAAGATACATTCAGATAAAAAAATTGATTGATGTTAATTTTGATAAAAGAAGTGTACAAAGAAATAGTAGAAAAAAAAATATTTTAATTTAGTAAAAGTATAATGAAGTAACAATGGTTAAAACTTTTGTAATTTCATTTAAGTAATCCCAGAGTAACCATGATTCCTGTAAAGGTAAACTACAAATAGAGCTTAAAACTTAAATCCATGTAATACCAAAAAGGTAACATCTAATCAAGGAATGATATCTTGGTTAACACTGATAAAAGCTACAAATGCCAGTTTAGTAGTGCCTTCAGCACATGGGGGGATAAAACTTACGACAAGTAACAAGTAACTACTAGCCTTATTTGTACTGTAATACTAAAGATTTAAAAAGATATAAAAATTTTAAAAGATTGGAAATAAAGAGTTAAAATAAAATGCTAATTGTGATATTGACCTTTAAAACTGATGAACAAAAATAATTGCATTTAAAATGTTCAAAACACTGTAAAAAAATTATTTTAAAAGTGTATATAGTTGCAATCATGTTTACTCATGTTAGTTCATGTAGTACTGTACACATATCTATGCAAAATAGTACATCTTCAATGATGTGCTTTAGTGATGTCACATCTATGATGTCACATCCTATGATGTCACATATGAGGATGTAATATGCCGATGATGTCATAAGTTACCACACAATGATGCAACTTTGTCTTTTATGTTTTGTTTCCCCTGCAATGCTTAAAACTATATACCCATATATAGTAAAATTATCATTTTAAATTTCAAATCCATTTTTGGGGTGCATTCTCATTCAAAAGGTGGGGAAATGTAGGGACAAAACCCTTGATGGAAAAATTACTTTATTTTTATTTTCAATAACTGATTTGTAATTATTATTACTATATCTGATTTTTATAAGGGACTAATTTCTGGTTAAAATTATTGTTTGCATAAGTTCCTAATAGAAAACAAAAAGTGTTAGTTAATTAAACCTTAAGATGAGGTATATGGCTTTACTGCTTAGAGGGAAAATATATTTGTTCCCTAAGCATCTCTTTGCCATATAGTAAATGAGGTCTGAGGAAATAGAGATGAGACTTCATTTTGTTTTGTTTTTAAATCATGATATAAGTGGACCTTCCAAGCTAAGCATGTAGTGCAATATTGTTCTAGGGGCCCTAGCCACATTCCAGGGAAGACACTTTTATTAGTAGTTATGTGTTTGTACTGGGAAGTATTAGATGGATCTAGGTATCCATGACTACAATCAGATAGATAATCATGTGACTGGTAGCACCAAAAAGACAAAAAAAAACTTGTCTTACAAGATGCAGTTTAAAAGTCCCATTATTTTGTATAGAAATACTGCTGCTACAAAAAATTGGACAATTATTGAACAATAGTATGATAAGTAAGCTTACCAAGTTTTATGATTGTAGAGTGAAGGGGACTGAAGTTATAAATACAATTTATTTGATATAATTTTCTTATGTAAAAACTAGACAACTCTAGAATCTTGTGATAGCTCACATCTTAGAAAGTCTAACAATATAAATTTGAAATCTGTATTTTGTTGCTATAAAGATAAATACTGTCTAAATGTTTATAGTGAATTAACTCTTCTGACAGTGATTTATTGCTTTCCTTAAAAGAACAAAGAGCCTCATTTGTTTCTACAAAAGTAATGTTTTAAGGACTTTAAAAATTGATTTTTCTTACAAATATTATATCATTCTGTAGCTTAAAGTAATCAGAGCAAGCTTATCATTTCATTTTAAGTTTTATTGAAATTATAAAGTTATAATCTTAATAGTGTAGTTTGAAAAGTATCCATACTACAAATATTGGACTTTTTCTAAATGTTTGGTTAAGATAAGACACCTGAATGTGTAAGTTTAATGTTTAAATTAGGTGAAATAAGGATTTTATTTAAAAAAATGTTTTTGACTAAAAGCAATTTTGAGGAGAAGGGACTGCCTTAAAGAGGAATGTCTGTATGTCATCAGTTATCTTCTGAGATGAGCGATCTCCTTAGTGACTCAAACCAATCAAAATCTGGTGATGACATGACCAGAACAGTTTCATATTAGTGAATTCTGCTGGCCACTCCTGAGACCTATGTTACTTTAACTAAGAATTCTAATGGCTTTATGCTAAAGCTAGGCCAAAAAACTCTGGATAACACCTGTTTAAAATGCAGGTATTAGCTTAAGAAGAGCCAAAGCTTATGTAATGCTGCTAATGGATCCAGGTGCAAGAAAAGATGCAAGGACATTCTCATTGTATATGAAGCAAGGTTTGTATTTTATTTGCAGAGCATTTTGATGAGTAATGTTGCCTGCTGAAGACCAGACAGACTTATATTTAAAACTCACACAAACTATACCAAAACTATGATGTCAATTTTCTGTTGTCTACTTTCCCAACTAAGTTGGGATGAAACTCGATGTCACGCACTACTAATAAGAGCCTGATTGCGAATCCTGATTACCTCCCCTGTATACTGTTGCTAATCTACACTTGTGTAACTAATGTAACTACTGTAAATAATGCTTGAGCCTGAATGTGAACCTGACTTTAACCCCTGTATACTGTCACTAATGTATATTTGTGTAACAAATGTAACTACTGTAAATAACTGGTTCTAAATGTCTCTTTCTGTAACTAATTCCGTGTCACTCCTGAAAAAGGGAACTCTAGTCTCAGTGGGCTTACCTGGTTACAAAAATCTAAATAAATAAATAAATATACAGCGTGCTGAACAAAAAGAGATACATTGTCCTAAGATTTTAAGAGCAGATGCACAACATAAAAGAGTCAATAAGCTCCAGTTGTTAAAACAACTTGCTATTTACAAAAAAGTTCTTTAAATCTAGTATTGCTATAGATTGTGCAGATTAAAGCTCTTTTCTACAAATCCAAGTACTGATTTTTGGTAAAGTGACATTCAGCAGAAGTTTAACTTGCAGAATGTATCCATGCTAAAAGAAGTTCCGGGGTCATAAAAACATAGAATTTGATGGCAGATAAGGACTGCTTGGCCCACCCAGTCTGCCCATTTCCCTACCTAATGGATAAGCTGCAGATCCTAGTTAACCAGCAGCCTACTTCTTCCTACCCCAACCCCCTAGAATTGCCTTATGACTGTCCCATGCATGCTTGAATTCCACCACTGTTTTTGACTCCACAACCTCCTCTGGAAGGCTGTTCCATGCATCCACAACCCTCTCTGTGAAAAAAATACTTCCTTACATTACCTCTGAGGTGCCCTCCATCTTTAAATTGTGCCCCCTTGTTCTTGCACACCTCTTTTTTTAAAGATACTAGCCTCTTGGACTTTGTTGATTCCCTTGAGGTACTTGAACATTTCTTTCATGTTCCCCCTCTCCCTCCTTTCCTCGAGGTTATACATATTAAGCTCCTTAAGTCTCTCTTCATATGTCTTCTGGTGCAGACCCTGCACCATTTTAGTTGCCCTCCTCTGGACAGCTTCTATCCTGTCTATGTCTTTGCAGAGATTGGGTCTCCAGAACTGCATGCAGTACTCCAGATGGGGTCTCACCAGCTGTCTGGGCAGAGGGACAACAACTTCCTGATTTCTACTGGTGATGCCTCTCCCTATGCATCCCAGTATCCCCCCAGCCCTCCTTACTGCTCTCTCACATTGCTTGCCTACCTTTAGGTCATCTAATATGACTACCCCCAGGTCTCTTTCCATTTGTGTTGTTGTTAGTATCTCACCCCTCATTGTGTACTTTTCCCCTGGGTTTTTGTTTCCCAGGTGCATTACCTTGCACTTCTTAGCATTGGATCTAAGCTGCCATGCATTTGACCATTCCTCATACCTTGCCAAGTTCCTTATCTTTTCCCCCCCACCTTGTGCATCAGCTCTGTTGCAGATCTTTGTGTCATCTACAAAGAGACATACTTTTCCTTCCAGTCCCTCTGCAATGTCACCTATAAAGACATTGAAGAGAACCGGTCCTAATACTGAACCCTGAGGTATCCCACTAGTAACCCCCCTTTCTTCAGAGTGGACTCCATTTATTATTACTCTCTGTGTCCTATTCTCCAGCCAATTGTTTACCCAGGCTATCATCTTGGGACCCACTCCCAGGCTGGCTAACCTGTATATTAATCTTTTGTGTGTAACTGTGTCAAATGCCTTACTAAAGTATATGTAGGCCATGTCCACAACCCCTCCCTGATTTATTTCTTTGGTCACCCAGTCAAAGAAATCTATTAGATTTTTCTGGCATGACCTTCCCACTGTGAATCCATGCTGCCTTGGGTCCTGTGCCCCTCTGGCCTCTAGGTACTCGACAATTCTTTCCTTCAGAAGTGATTCCATCATTTTCCCTATCACTGAGGTTAACCTAACAGGTCTGTAGTTTCCTGCTTCTGCCCTGCTCCCACTTTTGTGAAGGGGAATCACATCTGCCCTCCTCCAGTCCTCAGGTACCACCACATCCTCCCATGATTTGTTAAAGAGGGTAGTCAGTGGTGTCACTAGTTCTACCCTTAGTTCTTTTAGAATTCTGGGATGAATCCCATCAGGCCCCATTGCGTTGTCCACCTTCAGTTTTAAGAGTTCTTTCAGAACACTTTTTTTCTGTAAATGGGCTGGTATCAAATTCTGTATCCAGAGTGTTTCTGTTGTTTGTTTTAGGTACCTCCCCCTCTTCATTTGTAAATACTGAGCAAAAATATTTGTTTAGTATCTCTGCTTTTTCACAGTCACCCTTTGCCCACCCCCTCCCTTTATTAAGCCTCACTATCCCTCCCTTGATCTTCCTTCACTCCCTGATGTACCTATAAAAGGTCAAAGTTAGCTGATAAAGAGACCTTTACATCAAGCCAGACTCAGCCAGAGTTCTAACTTGAGAAGAAGAGAACCATTTCTACAACCAGAAATATAACTGTTCCTTTTTAGTTATGTTCACTAATTTTAATTAATAGTCTTGGTAATTTAAATCGGATTTAATAGGAAAGTAAGAGGAAATCTGCTCTTAACTACGGAAGCTGGGTATATAGCTTAAAAGCTTTAAACTAAGAAATTTCACGATTTAAAAAGTTAAAACTGAGTTTTATGAAAGAGTAGTAGAAATAGCTGATGTAATGAGTTGTTGCCAGTTCTCATAGACAATACATTTTACATGCAATACATTTTTAAAATAAGTTTTATACAGAAATAATCTAAGACATTAATCTTAAGAGTTTGCATGTTTTTAAGCACACAGGTTACGTTAAATACTAAGCATAACAAAAGTTTAGTTTAATTATTACCATTTATCATAATGCATATTGCTTATTCCTTTACATTGTTTATCTGCTAGAATTTGTTTTTTAGTTGCTAGATTATCTAAAACAATTTTGTTGATGTTTACAAAATGAGGCTTGATATTTATGCTAATGATGATTATTTAGAACCATTGTATATGTGTAAATAAAATATATATATTTTTCATATAAGTATACGGGTGGTAAGCAGAGTCATTTACCATTATACTTAAATCTGAAGAACATAGGATAATATCACATGTACATAAATTATTTTTTTGGGGTAATTTATAAAATAATTTTGGGTAAGGCTCAAAGTAAATCTAAGTGCATTATTATATAAAGTGATATTATAAGCCTTTGTTCTAACAGTGTGGTGGTGAGGGTGGCTGGCTACAGTGCAGTAGGTGCAGGGCTGGGGAGGGGTACTTCTTTTTGTACTTCATGGGCAGAAGGTTTTTTTTTTTATGTGTCTCCTCCTCCCTGACATGTATCCCCCTGGAGTTGACAATCTAAAGTAAGGTGGGTGCAGGGGGAAAGCTCCCCATGAGGCAGGATGCAGGGATGCACCCCCCACATAAATATAATTGTTGGTTTTCATCCGTCTTCTTTTTTTTTTTCCACTGGGAGTGTACATCACCATTTTGCTTTTTGGCGATGTACACTTGCTGTAATGGCAATCACTGTTCAGTGATTGCCATTATGATATGGAACTGGTTTGAATATCCTGACCAACATCATCTATCACTCACCCTGATCTAGCAAAATACCAGCTAGGACACCACCAACCTTTAAACTGTGAGGATAAGCCAACCAAAGTTAAACTAAAATACAAAAATATCTAAATCTATGTATTATTATTATATCTCAGAGATTAGATATTCAACACCATTGGCATAGCACTGTAATAATTAACATAGCAAAGCAATCAGCACATTGTCAGAAAAGATGCTGCCTGGGATGAAAACTGTGAACTACAGTTATTAAACGACTCATCACGAGATCACGTGATGATGAGGTCTGAGTAGCAGCTTCCCAATTTCTCTCCCATTCTCTAACGCCTTTTTTGAGCTTTTTTTTGGCACTTTCCCTGCTAAACTGTACTACAGAAGAGTAAGTGAGGATCCAGTGAATTACCAGGCACCAAGTTTGGTCAAGATGGAGGCTGAAATGTGGCTAGCCATGCCAAAGCATACCCCTCCGGTTACACTGGAGAAGGGAAGTAAAAGATCCCGGGCCCAAGCTGAGGCAGGTGCGAAGTTAGCCATGGGTGTGGCATCTCCAAGTCCTAACCCTGACGCGACTCCTCTCACCCTTGAGATGTTTCTGCAAGAATTGAAGCCACTTCAGGAAGATGTTAAATCTATGGCTAGCGAAGTAAAACAGATCACCACAGTGCTGGAAGACCTTTCAACCAGAATGGCGGACAGTGAATCTTGACTTGTCTCCCTTGAGACTAAAACAGAGGGTACCAGTTGAGAAGTTGTGGATAATTGTCAAAGAACCAAGAAGCTAGAGTTGAAAATCGAAGATCTAGAAGGGAGGAGCTGCAGAAATAATCTGGTCATAATTGGGCTCCCAGAGAAGGAGGAAGGGGTGAATGCGATTCTGTTTATACAGAAGTTAGCAGAGAAGCTGGCGGGCCCTTCCCCGTTCCACCCAGCCTATACTATTGAGCGTGCCCACACAACCCTCAGGCTGATGCCCATACAGGGAGCAAATCCTTCACCCATGATAGCAAGATTTTTGAATTTTCAGAAGAAACAATTTTTATTGAGCAAGATAAGAGAGAAGCAAGAAGTACTATGGGAGGGAAAATGAATTTGGATCACTCAAGATCTTCCTGCTATAGTCAGGCAGTGCAGAGTTTCTTTCCATCCATTAGTCTCAAAGCTTATTGTGGCTCAGTGAAGTTTCGTATGGGTTATCCTGCGCAGTTTCAGATCTGCATTATGGGAATATGGTCGTCCTTTGAGGACTGTGAGAGTGCCAAGATAGCCCTGCAAAAAGTATTCCCAGATCTGTTTTCTTGGGACGTTGATGTAAAGAAGGAGGCAGAGGAAAAATTACTGGTTTTAAGTTCTCGTCTTTAAGTAGATGGACATTCTACTTTCACTGGTGTTCTGGTTCTTAGTGGACTTTCTCTTTTGGACTCTTAAAGTGACTGTGCAGGGACCTGTTGGCCTGGTTGTACCAGTCATATGGCATTTTTGCAAAGGGAGCTGATTTTATTTCCCGCAGGTCATGCCTGACAGTGCACTGTAAACCGGGTGGAAGAATGTCTAAATTACTGTTATCTCTCTGTTTCTAATTTGCTCTAAATTTCAGTGTGCATGTTGTTGTTGTTTCTACTAATAGCCTGTATTTCTTCACAATCTCAACTCAAGGTAGTCCCTATAACGAGAAGGTAGACCTAGTACATTTAAAGGCCACATGAGGGCGTAAAAGTCCTACAGTCTCCCAAGTTTCTCACACAGCCCTTAAATCTGTACACAGCGAGGGTTGCCCTGTGCAGGTGGCAAAATAATAATTTTATCTCATTGAGGTACTAGAGCTTTATAGTATGCCTTCTCCCATCTCTCTCCTGTTAAGAGGGTCTCTCCAATATATTTTGGCCCAGCATTCCCGTGCCCATTTGCAGTTTTCTGACAGAGGGTTAAGGGCAGTCTCTATCTCGTTTACTCCCTTCATATTTCTCATTCTCCTTCCCCCTCCTGGAAAGCCCGAGCTCTGGTGGACATTTTGTACCTAGTTATCATAGGGGGGCATATAATATAGTCTCTATATTTATTTTCTGGTTGTTCTCATTAGCAGTGGATGCTGTGTATATGTAAGGGCAGTGAGACGGGGAGGTAACTGGGATTGGTAGGCCTTGGAGTGTATGCATTGCGGAATCCAAGCAGTTTGTGGTAACGTTGGGTGGGGATATCTTAAGTGT
This sequence comes from Neoceratodus forsteri, assembly GCA_016271365.2. Taxonomy (NCBI): domain Eukaryota; kingdom Metazoa; phylum Chordata; order Ceratodontiformes; family Ceratodontidae; genus Neoceratodus; species Neoceratodus forsteri. The sequence goes on along the minus strand of CM057458.1, from coordinate 1,107,982,091 downwards.
TTTCTCTTTATGTTGGGATGGGGGTTCAGGGTGGAGGGCGTTTACACTTTCGAGCATAACTATTTAAGTAAGCTGGGTCCATACTCGGAGGTTAGGATAAGACGCACTATTCCAGATGGGTATGGTTTACCTAACAGACATTTATGGCTAACCGAATTACAATAGCCACTTGGAATGTAAAAGGGATCCAGAAAAAAATCAAGCAGTATCAAGTCTTAAAACACTTAAAGCTTTTGGGAATTGATATTGTATGTATTCAAGAGTCACATCTGTTAGAGACAGAATTGCCACAGTTAGGAAAGCAGCAATTTAATCAGTTCTTTTCTGTAGGGGGTTCTACTCAAAGTGCTGGAGTGGTGATTCTTATTCACAGGAGAATACCGTTTAAGATGATCAGGGAGGTGAAAGACCCTTCAGGTAGATATTTACTAATTCACGGCTTGATTTTCAACAAGGAGATCCTGTTGGGTACTATTTATGGTCCGAATCAGGACACACCTAGTTTTTTCACTAAATTAATACAGGCCTTAATACCCTTTATCTCTTTACCTATGATTATAGGGGGGGACTTCAATCTAGTCTATGATTCTCCAATTGATAAAATGCATCAGCAGAGAAAAGGCCTCTCACCTGCCCAACGGGCATTAAGGGAATTAATGGACCACAAAGGTCTTTGCGACATCTGGAGGATTCTACATCTGCAGGAGAGGCTGTATATCTACACTTCCCCCGTCCACCACTCCTTCTCCAGAATAGACTATATTCTTCAGTCTCAGGTATTACTACCAGGGGTGATTGATGCCAAAATACTACCAGGCCCTCTATCTGACCACTCGATCATCACATGCCAGTTGTCCCTAATTTCATTACCTAGCAGAGGGTCAAGGTGGAGATTAAACGACCAACTGCTTTCAGAATCAGACTTCATTAATTTTATTCAGGGGCATATTCAAAGATATTACAAAAATAATTATGACCCTTCGGGGAGGCCCGACATGCTATGGCTCACCTTTAAAACTTACATGAGGGGTATTTTAATTAATATGGCTTCCCACAGGAAGAAGACGGCTACTCTAAAGCTGTTTCAATTATTAGCTATGATGAGGGAGCTAGAGAGGAATCTTTCCTCACAATCCCCCAAATCAGTAAGACAGGAACTAATCAAAGTCAGATCCGCATATAATGATATTTTGAAGGAAAAAGTGATATTTGCCATGTTAAAGACCAGAGCGGCCTATACTGATCAAGGGGAAAAGGTGGGGCATCTGTTAGAGCTTAGGATTAAACAAATGGAGGCATCCCGATATATAGCCTCAATTACCTCGACCTTAGATGGTACCTCTAAAACACATCCTGTTGATATTTTAAGAGAATTTATTAATTATTACAAAGAGTTATATAGCCCCATGCCATCCCCCCTCACAACCAGGTTACACATCAGTTCTTGAACAGTGCCAATTTTCCCCAATTATCTGAGACCCAAAGGAACTGTTTATTAATTCTTATTAATGCGGATGAAATTGCCAGGGTGATGGATAAGTTATCCATGAATAAATCCCCAGGGGCTGATGACTTTTCTGCAAACTTTTACAAAATGTTTAAAACCAAGTTAATTCCGATGCTCCTCCCCTTATTTCAACAGATTTTGGCTTGGAAGTCAATTGATTTATCTTTATTTGAAGCACTTATAGTTTTAATACTGAAACTGGACAAAACCCCAGATAAGGTCTCTGATTATAGACCTATTTCCCTCATGAACATTGACATTAAAATTTTGTCCAAAGTGTTGGCAGATCACCTTAATTCGGTAATAGATACATTGATAGGCCCTGAGCAAGCTGGTTTTATGTCGGGCAGGTTATCCTCGGATCATATGCGTACTCCGTCGCATGTCTTCTCAGTGGCTAGAGATGCGCCTTATCCGGCTGTGTTGGTATCCCTGGATGCCGAGAAGGCGTTCAACAGGGTATATTGGCATTACCTGTTTCTTACCCTGGAAGAATTTGGTTTCCCTGCAGAATTCATCGAGTGGATTAAGGCTTTATACCACTCGGCTTCCACTCGAGTGACCTGTAATGGAGTCTTCTCAGAGGTATTTGTGTTCCGGTCGGGAACTAGACGGGGGTGCCCCCTGTCACCATTGTTGTTCAATATTTATCTGGAACCCCTAATCTGCAAGTTGTTAGCAAGTCAGGCAGTACAGGGGATCCCAATCCACCTGTGTGAAGTAAAAGTTCTCGCGTATGCAGACGATCTGCTCCTCCAAATCGCTAATCCCAAGACATCCATACCCTCTATGTTGCACATTATTGAAGAATTCAGTAGTATTTCCAATTATAAACTGAATATTAATAAGACACTGGTTTTTCCCTTGAATCACAAAGTGTTTAAAGCCGAAATCCTGTCCATGGGACTAAGTTGGAAGTATGATTCGTAGAGATACCTGGGTATTGAGCTAGCCAGGAGTCTGGACCTCGTTATTAGGTTAAATCTTGAATCTATAATTCTCACAGTTTCTCAGGATCTCACTAGATGGTCATCCCTTCCTTTATCCCTATGTGGCAGAATAAATTTAATCAAAATGAATGTTTTCCCCCTGATTTATTACCCTCTCTCCATGCTCAATATTTATCTCCCAAGGTCATGGTTCAACAAGGTCCAATCTCTCATTACCAAATTTATCTGGCACAATAAGCCCCCACACATAACGTACTGCAAATTGACAGCCCCCAAGGCTAAAGGGGGACTTCGCCTCCCCCATATTCCTACATATTTTTGGGCTAGTCATATCAATAAGTACCTAAAATGGCTTACTCCAGATAATGTACTTGAAGCTCCAACCTGGCTCAAGATAGAACTTGCTTTAATTCAAGCATGTGGTTTAGATCCCATGGGTTTACCATTTGCCAAGCAGAGATCCCTCCCGTCAAGTATCGGGAATCCCACTATCTTAACTTCATTGAAGATTCACGCCCAGGTATGTCGGTACCTTAGATACGATCCAGGCAGAGATCTTAATCAGCCTGTAATGGGGAATCCCCAATTTAAAATAGACAGCAAATTAATTCTCTTTAATTGGATACCTGGCTGACAGAGTATACAACTCTCTAGTCTTGTCTCGAGCAATGGGGAGTGGCTCCCGGTTAATGACTTAATTGGTAGATTGGCAATTCCTAATAATTATAGATTCTGGATCTTTCAATTACATCATTCTGCAATGAAGGCTTTAGGTAAAGTGCCAAGTACAACAGAATACATTCCATTTATCCAAGAACTCTCAAAGTTTTGTGGCCACTCCGGAGCAGTCTCAGCAATTTACAATACCATTCACAATTGGGAATTTCCTGACTGCTCTGGGCCTACGGAGTTATGGGCCTCTGTGTTTCTGGACCACAACTTTGACTGGCAGGAACTGTGGCATAACTGCCATAAGTTCATGACTCAGGATAGGCTCAGATTAATGCAATTATTTATCCTACATAACGCATATTATTCCCTTCCATTTATTTAAATTGGCCTTAAACCTGTCTCACTTGTTCCAGATGTACTTGCAGAAGGAACAATTTCTCACATGTTCTGGCCCTGTCCCAAAGTGTCTCCCTTGTGGTCATCCATTAATCAATCAAGTGATCCTCTCCTGGGGCTTGGTGACCTATTCAGCCCAACAGTATGTATTATGGGTGATCTTTCAGGAATTAAAGTTCAGGCAGGGAAATACCATATAACTCTAATAGCTATGTCAGTGAAAAAGCTAGTTTTAAAACACTGGACTGACCAGAATGAGATAACTTACAATGAATGGATCTCTGAACTTTTAGTGAACCTTAGTACAGAAAGGGCCATTGCTTATCTTCAAAACAGATTGAAGAGATTTAAGAAAATCTGGGATCCCTTACACACCCTTTATTCCTTACATCAGGGGTGACCTGGCTTTATGGTAAACTAATACGTTGTTGGCTTAGCTGATTGTAATGAGAACCTTATCTGATTTTAGGATAAATTGGTTGTGCTCAACAAGGGGAAGCTGGTGGTGGGAAATAGGAGGGGGGAGTGGTCGGGTGGGCTGACTCATGTTCTCATTGTGCCATTGTATCCAGTTCATCAACATGTATGTCTGCTATGGGTATGTAATAAAATGTTCTTAATAAACTTTAAATTAAAAAAATAAAAAAATAAACAATTCATCACCCCTTCTAACTTTATATCTGTTCTGTTTTAAAATTTCATGAACAGCTGTCACTGTAGCGAGATTAAGTTTCTAGATCCACAAAATGATTAATATTGATATCAAAAGACTTGGTGTATCATTAGCTGTTGAAACTCAATAAATTAATGAAAAAAGTTTCTAGAACCAGAAAGAACCCACAACAGATTGTATCAATTTGCGTGCCCGCACACATATACACACACACACACACACACACACACACACATATACATGCACACATATCAACTGTAAGATAATATTGAGAAAGAAAGAGTTTTTTTTTGTCATTTAATTTGTACTTACATGTTGTGTAGGAAAAGCGTGCTTTACCTGGCATGCCGGAGAGTGTTTTTGGTGGGTGCTGCTGAGACTCACACGAGGACACAGCCACCTGCTGAGACCTCAGGCCTTGTGTGTTTGCTCACAGCCCACTGAATCAAGAAATCTTGCTAACTTGCTGCTGCTGGAGACCCTCACATCTGAGGGCTTAGCTCACACAGTATGTGTTTCTTGGCCACTTGATTTGATTGCTTGTGCCCATGGCTCACAAAGTTAACATTCACTTGCCTCGCACTGACCAGGCTCAAATGCCTGTCCTCCTGTCCTGACCTTTCAGTCTGACTTTGACTGAGGGATTTATTGTTCTTTCATGGCTGGTGGGGCTTGGCAGCAGCCAACAGCACTGCCTGGGAGTGCTTAGAATTCTGGCTACATTGGCAGACCTAGTGAGCCTGTTCAACTCTTGATGGCTGCTGCTAATGATCACTACTCCTCTGGCTCCACTCCTCATTCACTGCCAAACCTGGCACCCATGTCCTGCTGCATGCCTTGCCTCCTCCCCTTGACAGTCTTATCTTCTGTGACCATCCCTGAGTGTGTCTTCACTCAACTCTATCCTGACCTGTTCATCATCCTACCCTGCCTGATGTGTCACAAGCAAGCCCATCTACCTCTGTGCAGGAATTTGAAAAAAGCACCAGTGGGATGGCTACTGTTTCTTCCTGACCTCTGGGTCTGGCTGGACTCAATGGAGGCAGCAGTGGACTAATTGCATGCTGTGTGAGGAGTGACTAGGGATGTGACTTAGACCCACTGCTGCTCTCTGCTTTCCTATGACATCCTCCTCTGTACACTATATGTTGCCTCACTATTCTGAACCTGGTCCTGCTGCTGATGTGTTGTAAAATGACAATGGATGACAAAGAAGCACACCTCAGGCAATGCTGCATGGTCAGCAACCTCATGACTCATGATGTCTGAACTCGACTCAGTGGATTGGTTTGCTAGGAGGAGAGGAAAGTAATAGTCAGAAACTTGGGGTCTGCCAGATTACAGTGGCAGGCAACTCCCAGTAATTCAGAGTGCATGTGGCTGCAGCATGCTCAACTCTTCAGCTGACTTTATGCGTGGAGGTGGACAAACCAATTTATGATGGTCTGATAGAGGTGCCGACAGAGCCCTCTCTGACAAGATATTTTGACCTGTCCTTCCACCTCTAGAAAATAATGTGGAGGCACATGATTAGGGAGGTATGCTTGGGGAAAAACTGTAGCTACCGGCTAAGGCAGCACAGGCCAAATCTCTGACAGGCTAGGAAGCAATTAGCATCCCTTGGACCCAGGGTTAGACTGCCCCTCCCCAAAATGGCCATTTACTCACTGTGTGTTCTTAAGCAAGTCATTTAACCTTTACGTACTCAGTGTCTCTTTTACAGAAGCAACATTCTCTCCCCTCTCTCTCCTGTATGGTAAAGTGCTTTTGATGTATGGTCTCTTTGAAAGGTGCAATATAAAAAAAAAAAAAATTCCTTTATTTTTCTTCCTTCATTTTTTGTGGGTTAGTATATTTAAAGAAAATTAACATATTTATGAGATATGTCTATTTGTATCTAAATCTATATATGTCTAAGCATATTTCGTCTCATGATGGGATCATTGCATCTACACAGCAGCCAACACTCTATGTCAGTGATTACTTTTCTATTTAATGAATGCTGTTGCCCCTGGGAAAACTGAAAAGTACATGGTGTCCCTTTCCATTAGAAAATGTGTCTGTTGTCACAAGAGAATTGGAAATGTTTTAAAATAAGACAGCTTGTCTAATAGTTTAAATTAATGATAATTTACCTTCATTTGGTGAGTTTCATTTCCGTTGATATTTGTTCTGTGTTTTCACTAGAGACTGATATTTAAGAAAGTGAGATCCATTGCAAAGATGCTAGACACTCCAAGGATGCCAGCTGTGATTAGGAAGCATTTAAATACCCACTCTTGCATTCTTATAATTTCTGAGGTTTCAAATAATGTTGACATTAGCTTCTCTTGCAACACAACTAAGGCATAAAGTGGAGCACACATATGTTTCTGACATTTATGTACTGTGTTACTGTTTAAGGTTTGTTTTATCTGATTTCCTTTTGTTTTCACCCAGGATTTCTCAATTTTATTATACAGTTTGTTTCAGCTTAAAACTTGCCTTATTGTTTCCTCTGTTCAGAGAGGTTGTTTCTGTAATGTCCACATGCTGCCCAATGCTGCCAGTGCTTGAAAAATGCTGATGGAACATATGTAGTTATGGTTTTGTTAGCATTGCAACAGGCATATACTGGATAAGGATATCCACCCAAGTTATGCTGTTCAAGATGACACATTCCTTCCTCACATTCATAATTATCATGTTTGTATCTGAGGCAATACAAGGCAAATGTGTTAAGTTTCAAGTTTGCTAACACATACAGCTGCATGATATTTAAAATAACTCTATTGATCCTTATAACAAAGTTGCACTTCAGTAACATTTTAAACAACTATATGAAAGGGCAAGTGGACAGGCTCACTCGCCAATACTTTACTGAAAAAAAAATCTGGTTTATCATAGCCTATTTGTCACCAGCATTTTGAAACTGCTCTAGTTCCTTCCTCAAAGATTGGGCTTGATCAATGAATATACATGTATTTATAGTTTACAACATCGCTTTTTAAGCAAATTATACAATTATAAATTATTAAAGTGGATCTTTTTTTACTAAATTGTGAGTATCTGTTTTACTTTAGATACATGCATTCATTTCACCAACATTTTTACAAAATCGATTCTGGACACTGTATATATACATATACATATATATATATATATATATATATATATATAAGACAAAGAACCTTTGTGCGTAAACACTGAGGCAAGGGTTACCCCAAAGGGCATTTGGCTGGGAAGCCAAGTTTCAAGAAAATACAAAAATCACACATGCCCCACAGTTCCAAAGCATCATAGGCTGCATAGAAAATCACCACAGAATGTTGTGCTGGTTCAACTTTAAGCAGAATTGCATGGTGCCGAAAGGCCTCTCACACAGTTTGCAAAGGGTCCTACCAGGACTCATCAGTATGCCTCGTCTGTTTGACACCCCAGTGGAATGGACCAGCTACCCTTAAGGCAGTGTGCCTGGGATATATTGTGGTGAACCCATTAAAATAAAAAAAACATTTAAAAGACAAAGAACCTTTGTGCGTAAACACTGACGCAAGGGTTACTCCAAAGGGCATTTGGCTGGGAAGCCAAGTTTCAAGAAAATACAAAATCACACATGCCCCCACAGTGCAAAGCATCATGGGCTGCATATGCAAATCACCACAGAATGTTATGCTGGTCCAACTTTAAGCAGAATTGCATGGTGCTGAAAGGCCTCTCACACAGTTTGCAAAGGGTACTAACAGAAGACATAGACACGTGTTTCATCCTACCAGGACTCATCAGTATGCCTCGTCTGTTTGACACCCCAGTGGAATGGACCAGCTACCCCTAAGGCAGTGTGCCTGGGATATATTGTGGTGAACCCATTAAAATATAAAAACATTTAAAAGACAAAGAACCTCTGTGCGTAAACACTGAGGCAAGGGTTACCCTAAAGGGCATTTAGCTGGGAAGCCAAGTTTCAAGAAAATACAAAATCACACATGCCCCACAGTGCAAAGCATCATGGGCTGCATATGCAAATCACCACAGAATGTTATGCTGGTCCAACTTTAAGCAGAATTGCATGGTGCTGAAAGGCCTCTCACACAGTTTGCAAAGGGTACTAACAGAAGACATAGACACGTGTTTCATCCTACCAGGACTCATCAGTATGCCTCATCTGTTTGACACCCCAGTGGAATGGACCAGCTACCCATAAGGCATTGTGCCTGGGATATATTGTGGTGAACCCATTAAAATAAAAAAACATTTAAAAGACAAAGAACCTCTGTGCGTAAACACTGAGGCAAGGGTTACCCCAAAGGGCATTTGGCTGGGAAGCCAAGTTTCAAGAAAATACAAAATCACACATGCCCCCACAGTGCAAAGCATCATGGGCTGCATATGCAAATCACCACAGAATGTTATGCTGGTCCAACTTTAAGCAGAATTGCATGGTGCCGAAAGGCTTCACACAGTTTATATATATATATATATATATATATAGATACATGATGGGCAGAAGTGGGATAGGGAAAATATTCCCACTCCTGCATAGTGAGCTATGCATTCTCATGAATGCCAAAGGCACGAGTGAAAATACACAGCTCACCCTGCAGGAGTGACAATATTTTCCATACCCCATGATCTGCACATCATGTGTGTGATTTATACCACAGGGGTGAGAGCTTCCGGACCATTTTTTCTGATTCTGTGTGTTTTCTGCTCATTCTGTGTGTGCTGTCAGTGTGTGTGTGTGTGTGTGTTCTGAATGGACTAGGACTGAGAAACACAGCTGACAGTGTTTTGCAAAACTAATTGAGTGAGTCAGAGGCTCATTGAGAAAGACAAATTGCTGCAGGTAGCACTGAAAAATAGAAACTGCTTTGTAAGAGTTTCATTTAGAATTCAGGTTATTCTGAAGCTGAGATCAGCACAGTGATGGGCTATGAAAGTTAAAAACACAATGGGACACAGGTGAGAGTCATTTGCAAAGCTAATTAAGTAAGTTGCAGCTTCAGTGAGAAAGAGATAAGAAAAAGATTAAGGAGGCAGTATACCACAGTGGTTTAAGGCTCTGAGCTACAAGCCTGGAGACCTGGGTTTGAATCCCACAGCCCCCACTTGCATACTGTGTGATCCTGAGCAAGTCACTTAACTTTCTTGTGCTTTCAGCTTAGTGTGTCTCTCTCTCCTGGTAAAAGATAAACTGTTTTCTGAATCAGTTTCCTTTAGAGTGCAAGCTGCAGTGCAGTTATCCTCACTCTGGTGACATCAGCAGCATATGGATAAATGTTGATATCCTCACTCTGCTGATGTTATCAGGATTTATCCTCACTGCAGTGGAAATAACACAGGATATCCTAATTAAAGCTCTCACTCCTGTGGTGTGTGTATATATATCATATATATATATATATATATATATATATATATCACTCTGTGAAAAGAGGTTACCAATGGTGTCCAAAATAATACATGTAATCCTTACAAAACCTAAAACATGTAGCAAGAGCTGTGTAATAATATGGTATGAGGTAGATAGATATCATAAGATGAAATTTTCCAGATGTTCATTTCCCCCCCAAAAATAACATGATTTGTGTTAAAAGTTGCATTTTTCATAGCCTAAATTGTGACATTCTGTCACACACTGTAAACTGCTTTTTGTGCTGTAAATAAATAATGTTCTTTTCCACAATAAAATGCTTTTTCTTGCTGTCACGTGTGCTGCCTTTGATTTCTGCTTAGTTGTGCAAACAAAACATGTTGTTCAAGAGAGTTTACATTTGTTTATATTGGGTTCCTAAAGTAACCACTGTAGTCCCCTGGGTTATGTTCGTCCTTACTGCTATAAAGTTCTTTGTTCCTTATTCCCACATAAAATGAATTGTTCCAGTTATAACTGAGCATCTGATGCAGCTACTGAGATGCCTTACACTTTAAAACACTGTACAGCATGAGCACTGTATATGACCTTTGCTCCTGCTGTTTTATGGTGTCCACATTTCCCATATGTTTATTCGTTCCACCCAGGTGGCCCTCTGATCCCCAAGAATCCCATTTAGCCAGCTACATTTCCCAAGAGGTGGGCAGTTTCTACCTGCCCTTAAAAGCTCCTGTGTTTGGGTCAGAGCCCATTTCCCATTCTCAGCAACCAGCAAGAAGTTTGTATCATCCAGGTAGAAACAATGCAGTTGTGAGAGCAATCACATGTATCAGAGGTAGGCTGCAGTTACATTCGTGTCTAGTTAAAAACGTGGTCGGATGGATCATTTCACCAAAGCAGAGATAGAAGTACACAGGTTAGTACTAGTGATTTCAGACTGTGTACAAATGTGCAATTTGGTGAAATCTGGCATAGTTTTTGTTGAATTGAGGGTGGTTTTAGTACTTGGGGACTACAAGCAGCTTAACATGTTGGTATGTTTGCAACCACCCAGTGTGCATGCAGGCTGTGTGGAAAATAAAAACCTTCCAGTGCAGTGATTGTTTTTTTTTTTAAATAATTTTTTAAAGTGACTTAGGAGGGATATTATAGGCAGCTGTGCACATTTGTTAAGGAGACCCACCCAACACCACATGGCTCCTGTTTTTGCAGTTTAAAATGAGTCTTATCTTGTTGGAGAAACAAATATGTTTGTGTGTGCAATATTTGTTAAAAATAAAATGTCTGCTAATAACAATTGTTTCCCATTTAAGAGGGTTTTGTGGGTATTTTGGGCAGTGTGGCAAAGTTATTTTAATGGACCGCCCCCACACACACACACAATATGGCTCCTCTGCTTGCCTATTACCACTGGCCATGTTTGCAATCCCAGTTGTTTCATGGTATGAAAGGAGGCTTTCATGTTGGTGGACCCACAAAATATGTTTTCAGTAATTACTGGTAAAAAAAAGAACTTCTGTGAATAACAATGGTTGCTCATAAGTGAGGTTTTGGAGGGGTATGGGCAGTGGGTCACACTTCTTTAATGGTGACCCAAGCACCACATGGCTCTTTGTTTGCCTTCTACCACTGGCCAAGTAAATTTGTCGTATGCTGTGGTTTAAAAAGCATCCTTACACATTTAATATTAGAGGCACACTTTCACCACTGTAATTCTGGAAACAAGCATTTTGGCCAACTAAAGTGCTTTTGGAGAGGGAGTATGTGTACAGTTTTAATGCCTAGTCACCATGCTTTGTTTCTGTAGCCTGTTTTTTTAAAATAAAGCACTTTTCAAGGTAACAGAGTAGGTGGCACAACATATTTCATCTTACAGTGTATTTTGTTCTGGATTAATCTTTTTTGCAATTTTTCTTTTGTCTCTAGAATTTAAATTTTGATTAGTTTGTGGTTTGTTATGTTATGCCCCATGTGCTAGTAGTCTCCATTATGTTAGTCACCCAGAAATAGCTTTTCTGTAAGTAAAGCACCCTTAAAGTAAACTTAATTGGTGGCCTAGTGTACTTCTACTTGCAGTTTATTTTGGGCTGGATTTCACTTTTTTCTGTGTTTTTTTTTCTCTGTAATGTGAATTTTGTTTAGCGTGTGTGGTCTTGGTTACTTTAAGCATCATGTGCTTGGGATCCCTATTATGTTAATTACCCATAGATAGTATTTTATAAAAATAAAGAATCTTTCAAGGAAACTGTGCTGGTGGGATGGTATATTTAAGCTTATGTGTATCTCTGGCTTGATTCAGCAATTATCTGTGTTTTATTTTTTGCAGAGTTAGCATTTATGCCTGCATTTCTGGTCTTGGTTACTTTAGGCACCATGTGCTTGGGGTCCCCATTATGTATGCTACCCATAAATAGTATTGCATTAAAATAAAGAACCCGTCAAAGAAACTGTGCTGGTGGGTTGTATATTTCAGCTTTATGTTTAATTCTGGCATGATTTAGCATTTATCAATGTTTTATTCTTTTCAGAGTTAGCATTTTGGCCTGCTTTTGTAGCCTTGGTTACTTTGGGCACCATATGCTTGGGGTCCCCATTACATTAGCCACCCAAAATAGTATTTTATTAAAATAAAGAAACCTTCAAGGAAACTTTTCTGGTGCGATGGAATATTTCAGTTTTATTTTTATTTCTGGCTTGATTTATCAATTATCAGAGTTTAATTTTTTTTTTTAGAGTTAGCATTTAGGCCTCCATTTGTGGTCTTGGTTACTTTAGGCACCATGTGCTTGGGGTCCCCATTATGTTTGCTACTCATAAATAGTATTGTATTAAAATGAAGAACCCTTCAAGGAAACTTTGCTGGTGAGATTGTATATTTCAGCTCCATGTTTCCTGGTGGGGATCAGGGCATGGGGGCACGCTTGTCCCCTTCCACTTTTGATGCCGCAGGCTTCCAGCAAACTGGTCCGGTACACCCTCTGTTTGCCATATCATTCAGGTTGGCGCAAGTCATAGAACTTAACCAGGGGACCCTGCCCAATACAGAATTGACACAGGGTCCCTGGCGCATATCACATATTCAGGAGATTTAAGACATTTTACTTGATAGTTGCTACTTATTGTGTTTTCTTTTTTATTTAAACCAAATATATTAACACACTATGATACATCGAATTATTGCAAATGGTGCAGTGATTGTGGACTGGAACAAGCTAGACATACATTGCCATCCAGCAGGATCAAGCACGCTGTGTACGATTTCACTGTTTACTGAGTGACCAATTGGAGAATTTTTCATCTGATTATACTGAGTTTCCACAATATCCTGAAAGTTGTCACAGAAGAAAATGGTGATAAATGCATATGACCCTGGTAGAAAACATGGTACGTCTAGTACTGTAAGCTGGGAATAAATTGGAAGGTTCTGATGAAGAAGATTGTAAAATTGCAGAAATTAAAGAGGATGTGAAATTTGCAAAGTGTGCAGCTGCTTGTAATATTTTTATTTTCAGAAACTACTTTCATCTCCAGTTGATCCATATTTAACTGTCACTAAATAAAAGCTGGTATAAAATGATTATTTTTTGTATTGTTTTATTTTCCTAGATAATATTCTGTATTGTCTTCTTTATGGAACCGCGGACGTGGAGTGTTGACTATAGCACTGCATGGATTCAGAACTGTGTTTATGAGCCATTGACCTGTCAAAGCACTGCTCAGCACTCTGAATCCAGGCAGTGCTATAGGGATGTTTGCTGCCCTCCCCATGACCTGCATCCTCAGAGATTTAAAAGAAAAACAAAAGAATTGTACTGGGACTTTTAAATCCCCCACTAACTGGAGCAACAGGATTTATCTTTAGGTTTAAGTAGCCGTTTACCTTTATCTTTCTAAGTTTGACTGCAGTTTCACTTGTTTTATAAGCTAGCTACTAGTTCATCTTGCAGGTTTGTCTAACAATATACTCTTATTAGACAAGGCCTGAACACAGTTTTGCTTGTATTAATTGTTGGTTATAGTCTGTCCCACAAGTTTATTTATTTACATACCCTGACCTGCCTAAGCCTGATTGCTATTTTACTTGTACCAATCACTGGTTTCTAATTTGTCTTCCTAGTTTGTCTAGCCACCCACATACCCTTACCTGTTTAAGCCTGCATACAGTTTTTCTTGTATTAAATCCTGTCTGCTAGTTTGAATGGCAAGTTTATCAAGTCATGTACGCTAAGCATCATAGCCTGAACTGTTACTGTCTGAAATAGGCCTACTCACAGTGAGGCTAACTATACTATTAGTTTCCAAAGCAAGCCCTGTGTTCTATTTGTTAATTGGCTAAACCTCTTTTGCTGTATATACTGCAAGTTTACTTCCTCAACCCCATTACATTTATTGTGATTTTTGGTAACCTAATTTTCCTCAGAGAGGAACTCCTAATGATCCTTCTCTACCTGGCAGACACTATCCCATCCCCACAAGGCATTGCTGATCCCTCTTCAATTAACATTAGTTGAATACGTTTATCTGACTCAGCGTTTTCCAGCTACAGCATGTGCCTCCTGACACGATATCACTGCTGAGTTGCAAAAGTATGCTTCTCATAGCACATTACATTGATGGGAGCTTTCCTGGGCTCATCTGCACTGTCTTGTGCTCCTTAAAGCTCACTGTGTTCTGGGCCCCTATGTTATATTTCCACCTTGTAGTCAGCATTGAGCCAAATCCTGGTCCTTCAGCCTCCATCCCTTCTCCCATTACACTAGATAGGTAAAACGTGGCTCAGACTTTCCCATCTAAATATTCACAGCCTACCCTCAAAGAAAAGACAGATCTAGGACATGGATAATTCACTACTCCCCTGACATCCTTGTTATTTCAAGACTTGGATCAAACCCAGTGTACCAAACTCCTGTACCATCAACAATTGCAGTTTTATTTGTGCTATCCGCCCTTCCTCCAAAAGGGGTGGTGACCTACTACTATACCTTAGATCACACCTTAGTTTATCCAAGATTTCCAGTGATGCCATAAGATGGTCACCTTACAGTTTACTGTATGACTCTCACCTCTTGGACATACCAAAAAACTATAAATTGCATGTACCTGCAATCCCCCCAAATGTTGCATCTCTGGTCTATCTGGTCTTTGAATGTGTCTCTACATGATTGGACACTCTCAAAGAGACCTGACAGGGTCCTAGAAGCCAGAGTACTACCTGACTCTCTAAGTGATTATTCCCCCAAACTATTGTCTTTGGAAAGCTAAGGTCCCAAAAGCACCCCCTAAAACTCTAACCCTCAGGGACTTTTTCATCCTCTCAATGTCAAACTTTCACTGATTGCCCAGTCACCCATCCTCTCCTCTTCTGACATCAGCTTGACTCTGGACCTCATTAATTCCTACATTGCCAACCTACAGGACAGATTCCTTCTAAACACTAAGAGGAGAGTTAGAGGGGCAGCAACCAACAAGCTGCTCAGTGACCTCCTCTCCCCTATTCAAAAGCAAAGGCAAATACTAGGCAGCCTACAATGTCATCTCTAACTTACAGAACTAGCTCGTCTATAGAAACCTGGGGAACATAAAAAGGCAACACATTCCATTAAGGGCACCTTCTATAAATAGAAACTGTTGGCCTCCACAGGCAAATCTTGGAGTTATTTGGGACATGTCAAAGGTTTACTTTGTGGTTCCACCAAAACGTTATTGTCAGAAATTCTGTTCATTTGTTGCTAGGCCTGTTCTAACAGCTCTGCCACTTCCTCACTCCCAAAGAAAGGTTGGCAACATCCTAAGGTATCACATACATACATATACACAAACTGCCCAAAGGGACATGGTCATTAATGGGGTTCATGGCGTCAAGCAAGTAACCATCATTGGCCACTTCAACACCAGGTTGTACAATATCTCTGCCTACTCAACCACCCTCTCTGCTACCCAGGCCACACCCTCTAACCTGCCTTCACCCTCTCCCCTACTACCAACCAACAATTACTACTAAAAAGTGTTACCAGAAGGGGGACCTATCCTACTTAACACTCTCCTTCTTTGTTCCAATCCTGGTCCAGATGGTATTGCTATAGAATTCTCTGGCAGAGCACCTCATTTCTTACTCTCCCCATGACACATTTTTAACCTTTCTCTCACATCTGGTACAATCCCCACCACTTAGAAAGTTACCAAAATAGTCCCAGTGCAAGGTAAGGGTGACCACAAGTCCATCTCTAAGTATCATTCCATTTCCCTTCTCCCTGAATTTAGCAAACTACTTGAAAAGCTAGCAACCACCCAGTTAACTGAAAACCTGCAGAAGTTCAGCCTCATTAACCCTTGCAAACGCACTGTTTTCACAAAGGGCACAGTGCAACCACTGCCCAAGTCCAGCTGACTAACAACATCTATAATTCTATAGACTTTCATGGACAAAGGCTTCCTCACTGGAGTTGTTTTCATCGATCAGTCCAAAGACTTTGATGTTATTGACCGTGACCCTCTCTACTACAAATGAACTTAGGTTGAGATCTCCACATATGCCTCTGCCTGGTTCACCAGTTAACTACTGTGAGGCAGCAATTTGTTAAACTTGATGATGCATCTTCCAGTCTAGTCCCAATCAACTGAGGCATCCTGCAGAACTCTGTTCTTGGAACGTATCTCTTCTGCATTTTCATCAACAACCTCCTATCAGTCTCTACCTCCTGCTCAACCATTATGCACACTGACAATATTGCCCTATACCTCAGTGCCCCCTACCTCTCCCTCTAAAATACTCAACTCAAAATTGACTTTTTCCACATTAATATCTGGCTTGTTAACAACAGACTATTCTCACTACCACCAAAATAAAAACCATGCAGTTTGGGTTGAAGGCATAAAGACTCATAGTCACTAACCAACTGTATGTTAGGTGCTCTGATGGCCCTCACCTTTCTCTTCTGGAGGAGTTTAAATACCTTGGCCTCACCCTTGACTCTGCTTTTGACTTTTCCACTAACATCTCTATTGTCAGCAAATCTGTTAATTCGTGGCTAGGCCTGTCCTACCATCTCTGCCACTCCCTCACTCACAAAGAAAAGCTAGCAATATCGCAAGGAGTCACGTACATACAAACATTGACAATGATGGCAGAAAAAGTCCTGTCGGTCCATCCACTCATCCCACCCTACCTAGGTATTGTGCACCGGCTCTAGTGGCCATCCCTCCCATTTGTTTCTGCCCTCTCTTGTCTAACTAATCCTATAAACCTGTCCTATCCTTGCTTGAAGTTGTCCACTAATTGCTCCATACCACTTTATCCGGTAGCTTGTTCCTCTTGTCCACCACTCTTTCTGTGAAAAAATGCTAACAGACATTTTGAAACCCTTCTCATCTCTTTATTTAAACTCAAAGAGAAAGGTTTCTTGGCATCCACTCTATTTATCCCACGGAAGTACTTATATGTCTTGATCATGCCACCTCTTTCCTTCCTTTTCTCAAGGGTATACATGTTCAGGTCCTGCATCCTTTCCTTTTATGTTATGCCCCCTAATCTATGGACCATCTTGGTTGCCTTTTGCTGTATGGTTTCCACCTTGTTGTTGTCTCTCCTCAGGTGTGGATTCCAGTACCTTGCACAGTATTCCAGCTGTGATCAGACCTGCACAATATAAAGATCACCTCCCAACTTCTACTGCTTGTCCTCCTCCTTATGCAACCCAGCATCCTATTTGCCTTGCTCTAAGCTCTATAACAATGTACTGTTGTTTTTCAACTTTCTGAAATTATGATCTTTAGGTCCTATTCCTCTGTGGTGCTTTCCAGCACCACTTCCCCTATTTCAAACTGCACTCTTAAGTTCCACTTCTCAATATGCATAACTTTACTTTTTTGTGTATTGAGGCCCAACTGCCAAATATTTGGCCAGCTCTCCAACCTGCCCAGATCCTCCCTGAGTTCTCTTATCCCTTCCTAAGGGTCCCATCTTGTGCAGACCTTTGTGTCATCTGCAAAGAGGCAGGTCTTACTATTGATGCCATCCCTTATGTCACAAATGAAACACTGAAAAGGAGCAGACAAAGCACTGACCCCTGAGATACTCTACTTGTTACTTTCTTTTCCTCTATAAGATTCACATTGACTACTACCCTTTGAGTTCTTTGCTTCAGCCTGTTCTCCTCTCAATTGGCCAATTTTCCCTGATCCACAAGTCTGTATTTTTTCTGACCAGCCTCCTGTGGGCAACTGAGTCAAAAGCCTTGGTAAAATCCAAACTATAGCACATCTACTGCATGTCCCTTATCTGCTGTCATAGTCACCCAGTCAAAGAAGTCCACTAGATTTGACTGGCAAGACCGTCTTCTTGTGAACATATGTTGTCTGGGTACTGTAGTCCATTTCCCCTAGGAAGTCCACCAGCTCTTCCCTAATAATGACTGCAATTGTTTCCACCATAGACATCAAGCAGACTGGTCATTAGTTCCCTGACTCTTCCTTCCCTCTGATTTTATGTAGGAGGACCACATCTGCAGTTCCCTAGTCCCTAGTGACCACCATGTGGCCAGTGATCAGTTGAATATATCTGTAAGTGGCCCTGCTATCATTCTGCTACCCACTCTGTATCATCTCCTCTGCTTCAGTACTGTTCACTTGTTTACTCAAATGATCCTAAAACACATCTCCACAAATGGGGGGTCATTGCCTCTAAAAATATCTACTGGTTTGCTCTGTCCTTCCCGCCTAACTCATTACTGTGCCTCTATTCCTTGTTGGGCTGGCTGTCCCTGTCTCTCTCTCTCTCTCTCTCTCTCCTGCACATTTGGGTGCTTTATTTTTAAATTATTCAGGTG
This sequence comes from Neoceratodus forsteri, assembly GCA_016271365.2. NCBI lineage: Eukaryota > Metazoa > Chordata > Ceratodontiformes > Ceratodontidae > Neoceratodus > Neoceratodus forsteri. The sequence goes on along the minus strand of CM057458.1, from coordinate 1,107,963,715 downwards.
AACCTCCGGCCCCTATCTATCTATGTATCTATCTATCTATCTGTCTGTCTACAGTATCTAGCTATCTCTCTACAGTATCTATCTATCTATCTATCTATCTATCTATCTATCTATCTATCTTGCTCTCTTCAGTATCTATCTGTCTCTCTATCTATCTATCTACAGTATCTATCTGTCTCTCTACTGTATCTATCTATCTATCTATCTATCTATCTATCTATCTATCTGTCTCTCTATCGCTCTGCAGTATCTCTCTATCTGATATTAAAAGCTCACTCATTTTATTCACTCAGAACCATTGATGCTTCCACCCTCACCATCCCCAAATGTGTGAACAGAATGTGTAATCAGGCCTTTCCCTCATTTGTCCCTAGGCTCTGGAATTCCCCTCCCATCAGCATGCAACTCACCCTCTTAGTTATTTTTTTAAAGTGCTCTGAGGCAAAACCTCCTTATATCCTCAGTCTGTAACTCTTCCTAACCCATGTCACATCCTTTGTGGTATAGCTTTTGTCCCCCTCCTGGGTAATGACCTGGAGTCCACCTCTACGTCACTGATCCCACACTGCACTTTGCTGGCAAATTACCCAAATTCAAATAATTATTTATATTCAAGCCTATATGTTTTGCATGTACCATGACATTTGCTTATCTGCTTTGTTTTATGATACTTGGTCTTGCTGTAGTTCACAATATTTATATTTCACTTGCATTGTATTTGGTTTTGTTCATCTGTCATACTTATTCTCAGTTTGTCTTGCATCTACTGGTATATTAACATAACTGCTTATCTAAATATTTGTTTCTGTTCTTGTTGTCATTCTGCATTCATTTTTCCCTTACATTGTAATTGATATTGTTCTCTGTCTAATTCCTGCATTTATGAAAGACCTGCCCCCTAGAAACTGATGATAAATATTTTGAGTCAGATCATTGCAAATAATTATACAGCATAGTTTACTACAGCACTTATAAATGTAAAATTAGCTGTTGGTATGAAGACTACATTTTTTTTAAGTTAATAATTTTTATTGCAGATAATACAACAGAGCAATACATTAAGGTACCATAGTAATTTGTTCAAATACATATGTAATTACAGTGAGATATAGACTAGCTATACAGGTTACCATTAGCTAGCACAGGATAAATATAAGCTGTAACATTATACCTCAAGTTATTCCAAAGATTCAAACAGAGCAGTAGATTAAAAGTATAATTGATTTGGAGCTATAAAAGGGGGCTTGGTGCTGCTAGGCCCTCACCAGGATTTTTACAATGAGTGTTCTTTTCTTTTGTAGCAATTAAGTTTTAAAGAAAAAAAAAGTCAGGGGTCTGGGGGCCTAGCGGCCTCCAGAAGCCCAGGGGTTCTAGATGCTCTGTGTTGCATTTTCTGGCTTATTTTGAAGCTAAATAACTTGTGTCTGAACTTTCCCTGACCCCGTTGCTCTAAATTGATACGTCTGGCTGCAGGGTGAACATGTACTTTCATTCTGTACATGAGGTTAGGTAAATGCTTATATTGTAGTATGAGTGATATATATATATATATATATATATATATAGGCTGCAGCTTTCACCTGCTGGCTTGTCATAAGCCAGATGAATGACATAGATAACTGAAGTATGAATTCACCCTGCAGCCAGCCATATATTTGGGGTCAGGTGGCTGCTAGGCCAATGCAAGCCATGGGTTACTATATGCTCTGTGGTTCATTTTGTGATGAATTTTACAGCTCAAGGATTCATTTGTCATCTCTCCTCCACTGCTGGCTGTCAGGAAAATCACTATCTGTGTGGCTCACATACCAATATACTCATTACCTGATTTCAGTAAGAGTCACTGTACAGTATCTCATGTCAGTTTGTAAAGGAATAATGCCTGACGGGGTGGGTGTTATGCTGGAATAACATCCCGCCTAGGGTGGTTGGGCCCAAGGCCACCGGCTGAGGGTGTCCAACACCCAAGAAGGGATGCTATCCCAGTATAACACCAACCCTTGTCTGGCATTATTCCTATTATACAAAGGCTTGTTGTTTTATACAGAATAAAACAAATAATTTTAAAGAATGCTTTTGTTAGTGTGAAAAAATATTTTTGTTTCTTAAGAGAAGATGTGAGCACAATGCAACAATTGTAAAAAATCAGCAAGGATGTTATGCCTGGATAATATCCCTGCTGTGCTGGCCAACTGTCAATCAGAAGCCAGGATTCTTTCTTGCCATTGTATAAAAGATTGTTTTGGCTGGGTACATGCATTAGTAAACTGTTGCGGTGCCAGCTTGCTTTAAGGGCATTGGCCTTGTGGGTCCTGTGTTCCACTTCTGTTTTGTGGATTATGCGCATAACTCATATCTGAGCCCCCCCCTCCACTCCCTATTAAAAATATTGCTATATGGCTGTCTGTGGGTTAAATACATTTGCAGTACCACAGGTACTCAAGAAGCTGATAGCCCAATACCCAGCCAACACTGAGAATCAATGCTTTATATCATCTTGATGCTGTTCCCAATGGCATCTAATTGTGGTGTGATCACAGATGAAACTCCTTAGGCCTGACCAGAATCAGAAGCCATCACAGCAGCAGTACTCCAATCATACTGTACGTTCAGTGTCCATGACACAGGCCATCAGCAGTGTTTGGAAAATGCAATGACCCATATTTCTCCCTGTTAAAGTGCTAGATAGAAGTTGTTACTTATTGAGCATCTGCAGTGCTGCCCCAAGGCAACAGTGAATGTCTCTTGCCATCCTTTTAATGCAACTGAGTCTCCATGTGGTAACACCTTAACTAACTAATAACATAATTATTATTTTTATTATGGTGTTACCTACATGCAGATTCTCAATGTGATCTAAGGAAATTTACTAAGTGCTTACCTGTCTAATTGGACAGATCTCTGACAACAATAAAAGACTAACTGATGAGCCTATTGTAATCAGGGTTACATCCATGAACAATGCAACATCACAAGTTAAATGAATATCTGAAATAATGAAGACAACAGACCAAACTTTCAATTCTCAGAGGTTTTTATTGAGAAGCCATTGTGGTCGATATCAATTTTTTTTTTATTCTAATCAGTATAAGTGTCTGCCTCTTCCACCATACAGGTGCAATTTAGACTTGATATCTTAAAAGGCATACAACATATAAGTGGGATCAGTCACCACCTTGTTGCATTGGACCTGTATGGATCAATTCAGAGATTGATCTATGTGGGATAGTGAACCACTGGGTATAACAAGTAATGGTAAAGGAAAAACAAAACTAATGGGTTATATTGTTCAACTGATCCATTTTTGTAAAAAAGCATTTTAATGGAGTGCTATGTTAGCTGAACCTGTATATCATTATATATACTCTAAAAGTCTATTTCTACATAATGACGTAAATTGTTATATTTCAGTTTCTTTATGCTCTTTTGATGTCTTAGTGGTATTTCTGAATCACACTGAAGTAGAAAGAATCATTTTAGAACTGTGTGATGTAGTCTATGTCCCTTGCTCAGCTTTTCCATTGTTGGCACAATGCATCTGTGTTGTATTATAGAACTATGAGGCTGAGAGGGACATAAAGTACATCATACAGTTCCAAAATGGCACTTAACATCAGAATGAAAATCATAAACACCCACTTTGTTTACTGAAAGGTCGGTATAGAGAAAATAACATAACTGGAACCACTATTTAAAACAGTTGCCACTGAGGAAACGGCTTACAGGTTACATCACAGTTCTTTAAAACCATGTCCAGGTAGAGTAAAAGATGGGTCAAAAAATCATGTGCTGTGAACTGTCCCAATCTCACACACAATAATGAGCACTGGGTCTGTATAAAGGAAATAACAGAACCGGAACCAGTACTTAAAAACAGTTGCTACTGGAGGAGATGGCGTACTGGTTACAGTGCAGTTCTACTTTAAAACCACATCCAGATAGAATAAAAATGGGTCAAAAATCCATGTGCTGTGAACTGTCCCAATTTCACACAGTAATGAGCACTGGGTCTGTATAGAGAAAATAACAGAACTGGAACCATTACTTAAAAACAGTTGCTTCTGGAGGAAATGGCTTACAGGTTACAGCAGATAGAAACATAGAAGTTGACAGCAGATAAGGACTGCAAGGCACATCCAGTCTGCCCATTTCTTTTTCTACCTTATAAATGTGCCATACGCCTTTGCTCTGCCAATGGCCTATCTATTCATACTCATCAGTATTGCTCCCTTTTGCCTATTCCATGCCTGTTTGAAGCCCTGCACTGTATTCATATCCACCACTTCCTGAGGTAGGCTGTTCCATGCATCCACCACCCTTTCTGTGAAAAATAACTTCCTCACATTACCCATTAATCGGCCTCCCTCTAATCTCATGCTGTGTCCTCTTGTCCTGCTATTTTCCTTATATTGAAACATGTTAGACTCTTTCACCTTGTTAATGCCCTTAAGGTGTTTGAATGTTTCGATCATATCACCTCTCTCTCCCTCCTTTGCTCCTTGGGATGTATGTTAACAGGTCCCATTGTCTTGTCCACCCTGAGCTTATCAAGCTCTTGTAGGACCCTTTCTTTTGTGAAGGGATTAGTGCTCACCTCCCTCCCCCTGTGTCCATGGTGTTGAGCAGTGGGTCCTGTCCTACCTTCTCTTCAGTAAATACTGAGCAGAAGTATATGTTTAGGATAGATGCTTTTATATGGTCCTCCTCCTCACAAGCCCCCTTATCTCCTTTGATCTTAGCAATACCCCTTCTGGACTTTCTCCTTTCACTAGTGCATCTATTGAAAGTCTTATCACCTTTTACTGTTTGTGCTAGTGTTTCCTCAGTTTGGCATTTTGCCTACCTTACTGCCTTCCTGCTTCCCTTAGGGAAGTTTGGCATGCCTCCCTGTCTACATCTCGCTGTGTTCCCTTATATTTCCTGAAGGCTAGCCTTTCTCTAAAACCATGTCCAGGTAGAAAAAAAGATGGGTCAAAAAAACATGTGCTACGAACTGTTCCAATCTCACACATAATAAACAAATGTGTCTATAAGTTATCTTTGCACTGGGATGCACATCACTGTCTAGCTGCCTTTTTCCCAACTGCTGAACGTGCACACCAGATTCTGAAAATATTGTTGAACTGTATTACCTTTAGAATTGTGTTACATATGTTACCCGAAGGCCATCTATTAGCCTCTATGTTATGGTTATGCAGTGGTAGTTCTGCAAGCCAAGAAGCATGCAAACATTACAACAGATGCAATGGAATCTCTGACTCTGTCAAGTTAATTGGCAGATGGATTCATTTACAGTGTACTGACGACAGTATCTGCTTTATTGTGCTTTTGCAATAGTATAATCAAGTACAGGTCAGCTGTAATTAATGTGATTAGCAAACATCATTAAACCTAGTCACAGCTGTTTTTGGAGACATTAAACACTTGAACTTTTAAACTACAGAAAAAGTTAACATGACATCAATAATATCACCCAGTGTCTTTGGCATGGAAGGTAACTTTGCAGTGGGATATCATGCACTGGGATGCCCAACTACTATTCCCCCCCTCAACTGGGGCACCAGATACTAAGGAAATATTTTTCCTCAATTTCTTCTGAATGTTGTTATATTTTCTTTAATTCTTATAGTAGGTATTGTTACATTTGATCAGCATATCTGTCTCTCAGACAGTACAACTGCATCTCACAGTAGTAAGGAATGATAAATTAAAACCTCAGGATGTATGTTAAGGTTATTCACAAGTACTACTGCAAGGCAAGAAGCATGCACATTTGGAGCACTATACATAATGGAATCGGTACCTCTGACATGTTAAGTGGCAGATGGAAGCAATTGCATTATACCATTCATGCTACCTGCTTTTTTTGTGCTACCTGCAATAGTAGCATCAAGTACTAGCAAGCAGCAATGACTGGTCTAATCAAACATTAAAACCAGTCATGATTGTTGAAGGTGAAAATTAAATGACAGTACCTTGTCTCACTGTGTCTGGGAAGTTTTTACTCTGGGATGCCACAACACTGTTGTTTCCCATTTTCCACCCGGTCCTTAACATTCCCACCAGATTGTGGACATATTCCTTTACTGTCTGCATCTAAACTGATTTTCTTTAACTGTGACATTACTGACACATCTACGCTGGTATTACTTCCTTTAAATCTTAACATAGGTAAAGACATCATGATGCCAATGGAAAGTACTATATAGCGGTTGACTAACAGTGCTTTAAATAATATCAGTGTGATACTACTGTATGAATACTGTGCTTTTCTGTCTTACAAGTATATAGAGTTTCATTTATTACATGACGTTATCTTGCTGATTTAGTGCAAAGCACATGACAGTTTTGATGGCAGTTGCACAATGGGCTGTCTTCTTGACATTATGCTATATACAGCTATACTCGTGTAGTCTCTGCTGCCAGACAATGGCTGTATATTGGCTATAGTGTGATTGTTATTAAGAGAAACATTTTGATCAATTATATGTCCTTGGTTAAGTCAGTTAACCTGATAGTTATCTGAGCTTTATGTTCTGGCATCCATCATGCTCTGGTTCCATAGCCCCCCCCCCCGGACCAGACCTTGACATCAGTTTATGTATATCTTTAGAGTTGCAATGATTGTGAGACTACTGAGTGTTTTGAAAGACATGTAGCAAAGCAGTAACTGACACCAATAAAAGCAGCAGACATGAACTGAATGCTTGCTGGCTTGATGATATGAGTTACTTGCTTTACTGTATGTCTTTCAAAACATTTGATGTCACAGTTATTGCCACAGTTAAGTGAAAAGCAACAGATTCAAACATTGGTACATGCTTCACTAAAAAGGGATCAAAAATGTATTGTAGTCCTTTTCACTCATTATTTTGATTCTCATTGGAATCTATAAAACAGATGCTGTACCTGTAACAGAGATGAAAGCTGCATTCTGCACGGGTGCATTTTTGCAAACAAGTCTATGGCCTTGTCAATGTCCACATGTAAGTCATAGTTAATGTGCATGAGTGCAAGAGCACTTAATCGTTGCTCTCCCATCATTGCATGAAGATAAGTACCTTGTTCATATTCACAAGAAATAACTGGTAAAGTTGCAAATATCTTCAGTAGTATATAAATGTTCAGGAACATATCACAGTCACAAATTTTGATGCTCTGTGCAACAGTATTTGACATGTCCTTAACAGTAGTTTACCTGTTACAACAGATGACTTTCCAGTGGAAAAGTTCTTCCTGTAACAGTTCTGGAGAAGGTAGGTCATCATTGTAAACATTTATAAGTTCATCTACATTTGGTAGTTCTGCTCTTGGAGAGCACAGGACTGAAGGAACCACATGCATAATCTTACTGGCTATGATGGATAAACCTGAAAGTTTCAGAAAAGAATCCATCAGATGTGACGGCACCTTTTTAAATTTTCCTTTTAGTTTATGTATTACTGTAAACAGTCAATTACCAGTGAACTGCAATTGTAGTTCAGAAGTAATATGATCTATCAATGGTATAGCTAAGTTTCGCAAATAGTACCCTTCAGTCATCTCAGCTGGTGCATTAGCTCTGTGCTGCTGTCTCACAGTCATCCTTGGTCTACAAGGTTCCACTCCTACCTTTTCTGCTAGTCTGGTGCCTTGTGCATATATTTTGTTGAATGCTGCGTTCACATCTTCTCGAAGAGCTGCATATATCTGATTCCTTTCAGATACCTATGGGAATTACAGATAGGTAAGTCATTCCTATTGGAAACCATCCTTAAAAATTGTAAAGGTAGTTAGGAACAGGAATTACTGCTCACCATTGAATATACATTGATAATGGGTGTTTATTCACCTGGTAAAGGTGATCATGTTGGTTGACATCTATGGCACTCCAGACATTACCTCATGGGTTTTAGCCCACCTGATAGGCTAGTTGATGCACATGACTTTAGGATCAAATTTCTAGTATATCCAGGTCCCAGAAACCCTGCTTTCCAGTTTGAATCTTCCAAAGCTGAAAGTAAGGTTAGTAACACAGCCACTACTAGTAAAAAAACAGTACCATCCTGTATAAATAATGCAGAGTGAGGCGACATGTAGCAGCGGCCCGGCGGCCCTCCTTTTATTTTCCTTTTAGTACAATGTAAAATTCGACCAGTAAGTGGTCGACGGTCGACATCCTGGATGTCCATTTGGCAAGTGGAATCAGTTAATTTCAGATAATTTCTACCCTATAACCTGATTACTTCTAGAGCACTGTGTCAGGAGGGTCTTGGAGTGCCATGGATGTCAACCAACACAATCACCTTTACCAGGTGAGTAAACGCATTGTGATTGGTTGACCATCCATGGCACTCCAGACATTACCTCATGGGTAGATAAGAAGCAGTACTGTACCCACAGGAGGGAGACAGAGTGTTCTAGGAGTGAGAGGAGGAGCTGGCAGCTGAGACAACCTGTGTTGCAAAAGTTGGCTGTAGCACGTACAGGTGTTCTAGTCTGTAATGCCTGGCAAATGTGTGGATGGAAGTCCAAGTTGCCGCTTTGCAGATGTCTTCGGCAGAAATGTTGGCCCTTTCTGCCCAGGAAGTAGCTACTGCCCTAGTGGAATGGGCCTTTATACCCTGTGGGGACATCATTTGTTTTGCTTTGTAAGCCTCCTGAATGGTTCTCTTGAGCCAGCCAGCAATGGTGGTCTTGGAGGCTGCCTCCCCCTTGTCTTTGTCCCTTTGTGACAATGAACAACCTCTCGATCTTGCGTAGGGGTTGAGTTCTGGATATGTAGGTGTGGGACAGGGTTGTCTCCAAGATGAGTGTTTCCGGTAAATGTTGGTAACTCAATGGGTTGTTCCCTGTGAAAGTTGGAGGAGACCTTTGGTTGGAAGGAGGGAACAGTATGGTGGCAGATCCCTTGTGGGGTGAACACCATGTATGGTTCTTTGCAGGACAGTGCCCCTAGTTCCCCAATCCTTTGGGTGGAGTATATCATGATGAGGAAGCAGGTCTTCAGACTGGTCCAGAATAGGTCTACCTCCTGTAGCAGTTCGAAGGGGGTAGTACTGAGAGAATCTAGTACCAGTGGGAGATACCATGGAGTGACAGATGGTCTGACTCTGGGTCTCAGTATCTCGACTGCCTTTAGGAAATGCAGTGCATCCGGGTGATCCCCTGGGTAGTGTCCTCCTATGGGGCCAATGGCTGCCCCGATGGCTGAGAGCTGTAATCTAAGGGATGAGTGGGCCAGCCCTTTCTCTACTCCTTGTTGAAGAAACATGAGAATGGTGGACATGTCTACCAGCTCAGGATCCTTGCCCTGATCTTGACACCATCTCACGAACACTGACCATTGTCTACCATAGGTAGAAATGGTCAAGAATCATCTGGATTGCAGCATAGTGGAGACAACTGAGTCGTGATACCCTGCGTTCATCAGTCTCTTCCTCTCAGGAGCCAAACTGTGAGCTTTAGTGTCCATGGGGCCAGGTGCAGTACCGGTCCCTGGGTCAACATGTTGGGTAGGTATGGTAACCGGAGACTGGATAATGTCATTGATAGCACTGTTGCAAACCATGCTCTCTGTGGCCAGTAAGGTGCCACTAGAATGATGGTCCATTGTGAAGATCGGATCTTGACTAGTACTTGGGGTAACATGGGAATGAGTGGGAAGATGTACACCTGATCTCGGGACCAGGGTTGTGACAGGGAGTCAGTCCCCTGTGACCGATGTTCCCTGTATCTTGAGTAATATTTCTTGACCTGTGCATTTTCCACTGTGGCCACGAGGTCCATGGATATCGGTCCCCAAGTATCCTGGATCAGATGGAAGAGGTTTGGGTGTAGATGCCACTCCCCTGGGTGGACCTGTTGTTGACTGAGCCAGTCTGCATGAATGTTGAGCTTGCCGGTGAGATGAACCGCACTGAGATGAGAGAGGAGGAACTGTGCCCAGTTGAAGACTGTTGCCACCTCTTTCAGCATAGCTCTGCTTCTGGTGCCTCCATGCTTGGCGATGTACATCACCGTGACTTGGTTGTCGGAACATATCAGGACTGACTGACTGGCAATGGAGGTCTGGAAGGCTCTGAGAGCATGGTATACTGCCCTCATTTCTAGGACGTTGATTGACAACTGGGCCTCTGAGGTTGTCCATTGGCCCTGTGCTGTCCTGTTGCCTAGGCAAGCACCCCATCCCAGAAGGCTCGCATCCGTCTCTATGGAGGCCTGGTAGGACACCTCCAGTGGAACCCCCTGGGTCAGATTGGTGCGCACTGTCCACCATGTCAGTGACTGTCTCACTGATGATGGCAATGGGACTGTGACCTGTAAATTGTATTCATTTGGTGACCCCATGTGAGGACGTAGGTCTGTAGGGGTTGCATGTGCCACCTGGCCCAAGGGACCAGGTCGATACAAGATGCCATGTAACCTAGTAGCTGGGCTAGGCGTCCCATGGTGGAGTGATGGCATTGTCACAGTCAGCGTGACAACCTGATGAGGTTGTTCACCCTTGTCTGGGATGGTTTTGCCCAGCCCTGCTGCATGTTGATGTGTGCCCCCAGGTGTTCTATCTGTTGCGTGGGCACCAGATGACTCTTGGTTTGATTTACCACCCATCCGTGCTCCTCGAGAGCCTTCAGGGTGAGCTCGGTGTGGTGGAGGGAGCGTTCTCTGGAGCATGCCTGGATCAGCCAGTCGTCTAGATAGGGGATGATGTCGAGACCTTGTTCTCAGAGTCTGGCCACTAGCACGACTGACACCTTGGTGAATACTCTTGGTGCTGAGGTAAGGCCAAAGGGAAGGGCCTGATACTGAAAGTGCTGACCTAGGATGTGGAATCTGAGGTATTGTCTGTGTTTTACTCTGATGGGGGATATGGAGGTATGCGTCCTTTAGGTCTATGGATGTCAGAAAATCTCCTACGCGGATACTGCATAGCGTGGACTTTAAGGTGTCCATTTTGGACCTCTGGGGGATAACATGTTTGTTGAGGTGCTTGAGGTCCAAGATTGGGCAGAGTTCACCTGATTTCTTTGGGACGAGGAAGAAGATGGAGTATACTCCTAGCTTCTGTTCGTGTGGGGGGATGGGCTGTATGGCTCTGTTCTGGATCAGGTCCCACAGGATTTGTTGTACCTGGTGGGCTGTAGCCTTCCTTCTGGCAATCAGGGAGGTGATGAACCTATGCGTAACGGGGGAATCTGATAACTCTATCAAGTATCCTCTGGAGACCACCTCTTGAACCCATTTGTCTGTGGTTGTATGGAACCACTGGTGGCTGAAGAGCGACAGCCAATGTCCCACGGGTGGACACTGATCCTGCCCGTGAGAAGATCTGACCTAGTAGTCATTGTCTTCCTCACTGTCCTCTACCTCTCCTTCCGAAACGTGATCCACGGGATCTCAAGGAGGAGGGCTGGTAGAAGTGGGTCAAGGGGGTGCAGTGTGGGGTGTGGGTACCTCTGCCTCAAAATGTAGTGGTTGGGTATGAGGTATCTTTTCGTGAGTGGTAAGATTTGTTTCCCCTCGAAACCGCCGCCTAGCGGAGGGTAGGTAGGAGTGTCTACTCTTGTTTTTGAGGAGTTCCTCCCCTCCCTCTTTCTGTTTCAGGTACTCCTGCAGGCCCTCCCCAAACACATGTTTCCCCTTTATGGGCAAATTTTGTAATAGTGTCTTGGATTCATTGTTGGCCTCCCATAGTTTAAGCCACAATGCCCTTTGAGCCCGGTTGGTGATGGCTGTGGCCCTTGCGTTAAGTTTGAGTGAGTCCACTGCCATATCAGCTAGGTATTTTGCAGCATCGAGAGTGCATTCCAGCAGTTCCGCCTCTCTAGACTTGGGGTTGGACTGCTCAAGAAGCTCTTCTAGCCAGCATATCTGGGCCCATGCCATGTAAATGACGGTAGTAGATGCTCGTGCTGCCATTCCTTCAGTCTCGAACACCTTCTTCAGCATCTCTTCCACCTTCTTGTCTGTGGGGTCCTTTAGTGATATGGTCCCGCATGGCAGGATGGTTCTTCTACTGAGTGCCACCACCTGAGTGTCAATGGTCGGGGCTGTGCACCAGTTACTGGCCTTGTCCTCTTGAACTGGGTACATGCGGTCCAAGTTTCTTTTGTTGGACATCCTGCTAGGCTCCGTGGATTGCCACTCCTTATTGACAATATCCTCGATAGCAGGGCATACCAGGAATGTGTCCTTAATGGTTGCCTTCTGCTGAATCATGGGGTCCAGTTTTGACTCCAGTTTGCTTTCATCGACATCAAAACCCATAGTGGCCTTTACTATTTTCATGAGGCCTGGAACCATGTTGAAAGAGCATAGTTTGGATGTGAGGGATGGAGTGGATTGCAGCTCCATGTCCTCATCATCACTGTCAGGCCCGTCCTCCTCATCTGGCATGTCCTTGTCCTCTGCTGAGTCCAGTTTGTGGTTGTCTGGTACTGGCTCCGCATCATCCAGATGGTCCTCATTGGGCCCCCCCATGATGTCGGGCTCTGGAGGTGGTGCAGTCGGTGTTCTGTGCTGAGTGAGGGATTCTAACTTCTCCATCACTTTCAACATGAAATTCTGTTGGCTCTCCATCATCACCACGGTAGCCTGTTGGTTCTGGAGTAGGAATGCACCCAGATCCATCCATGTGGAACCACTGGAACCTGGAATATTGGGACCCATGCCAGCTGATTGTTCCAGTGATATGTCATTGTCATGTAGGCAAGCAGCACATAGGGGGCCCGTGGCATGGGGCAGGAGGTTAGCACTGCAGGCAGTGCATTTCTTGGCCTTGACCATCTAGTGAGAGGAAGACAAAAAGAGAGGGATGCATTTTGTTAGGCTTGCGTAACAATGAGCATCCAATATATGGGTGTCCCATATCTGCTGCCTAATTGTTTTGTGCAGTGATGTGGGCTAACTCTGCATGGGGGTCACTGTGGAGAGGGACCCACATGGGGACAAGCAGAGTGGAGGTCGCTATGGAGAGAGACCACCAGTACATCAGAACATGACATATGGGTTGCTATAGGGAGGAACCCATATGGGCCAGAGTAGGGTAACCTCAGTGTATAAGGTCACTGGTGTGAGAGACCCTATAAAGAGGTAAGGTGCTGGGCTGCAGCTTGTTAATGTGGCCCCTTAGATAGCATCCTGTAAGTTGTGGGGCATGGTATGCAGAGATATGACATAGGGCTGTATTCCCAGCAAGGTGGCCACTCTGATACCTCATAGACATTCACCAGTATCCTGTAGGGCTGATGCGAGATCAAGAAAAATAATAATAATAAGGAGCTTATTTCTTGCACACTGCAGGGCGTGATTTCTGTTGGGGAATGTGGAAGAAAACCCCTGCATCGTGATCCTGTTGTGAGCGGATGCACCCGGTCATCTGGGAACCCCCCAACCCCCCCTTCTGCTCTTTGCAAGCTAGGCCTTGGGCCTAGGTGGCCAGGGGCCTGCAAGGTGAGGGAGGGAGTGAGGGAGTGAGGGAGGCCGGAGGCATGGGCGATGTGCCCATGATCATCTGGAGGACTTTTAGGCCTAAATTGTTTCTCCCACACATGGTATAGCTGACTGGGGGGGGATGCAGCTTGCAGGCATTAGTCTGGTCAGCCATGCTGCTGGAGGAGGGGAGAAGCATCCAGCTGTGTCAGGGTGGCGTGGCCAAGGTCGCTAAATGGCACCCTGCTGAAGCGCCACGAAGGAAGAACTATTTCCTTGTGCCTAGGCCTGCGATGTAGCTTCTGGTGCCCTGTACCCCTCAAGAAGCTGCTCAGAAGCTTGTGAATGTGAACGATGCAGGGGTGGGGCACCACACTTGTAGGCCATAGGCCTACAACTCCTGGTGTGCTTCTCCATGTGGTGTGGATGCGGCATAAGGCCATAGAAGCCTGGGGCTCGCCGGAGGAGGTGAGCAGGGTAACGAGGAGTGGGTCTCCTGCGATGATGCAGGGAGACTGAAGGAGCACTGAGAGAATGCAAACCTCTGTTTCTGCCCTCACGAGGGCATCGGAAGCTAGTAGGCCTTCTAATGACCGATTGCACAGCAAGAAGCTTAGGCAGATACAAAGCGAGGCAATCTTTGAGCAATGCGAATTTGTTTCATAACAGTAGCCTAGTAATCGAACATGCTAGTTAACAGCAAGCAATAACAAGGGCTGGATAGTCATAACAGCAGTATCGTGAAAAAAAAATCATTTTCCTTTTTGCAAAGGTACAGTTAGCGCTATTCTTTGGTAGTGGAGCACAGTGCTAGCAGACAAAGATAAAAAAGGCTGATTTTTAGGTAGGAGGGGGCACAGCAGTAAATGTCCCTTGCTCCAGAGCTAAGTCTTTTGTCCCTGATCTCAGGGTTAGTTTAAAAAAAACAGTAAAATAAATAAATGCAGCATAATAAGCAAGAGTCTTGCAGGTAAAACAAAAAGGCTGCAGTCACAATTTTAGCAATATCATGTTATTGAAATGACTGCATAGAGTGGTAGGATGCATTCTCTTAAACAATTAGAGCAATTAGCTGAATACAAAGAGGCCTACCTTTGTAACACAGAAACAACAGGGAATCCTGGTGTGCTTGTAGCCTGAGCAGATGCACGATTTGAACTGGAGAGCAGGGGTTTCTGGGACCTGGATATACTAGAAATGTGATCCTAGAGTCATGTGCATCAACTAGCCTCTCAGGTGGGCTAAAACCCATGAGGTAATGTCTGGAGTGCCATGGATGGTAAACCAATCACAATGTCATTTGTGGTAGTTTGAAGTTTCACAGAAATGCCATGCAGATGGGACAATGTTGAATATATTATTGTCAACATAATGATAAAGTCAAAGGTAGTAAGAGTATGAAGAAGTGCACGTGCATCTGTCTTTGTCTTTGGGTCCCAGTTGCTTCTGGTAAATAATTCATCATACAGTTCTGCATGATGGCCATATACTATTGCTTCCATTGCAGTCACCATGTAAACAAATGCTTGGTAAAAATGTCTAAATGCTTCATCTCATTCTGCCCATCTTCTTTGGCACAAATCCAATAATGGCTTCCGAGATTTCTCTCCCTCGATGTGTTTGCTGATAATGCACTTTTGTAGTTCTTCTCTCTTTGGGCTGTAGTTGAAAAACATGCATATTTCTCTCATCTTATCCAATGTATTGTGTACTGCTGGAATTTTGCAAGAGTGAACAATCACAAGCTTTAGGCAATGTCCGCTGCAGTGTACATAGGTTGCTAAAGGTAAATATTGTTTAATCTGAGCCTGCACTCCAACTCAATCACTTGACATTGCCATGACACCATCATACCCCTGCGCTCTAACATTCTTTAAGTTCAGTTCACACTTCTCAATGATATGTATTATTTCGTAAGCAATGGCAACACTGGTTGTAACCTTAAGCTCAACAAATTCAATGAATTCCATTCTAATGTCATTACTGTCAACAAACTGCATCATTAATGGCATCTGTTCATGGTTATGTCTTGTATCCTCATCGGCCAATATTGAAAAGTACTGTGCATCCTGAATTTCACTAAGAATTTGCTTTTGAATGATGTATATATCAATCACTTCAATCATCTCATTCTGTGACATAGGTGACATGTAATGTACTTGACTGAGCCTTTTTTCAATTTGTTTTTTCCGCCAGGTTTCAATATGCTGATTCAGAATGGTATTGGATTCTCCAAGAAGCTGCAGCAGTGCTAGGAACTTTCCATAATTACACAGTCTGATACCCTTTCATTGCTACCCCTCCAGGCAATACACTGTCTTCCACAGTATAAGACTGCTTTAGCTATTAGTCTCAATATATGTCGATTCTGTGCAATGTTTTCTTATCTTTGATGATCCATAATTACTGGAATACTGGTTTCTGGCTTCTCCATTCACATTTTGAATGAATCAGCTGCCTGCAATGCAAGTCTATGATATGGCTTAAGGGCATGTCCACTTAAGGTATCAGGTATTTTTGTCCATATTGTGAATGCTTTGTTTACTAGAATCCCCTTATTGTTAGGTTTATATGTACAAACAGTGCACACAGCAGGGAAAACACCCAATCTAGTTTTGAACTGTACACTAACCAGTTGTATATCTTCAACCACTTTCCACCATTGAATCCCAGGTTACATCCATGCATGAAAGTTGATGGATACAAGTAGTCACTGCTTGGCTTAAAATGGTTTCTCAATAAATAGTACTTCTGCCAATTGGATAGTGTTGTTATTACTTTCTCTATTTCTGATACACATATTGTTGCATTAATGAAGGTTCCAGTGTCAGCTACTAAATGTGAGTCACAGGCAACTGACAAGAAAAGACAAAAAATAAAACCCAATTACTATCAATCGTTAGGTTATAAGCTAACAAAAAAACTGTCTAAATTCAGAGATACAATCCTGACAACTATTGACTACAACAGCCACACTTACTATTTATCACAAATATGTTTCCCAATAGTGGTTATTACCAATAATTAGGTAGAAATGCTTTAGATGTTGAACCTCATCTCAGTGAAACTCTGTCCTAGTGTGTTTATTTTTCTGATCATTTTATGCAAGTGGAAAGTATTGTATTTTGGCCTCACTGAGGTAGTAAGCCAATACATTTCACTGCATGACTGAATGATCAGCCCCAGGCTGCTCTTCTCAGGCAGAATTGTGTTTTTTCAATGGAGACTGCAGGTGCACATGACTTTCAATGTGTCATTGCAGAAAGGGTCAGTGGACTGACTGGTGGGAGGTATCATACAGTACTCACTGCACCCCTACTTCTACACAGAGTTTACACATTAACTGGATACTCGCCAGGGAGGGTATCTGGCAGACTCAGTCATGGTACTAACTGCTCAGAGGTGGAACCAGTTGACACTGATTTCCTTAGTTCTTCAGTGAATAAAGCTTGGCATTAAGGTCTAGGTGGGCACTTATCATTAGAAAGTGTGATATCTGGAGGGCTGGTGGATGTTAAGTGCCTGCAATCTCCATAGGTGGTTTCAAGGTGACCATTGGGGTGGGGGGGTGCCCTGTTGGGATAGAGATTATACATTAATTTTAATTTACATGTTTGAATTGTTATTTGTACCTGTATTTAAACTGTGCTATTCATAGCTATGATTACCAATTTATATATACAGTATATATATTTTTTCGCAATCTCAGTAAATTTTTACTTTTGGCTCAAAAACCCAAGTGTCAGACTACTTGCTTGCAGTAATAGTGTATCACATTCAAGCAGGTATCCAGGGCAGTCCAGTGCAGTATTCCCTACTGTTTGCAGCTGTTAGATACTACAGTTGGGAAGGGACCTTACCTGGGTACTACACAAATGGGAAAGAGCTGCTGTGTAATCACAGTAGTGGCATCCAAATGTGAGGATGCACTGTTAATATTTTCTAGTTTGTTTGAGTTTAACAATAGCAGGAATGGTCAATTACAGGTTATGCATATCCAATGAATATTCTAAATTGCTCTTTGTCATGCTATATACTAAAAGGGTGTACTTGTTCAAAATCATCTGTGAGGGACAAAGACATTTAGGGGGAGCACACAGTGTGGATCCAGTTGTGGGAGTTTTGGGTGAATTTTCCTTTCATGTAAGCAACACAATATAATCCAAGTACCAGTGAATTGCCTATAGAAGAGATGATGGTGACACCTATAGGACCTGGTGGGATTTTTGCCAGAGAAGAGACTACGGAAATAAGGTAATTTAATACTAAACAGATAGAAAGGAGAATGACATACAAGTTAGAAATGTGCATGGAGCAGAAGTTGGAAGCATGTATGAATACCCTTCCGAATTCGAATGGTATCCAAAAAGAAGAGAGAGTATGAATAATGTTAGTGTGATGAAAAGTCGTGAGGTACCCAATACTCCAAAGAGATGGAGCAAGGACCAAAAAACTCTGATGGTTAACTCAGCAAGGTCCAAGAAAGATCTGTTCCACTTTCAGAGAGACCACATAAAATTCATAATGTATGTAGACTCACTTTCATCAGAATAATATTAAACACTAAGTAGTGAATATGTAATAAACTTTACTAACCACTGTAATGCAATTTATATTATTGAAGATTTTGGACAGGAAACACTTAATGAAATTTAACACCTCAGTGTGATGTGTGATATGAGACAATTCAGCTTCTGTATAGTTGAGTTACCATGTACCAAACGTCAATTGAGTAGAAACCTGTATAGTGATGTATCCTACTGCTCACTGTGACAGTTCTGTTGGTTGTTACAGTTGAGGAGCGTGCCTTCTAATTCACACCGACTGTAATGGACAATGTGTAAGGATGACAACACACATAACTCTGCATCAACCACCACAATGGCATGAACCACCACAATTGCCAATCTGGCATCAAACATTATTGGCTGATAATTAAGCAATAATGCACAACAGGCTGTGTGTCATACTGGGAGGATAATGTCATGCATCAGGTGGTTGGGCATGAGGCTGCAGGCTGAGTGTGTCCAATACCTAAGAAGTGACATTATCACAGCACAACACACACCCTGGAGTGCATTATGGCTATTATTCAATGGCTTATTGTTATACAGAGAAAAAAAATATTTTAAACATGTTTTAATTAGGGTGGGAAAATATTTTTGGTTCTTCAAAGAAGATCCAAACAATGCAGATCCAAATCCAAACAATCAGTCAAGAGGTTCACAGTGCTGAGACTAGACCAGTGATGTTGTACTGGGATAACATCATGGGTCTAGCCCAAGGCTAACCAATCAGAGTCCAGGATTCTTTCTTGCCATTGTATAATGAACACTATATCCAAAAAGTAGCTTTTTGTAGCGCAAGTACTTTATCATATAGTGTTTATAAGCACCTTTCCTGATAAGTCTTGGTGCCAGTAATAAACAAGGACCAGTTATCACAACATTCCCTGAATTAAAACTTCTATGTGGCATGGAATGATTTTGAGTAGCCCCCATAGGAAAAGAAAGGATTATAATTTACCCACAAATGAGTGGCAGCAGTTTACATTCAGTTTCCACTTCTTGGTGGCACATTCTGCTACCACACTCTGTATAATGTATAGTTCGGTATTGAGCCTGGGTTGCTGGAGGGCCGGACAGCGGGAGAAGGATTGAGCAGCTGTCGGGCTGCTCTCCTTCTCCTGGAGGGGAGGGCTGCAGACCTCACTACTATACCACCACCTGGGTGACCATAGGTGGTGGTGCAGACTACGAAGCAGTACAGGGCGGGCCTGAGTAAAGGCATGCCTCAGCATGCCTTCATCTCATTGGCACTCCTAGCATGTTGATGTCTGTGGGGGGCTGGATCAGAAAACAGAAAACCCCCACTGTAGCTCCTGTAGATGGGTCCCTGTGCCAGCCGTATGGTTTGACGTGGCTTCTTGTGCACACTCTCCCCTGAAGTATGGAGGGGAGTACTCCACCCCACAGTGGGGCAAACTGGAGGCTCAAGGAAAAATAACTGAGAGTGTGGCACTCATAAGGATGCCAGTGCCTCTCAGCTCCCTCTGGAGCTACCTGTGAGGCGCATTAGGAACCCTGAATAAAGGGGTTGCCATGGAATGAAGAGGGTGCATAAAGAGAAGGTAAATGAAAACAAAATAAATTATCCTCCACAGAAGCAAACAGAGCATGCCACCCACTGTCTCCATAAACAGTTTATGTAAGTGTACAGTGTGGGTGGCATGCTCAGTTCACTGCTGGGTGCCTTATCTATAATGCAGATTTAGCAAGTTTACATTTGTTGTGGCAAACAACAATGCCAGGGACCATGGAACATTCACTTATTGTTATTTCAACCATGGCATACTTTGTTTTTAACCCAAAAGTATTTTTATTCCTTTTGTTATTTATATATTTTTTTTGGGGGGGGTGCAGAACCACTCCACACTCGAGAGGAGTACATACTAAGACAAGGGAACAACATTTTCTTTTAAAGTCAGTAACAAAAGTGCTCTTTAAACAACGCAGGCATATTTCAAAACTTAGGCTTCACACACTGTCTCATCAAAGGAAGTTGCTCCCTATTCTGGTATATGGAAACCTGGCCCTGCAAACAATAGTGCCAAAGAAAGGGGGTTGGGTGTGGAAAAGGAAAAGGAGACAAGGGGAGGTCAAATTGGAGAGGACAGTCAAGTGCAATTCAATGCAAAAATGTGTAAAATAATGCACATAGGACAGAATAGCCAAAGGGCTGTTTACTGCCGGGTGGGGGAAAAACACTGCAGGTCACAGAACAACAAAAGGAAGTGAGGATTTGGAAGTCAGACACACTAGATGTTTGCAGTCAATGTGAATGAGCAGCTGGAAAAGCAGCAAGAGTGTTGGCATGCATTGGGAGGGGTTACTCAGGTAGTAGGAGGGAGATGATCATGCCACTATACAAAACATTGGTCAGACCACAGCTGGAGTATGGATTTCACTTTTGGTGGCCACATTTGCAGGACAATGATAGGCTGGAAAGGGTACAGAGAAGGGTGACCAAGATGATCCAGGGGATACAGGGGAGACCATATGGGGAGAGGCTGGAAGTGCTTGGTCTTTATACTCTGGAGATGAGATGGGACAAGGTGGACATGGTGGAAACCTTAAAATACATGAAGGGAATAAACAAGGTTAAGAAAGATAGCATCTTCAGCCAGAGCAAAAACAAAACCAGAGGTCATGCATTTAAGCTGTAGGGGAGCAGATTTAGGGGGACATAAGGGCGTGTTAGTTCTCAGCTAAGGTTGCGTACAACCATAGAACAGGTTGCTGGTGTGGCGGTGGAGGTGGATACAGTGGTGAAATTCAAAACAGAATGCGAGAACTATATAGGACTAGGAAGGTGAGGTGAGCGGGCAGTGGATGGGAGGTAAATGGGTGGTTGGGGGGTGGCTACCTTGGGCATACTAGATGGGCAGATTGGTCCTTTCCTATAGTCACGATTCCATGATTATATTAATTGCCATGGCCATATCCCACTTGAAGGTAATGAGTCATGACATGGATGAGGTCAGCATTACTACAGTGAAGTTTGCCATGTAGTTGAACCATTCAGAAATAATTCAATGCCTGCAGTAAATGATATTTACCTTGCATAAAATTTACACACATTCCCCCATTTGGGAAATGGAGTAACAGAGCATGTTAGTGACATTTTTGTACTTCATTTGTATTTTTGAATAGAACCTTATGAACATAATTTGCACCTCCATATTTCTCAGTGTGTGCAGCAGCGAGAGATTATCAGTTGAATCACACCCTGGGTCTTTTAATGGAAAGGAGCAAACATTATTGTGGTCTCATCAACAAAAGATGAAGTGTAAAAATGTGCCAAACATGCTGGGAAACCAGTCTGAAAGACAAGTATGTTGACATACAAGTGACCCAAGTCGTATGTGTATATCATCCATCACTTTATTTTTTCAACTATGAGGCAATTAGTATTTCACTTACTTGGTTGGGAGAGAAAAGTGGTGGTTTCTGCCTGTGTCTTAGGACACAGAGAATGTTACATTGCCAATGGTTCAGGGTCCTTTGGACACAGTGAACTGCAGTCACCTTGAAGTTCAGTCACAGTTCCTTCATCTTCAGTATAGCTGGAGGTGGTTGGTTGGTCAGCATACCTTGGAAGTGTGGTTCTGTGGATTTCTTCATCCTCATAACATGTTGATGTCATCTCACCTTCTATATGGATGGACAGGCTTGTTTCTTCATTTTCTGTTCCGAAACAGATAACTTCTTCCTCATGAGTGACGTGACTTCTTGCAGCTTATGAACTGTGGCTGATGCTGTCATAAGACAGTGATGATATAGATTCTTCCTGGCTTCTTTTCTTTCCTGTACCAAAAATAGTTAAGATATTAATACCACCATAATTGTAATGATTGCAACACATGGTTTTTTTTGCAATCATTCCCTGTATAAACATAACAAGTGAAGTATGTGAAGTAAAATTGTAGTTCTATGGAACACAAACCTGAGAGCTCTGGGATCCCAAATTACAGGGGTACTACAAAATGGAAAACTTGCTATATAATTTTGATTGTTAAATTAAATCATAAAAACATAATAAGTAACAATTGAATGATAAGTACCATTTGAAGTCAGCTGCAGATAACGGGACATGCTTCACTAAAACAGATACTTTTCCAGACCCCTGTTAAATACATCCACTGAAAGAGAACCCACAGGGATCTGGGGAGCCACTTCTGCTGGAGCAGACCAGCCATCAGAAGCTCACGGTCACCAAAGGTCTTCAACATGCTCAGCAGAACTGCTAGTAGGCCCTCAGTGGAGGAGTGGAGGGAGCGCAGCGGGATGGCACTGCGTTCCCCCAGGGTTAATCTGTTGCCAAGCTGAGGCAGCTGCATACAAAGCCATTATCACACAAGGCAAGGTTCATACTTTTGATTTCTATGCTACAAAGTTAACTTACAGTTATAGTTTACTTACAGGTATTTACGACGATTTGTACACATTAAGCTAGCTACCACCCCTGATATGTAACCATTTAACCAGTAACAGAACATGCACTCACAAAATTTGTTGAATATGCATGTATTAATATAGAAGGTGAAACATGAAGACAAAATTTATCCCTGTCATTCTTGAAATCTGTGGTGGTGTGGCATTCACTTCTGCACTGTTCTCTGGCATGCAAGATTCAAATGATGTCCTTAGTGGAGTAATTTTTGTTTCTCATTCATATAACTGCACAGTAAGCTCTGATTTGCTTAAGTGGCATGCCATTTTTTCTTTAGGTATTGCAGATAATGTACAATACTAGGCCAGTATTGTTTTGTGAGCAAACAATTTTTGGGTTGCTGAGTTCAAACAAATCTCAGTTCAGTACCAGGCACTCCACTTGTTACACCCCGTCAACCCAGATCACCAATGTAGCAGATATGTCTGGGAGGTTCAGTACCAAGCACCCCACTTGTTACACCCCACCAACCCACCCAGATCACCAATGTGAGAGACGTGTCTGGGAGTGAGGGAAAAGGCAACTTTACAGTGGTTTGGCATCCCAGTGTAAAGTTACCATCTCTCTGACTCACCCCCAATGTCTACCCCCTTCCCCCACTTGGTATAACGGGCACGCCACTTGTTTAAAAAATCATCCTATTACTCTGTCACAATTCTCATTTCAGTACTGGGCACCCCACTTGTTACACACACACCCCCACCAAGGCCACCAATGTGGCAGACATGTCTGGGAGTGAGGGAAAAGGCAACTTTACAGTGG
The DNA here is from genome assembly GCA_016271365.2 of Neoceratodus forsteri. Classification (NCBI taxonomy): domain Eukaryota; kingdom Metazoa; phylum Chordata; order Ceratodontiformes; family Ceratodontidae; genus Neoceratodus; species Neoceratodus forsteri. Next base: position 1,107,940,528 of record CM057458.1, on the reverse strand, counting down.
TGTGGAATCCCAGTGTAAAGTTACTGTCTCTCTGACTCACCCCCAATGTCTACCACCTCCCCTAACTCAGTATACCAGGCACCCCACTTGTTTAAAAAGTCATCTTACTACTCTTTCACAATTATAAGTTCAGTGCCGGTCACCTAACTTGTTACACTCCCCTACCCAGGTCAACAATGTGGCAGACATGTCTGGGTATGAGAAAAAATGTAACTTTACAGGGGAGCGGCATCCCAGTGTAAAGTTTCTGTATCTGACTCATCCCCAATGTCTCCCCCTCCCCCACAACTTGGTATACTGGGCACACCACTTGAAAAATTAAAAACAGATTCTTTGTTTGGTACCTGGACCACACTTGTTGGGACCATTCATATTCCACAATGTGAACTGACAAGTTCTGAATCAGCATATTGAAGCAAGCCAAATTAGACAAATTGAAACAATATTCACCCTTGCATGTGCAACAATAGCCTGGTAGGCATGGCAGCCAAAATAAGACAATTCTCAGTTCAGTACGGCACACCCCACTTGTTACACCCCCCCCCCCCCTAGGTCACCAGTGTGTTAGACATGTCTGGAAGTTAGGGAAAAGGTAACTTTACAGTGGTGTGGTATCCCAGTGTAAAGATACCATATCCAGCTCACCCCCAATGTCTACCCACTCCCCCCACTTGGTATACCGGGCACCCCTCTTGTTTAAAAAATCATCCTATTACTCTGTCACAATTCTCAGTTCAATACCGGGCACAGCACTTGCTAACGTCCACCTCCCAGGTCAACAATGTGATGGGCCTGTCAGGAAGTGAGGGAAAAGGAAGCTTGTCTTGACACTGTACTATTTGCTAAACTTGACTATACCATTGATAGATTATATTACTCCTATAATTCAATTGCAGTTCACTGGTAATTGACCCACCCACAATTATGCCTATCCACACAAACTCAATACTCGGTGTATCAAGCACCACTTATTATGAAAATTACCATCCAATTATTCTCACAATTCTTGGTTCAGTATCAGGCCACTTGTTACCCTCCCCGAGGTCACCAATGTGGCAGACATATCTGTGAGCGAGGGAAAAGGTAACTTTACAGTGGCATGCTATCCCAGTGCAAAGTTACCATCTCTCCGACTCACCCACAATGTCTACCCCCCACCACTCAATATACCGGGCACCCCACTTGTTTAAAAAGTCATCCTATTACACTGTCACAACTCTTGGTTCAGTACCAGGCACACCACTTGTTACACCCCCCCTCCACTCACCCACTAATGTCACTAATGTGGCAGACATATATGGGAGTGAGGGAAAAGGTAACTTTACAGTGTTGTGGTATCCCAGTGTAAAGATACTGTCTCCAGCTCACCCCCAATGTCTCCCCTTCCCCCCACTCAGTATAACGGGCACCCCACTGCTTTAGAAAGTCATCCCATTACTCTGTCACAATTCTCGGTTCAGTACCGGGCACCCCACTTGTTACACCCCCTCACCAAGGTCACCAATGTGGCAGACATATATGGGAATGTGGGAAAAGGTAACTTTACAGTGGTGTGGAATCCCAGTGTAAAGTTACCATCTCTCCAACTCACCCCCAATGTCTACCCCTTCCCCCACTTGGTATAGTGGGCATCCTACTTGTTTAAAAAGTCATCCTATTACTCTGTCACAATTCTCGGTTCAGTACCATTGACCAACTGAATATTTCTCAAATACAGTGGGCATTAATGGGGGGGGGGTTGACAATGTGTGGCATCCCCACAATGAGTCCCCCCCCAACACAAAGCCTTTTCTGAATGTACACTGCCTCCCATTCCACTCTGCAGCATCTGTTTTTCCAGTAAAATCCTCATTCTAGCCATTAATATGCAGGCCACATGGGGGATTGGGACAATTCAGAGCACATAGTTTTTTGACTCGTCTTTCCTTCTGCCTGGACCTGGTTTTAAACTGCCATTTTATGAACCTGGGCTCAGATGAAAACATTTTCTTTACAGATTATTCTTTTTTTTCACTTTGACCCTTACTTTTCATACCCAGTGGCTGGGTCAATGTCTAAAGGGGAACAGGTGAAAACTGGACAGCTTCACACACACCAGATAGGAAAAGATTACATAGGCCAGCAGTACTCTCTCAACTTTGTACCCAGACATATCAGTCCAGATTTCATCGATATGATCCAGTTTTTACAAAGGTCCCAAGGAGGAAGGGGGTAGTTTTACAGAGTAAAGGTTACATACTGGAATATTGGAAATACAGTGAAAAAAAATCAATACGCCAACAGAGTGAACACCAACTACCCATATCCTTTGACCCCTCCTCCTGTACCTTATCTAAAAGATTCATTAATGAATAGAAAGGCTTTAAGTGGCTTTTTGCATAAATAGAACTTTGACCATGAAAGTAGCAATTATTATTATTGAAATCATGATAGCGTGACAGCTGGCAAGACTCAGTTCTACCCTGTATTTCTAGTGCTTGATGCTCCTACTGACTCTGTTTTCTGTATCTACAGTGCCAGGCACTCCTGTATAACTGAAATTGCAGTGCAAGGCACTCCTGTAACCCTCTGTCCTTTTTTTACCCCATTAGCAAGTTAAACTCTACTGCCACTAGAGGGACATAATCTTTATCTAAAGCGATCCCTGTCTGTTGTTCATATAGATACCTTCCTAAACTACAGCTCCCCCTACATCTGACCAGCCCCTTCTCTGCTTTCTCTGCTTAGAAATTCTTCCTCTGCCTGTTACTAAATCAATTATTCACTAATCTCTCTGCCTTTTATCAACAATGCATCCCCTACTCTCCTCTCTCCCCTTGTTCTGCTCATATCCCTCTCTTAACCATCTTCACTTGCTCTCTACTCACCTATTCCTAATAACTCTCCAAGCTCCATACTATCTCTAATCCCCTACCCAAATCCATGTTATCACTCCCTCTCTGCCATTTGAAATATGGTCTCACTCTACAACTATTCCTCATGCGGCTTTGATAATGGTGTCCACTTTCACTGCTGCTCTCCACCTTCTTCTTCTTCACTCATTCACTCCCTTCTCCTCAAAACTCACAACCTCCTCACCAACCCCTTCAAAATCCCCTAAGCTCCACTTTCTTATACTCACCGTCCTTTTGCTCTCCGCTGGGGATATCCACCCTAACCCAGGCCAGGCCGTATTGCCCCTTGCTCCTTTGGTGCTTCCTCCTCTACTACCTCCCCCCACTCTCTTTTTTTTAATTTTCTTCAATTGTTTAACCCGGAGTAGTACACTAAGCTGAAAGCTTGCTTACAGGTGTGACCTGGGAGCACAGGGAAGTTAAGTGACTTGCTCAGGGTCACACAGTATGCAAGTAGGGGCTGTGGGATTCAAACCCAAGTCTCCAGATTTACAGCTCAGAGCCTTAAGCCACTATGCTGTACTGCTTTCCTCTTCTCTCAGCCCTCCCAAAGGGTTTAAAGATCCTACATCTTAACACCTGATGCTTATTGCAAAAAATAGACCAGATTCAAGCCATGGTGTGCACTCTAAAACCAGACATTCTGATCATCTCAGAAACTTGGCTAAAGAGCATTATCCCTGACCACTCGGTCTCCATTCCTGGCTGCTCACTGCTAAGGCAAGACCGTACTGGCCGAGGTGGTGGTGGTGTGGCCATTTATGTCCTAGCCTCCATCCAATATTCCATCATCTAATCATCCTCCAGTCCTGAGACCAATGATGCCCTAGCAATCCATGTGACCCTCCCTTTCACTCTCCCAATCTTCATAGATGGTATCTACTGCCACCCATATGTCCATCCTTCAGTTGAGCTAGACCTCCTAACCTCCATCACTTCCTTTGCTTGCTCTGGGGAATTATTCATCCTTGGCAACTTCAATATAAATTGATTGTCACCTAACACTACCACAACTAAAAATGAAATTGGAGCCCTAAACCTCTCCTAACTGATCTCTGAACCCACCCACCCTAACCAGAAAACACAACAACACTCCCTATTCGACAGGGCAATCACCTCCTACCCCCACCGCATCATCACCTCTGACATCCTCCCCGATGCTCTCAGTAACCATAACCCAATAGTCATAGTTAGGAAAGGCCACAGAACTAAATCACCACACAAAACCATACAACTACGTTCTTTCAAGTCTTTTGATCTTGAACCTCTCTTCAGAGATGTTGCCACTTCTGACTGGTCCCCCCCTAACCTCTTTCCCCTCAGTTGAAAAGGCCCTTGCCTACTTCAAAGAAGTCTGTCTTTTAAACTGGAATGCCTTTGCCCCACTCAAACAAACCAGAGTCAGAGGTAACCACTTACCTTGGATAACCCCTGAACTTCTGGCTCGCCTCAGGGCTAGAGATCAAGCATGGAAGTGTCAAAAAGCAACCCAGCATCCTAGTGACTCCACGAGCTACCACATGCTCAGAAATGCTTGCATCAGGGCTACAAGGTTAGCCAAATCTGAATATTTCAAAGCTGTCTTCATCATCAACATAAATTCCCCTTCAAAGTTCTGGAGTTGGTCCACACCCTATCTACCCCTCATCTCGCCCACTGCCACGGTACTTAAAGTTAATAGCTCACTAGTGTCTAACCCATCAGCTGTAGCTGGAGAATTTAATTCCTACTATACCTACTGTGCCACTGAGCTTCTGAAATCCCTCCCCTCCTACCCTTCCCTTTTCCCACCCTCTACCAGTGTGCCGCCTCCACCACCCTACCATCGTCCCTTCTCTTTCACTACTGTAATCCAAAACAATGCCCTAACAGCCCTCCTCACCATCAACCCCTCTAAAGATGCCTCTTCTGATGGCCTTGACCCAAAACTCCTCTCCCTCTCCACTTCAGCCATTGCCTACTCCCTCTCAATAATCTTAAATCTCTCATTCTCTGCTGCCTCGGTCCCCTCTTCATGGAAACATGCTGTGGTCCTCCCTCTACCCACAGGGGGGTGACCCCTCATCCCCTGGCAACTATCGCCCCATTTCTCTCCTCCCTACCCTTGCCAAGCTTCAAGAACACATTGTCCTCACCCAACTCACCTCTTTTCTCTCACACACCTCCTTTTTCCCCCCTTTTGACTCTGGTTTCAGGAGAAAACACTCAACCACCACTCACAGACTCCATCCTAACTGGGGTGGACAATGGATAAATTACCTGTGCCATGTTTGTTGACCTAGCCAAGGCCTTCGACATGGTCTCTCACTCCCTTCTCCTTGACTCACTCATGGCAGCTAGCTTATCTCCCTCCACCACAAACTAGTTCAAGGCCAATCTTATTGGCAGAATCCAATCAGTTATGATCTTAGATGCCACTTTCACTCCCCTCCCGATTAGCACTGGAGTCCCCCAGAGCTCAGTATTATGGCCCCTCCTATTCTCCATCTTCCCTCTCTTTGCTCCCCATTCTCCACTATACATATGTATGCCAATGATACAGTCCTGTATGCATCTGGCTCCTGTCCTGATGAGGTCACAACCAGCTTACAGCAAGACTGACAAGGTTCAGCTCTGATTTGCTAACCATCAACTTTTCCACAATGCCAAGAAGACTCTCTCCATGACCTTTGGCACAAGGCAGAGACACTCTAGGCTTCCCTCCCCTATCCACTTTCCACACCCTTGATGGGACTTTACTTGAGAACACAACCTACTTCAGGTACTTAGGTGTTTGGTTGGACCTGTGGACATATTGAAGCCATCTAGAAAAAAACTGCACCCCAAGCTTGGTGTCCTGTTCAGGAACCATAGTTCCATCCCTCCTACGGCTAGGCATGAACTTGTACAGAAGATGATACTGCCCATTTTCGACTACTGTGATGTAGTCTATGGTACTGCCACTAAGTCCTCCCTAGCCAGACTGGACACCCTCTTCAGTTCCTTCAGCTGATTTGCCCTGGATGCCCCCCACCTTAAACCCATCACTGCTATCTTTTTCATGCCCTGTCCTTCCCGTCTTTTACAAATAGATGACTCTCCCACTGTGCTAAATTCACCTCCAAGCACTGGTTGGATGAGCGCCCTTCCTACCTCACCTCCTCCTTTATAACACTCCCCCACCCTACCATTCCCTTAGATCAACTGATTCCCATACCCTGGTTGTCCCCCGCAGATCCACCCAAATTGACCAATCCAGTTACTTTCACCACTTCCCAAAAATTTGGAATTCGGGTCCCACCTCAAATCTGGCACTCATCATCCGCCTACTCTGTCAGCTCTGTCCTCAATAATTACCTTGCACCTAGCTGCTCCAGTCACGTCTCTCCCTAATTCCCTCCTCTAAACCCAGGACAAACCCTACCTCTCTACCCTCACCTTCACCTACCACCACAAGGAGCTTGTATCTCTGATCTACTCCCTTCCCCCACCATCCTAAAGCAGTCTCTCTGGGACACTGCATTATCCCCTTCTTTCTGGTCCCACCAGTCTCCTTGAAGCATTTCTCGCACCCTGAGGGGGTCTCCAGGGACACAACACTCCGCCCACCTCTTCCTCCCTCCTCTTTCCCCCTTTTCTTTCACATAAGCACTTGTTTACTTATTAACCTGGCACTTATTATTGTCCACTCTTTCTGCATGTTATGACAACACTGTTTTTTTGTTTGTTTTTTTATCTTTTTCCCTCTGGTCATGGCTCATGGGAACTCTGTCAGGCAAGCTATCCTTGTGTCTGCCCACCTGAGGTTCTCTATGGTCTGTACCTTCTCCTCCCCCTCTGCAGCCAGCACCTCCAGTTTGATCTGCCTGGGGAGGGTAACCTGACTCCTTCCTTGGGCTCTCTAGAAAGGCAGACTCCAGCTTGTAGGTGGAGCCCAGGCAGAGGAGTAGTGAGGCCAGCTGAGACAAACCTGATGCTGGGCATAGAGGATAGGTGCCGTTGCCTATCCTAGCGAGCTGGGGTTTTCCTTTGTTCTGCACTCCCTACCCCCCCACATGTGCACCCACTGAAGCTTGGTGCATGGCAACCCTTCCAGCATCGGGCATGCTGTTACATGTCACCTGCACTTCTGCAGGGCCCATGATCTCCACCAGGGGTTGCAGGATTGCCAAGCTCCCCAATGTCCTCCCTCTGGGATAGGAGAGCAGCCCTGTGGCTGCTCAATCCAATCCCTCCTCTGCTGACCCCTGGCACCTGAGCTCACTCTTGAACTCTGGTCACCGGCATGGCGCAAGGTGTGGCATCCAGCACCTCAACCCTCAGCACCATGTGCACAACACTGTTGCAACACTGTTTGTAACACCTACCTTACAACTGTATGCTAATGTTGATCTTGTAACTTGAATGTTTAATGTTTTATTCCTATTATATCCCTTCCCCCCAGGTCACAAAAAGAGACCAGCGACTTGTTGCTCAGTGTGCTTTCCTGGTGAAGCATTTCAAGAAATATAAATAAATAAAATATCACTTTTTAGTCACAAAAAATAAGTTTTACATATTAGAGATGTTCCAGATATTCCAGAACTTGCTGCCTAGGGTCTAACTAGCACCTGGCCTCCACTGGTTGTTGCCCCCCCCCCGCTGAAAATAAAATGGTGCCCCTGTCATAAAGCCTAAATTTACAAGACATCCTCTGTGTGAGAAGCATGTTTTTGATGAGGGATGGATATGGGGCATAGCAGTTTTCAGGGTTAAAATGAGGTCTGTCCCTTGCATTCAGGGACAGTTGAGTGGGGTGGTAGGCACAAACTATTGGAACCCCATTATAGTCAGGCTTGTCCCCCCCATCAAGCTGAGGCACATTATGACACAGGGCAAGGGAGAGTGCAGGGATACACCCCACTGAAATGAATGGGAGTATTTTTTTATTCCTATTTTATACATTATTCATTGAGATTTGGAGACTAATGAAGGCCACTGCTCAACTAACAAGGGCCTTGTTAGTCAAACAGTGGCTTTCATTAATCTCCAACTCACCATCATAATGTATAAAATAGTAATAAAAAATAACTCATTTGATTTCAAGGGGTACACCCCAGTACTCTGACTCATAGACATCATCTCATAAAGACTCCTGCCTCTGGCTCCCTAGTACTCAAGTAAGAGACTCTTGACTTACATCTGTACTTGGTGGATTGTCTGTAGCAGTGTGGTCACACCCACTACAGTGTGTGTGCATGAGGCCATGTGGGTGGGTGTTGAGCTATTGATACTTTTGTGTTTGCCTCTTAAAGTCTGTTTGCATGGAAGTATTTAAAACTATGGAGAGAAAATAGTGGGAGTACAGGCCAGACTGAAGTAATTAAGTAGTTTGGTGGGAAAGTGTGTATATTGGGGTGGGAAGAACCACATGTGTTTCCATTGGTATGCATGCTACAGTTCAGCTGTGTAGCTGAAATGAGGGGAGACAAGAAAACTAAACAATTTGTGGCTGCAAGAATGCCACATGCATGCAGATGTATGCAGATTTGTATTGAAGTACAAATGGGCCATATGTATGCAGACAGTATAGCTTAGTGGTTAAAGACACTGAATTGCAAACCAGGAAACCTGAAGACCTGGGTTTGAATCTCATCAGCCCCCACTTGTATAGTGTGTGATCCTGAGCAGGTCACTCAACATTTATGTGTGCAGTTATCAGTGACCACTTGCTTTTTGCACACATGCCACATGCATGCAGTCTGTTCCAATTCAACATAAAAAGAATGCTTTCCACACTTGCTGCACACTTGTTTCACGCATGCCACATGCATGCAATCGGTTCCAATTTAACATTAAATCATGCTTGCAGCATGCATATCACAAGGGTAGTTTTATGTGTGCAGCATGAAAACATTTCATTTAATTATTTCTGTAAAGGTCGGTCATGCTTGTGTCTACTTCTCTGAAACTGCTGACTCCGGTGCTCTTGTCTCTATACAGTCGCTGCTTCTTTTAAACAAAGCACAGTAAACGGATGATAAAAAAACTGAGTTTTCTATCTTTCTCAACACAGGGTGCTTTATATAACATCCCTATGTCTCTGCCAGCATGACATTTAACGTTATTGACAGAGCTTGGTCATGCTACTTTAAAGAGCAAAAAGTGAAATGCTTCTTTGGAAGATAGCCTGAAATAGCAGGATCAACCAGATAAGTTTAAGTGTGATGTATAGGATCATAAAAATATCAAAATGGCATATAGGAACATGGAAGATATCACTGTGATGTATAGAAATGTGGAGATATCAGTGATATCTCCACTGCCTGCTTCAGATAGTTTTTATCTATGTTGTTATCCCAAAACATATGTTATATAAAAAAGGGCCATTCTACCCCCTACTGGAAATATTTTTGATATTTTTTGCTTGACTGCTGATTGACCCAAAGACATCATGAGTGGCAAAGCCAAGAGTGATATCAAAATTGTCAATTGACATGAGAACAAAAACGTAAACAGTATTTCCAGTAGGGGGTGACATGTTCCATTTATACCATACTGCCAAAAAAGTGAAAAAAAATGTATTTCCTGTCATTTTGTACTGATTATAAAATATCTAAAAGGTATCTATAAAGAAACATCACTCATTTTGTAGATATTTTTGTGCTGAACAAATGTAATGCTGTTTGAAACATGACAAAACTGCTACAACTCAAATCAAGGCAAATAATTGGAGGAAAGTCATCAGATGACCAACTTTGGAGATGGCATTAACTTAGCAATAATTCTGTTTCCAAAGTGAGTACCAAAAACATCCACACACTGAAAAAAAGCACTGCAGCACATAATGGCATGTGAGGTAGAACTAGTTACTGAATAACGCACCCACTTACCCAAATCCCGATCTCTATCATGGTTATAGTGGTATCGCAGAGACACATTGTAATACTGGAAACAGGATGCGACTCAAACAGAAGTGGCTGATACAACACAAAAGAGACACATTATGCAAATAACTCAGAGCTACATTAACGGAAGGAATGTTCTGAAAGCGTAGACCTCCAAGACTGGCTATGAAAAAAATAGCAGTAAATATTTTTTGCAAAAGCGAACAAACATGCTTAACAAATCTGTCTGTTTCAGTGTATCTAAACTTGTTTTGACCACATAACGATAATACTAAATATGTCTGTAACTATCATGGAATTTCCAAAAGTGCAGTAAACTTATTGGAACAGTGCAACATGTCTCTACATTCTTTATTTCTCAGCGTAACATACACATATAAAGTGAAGAAAGCTCTGCAATAACCATGTTACTATCACATTAAGCAACTCCGAAGGTGGCATCTAATGGGGAATTAATGCACGGTTGGTTGTAGGCACTCGGCCTTCGGCCTCATGCCACAACCCCCAACCATGCATTAATTCCCCATTAGATGCCACCTTCATTGTGGCTTAATGCTTACTAGTACCTTGCTATCATTTTTTGTTTTAAAGTTATTCATATTTTTTTGTTGAAAAAGTGAAATAAAAAAATATTTTTTTTTGCTAATTATAAAAAACTAAAAGGTAGATATAAATGAAATACCACTCATTTTGTAAATATTTTTGTGCTAAACACATTTAGTGCTGAAAGTACCGTGCTATCATTTTTCATTTTAAAGTTATTCACTTTTGTTTGTTGAAAAAGTAAAAAACATTTAATTTTCTGCAGTTCCTTTTTTTTTGCTAATTATAAAAAAAACTAAAAGGTATCTATAGATAAAACACCACCATTTTGAAAGTATTCTTTGCTGAATAAATTTCGTGTTGACATTACAATGCTATTTTTTGTTTTAATGTTATTTGCATTTGAATACAGTTAATACAGCTGGTGTGTGTGTGTGTGTGTATGTTTGCGTGTGTATGTTGTTCCGTAACTTATCAGATAATTGGCACATTGTTATTTTTGCCTTTATTTTTTGTTAATGGCTGACTTTTAAATGTTGAACTTTTTTGAAAAAGAAAGCCAATAACAAAGACATCTGTGATTGAATTACCTTGTCACAGAGAGCTTTTAATGAAGAACTGTGAAACCTGAAGCCTTAGTTGAGCTACTAGACTGCAGATTCCACACTGCAGTCAGCAGAGGGATTCCATGATCTCCTAAGAGCACAGCTGGGGGGACGAAACTATTTAGCGAATGCAGCTTTGATTTCATTCCACTCCCTCCTAAAAACAAAAGGTGTGCTGCATTAGGAAAGGAATTCAGACCCATTTTTCTGATGATAGCAGTACATCTGCATGGCTCCGCCCATGCAGCCATAAAAAATAATATCCCCCTGACCTGGATTTTTAATGCATTGCTTGTGGTGGCTGCCACATCCTGCTGCCAGTATCAACCCTCCTACCAGTTCCAAATGTTGAATTAAATATTACAGGTGGTGGGTGCCCAATCCTATCACCTGTCCACCACTGAAACAGCTGTCAAATTTACCAGTGGAAGGTTCCAATCCTGCTGCTAATATCTGCCCCCACCATACCCATTGCAAAACCCTTCTACCCTTGCCCATACTCTGTCACCACCTTGCTCATCTTCTCCCCCACCATCCCGCCAATCAGTACCCAGATTTGTATCTTTCATCGCAGATCCTTAATTCACCTGTGGCATTTATCTGTGTCTCTTAATGTGCATTTCTACCTGTAATAATAAGAAAAAAAGCAAAATACTGTCCTAAAATGCATCTACTGTGCATGCAGGTTGATTTACAGCATTTTTTTTGTATTTGTTTGTTTTACTCATAATAAGGGCTATTCAGTAAAGAATGAAGGGTACACGAGAGAGGAATCTATTCAAATCCAGCAAGACTCTTCACTCGCTTCAAGTGCAAATATCACAGATGAAAAATATAACTTTCAAAGAGATATATTCAATTAAAGTACCAATATAGCTTTTCTACCAGCATCTCCACAAGAGATACTCTGCAGAGCTTCAACCAATTAGCTGGTCTTCCTCTGAGGAATTTTTCCTTTTGTTATATTTGCACTTGAAGTGAATGCAGAGTCTTGCTGGACTTGTATATATGAACAGGGTTAGCTACCTCTTCTCTACACCCATCTCCCTAGGCAGAGCACACAGGTACCCATTGGACTTTCAAGGAATATACCCAGCCTGTGCAGTTCCACACCTATGGGCAGGCGCACATTGACCGGCATTCATAATTGCCAGCCACCACAGGGTGCATGTCTGCTATCCCACCTCCAGCATGCTTGTGAGCAGGGGCAGATCCAGGACACAGGCAGGCAGGCATTCAAGCAAATGCCCAATGTGGTCCTTCTGTGGATCCCCTACTCTGTGCAAATGGCAGCCACCTTCCCTCCTTGCCTGACTGAAGGGCTGAGACAGCAGTGGCAGTGTGGGTTTAGAGCCTGCTACAGCCAGCAGGTTCACCATGTTGGGAGCGTGCAGTAGCTATGGCAGGGTGCCTGCCCATATAGTCTACACCGCCCTAGCCTGGCCATCTGCATCCTAGTGAATTGGGCAGAGTGCAGCATGCTCCCTGATAGTCCCCCAGACTGTCTGAATGCATAACAGCGTGAACAGCCAGGGGATCAGGTGCAGAAGGGGTGCTTGCCTTGTAGTGAATGCCACTGGGCTTCACTGGATCCCCATGTGTGGTGACTGGACTTAGGTTTGCCTATGTGCCACAGATATGTGGTGCATAGGCACTGTACTTTTTCATGCATAGGGCTGGACAATTTTGGTAATTTTGTCTTCAAATGTTCATGGTATCCAAGTTGACAACCCACATCATGATCATGTTCCATAAGTGGTACCTTGTTATCTTGACCCAAAATGTGTTTTTTTGTGGTTGACACCCAAAAACACATTTTGAGTCAGAGCTGCAAGGTGCTATTTATGTGGTTGTGAGGTGGGGTGGTGAATAGGCAACTCAGAAACCATAAGGTCAAAAATGGCCAAACATGCTAAGTTATGGCAAAAGGAAAAAAAGTGGAAACAAAACCTCAGTTCAGGAGCATGCACAGTACACACATTCCTGGGCTTAGTTTATTTTCCAAGTTTTCTTTTCGTTTACTCATAATTTTACCATCTCTGCCAATTGTGGCCTGTCATTTGCAGGATGGGTATGTTACCAATCTTTCTCATGACCACTGAAATGTCACCTTTAAGTAAAACCCGAAATGTGTTTTTGGGGTGTTCCCCAAAGACCCATTTTGAGTGGGTGGCTACAGGCCTGATTACATCCCTGGGTGGTCTGACATTTTTCCCAATACCACCCACCCTGTCAGGTATTATAGCTTGAAGGGACACTCACCCACCTGTTTTGTTATACTGAACCCAACTGACCTTTGGCAGTAACTATAACAGGGTTCCGTGATAGGTGGGTGGTAATGATGGTGAGGAAGTGGGCATTTTGGTTGAAAGGAGAACCTGCTCAGCCTGACTCATTTCATTCAAGACAGACTGTATTTTTAAAACTCTCGGCCCTATTCTCAAAAAGTTGAGATACACTAAAGAAATATGCCAAAGTACAAATTATGCCAATACAATTGTGACATGTGCCATATTCTAGAAGATTCCCAACTTATGCTAAAGCACAAATCCAATGATGGAAGATGCAACTTGTGTCACATAAAAGGGTGCATCTCAAAGCAAAGGTGTATGCAATTGCACCCTTGGCAATGGTGCAAATCCTTGCATCTGATGGGCAACAGGCAATGGAGTGCACTGCAACAGGAAGGCAGAGGAGAAAAAAAACCTCAAGCATGAGGAAATAAACATCCTGCTAGATGTAACTGAGGCCAAGCTAGATGTGTTGCTCAGCAGGGGAGGCGATAAATCCTGAAGGGACAAACAGAAAAAAGCATAGGACAAGGTGGCCAGGAGAATCCATGCTGTGCCCTTCAAAGACGCACCTTGAGGGACCTCCACAAGAAGTATAATGATATGAAGAGGAGGTGCAAAACAAAAGCTTGCACACAACAGGCAGTGTGCCAAGGCCACATGTGGAGGTCCCAGCCAGGAACAGCCCATGACAGAGCACGAGGAGCAGATAGTGGCCCACCTGAACCACCACAGCACTAGTGGAGACACTGATATAAATGTCTTCTGGCTGCAAAGCGACTGAGCTAAGCAGACAGGAGTGAGTGCAACATGAACATGGCTGTGTGTGGTGAGGAGTGTGAATTCACTGTGTCAGAGTGTTGTACAAGTGTATGTGACTGCATGTGTACAAGTGTATGTGACTGCATGTGTACAAGTGTATGTGACTGCATGTGCATGCCTGTACAGCACACAACAAGCATGTCCCAAAGTAGCATGGTGTAATATGAACAGGGCAGGCATGGTAATGTGTCATGCACATGGAACATGCACACCATTATGCATGGTCAGGGCTGTGACCCTGTATGGCCAGCATACCTATGCATGTGCAGTGTGTGAGACTGCAACTGCTGAGTGGCTGGCCCATGTCACTGGCACTTGTGACGGTGTTGCCAGTGGGCGCCTAGCCCAGTAGCACACTGCTGCAGTGTGGGGGGGTGCATGTGATGGCACATGCAGGGTGGATTTGGGGGGCATGAACCTAAGGGCATTGTCTGTGGGGAGGCATGCACCTGAAGGAATTGCCGGGGGGCCTGCACCTGATGGCATGTTTAGTGTGTGAGACTGCAACTGCTGAGTAGCCGGCTCAATTCAGCGGTGCATATGATAGTGATGCCAGTTTCACCTAGCCCAATAGCACACTGCTGGTGTGAGGGGATGGGCCTGAAGGTGGCTGTGGCAACAACCAGAGAACAGTGACTGGGATTGTGGTTGCATCACACCAGACAGACATACAGAAAGCCTGTGAACAGGCTTCAAGTCACCTGTCTCACCGAGGTCTGCCAGTCACATCCATGAATCATGGCATCCAAGGCCAGAAGGCTGTACAAACACATAGCAGGGGCAGATAGGCCATGGGTGACAGACGTACATGGCTAGCAACTGACTACACCTGTCCCACACACAGAGAGCATAGCTGCACCTGGAGGACACAGAGAAGGGGACCCACAAGTGAGTGGTGCACAGCAGGCCAACAGGAAAAGCCAGACAGTGATAGGGTCAGTGGCACAGCCACATCAAGTGGCACAACAGATGGCCAGGGAGGCTCTGAGGAGGATGATGATGATGAGCCAGCAGATGAGGGGGACACTGACCAGGAGGCATTGGATGTGGAGGCAGAGTCCATGGAACACAAAGAAACAGCACAGGAATCTGACAGATCCATGGACACCAGTGGCCACATGGCTGCCGCAAAGGAGCAGCAACAGGAGGACAACACATCAGTGAACACAGCCATGTTGCAAAGCCTGCATGGCAATGTAACAGGAAGCCCCTGTTATGAAGAATATAAACAGAATAAACTCTTTCAGGAGATGCAGACCCCCTCCACCTTGTTTTTTTGCTATTTTTCACTCTCGCCTGTCTTCTTCTATTTTTCTTATCTATCATATTTTCTTGTCAGGGTGGCCAACCTGGCAATCTTATATCTTTTATTTACTGTCCCGTTATGCCACCTATTTAACTTTTGCATTTATATTCTTAAAGCTGGTAAGCAATTGTTTATAAATATGGAGTAGGGCTTTACATATATTATAATGGCACTTATTTAATAAGCCCCAGCAAGTACAGTACCTAAGGACAGGCACAGATATTTAAAACAAGAGAGCTATTAGAAATTCCCTGCTCTCTATCTAGCGGCATGTTCCATATGCCTCTGAGTATTAAACAGAAAGAATGGTTCCTTTTTGAAGAAAGCAATTAGCGCTGATTTCGCATCTTCAGCAATTCCCGAGCAGGAGCCCTTGCGATGTGTGTGTACGTTCATGTTGTAATGTGTGCGCACACTCACAGGGGACCCTGCACATGTTCGCACAGGAAAGGGTCTAAGAATCTGAGCCACTGTGTTGAAAATTTGCAACTGCTTGTTACATTAATTAAAACAGGAAATTGGCCATGCACGTGAAGAGAGATGCTGGGGATGAGCAACTATTTACAGTTGCTAGGGAGCCAAGGCACACTCCCTTTCAGAGCCCCGGAGTGGTGTTGTGGTATCCGCTCCTCGGATACACTAGGAAGGGGCTGATTCTTTGACTTAAAGGCAGGACACTGAGGGCATAAAGTATAAAGCCCTGTAGTGTCCAAAAAGAAATCTAAAAAGAGCTGTTTTCACTGGATATGAAGCCCTCTGAGAGATAAAAGGCTGAAACGTACAAAAGATGTCAGCTGCAATTTCAGCCATTGGGTAAAATGAGTTAAGACTGTAAACCTTGTTAAACTGCAGGAAAAAGGCTTTGTACAGCCCAAATAAAGTATCAAAGGTGCAGGAGATTATTGTATAAGATTATTAGAACTACTGTATGACATAAATAAATGTTTTACTGTTTATGCATCCTGAGCAGATTGAATTCTAGAACCTTGCAGGAAAACAGATAGGGAGCTGCCCCTCATCTGCTTTTGCCTGCTAAGGTTGAATATTCTTTTTCAAGAAATTAATCATACTTTTCCTTTCTGTATATGACATTTTTGTATTAAAATTGTAATTACCTGAAATACCCTGTCTCATAGAGGATCCTACTATAGGGCTGGCAGCCCATGAAAATGGCTGTCTTTATAGGACTTGGGGAGAGTGATGTCACAAACAAGGGAGGGGCTAAGTTCCAAACCACACCCCCTCCTATAATTAAGGTATAAAGAAGTGCATTATAGTACAGATAAAGTTATATATGATGGGGTAAATAATGCACCTATTTCTGAAGTGATATCTTTTGTACCCCATAGTCATTGTGAGAGTTAGTAGCCATGGAAATAGTCAAGATTTGCTAATTGCATAGTCACATGATTATGAGGTCATGGAATACAGTGCTATAAAAACCTCTCCAAAAGGGGGAAATTTTAGTAAGTGGGTCAGTACTAGACTGACCACAGTAAGAGGAGGTTGTTTGTGTGTAGGCTTTCACACAAAGTGCTAATTTTCACCAAAGAAAGGAAAAGACATTTTCAGGAGTCTGTGGAAAGAAGCATTTCCTGTTGTTTGTGGGTGTGAAGAATAACACTGATTTTTTTCCTTTCTGTGAATTTATTTTATTTTTATTTTTTTTATTTATTTTAGAAAATAAATTGACAAAAGCATTTATTTGCATTTTTTATACATCTTACTTCTGTCTGGATATCTGTTATTATTCAACGCTTCTACACTAGTGTCAGAGGTGGAATAACCTGGTATGTCTCATCTGCCCAGCAGGCATTACCAGAGGGTATTGCTTTTGAGTACCCTAACAGATGGAGAGAAGGGACCAGACAGACAAAGGTGCACATTATATCACTAGGTCGGTGACTGAGAAAACCGGAATACAATTGTTGCCAGGCTTGGGCCCTGGAACGAGACACAAGATGAAGAATACCGAGGATGTGGATGTTAATGAGGAACCCCTGAAGCAAGAGGGAGCCGAAGCTGCCCAGATGACCCCAGCACCAGATGACTCTGGAGAGCTGTTGAAGTGGTTATGTATCCACCAGATGGAGATGGAAAGACAGAGGGATGAGGATAGTTGCCAGGGGGAGGAGGACAGGCATGTCCAAGCAGAAGAATGCTGTAGACAAGATGAGAAATGGACAGAAACCCTGAAGGTTATTCAGGCCCTATCCCATGGTCTGCCTGATCGAACTGTGCCCAGGGACATAAAATTAACTAAACTGTCTGAAAGTGATGATATAGAGGCATACCTCACCACTTTCGAGTGTATTGCCCAGTCATGTGCATGGCCCTGTGACCAAAGGGTTATAAGACTGGTCTCTTACTTAACTGGTAGAGCGCAGATGGTATACAGCCAGTTAAGTGGGGTAGATACTAACATCTATGACTGTGTAAAAGAAGAAGTGTTGCTGCACTATGATATCAGCATAGAAACCTACAGGCAGCGTTTCCTGACACAGCGAATGACAGGTCATGACACTCCCAATGAAATATATGCCAGGTTGAGAAACTACTGCTGAAAATGGCTGCAACTATTGGTGAAATCTAAATAGCAGATCATGGACATGATCATCAACTAGCAATTTATCCAGGTGTTACCCCATGATGTACAATTATGGGTAAAGGAGCATCAGCCTGAATCTGCTGAGGATATGGTAAAATTAGCAGATAATTATATAGCTGCTCGACCCACTAGACCCAGAGGACAACAAGGACAGCAGAGTACCCCACCTCATGCTATGGAGCTGGTAAGACCTTTTTATTCAAATACACACCAGAATAATTACAACAGGCGAGATAGAAGGGGAAGAATACCATATGCAAAGTTAATATGTCATGGTTGTCTGGAAAAAGGCCATATTGTGAGAAACTGTCCAAATAAGAAAAGGCCTGACATCACCCATTTGGCATTAGCTAACATTGATTATGTTGCTTCAGTGGGGATTGGAGACCAACAAACTGCGGGTTTGTTGGATTCTAGAAGGAGACAGACATTACTGAAAGCTGATTTAGTCCCAGATGTCAACCCGGATGATACAACTGTCATGTGTGTACAGGGGAACTCCACCAATACCATACCACCAAGGTTGAATTAACAGTGGATTCTGAACATCACTGTATGACTGTAGGATTGGTACCCAGATTACCAGTACCAGTGATAATTGGGCAGGATTTTCCACATTTTAACACCTTAATGCAAACACACCAGGATTATTTGAATCCAGTAAATGTGGTGACTCGCTCACAGGCCAAGAGACAATTAGACCAGGATTTCCCATGTGAAGAGGACTTTTTTGAGGACTCAGGGAAAACAAGAGAATCTAAAAAACAGTAGAAGAGAGAACAGAGAAAGTGGGTAGAAGAACAGAAACATAATACCGCTGGTATTGTGCCAGGACTGCCCTTACAGGATATTGTTAAAGAACAACAAGCAGACATCTCTCTTAAACCTTTTTTTCACAGGTAGAACAGGACTAAAACCCTGGACAATCTCATTTTGTTTTAAAAAGAGATATATTATATTGAGTAACTGTTGACCTGTATTGAATGTACCAATAGAACAGTTAATGGTACCCAGAGTTTATAGGGAGAAAGTAATGCAGTTAGCCCACAATATCCCAATGGCAGGCCATGAAGGGATGTATTGAACATTATAAAGGATACTTTCATGCTTTAGCTGGCCAGGTATACATCAAGATGTGGCAGAGTACTGCCGTGCATGTGCAGAGTGCCAGTTAGTTGCCCAGGGTGGAAAACAAGACCAGGTGCCCCTTCAACCATACCTTATGTAACCATGCCATTCAAAAGAATCACAATGGATGTTGTAGGCCCTCTTACCAAAAGTTCAAAGGGTAACCAGTTCATACTTGTAGTGTGTGATTATGCCACATGGTACCCAAAAGCTGTTCCCATGTATACTGTTACTGAGCCACGTATAGCCGAATAGTTGGCTAACATTTTTAGTAGAATGGGAATACCTCAGGAGATTCTCACAGACAGGGGCAGTAATTTCAACTCTGTTATGTTGAGGCAGTTATATCATCTCCTAGGGGCATCTGCTGTCAGAGCCGCTCCCTACCATCCACAAACAGATGGTCTTGTGGAAAGATTTAACAAAACATTGAAAAAGATGTTACAAAAGTACGTTCATTCAGGAAGAAGGTAGAGATGGGGACAAATACCTTCCTTACCTCCTGTTCGCTTACAGGGAGGTACCCCAAGTGACAGCTGGGTTTTCACCTTTTTCTTTGCTTTACCGAAGGAATCCACGGGGCCATTGGATGTGGTGAAAGAGCACTGGGAGGAATGTACAAGTGTTGGGTATAGAAATATCCTAGACTATATGGCAGCATTGAGAGAAAGACTAGTGAAATATGTTACTATGGCCCACTTGAATAAGACCCAGAAACAAATGGGACAAAAGGAAGCCTATGATGTGGGGTTAAAGGGCAAATGTTTTATGCCTGAAGAAAAAGTTTTATTATTATTGCCCTCAACTGAGAAAAAACTGTTAATGTGTTGGCAGAGACCTTATGATGTGATTGGACAGACAGGAAATGTCAATTTTGAAATTGAAATGCCTGGTCATCAACCAACAAAGCGGGTGTACCATGCAAACCTTTTGAGAAAATGGGTAGACAAACCCCAGGTTCAGGCATTGTACATTCACCCTGAGCCACAGCAGACAGAAATGGATACGGCTTATGAGAGACTTGACCATCCTATAAGTGATGAGGGTATACTAATAAATCCTAACTTAAAACCTGAGCAAAGAGTGGAGATAGATCAGTTGCTACACTATTTTCAAGACACCTTCAGAGCCACCCCAGGACAGGCTAGTGGAGTGGAACATGACATTACGGTCAACCAGCAGAAGCTCATATATCAAAAAGCCTACCTATTACCTGAAAAGATTAGGCAGGAGGTGATTGATGAGGTGAGGAAGATGGAACGGTTAGGGGCAATTGTTCCTTCTAGGAGTGCATGATCTTCCCCGATGGTGGTAGTGAATAAGAAGGAAGGAGGGATAAGAGTTTGCTTAGATTTCTGAAAAGTAAATTCTATCTCAGATTTTGATGAGTACCCAATGCCCAGAATAGCTGACCTATTAGATAGAATAGGAAATGCCCGCTACATTAGCCGCTAGATTTGACCAAGGGATATTGGCAAATTCCCTTGGTACCCAATGCCCAAGAAATAATAGCCTTCCCTACACCAGTAGGATTTTACCAGTTTATGACAATGCCATTTGGAATCCATGGAGCACCTGCCACCTTTCAGCACTATATGGACCACATCTTAAGATCCCATACCCAGTATAGTTCAGCTTACCTGGATGACATGGTCATTTTTTGTCACAACTGGCCCTCTCATTTAGTGCATCTAGGTGCTATCATTCAAACCATCAAAGATTCTGGGTTAATTTTTAATCCTGCCAAGTGCTATGGCAGCAAGGACTGAGATCAGATATTTGGGTTTTGTAATTGGGAAGGGATCCCTGAAACCAGAGGTTGACAAAGTGGAGGCAGTAGTCAATAGTCCCATCCCCATAACTAAAAAGCAGGTTCGGTCTTTTTTGGGTTTAGACAATTACTATCGAAGGTTCATCCCTGATTTTGCTACTCTGGTAAATCCATTAAGCGAACTGACTAAAAATAAATACTCCAGCAAGGTTAAGTGGACCCCAGCATATGAGGAAGCCTTCGGGAAAATTAAGGCAGTACTTTGTTCAGCCCCGGTTCTAACTAGCCCTGATTTTCAGAAACCTTTTGAAATACAGACCGATGCCTCTGATACAGGCTTGGGAGCTGTGCTGAAACAACATGATGAGAAGGGTACCATCAAGTACTGTAAGTTAGTAGGAAGCTGCATGAGTGAGAGTGAAAATATTCAACCATAGAAAAGGAATGTTTCGCCATGAAATGGGCCATAAAATCCCTTAAATATTATCTTTGGGGCAATGATTTTGTAGTGATGACAGATCATAATCCACTATGCTGTTTAAACCAAATGAAAACCAAAAATATGTGGAGTATGAGGTTGTACCTATCACTGCAACCATATCGATTTACTCAGTCCCACTACCACCAATGAAAAAAAAAATCAGTGGAGAAAATAAAAAAGAAAAGAAAGGGTCACTTGGGACTTGGGACTGGAACTGACTGTGCGTGTGTGTGGGAGGAAACCACAAGACTCACAGGTGAATGACTGACCCACTATACCACCACCAACAAAAAAAAAAGAGAGGGTCGCCCGGGACTCAAGCGGGACTGACTGTGTGTGTGGGGGGGAAGCACAGTCGACCCACTGTAACACCAACTAAATAAAAAATAAATAAGAGGGTCACTTGGGACTCAGGCCAAGGAGTGACTGTGCGTGTGGGGTAGGGGAAGCAAGAAAGCCACAAGGGCTAACCAAAAACCACCAAAGAAAGAAACAGAAGGAGACAAAAGAGAAAAAGAAAAACCAGAGAGAGTCAGAACTCAGGCCAGGGACTAACTGTGTGTGTGGGAGGAGGGAGGGAGGAAGCCAAGGGAGCTCCAGAATAAATTTCACCCACACCACCAATAAAACTGAAATAAAGAAAAAGAAAATAAATTAAAAAATAAAAGAAACTGAGAGGGGACACGGGCCAGGGAAGGGACTGACTGTGTGTGTTGGGGTAGAGGGATTGAAAGTGCTGCAGAGTAGACTTGCATGCGGGCTGCTTAGCCTGGGACATCTCCAGTGCTCCAGAGTCCTGGGTCTCACCCATGAAAACAGACACATGTGCTAGAAGTCACCAGCCATTTCCCACAAGAGCAGGAGTTGGGGCAGGAGCAGTCTTTTTTTCTGTAGTTCTGTCAAATAAAGGCATGTGTCAGTGTCATGTGTGAAATGCTTTGGGGAGGAAGCAGCCCAGCAATTGAGTAGCCTGTGTCTGCACAGTGTCACCAGCCATTTTCCACACAAGCAAGGGTTGGGATGGGAGTTTGGGACAGTCTTTTTTTCTGTAGTCCTGTCAAATCAAAGCTTGTGTCAGTGTGACATGTGAAACGTTTGGGCTGGGGCAACCCAGCAGTTGAGTACCCTGCATCTGCACAATCACCAGTCATTTCTGACACAAGCAGCAGGAAGGACCATATTCTTTCTGTAGTTCTGTCAAATAAAGGCCTGCATCAGTGTCATGTGTGAAATGTTGTGGGAAGGGGGCAGCCTGGCAGATGAGTAGCCTCTGTCTGCATAGTGTCATCAGCCATTTCCCATGCAAGCAGGAGTTGGGAGAGGAGGACCATATTTTTTTTTGTGTAGTCCTGTCAAATAAAGGGTTGCAGACTTGCATAATGTGCAAAATATTTTGGAGAGAGGGGGTGGTCTGGCAGTTGAGTAGCATCTGTCTGCACAGTGTCACCAGCCATTTCTCACATGAGCAGAAATCGGGGCAGGAGGACAATATTTTTTTTATGTGTGTGTGTACTTATGTCAAATAAAGTCTTGCATCAAGTGTGATACATTTAGGTCAGAACAGAAGGACTGTATTTTTTTTGCTTGTAGTTCTATCAAATAAAGACTGTTTTTATATAAAATTTAACCTGTTTTCCTTTACATAGTACTTTAAAATGAAGGTACAGGCCACGTTTTATGTTGAATGAATATTGGCCATGAATCCAAAACCAGAACCAAAACCAAGGGTGATTTGGCAAAACCAAAACCAAAACCTCCCTGATTTTGTACAACTCTAGTATAAAGTAATAATAACTGCCCAAGATGGTTTTCAGGATTCTTACAATACAGAGAGAGCCTTGATTCGGTTTATCAACTGCATGCACAGTGCTATTGATAAAGGGCACTCTGCTACAGCTGTCTTTGTGAACCTCACCAAGGCTTTTGACCTTGTGGATCATAAACATTTATGAGACACTCTAGTTGAAATGAATTTGTCCTTAGTTGTGATTAAGTGGTTCTCTAGTTATCTAAGCTCTAGGACTCAAAGAACATCAATTTCAGGTTGTATATCAGATTGTGTTCTGATACAGTGTGAAGTATCCCAGGGCTCAATTCTAGGCCCCTTTTTGTTTTCCTTATTTCTGAATTCTATACCACAATCCTGTAGATTTGCTAAAGCCATATTATATGCAGATGATACCGTTATTTTTAGAATGGGTCCAGTGCTGAGAAATGTTGTTTCTAGAGTCCAAGAGGATTTTAGTTTATTTCAAAACTGGTTTATTTCTCGGAACATGGGGCTTGATTTTCAAAGGATGAACTAAGACACAAAGTGCCTGCTCTAGAGGTGTACGATGCAAGTGGTATCTTCCGTCATAGTTTGCATTATTCCCAATTTTCTGATGCCAGCTGTGGTGAAATCGGGATGCCGTGTGGCAAAGTTCCTTTGTGCATCCTTTTGGCAAAAGTGCCCATGCACCAGGTCACAAGAGTAGGTGATCCATGGCTGGGATGCATCATCCCCTTGTTTGGGTTTCTATAAACTTCATCATGTCCACAACAGGGCGCTCATGTTAGACCATCCAGGAGGTGGTCTAAGGGCCCTGCCACACTACTTGGCAGGGTGGTGACTGAGCTGTAGAACCAGGAAGGTGGGGAACAGGGGCTGCTGGGGTAGTAAGGGTGCCACAAGGCATGACGGTGGCATAATAGTAGTTACAGGGAACAGAGGAGGTACCTGGCAAAGGTGGCATATGGTGAATCTGACAGTCGAGGGGACTGAGCGGGGGGTTGGCATGGTGAAACTATTATTATGACAAGGTCCCAGGTGGAAGTAGCCCTGGCACCTGCCTTACAGAAGCCACTGTCCTATAGGGCAGGTGGCAGAGCTGTTTCCATTTGGGGCTTTGTCATGATAGTCTTGCCATGCCAATCCCCCCACCAGATCCCCTCAACTGTCAGATACGCCACATGGCACCTCTATCAGGTGCCTCCTCCACTACTTTTAACTGCTGCAATGCCCCCATTGTGCCCTATGGCACCCTTACTGCCCCAGCAGCCCCTGTTCCCCACTTTTCAGCCAGAATTCTTCCCCCCCCACCTCCGTGGATCATGTAGGCTTGCACTGGGGGGGGGTTGACTGATTCCTCTGTCAAACTCCACAGGTGTGCTAATGTTTGGTGCAGTCCTACAGCTGTGGCAACTCCCAGGTCTTTGGTGCAGGAATCTCTAATTTTGCAAACTTGTGTGCAGGGTCCCTAACACACCTGGAGTTTGCTGCAGCCATAGGTCACCATGAATTGTGGTGGTCACAGGGCTCTTTGAATACTGAACCCATAGTGCTAAATACAAAAAAAAAATCTATGTACTTTTCTAACCCAAGAAAGGAGAGGAAAGTTGGTTAATCTATGATAGACCTGGGAGAGGAGGGTTGAAGTTGTTGGATGTATCAAGAGCTTAAAGTATTTGGGGGCGGTCCTGGACTCAGCTCTTTCCTTTGAGTCTCATATCGCTTATGTTATTAAGACCATACATCAGAGGCTGGGTTTGCTGTTCAGAATTTGGGATTTTTTAGTCCTGGAATCCTGTAAGTTGCTAGCCCATGGACTACTATTTTCAGTAACTGGACTATGAGCTACCAATTTACATAGGTACAAGCGAAAAGTTGCTTGTTAGGTCACAGGTAAATTTTAACAGCATTTGGAGCTTTGTTTTGAATCTGCCTATGACTTTCCATCATTGACAGCTATATAGGGTGGCTGAATGCCTTACCCTGGAGGATAGGCATAAAGTATATATGGGTGTAATGTTATACAGATCTCATCTGGGTTACTTGCTCAAACTGTAGTTTATTTTTTACCAAGGCAGTGAATTCCTTGGGAACCAGGTCATAAGGCCACCTTTAAGACTCCTTTTCCTGAAGTTCACTTTTGGCAAAGGTACATCTTATTCAAAACTTTATCACTTTACAGTTCATCTCCAGTTGCCATCACTAATTACCTAAGACTGTGCACCTTTAAAGTGAGATTGAAAAAATCGTTGTTCTTAAGAAATAATTGCACGTTAATGAGTGGTTTATATTTTGGTATTCTGTAGTTATTGTTCATGCAATTTTATGTACTTGTTGCATGTGAAAATGGTCAGTTTTTGCTCATCTGCTAATAAATATAAAACAAGCATTTGTCAATACAAAGCCCTGCACGGTTTGGGCCCTGACTACCTGAAAGAGCTTCTGTTCCCATACATCCCGGAGCGACCGCTCCACTCAGCCAAAGAGGGGTTGCTAGAGATTCTGAGGGTAGTTTTGAAATCTTCCGGTGCCCGGGCCTTCGTGTTCATTGCACCGACCCTCTGGAATTCTCTACCCCATTGGATTAGAGAGTGCACGATGGTGGGGGGCTTTAAACAAGCATTGAAATCCTTTTTTTGGAGGAAAGCATTTGGGGATGATACTGAACTGATCTGATTTTATTATTTATTATGATGTTGATATTATTTATTCTACTGATTTTTATTATGTGTTATTTGGATGTATTTTATAAACTATTCTGCGCCTTGATTTTTTGAAAGGCACATTAAAAATAAAGATTATTATTATTATTATTATTATAATACTGAATGTTCACGGCTGGAATTGCTGTTGTTCCGGATCTTGCTTGCACACATTTTTGCTATATATTTACCCAGGTTAGAGCAGATGAGATGCAATATCTCATTTTCAGTGGAATCCTGCTTTGACATATTGTTAGATTGTAAATATCTAGGATAGGGCAGCTAAGAGACAATATCTACTTTTAAGCAGCTCCCACATTTTGACCCCAAATGTCCAACAGTCTTTTTTATGACCTGACATTATGATCAACACAAGTGGAATTTTTAAAATTGCAACCAAAAGCTAATTTTGCTGTGCAACTGTGGAAACAAATTTCAGAGGAGATTTGTAAAATGACACTTGCCATGGTCAGGAGTTGGGGGTAACACAAGGGATATGTTAAATATTAGGGGCCAAAATCTGCTGAAAAAAAATGTTGTGAGTAAATGTTGGAATGATTTATTTCCTCATAACTTAGTTGATTTTTCACAATTTTACCCCAAATATTCAACATAATCTTTGTATGATCACTCCTTCTGTGAATGACAGGTGTCATTTATAAAACATTGGCTGAAATGTAATTTTGTGCCACAAGGGTTAAAACACATTTTGGACAGGATTTGAAGAAATGAAAGCTGTCACATTCCTGAGATGGTGTGAAAAAATGACTGTGTTGAAGAGTTGTGGTCAAAATATTGAAAATTACCACAGTTACGAGCATGCATTGAAAAATTGCAATGTAGAGTTATAATTTTGTAATTTTCTCATGTTTTGCCACAAATTTTCAACACAGCCTTCTTATGACCCCACATAGCCATCTTATGTGCCCACCTCATAAACAAGGGTGGAGAACATTTTTAAAATCATGCCCAAACATGGTACACACAGAGCCATGACTGGGATGTAAACATACCAGGGTACACTATCTACAGGAGGGACAGGGAGGGTGAAAGAGGAGGTGGAGTAGCTCTCTACATAAGGGAAGAAATCAAAGCAACAGAACAAAAGGGTAACCAGGGAGGAGAGGAAGCACTGTGGGTCAACTTGGAGGTGGGCAATGGCACCACAATCCGCACAGGGGTTGTATACAGACCCCCATTGCAGGGGGAGGAAATGGACAAGAAAATGATAGAAGGTATCGTTAGAATGGCAGAAAAAGGAGAGATATTGTTGATGGGGGATCTGAATATGCCAAATGTTAACTGGAGTGCATTTGCTGCAGATACATCAAAGAGAGGGGTCATTCTAGATGCCCTGAAGGGGGCATGCCTTAGACAACTAGTATTGGAACCCACTCGGGAGGAAGCAGTCTTAGACCTGGTACTCTCAAATAGAGATGGAGAGAGGATCACAGATATAGAAGTGGGTAGCCATCTGGCAACTAGTGACCATCAAACAGTATGGTTCATGATAAACACAGCAGTAGAGTCAAGCCATACAAAGGCAAAGGTCCTGGACTTTAGGAGGGCTGACTTTGCCAAAATGGGTGAGTGCCTAAGTAATGCACTAGCAATTGGGCAGGAAGGAGGGTTGGGAGAAGAATGGGGAATAATCAAAACTGCCATCACTAAGGCAACAAGCCTTTGTGTGAAACAAATAAACAAAACAAAACGATGTACAAATCCACTATGGTTCTCAAAGGAGGTGTCAGGGAAGGTTAGGGAGAAAAAGATAGCATTCAGGAAGTACAAGAAATTACAGAAGAAGCAGGACAGAGAACTGTATCAGTTAAAGCAGAATGAAGTAGGGAAGGCAGTCAGAACAGCAAAGGCCCAAACTGAGGAAAAGATAGCCAACTCAGTTAAGAAGAGGGATAGAACCTTTTATAGGTACATCAGGGAGTGATGGAAGACCAAGGGAGGGATAGTGAGGCTTAATAAAGGGGAAGGAGGTGGGTAAAGGGTGACTGTGAAAAGGCAGAGATACTAAACAAATATTTTTGTTCAGTATTCACAAGTGAAGTAGGGGAGGTACCTAAACCAAACAACAGAAACACTCTGGATAGGGGGTTGATACCAGCCCATTTACAGAAGAAAGAGTTCTGAAAGAACACCTAAAGCTGAAGGTGGACAAAGCAATGGGGCCTGATGGGATTCATCCCAGAATTCTAAAAGAACTAAGGGTAGAACTGGTGATACCACGGACACCACTGACTACCCTCTTTAACAAATCATGGGAGAAGGGGGTGCTACTTGAGGACTGGAGGAGGGCAGATGTGATTCCATTTCACAAAAGCGGAAGCAGGGGAGAGGCAAGAAACTACAGACCTCTTAGTTTGACCTCAGTGACAGGGAAAATGATTGAATCACTTCTGAAGGACAGAATTGTTGAGTACCTAGAGGCCAGAGGGGAACAGGACCCAAGGCAGCATGAATTCACAGTGGGAAGGTCATGTCAGATGAATCTAATAGATTTTTTTGACTTGGTGACCAAAGTAGTAGATCAGCGAGGGGCTGTGGACATGGCCTACCTAGACTTTTGAAAGGCATTTGACACAGTCCCACACAAAAGATTAATATACAAGTTAGCCAGCCTGGGAGTGGGTCCCAAGATGGTAGCATGAGTAAAAAAATGGCTGGAGAACAGGACACAGAGGGCAACAGTAAACGGAGTCCACTCTGAAGAAAGGGGGGTTACTAGTGGGGTACCACAGGATTCAGTTCTAGGACCAGTCCTCTTCAATGTCTTTATAAGTGATATTGCAGAGAGACTGGAAGGAAAAGTATGCCTCTTTGCAGACGACACAAAAATCTGCAACAGGGTTGATACACAAGGTGGGGTGGAAAGGATGAGAAGGGACTTGGCAATGTTGAAGGAATGGTCAAATGTATGGCAGCTTAGATTCAATGCTAAGAAGTACAAAGTAACGCACCTGGGAAACAAAAACCCAGGGGAAGAGTATACTATAGGGGGTGAGATACTAACAACAACAAAAATGGAAAGGGACCTGGGTAATCATATCAGATGACCCAAGGGTGGGTAAGCAATGTGAGAGGGCAGTAAGGAGGGCTGGGGGGATACTGAGATGTATAGGAAGAGGAATCACCAGTAGAAAACAGGAAGTTGTTATACCTCTGTACAGACAGTTGGTGAGACCCCATCTGGAGTACTGCATGCAGTTCTGGAGACCCAGTCTCTGCAAGGACATAGACAGGATGGAGGCAGTCCAGAGGAGGGCAACTAAACTGGTGCAGCATCTGCACCAGAAGACATATGAAGAGAGACTTAAGGAGCTTAATATGTATACCCATAAGGAAAGGAGGGATGGGGGGGCATTATAGAAACTTTCAAGTACCTGAAGGGAATCAACAAAGTCCATGAGGGTAGTATCTTTCAGAAAAAAAGTTGTGCAAGAACAAGGGGGCACAATTTTAAGATAGAAGGGGGATGGCTCAGAGGTAATGTGAGGAAGTATTTTTTCACGGAAAGGGTTGTGGATGCAAGGAACGGCCTTCCTGAGGAGACTGTGGAGTCAAAAACAGTGTGGGAATTCAAGAATGCATGGGACAGACATAAGGCAATTCCAGGGTTTGGGGGTAGGAGGAAGTAGGCTGTTGGTTAACTAGGATCTGCAGCTTATCCATTAGGTAGGGAAATGGGCAGACTGGGTGGGCCAAGCAGTCTTTATCTGTCATCAAATTCTATGTTTCTCTGTTTCTAAAAGGTGATTTTGTGCCACTAGTGTGAAAACATGTTTTGGCCAGGATTTAAAAAATGACAACTGATACATTCATGAGGTGCTGTGAAAAAATGGTTATGTTAAAAATTTGGAGTCAAAATATTGAAAATCACCAAAGTTACGAACGAACCTGTATTCGTGAATTTCAATGTAGGCTCATAACGTTGTTGTTTTCTTCAGTATTTTTCCCCAAACTTTCAACATAGCCTTCTTATGACCCCACCTCATGAACAAGGGTGGAGAAAATTTTTAACTATTGCCCAAAAGGTGATTTCACACAGCGACCGCAAAATAATCTTTTGTGACAGATTTGCCTAATTTCATTGTGTTTGTTCATGAGGTGGGGTCCTAAAAAAGGCATGATAAAAAGTTGGGGCAAAAATATTAAAAAATTACCAAATTATGCCACTAATTTCAAAACCCCATTGAAATACATTGAACCGCATACCTAATTTTCCTCAGTTTGCAGTACCGCATTGAAGACCGAAGACGTGCCTGTGGTACAGAGATGACTATGGCGGTGGACCCCCTATGAGTAAGTAAGGGCTTGGGGGTGTGGAGTGGTGGATGCAGAGTGGGAAGGTTGAGGGACAGTAACAGTTCAACAGACATTGATGGACCTTTTTTTTTTAAAGGCTTTATTAACCCAAAAAAAAACTATGAGGGATGGTTTCCTTTATTTCAGGTCTTGACACTGGGTGATTGGGTACCCCAAGTGTCAATGTTACCTTTGGGGGAGGTTGCTGAGTGGGAGGGTCGAGTGTAGGGGACTAGCAGCACTATGTCCCCCCCCCCCGTGCTGCATAAGTGGTCCCCATTTCTTTTTCTTTATACTGGGATGGGGAATGGAGGGTGATCATGGGACAGCACACAGAGGGAGGGAGCAGGAGGGTTTTCTTCTACATACCATGACAGGGAACCGAGGATGGGGTTGGGATAGCACACAGAGGAAGGGAAGGTGGTGACACTGGGGGATTGGGCACCCCCAGTGTCAGTGTTATGTTTGTGGGGGGTGTGGGGTGGTGGGTGCAGAGTAGGAGGATCGAGATGGGGGGGACAGTAGGGGCAGGTCTATAACAGACTTTGATGGATGGTTTTCTTTGTTACAGGGTGTATATCCTCAGCAGGCTGATCATGACAGATCTGCTGTGCTTACTGGGTGGTGTAGATCAAAGGAAAGAGCTGACCTATAATTGAATTGGCTCTTTCCTTTGAAATACACAAAGCTTGCACCCAGCAAGCCAGAATACTGTTATTATCAGCCTGGCTGATGATTTGTGTGACACTGATTAGCCCCTTGCAGAACACTCTGAATTGGACTGATAGTTTCACACCCCTCAAAAGCCTCTCCCCTAATAAAATGTTCACTGCGTGTGCTCTCACAGCGATCATAAAAATGAAAATAAATGCTGTGCAAAAAGGTGTACAGTTTGTGGGTTTACTGTTTGGGACTGTTAACCATAGGCAGTTTAGGTGTTTTGTGTGGTGCTGTATGTTTAGGAGTGATGGGAATGGGTGTTTGTAGATTGGAGATATGCAGGTGTTTAAATGTTTGAATTAATTAATTTATTTTGTGATGATTATTAGTGATATAGGCATGTTGTTCCTGGGTTAATAAGGTGTCTGCGTTATGTGTTACTAATGTGTTCATAGGATGCATGTTATATGTGCTAATGAGAATGTAACCAGGTGCTTTGTTATAGGTTCACTGGGAAATATTCTCTTATTAAGATGTTCATGAGTTATTGATATTGTGTCAATGGTTAACTGACAGGGTATATGGTTCTCAAATACCATCATATACAGTACGTAAGCATTAATGCATGACATGGTGTGCTGATAAGGTGGATCAACAAACACCACAGGGGCATTGTAAGGCACAAAGCTGCAAGCCGAGTGCCCTCCCAGCCCCCAGGGTATGCGTTAATCCACATTATCAGCACACCCTGGAGTGTGTTAATGCATTTATAACATGGGTTATGTTTAAACAACAAAAAAATATAATAAAAGGTGTTTTATTGCTGTTTAAACAACAAAAAAGGACTGTATCATGCAGCACAGAAAAAGATTCCTCAAATAATAATGCATTTCTCAGTGATTTTATGTAGAAACAAATGTCAGAAATACAGTGCTGGCATGATTTCTGACATTTAATGTGCATAATATAGTTCCACACAATGGCATTAGTGCCCTCTTCACCACTGTCTTTGTCTCTCTGTGTCTCTCGCTCTCTGTCACTCTCTTCCACTCATCATGCACACTGCCACCATTCTCTGTGCTCTGGCCCCACCACACACACAACGGCTGACTACAGAAGGTGTGATCTGCTCCACTTGCTCCCATGTCAGAGGACTTACACAGTGCAGGAATTCTGACGTGTCTCTCTGCAGGAGCTCAGTGTGTAAGTTGCAACATTGGTTGTAACTCTCTCAGGCTCTTTCTGTGCCACTCAGGGTCTGTCACTGTCTGTGCTGTGGCTCTCTCTCTCTCTCTCTCTCTCTGTACTGAGATTTGCAAACTGGGGTCCAGGGAGACACACTGTGACAGGGATCACCACACAATGCACAGAAGAGAGAGAGAGAGAGAGAGAGATGGGGCACACAGCAGCAGAGAGAGGACAGCAGCTGAGAAAGGCGAGAAAAGTTGCTGCGTATATTTGCTTAGGCCGGGGGGAACGGGAATAGTTAACAGGCACACTCTCTCTCTCTCTCTCATCACTCTTGGATTTACACCCATGAACACTGGAAGAGCATGACACACACCAGAGAGATAGAGAGAGAGAGAGAGAGAGAGAGAGTGAAAATGGACCACACAGCAGAGAGAGAGAGAGGACAGCAGCCAAGAGAGAGGAGAGAAGGCGCTGCTGCTTGTATTTGCTCTGGGTGAGGGGAACAGAAAACAAGGGCTCTCTCTCTCTCTCTCTCTCTCTCTCTCTCTCTGCTGAACTAAGGGAATATGGGCAAAAATAAAACACAACATACAGTGGGTCGCCCCATGCCACTACACTCACTACTCAAGTCCTGAGCATAGGACAGCACATCTCTCTGTCTCTGGCTGCTGGCACACAATACTGATATCTTCACTTGGCTGTCTGTGACCCCCTGTAACTGAAAGATATGCAGAACATAGGGTAACAGCTTCCACTTTCATGCGCTCGATGAACGGAGGATGTGGAGTAGAGAGCAGGGTTGCATGCTGGCGGTGATTGCAGGACAGGGAGTGGACAGCATGGGGGTGGGTTGCCAAAGGACTGCTAACTGCTCCCAGTGTCTGACAGAGGTGCAATGTGTTTCTGGGAACAGTGCTTACCAACAGAGGAAACTGCATGACAGAGAAGTACATTTGCTGCCAAAGGGGGACGGTGTGGGCAGTCAGTGGCAGGGAAAAATTGCACTGACACACAGGACACTATCTTTCACTCTCACAGTGGCAACTAAACAGCAGCCTCCTCATGCCTGAAGTCAGACAGACAGACTGCAGTGCTCAATTAAAAGCACAGTGAATGACCATTGCGCTGTGTTCCATCTCTCTCGGTCTCTCTCTTCCTCTCTCTCTCTCTCTCTCTCTCTCTCTCTTTTCCCAGAGTAACATGCTGCTCTCTGTCTCTCTCAGGAGCACTTCCTCTCCCTACTCAGTGTGCAAAACTCAGCACTCCCTCTCCCCAGAGAGACCCCTCTCTGACATGCCACCACACCTGCAATTATTCTGTATGGGACCATAATTTTGCAAAGGCACTTTGTTCTTGTGCAGTAATACTGGGAGTCCCTTAGCAACGATTGCAAATGGCTGCCTTTGCCAAATTATTTTCCCCTACATAACAAGTCCAGGTCTGCCTGGGATCTCAGATGTGGGAAACTTCTTCACCCTAACTGTGCTGATAATGTGCATTATTGCAAGGTCAGGTGATGCTATTGTGCCAATCAGAAAACTCCCTCTTGCCACCCATGTTATAAGAAGAAATGTGTGATGTCTTTTTCTATGGGGAAGAGGAGAATAGGATAAACCTACAGTATGTAACATATTTGCTGCCTTCTTGCTCTGAAGTTACTTATATTGAAAATGCGTTCTTTCATTGATTTGATTAAAATGGTAGAATTTAAACATAGTACATATTTGCAATATACTGTATATGTTTTCACAAAGCAAAATGTCAAAGGCAACAGTTTATTCATACGTGATGAAAAAAGCTATCACATATTTCTTCTCAAACAAATCTATGGATTTTACCCATTGCATCTTGGCCACAAATCCCACAAGAATATTCATCTTTGTAACAAAGGAAACAAGTCTCTATGTACAGCAAGTAAATGCTGAAATCTCAGAAGGCTTAACCATGCAAATTGGTTCAAGGAAAATACTTGGAAAACAGCCAGATCTCTTTTGGCTTGTGACTTTAGTGCGATAGCATTATGTTGCCAATAGGACCTTCCAGCTTTATATTAGTTTGAAAATGTGTCAACAAAGGAATTTTAGTGGTGCTGTGCTACTTTAAAATGCTAGGATACTTGTTTTTGTGAACTTATGTCTTCAGTTACAGAATCTCTTTAAAGTCGTAGAGTGTAATGAAAATGTTGCATAATAAGATGCATTACCATAATGCCTTCTTGACTTGGAGGTAAAGGAAGGAGCCAACATACTTTTAGTTCATTTCCAATTAGGTGTTACAAAGAATAAGATATATGAGTAAGAAAACTTATTATGTTTAGGAATGCCCATGTGCACTACACAGTATATCAAAATATTTTCTTAACACATTATTGACCCCAATATTAGTGTATATTGTCCACTTGATACTTCTCCAGAATTATTTTCTTTGGCATATTTCCTAGCACAAGCAGTTCCCCTGTTTCAAGAGACAGGTCTTTCATCCTGAAAGAAATAAGTAGAGTTAAATGAACGAAGAGCATTTTTTCTTATTTTACCGAAGTACCAAAACATATCTTCTAAAAATGTTCTATTAATGTTATAACAACAGTATAACAAATGTACATGTAATAACATACTGTTTTTAAATGTCATATTTTGTGGATTATTCTAACACTGAGATATTGCAGTTCATGGCATTTCATGGGGATATCCTTTTATCCTACTATATACAAATGATAAATAACTAAATAAGTCATCATACAAAAGTTTCCTTTAAGAAATTTAATAATGATAATGCAGTTTCAGAGCCCAAGAGACCTTAAACTGAACACCACACCTAGGCTTTCACCTAGGCTTTTATGGAATTGCTGAGGTTATTCCAGAAACCCATCTCACCCCAATGTGATTGCACTCTTACCTCCAATCCCCCAATGTAATAATGTGTTGCTACACAAATTTTCTGTGTCCTAGGAACTTCCATGCATACAGTGTTCAAGCTATGCATTGTTGTTTTTACACTATCCTGCATTGTTTTGCATATAATGTTTCATTATGTAATGTTGGTTTGTTTTTTCACTATACTGCATTTTTATATGCACACTATTGTATCTACTGTACGGTATTCTCCTAGACTGTTGTAGTTGTTCCAATGGCATTACTGTCTGTATTTTGTGCTTGCACGTCATCTGCTGCACTGCACTCTTAGACTGTCGTACTTGTTTCTAATGACATTACTGTTATGTATTATGTACCTGCACCTTATTATTGTGCCATCTTCATGGCCCGGGTTGTGCTTGCAAATGGTCCATTGGACCAGTGCACCAACCTGGTAAACAAATACATAAATAAATAAATGTGCTGAGTAGCATAGTAGCATATTGCACTTGAGGGTAACTTGGTTAGCACTTACAGCAGTGTTTTGGAATGATGAAGAATAACCACTTGTTTAGTGTAATGAACGAAAAAGGAATTACTTTGTGTGTTATAACAATAATATACAAAACACAGGAGCACTGTATTGCCGACTAGGATCAAGAGATCTTATCATAGTTTCTGCTGTGATATCTTGCAGGATACTGCAGGAAGCCAATGCGATCGAATGGCAGTTACTCCAGTTTGTCATACAGTAAACTTTAATATCTCACACAGATCGCTTAATCTTGGAGGGCAGTACTGTACACCCACACCACTATTACATGGCATCACAGGACATATATGCAAATCACCAACATAATTCCTGTACATCTATAGTAGTTGACCTAATGTAAAATATCAGACTTTGGGGGTCAACAGTACATAATAACAAGATTTGTTGCACCAGATTTGTAATTCGTTTTACTGTATTTATTTAGAGTCACATGTCAGGAAATAAAATATTTATACACATACCTTCTATTTCTAATTGACTTACACCTATTCCTCAGTATAAAAAAAATGTTTGAGAGAAGAAAAGCTTATGTTCTCACCTTGATCATTCTGACTTATTTTAAATATGCCTGCTGAATAGAAATTCTTCTCTCAGCTACTTGGCATAGCTGTAGGACTATCACTCAAGCTGCTTTCAAACCAGATTCAGAAACGAGACCAGGTCATTTGATGCTTGGCAGTGAAGGAAGACTGAGCATGTGAGAGGATGTTCTCCTCCTCCAGGGAGGAAGAGCCACTGCCTCCATTGCAGTACTGCCTCCTCGGTGACCATAGGTGGAAGCAGGAGGGTGGACATTGTGCAGACTCAAAGACAATGTACCATCATGTGTGCTTCTGTTCTCATGAGCTCTGAGCATGCCAATCTCCAGGGGTGTGGAGAAACCCAGCACAAAATAAACTCTGGCCACAACAGGATGATGCCAAGCTCCACCTGAGGCCTCACAATATTGGCTCTGGTACCTGTCCTTGGATAGCTGTTATAGATGCATTGAGATGTGTGGAAGCTGCTTTGATAACCAGGAACTCCACCATGGAGATTAAGCCATTGGGTCTAAGAAAACAGAGAAGTCCTTGTGTAGATGAGTGACAGGGATGAGGGGGAGCTGAAGGAAGAGGGGAGGCCAGTGTACTGTACAATGGTCATAAAATGCAAATAATAATAAAAAAATAATTAAATAGCTTGTATTTTTATATTATCCTCTTTCTAAAATAAATGGTAAGTTTCTTACCGATGACAGTTTGCACTGGATTGCATTATGACTTTAAACTGTTTTGAACATATAGGGCTCGATTTTCAAAGCCCCAAAGTTGATGCAAAGAGACTGTGTCAAACAGAATGACACAAGTGGGGCCGTAGTCAAGTGCAGGAGCAAGATGGAAGCTTGATTACAGAGATCTGTGGCTTTCCACCACATTTTTTTGCCATCCGTCTCACTTTCTCTACAGTTCATGCCAAATTGCCTCCTATTCTTCAGCTAGATGCCAGCGCTGATGAAATTGGGAAAAAAATAGGTGAAATTGCCCTTCAAAACAAACAACTTGGCTGAGTCAAACAGAGGCCTAGCTAAAAATGCTGTAAGAGGCACCTTGAGTGCCAGTAACCCGGGCACATCACAGGCTGAGGAGACCCAGCCAGTCAAACCTGCAATAGAGCAAGTGACTCCTTCAACGCCTAACAAGGGGTATCTTGCCCTAGAAAGGCTCCTAAAGAAACTTAAGTATGATTTGAGGACAAGAATGGGTAATTCAGTCTCCGAGACTGTGGACTCACATGAGATCAGGCTGGGGGAGCTAGAGGCATGGGTAAGAACTCAAGAAGATACCCTGCAAAGCTCTAACATCGACTTGCAAAAAGCTCTATGGGAGATTGAACTTTTGTAGTTAATCTTTTTATTAAGGTTATCATAAATGTACAAATAAACCTCTTATGATGCAATACACTATGAGGATTTATAGAAAAAAGATAAATTTAAAGCAGCATATATCTGGAACACTACTCGATAATAGCATACAGAGCTTATAGACATGATTAAACATTATAATATTACATAACCTGATATATTACTGCAAAAACATGTGTAGGAGGATTGAGAATAGTGAGGGGACATCTGAAAGAGTAAACAAGAGAAAGGACATGTATAGAAGAAGTAGGGGAGAGAAAGGGGAACACTTTAGAATAAGGAAACAAGTTAAGGCCCATGCCCAGTTGTGTGCTTTCTCAAATACGACAATATTAAGGACCTGTCTCAGCCAATAAATGGTAACCCTAATTTGCAACTAGATAACAAGCCTCTACTATTTAACTGGCTTCCTCTGATAGGAAACTGTCAGCTAAAAGATTTTATTGTGGTGGATAGACAATGGTGCTCCTCCGTAGAAATTATGCATAAATTCACGGTACCTGGTATAAACGTTTTCAAGATTTATCAGCTTCGGCATCTTTTATTAAAAGTATTTGGAGATTCTCTGCCCTCGCCCGCTCACATTAGTTTTCAGGTCACCCTTGTAGAACTGGCTGGATGTCCCACGCGGTGTCGAAGATATATAGTATTTTATTTGCATGGCCATACCCTGATAATTTTGCCCCTGTTATTTACTGATCTTCCCTTTTTCCAGACAAGGAGTTAGATTGGTCTCTTCTCTGGCACAACTGCCATAAATTCTTATTGCAGGATAGATTAAGATTAATGCAATTTAAAATTTTGCATAATATTTATTATACTCCGCTGAAACTGGCCAAAATGAGTGTTGTGTCCTCTCTATTCTGTACAAGATGTAAGCTGCAGCCTGGGGACCTTCTTCATATTTTTTGGAAATGCCCCAAAGTTGCCTTACTTTGGACCACTATAAAGCAAAGAGCTGACCCACTTTTAGGGCTTTCTGATTTGTTTACACCTGAAGTATGTCTCTTGGGGGACTTTTCATGTATTTCTGTACTATGTAGGAAATACAGTATGGCATTAATTTCCATGTCCGTTAAAAAAGTGGTCCTGAGACATTGGAAAGACTCTGACAACCTGACTTATCTTGAGTGGCTCCAGGAGCTTCTTGCTAATCTCAGAACGGAGAGAGAACCATTGCAAGTCTTTCTAGTAAACTTAAGAAGT
Organism: Neoceratodus forsteri; assembly: GCA_016271365.2. Lineage (NCBI taxonomy): Eukaryota > Metazoa > Chordata > Ceratodontiformes > Ceratodontidae > Neoceratodus > Neoceratodus forsteri. The sequence continues at coordinate 1,107,902,061 of CM057458.1, read as the reverse complement.
TTAACAGAATATGGGGTTCTTTTCAAGCCCTGTACTCTTTACAAGTTTGAAATACACGTTCATTATAGTTCATGGTGTCACTTGGGTGGTAGGCTGCTGTGCTAGGTTTTGGGGTGTATGAGGTGGGGGTGGGCAGGAGAGAATGAATCAGTATTACTTTGTATAGTAATCACAGTCTTATTATGTGAAATGTTCTCTGGATTCATTCTCTGTATTGTAAACTCTAATAAAAGTTGAATGGAAAAAAAAAGAATAAGGAAACAAGAAAAACAAGACTACAATAGGAGATCTGTGGGGAGTCTCTGCGGAGGGACCAAATGCATTACATATTGAATGGAGATTGAACTTTTAAAGCAGAGCATAGACAATCATGAAAAAAGGGAGTGCAGGTGTAACATTTGTGTGGTGGGCTTCCCAGAGGGGTTTGAGGGCAGAGATTGTGCTATGTTTACTAAAAAATGTCTACGTGACATCTTAGAACTCTCCCCGGAGGTCTCCTTGGAAACCCAGAGGATGCCTAGGTCCCCAAGTGCTAAACCCACTCCCGATCAAAAGCCTTACCACGTTATCATAAAATGTCTCCATTTAACTGACCGACAGATCATGCTGGAAAAGGCCAGTCAGAAAGCCAAAACAATGGTACAACACTCATGAATCAGTTTATTCCCTGACTACTCATGGCAGCTCCAAATTCAATGCTGAGCATCTGCTGAGGTCAAGAGAAGGCTCCACGACCTGGGATGTCAATTTGCTTTGGTCTACCCAGCACGCTTGATCATCCACCCACAAGGTGGGAAGCTTAGATCCTTTACTAGTTCCGATGAGGCCATGGAATGCATGGCTGATCTAGAGAAAGCTCGTGGGCAACAGCAAGAACACTGAAGGCTGATCAGTATCTGCTGCTGCTGACTTTTTGAATGGGAACCTTAAACACACAGAGGTACTGGGGCTGGGGTGCTTAGTGTTTGGGTTGTGGGGCGGGGGGTGCACAATATGTGGGCCAGACCGTAACTCCTTTTAGGGGCCTATAATGGCTGGTTTGGCGGGGGCTCCCCTTCCTGCTCTCTCTCACAAATCCCTAGAGACAGATCATTATGGGGCCGCACTCTTATCAGCCTAATTACTGATCTTTCCTCTTTAATTTTGGACCGTGCTGCATCCGGCTAGTCTTGAGCTGAAAGACCAGGCCTAGATATTTGAGCAAACTATTAGTCTTTACCTGGGGCTTGGCACCATACTGGCTGCTGGTGCGATGGCAGAAGCATCTCGTCCTTTGGGACTTTTGGATGAAATATATTAATGTAGGACTATACTATAAAGGAGGCATGTTTTGTTTTCTCTTTTTTTTTTCTTTCTCATGCAGTATTTCCTTTCTCTACAGACTCTGGTGACCCCTGGTTCCCCCTGGAGGCCTTGGTCTCACTGGCCCACTATATATACAATGGGGCCATCTGAGCACAATTGTTTAAACTGTGTTTAGCATAATGTGGAGTTCGGCGCTCCAGGTTTGCTCTCTGTTGGGAGCGGCTGTATCTCCAGGGGGGGAACGGGATGTGGACCCAGATAAACATTTCAGAATTAGCTGCAAACAGACTGCAGCTGTTTTTGCCTCTATATGGCTTCCATTTTTATTATTCTTTTATTTGGTTTTCACAATAGTTGGGTCCTTCCGGGGGGGGGCTTTGGTTGGGCCCTGCCCTGTGGTTGGGATGCCTGATATTGGATGCCTACCAAAAAGTGGAGGTGAACCATACATTTGTGGTTCTCTCTATTGAATTATAAGGTGGATAGCCCACTCGATCCACACAAAGTAGTGGGTGGATAGTTTGTACGAAACAGGGTTGGGGGGCTTTTTGGGTTGCTGTTGCTGTTGTGGATTTTGTCGGGGGTGGCTAAGAGGGTTAAATGGCATGTACTAGGTTCTGCAAGATTTATCCTGTACATGTTGGACAACATGTTTTTTGACTTAGAGTTTACTTAGCGGTGGGGGGGGCTATGTTGGGGGAGTTAAAAAGTTGAAAAATGTCTTCCAGGAATATCTACACATAAAGGTGGAAAGTCTGTGGATACTGAGACTAATGTTGCATTTATATCATGGCACAGTACCATGAATAAGTTAAAGTTGGTAACATGGAATGTTAATGGTCTTAGACACATGGTTAAAAGGAAAAAGGTTTGGGCTACTATCAAAAGAATGGGGGGGCATTGTGTTCCTCCAAGAGATACACTCCACAGCAGAGGAAGCCTCGAGGTTGTCAGCCTCATGGGTAGGTACCCTTTTGACAGCTCCCTTTACCTCCAGGGCTCGGGGAGTGGCAATATGCCTATGGCCTGGCTTGACCCATAAAATCTTGATGGTCCAGGCAGACCCCCAGGAATGATACCTAATAGTTGAAGTGGATGTAGGGGGTACTAAATATACACTGGTTTCTGTTTATGGCCCGAATTTTGATTCACCTGACTTTTTTACACATTTGCGGGTGGCACTGTCCCCATTATCAGACAACCTGATAATTGGAGAGGATTTCAATACTTACTGGGACAATGTTCTTGACCATTCTGGGCAGAGAATTAGACCTCCCCCTGCAGCACTGCGGCCCTTCGAAATATTATAGAGGATAGAGCCCTGCTGGAGGCATGGAGACAGTGCTACCCAAATATTAGAGAATACTCCTTTTTCTCCTCAGCCCACCAGGTGTACACTAGGCTTGATTATATGTTTTTTCTGAAGGTGTGGATGGAGCATTTGGAGGAGGCTAGTTATGGCCCAATAGTCGTTTCAGACCATGCACCCCCTACAGGTTGTATTACAGCTCGTGGGGGGGAGCCGAGGCCTAGTTGGCATATGGACCCTTCCTTGCTACTAGATGAGGGCTTTGTGACACAGGTTAGGGAGAGTATTAGGGAATTCCTATTATATAATAATCCAGAGGATACAAGTGTACATAATACCTTGGATGCCCTTAATGCACATATTCGTGGGGAAGCAATATCCTATTCTTCTTACCTCAAAAAGAAGTTGGACCAGGAGGAAAGGGAGTTGGAGAATCAGATTAAGGCATTAGAGGGAGACTTGATGGGAGGCATTTCCCCGCAGAAAGTTCAGAAACTTAAAGCCTTGAAGTGCTCCCTTAATAAACTTACTAACCGCAGGAAAGAAAGGAATCTATATATAACCAAAGCGGGGGCCCATTTTGATGGGGATAAGGTGGGTAAATGGTTAGTGGGTTTGGTAAAGAGCAAAAGGGCTGTGCGCACAGTTCTGGGACTGGAAAGAGAAGGGGGAGATATCCCATATGATCAATCACAGAGAAATGACACCTTCAAAGACTTTTATTTTAATCTCTATACCTCGAAGTTCCCTGTAGGGGGTGATCCAGAGGGCTTCCTCCAGAAAATTGAATTGCCCTCCATGGGGGTGATGATAGGGGACTCCTGGACTCTCCTGTCTTGGGGGAGGAATTGAAAAGGGCAGCATGGAAGGGGAAGAAGGGCAGGGCACCGGCCCAGATGGGATACCTCTTGAGTTGTATAGGGCAGTATAGGATGAAATTGGTCCCTTTATGCTTCAGATGGTCCACTCAGCATTTCAGACGGGGACACTTCCTTATTCAATGTGCATGGCCACTATTGTGGTATTACCTAAACCTGGGAAGGACCCTCTTAAATGTGGGTGTTATAGGCCCATACCACTCCTAAACTCTGACTATAAAATCCTGGCCAAACTCTTAGCCCTTAGACTGGAGGGGTTTCTACCCAAGTTGATCAATACAGACCAGGGTGGGTTCATCAGGGGGGCAACAGGCTAAACAGAATATCCATAGGATGGTTAATATAATTTATGGGTGGACTCACCGGGGGGGATGGGAGGAGGCCTTTTAGTGTTAGATGCTGAAAAGGCATTCGACCAGGTGGAATGGCCATTTATGTTTGCAGTCCTTAAAAAGTATGGTCTGGGAGACATGATGTTGAGGTGGATTCGCACATTGTATACCTCTCCCCAAGCCCAAATTCTAATGAATGCCACCTTGTCGACCCCCTTCCACCTTATGCGGGGCACAAGACAGGGCTGCCCACCTTTCACATTCTTATATGTTCTTACTATAGAGGCCCTGGCTGAAACTATTCATTCTAATGCAGCTATTCAGGGTTTTATGGCTGATGGCAGATCTAGCATTATATCATTCTTTGCAGATGACATACTTTTATTCTTGAAGGACCCTGAGGTCACCCTCCCTGCTCTGACCAATATTTTTGATATGTATGGCCCAATCTCAAGCCATAAAATAAACTGGGGCAAATGTGAAAGGATGCCTCTAGGTGGGAACAAACCCCCTATTTGACTTAACCAATGCCTTATCCCCCCATCCCAAAAAATTAAATACCTGGGTATAAACTTACAGGTGAAACTATCAAAAATGGCTGACATTAATCTACGTAGGGTAGTGAATAAGATCAAAGAGGGCTGCAGTAATTGGTGGGCTCTCCCCCTGACCTTGCTTGGTAGGGTTACCCTTATAAAGATGAGTATTCTCCCACAATTTCTTTACCCCTGCCAGACAATCCCAGTCTATATTCCTAATAGGTACATCAAGGCCCTGGAGGGTGCTATTACCCAGCTGTTACAGACGGGGACAAGACCTAAGATCAAAAAAGCCATTTTACGGAAACCAGTTTCCCAGGGGAGGTTGGTCCTACCCAACGTTAAACATTATTTTTTTGCAATCCCAACTTGCACATATATAGGACATACTGTGCAGTAAGGAGACCATGTCAGCATGGGTGGACTCAAGTCAAACTGTAATACTTCCATGTACTATGATGTCCTGGTAGGTGGCCTGGTGGGTGAGTCAGGGAAGAAACTAGGGCACCCCTGCACCAGAGCAACTTGGAGGGCATGGCATATGGCACATCAAATATTACACTTTGAGGTTGGGCTCTCTCTGGATACACCCTTGAGGCATGAGGTACTGGGTGGGGGAAACTTGCCCCAGAAAGTGCTTGACCATTGGAGTCACAAGGGTCTCTATCTCTTAGAACAGATGTTGGTGGATGGACAGGTTTTGAACTTCCCTGTATTGAAGCAACAGTATAATCTCAGCACCTCATCCTACTTCTCTTACCTTACCCTACAAAAAATAATTGAGAAATCGATAGAGGCTCTGAGACCAGGAAGATATGGGTGTTCCCCCCCCGGAGGAGATGTTTAAGGGAAGGTATCTGGACCATAATTTTAAACCCCTTAGATCATGTTACAGGTTGTTTGTGGGAGCACTGCCAGACCAGCTAAACAAGCTGAAAAAGGGATGGGAGGAGGATGTGTTCCCTGACTCCATTACTGGGGGAGACTGAGCTTTGATTCTTAAACATTCTTTAAAATGCTCTGTGAATAATAGAGTATGGACCATTCAATACAATGTCCTTATGAGGGTATACATCACTCCTGTGCTGGCTCATAGAACTGATCCATCAGTCTCAGACCTTTGCCCCAAATGTAAAATTCACATGGGGACCTTTTTCCACCTAATGTGGGAATGCCACAAGGTATATGTCTATTGGACAGAAGTCCTGTCACTTTTGCAACAAATCCTGGGGGAACCCCTAACAATGGACCCGGTTGAGGTGCTGCTGGGCCTATGGGGAGGTGCACACCAAAGTGATGGAGCTGGAGGTAATTCACTTTTAAGATTGGGACAGGTGTTGGGAATGTGCCAGCTGGCCTTTCATTGGTGGCTCTCTGGCACCCCTCCAGTGGCTCTGTGAGCTAGAGATTTGGTAGACTGTATGAAACTAGAGAAAATACAGCACGGAATCAAACACCAAGAAGGGAAATTCCAGGAGATCTGGGAACCAGTAGAGAGGTCAGTACAGCTCCTATTGTTCCCCTTATTTTAATAAATATTTTGGGGATGTCCTAAACCCATGTACAGTTAAATAGCTATAAATGACACCCTGAGGGCCTAGAGCTTATATTATACCTGATACAGGTCTATCTGGTAATTTCTTACCTGTACCATGTGACCCTACTGAAATTATATGTAGTATCATCCATGTCAATTTACAATCTCTATAAACGTAAATTCTATGTCTCACCCAACCACCTTGTATACTGACCCACCCTGTATAATGATGTATGCACTGATGTACCCACCTATCTTAGGGAGGGTAATGGTATGTGACTCTTGGAAGTTTTTAAATAAAGTTTACAGCTGGCCCGGTGGTGCTGAGGGCTGAGGTGCTGGCCACCACACCTTGCTCCATGCCGGTGACTGGTGTTCGGGAACAAGCACAGGTCACCGGGGGTCAGCTGGGGAGGAGAAGGATTGAGCATCCGAAGAACTGCTCTCCTTCTCTGGGGAGGGGAGTCCATGGCAGTCAGTGCATGGTTGCCTCCTGGTGGAGGCTGGGAGACTGCACGCTCGTTGCACTGAGGGGTGGAGCTGAGGGCAGATGTCTGGAAAGGAGCGTGTGCAGACACGTGCGTGCCCTCCTCCGGTGATGTCATTGCACATCCTCAGTTCCAAGGGGGTGAAAAATGGGTGCCAGTTGAGCAGCTTGATGGCCATCTGTGAGCTTCACCCAGTGGTCAGGTAACCAGACTGGATCCGTGTTCCATGGGGAGTCTGGGGGGCTCCCTGCTGCCCTGCTGTGGAGGGTACAACTGCAGGGGCATATGGGTGCCTGGGACCAACCAGGTAGAGGTGGATGGTGGCCAGAATCCCCGATCAGATGCGGGGACAAGGGGAGCAGACTGAAGATGGCCAGGAAAAAGGAGAAAAAGTAGTTTACAAAAAAAAGAAAAAGAATGACACAAGTGGCTCCTTGCATCAAAATCTGTGCCAGTTCCAATTCTGGAACAACTGTTGCAGCCATGATGGGACCCCCTGCACCAAACTGGCCCTGTGACAGCATTCTGCCCAACATGGGGGTGCTCTATGTTGCAAGGGGGCTTGCGCCATGGTGGAGCTGCAATATCCACTTTTTTGTGATTTTGCAAGCCCTGCCATGGATGCAGCAAGGGGCACAACTTAGATCAACCAGGAGGTGGTGTAAGTGGCTTGCACCAGTGGGACAGGGTCTGACACTTGGCTGCCAGGGAAAGAAGGGGCAGGGATGGTGGCATGGGGGTTGGGGAGACAGCTTGGCATTAATGGGAGTGCTGTGGCATCCAACAGGGTGTGTTTGCTTATGTATGTATTTAGGTATTGTACTGTGCTTATCAGTGATACTGTATGCGGGGGTCCAGAGACAGAATGTGACATGGCACCAGATGGGCACAACCGAGGCAGCTGAAATATCTGCCCCTGGATGCTCCCATATAGTATAATTCATAGGTACAGTACAATACACAAATACATAAAACAGCAAATGCACCCCACTGGGTGCCACAGTACTCCCATTAATGCCCAGCTGTCTCCTTGAACCCCCATGCCACCTTATGTGCCCCTTCTGACCCCAGCCACCTACTAACTAGAACAATCACCCCCCACCCATTCTAGACTCTGTAGTGTTGTGCCAGGCAGGGGGGCCAGATCCCTGTGGTAATTCCAGTAGGTCCACCAACTGTTTGGCACAGCTGTCTGCTTGCCACAGACCTGAGGTGTTTGGCCCCAGAACCCTTATTTTTGTATAATTGGGTGCAGGGTTCCTGGTGCACCCAGAGTTTGCCACAGCCCTGGAGTGATGCAACTGGTGTTGCTCTAAGAGCTCTTTGAAAATTGAGCCCATAGTGTTATTGATCCCAGCAGTGTTTGAAAATCATTTAAAGATTAAGGACAGGATTTTCAAAAATTATAATGCAGTTGCAATTCTTGCTTTGGGGTGCACCTGCAGGTGAAAAAATGTAATAACTAGTATCACAGAAAAGATGCACCTCACATGAGAGGAGGCTGCAAGCCAGAATAATAAGCTGCTATTCATACGCTATTGTCAGTAAATTTGCTACGTTTTCACTGGTTGTATACCCTGTGTGAGTGAAAACAGTACAATAGACAGGGGGACCAGAGAGAGGAATACTGGGAACTGTAGTTCATGCTCAATACTAAGGAACTACAGCCCAGTAGTAGAGAATGAGTGGGACTGCTACTGAACAAGACTAGCAGATCGCAACTTGCACTTCAGACACTTTGTAGTGTAAACAGGGCTGCAATATTTTAAAACCAGGGGCTATTTTAAAGAAATTTACTAAAGTGTCTTGGCAAGTGCTTGGTCACGTGACCACTACAGTTCCAGGTCCCGTTGGGCATATAAATTTGTCCTGAGTGTGCAGGGAAAGCTCAGGAGGGGTGAGCACATGGTGACGCATGTGGCAACAAGTGCAGAGACTCACGCATGTTGTGTGAGTCTAGCAAGTCCAGCAAGATAAGAGAGACAGGAGATAGTGAGTAAACGAACATACAGTAGGAACAAAATTTAACTACCCTGATATTGAATATACTGTGAGAGGGACTATGTAACAATGATGGGTATAAGCAATAATAAAGAGGTTGAAACAACTGTGGCAATGGACGGAGATACAGCATTAAATGTACAGAGTACAGACTATAAAATGTATCTAATTATACCAAATACAGAAAACATTGTTGCAGATTTTACCTGTGAGAATTAACAATGACCTACTGGGGGAACTTAAAAATATGAGCTCTAGATTAGATATCCTTGAACAGTCCCAAAGTAGTAATGAGCATAGGCTACAAGTTAATAAAAAAAACAAGCTGAACATAATAGAACAAATAAAAGAAAACAGCAAGAAGATAATAATATTATAGATGATGAAGAATGGTGTTATGTCACCTCTCACCTTAGGAAAAGAAGAGCAAATGTTTTACCATTAACAGAGTATAAAAATAATTTAACAATAACCAGTAGATTCACCCCACTGCTTAATCCTGATGCTAATAAAAATACCATACCAACTGATTCAATAGAAATTGAGATTGATGGCATGATAGATCACATGGCTAACAACATTATGATCGATCCAGGCAATACTGATGAACAACCAAATGATATGGTGGGAAGTGAAAAAACTTGTAAGGACAGGCATAAGGTTATATCAAGCGCCACTGCTGCTAGGGAGAAATTACATAATTCATCTATAAGTCATATGGCTGCTGTGGAAGGCTTATTAACAATATCAATTTAAACCCTCAGTACAGCCTCTGCAGATATGGAAATGATAACAAGTACTACATCTCAAGGTATAAATATGGAACAGACAATCGACGGTTCAAAAATGCCCAAAGAAATGATACCAATGGACACAAATCCTGGTATTGCTAACAGACAAATTTTTATTTTGGGTGACTCTATTATTAAATACTGTGACACACAAATATGAAAGGAAGACAAAGCAAACAGGACATGCAGCAGTTATAGAGGTGCTAAAATATCTGATCAAACAAAGCAGATCAATACTATCTTAAAATGTGCTGGTCATAATCCTCTTGTGATAATCCATGTAGGGACAAATAACGTAAATACCTGCAGTATACATCAAATTAAGAAGGAATATAAACTACTGAGCACCAAATTAAAACAACATGGAGCACAAATATGCTTTTCAGAAATTCTACTAGTTCCCATATATAATAAATACAAAAACAAAAAGATAAAAGAAATAAATGAATGGATTAGAAAGTGGACACTAGATAATAGTATAGGATGTTTAACTCATTGGGAAGATCTGGAACATAATTATAGATAATTTTGCTGGGATGGCCATCACCTAAATAAAAAGGGAAGTATATATTTGGCAAAGCTTATTAACCAATACATCAATAATAGTTTAAACTAGTGGACGGGGGATATAGAGGTCCGAAATATATAATAGGTGAGAAAATGCAAGGATTAAAAACAAAAATACTAGTAAGAAAAGCTAGGAGTTTAAACAAACTAAAAAAGGCAGAATTAGAAACCATAATTAGAGATAACGGTATAGATATAATATCAATAACAGAGATATGGTGGGATGAAAATTCACAATGGATGATGCATATTCCAGATTTCACAATATACAAACAAAATAGATTAAATAGACAGAGGAGTGGAGTATGCCTGTATGTTAGTAATAAATACAAAAGTTCTGAAAATAACCAATTTACTGAACAATATGAAAAAATTGAGACACTGTGGGTACAAATTGAAATAACACCCATTATGATCATTCTCTTTGGAACATGCTATCGGCCCCCATCTAGTCCAGCTGAATACAATAAGGACCTAAATGATATATTGGTTAAAGTGGCAGAAACAAATGATGTTATAATCATGGGAGATTTCAATTATCCAGGTATTGATTGGGGAAGTCACACAGCTTCAAATAATCAAGAAAGCCTGCTCTTTGAAGCCATAGGAGCAGTGGGATTAGACCAACTTGTGGAGAAACCAACAAGAGCAATAACATACTGGACTTCATTTTTGACTAATATACCAAATGCATTATCAGATTTCCTGTTTAAACCTCCACTAGGAAATAGTGACCATTATATTATTCAATTTTCTATTAAAACAAATAACAGTTTTAATAAAAATCCAAAATATATTAACAACTATAATCAAGCAAGTTATAAAGTTATGAAAAACATCCTTGAAAAAATAGATTGGGAGTATATCTTATCAAATTCAACAGTGGATGAATGTTGGGACAGAATAAAAAATATACTACAAACTGTTGAAGAATGGTATGTGCCTTTAAAACAAATCAATAGCAAAAAAGATAAAATACCTTCATGGGTGATTAAAAACTCAAAAGACAAATAAAAAAAGGAGAAAAGCTATATAAACTATAAAAAATCTAAAACACAACAATCATATTCCAAATATAAACAGGAAGTAAGAACAACCACAAGAATAATCAAAATAGAAAAAATAAATTTCAAACTAAAACTATCCATAAATAAGGGAAATAATAATGAGTTTTTCTCTTATACTAACCAACTGAGTAAAGACAAAAATTGTATACAAACTCTAATATCAAATGGAGAAAAAATAAATGACACAAATGAAATAGCTACTATCCCAAACAACTATTTTGGTACAGTTTTTGGAAAGAAAGATCAGACGTAATGTACGAGAGAAATAAATAATGATGTACTACCACCTATAGAGATCACTGAAACAAAAAAAGTACTTGACCAACTCAGATTGAATGCAGCAGCAGGACCTGATGAAATCAGCCCAAAACTGCTAAAGAATGTATCTGCAGAAATAAGTATACCATTAACTATAATATATAATAAATCAATTGCAACTGGCCATATACCTGGGGAATGCAAATCGGTGGTTGTCCATCCTATATTCAAAAAAGGTAGTAAGACCATTCCTCAGAACTATCATCTGATAAGCCTTACTTGCATCCCATGTAAACTTTTGGAAAGTATATTTAAAAATCGGCTCAAGGAAGAAACAAAATGTTTGGAACTACATGATAGCACACAGCATGGATTTAAAAAATGCAGATCATGTGTCACAAATGTAATAGTATTCTATGAATCAGTAAGCCAAAGCTTGGATAATGGCAAATAATGTGATATTGTCCTTACTGATTTAAAAAAAGCTTTCGATATAGTATGTTATCATCATCAGACATTAATAAACTGAAAGAAATGAAATACAGCCAATATTTAGTTATGTGGGTAACAAATTAGTTAATGGAAAGGACTCAAAGACTGTGTATCCAGGGAATACTTTCTAATCCAATTGAAGTGACAAGTGGAGTGCCACAAGGATCAGTCCTTGGTCCTTTTTTATTCATTTGTTTTGTAACTGATTTACATGATGGGATCACTATAAATATTCATAAATTTGCAGATGACACAAAATTATCAAATGAAGTGTCATGCGTATTTGATGGTATGAAGATACAAGATAGTCTAAACATAATGGGCAGGATTCACAAAGCTTTCTGAAGGTGCAAAACCTTCCCAAAGTCCCCAAAACTGCAGTAGCTATGGAAACAAAGGGGAACTTGCACTGAGTGCTATTCACAAAACCCTCTGCAGCTGCAGAAAAATAACACTAAGGACTGTGGAAAAAAGTGCAGCTGTGGAAGTCCTTGAGGAAAAAAAGGTGTGAGATAAGTAAGGCACAGCTCCTGAAAGGCTATTCACAACCAGTTTTTTTCCGCAGGTGCAGAAAAAATGTTACACACAGTGGAATGAGGTGTAACTCTTCCTCAGCAAACTGCAGTAGTGCCCCAGCAATTGAGATCAATTAAGGTGGAGGTGAGGCACAGGTAATAGCATCCCAGATAGTATAACTGTGGCTGCTGTAACAGCAACAAAAGCACACATTGCCATGATATGGCAACAGGCAACAACCACCAGACACAGTGCAGCCCATGATGGAGCCCCACAGGCAGTACAGCCTGGCCAGCCTGCAGTGAGTGCTACCCCTGCAGGCAACAGGAACACCCCAGGGAGGGGGGACCAGCAGTAACAGTTGGCCACTGTGGTGCCATGGTATTGCTGGTACCTGTGGTGCTGCAGTGGTCCCAGTTGAGGGACTGGTTGCTGATCTCTTTGTGGTGCTTTCTAGTTTCATTCTATGGCAGCCCTGTTAAAGTCTGCTGTTCCAGCTAATTAAGTTCACCTGTTGCTATGCCTCCTAAGCTATTCCTTGAGCTATCGGATCTGCAGTTGTGGATTTTCAGCTTGCGCTAATTTCCACAGCTGCTGACATCTCAGCTGCAGGATTCTGAAATTCCACCTGCTCAAACTTTCTTTATGAATATCATGCAATCAGCCTCAAGAAGTGCTGCAGGTTTTTTCCGCAGCTGTGGATTTTTGGCTTTCTTTGTGAATCCTGCCCTATATCTAGTTGGTGTAAAAAAATGGGATGGAAATCAATTATGATAAATGTGTAGTAATTCATCTTGGAAAAAGCAACCCAAAGTACACATACCTTATTGAATCTATACAATTATGTACAGTGGAAAATGAGACAGTCCTTGGTATAATAATAGACAGTACATTTAAACATAGAATATATATTAGATTCATGGTCCACAAGGCTAATAACATTATTAACATCATAAGAAAATCACTCATAACAAGGGATAGGTATACTATGATAAAGCTCTATAAAAATGATGTATGTCCTCATTTGGACTACACTTCGCCATTATGGGCTCCATATAATAAGCAGGATATACATCTTATTGAATATGTACAGAAAAGAGCAACAAAAATGATACCTAGCCTGTCTAGACTTCCCTATAAGGACAGAATCAAGGAACTCAAGCTCATGCTACTGGAAGTAAGGAGAAAAAGGGAGGATTGTCTCCTTTTCCATAATATTATTAATGATCAAACTTTCGTAAAGGATTGTGGCATAACCAAAAATACTAGAAACAAACACTTGAGATCACATAATAATCAATTTGAATTACCTATGACAAACACTAAAAGGAGAGAAAATATTTTTACTATGCACACAGTAGCATTTTGGAATAGGTTACCAAATACAGTAGTGAATATACAGGAACCACACAAGATTAAAAAAGAACTGGATAAATATCTTGGTTTTTGAAGCAGTGCTCCACTAGTGTGGTGAGATGAAGAGGATGGGCTCACGCCTAATTACATCCAAAGTGTACAAAGTAGAAAGTACAACTTCCAGGGGGCATTTACAATATTTTGCTCAACAAGCTAGAAAAATGCAAAATGCTAAAATGTTGTGGGACATTGGGAAAAACAAGGGTGCATTCCAGTACATCCCTGGTTTCACCCAACATTGCAAGACATAGGAGCAATCAAAGAAAAAGTCAGAAAAGAGTAGGGGAGTTTTTATTACAGAAAGACAAAGCATAAAGATAATCGCAAAAGAAATATTAGAAAAAAAATTAACAAAATTGCTCATAAATACAATACAGGTTCAAACACTGAGAGATGGACCTGAAAATAAAACACAAATGAAAAAAATGAAAACTGAATCAAAAGGAACTGTACATAAGCAACAACAACAGACAAAAATAAAATAAATAAATAAATAAATAAGAAACATCTGAAAAGTATATCAATCAATCACAGTCTAAGTGGTGTACTCAATAATATGCTGCAAGTCCTTCTCCAATAGAGACAAAACATACTAGATAATAAAGACCCATATCCATACTGAAACACAGCATTGAATTAATTCCAAACCTTTAATATCAAATTACCTAAAGTAACATATTTTTTCTGTAGAAGGAATTGACAGCGAGCAGTCAAAATGCATTGTTTATGAAATGCAAACAGTAGCCTGGATGCCATTTTCCCCAACCTAAACTCAAAAAAACCTTTCACTAAGATTTCATGCGAAGTAGGTTGAAGTTTGTTACAGAAACCCAAAATTCATCCTGAAAACCATGTACATAGGAGCAACTAAAGAATAAATGCTTCCTTGTTTCTTGGTACTGCAAGCAGTCGCCTCTTAGGCACAATCAATCCTGCAGTGATTTATGTTTCTGATGATCCTTCACATTAAGCCAATCAAGGCAACGGAGCTGTAAGGTATCCAACATCTTCTTTGGGATTCTAAGGTTGGTGAGCTGATTAACAACATTTTTTTCCAAATTACCAATAGCTAGTTGTTTAGCAAAAGCAAAAGAAAGTAGCTGCCACTGTGGTTCTCTAAGTCAGTAGCTGAGAAAATGCAAGAAAAAAGTAAGGCATTCAGGAAATACAAAAAGACACAAAAAGAAGAAGACAGAGTGAAATACCTGGAGAAGTAGAGAGAAGCTGGGAAAGCCATCAGAGAGGATAAGGCAAGAACAGAGGAAGGAATATCACAGGCTATTAAGAAGGGAGACAAGACCTTCTTCTGTTATATTAGTGAGAGGAAGAAGACAAGAAATGGTATTGTTAGGCTAAAGAAGGAAGAGGGTTGGTGGGTGGAGGATGACCTTGAAAAAGCTGAAATACTAAACAAGCATTTTTGCTCAGTATTTACCAAAGAAAAGGCAGGGGAGGGGCCAAGACTCATAAGAAAAGGTTTACAGGGGGTAGAGGTGAACACCAGCCCATTTACAGTGGATATGTCTTGGAGGAACTAGGGAAAGTAAAGACAGAAAAGGCAATGGGGCCAAACAGGATTCACCCTAGAGTTTTGAAGGAACTCAGGGAAGTCCTAGCAGGACCACTGATGACCCTTTTCAACCAATAACTAGAGATGGGGGAGGTACCTGGGGACTGGAGGAGGGCAGAGGTAGTCCCCCTGCACAAGAGTGGAAGTAGGGAGGAGGCAGGCAATCACAGACCTGTAAGCCTGACCTCGGTGGTGGGGAAACTGATGCAGTCCCTGCTTAAGGAGAGGATTACATTGATTACATTGATATTACAGAGCATTAGAAGACATGGGTCCATGAGCTTGCCATTAGGTACTTATAAAAAACCCTTAATACCTCTATTCATACAATACTTATTAAATGTTGTTTTAGATTCCAGTATAGTTTTACTTTCAACTACCTCACAAGGCAGTGCATTCCATATCTCTGTTACTTTATTATTAATCCAGTATCTCCTTTTATTTGTTCTGGATCTTTCTTTAATCAATTGATGACAATGTGCTCTAGTATTATGCATTTGGTCCCTATGCACTAATCCCATGAGATCCCAGAGATAGGTATCAGTATGCGCCCTATAGATCAGACGCGTGTCCCCTCTCATTCTTCAATACTCTAATGAATACAGCCACAATGACTGCAACCTTTGCTCATAGCTCTGACCTTCCATCCCCCTGACTGTCTTTGTAACCCTCCTCTGCACCCTCTCCATTACTCCCACATCCCCCTTCTTGTAGGGTGCCCAAAACTGCACACAATACTCCATATGGGGCCTCACCAGTGCAGTGTACAGTGGGATCACCACATGCCTATCCTTACATTTAATATGTCTCTGTATACAATGTGCTATGCTACTAGCCTTTTTCATGGTTTTGTTACATTGTATACTGAAATCAAAATTGCTACTAATATTGATCCCCAGATCCCTCTCTTCCTTTGAAACATTCAATGTAGTACCACCGAATATATATTGGAACTGTTTGTTATTCTTACCAAAATGCATAACGGAGCATTTATCAATATTAAAAATAGATTGTTTTTGGGAGGCCCATACTTCCAGGTTATTTAGGGCAACTTGCAATGTGTTCTGATCATTTATACTGTTTACTGTACACCCTATCCTAGTATTGTCTGCAAATTTTGAGAGCGAAACCCCTGCATCAACCTGCATTGTCGATATATATAAATTAAATAGGCAAGCTCCCAACACGGAGCCCTGGGGGATACCACTAGTCACTCTAGCCTGGCCAGAGAATTCTCCCTTCACACATACCCTCTGGTTTATATTTTCCAACCATGCCCTGACCTATAGTGCGATCCAGCTGGGAAGGTCTAATTCCAGTATGGCTTTTACAAGCTCCTCGTGAGGGACTTTATCAAAAGCCTTCACAAAATCCAAGTGGATAACATCAACTGGATTACCCATATCAATAGACTTGCTGACCTTATTATAAAATTCTAAAAGCTTAGTCAGCATGACCTCCCTCTAGTAAACCTGTGCTGTGATTTATCCATCTTATCTGAGTTTACAAGGAAGTCAGTGATGTAATCCTTTATTATGCCTTCTAGTATCTTGCCCAGCACAGAGGTTAGGCTAATGGGCCTATAGTTCGACACCTCCTGTCTTGATCCTTTCTTGTATATGGGGACAACCACAGCTTGTTTCCAAACCTCAGGAACGTCCCCAGTTTTGATAGATTTTTGGAATAACCATGCTACTGGATCTACCAGTACCTCTGCCATTTCCTTAATCATTCTTGGATGAATATTATCGGGCCGCGTGCCTTTTTCTGATTTACTTGTTTAAGTCTTTCAAGTACGTCAGCTTGATCTATCTTATAACTAAATCTTATTTGCGTTTTAACTTTTGAATCCTGACCAGTTTGTGGAATTACATTAAATACTGAGGAAAAATAGGTATTAAATTCCTCAGCCAATACAATATTCTCTGGTATGAGCTCCCCATTCCTAACTTTAAGGGGTCTGACTGTTTTGTTTTTCCCCTTTTTACTATTAATATATGTATAAAAAGATTTGTAGTTATTCTGTACTTTAGTAGCTAGGGTGTACTCATAATTCCTTTTTGCCCAAAAAAATAGTGAAGTTCTTGGAGTCAAGTGTTGCAAAAGACCCAAGGCAGAATGAATTCACTGAGGGATGGTCCTGTCAGACTAATCTTATTGATTTCATTGACTGGGTGACCAGGGTGATGGATCAGGAAGGGGCGTTGCATGTGGCCTACCTGAATTTCAGCAAGGCCTTTGACACTGTTCCACATAGAAGGTTGCTTAACAAATTAGGGAATGTAGGTGCGGCTCTAAAGTGGTAAAATTGATTGAAAACTGGCTAAAAGGCAGGAAACAGAGCATGGTAGTAAATAGTATAAAATATGAAGAGGAGGAGGTGACTAGCAGGGTGCCACAGGGATCGGTGCTGGGTCCAGTCCAGTCCTATTCAATGTCTTCATAAGCAACATTGCAGAGGGACTGGAGGGGAAAGTATGCCTGTTCGCAGATGACACCAAGATCTGCAACAGAGTCGACACACAGGATGAACTAGATAAAATGAGAAATTACCTAAGACAACTTGAGGAATGGTCCAGGGTTTGGCAATTCAGTTTCAACACTAAGAAGTGCAAGATTATGCACCTGGAACACAGAAACCCAAGACAGGATTACAGGATGGGGGGCAGGTTTCAGCAATCATAAGTCAGAAGAGAGACCTGGGGATTATCATATCCGATGACCTGAAGTTATCCAAACAATGTGGTGGGGAAAGAAAACAGAATACTGAGGTGCATAGGAAGGGGCATAACTAGTAGGAGGAGTGAAGTGGTGATGCCACTGTATAGATCAATGGTGAGGCCTCATCTGGAATACTGTGTCCAATTCTTGAGACTGCATCTCAGAAAGGACATAAACAGAATGGAAGCAGTCCAGAGAAGAACAACAAAACTGTGGCCACTCAGTTGGTACATATACCTAACAAAAGCCTTTTGACGCGGTCAACCACTCACTCCTTATTGACTCCCTTCCTTCTCTGGGCCTCTCACATGATGCCACCACCTGATTTGCTAATTAACTTAGTGGGAGATCTCAGTGTGTGAAAATCAATGACACCTTTTCCACCAGCCTACTGGTTCACTCTGGGTCCCCCAAGGCTCAATTCTTGGCCTTCTCCTGTTCAGCCTTTTCCTCAACATCCTCACCCTTGCCTGTTCTCGGCAGATGTTACTGTACACTGACGATACCGTAATCTTTAGTAGCCACCCTGATCCCATTCCTCTGCAAAGCGACCTTCAAAGGTTCTTTTCGGAATATGAATCATGGTTCTCCCATCACAAACTTATTTTAAATTATAAAAAAATTAAGGTGATGCTCTTCGTCAATCCTCAAAACAAAGACAAAGGCTCTCTGCTTAACATTCTTAACTGTCAGTGCTTACATTTGGAACAGGTGCATTATCTAAAATATTTTAGAGTCACGCTCGACTCCATCCTTTCTTTCTAAGCGCACATAAACCTGGTCTGTAAGGTGGTTAACGCCAGGATAGATCTTCTCTACAGGCATAGGTCCTGCCTGCCAGCTGATGTCCTTAGCCTGGCTGTAACCAATTTGATTCTGTCCATTGACAATTACGGCATTGTTATATGTGGCTCAGTGGCTGACACAGTGCTAAGCAGAATTAAGGTTGCACTGAACAAAGCATGTCAGCTGGTTATTGGCTGTGATCGGTACACATACACCTGCAACCTATACAAACACACTAACTGGTTAAACTTCGAGGATAGGCTCTTGTATCAGACCATCCTGCTTGCTAAAAAAAATAGCCACTGGCTTCTCTTCTCCTGCTTCCCACCATCTCCTAACTCCTGTCCCCACTACTTGGGCAACTTGGAGCTCATCCAAATCCCCCTTCCTTGTCTCATTCTGCAGGACTTCAATAGACCAGAGGGCTTTCATGTACAGGGTCTCTCTCTGGCCGAATGACCTGCCCTCTGAGGTTTCCACAATACATAAAGTTGGCCCATTCCAACACCTTCTCCAGCAGCATCTCCCTTCCTCCTGCAGCTGTGACTGTGAATGGCCTCATCTGTTTTTCCTCCATCCTCTGTCCTGTTCCCTCTGCCCCTTATCCCCTTCTTGTTATGACAACACCATTTCTAACCGTATCCAGTTTCTTTTCTCCTCCTGTCCTTACCTTTCCTACTGTTCTTTTCCTCCTTTGATTTGGCATGGTCCTCTGGACTGATTTCTAGTGCTACCTCCTCCTCTCCAATCCTCACCATATCCTTCTCTTGTTGCCCCCTGCCCTTCCTCCTTCCTGCCCTCCCTCCTTCTCCCCATGTTTAATCTGTTCCCAATACCCCCACCTCCTTGCTTCTTTGCTTTCATGACTCTTATCCTCCTGTTACTCTAATTCCAGCTTGTAACTTGTATTAAATGGTTGCCAGTACATTGCCTCATTGTATAATGTCATATTGTGTGTTTTGCTTATTTGTATTTTTTATGTATTCTGTTTCTGCACTTGTACTTTATTTTGCACCCTTTACTGTAATGTGCTTTTTGGACACGGAGCCTTTGTTAAGGAGTTCCTGACTCCAAGGTTATAATTCCTAGACTTCAATAAATAAAAAAAAATAATATAAACATACATTGTAGCACAAGCCTTCAGAGGAAAGACTCTGGGAATTTATAATCTATTTACTAGAAGAGAGAAGGGAGAAAAGGATATGATAGAGACTTTTAAATACCTTAGAGAAATAAACAGGGTACAGGAGGGGTGCATATTTCAGAGAAGAAAGTGCACTAGGGCAAGGGGACATAACTAGAGATGCAGCAAATTTAAATTTTGTCGGCGAAGTGAATGCGAGGTGGGCTCTTCGCGTTGTCATTCCAATTCGCAGAGTGGCCAATGTGAAAGACTCACTTTGCATTGTAATTATGACTTTGCATTGTCATTCTGCCGTAATGTGAAGTAAGGCGAAGTGACAACAATATAGGCAGCCCCCCACACATCACATGGCTTACAGTACTGTAAGTCACATGCTTTAGCCAGGCAGGAAGGAAGTGACTCATGCAAGCAGATACTTTCACTTTCTCATTTGCTGAGGTAGAGAGATGAGGCAGTTTGTCTGTGTAGTAGTCAGGAGGAGCAGAGAATCCAGAGATCATAAAAAACCCACCAAACAGCTTTTTTCAAAGCTATATTGTTTTTGTGTTTTTTGTACACTTTTTGTAGTTCATTTTTTTCTTTCTGTGATTATGATTTCTTTGTTTTTTACTTTTATAAGTTTTTGTTTGTCTGTGTGTGTATGCCTTTGTGTGTGTGAGTGTTTCATGTTGTAGTTGTCAACTGTTGACTCATCATTGCTTGGATAGAGGGAAGGAGGGAGGGCAGTCATGTTTGAGTACTTAAGTTGCTGAAATGGACCAGGGCAGGGTAAAAGTCAACAAATGTCTGGGATGGTTCTGGGGGCAGTGGGACTGCATGGCAGCATGGTTGGCAGGGGAGGAGTGCGCATCAGTGAGGGGCGTGTCCGGGTGCTGTTGGACCAGTCAAAAATCTTGGGTCCTCCCCCCGGAAGCTGCAGCAACAGCACCCACTACCACCACAAAGTCCACCACCACCACCAACAGCAGCAGCAGCAGCTCCAGCAGCATTACCTGCACAGCAGGCTGTGCCGGAGGTTGAGCACCATCATGACCAGGCTGCTGCCAGTGCATCTGGCCCTCCCTTGCCTCATCCCCCCACAGCTCCACAGTTTGGGAGTTCTTTGACTGTGTAAGGGGGGACAGCAGCCTGATACAGTGCCGTATTTGTGGTGTCGAGGTGCACCGTGGCCCCTGGGGGACACACCTGGGAACTGGGGGCCAGCTCACCCACATGGTTAATCACCGCAAAGTGGAGTGTCAGGCTGCCATAGAACGGGCCAGGCCTCCACCTGCTGGCCCTTCTATAGCAGTGGCAGAAGGTGCTGCTGTGCATCACCACAGCAAGAGGAAGGCCACAGCATCAGATGCTCCACCACCAGCACCCCCCCACCACCATCAGCTGGACCACCACCAATGGACCCCATACTGCCTGTAACTCAGACTGACCTTGCTGTGTTGTGGGCCATGGTAGAAGAGAACAACAAGAGGGTGAGTGCTGTCCAGCAGCAGTTGGAGCACATACAGCGACACCAATTGCAGATTGTATTGATGCTCCATCTGCTGCTGGACCAGCAGGGGATCCCATATTAGCTTTTTATTTCAACACACTTCCCCACCCCCCACTGTGTTATAATCCAGGTTAAGAATGTGTACCTTGATGTATTTCCAGTGCCTCAGTAATGTTTAATTTCTGTTGTGGAGTTGTGGAAAAGAAGGACTGAGCAGTACAACTATAATGTGATAAATTGCATGTGTGCAGTCAGTGTTTTTTCCTGTGTGTGGACTGCAGACATAGTCCAGCTTCTTGCAAACATATTTATGCTGACTTGTTGCAGTGTTTATGGTATAAAGAATAAAGATAAGATTATATAACGTATATTTTATTGGTACCATCATCAGCAGTGGACTAAGTGATATGATATTTTTTCAGAGGTCTCTTGCCAGAGTGCACCTTAGTCACACAGTGCACATATGACTTTTCGGAGATCATATAGCAACCAAAAATCCTGCTTTTCAACAAACTGTACCCCACAGACATGAAGTATTTGTGATGGTGGGGCACCCAAAATATTTAACAGACAGTGTATAGACACTATAAAGTTAGAAAATATATAAGGTCCAGTTCACTCACTGCCAAATGCCAACACACTGTGCTACCACAGTTCTTCTTTTTATTTTTAGTTCTGGAATAGGTGATGTCTTTCTAGTTTAGACTGGCAGTGTCAGTTTTTTAGCAAGTTGATGTACACCACAACACGACATGGCACCAGAGGTTGCACAGTGTGATGGCAGTGGACTGCAGGACCTGTTATATATTCCAACTTTAAAATGTCTGTACACCGTAACATATTTTGGGTGCCTCAGCAATATTTAATGTCTGTTGGGTGTGGTTTGTTGAAAAGCATGATTTTTTGTGCTATTATCTCTGAAAAGTCATGTGTGCACTGTGAGTGACTGAGATGCAAAGTGGCCCGAGACCTCTGAAAAAATATCATGTCACTTACTCTGCTGCTGATTATGGTACAAATAAAATATACATTATATATTCCTATCTTAATTCTATACATACTGCAACAAGTCACACCATATATATGTTTACATGAAGCTGGACAGTGTCTGCATACACAGGAAAGAACACTGACTGCACATATGAAGTTTAGTACAGTATACTTGCACTGCTCAGTCCTGCTTTTGGACAAATACTTCATGACAGAAAGTAAACATTAATGAGGCTCCAAAAATATTTATTTTTTGAAATACACATAAATTTACCATTTATTACATTATGTGCTCACAACACACAGCCACCAGAATTTGTGTGCATCCACAAAATGCAATAGTTTTGTATCCAGAAAATTCTCCAGTGCTGACAAAGTGAAATGAGAGCATAACATGAAACACAGTGTCCCAGAATTAATGGCGCACTCAGTCATGCACGCAGTGCTGACACACAGTCACCAGAATTTTTGTGCATCCCCGAAATGCAACTGTCTTGTGTCCAGAAAATTCCCCAGTATTGATGAAGTAAAATGGGAGCATTACACCAAATACACAGTGTCCCAGAATTAATAGCGCACTCAGTCATGCATGCAGTGCTGACACACAGTCACCAGAATTTGTGTGCATCCCCGAAATGCAGCTGTCTTGTATCCAGAAAATTCCCCAGTGCTGACAAAGTGCAATGAGAGTGTAAAATGAAATGCAAAGTGTCCTAGAATTAATGGCACACTCATTCATGTGCGCAGTGCTGACACACAGTCACCAGAATTTTTGTGCATCCCCAAAATGCAGCTGTCTTGTGTCCAGAAAATTCCCCTGGGCTGACCAAGTGAAATGGGAGTGTTTCAACAAATGCAGTGTCCCAGAATTAATGGCACACTCAGTCATGCACACAGTGCTGAGAAACAGTCACCAGAATATTTGTGCATCCCAAAATGCAACTGTCTTGTGTCAAAAAAATTCCCCATTGCTGACAAAGTGAAATGAGAGCATAACATGAAATGCAAAGTGTCCCAGAATTAATGGCGCACCCAGTCATGCACACAGTGATGACACACAGTCACCAAAATGTTTGTGCATCCCCAAAATGCAACTGCCTTGTGTCCAGAAAATTCCCCAGTGCTGACAAAATGAAATGAGAGTGTAACATGAAATGCAAAGTGTCCCAGAATTAATGGCATGCTCAGTCATACGTGCAGTGCTGACACACATAGTCACCAGAATTTTTGTGCATCCCCAAAATGCAACTGTCTTGTGTCCAGAAAATTCCCCAGTGATGACAAAGTGAAATGGGACTTACACCAAATGCAAAGTGTCCCAGAATTAATGGTTCACTCAATCATGTGCTTAGTGCCGATACACAGTCACCAGAATTTTTGTGCATCCCCAAAATGCAGCTGTCTTGTGTCCAGAAAATTCCCCAGTGCTGATAAAGTGAAATGGGAGCATTACAAGGAATGGTGCTGCTTTTGCAATTACATGTAATGCTGCTGTGTATTGACCTTACTGTGATGATGATGTGATGCTGCACAGTATCTTGCCAAACCGTATGAAGGAGGGATAACATGAATGACGGCTCAGTGTAACGTCACAAATGATGACACTAAGAGAACTGTTGGTTGCCCAAAGTGTGCTGCGATCGCATCAATAGGAAGGGTGCCTTTTGTGTGTACACCAATAGTAGCCTTAGTGAGTTGATATATACATATATACATAATGTATTTTCTTGGGGGGGGGTTGACATAAATATACATGTACTCGTATTGTTTTCTATCACTGGTCACATGCTGTTGGTGTGCCCATTCCCATGCTTGAGAACCTGTGGTGTTGGAATTGGAAATGGAATACTGTAAAGCCAATGAAGAAAAGTATTTTTTTTGTGGGGGGGGGTTATCATATTTGCAAGTAGGTCTCATTAATGGTTTATTGTTTGGCTACTTCTTCACAGATTTTATCTGCATCCTTCTCCAGTCCAGTAACAATGGTCATGGCCATCATCGATTCATACGACTTCTACTTGTTGCATGTCTGCCAGCCCGGGGGGGTATGATGTTGAAGTTCTTTGGATAAGGCAACTATGACATAACAAAGCATCTGGAAGTTTCCTTAAAAAAGAAATGAAGGACTTATTACAACTTGATAGCAGCAGTAACACATTATGTTTAAGCCGTGACTGTTCCACCACAGGTATATGGATTAACACAGATAGCAAGCTGTGAAGCCACAAGAACGCCAAATCACCAGATCACAATTAAATTTAGTACCAGGCTGTAACAAAAACAATGTGTCAGTGTCCCTGCGTCTTAACTCAAGTTACATTTTAAAACCACATCTTGTCAAGTCACACGACCTGGGTCAAACTTTTTTCAACACTGGTATGGCTGTAACTGCAAATTTGGAATACAGTGCATGATGTGTTGGGCAAATATTTTGTAACATACATGTCACCTACTTTACGAATCATCAGTCAGATTTGTTGCAGTCTTATGAAAAAAAGGAACAGATTAAATAAAATTGATATACTTATCAATATGGAAATAGATATTCCATAGGTTGCTGTATGCAGTAATGCTGTACCATTGATAAAGACCTTCAGTGAAGAGAGTCGTTTGTTAACCTGTAAAAAAACAAAATAAGTTGACCGTATTTGTTTGACCATTGCAGGTCGTAAAAGCAACAGGAAATAAAACACACAGCTAAAGGAAGTTGAATAGCATGAAAAACATTAATACACATGCTCACTTTATAGTATTCATAGTAAGCAGCCTTGTGCCTTTGGCTGATGGATGTGGTCTCCTGTTTGACTCTCTGTGCCTTGGCATGGTCAAGACATGTAGTGGAAAATATTGTCAGAACGGTGGTGGTGGTCATAGCTTTGGCACATGATGACATTCCCTCTCACATCTTCCTGCATTTGGTGATGGTTGCAGTGGCTAACAGCAGTCATATGATGGTGGTCCAGGGGGGGCACACAAAGTCATTCCTCTGGTGGCAGTGGCTAACAGCAGTTTCATGGTGGTGGTCCAGGGGGGCACACGGTAACATTCCCTATGGTGGCAGTGGCTAACAGCAGTCTTATGATGGTGGTCCGGGGGCACACAAAGTCATTCCCCTGGTGGCAGTGGCTAACAGCAGTCTTATGGTGGTGGTCCAGGGGGGCACACAAAGTCATTCGCCCTGGTGGCAGTGGCTAACAACGGTCTTATGGTGGTGGTGGTGCAGGGGGGCACATGGTGACATTCCCTATAGTGGCAATGGCTAACAGCAGTCTTATGGTGGTAGTACAGGAGCCAGGATATATTGTGCTCTATGTTACAAACGTCACGTGACATATGGAATTTGAGTCACTCTGAGTTAGACACTGATTTAATTTTATGAAAAAGAAAACATGTATCATACAACAAATGTGAAAGCCTTTTAATCACTAAAGTTAAAACCTGCCAACATTAGCCTCATCATCATCCTCATAAAGAAAGCTGCCCTCACAGTCATCTACGTCTGAATTCTGACCACTGGGAAATTCTTTCTCCTTTGTGTCATCATCTACTTCAGTGGTAGGCCGTTTCATGCTGCCACTGCCAGTGCCACCAGGATGGTCCATTTCTACATCAGCAAAACCATGACTAGGCTGGGGTATGAATACTGAGGTTGCAGTCTGAGCTGGTATGTGCCTCTCATTCATTTTTATGAAAGTCAGCCAACTGACATTTGCAGGAGAGAGGTTTGTGTGATGATCCTGAACTCTTGCACTTGCTGAGCTGAATACCCTCTCGACACTTACACTGGAGGGTGGGCATGTCAAGTACTTCAGTGACACTGTGGTCAGTTCTGGCCATTCGCTGACCTTTCCACTCCAGTATAAAAGAGGATCATCAGTTATTGACAGATGCCTGTTTTCAGACAAATATGACTCAACCATTCTCTTTGCTGCACTAAGTCCAGTGGTTGATGCATCATCCTGTTCTCCAGAATCATTTATGTCACAAATCCCCCCTTGGGACAAAGCCTCCCAAAGTGGGTTAACACCAACTGGTTTTGACGACAGACCACCTGGAACTGAAGTCCCCTTCCCCTTGCAGGGTGTGCTTGATACTACTCCAGGTTCACCTTCAGCCTAATTATGCTGCTGAGGTTTGCTGACCTTGGCACATGACTTCTGTGCCCCAGAACCAAGCACACCAGTTGCCCACTGACATTTTTTACCTGTTCAGGCCTGCCCCCCAGTACTGAGGCAATTCCACATTTGTATCATGGGTCCAGCATTGTTGCTATTGCAAAGTTGTCACTACGCTGAATGCTCAAGATGTGATGATTCTGGTCGAATACTGTCAGCAGGTGTTTCAGCAAAACACTGCTAGCACTGTCTCCAACAACATCAAGGCTATGCTGTACATTCACCAATGTCTGCCTTAGCACCCGCAGCAGTGGAATTGATTGGCTAATCGAGGCAGACTCACCACTCACTGCCTGTGTGGCATGTTCAAAAGGCCTCAAAATTGTTATTACAGAGTCCATGAGGTGCCACTGTTCATACCTCATAGACATGGAGGCCCTGGAACTGTCACGGCTAGTGTACATGTCAAGATATTCTGAGATGGCTTTGTATTGTTCATACAACCTCTCTGCCTTGTATAAAGTGGAGTTCCACCAGGTGACAACTTCCAGCTTCAAGCAGTACTGCCAGAGGCAGTTTCGGAACTGCAACTGCCGAAGTTGGTCACTGACCTTTGCAAAGCGTGAAAAGTGAAAACAGATATGGCATGCAACTGTCAGCATTTCCTTTATATCAGGGTGCTGCAGAAACTCCTGCCCTACATGATTTAAACAGTGGGCCATGCATGGAACCTGAACAAAGCCACTATTAGTGATGCATTTAACCACATTTGACCCATTGTCACTTGCTATGTACCCAGCTCTCAGGGACAGGGGACTGAGCCCCTTGTCAATTTCAGTCAGTACCAAGTCTAGCATGTTTTCACCAGTGTATTGACAGGTCACATTACGCATAGCAATCATTGCGTGCTGTCAAATTCCTGGAAGATTGCTACCACGACACTCCACCTTATTACACTGATTATTCACACTACGAACAGCACAAAGAACACCCGGCATCTGCGCCCAGTGTGCAGTTATACACAAATATGAACTCCCCGCTGTTTTGCCACTGGTCCACATATCCATACTTAAATGGATGACTGGAAAGGAGGAATGTTGAAGGGCATGTCATACAGAGTCGGACACATTACAGTACAATTCAGGGACAGCTAGGGTGGAAAAGTATGTCTTGGATGGGACTTTCCATTTTGGACAGGCAAGTGCTGCAAACTGCCAGAACCCAGAATTCTCCATAAAGGAGAAGGGCAAAAGATCAATTGCCAACATTTCAGCTACTGCAGCATTAAGTTCATGTGACACTGTATGATTGGGTGGGTACTTCAGCTTATGTGCAAAAACACTCTGTAACATGGGTTGACTTAAGTGTTTTACATGGGGTGTGATGACAAATGGTTCTGCTCTGCGATTGGCAGGGGGTGGAGTGTGGACATGTGATGAAGATGGTTGCACAGGTAATGAAAAATTCACAAATGAAGTTATTTTCCCAGATTTACCAACAGGGGTTGATGTACCACTTGCACTAGACATACTGCATTCACCACAACCACCACTACTACCACCAAAACTGCTATTCTTACCCCCACTGGACAAGATTACAAAATCATTATGCTCCTCCACCTCTTCATGCCTATAGTAATTCTCTGCTGTTATTTCATCACTACTGCACACGTTTAATTTCCTACATGATCTTACAGTCATGGAAGGGATAACATGCTCATTATGGTTAATGACGAGGGTGAACACCCCACTTTGGTATAAGCTGCCATCTTGTGCTGGGTCCACAGTGCCATGTGCCTGTTCTTAAGATGTGTATGCTATCCCCATGTGCCCAGATGGCTCCCCTTTTTACCTCGCCTCACACGTGCATGAAAAACCTGGCAGATTGCAACTGACTCATCATTTGCATCTTGCACAAAAAAATTCCAAACAAGGGATTGTGATCCCCTACTTTTACCATGTCTCTGATGCTGCTTCTTGGACTCTGTTTTTTTAAGCTCTAAAGTGGGGGGTGTGCTACATGATTTTTCAGGCTGGACACACTTGGACTGCAACTGACCACCACGACTACCTATCATTATTACTGGGTCGTCGTCAGCATCATCATCATCATCATCATCATCATCAGCTGAAACTGGTAAATCCCAACTTTTTTATTGGGGGGGGGCAGGGTTAATGCAAACAGACCCAGACACAGCCACCTTGAATTTCTTTTTCTCTGGTTCCCAACAGGGGTCACTGACATCAACATCATCATATTCATCAGCATCATTCACTTCCACATCTTCTTCTTGGGTGCTGGCATGTGGACTGCATGTTGCAACCATAGCAACATCAGCATCATCAGATACATCATCAGATTCATCATCAACACCACCATCACCCAAAATTTTTTTTACCACACTGTGAATCATTGCATGGCAAATGCGTGACCTGAACCATGGTCAAAGAAATGTGACATTGTTTGTTATCGTTGCCTTGATGATCAGAATCTTCATGTTCATTTAGCAATGGGATGTTACTGGGAAGTATGATATCATCTACACTGTCACTCACTGCTTTACATTCAACTATATTTTTGGACACGGTCAACTGGTCAGAAGTAGAACTTTAGGCAGCAATACTCATACCACCAGCAACTGCACTAACACCACCAGCTGTGACAACATCATTTCCTCCAACTATGTGTGAAGCTACTGACTGCACTGTAAAAAACTTTGAAGAAGAAATCCCTTTCTTCACATCAGCAATGCACTTATGCGACTGCGTACTACCATGCCCACAGACAATGTTACAACTGGCAGCAGTGCCATGGTGAAAAACAGCTTTGCTTACACTTTTCTTTGCAGGCATTTTGGGGATCAACAAGGATATTCTAAACAAATTTAGATTTTGGAGAGTTCACTCTGGGCTGCTGGATGTGGACCCAAAAAAAACAACAACTGTAGCTTCAACAAAAGATACAGATGCAAAGTCACAACAAGTTCAACAACACCTTAACAAACCAGTGGTGCTAAAGTCACAATACAATCTGGAAAAGAATACTTTTTTCTGGTTGGTGGGTGGGAGCACTGTGACTACAGAGTACAGTAATAGTGCAAAACCAAGATACCACAATGACAGTACAAAATCACGCAGGTGCAGTGGATAGCAGGTTCACACTGCTGCAATTACACTGTGGCACAATAAAAGGTGTATTATTTGATGTCATGCACTGCATACACTCTACACACACACACACACACACACACACACACACACACACACACACACACACACTTTGTCTAAGCAAATTGAAAACTTTAGTAATATATCACATATTTTAAACAACCAGGTCAACAACACAATCAGCAAAAAAATGTCATCAATTACTGAAAATATTACTGTGTGTACATTAACACAATTATACAAGAAAAACATAACCAAAAAACAAAGAACACCCAATTTCTCCAACTTAAATCTACCTACATCACAGAAACACAAAGCCTCTGCTGATCTAAATTGACCAGTATACCTCAAACTCTGTATAGTTTTTTTCTGAAATCTGTCTCTACAGCTATTTAAGGGGTCAAACTGCTGAAACCTTGAAACCTCCCCCAAAGCACACTTCCACTGTCTGTCAGTAAACCGACTGAATGTTGTACAATAACATTCAAAATCTACACACAAAAAATAAACACTCAATGATGAGTACAGGGGGGTTTCTTACAATCGATGCACTAAAGTTTGAGCAAAAAAAAATTACTCAAAAAGGCTTTTTTTACCATATTTTAGAGGGTTTGAATCACAGAGAGCTCTCAGAGCAAACTGTCTCCTACAGCTTCCTAAACACACTACCCTGAACTGAGGCTGTACAGAACAATCTAGAGCCCATCTGACTGGCAATCCCATGAATCACTGCAAAATTCACCTTTGGAGCTCACCAACAAGGCAAAGTGATACGAAGTACATTGATTTCAATGTACTTCATCTTAAAATTAGTGGAGTAGTGGTTTGGGGAAAGCGGAATAACGCAAAGTCATTGCTTTCAATAGACTTTGCGTTCCTCATTTCGACATAAAGTACTCCACTTCACGTTGTGGAGTACTTCACGAATTCTACATTACTCCATGAATCACTTTGCAAAGTGAATTGGGGCCACTTTGCCCACCATTAGACATAACATGGGGCTGGAGAGAGGGAGGCTTAGCGGGAATGCTAGAAAGTATTTTTTCACAGATAGAATGGTGTATCCGGTCAACAGTGAAGTTGGTGGAAGTGAAAACAGTCTGGGGATTCAAAAGTGCATGTGATAAAAATAAAGGCACCCTGCTGTGCAGCAGAGCAGGGGAACAGTGGTCAAGACAAGGGTAGGGATTGCCAACTCAAGTAGGGAAATGGGCAGACTAGGTGGACAGGTTGGTCTCTATTTGCCGTCATATTCTATGTTTCTATACAAATACCTGGTTGACTGCAACATTGTCCTCAGTATAGAATGATAACATGTTTTTTGATTAAATGACAACACGATATTCACTTACAAATTCTAACCTTTGATATTCTGATATTCTGGCAGGGACCAAGTTAAAATTCAGACAGATCAAAAGATCCCCTTACCCAGGCTTGTAAAAAACTCTCCAAAAAGGCAGACTAGAGGTGTCATCATCATATTATGCCCAGTTAAAAAAGATGTGGAGTACCATAAAATAATTTATAAAAATAGAACACTGTAGGATTGAGCATACCTAGGCCCCCACACTTTTCTTGTAAATAGCTAATATTCTACTTTAAAGGATTTAACTGGCTCCTCTAAAAGAACCTGAAGGAAAAGTCATATGTGTAGCTTCCATGGATATTGGCAAGGGGTACAAGTACTGTAACTGAACTAAAGGAAGTGGAAGAGTAAGAAAAGTTTAATCATAAAAATCCTCTTTTTTTGCTCATTGCTCATGATTTCCACTGAATAACAGTATGGTTTGCCTGTAAAACTTATATTGACCTGCTATGCCATGCTATGTTACCCATCACGAAGAAAACTCCCAGTATTTTTATAGGGACCAAGTAGCTGTATATGCCTTCAATGCCCAAAACAGGTGTTTCAGTCCCTGGCCCCAACTAACTTTTATTCAGATTTTGACTGGAAGGAGAAACGAATGAAAATACCTTGATTGCTTCATGGCCAGAATCAGTGTTTTGTAATGTCAAAGTGATATTGTCTACATATGCAACATACATTATAGGAGTATGCCCATCTGGGTGATCATGGGGAAAATTCTGTTATTGCTCTCAAAAATTCTAACCAGGGGTCAATACAAAAGCATCATGAATGGGACTGAGGGGCATCCCTGTCATATCACTCAAGAGAAAAACTATGACCCACCAAACCATTAATCAAGGGGCAAATAAAAGCAGAGGAATATAATGTTGAAACCCAAGAGATAAATGAAATAGGGATATCATTATAATCTAAATCTATGAATTTTATAATCATGCTTAATATGATCAAATGCATTGTCATGATCAAGAGCAAGCAGGAAATCAGACAGAGAACCTAAACTATCTTTCTCTACAACATCACAACTATTAAAAAGACTGCCCCTAATGCTGTGACCTGGAACTCAGTAGAACTAGAATGGGTTTATAGATGCTTAGTAATCAAAGGCAAATGAGTACCCCAAATTTTAGTTAAAATGTTGATGTTGGAATTAAGGAGATAGATGGGTTTTCAGTTCTTAAGATCTGTTTTTTTTTCTCCTTTCTTATGTATAAGGGTAAGAACACTGGTATTCATGTTTGACTGAAAATTACCAGAGGGTACTATATAATTATACAAAACAATGAAGTCATCTAAGATATGTTCCCTAAGAAATTTATATAGCTCCCCAGCAAGCCATCTGGTGTGGGAGCTGTAGAGAAGCTCTAAGAGGTAACTGCTGCTTTAATTTCATTTTTGAAGATTCTGCTTCCTTAAAAAATCTGACTAACTACAAAAAACCCAAAACCTAATCAACTGAAAGTTGTCCCCGAAGTTTGGGTAAAGAAATTGGTGACAATTTTCAGAAAAAGGGATTTGTCTGTATGAACCCAGTTCAAGAGAAGCTGTCTCTGCTGTAATATGTACGTTCTCCTTTCCCATGCATATGGACCTGCTCATCTGTTAACCTCACTGATTGATATGGCTGATTTAGAAAATATTAATCATAATAGAGCATTGTAGTCCTTGCTACCCTAATAAGAGGGACAATCCACAACTAAAGGGACACTGTCAACCCCCTTAGGCCTCAAAATGTCCCTAGCTTAAAATACACATGTTATAATGGTTCACATTCTGTAGAGACTGCTGATGCAGCTGGTAGTTTGAGTCAGATCCCATTTTTCTTTTAAAAAGTGAAAAACTGAGTGCCCACCATACTGGTGTTACGACACCAAAACATGTTTGTTTACATTTTTTGACCAACTCTCACTTCTACTTTCCTGGACTCTGGAACACCCCAAAACAATCTAGGAAAGAGGGGGGCAATTTATGTACAGGAGGGAATAAGGTGCATAATGGAGGAAGGGGAGGAAAGCAGAAGAGAGGCACTATGGATGCAGATCCAAGACTTAAAAAGTTTGACAGTGAGGATAGGGGTGGTGTACAGGCTGCCAGCCCAAGGGGATGACCTGGATAGGGAGTTAGCTGAGCAAATCAGAAGGGTCTGTAGGAAATGGAACACTGTGGTTGTGGGGGACTTCAACCTACTGGTGGTTGAGTGAAGCACCCATGCCACCACAAGTGCAAAGAAGCATGTCATATTAGAGGCATTCCAGGACAGCTTCCTGGTGCAGTTAGTCTGGAAGCCAACTATATGGGATAGGACTCTAGATCTAGTTCTGTCAAATGGGGAGGCCGTAAGGGATCTGGCATTGGAGGACACTCTGGCTAGGCGTGGCCACCACATGATATGTTTCATGCTCAATATGGGCTGGAAATCAGGAGGTACAATTACCAGGGTGATTGAATTTAAGGGCGTGGACTTTAAAAGGATGGGAGATATTGTGGGCAGGCATCTGGCATGAATTCGACCGTGCATGGATGCTAGCCAAAAATTGGATATTATTAAGAAAGGGCTGGTGGAGGCTACTGAGACATGTACTAGAACAAGGAGTAAGAAGGGGAGGGAAAAAAATATCTGGCTGATGCCGGAGGTCATGGAGGGGGTGAGGGCCAAGAAAAAGGCATTTCAGAGACTCAAAAAATCAGGAGGGGAGGACAACAGGGAGATGTCGATGAATGTAATGCCCCCTAAATAAAGCTTACCTTATTGCACCTCTGGGTGCTCTCCTGCTGTTGTTGTCATCCCCATTTCCTCCATGGCACCACCTGCTGCCTGGCTATCTCCCTAGTGCCACAAGCGTCCTCTGGTTCCCCCAAATGAAACCCATTACTTTGTTTAACCCATTTTGGGCTTTAAAATTAAACTGTGAGCTGCTGGCATGTTCCTGTACTGCCAGCACTCGTTCACGCACCTGTGATTGCTTTTGTTTACTGACGGCTCAGTTTTGCAATCAATCAGGAGAGCTTTCCTTGGTCCTGGTGTGTTGCTAAGCTAAATGTGAGCCGGCAACCTCATTGGGGTCCATGAGAAGCCCCTGGAGACCAGAAAAACAAAGTTTTAAAACGGACTAAAAGTGGGGCTCATGAAAATTATTAAATAAATTAATAATAAATTAATTAATTAATTAATTAAGGGAGTCAGTATAGTGCAGTGCTTTAAGGCTCTGAGCTGCAAATCTGGAGACCTGGGTTTGAATCCCACAGCTACCACCTGCATACTGTGTGACCCTAAGCAAGTCACTTAACTTCCCTGTGCTCCCAGATCGCACCTGTAAACAAGCTTTCAGCTTAGTGTGCCACTCCTGGTTAAATAACTGGAAAAAAAAACAACTTAAATAGTAATGAGTAGCTGTCTGCTGCCTAGGAGGTCAGTATTGCTGCAGCAGTGACAGCATAGGGGAGCAAAATAAATACAAAATGATACAGTAGATGTGTCTGAGAGAGAAACTCTGTTGCTACATAACTTTGGGAACATCGTTTAATAAAAGTTAATATGGCTGGCTGCACTAGAACTTTATATTTGGGGGCAATACATAGATTGCCACAGACTATATCCACAGCCACCATCTTCACATTTATCAGCCAATCGGAAGCCAGGATTAAGGAAAGGGACTTCTGGGACAGTACCAGAGACTTGTGGGGAAAAATCTAGGTGCCAAAATGCTGTCCAATTAAAGGACTGGGACTGTGATTTTCAGCCTGGACAGCCAATTGGATGACAGGAAATTTCCTCTTTCTAAAAGGAAAAACTGTTTGAATCAGGAAAGGCCAGAGTCAGTACAGAGGGGGAGTTTGTGCAGCAGTTCCAGGGGTCTGTTTGGACCTCATGAAGGAAAATGAGGACCCCTGCAGCTCAGGGAATTTGGGAAGAGGCCTGCTTTGCCTCTTCTTGGCCAAAACCACTGCTGAGTAAGTGTTGGGACTGCCAAGTCTTCAGAACAACCTGCAATCCTCTAAAAAGGGAGAATTCCTCAGAGTAAATTGTCAGATTGAAAGTGGGGTCAGACAGTCTGAAAGATCCCAAACCTGCAGTCCAGTGAGAGAAGCTGTTTTTTCCTCAGGGACTGCGTCTAAGGTAAATGCCTATGGTCACTGAAACTGTCTCAAGATGATTTGCCAGAATGAGGTCTGAACTGTTGTGTGCCAGCTTACATTTCCAGGATTGTAACTTGCAAGTGAGTAAGCTGTGCGGTCTATTATGGAACTGTATCCCCAGCTGAACTGGTAATACCAAGTAATTTGCATTATAGATTGTTGCTGCCTGTAAAAGCCAAGCTGCCAGATGATCAGAAAAGGGAATCAGCTCCTGTAGAGAAAGTCATCGCAGGCTGCGACGACCCTTGGGTGCTATGCCTTGATGAGGGGGTGAGTCGTGCTAGTTCTGGTCCCTGTATCCTGGTCCTTGGCAGAAAGGACAAAGTCCTGCAGTCTGCTGCTACATCTCTGCCTCGAGGAAAGCCATCCAGGAAATCAGCCCAGATCCCGAGGTTCAAGGTTCAGTGAGTACCTCAGGGTTTTACCCTGCACCACCAATTAACCTGTTTGTTCTAACTGATTTGTCTTTCAAATCTGCACTTCGGTTTAGACTGCCTTTGCAGGCCATCGGGCCTGGGGATTACAAATTTCTGGGTTTTAAAGAGGTGTTTTATGATTTCTATAGCCATGTACAAATTAAAGCCTTAACCATTTCTTTGTTTAAGGGCCCCAACCAGCTGTGACGCTGGCCAACCTGTGGCGCCACTTGAGGCCTGCAATGTAGTTTATCCTGGGTACCCAGTGAGGTTAATGGGACAATCCAAAGGGGTTAATGTATTTAATTGAATGTTTCTACAAAGTTAAAATATCGTTACAGCCAGCCCGTAGATGCAGCTGTTGGATTTCCGCTTTCGACGCCAGTGACCCGGGTTCGGGAATAGACCCAGGTCGCTGGAGAACCGGCCGGGAGGAGAAGGATGGAGAGTCCAGTGAACTGCTCTCCTTCCTCAGGGGAAGGGATAAGTTCCTGTCTGGTGCTTGACAGTCCCCTGGTGGAGGTGGGGGCACCACAAGCTGCCAGCACATAGCAGTTCCAAAGGTGTGGGGCGGACGCTGGACGTCATTGCACGTTCCCCCCCCCATATATGGGAAAAACACTCCCTCAAGTCTGCCACCTCCGTGAAGTCTGCCTTTCGATGTCAATTAGCCTCTCGACCGGCTCCCCAAGATAGTTACACTGATCACGGCACCTGGACAGTACTGTGACCCCACCCCCCGAGGGGCAAGTTGGGGGTTTCGCGGGGGGAGCACGGTGGGAAAGGTGGAAGCATGAAGGACCCGTGACCAGGCAGATATCGGTGGCAGGCAAGTGGGGGACAAAAAGATAAAAATTGAAAAAGGAAAAAAAAATATTTATTGTTAAAACCGAAAGTGCCAATTCATCAAGTTTTAATTTTTATTCCTTATTTAAACACCTAAATAAATCTGTTTGTTGTTTAAATGTTAATCTGGTCTATGATAATATTATTACTGACTGCTGGGTTAATGCAAACAACTGAAAGTTTTTGTGTTGTTGCTGGTAAATGCTCTGTACTAGTGCACAGGGTGAATGCAGAGTTCCAGACCCTGTTGATAAGTGGTCACTGTGAGCATATTATTAGCACTACCCATTAATTGTGAATTGAATGCAAAGTAAGGTGTTTATTGTAATTTCAAGTGTGGGGCCACTAAGTGAGGTGGTGGGTAGGTATAGCTTCACAGAGGGCTGTATCAGTTCAAGATCTAACCCACTAAATCATTTCTCTGGGTGGAGGCACCATAATTGTAGTTTTGCTGTTAGTAGTGACACTAAAGTGACCTCTGATAGTGAACCCAGGACCCTCAACCCTCAGTCAGGGAAGCAGACAGGGGTAGTAGCCCTTGGTATAATGGCACCAGGGTTACATCTTTTGAGGCATCATTGAGATTAGATCCCCCATTGGCCAAAATTAAAAATTACAACTAGCAGTTTAATGGGTACCTCTGAAGAAATGTCTGTGCATCAGTTGGTTGGATGGTGTACGGAGCATGAAATTGACCCCCAAAATGCCTTGTTAATATTAAATATACCCCTGGGCACTACTAAAGACATTATAGAGAGGGCACTTTCAAAAATTGAATATCTGGGAAAAGCTGTAGTGGTAAGCTGACTTGCTGTCATGACTGCCTAAACTCTATTGCCTTTAGTGGAGTGTAGCAGCCCCGTGGACAGCACTAAGGTGTCCAAAACTTTTGCTGTTGATGGGTCACCAGCCGCCTGGAGGGTGATAACTAAAGATAGTGAGGATCCCTCAGAAAATGAGCTTCCACCCTTATCAGAGACCTTTGAGGAGAAGTTTGTCAAGTTGTTACTGTATGAGGGAAAAACTCTTGAGGACTTCAAAAAGTTATTTATGCCACTTGGGGGGTGTTCCTTCCCGGACACCTATGCCAGTTCAGATATCTCCCCCTACACCAGCTCCCATGTCCATACCAGTGCCAACACCCATGTCTGTGCCCGCAGTCAGTCACGGCTCTTATCACAGGCTGTGAGTGTTTTCAGACACTCTCCCCACACCCTGGGGGAAAATGATCTAGAGACTTGGATGAATTATGCATCCCTCCTGGTTCAAGAGTGGCAGTGCGTGGAAGCAGAAAAGGAAAAAAGAATCATTGAAAGTTTAATGGGTCTTGCATTGGAAGCAATTAGGTTTTTGAGGTCCACAAATCTCAGCACTTCAGCTCATAAATATCTGTCTGCTCTCGAAGGTGTTTTTGACAGCATTGAATCCATTGAAGCTTTAATGTGGAAATTCAAAGGCACCACACAGTGGAAAGGGGAATGTATGTCTGCGTATGTTACTCAGTTGGAGAGGGTCTTGCAGAGAGCTTACAGAAAAGGTGAGATATTGGCCAGCAATTTGGATCTGTGAGATTAGATCATATACTATAATGTGCCAAATACTCTAAATTGTTAATTCTCCAGCTAAAGCTCCAAGACAGGAGGGATATTCCCCTGGCTTATTGAGACCTCCTAAAAGAACTCAGGGAGGCTCAAGGTGAGGAAGAAGATTGGAATTCTTGTGTAGATGCTGCTAGACCAGCCTCAGTGCTGGAAAGCCCTTCTGAATCAGAGACCACTAATGATACCCTGCTATGGGTTGAGCTGCTGAGAGAAGTCATAGAAGTGAAAGCTGGTGCCCCTACCAAGGCCTCTTTCATGGATACTGGCCACAATCCTCCTCAGAGTGGGTCCGCTATGGGAGAAGGGTTGAACACTCAGGTACCCCCTGCCAATGGTGGATCAAAGACTGAAATAAGTGAATTGACTGCTACACTAAGAGAATTTCTGAGATGTATTGCACCACACTCGACACTGCAGAAAGAGAGGGAGGTTGAACCAAGGCTTTCTATTGTCAGCGCTCCAGCTCCAGCACCAAATGTGTACTCCACCCAACCCCCTAGCTGTGAATCATGACCAGCTCCTAATGTAATGTTTCAGCCAAGGCAGACAAAGGAAAGTATAATTTGTCACAAGTGTGGAAAGGATGGGCATATGAAAAAAGAATGACGATCTCAACGGGACCTAGAGAAAGTGGTTAACAGACTACAAGGGAAGCTCTGGATAGCAAAGCAATTGCAGAGGGGTGCCAGAAATGATTGCAGTGGAGGTTCAGGCAATCTCAAATCCAGTTTCTTTGTGGCTTGGTCATCTGTCCAAGTTCCTGCTAATGTTCCTCCAGATTGGTCCCAGTTGGTAGGCCCTTCCATGGACACCACTGTACATATAGACGGGATCCTGGATCAAGCAGTTTTAGACAGCGGGTCTCAAGTCACAATAATTTTCCAAGACTGATATGAGCAGCATTTATCTGACCACCCACTACAACCTCTCAATGAACTGCATGTTTGGGGGTTGAGTGAAAAGTCGCATCCATATCTTGGTAACTTAAAAGTATGGCTTTCCTTTCCATATTCTGTGGCTGGTGTAGGAGATTCTGTGGAGATGCTAGCCCTGGTCTTCCCTTCCATTGAACTTTATGATGGTATTCCTGTACTGACTGGCACCAATGCACACATGTTCGGACACCTGGCCCAGTTTTGTGAAGAAAGGCAGTAGAAAAAGACAGGAAGAGCCCTGCGTGTTCATGCCATGATCCAAAAGGCCTATGAGAAACAAATGCACCCCAAGGAGAGTGATAAATATGAGCCTGTTGGGATGAACTGGAAAAAGAATCCTGCTTCTATCATTTACCTCCAAATGCAGCATGAGGGGGTGCTGCATTTCTGAGGTGCCATCTTTTGGATAAGATGTTAAACTGAGGTCCCATCTGCCTGGATGGATGATAGTTCAGGTGGATGTTAAAGACCCCGTGGCACTTATTGAAAAAAGTAGGAGAGTTTTTATTAAATAATAAACATAAATCATAACACAAAAGAGATTATCATGCAGTATACTCCTGTTCTTGGTTCGGACTCAGTAAAACATCAACATAAATTAGCAATTAATTTATGCTTGATAATAAGAGAAAACCCTTTCCACCAGTTGTTCATCTTATCAGAATTATATATTTGAGTCTCTTTTAAATGTATTTCACGTAATTCATTTGCAACCATTAGAGAATACCCCTCATAGGAAACTTTTTTTTGGTAGATTACCCATTGGCATCTTACCTGCCACAAATAAAATCTTAAACATCAAAAAAAAGTATTTAATGTGCTATGACTGAATGATGTTAAACTGAAGGGGTAAATTCCTGTAACTAAAATCTCGTAAGTAATTCTCTTAAGCCAAGGAAAATTCCACTTAGTAGCTAGATAACCCCACAAGTTTTTAGCATAAGAGCAGTTCAATAAAAAATGTTCCATAGTGTCTTCTCGGTTAATACAATCAGGATATGGACAATTCTGTTCTTCCTTTACTTTATACTTGGCATTCCCCCTAACATTTAATCTACCATACATAATCAACCACTGTATTTCCCACATGTAGGACAGGATTCTGGAGTTATTAAGTTGTCCCAAGATATATGAATTCTGAGTCATAGGACAGTTTTTAAAACTCGGTTTTGATGGGTGAATCTGTTTCATGATAATACTATATAATACTTTTACTTTGTTTATGCAAATCATATCCTTGGTAATCTGCCATTTATACAGCTTTTGTACAGATGGTCTAAAATAGGTAGGGATATAAATATGAGGATTTAATTTTGGGGCCATATTCAGCCATGCCCGAAAGTAACGTCCTAAAACTATCCATATCCAATCTCCCCCTCCCTCCATAAATCCAATAAGTCCTTTATTAATCATTTGTGTAAAAATATAGCATGGAATAAACTATCGGGTCAATCATTTCTAGACCTCCCTTTGTTTTCTCCAGATAAGTAAAGCATCTTTTTACCGGATTTAACCTATTGCCCAAGAGCATCTGAAAAAAAGTACTATATAGCTTAGTCTCATACTGAGTTGGCAAGGGGAAGATCATTGTTACAAATTGTATACAAGGCACCAAAAATTGTTTTAAGGCCTGAATGCATTTCTGTTTAGAGAGCTTCCACTGCCGCCATCAGGAATCCTTTATTTCTACTTTTTTCAGTACCTTATCCCAATTTTCTTCTGGGAGATTTTATGAACCAAAAAGAATTCACAGAATTCGAAGTGGCTCTGTAGAGATGTGAATGTTGTTTTGATATATATTCTTGTGATATCCTGCACCCATAATCAGGCCTCTGGTTTTCCCAATATTACATTTTTCATTAGAAACTCCAGAAAAAATTTAAAATTCTGCAATAAACTCCTGAACTTGTTCATAATCATAAAAAAAACAAGCAGACGTCATCTGCTTACACTTGTAATAAAAGTTGCCTTCCTGGATCAGGACCCAGAATATCTGTCCACCTTGGAGAGAATATTAGAGAGCGTAATAGAGGTTGTAGAGAAAAAATATATAAAAGAGGACTTAAAGGGCATCTCTGGCAAACACCAGTCTGAAGTTTAAATCCTGTTGTTTGAACTCCTTTAATAAAGGGAAAAACAGAGGCAGAAATATATACTGACTGAATTAGACTTATAATCTGAATAGGAATCCCAAAATGTTTTAAAACTAAAAATAAATAAGGCAGATAAACTCAGTCAAAAGCTTTTTCAAAATCTGCTGAAATTAAATACCCAGTCCTGCCCTCTAATGACAGATGCTGAATCACATCCCTAATAATCATAATAGCTGATTGGATATGCCTATCCGGTAAACCACAATATTGATAGGGAGATATAACCTTCCCCCCCAAAAAAAATTTTAAGTCTATTATTTAAAATTATTGCAAACATTTTGTAATCAGAATTTAAAAGTGTGATTGGTCTCCAGTTTTTTATGTCACACTTATCCCCTGACTTAAATATATGTATTTTCAATCCATCCATAAATGCAGAAGGCAGTGCATTACCTTTCATAAAAAATTAATAAACTGAATATAAATATTCTACTAATTCTGTTTTAAAAGATTTGTAAAATAAATTTGGAAGGCCATCTAATCCAGGAGATACTTCATTTTTTAAGTTTTGAATAATTAGCCCTATTTCTAACTTGGTGAGAGGCTCTAACAGTTTGGTAACCTCCATTGGTAAGGAAGGGAACTGAATAGAATTTAAATATAGCTTTAAGAGTGGCTTGGATTGTTCCTCTAACTTGGGGGTCATTAAGGGTGGAAGTGTTCAACTTCCATCTATTTTGCAATCATGGTGTCAATACTATTGGCTTTAATGAATAAATAAAAAAAAATGATCTGAAAATTCAACAGGAAATGTGTGAAATCCTCCTACCGGGGCTGAGGGAGATACCAACATATAATCAATTGTAGTCTTAAACTTCCCTCTTATGAATGTGCAGTTAGGCTCAGAATTCAAAAACTTCTGACAATTTATAAGACCAGCCACACTAATAATTGATTCTAACGCATTTGAGTCTGAATATATTTTCCTGTTGGTTTGCCCTTTATCCAACAAACTGCAGTTAAAATCCCTTCCCCCAAAAATCCTATAGGAAGATACCAAATACAGTTGTATCGCTTTCATGTAGACTACTCTGTCCACTTTTGTCTGTGGGTTATATATATTTATGAACCTACAATCAATATTATTCCAGTTTCCATCAAGAATTAACACTCTACCTGGAATTGGGTCCATTAATTTATAGACAGTGAATTGATATGAATTAAACAAAATTCCCAGCCCATCAGCATTATCAGTGCCAAAGGACCAATAAGAGGGACCCCAAGGCCAATCCCTTTTAAATGTTGATATTTGTTCTATAGAAAACATCCATGTCTCTTGAAGAAACCTCACAGAAATGTTGTTATCATGCAAATACTGAAATATTGCCTACCTTTTCACAGTGTTCAAAATACTATGCATATTCAATGATCCCCATTTCTGCACTACCATGGTCAAGTTAGAAAAGAAGCAACCTTATTTTTTCCTCTTTTCCTTTTTTTTTCCTTTATACTCTGCCACAGGTAATCCTGAAGGATCCTGGGCAGATTTCTGTGAGTCAGAATCACCAATCTCCATTTCAGTATCTCCCCAGTTAGTAAATAGAGCAGCATAAGACTTATGAGATTCAAATGAAGAAGATGTAGGGCGAGATTTTGGTTTTAGATTTCGGGAGGACCTTCTAGGGGGTAATGGTGAGATAGGTGCAGAATCCCCAGGGTTTTTATCAGGGCCCACAGGATCCACATAACATACTGGAGTCAAAAGTGAAGAATCGTAGGTATCAACCAGAATAACTTCTTCTTTGATAGTACTAGGTACTGCAGCTAGTAATTCAGTCTTGGAAAGGGCAGTAGAAGGGAAGGGGGGTCAGCCTCCACCACCTGCTGCAGGGAATTATTCTCAGACCTTGGGGGAGTACTTCTAACTTTGCAACTTGAGTTTGTTGGATCAGCAAATCAGGAATATTGCAGGAGGCCTTATTTTTTGCCACCCAAGTACATTCCCTAAACACATGGCCAAATCCATCACAAAGGTCACATTTTGTGTGATTAGCACACTGCATTGTCATGTGCCCTATTTCCCCACAGTTATCACATCTAGGTTTATCAAAAACACTGAAGAGATGAGTTTTAGAGCCACATTTATAACAGGCCCTAGGCTGTCCTCCATAAAAACAACCCCCTCCGTCTCTCCCCAATAAGAAAGAATTAGGAACATGCTCAATCCCTTAATCTGTTTGCCTCAGTTTTACTTTATACTTCCATCCCCCAGTCCAAACTGTTCTGAATCTAG
This sequence comes from Neoceratodus forsteri, assembly GCA_016271365.2. Taxonomy (NCBI): domain Eukaryota; kingdom Metazoa; phylum Chordata; order Ceratodontiformes; family Ceratodontidae; genus Neoceratodus; species Neoceratodus forsteri. The sequence goes on along the minus strand of CM057458.1, from coordinate 1,107,858,896 downwards.
GATGGGTTCAGGTGCACTCAAAACATCACATTTTTGTGAAAGCCAGTAGGTAATGCCCTCTACGTGGACCCCCTCATTCCAAAACATAATAGTCACAAATGTTATTAAAGGTTTTGTTAAGTAAATAACCAAAAAGGGGGTACACATAGGGGAAAACTTCACCTGCCCATACCTTTCTCAGAATAAATCTAAAGCATATGAGGTTCTGAAGCTCACATCAAAATTGTCCTCTCCTGAGATATTAATAAATGCAAAAACATCTTTATGGGTAAAATGTAAAGAGTCTTTCCTCAAACATTTCCCCACATAATATCTATCTGGACGCTCCTCCAAACTGCCTTTATAGCGAATGCGAACAGTATTCCTTCTTGGGGCTGCTTCTCTTCTGGATTTTGAAAACAGGTCTGGCATTAAGAGTTTTTGATTTTTAGTAGTAAACCCCTCACTAGTTGTCAAAGGAGCTACAGGATGCATAGCAGACCTTTGTTCTTCACAGGTATCTTCTGAAATAATTGTTTCTTTTGGGGGGGTAACACTGGATTAGATAATAAAGACGACTATGGGGCAATAACCTGTTTTTTAATTTCAGTACTCTTTACTATGATTGTTTCTTTTGGTTTCCAACCAGGAGCAGACTGAAATAAATTAAATGCTGGGTCCTAAATTGCATCAGCAGTCCAAATCCCAGATACCGTTTGTTCCCAACCCGCCTCTTGTAGCACTTTTTGTGGCATCCAAGAGTCATCATGGACCTCCGACGATGCAGTTGTTGTCTGATCTGTATGGGAAGAATCTTTGTCTTGCTGCTTTGTAAGGTTATCACTCAAATTTCCCCTCTATGATGCCAATCTTAGCAGCATGTATTTTAGTGTGGTTAACCGGTCTTCCAAAACTGAATTCTGTAGCACCATTTTGCCGATTATTATCAGTTTGAAAAATTATTGACAGAGCTGTTTCATGTGATGGCTCTAAATGCACTGGCGATTTAAAAACAAATCTGGTCTGCTTCGACATCGAGTCATTTTTGCCAGAATCTAACTGAGTCACCACTAGAGGCTGCTATGGTTCCCTGTCAGTTTGCCACTTTGAAACGTTCTGGGAGCAGTTACTTTTTATGACAGTAACTGCAAGAATCGCAGGCTTTTGGCACTCGTTTACTATAACGCTTTGTCTGCCAGCTTTAGATAGTGCATCCTTGCTTTGTAACTGAGTGACATTAGACATAGTAACAGGCAATGAGCCACCCTTTACCGCCTGACTTTTTGTTTCCTCTGCATCATCCTCTCCACTGTCAGGTTGAGTCAAAGTTTTGACAATCGTAACAGCTGATATCTTTGTAGGCCACAGGATCGAATCCGGTAAAGTTGCCGATTGGTGGCTAGAAGTCGTTTTTGCTTTTATATCAGATATCAATGCCTCTTCCTTTTTATTTGTAGAAATATCATCAGGATCAAGATGTTCACAAATGTTGCCAAATTCATCAGAAGAAATAAATGCCTCATGAAAAATTTCCTCATAATCTATCTCCAGGCTTGTGGCCTGGGTGGCCTCTGGCAGAAGATCAGTAGGAGAGGAGGCCAACTCACCCACCAAATGAATGTCCTCCTCCTCTGGAGTCTCCTTCTGAGTGGTCATCTTGCAGTCAGATAGCCTGTCTACCTACAGGAGCGTACGGGGAATTTCCCCGGTGTGCTGGCCAAATTTCCCTCATTCACTAAAAAATACCATCAACAGCTTAATCTGGTTCAATCTCAGTTGCTTACCATCTGTATCCCCCCCCCCCGGTTACCCCTAAAAAAGGGACTTCTAGGCCCAGTGGGCTTACCAGGTCGATAAAATCTAAACAAAATGCAGAATGCAGCATCAGTAGTAAAGTGCGGCTTCAAAAAGATGTGACTGATCAAATTTTGATGCTGGATGACCCAGATGAGGGAAAGTTACCTGAAAGACTGCTGATTAAGCCTAGTGTGCTTCCGGCCCAGGCTCATGCTTATGCCTGAAGAGTGGTGATGCGGAAACAAAATGTTATAGACTAAGACATTATAATACATAGAGGATGCACCCTAGCAAAAGTCTATTATGCTGACACTGTGGTACTCCCATCCAAGTGCAGAACTGAAAAAGGATGTGAGGTATCACCAGACATATTTGATTTTGGAGATTCACCTATCCCAAATAGCTGGAGAACCAGAATCAGTAACAAGCTGTTTCAGTGAACCAAAGTATTCTCCCTCAAGGAATGGGACATTGGGTGTGTCAAGGGTGCTGAACACCACATTCACCTGCTTGATGACAGACCCTTCAGGGAGAGGTCTAGACATCTAGCTCCTGCTGACATCGATGATGTCAGATGTCACCTACAACAGATGTTAGCAGCTGGCATCATACAAGAGTCACACAGCCCATATGCCTCCCCAATTGTTGTGGTGCAGAAAAAGAATGGTTCTATCCATATGTGTGTTGATTACAGGAACCTTAATAAAAGATCTGTGCCTGATCAGTATACAATGCCATGCATACGGGATGCCCTGGACCGTTTAAATGGGAGTAAGTGGTTCTCCATCCTCGACCTCCAAAGAGGATACTATCAAATCCCAATGGCTCCTGAGGAAGGAGAAAAAACTGCATTCATTTGTCCCTTGGGTTTCTATTTGTTCCTCCGCATGCCCCAAGGTATATCAGGTGCACCAGCAACATATTAACAATTAATGGAGGATGAGTGGGAGATATGAATCTCTTGGAATGTTTTGTCTACCTTGATAACATCATAGTCTTTGACAAATCTCTCGAGGAGCATGAGGCTCTCTTATTCAGAGTGTTCAACAGACGGGAGGAGTTCGATCTTAAGTTATCCATCGACAAATGCCTGTTTTTCCAGAGATCTGTCAAATAAGTGGGCCACATTGTGTCACCAGAAGGCATACAAACAGACTCCAGTAAGGTGGAAGCATTAACCAGCTGGCCAAAGCCCAACAACTTAAAATAACTTCAAAGGTTTCTTGGATTCTGCGGCTATTACCACTGATTTGTTATGGACTATACCAAGGTGATCTGCCCTCTACTAATATTAACTCAAAGGTACCCATCTACTCACATAAAGTTTAAGAAATGTTCTGACACAGAGACTGTAAAAACCTATTTCAGACCCAAGGAGCCATTTGGACAGAGATGGGCACCAGATTGTGACACTGCTTTCGAAGAAATAATATACATATTAACTCATGCTCCTGTACTTACTTATGCTGATCCATCAAATCCCTAAGTATTACATACAGATTCCAGCCTGAGTGGCTTCAGAGCAGTACTGTACTTTATCAAGAATATCTGGAAGGCTTGCATCCCATAACTTTTGCTAGTAGAAGTCTGACCTCTTCAGAAAGAAACTGTCTGGTACATAAATTAGAATTTCTCCACTCTCAAGTGGGCAATAGTTGACTAATTTCACGAATACTTGTACAGTATGGTGCTAAGATCTTGGTCAAAACAGATAACAATCCATTAATGTATGTTCAAACAACAGCCAAACTAGATGCTACCAGACACAGATGGCTTTCCACTCTAGCAAACAATGATTCTGCGGTGGAGTACCGACCAGGCTTAAATCACTTTCGATGCTGATGCTCTCTCACAAAGACCTGCTTCTGACCAACAGTGGGTTCATATTCCTCAACAATCTGTAAAAGCACTATGTCACAGGTTTGACCAGGAAGAAATTATGTCCTCCAAAGCTGTAAACTGTCTGTCAGATTGCTTGGGACCCTCAGAGACTTATATACCAGTTGCCTACTGTAGTCTTGCAGCCTTGGATTTAAGTTCTTTACCACGGCTAATGCCAGCTGACATCAGAAAAGAACAGTATATGATCTAATGATCAGATCACTAGTCAATGGTTTAAAAAAGGGGGAAGATGTCTCCAAAATACGGTACAGTGACCCCAAAACTGCTTTACTTCTTCAAGAAGGGCCTAAACTCAAGCTTCGAGAACAGCTATTGTACAGAGAGATTACTGATAGCCACGGTGAAACTGTAATAACACAGCTAGTATTGCCATCTAAGTTCAAAAATGTTGTCTTAAAAGCCTTGCACAACCAAATGGGACACCTGGGTAGTGAAAGAACTATTGGTCTAGCCCGTCCACATTTCTACTGGCCTAAGATGGGCCTAGACATTGAGCAATATGCTAAAATCTGCAGTAGGTGTCTTCAGCACAAAGCTCCACCACAAAGTGCAGCCCTTCTGGTCACTATTATAACAAGTTCACCAACGGAACTTGTCTGTATCAATTTTCTTAGTCTGGAAACAGATTTAAAAGGCATTGCTAATGTCCTAGTAGTAACAGATCACTTCATGAGGTATGTGAAGGCCTATCCAACCAAAGACCAAAAGGCCTCAACTGTAGCCAAAGTTCTTGTTGAAATGTTTTTTGTGCATTATGGTGCTCCCCCCAAGCATATCCATTCGGATCAAGGCCGGGATTTCAAAAGCAGACTTATCAAAGAACTGTTGTCCCTATGGGGTGTAAGAAAATCTAGAAAAAACCCTTATCATCCACAAGGAGACTCGGAACCAGAAAGGTTTAACCGAACATTTCTTGATATGCTGAGCACCCTGCAACCTAAAGATAAGCTAAAGTGGAGCCAACAAATAAGCGCACTTGTCCATGCCTATAATTGTACAAAGAATGATGCTACTGGTTTTTCGCCATACCACCTTATATTTGGCAGAGAAGCTCGCCCCCTGTGGTTGTTTGTTTTGGAGTGTCTCCTGATGGTGTCCAGTTAGAAAACTACCGACAGTATGTCAACCAGTCAACAGCTCAATTAAATCATGCCTACTAGCTTGCAAATACCACGGCAGCAAAGATAAATCTGGCCAACAAAACTCGCCATGACAAATGTGTTAAGGCCCAAGAGCTTCAACCAGGTGACAGAGTACCAATGAGAAACTTTGGACTTCCAGGTGAACACAAAATAGCCGACTACACTCCGTATATAGTAGTCAGTAAATTAAATGATTTGCCTGTGTATAAAGTGCATCCAGAAGGGAACCCTCGTGCTGTCAAAATCATTCACAGAAATCACCTTTTACTTACTGGCCAAATAATTATCAATAACTTTCAAGAGACTGAAGGGCCTCAGCACCCTGTAACTAGGTCTGTTACTTAGGTCAAGCAACAAAATCAGCAGATTTCTGCTTCCCAACCTGTTGTCCCTGACAGTAATGTCTCCAATCCTGCCAACACTGTAGATTCTGAAAATGCTGAGTCTGAAAGTGATGAGGAAAGTGAATTCTACTGTTTTCTATCCATCTATCGAAACTGAAAGACTGTTCCAATGATTTCCCTCCGTTAACCTTGGTGATGCCTCTGAACCTTCAGCTGTGTTAACAAATTCTAATTTATCAATTGTGCCTAAACCTCCAGAAAATGATGCTCACAGTGTGAATCGTGAAGAGGCTGGTTCCCTTTGTATGGTGGAATTAACTGCAATCAGTGAACCTGAACACAATGAAGCAAGTAGTCAACCTCTAAGTGACCATGGAAATGTTGCTGAACTAACTGGGTTAAGGGAACTGTTTCATGCTAATGAAAGCAATGCTGTTGAAGAACCAGAGAATGACAGTGATACTCAAGTTAAAGAGTGGTAGTGGTGCTCAAGTCAAAGAGCTTGAAACTACAGTAGTACTGAACAACAAGAAAGATCAGTGGAACCCATTTCTTCTGAAGCTGTTTCACTAGTGGACAATAATTCAGGACTGGTCACCCAAATGCTGAAGCAGAAGTGCAAGTACAAGTGCCAACTTTGCCATGTCGTTTAGCAAGATCGGTAAAACCAATCTTAAAGCTCATGTATGACACCCTAGGACAGCCTGTTAACTTGCCCATGAATGTTGTGCATAAAGGGTTATATGTCACGTCCAATTCCTTGCCCACAATTGTATTCACTGCCTCCACCCAGACCAAAGCCTCCACCTAAGTTAAGGTGCCCATTTAGTATAATGAGGGGTATAGAGGTAAAAAGAGGGGAATAAGATGAAATGCTCTAATAAAATGTGGTAAATGACTTTTACTAATTAATGTGTGATTCTAAATTGTTGATGTACGCAATGAAACTTTGAAATGTCATTATATTGCTTCAGTTATAACAGGACATCCAATAACTAAGCTTTACGATATAGCATGCTACTCTGTATATAGTTACCATATGCCTAGCTAGGATGTTATAGAAAAAAATTGTTATTCAGATATATCTTCTTATCACAGAGTATTAGTTAAAAGGTATACCAGTATAAGTGTTATTTTTAGTAAAATCTAGTAATGTGTTTAATGGTTACCAGTCTGTTATAGACTTGGCATGGATGCCAAGCTTTCCTAGGCAGGGAAGAGTGTAATGCTCCCTTAAATGGGGTTTACCATATTGCACCTCCAGGTGTTCTCCCACTGTTGGTGGTGTCCCCATTTCCTCCACGGCACCTCCTGCCACCTGGCTGTTCCCCTAGTGCCACAAGTGTCCCTGGCTCCCCCAAACACCACCCACAACTTTGTTTAGCCCATTTTGGCTTAAAAAATTAACTACGAGCTGCTGACATGTTCCTGTTCTGCCGGCACTTGCGCATGACCTGTGAGAGCTCTCATTTACCGACCATTCAGTTTTGTGGTTAATCAGGAGAGTTTTCCTTGGTCCCAGTGCCCTGCTAAGCTAAATGGGAGCTGGTGACCTGGTTTAGGTCCAGGAGAAGCCCCATGAGACCAAAAATAAAAAGTTTTAAAATGGGCTACAAGAGGGTCATGTGAATAGGAATGAGCCCCACTTAAATAGTAATGACTAGCGGTCTGCCTCCTAGGGGGTCAGTATTGCAGAAGCAGCTACAGCGTAGAGGAGCAAAATTAATACAAAATAATACATGTGTCTGAGAGAGAAATACTGGGGCTACATAACTGTGAGGACAGTGTTTAATAAAGGTTAATATGGCAGGCTGCAATAGAAATTTGTATTTGGAGCAATAAATAGATTGCCACAGACTGTTTCTACATCTACCATCTTTACAGCTAACAGCTAATTGGAAGCCAGGATTAGGCAACAGGACTTCTGGGACAGTACCAGGGACTTGTAGGGAAATATTTAGAGACAACATCTAGCCCCCAAAATGCTGTCCAATTAAAGGAATGGGACTGTGATTTTCAGCCTGGACAGCCAATCGAATGACAGGAAATTTTCTCTTTATAAAAGGAGAGGCTGTTTGAATCAGAAAAGGCTAGAGTCAGACAGAGAGGGAGTTCGAGCAGCAGTTCCAGGGGTCTGTTTGGACCTCATGAAGAAAAAGGAGGCCCCCTGCAGCTTGGGGGAACTTGGGGAGAGGCCTGCTTTGTCTCTTCTTTGCCAAAACCACTGCTGAGTAAGTGTTGGGACTGCCAAGTGTTCAGAACAACCTGCAATCCTCCAAAAAGGGAGAATTCCTCAGAGTAAATTGCCAGATTGAAAGTGGGGTCAGAGGTGCTTTAAGATCCCAAACCTGCAATCCGGTGAGAGAAGCTGTTTTTGCCTCAGGGACTGCATCTAAGGTAAATGCCTGTGGTCACCGAAATTGTCTCCAGCCAATTTTCCAGAATGAGATCTGAATTGATGTGTGCCAGCTTACATTTCCAGGACTGCAATTTGCAAGTGAATGAGCTGTGCACCCTATTACTGAACTATATCCAAGCTGAACTGGTGATACCAAGTAATTTGCTAAAAAGACTGTTGCTGCTGTAAAAGCCAAGCTGCCAGATGATCAGAGAAGGGAATCAGCTCTTGTACAGAAGTTCGTCGTGGGCTGCTTCCACCCTTGGGGGCTATGCCTTGACGAGGGGGTGAGTCATGCTAGCTCTGGTCCCTGTATCCTGGTCCTTGCCAGAAAGGACAAAGTCCTGCAGTCTGCCACTACATCCTACCTCGAGGAAAACCATCCTGGGAATCAGTCCAGATCCCGAGGTTCAAGGTTCAATAAGTACCTTAGGGTTTAACCCTGCAACACCAATTAACCTATTTGTTCTAACAGATTTGTCTTTCAAATCTGCACTTTGGTTTAGACTGTCTTTACAGGCCATTGGGCCTGGAGATTACAAATTCCTGGGTTTCAAAGAGGTGTTTTATGATTTCTATAGCCAAGTACAAATTAAAGCCTTAACCATTTCTTTGTTTAAGGGCCCCAACCAGCTGTGATGCTGGGCAATTCGCAGCACAGCTTCAAGCCTGCAACATAACTTATCCTGGGTACCCAGTGAGTTTAGTGGGACAGTACAAAGGGGATAATGTATTTGGGTGAATGTTTATATGAAGTTAAAATATTGTTGAAACAAACAGTGCCAAATTGATCAAGTTTTAATTTTGATCCCTTATCCTGTATTTAAACCCCTAAGTAAATCTGTTTATTGTTTAACAGTTAATCTAGTCCATGAGCATATTATTACTGAGTGCTGGGTTAATGCAAACAACTGAAAGGTTTTGTGTTATTGCTAGTAACTGCTCTTTACAGGTGAATAGGGTGAATGCAGAGTTCCAGACTCTTACTTTTTTTTTATTTATTTATTGAGATCTTGGATTAACAACTTTGAGCAGAAAGCTGTTTCATAGGTTCCATGTCAAGTATGACACAAACAAGAATACAGGTATGTTCCACAGGTACAGATACAGCAAGAAACAATTGAAAACTGTCTCCAGGCATAAATTCTAACAATAGTAACACAATCTAAGCACATACAGGGTGCAGAGTCAATACAAAGTCTAATGTTTCACTAGGTAATGGTAACATAACATGAGTACACTTGTTTAAAAAATATTGAACAACTAACAACATAGGCAGATAATTGGATTGTGCATGAGTCAAAGAAGGAAGGAAGGTCTCATGCCATTAGAGAGGGACAGGGGAGGGAGGAGGAAAGTGCGGTGAGGGAGAAGGCAAGCAGAGATAGGGGGTAGGATAGAGATAGAAAGGAAGGAAAGGGAAGAATTGCTATGTAGTTAAAATGGAATAAAGGGGGAGGAGGGTGGGGGAAAGGAGGGGTGGAGGAGAGTAGAGAGGAGAAGTTGGTGTAGGTAGTTGGGTGATGATGAAGATGCTTATGTATTTTTATTTATTTTATTTAGCTTTTGTTGACCGGGTAAGTGCACTAGACAAATCCTGCCTATTTTCAGGCACGACCCAGGGGAGGGGGATACAGATGACAACTGACCTTGAACCAGATTAAGCTGTTGGTGGTATTTTTAGTGAATGAGGGAAATTTGGCCAGGACACCGGGGAAATTCCCCTACTCTTTTTTCGATAAGTGCCATCGGATCTTTAACATCCACCTGAACGACCACCAATCCAGGCAGATGGGACCTCGGTTTAACGTCTCATCCGAAAGACGGCACCTCAGAAGTGCAGCACCCCTCTCATGCTGTACTACAGTGTCAGTACTGGAATATTAACCCAAGTGCCAGATGTGGGAACTGAACCCACAGCCCTCTGATCTCCCGGCCTCAGAGGCGAGTGTGCTACCTACTGAGCCACTGACACTGCTCATGTATTAAGGTGGTAGGGAGGAAACAGGTATGGAATGATGGAGGGGCAAAAAAGGGAGGAGGAGGTGGAGGGAAGTAGGAGGGAAAATAATTTAGGCAGGGGTAGAAAGCCTACGAAAGTGTTAACTTGACTGGGGGCCCAAGAAATGGACATGAAGCGTAATGTTTTACTTATCACTAGAGATCACAGTGATTGCAAACTGTAGGAGCAAGGTAAAGGCAAATTAGTGGTAGCAGTCACAGGTTGCCAGTGAGATTAGATGCTGCCGGAGTTTTTCCTTAGAGGAGCCCAGCAAAGTAGCATTGGTTATGTTAGGAGGCAGGGAGTTGTACCACAGCGGAGCTCTGTATGTGAATGCACGTTTTCCAAAGGCGGTGCGGCACCATGGCATCCTGAAAACCTGTTTGCCAGAGCTTCTGGTACTGCGTGGATTATATGCAGGGGAAAGAAGGGCCAGTACTCCTGGGGGTAGCAGTCCCAAGGTGACTTTTAGAGCAAGCAGGCATGATTAGTATTTGAGCCTGATGTTAAATTGCAACCAACTGACCTGGGCATAAAGATCACAGGTGTGTGTCAAACATGCGGCACCAGTAAGAAAGTGGCATACTTTATTTAAAGCAGTTTTGATACATCGGAGGGCAGTGTCTGTAGCCGCACCATAAATGACAATACCTTAGTCCACGAGAGAGATCACAGAACTGTGGATGGCCGTGTTCAGTGCTTCAGGAGTGAGATTATGTTTGCCCCTGTATAGAACTCCTAAACACTGGTTAATAGCTTTGGCTGTTCGGTCAATGTGTTGGGTGAAAGACAGGGTAGAGTCAATAGTTGTACCCAAGTACTTGAAATGGTGAACCAATTCAAGAGGGGACCCAGTATCATTAATGACGGCAAGTGGGAAGGTTTTGTGTCTGCTTTGGGAGGTCAAAAACAACATTGTCTTAGTCTTGTTATAATTAAGTATGAGCTTATTATACCATAACCACTTCTCTGCAGATGTAAAGGATTGCTGAAGTTAGTCCTGGAGAAGGTGAGGGTCCATGTTGCCAGTAAAAAGTACAGTATCATCAAGGCCCCTAGAATTCTGTGGCCGCAGAATTTTGCGCAGAACTTGCAATCTACCGCAGAACTTCTGCGGTGCCACAGAATTCACTCTTCTTGGTGATTTTTTATTAATATTTCTGTTTATCCATAGAATCTGGTTCCCTTCCCCTCTTTTTATATCCAAACCCCCCATATGTTCAGAATGTGATGTTATCATTGCTATAACATCATACATTAGCTAATGAAATGGCTGCATTCTGCAGCAGAAATGAACAGTCACTTATCTACCACAGCTCCCACTGCCAGAGATGGTGGCACAGCACACCATGCATGGTGATATTTGCTCAACCTGCACTACAGCCTAATACAATTTTCAGTCTTACATTATTGTGCTAGTGCCAACTAAAACAAAACCTTGTCAATAGCACAGACTTTGTTAAGTCCATTCCTCACTTTGTACAAACCTATTTGTGCCTTTAAGGTGCAGTATAGAGATGCTATCTAAAATAAATAACTGGTAAAATGAATTTACCTGTTATTTTTAAGAAAAAAGTAATTATGCCCAGAAAATGGAATATAATAATGTGTAGACCTGTTGAAAGAACAGACCTGTTAAATAACTGCACTGTAAGCATTTTTGCCAGGGTTATTGCTTACATATTGTCATTGGTTGATAGAATCACCTAAAAGTTATGGAGAAATGTTGTATGCAGGGACAGCTGTTGGGCCAGAGGGTAGCATGCTGTGTTTCCATGCCGGCAGCTCAGGTTCAGAGATTAGCTCTGGGAGTTGGCTGGGCAGCACAAGGATTGGTGGAACACATCACTGCTCAGAGCCTGTGAAGGTATGGTGCAGTGTTCTGTCACATGGTGGACACATTGTGATGGGCTGGAGAGCTTTATCTCACAATCGGTTCACATGCATGTCATGGCCTGATGGTGTTACGCAGTGTGTCAGGGTAAGCAGGTTGACATGAAAAATGAGTTTTGCAATAACTCCTCTATTCTATTTCCAATGGGACCTGTATGAATGAGGGTGCAAGTTCATGGAAATTAAAAAAAATATCTATAATATATATATATTTATATATATATATATATATATATATATATATATATATACATATACATATTAGAGGCAAAAAACTCCGTTTAATGCATTAGTTAGGGTTGTTCCACAGCGACAAAAGTGAGGAAATTCGCTGTTAGGGTTGAAAACCCTAACTCTGAATTCACCCCCCCAGCACCACACACACACGGACACACACACACACATGCAAGTATGGGGAGGACCAAGTCAACACAACCAATGACAGACATCCAGCAGCAGGTGACAGAAATAACAAACAATTGTCTAAATGTACCTAACAGCGAATTTCCTCACTTTTGTCACTGTGGAACAACCCTAACTAATGCATTAAACGGAGTTTTTTGCCTCTAATTTCCCTTCTTTTTGAGAATGATAATGAGAAATAGTGAATGTAATGCAGCAGCGGGAGCGCCGGGCCCTCCGGGCCCCACACTTCCGCCACATGATGTCTTGTGGCATAGTAACAGGAACAGCAACGCAAACAGAAGTGCTAACAGTGGCACACATGGTAACACAAGCGCGAATGAGAACAGAAAGGGTAACGCACACGGTGGCATAGAAGGGATCGGTCTGCCACGTGATGTGTTGTCACATAGTAACATGGTGCCTGCAAATGGAAATGTCAATGGGCATGGTGACGCAAAGTGAAACAGAAAGAGAAACAGTACTGTAGACACAAATGGCAAAAAAAATAACAGAAACGCAAGCGCAAATGAAAACGCAAAGGATAACGCACATGGTGGCGTAGATGTCAACGGTAAGTGAAACGGGCACGGGACTGCAAGCGGATAGGGCAACGGTAACAGTAATGTAAGCGCACAGGCTGGTTTTCCCCAAAAGCTGCATAGAGAAAGACAGTGAGTACAAAGAATGTATGCATAATAATGGGTATCGGAGCAGAAAATGAGGACTTGGAATACTAAATAAGTTATATCTCAGGAACCGTAGGACGTAGAAAAAAAATTTAAAAGTCATATGATTTATGACTGTCCTGGCTAGTTTTATGGGCTAAGCATTTTTCTGACGAAAAGTCCGTATCTCGCACCGTTTCCGAGATACGGGGCCCTGAAATGCGTGGCGAACGCCGTACTGTTATCCTATGGGGAAAAAAGAGAAGTTTGGAGCACCATAACTTTGCCTGCCTGTAATATTATTTCACCATTCCACTGAAAGGCACATCTGTGGGCTGTTGGCTGTCTTCCCTCCAAATTTCAGGAAAAAAGACCAAACCGTTATTTTGCAGCAGGCTGCCAAAGGATTCCTGTAATGCGTCTTGCGCCGTAATGTTATCCTATGGGAAAAAATGTCAACTTTGGAGTGCCGTAACTTTGCTGCTGTGTAATATTTTTTCAATACAACACTGAAAGGCACATCTGTGAGATGTCGGCTGCGGTCCCTCCAAATTTCAGCCTAAAACTCCCAACCGTTCTTTTGCAGTGCAGTGCCAAAGAATTGCTGTCATTTTCCCACAGACTAAAAACTACCTTAGCAATTGCAGCTTTCATAAAAATTGCGACACTTTCATCAATGAAGTATTTTGCGAAAGTACTTTTTCCAGAAATTTGAAAATCATATTTCTGGGGTGTTTTACCCCAAAATAAAGACTTGATTAGCATCCTCAGGGTCCGACTAGGTGCATACAAAAAGAATTAGGTTGCTAGAGGGTCCCAAATTTAAATGCCAAGCATTTTTCTGATCACCAACTGAAAACAAAATGGTGGATTTGTGAAAGTAACAGGCCCATTTGCGAAAGTAAAAATGCATTTGCGAAAGTGTTGAACTTTTTTTTAACTTTTCCCCATTGACTTATAATGGGAAATTGTTTTTTGAATAACTTTTGAACCATTTAATATTTTTTCACCAAATCTTCAAAAGGCACATCGGGGACCCTGGCCGCACATTTTCTGAAGATTTTGGGCCAGTCGCACAAACCGTGCAACCTGTAGGTGCGACCGTAGAATTCCAGAAAAAGTGTAAACGTGCACACAGATCATGCTTAATAACTCCACAGCCGTGTATCTAACCAGTACGAAACTTGACCGATGCCAAGGCCTATGGTTCTTGATTGTGTATTCCAAATTTCAGGCAAATCTGTCACATAGTTGCAAAGTTATAAGGTGCAAACTTTTGGGGTTTAACATAGAAATGGCTCCTCTACTATAATATATATATATATATATATATATATATATATATATATATATATACATACATATATATACACATACATACATACATACATACACACACACACACATTTGTATGTATGTTACAGATTGCTTATAAATATATAAGTGATACACAGTGGGAACCTCATGAGTGGTGTAGAAAGCACATACAAATATATAAGTGATAGACAGTGGAAACCTCATTAGTGGGATAGATAGCATGCATATAGAAATACCTTATTTATCACATAAGATCCCCTCTGCATATGTAATTTATGCAACAGACTAGGACCTTAAGGGAGAGACATTTGTTTTGCTTTTTTAGGCATAAAATTATTTTTATAAGTCTGTCATTTTTTGAACTAGTGTTACTGTGCTTTCCACCATCCTGAATGCTATAACCACTGCCATGAAAGTGAAGTCAGGGTGACAAGCTGACACTGTAATGTGGTAGTTAGTGCCGCAAAACTTCCGCAGAAATTACAAACCTCCGCCGCAGAAGTTCTGCTGCAAATGGTACTCTTGCCGCAGAACTTGGTCCCACAGTGCAGCAGAAAAGTAGGGGCCCTGAGTATCATCAGCGTATAGAAGAATGTGGTTGCAGCAAGTAGTGAATTGAGGAAGATACTAAAGAGCAATGGACCCAAGATAGATCCCTGCGGGACTCCAGAGTGTACTGGCCTACCATCGGACAAGGCGTTACCAATTTTTACCTGCTGCGTTTGGTTGCTCAAGTAGCTGGAGAACCAGCTTGTAGTGTCAGAGGAAAGACCAATGGAGGAGAGTTGTCTGATGAGGAGGTCATGGTTGACAATGTCAAAGGCCTTGGTAAGGTCTATGAAAGTTGCCCCTACCAAGAGCCCTTGTTCCAGAGAGTTATTGATAAAGCCTCTAAACTCCAGGAGCACATTGATGGTACTGTGCCCACACCTGAACCCATGTTGTTGGGGACATTGAAGTTGGTAGTTATTCAGATACTCTATGAGTTGGTCAGCCACGTTGCGTTCCAGGGCCTTATAGATCGGGGGAAGAATAGAGATCGGGCGGTAATTTCCCAGCAGTGCTCAGTCACCAATCTTGTGCATTGGGGTGACCACTGCTGATTTCCAAAGATATGGAAATTGTAACTGAGAGAGTGACAGGTTGATTATTTTGGCAAGAGGTGCTAGGATTTCCATGAAGGTAAGGGAAACAAACTTTAAGTCCAAGGATTCCCCACTGAATCTAGCTTTCCCTAGTACCTTCTTAAGATAATGTCTGGCTTCATTTATAGACACTGCTTTGAAGTAAAATGGTGGGTAGTCTCGGGATGGGTTCTGGACTACAGAGTTCATACCTGAGGGGGTAACCATGAAGTAGACGGGGGGAAGAACATTGCTAAGGTCTGTAAATGCTTTGTTGAAAGAATTTGAGATGACTTTTGGGTCCACGGTAGGGGTGCCATCAATGTTCAGCATGTTCGGGGTAGTTTTGGGGTCTTTTCCAGTTACGTCTTGGATGTTCTTCCAGAATGTCCTGCTATTGTTCCAGGAGGTGGAAAGGGTTTCTTTGAAATACTGGCTTTTAGCAACATGGATAGCATGGGTACACTCACTTCTCACTGCTTTATACCTCTGTAGGTTAGCTTGTATCCCCAGCACTCGAGAGATGTGCCAGAGGTGATCCCTGTGTTTTAGTAGATCAAGAAGAGCACGGGTGATCCAGAGATTATGGGTTCCCTTGATTTTTATAGTTTTGAAGGGGGCATGCTTATTGCAGGTTGCATTAAGGAGGGGGAGCTGGGACTGCTGCTGAAGGGGCGGGGATACTGTTTGCCATAAAAGTGAAGTGCCGCTCGCAAGCGGCTGTTCTGCTTGGTGGGACTCAGCTAGCCTTTGTAATGCCGCTCGTAAGTGGCTGGATGTTTGGACTGCCATTCTGTTTTATCTGCTTCCTGCTTCTGCACCTGGCCATCTTTGGTGTTTACCGCTCCCCTGTTCACGGGCGAACTGCCCGTTTGCCCTCTGGCGGTGACTTGCGGTGTGGGAGACTGTGCATAGTCTACTGTTCCTATCTGCTGGAGGTGTGAGCGAGGGGGAGCTGGGACTGCTGCTGAAGGGGCAAGGATAGTGTTGCCATAAGTGAAGTGCAGCTACATAGCTCAGGTAGTGTATGAGTGGCGCGGCTCCATTGGTACTGAAAATGTTTTCACTGAAGAAGGGAAACAGGTTTGTCTGTGACTCGGTTTTAAATGTGTGTTAAGCTAAGTAGATTTTATATTTATTTATTTGTAGTAAGAAATGTTAAGCTGGAGTTGGTTTTAATATATTAGTTTTATTGGACTAAGTAGGTTAGGCAGCTATTTTGTTATTTAGTTTGTGTTTAAATAGTAGTTTGTATTCATTGTTTGGAATGTGCAGGGATTATGTGGGAGGATCTATGAGGGCTAGAATTACCTATACCCATTCACTGCTATATGATTTACATCCCTCCGCCCCTCTCCCTGTGTCTGATACCACTGCTAGATGCTGTCAGGAAGTGGGGATTGTAGGTGGTCATGCTGACTATTTGCAATGGGGTGATCTGGGTATGGGTGATGGTAGGATAGAGGTCTTTAGGTCCAGGAGGCGCCCTGGGTTATGACGGGCATCTAGGAGAGGCCCGACGTGGTTGGTGCCCGTCCCCAGGGAGTCCACCAGACTGAGTGGTCAGGTAACCCAAAGAGCTGTACCACCCTCCAATCCTCTGACGGCAGTGCTATGCAATGCCAGATCAATCAGAAACAAGACAGCAATTATTGCCACCTTGATTTCATCAGTCGATTTGGCTTGCATTACGGAGACCTGGGTGGGTGACGATGCAGGCCCTATTTTTGAGGCTGCGGTCCCTCCGGGGTATACCGTGGTGCACTTCCCCAGAGTGAATCGCAGGGGTGGCGGTGTAGCTGTCTGTTTTAGATCCAGCCTGACCTTCACTGTGCACCCGGTGGAAACTCTGGGTTCCTTTGAGTGTGTGGCTATCCGCAGTGGTCTCGGCGCGGGCTGCAGGATTTTCCTCATCTATCGGCCTGCTGGCCCGCTGGGGAATTTCCTGCAGGAGTTTGCCGAGTTCACCACTATTGAAACATTGGGTTCCCCCAGATGTGTTTTTCTGGGGGACTTCAATGTTTAGGTGGATGATAGAGATCAAAGATGCAGCAGTGATTTCTTGCAGAGTATGTCCTCTTTAGGATTGACTCAGGTCGTTGCTGCACCCACCCATCAGGATGGCCACATATTGGACCTGTTTTTTTCACTGGGGCTTGAGATCACTGATCTCGGGATTGATCAGGTTTCTTGGTTCTATCATTGCATGGTGAAGTACACGCTTGGGGCTCCCGCCATAAGCCCTTCCCCTGCTGAGATGATTAGCTGTCGCCTTTTTCGGGGTCTTACCCCTGAGGGTTTTCTGGTGGCAGTTAAATTGTCTAGTGTGGGTGCTGCATGCATCGGAGGTGTTGGTGCCGGGGTTGACACCTATAATAGGGTGCTGTCTGACACCATCAACTCCCTCGCACCTGTCCGTGTATGACCCAGAACTTCATACCTGAGGTCCCCATGGTTTGATGGGGACCTCAGGGAGATGAAGAAGATGGGTCGGAGATTGGAGCACTGCTGGAGGAGGTCCCACTTGGAGGTGGACAAACTGGTCCTGCATATGCACTATTGTGCATATTAGGAGGCAATCAACCATAAGAAGGCAGTGTTCCTGTCCAGGGAGATTGCTGCCAGGAAGAACCGACCAGCTTCATTCTTCCAGACTGTAAACAGACTTCTTCAACCTGTCTGTTTGCAGCTCGGGAGGGTTTTTTCTAATGAAGAGAGTGAGGAGTTTGCTCGGTTTTTCTTGGACAGGGTGTCCTTGATCCGGTGGGAGGCTTCTTCAACTAGCAATACTATAGCTGACAGTGGTTGCCAAATGTGTTCTGAGTGCACTCTGCCGAGTTGGGGGGAGTTTAGACCAGTGGAGGTGAGTGAGGTTATTGAGGTGGCAGTCAATTTGAAGCACACCTTTTGTGAACTGGACCCAGTGCCAATGCGTTTCTTAATGAGATGCTCTGACTCTGTTTGCCCGGTGTTTGCCATAATTATACAGTGTTCCTTATTTGAGGGAGTCTTTCCAGATGCCTTGAAGGACACTCTGGTGAGACTCCTTTTAAAGAAACCTTCTTTGGACCCGGAGATCATGGCAAATTACCGTTCTATCTCCAATCTCTCATTTTTGGGGAAAGTGGTGGAGAAGGTGGTAGTGCTTCAATTGGAAGAGCACCTCATGACTCACGAGATGTATGATCCCTTCCAGGCTGCTTTTTGGGCCAGACATGGCACAGAAACTGTGTTGTTTGAGTGCAGAATGATCTCCTCAGGGCTAGAGATCGAGGGGACAGGACAATTCTTGTTCTCCTCGATCTCTCTTCTGCATTTGACACTGTGGACCATTGTGTGTTGCTTGTCCGCCTCAGGGAGTTGTGTGGACTCACCGGTACTGTCATCAACTGGTTTGAGTCCTTTCTTACCAACAGGAGGCAATGGATTATGATGGGTAATTTCTCATCTACACCCTGTCTCCTTCCCTGTGGAGTCCCTCAGGGTTCGGTACTGGCCCCAATGTTGTTCACAGTGTACATGCTGCCCTTGGGGGGGATCATTAGGAAGTATGGCTTGAGTTTTCATTGCTATGCCGATGATACTCAGCTATATTTGTCCTTTTCCCCAGGAACATCCAACACAGTGGATATGCTTAACATCTGTCTGACCGAGATAAATGACTGGATGGCTTCCAGCTGGTTGCGACTGAACCCTAACAAGACAGAGGTATTGGTACTGGAGTCGAACAGAGTTGGTGATAGGATGGCCTCTGACTCAGCAACTGGACTTGTTCTTGGAGCTGTGTCATTGAAGGCCTCCTCTTGGGTGCGTAATCTTTAATTTTATTTTATTTACTGTAAATTCGGAATTATAAACCTTTGAGTCAAAGACTCTTTTGCAAAGGCTCCACGTCGGTTACAGATGGTGGAGGGGGGAACACGAGTTGGAGAAGACAGACGGAACAAGGAAAATTATTTACAAGCAAAATTAAATACAGATTTATGTACAATCACATTTTTTAGTTTCAGTAGCTCCCCGGTGGTTACAGAGGGTGGAGAGACATATGATAGTGAAGGCGAATGGAAAGCAACTTTCAATACATAATAAGAATGGCTTACTGAATTCATTGCTTGCATGATAGCAGAGAGAGTTTTTTTGTCTGGTTAGAGCAAGTAGGAGACATACCTGTGACCCCTAGATTGAGCATGGGGGGGTTACGATAGGCCTGAGGACCCCTGTGTGGGTGTGTGGGGAAGGGGAGAGGAGAGGAGACAGGTAGGCCAAAGTAGCATTCACATTTAGAGCTATCCAATAGGAAGGTCTTTAGGCCTGTTTTGAAGAGTTGGATGCTGCGGGACTGGGAGATGGAAGGCGGAAGACTGTTTAGCCATTTGGGGGCACGGTAGCGGAGGGATCTCTGCGCAAGGGACGTTCGACATGGGGGAACCTCGAAGGATGTGGTAGCCGTGAGTCTGGTAATACACCTGAGAGGGGCCGGTTTGATGATGGGTGTGGGGCGGCTGGCGCTAGCTGGAGGTGGATCTTTTTTGCTAGAACGCAGGTGTGGTACTTGAGTCTTTGATGGAAATTAAGCCAGCCAGTCAGTTTGTAGAGGTCACAGGTGTGGATGAGTCTGTCACAACCCGAGAAAAGGTGACATGCTTTGTTTAGTGCAGTAGTTATGCAGCATAGGGTGGAGTTATCAGCAGTGCCGCAGATTACAATCCCGTAATTGATAAGGGAGAGGATGGAGGATGTGACAGCTATCTGCATGGCATGCACGGGCAGACTGTTTTTGATTCTGTAGAGGGTACCCACTCTTGAGTTGATCGCTGCTGAGAGGAGGTGTACATGTCTGTGGTAGGAGAGGGAGGTATCTAGGGTGACACCCAGGTATTTGAAGTGATTGACGTGTTCCAGTAGGGAACCATCCACGTTGGAAATGTGAAGAGCCATCTGGCTGTGCGGGCTTTGGTGATGAGCAAAGGTCATGGCCTTGGTTTTGGAATAGTTAATGATCAGTCAGTGGTCAGCGAACCAGATTTCCAGCTCCCTGAAGTATTCCTGGAGGGTGTGCTGGAGTGTGTACGGTTGGGGGTGTTTCCAGTAGAGAACCGCGACATCAGCATAGAGTAAGAGATGACCACTGCAGGCTTTGGGGAGAGAATTAAGGAAGAGAGTAAAAAGCAGTGGGCCCAAGATTGACCCCTGCGGAACACCGGAGCGAATAGGCTTGGGGGTGGAGATGGTGGAGATGGAGATGGTAATCTTGGACTGATTCTGGACAGGAACCTGACCATGGAGGCTCAAATATCTTCCGTGGTTCGTTCCTGTTTTTTCCATCTCAGAAACATTGCCAGGATTAAGCCCCTTGTTCCACCTCTGGACCTCCCTACTTTGATACATGCCTTAGTCACATCTAGACTGGACTACTGTAATGCGCTCTATCTCGGGGTCAGAGCGGGACTTCTCTGTAGATTGCAGCTGTTGCAAAATGCAGATGCCCGGTTATTAACCGGGCAGCAAAAATTCTGTCATATTACACCAGTATTGTGCGAATTGCACTGGCTGCCAGTCAGGTGGAGAATCCTCTTTAAGGTGGGTCTTCTCACCTTTAAGGCCCTACATGGACAGGGCCTGGTTACCTGTCAGTCCTCCTGATACCTACTCCCTCTATCCGCCCTCTCCGATCCTCCAGTGGTGGCCTCCTGACCATTCCTAGAACGAGGCTTAAATCAGCGGTGATAGAGCCTTTAGTGTTGTGCTCCTGTCTCTATGGAACTCATTACCAGCTTTTTGTCAGAGGCCCCCACTATAGATGTCTTTAAGGTCCGCTTGAAGACATTACTATTCTCGCAAGCATTTGATGTTTAGAGTATGATTTATTTTATAGTCTGTGATTTATTACTTTATTTCTGTATGAATGTTTTTGTGTGTAATGCTTTTAAATCTTTGTATGGCGCCCAGAGCCTCCGGGATTGGGTGTCTCTTAAATAAATTTGCCTTGCCTTGCTATTAAAGAGATCAATGAAGAGTTCCAATGCGGTGTCGACGTTGCTGGCTGTATATACATTAGACCAATTGGAGATCCTCAGGTCAGTTTTCATTAGTTTGAGGTGTCCCAGAATAAGAACCCAGGTAGTAACAGTTCTGGCAGGGGGCCTGCAGTAGTTATTGGACCAGTAAAGCTTGACAGGGGAGTAATCATTAATACATTTGGGTAGGACAGTTGCTCTTGTTATTATCCAGCTGGTTAAATAGCACCCAGTCCAGTAAGGTATTGTCCCAGTTTCGTAGTTCCTCCTGGTTGGGGGTTCTACAAGCTGTGAAAGGTGGATAGCAGATAATGTATCCTTGGCATCAGAGGTGTTAGGGGAGAGCCAGTTTATGTTGAAATCTTCAAGCATTAAAAATTCTGAGTGAAGGCTCATCCCTCTTGAGGCGTTTATGAAGGATGCAAAGCCAGGTTTAGTGTGCCTTGGAGGGATGTAAACAGAAAGCACGGTGGGTGTTTTGTTGTGTGCACAAAGAAGCAACTTAATGGCCAGAATTTGGATTAAATCACCACAACCAGGGGTGGGGATCCCCAGGCCCTGCAAAGTGTCCTTTACATAGCTCACACATCCACCACCATGCTGAGAAAGGTAGTCACACCTAAATACTGTGTAGCCAGAAAGTAGGATTGCTGCATCTGGGACATTAGGAGTGAGGAAAGGTTTCTACTACAGAGAGTATGTTTGGATTATGTCTGGCAGTTCACACTTGTAGTCTGTCAAGTTTTGGAAGAAGTCTGCAAATGTTTAGTGACGCCACCAATATTTCTTGGTGAGTGGTTTGAGCAGTGGGGAGGTCCAGGATTAGGATGTATATTGCCCAAGAGCAATAAGAGCAGCACTATTAGTCTTTTCAGGTATTCCTTAAATAGATTTTTGGAGCAAGCGTGTAACCTGCGGTTAGCGTGGCATCGCATGGAGGTTCCTTGTTTAAAGGAGATTTGATAGAAGATTGCCAAGAAGTCATGCCAGTAGGGATGACAGAGCCAAGACCCATCAGCATAGAGTGAGCCCCCATGTAGCTTATGTGTGGAGGAGGTCAGATTTAGGGGAGAGGTTATGGTACTATAGGTTCGGGTCATGGCACTGGTTGCTCCAGATGGGGCTGGTAGACACATGTCTGCAATTAGGAGTTCTGAGAGTGTGAACAGGGCCAATATGGTGGTTCCACAAGGTATGAGAGTAGTTGGGTAAAACATATTTGACTGGTGTAACAGGGAAGGAGAGGAAGATAGAATGGCAGTTCCTTTGAGGTAGCTTCCCTGCTAACGTAGGCCCTGTTGGTAAGTGGTCACTGTGAGCATATTATTAGCACTCTCCAGTAATTGTGAATTGAATGCACAGTAAGGTGTTTATTGTAATTTCAAGTGTGGGGCCACTAGGTGGGGCGGTGAGTAGGCATAGCTTCCCAGAGGGCTGTATCAGTTCAAGAGCTAACCCACTAATAATTTCTCTGGGTGGAGGCACCATGATTGTAGCTTTACTATTGGTAGTGACACCACAGTGACCTCTGATAGCGAACCCAGGCCCCTCAACCTGTAGTCAGGGGTAGTAGCCCTTGGTATAACAGTGCCAAGTTTACATGAAGAATGTCAGGGAGGTTACCAGGCTGGTCAGAGTGGCCAAGGCTTCCAGGGAGCTGAGATTGGCAAAGGGCATTAAGATCAGAGAAAAGGACTGCTTCACATACATCAGTGAAAGGCGGAACAACAAAGATTAGATAGAAAGGATAAAGAAGGATGGGGGCTGGGTGGAGAAGGGGAAGGACCATGTAGATGCACTAAATGATTACTTCTGCTCTGTGTTCATGAAGGAGAAAGGGGGCGGGCACCACCTGGGAGAGGAGGAATCATCGGGGGGGGGGGAGTGACTGATACAGGGATTACAGAGAACAGTGTGCTGAAAGGATTAAGGGTACTGAGGGGGGATAAGGCTCCGTGTCCAGACAGTATTCACCTTAACGTACTTAAGGAGCTAGCTGAGATCCTGGCAGAACCATTGGCTGACCTGTTCAATGCCTCCTTGGACACAGGATACGTACCACAAGACTGGAAGATGGTCCATGTGGTACCCATTCAAAAAAGTGGACCCGAGGACAAACCAGGCAACTACTGACCAGTGAGTCTCACATCAATTGTGGGAAAATTGATGAAGATGATCCTAAAAGAGAGGCTGGTGACCTTTTTGGAGAACAATGGTCTTCAGAATGGTCAGCAGCATGGGTTTGTCTTGGGAAGATCCTGCCAGACAAACCTGATTGAGTACTACAACTGGGCAACAAGGGAACCTGACAAAGGCCATGCAGTGGTCGTCCTGTATTTGGATTTCAGCAAGACCTTTGATTCCATGCCACATGGGAGGCTGGAATACAGTAGCTAGAATATAGAGGTGTAGGAACAAAGATGGTAAATTGGATCACCAATTGGTTGAAGGGTAGACAGCAAAGGGTGGTGGCAGTGGGGGGAACTGTTCTCACCAATGGATGTGATGAGCAGGGTCCCACAGGGATCAGTGTTGGGACTGGTGTTGTTCAAGATTTTCATTGCTGATATCTCCCACAGGGTCCAGAGTAAGATCAGTCGCTTCATGGATGACAAAGATGGGAGCTGTTGTAGATGACATCGAAGGGTGGAGGGGGCTGCAGTAGAACCTGACCAAACTACAGAAGTGGTCGGAAGCATGGCAGTTGAGGTTTAACCCCAAAAAGTGCAAGGTGTTGCACTTCAATTCTAAGAACCAGGGGAGGAGCTATCTGCAGTTGGGGGGGGGGGGTACAGCCAGAATGTACCCAGGAGGAGAAGGATATAGGGGTGCTCATGGAGGGGAGTATGAACAACTCGGCTCAGTGCAGGAGGGCAGCAGCAAAAGCCAATAGGATACTGGGGTACATAGTGAGGGGAACCTCTAGAAATAGGGAGGTGATCCTGCCCCTCTGCATGTCGCTGGTCAGGCTGCACCTGGAATACTGCGTGCAGTTCTGGTGCCCATTCCTGAAGAAGAGCATCAGATTGTTGGAAGGTGTACAGCCTAGGGTGATCAGAAGATACAGGGATTAGAGGGATACTCCTATGAGGAGAGGCTGAGCAAGCTGAACATGTATTCCCTGGTGGAGAGGAGGGATAGGCGAGACATGCTCAAAACCTTTAAATACCTAAAGGGGATTAACACGACTAGTACAGAAAGGGTTTTCCAGCTCAGAAGGGGAGGGTTGCTAGGGAGCACCAGCTGAGACTGGAGGGGGGAAGATTCAGGAGGGAAGTCAAGAGACAGTATTTCACAGAGAGGGTGGTGGACAAGTGAAATACTCTGCCTGAGGAGGTAGTAGCCTCTAGCATGGTAGATGGCTTTAAGCAGGGATGGGACAGAGTGAGAGGGGGCAATTCTAAAGAGGGAAGGGGTGGGTGGGGCAGCTGCAAGCTGAGGGGCTAGCTGCACAATCGAGCAGACTCAATAGACTGTGAGGCCTGTATCTGCTGGTGTTTTCCTATGTTCATATGTTTTTAGTCACTCACTATGCAGTGGAAGTGGAGAAGACTATTGTATCATGAGTGGCTGCACTGTTTGAGGGTGTTTCTGATGTTCAGGAAGTGTGTAATAAGAGTAATTCAATGATTTGAAGCAAAACAAGGCTGGGCATAGCTATACATTACCATGCATTTCAGTTCTAAGTAGCAAAGAGACCTATAAAACAACCAGCTTCATCAATGAAGTTTTGAGAAGGTAAGCAATCATATTACCTAAAAATAATATGATGCAAAAAAGGTTGACAGTGTCCCTTTAGTGTCCCTCCAGATAACACCGAATTTGAGATAGAGAGGTAAGGTTGGATTTCTTTAAACAATTCAATCTTTGCAGACTAGACTGTGTAGCATAAATATTTATTAAATGAAAATGATGTCCATCATAAAAGATATCTAATAGTAGGGCTCTGACAGTACAGTAAGTCTGATTACTGAAATACCATTTATTTTAACATGAATGTCCAAACCTGTACAGGCCTCGTCACTGATCAGCCAAAGTGATGGATCCTGAAACCATGCCTTTTGAGCCATTCTAATGTCATCTGCATGCTGCAATCTTGTGTCCTGAAAAAACCAAAAACGGATTAAGGTATTTGCTGCAAGGTGGAACAAGTTGAAATAAATATTTTAAAATTTTTTAAGCTATTCACATTTATGGATGCAAAACTCAGTGAAAATGCCTGCACCATGATTAGGGGAAAGAGAAAGCAAGGACTATCAAACACCATATTGGCAAGGTACTACTGACAATAAGAATTTATTTCTTCTTGAGTTTTTTCTGAGGCTGCCTGTAAGTGCCCTTCTTTTTCCTTTCTGGTGATGGCTTAGTGGTGTCTGCCACTTCAATGGACATGTCCTTCTTAGATGAAACAGTGGAGGACACATCTGATTCATCTTGTGGGTCTGTATCACCCCACTGTTTACCAGTAGTTAAAGGATCATGTTTATTAAACAAACGGAGAGTCTGTCCCTTGCCGCTTTGGCTTAGATTGCCCCTATATCTAGTCCAGTCATGTCTGGTAGTCATGGGGTAAACTCTGTATCTGGTATGGGGAGGTCATGCCACAAGACTCAAATCCACAGTGTCTTGTATTGATGTAGAGTTTGACAGTATCATGACAGGGTCCAAGGATTCTGCCATGGCTTTTTGATGAGCTGGACCTGAATGGGACCTTCCACATTTGAGATGTAGCCAAATCTTCAGAACTTGTCAATGTCACAGGTCCAGGGTAGAAAATGAAGGCACAGACATGTGGTCTGCAGAGGTCATCTGCATCTCAGCTTCTGGGGGAGGAGGGTACTGACAAGTGTGTCTCATCCTCAAGGAACTTTTGTCTGACTATTTGTAGGATATTTTGTATGCCAGAAGTACAGAAGGACAAAGATGAGAGTGTGTTCCGTTCTCTTCAAGGACCAGCTTTTGGGTACTGATTAACATATGAATCTTGCTCCATCTGGTCTAAGCTATCTTCTGCATTATGGGACACCCAGGAGCATAAATGAAAAATGTGGCCTTGCTCATCTCATAGATTGCATTGCATTTGATTCTGGCAATGACAGATTTGATGACAAAGTTCTGTACATGGAGTATTGCTCACCTGATTGTGGGCATTGCAAAGATGTTACATGGACCCACAGTGGTAGCAAGCCTTAGGTTGCCCTTGATAGAATACAATGTCATGTTCTCTCCATAGAAAGTTGCTGTTCAGCAGATGTTAAATGCCATTCTCCCCCTGTCTAAGCTTCACTCACAGCTCCAACCCCAATTTCAAATATTTTCAGAGACCAAGATCAAAACTGGCTCAGCAGTCACATTACACCTGTTTGCCCCAGTACTGAATGTCCATGATATTAACCTTTTCATCACACAATAAAATGGTGATGGCTTTGTGGGCAGATTCCATCAATGGAATGACATACAAGGGAGAACAAAGTAGGGTTGTTTTGAAAGCATGATATTTTTACCAAAAACTATCAAGACTATTGATTGCTTTAAAGCTTATGTCAAAGACTGACTATCCAGAAGGTATGAATCATCACACAGATTTCTCTGGCATAGAACCACATAGAATTTTTAATAGAGTTCTACCCACATACAGTATATCCTGTCAAGCATTTCTGAGAGACCCCACCTTATATCAACATTGGGCCTTTTTGTGGGTAGTACTGGAAGCTGAAACAAATCCACAAATCTCCTTTGAGGACTTTTAGAATATAGGTCCCCTTCACCCCTCTCCCCACGGTGCCAATCTTCCTATTCCTTGCTGTACAGAGGTAGTAGGTTCTGACATTATTAGTGTGCCAACCATATTGGTGTAATTACTTGAAGAGGCAATATTAATCTTTCTCGCTGGGTTCACTAACATATGGTCTGGAGGTTCAGCAGTCTTTTGGGGTGTCCTGTTAGAGAGATCCAACCCTCCATCCTCTATGTTATTAGATGTAGTGGCAGGCACACCAGGGACATGGGGACTCTGAGGCAATGTTACTACTTTGCACAGTCCTGTGAGCTGCAGGGACAAGAGGCACAGACTGAACTGAAGGATCTTGGGGTCAAGGTACAGAAAGGCTCATACATAGGGAGAGAAACAATTTTGCATATTGTACTACCCAAATGTATCTCTGTACCTGGCACAGGTTGTGGATCAGGTAAGACCAAATGTGCAAAACATACAGCATGGATCAGGTAAGGTCTTTTCCTTAAAATCAGTCTCAATCATAAAAATATTCACAGTAGCAATATGGGCCTCAGAAGAATCCAGGGTATCAGCCTCAGTGTTAATCAGTGCAGGGGTTTCCCTTAGTTTGATACTGGGGCAGATATTTCCAGTATCACTGCAAATGTCTGTACATTGTTTTCTAAATGTGTAGCTTTATCTGGGGTTGAGCTTGTGTTAAAGACTTCTGTTTATGCAATTAAACTTAGTGGATAGTTTGAGCCAACAATAGCCCCTGCAGCAGTTCTAAGCTGTGTGGATCATTAGCATGACTTGAGTGGTGTTTGGTTTGCAGCATCACATCTGCAGCAGGGATTGGGGACATGGCCAGGTTTAGGGATAAATTTGGGTTCAGGGTTTGGGGATTGATCCACCAGCACCAATTTGTCTACATTAGAAGTTGGGGATGTTCCCATGGCTGTTGCCACTGCCTTCACACTTTCTAGGAGTTGGACTGGATCTGGTACCCATATGTCTTCATTTTGGATCTCACCAGCATGAACTAGAGCTTCTTCCAGGATTTAGGCTAGAGATCTCCAGGCTCTATACTGTTGCAGCCTTCCCACTCTGAGTCTCAGCCCAGAGCTTCCCAGATTCCAGCAGTTTAACAATGTATTTGGCTGCCAGGGGTTCTACTGGACTGCCAAATCCTTCAGCTTGTGTTAAGTGGTGGCCCACTCTCAACTTTTTTTCCTGGGCTGGACATCTGACTTCTTCCTCCACAATCTGAGTGAAAAGAAGCCCATTCTTGGACCTCAATGCCTCCTACAAATACTAATCGTCATCATTCACAGCCACAGGTTGCGCTTCAGAACTTCTAAACAAGTTGGATGCAACCTGGGGATCATCAGCACACACACCACAGAATTCTCAGGCATATCCATTGTTTTCTCTGAAACAAAGTACTTGGGGTAAAGAGGGCATGCTTCCACTCCCCTCAGAAAATTCAGTGTATATAGCCATCTCCTCTGGTGGCAGTGTTTCCCTTCCTTTGTCAAAATTTATTCTCCAGCAAAGCTTTATCAGACTTCTGGGTGGGCAGGGAAGCAACCTTCCTCACTTGGGAATCACCATCATTTTTCTCTTGAGGGTCCCCTATATTCCTGTGAAGTAGGGGAGAAAAGAAAAGAAAGAGAAATAAGTAGGGACATTTTTATTGAAAAAGAAATACAAACAAATATATATATATATATACACACACACACAATAAATCCACAAAAATGTCCAGAAAGAAAATACATATCATAAACAAAAGAAGATATTACTGGATGTCTACGGTATATAAACTCAGAAAAAATAAACAAGCACATCTATATGTTATTAAGAATTAACTATGGCAATAGAATATTTTGACAGTTCATCCATAATAAAAACAGCTTATGAGGATCTAATATTTTATGTTCTTTCGTATGAATCACATGAAGTGCTCTTTCCACATTCTGTATGATTTCTTGATAAAATACATATTTTTATTGTATTAACCATGCACAGTGTGATTGCCATAAACAGTACATAATCAAAAGACCTGTAATGTGTTTTTATGTAATGTTGACCTAGGAGCTTTCCAGAGTCCTAATACTAGCTTTTGGTATGTAATATCATTAAAAATGGATATGCTCCAATAGGTGGATAAACAGCCCCAAAGATTCATTGCATAGGGACACTAAAAACAAGTGTTCTTGGGTTTCTAGATCTTCCTCACAACCAGGGTATGAGTAATACCTATTTGTCACTGGTTTATGCTTTTGTGCATTATGCACACCTAACCTCCCATGTATACTCATCCATAAGATATCCCAAACATACTGTGGTACTCTCAGGTTATTCAAATATCCTAATGCAAAACCATGATCACCTGCATCACATTGAAGGAGTTGTATTGATTCTGTGAAGTTGTGTAACATGTTTTCCCCATATAACTCTTTCCTTGTGCATGTTGTTAAAAATGTATGTGTAATCTTCCATTGTTTACTAATAGTAAATGGAGTCCACAGTGAAGAAATGGGGCTTACTAGTGGGGTACAGCAGGGTTTAGTACTGGGGCCGGTCTTTTTTAATGTCTTTATAAGTGACATTGCAGAGGGACTGGAAGGAAAAGTATGTCTCTTTGCACATGACACAAAGATCTGCAACAGGGCTGATACGCAAGGTGGGGTGAAAAGTATAAAAAGGGACTTGGCAAGATTGGAGGACTGGTCCAATGTATGGCAGCTTAGATTCAATGCAAAGAAATGCAATGTAAGGCACCTGGGAAACAGAAACCCAGGGGAAGAGTACACAATGGGGATGAGATACTGACAACAACAAAAAGTGGAAAGAGACCTTGGGGTAGTCATATCAGAAGACCTAAAGGTGGCAAACAATGTGAGAAGGCAGTAAGGAGGTCTAGGGGGATACTGGGATGCATAGGGAGAGGCATCACCAGTAAAAAACAGGAAGTTGTTGTCCCTCTGTACAGACAGTTGGTAAGCCCACATCTAGAGTACTGTGTACAGTTCTGGAGACCCCATCTCTGCAAAGACAGAGACAGGGTGGAGGCTGTCCAGAGCAGGGCAACCAAAATGGTGTAGGGTCTGCACCAGAAGACATACGAAGAAAGACTAAAGGCACTTAAGATGTATAGCCTCAAGGAAAGGAGGGAGAGGGGGGACATGATAGAAACTTTCAAATGCCTCAAGGGAATCAACAAAGTCCAAGAGTGTAGCATCTTTCAGAAAAAGAAATGTGTAAGAACAAGAAGGTACAATTTGAAGATAGAGGGGGGACGGCTCAGAGGTAATGTGAGGAAGTATTTCTTCACAGAGAGGTTGTAGATACATGGAACAGCCATCCTGAGGAGGTCATAGAGTCAAAAACAGTGGGGGAATTCAAGAATGCATGGGACAGACATAAAGCAATTCTAGTGGGTGGTAGGAGGAAGTAGGCTGTTGGTTAACTAGGATCTGCAGCTTATCCATTAGGTAGGGAAATGAGCAGACTAGGTGGGCCAAGCGATCCTTATCTGCCATCAGATTCTATGTTTCTATGTTTAAGTTTTATAAATGCCCAAATAATATAAAGTGGTTGAAAATGCTGTTGTTTTACTTTATTAAGTGTGTTGTCTATCCAGTCAGTCCAAAGGGTTCCACACCAGGCCTGCATGCTCCCACTCTACTGGGAATCCTATAGTTTACACAAGAAACCAATATTCTAAAATAAAAAATACTATAATAAAAAACTACAGGATTAACCATTCCCAGATCTCCTTGTTTTTTTCTTAGATATGTGGTATTTCTTTTTACCGGGTTTAACCTACTACCCTGCAGGCCTCTGAAAAATACACTATGTAGTCTGATCTCCAGTCTTTTAGGAGGAGGAAAAATATAGCTAACATACAAAAAAGTAGGGAGAAGTAAGGTTTTTATTAACATTAGCTTCTTTAGCTTTGAGATTTATTTTACCTTGTCAGTTTTGCACCTTCCTTTCAGCTACTCCAACACATTCCATCCAATTTTTTTCAGCTATGTCTGGTGTTCCAAAGGTGGGTCCTAAAATGTTTGCCTCAACATTATAAATATGAACATCTGCAATAACGCTAGGTAATGATCTGTTAGGGTCTTCAATTTGAAGGCACCTACTTTTATCATAATTAATCCTTAATGCTAAACACAAGGCATACTTTCATCAATTTCCTGTTTTAATTCTACCCCAGACATTTCATCAGAAAGGACAAAGACAGTGTCATCAGCATAGGCTTTAATAGGATGTCTTTGTGGTGTAAGCGTGATCCCTTGGATTCTCATATTATCTTGGACTTTCTGTAAGAGGGGGTCAAGGCCAAAGATATATAGTAAGGGGATCATGGGACATCCCTGACGTACTCGCCTCCCTAACCTAACAGTGCCACCAAACCAGCCATTAATAAGTGGAGTTACATTATATAAACTAGTAGCTATCCAATTTACATATTTGATAGGGATTCCATAAGCTTTTGAGGCTGCCCATAAATAGGAGTGTGACACCCTGTAAAATGCTTTTTCCTCATCCAGGCTCAGGAGAAAACCAGAAGCATCACCATTATACCCTCTTTGGAATAGTTATCTTATTGTTAATAAATTTTCTTGAATTTTTCTATCAGGGACTTATACTGTACTAGCTATTTCAGTCGGACGCTTCATCAAGATTTTTTTCAGTATTTTATAATGTGTATTTAAGAGACTGAGTGGTCTCCAGTTGTGTATCATGGATTTATCAACTTTTTTTGTAAATAAATATCATTAATCCTTGCGACATAGTGTGTGATAAGTGTCCCGCTGTCAGGCAGGTGTTATACACTTCTGCCAATGAGTTGGCCAGGTAGTCTGAAAAGACCTGGTAAAATTCTAAACTGATGCCATCGAGTCAAGGTACTGTGTTTTCATTAAGAGATGCAATACTTTCCAGGACTTCTTGAACTGAAATTGACTGTTCTAGTGCTTTTAATTCTGTTTTATCAATGGCAGGAATTTGTAAGTCCTGGAAATAGGAAGGATCAGGTTTGAGTCCCCCACTGGTGGCAAAGGTAGAGCTCACATGTGAATTAATTACCTGTAGAAGTTCTACTTTAGAACTATTTCACCTAAGGATGTTTGTAAGCTGGTCATTCTCCTATGTTCTACCCTGTTTTTACAATCTTGATATGGATCAAACATCTGTTTGGTCTTTTGAGTACCAAATTGTATTTCTTGCTGTAATAACTCTCCTCAGTCGTACTGGAGCCGCCTCATTTCTTTAATAAGGTTAGCTATGAGGGAATCAAGTTCAAGTTCAAGTTTATTGCAGGAAAACTCCATTGAGCAAGCTCATTCACAAGGAGGTCCTGTGACATAAACACTTAAAGTACAAACACAGATAGGTAATAACAGTATATACATGAAATGCACGTTACATGATACAGGCTGGATATACATACAAGGGTACCCCATAGGGTGACCGCAGGTGGTAAACATTGATAGGAGACAGGGAAGCGACTTACAGGTTGCATACTGATAAATGAAACATGATGACTGGTGTGTGCAATACATATACACTATTTTGGCAGCTAGAACAAACAACAGTCCACAACTGATATGGGGGGGGAGGATTGATTTGATAGAGTAGCAGTGGAGCGTAAGCAAAGATAAAGCCAGGAGTAGAAGGGGAAGGGAAAGCAGTTAATATGACAAATCAATTATACCTTACCAGTGGATAAATATGGCACACATGGGGAAGGAAGAGACTTAATGACAGTTACAGGTGTCTTTTATTTTGGCTGAACTTAGCGATTTGTAGAAGTTTATTGAAACTGTGCTAGTTAGTTTCAGCACGGTTTGTAATTGGTTCCAAATGGAGGGAAGGGCATATGCAATAGCACGTTTACCAAAGGAAGTCCGCGTCCTGGGTATGTCAAGCATAATAAAGTCAGATTTTCTTAACAAGTATGCACTATGTGAGATACTAATAAGGGAAGAGAGACAGCTTGGCAATTTCTGCAGAAGCAGTTTAAGAGTCCATAGCCCAGCATGGAGCAAGCGTCTAGTAGTAAGGGATGTCCAACCAACAGCTGCATATAAGTCACAGTGGTGCGAACGGTAAAGGGAGTTGGTAATGAACCGTAATGCATGGTGATAAAGGATGTCCAGTTTACTTAGATTTGCAATAGTGGTGGAGGAATAGATTACATCGCCATAGTCAAGTAGGGGGTGAAAAGTGGCCTGTACAAGTTTGTTTGAGTTTCAAGGGAGAAAAGGGGCCTACTTCTGTAGAAGAAACCTAACCTTGCTTTTAACCTTCTAGAGACATCTTCACGGGTCACTGAAAGATAATTTATTGTCGATCCAGATACCTAGATATTTAAATTTGGTTACAACTTCCAGAGGCTCGATTTAGCGTGGTGACAATGAAGTCTTGGACAAGGGTATTGGGGCTTGTGACAGCACTGAGGAGAATATCATCACTTTGGTCTTCTTAGCATTGAGCAGAAGCTTTGCCTTTATTAGATTATGCCTGTTGTGCGAAGTCCACTTGAAGCACTCCTTGACTTCAGATAACGATGAGCCAGAAGTATACACACAGTATCATCTGCAAAAAGTGCAGATTGGACGAGATATGTTAGCATCTAAGTCATTAATGTACAGAGAAAGCAAGATAGGGCCTAAGATGGATCTTTGGGGACTCCTCTTGCAACTGGCAAGGCAGCAGAAAAAAGCTTCCACCTTTACTTTTTGGAATCTTCCAGTTAGGTAGCTAGAGAACCACTGGGTGGTATGGTATGTGGCACCCAACTTTGCAAGGCAATTGACTAATAGTTTGTGATCAACAGTATCAAAAGCTTTGCTGAGGTCCAAAAAGACTGCACCAGTTACCTTCTTAGCATCTATGGCAGAGATCCAATAATTGGTTACTTTTGCTAGTGCAGTGACTGTGCTATGATTAGCCCGGAAGCCAGATTGAGCTGGGTTAATGAGAGAGAAGGTTTCCAAGTGAGATTTTAACTGAATATGGATCAGTTTTTCGAGAACTTTAGAAAGGATAGGCAATATGGAGATAGGTCTATAGTTGTTTACATCGCATGGGTCACCAGATTTAAATAGAGGGAGGATATGTGCTGATTTCCAGCAGGACGGGCACAGTAGCAGATGTAATGGAAAGATTGAAGATGTGGAGAATTGGGCAGTGAGATTGGCATAGCCTGACCTTAGGAAAAGGGTTCCAAGCCATCGTCTCCTGCACTTTTTGGTGTCTAAGTTAAAGAGAATCTTTCTACTTTATAAGTTATCTCAGGCAGTTGGAAGGGCCTGGGTACAGGACTAGATGTGGCGGGAGGGGTATGCTGGCTCACAGCAGCACTAGCATAAGGTGACGAGTCAAAAGCTAATCCAGCTGTGGCAAAGTGGGAGTTAAGTTCCTCCAGGATTAGGGACTTGTTTTCCACAATCTTGCCACTTGCAACTATCTTTGTTGGGACAGAGGGGCCCATGGGCCGTCCTTCTACAGCTTTGATAGTCTTCCATATTTTATGAGGGTTACCTTTAGCTTGTTCGAGAGTAGAAATATAATAGTTACCTTTAGCAGAGCGAAGTTTTTTCACACTGTTATTCCTGGCTGTTCTAAAGGCCTGCCAATCCGAAGATTCTTTGGAATGTCTAGTTTTAGCCCAGAGCTTATCTTGAGCTATAAGTGCTGCCTTGAGATCTGAGGTGAACCAGGGGTTGGAATTGTTCCGTACCCTTACTTTGATGAAAGGGGCATGCTTATTGATTATTGTAGTGAGTTTGTCATTAAGGATGCAAGCTGCCTTGCTGACATCTTGGCTAGGTAAAGATCTTGCCATTTGATCATGCTCAGGTCAGATAGGAAGTTTACTGCACTGAATTTGCGAAAGGATCTTTTTGTTATAAAGATGGGTTGCGGCCGGGCCTTAATTTGAGATCTTATGCAAGCAACAATTCCATGATCGCTCATGTCATTGTGAAACACTGCCAAATTAGATATTTTGTGTGGATGGGTGGTTAGTACCACAATCATTCTCACAGCCATATCGATCAGCTTGTGAAATTGCTTTTTGAAGTGTAGCCCTCAACTGTAAATATTTAAAATATGTTGTTGTAATTTTTCTTTCCTGAAAATTGTTTGAGTAATTTTCTACATGCTTCTTTAGTCACTTCCCAGCAGTCTATTATATTGTCATACAGACATGTAACAGATTCCCTGGCTTGCTAAAATAGTTTTCATTCTTGCTCAAATTCTGAGTCCTGTAGGACTTGATTATTCTTCCTCCATGGCCCTTTTCCTGTGGGGGAGAAGCTGTCCCCATCCTATTATAATTTCTAGTCTGTAATGATCAGAAAGCTCAGTAGCCAACAAATTAGTTTGAGAAATGTCTAAGTCAAAAGATGTAAAAAAGAAGTCAATTCTAGTCTCGAGTGGCCCTTTTAAGAAGGTAAAACCTCCTGTACTGTGCAACATATGATAACAGTCTTTAAGAAAGGACTGTTGTAAGATTTTATTTAAACAGTTAGTGTTGCAAAACATTTTATCCATTCTTAGACCTCTGTCTTGTTTCTCTACTCTGCAGTTGAAGTCCCCACCCTAAATCAGCAATCTTGAAGTAAATTAATATGGCTATATGTCTTCAAAAAGTTCTACCCTAGTTGTCTTGGTTGGAGGGGCATATGTTAATTAATAAAAATTCAGTAGACTGGTAAGTGATGTCTAAAATTAGCACCATCCCTGGAACCAGGTCTATCACTTTATTAACTTGAAACTCTACCCCTGTTAATAGGATTCCAACTCCATCACACCTCTCAGGTCCCACTGATCATATAGCAGGGCCCTTTGTCCAGAGACTTTTTACCTGAGTAATTTTAAATGAAGTCTGATATCCTGTAGAAAAATTATATCTGCTGTACTGTCTCTCAAAGTGGTGAATGTCAGTTGTCTCGTCCTAAAATTTTTAATGCTATTCACATTTTGTGAGTAAAGCAATAAGGTGCCCATAGTGTAATATGTAAGATATAACTTTCAGTCTCATGCTTCTGAACACTATAGCCCAAGTTTAGCTTCTGACCTCGTGACTCTTTGTGGAGGTTTACCTACAACATCCGTCTCCATCTCTTCTAAATCAGAAGGGGGGTCATGGATAAAGGACACAAGAGAAGAAGTTTCTGTTTCATTCCGCTCCTCCTCTGAGTCTCCCCAATATTTTGGCATTCTTAAAACTTATCTGCTCTCTTATTTTCCTTAGAAGTGGGTGTTGAACCTGTTCTAGTCATTTTTTTTCTGCCCTTGGGTCACACAACAGTAAAAGGGTTCGGGGGTGGGGGGAGGGCATCTGGCTAGAAGTACCTGGGAGCTCTAAATCTGACCTCTAACTTTGATCAGCAGTGTTTTCTACCAACTCTGATGCTTGAGATGGAGGGGGCACTTCTGTCTCCTGTGCAGATTCTATTACTGTGGTGTCAGGAACATCCCCTTCTGCATCCTGAGGGGAAGGGGGGTTCACATCAGAAGCTGAGGTCTGTGTTTGGGCCTGTGTTTTTGCCTGTCTGTGTAGGATTTCCATGTGCTGCTCTGATGCCCTAGCACATCCCAGTTGCTGTGCTCTTGTAACTATGTCTTCTTGTGACACTCTAGTGCCTCGATTGTATGCTGCCCAGGGACGTTTCACAAAGGAATGGCCTGACATGCTGTCACTATATTCATCGACCCCCTTATTCAGTCACCCTCCCTGCCCAGTAGCCCTGTGCACAGGCGCCATGACTGAGTCACCCTTTTTGAAAGTGCTTAATAGCGGTTGCCATTATCACAGGCTATCATTCCTAGCCACATGTGTCCTATCTGGTGGGCTTTCTACCCTTCCCCCCATAAATGAGATGCTCAGCATTGCTCTGAGGTGCTGGTTCACCTGTACGTGTAAAAAAGGATGTCAATAGCCTTGGTCGTGGCTTGTCCTACCTCATGTTTGGGGGTTCTGGTGCATTCAAAGGTACCTCTCTTTGTGGCGATGCTTACTCGTTATCGTGAATACTTGAATTTATGTCCATTTCTTCCTCTCACAATGGAGGAGTGTCTGTTTGTAAGCCAGAAGGCCAATCCTCAGTTACAGCATCCATCTTTATCCCCTTTGGTACAGTATTGTTATTAAAGTCTCATTACTGTCATTATTCATAATAACTGTCGCTGGCATACTGGGGGGCATTCCAAGTTGCTCCTCTGTTCTCCATATCCGAAGATCAGTTGTCATTTAGTGGCTCCGCTGACTACAGTTCCCCTGACATTGGTTGTTTCTTTTGTGAGACTCTGTATCTCTGTACCTCCTGGTCTTCAGCATTGGGAAACCTTTTCACTGCCATCGATTGAACCCATCCAGCATTCTGTAAGGCTCTTTCTGGGGACCAGGGCTCAGAAACAGGTATTGTTACTCTTGTTATTGGAGTAGAAGTCTCAGTTGTTTGGTGCTCGCGTATATATGCAGGTGTTTTTTGTGAAACGCTCGTGGTCAAACATAAATAGGGTGATGGCTGCACAGATGCTGTCAAGCCGCTCCCAGTGCTGTCAGTGTTCTTTCCTGTAATAGCAGCTTTTTTTGGTACTATTAATCACCTCTCTTCCTCCCGCAATTGTAATAAAAGCATTGTCCTGTATCTCTCGTGAAGCTCCACATCATATGCAGAGTCTGGGTTTACTTCTGAGCATCTTAACAAGGGTAAATTTTCTTTGCCTGCACTCCAGGTACTCATACCCAGTACATGCTGGGAGCCTTGGGACAAGCCAAGATCAGTTTGAAAAAAATGACGATTTGACCCTAGTAGGTTCTGGGTCAGGCATTCTGGTTACAGGCTGCACTGCCTGTAGCTCCTGCATAGGTCCTTCTCCTTTCATGGTCAAGGCTTGACTGGGCACCTCCATCCACCTGCAGAGCAACAGCACCCCCTGCAGAAAGAGTAGGGTAATTTCCCAGATGTCCTGGCCAAATTGCTCCAATAAACTAAAACTACTAACAGCCAAATCTAGTGAAATATCAGTCAATTTGCATATGAATCCCACTCCCACCTTAGACAAGGCTTAATACAAAAATGTTTCCTAGCCCTCCTTTCTCTTTCAATAAAAACTCACAAAACTAAAACTAAAGCTTGAGGCAAAATGTTAGTCTCCACTTTAGAATAGAAACAGAGAAACATAGAAGTTGATGGCAGATAAGGACCTCAAGGCCCATCCAGTCTGTCCATTTTTTCTACCTTATGAATGTGACATAGGCCTTTACTCTATCAATGGCCTGTTACTCATACTCATCTGTATTGCTCCCTTATGCCTATCCAATAACTGTTTGAAGCCCTGCACTCTATTCATATCTACCACTTCCTGAAGTAGGCTGTTCCATGCATCCACCACCCTTTCTCTGAAAAAGAATGTTCTCACGTTACCCCTAAATCAGCCTCCATCTAATCTCATGCTGTGTCCTCTTGTCCTGCTACTTTTCTTATATTGAAACATGTTAGACTATTTCACCTTGTTAATGCCCTTAAGATGTTTGAATGTTTCGATCATATCACCTCTCTCCCACCTTTGCTCTAGGGTATATATATTGAGTGCAATTAATCTGTCCTCATACGTTTTCTGATGCAGTCCCTGCAACATGTTGGTTTTCCTTCTCTGGACTGCCTCCATTTTGTTAATGTCCTTGCGAAGGTGTAGCCTCCAAAACTGCATGCAGTACTCCATATGGGGCCCAACCAGTGTCTTGTAAAGAGGGATTTATTACCTCCCTCTTATGACTTCTGATACCCCTACTAATACACCCCCAAATCCCTCCAGTCTTACCTACTGATTTAGTGGTCTGCTTGGATGATTTCAGGTCATCTATCATGATGATGCCCAAGTCTCTTTCTTCCCTTGTGATTGCCAGCAACTCCCCTCCCAACCTATAGGTAACTTCAGGGTTTTTTTTCCCTATGTGCATGATCTTGCACTTCTTTGCGTTAAACCCCAGTTGCCACTCTTCTGACCATTTTACCAGTTTATCTAGATCTCTTCTCATTCTTCCCACCCCATCTGGATCATCTACTCTGCTGCAGCTCTTGGTGTCATCTGCAAACAGACAAACCTTACCCTCCAGTCCATCTGCAATGTCTCTGATGAAGATATTGAAGAGGACTGGCCTCAGGACTGATCCCTGAAGTACCCCACTTGTGACTTGCATCTCTTTTAACTGTATGCTATTTACCACCACTCTCTGTTTTCTGCCTGCCAACCAGTTTGCCACCCAGTTGACCAACCTCTGACCCACCCCGAGCCTACCCAGCTTATTAATCAATCTTCTATGTGGAACAGTATTGAAAGCTTTGCTGAAGACAAGGTAGGCAACATCAACTGCACCCCCTTGGTCCACCACTGTGGTTACCCAGTCAAAGAAATTTATGAGATTAGTTTGACAGGGCCTTCCTGTTGTAAACCCATGCTGCCTTTGATCCTCTGCTCCTATGGATTCCAGGTGTTGCACTATCCTTTCCTTAAGGAGTGCCTCCATAGTCTTGCCTACTACTGAGGTATGACTGACTGTCCGTAGTTCCCTGCCTCTTCCCTGCTGCCACTCTTGTGAAGCGGGATCACATGAGCCCTTCTCCAGTCTTCTGGGATCTCTCCTGTGCTCAGAGACTCACTAAAAAGTTCTGCTAATGGCTCTGCTACTTCCACCCTTAGCTCCTTTAGTACCCTGGGATGTATGCCATCAGATCCCATTGCCTTGTCCACCCTGAGCTTAGCGAGCTCTTGTAGGACCCTTTCTTTTGTGAAGGGACTATTGCACACCTCCCTCCCCCCTGTGTCCATGGTGCTGAGCTATGGGCCCTGCCCTACCTTCTCTTCAGTAAATACTGAGCAGAAGTATCTATTTAGGATAGATGCTTTTCCTTGGTCCTCCTCCACACATTCTCCTTCATCCCCTTTGATCTTAGCAATACCCCCTCTGGACTTTCTCCTTTTACTAATGTAGCAATAGAAAGTCCTGTCCCCTTCTTTTACTGTTCGTGCTAGTGTTTCCTCAGTTTGGGCCTTTGCCTGCCTTACTGCCTTCCCTGCTTCTCTTAGAGAAGTTTGGTATGCCTCCCTATCTTCATCCCACTGCATTCCCTTATATTTCCTGAAGGCCAACCTTTTGGCTCTGATCTTTTCTACTACTGTTTTTAAGAACCAACATGGTTTCCTCCTTCTTTTGCTCTTGCTTTTCTCCCTAACACAATGGGATGTTGCTTCAGGTATTGCATGCCTAATGCTTGGCCACTTTGC
The DNA here is from genome assembly GCA_016271365.2 of Neoceratodus forsteri. NCBI lineage: Eukaryota > Metazoa > Chordata > Ceratodontiformes > Ceratodontidae > Neoceratodus > Neoceratodus forsteri. The sequence goes on along the minus strand of CM057458.1, from coordinate 1,107,818,872 downwards.
CTATACCCCCTCACCTGTATTTCTTCTTGCCAGGGCTAGCTTAACTCTGTTGGCCATCTTATCAAAGTCAGCTCCTCTGAAGTCCCATATTTTTGCCTTGGAATGGGATGATTTAGTTCTAGTGGCCAAACTGAACTACATCATGAGATGGTCACTGGCCCCCAGGTGACCTTCTACCTGGAGATCTGTGATCCTTTCCCAGTTAGTCAGTACTAGATCCAGGATAGCCCTGTCTCTTGTGGGTTGTTGTACCAGTTGTTTGAGGCCCTCCACCTGCAGGGAATCTACTATGTGTCTAATTCTATCGGATGTTCCTGCTGGTATTGATTAATCTGTATCTGGCATCTTGATGTCTCTCATTATCAGAACCTCCCTATTTAGCTGTCATGTTTTGTATATCTTCTAACAGTAATGTGTCTATGTCCTCCTCCTGGTCTGGAGGCCTGTAGATAACCCCAGTTTGTATGGCTGTCCCATTTCCTATTTCCAGGATGACCTACAGTTCTTCTGGCTTCTTAAGTGTATTCTGAATTTCTGTAGCTTTGATATTTTCATTGACATAAAAGACCACTCACCCTCCCCTTTTTTGCAAGTCTACTCATGTATTGCAGCAGACATCCATTTTTTAGGGGCTACTCCCCCACAACCAGAAGTCATGCAGGTAGAGTTCCTCCCTCCAAGGGTAGGGCAGACACTGGCACCACCCTGGGACAAGGAACCGCAAGGGGCCCGCAGCATAGTGGTCATGTGGAAGAGACAGAGAGAGAGGGGGGGGGTTAAAAAGAGCTAAAGCCAGCAGCTCCCTCTCTTTTATTCTCCCTCATCAGATCACCAAGAAGGACCCAGCAAGAATGACACTGACCAACGACTTGCTCCTTGAGGTAAGACTGGGATTCCAAGAGGGCTGGCAACAGCTAGAGACAGGGACTTCTTTGTGGGAAAAAAAGGGGTTCAATAGGGGGTTCAGGGCCAGGTCCCCCTTCCCCCAATATTTGTAAAGCAGTGGCTCAGAGGAGAGAATAATCCTGGGGCATGAGGAAGGGTGCAGATAAGCAAACAAAAGAAGAGATAGAAACATGGGATACCCACAAGATCCACTGACTGGTGACAATGCCAAATAAAAAAAAAAAACTAAATTGGACAGACTGTGAGAGAAGAGGGGACCAGCGTGAAGGCACCATGGCCACATGGAGACCTGGACCAGACAGACAGGAATGGGGCACTCCCAACCTAAAGAAGTTAACTTAAACTGGCAACTCCCATTTTACTAAGGAGCATCCGACAGGCCAGCCAGAAATTGAATTTTCAGCCCTGATTGGCAAGTGCAAGCAGTGCATAGTGAGATGGGCAATCAAGTACTGGTAAAAGCCCTGACTGGTGGCCCTGGGAAGTGAACAGACGGATGCGACCAGCTAACAGTGGGATAGCCATGGAACTTCACCCCGGCAAGTTAGAACAATGCAGGGGGTTAGAAAAACATATTGATAAGGAAGAAGTATGGCTTGGAACCAGTAAAGCCTCAATGGCTCCATGCCTCTTCCATACACCACTCACCATCAGTCAAACGATGGGTCAGTATCTGGGGAAGGCATGAAGAGAGTGAGTTGAGGTTAAGGATATGGTCCCTGGAGCATGTGACAAATTCCTGTGGTAACCATTCACAGGAAGGTGATGGGGGAAAAAACTGAAAAATGCTGATTCTCCTTGGGTGATCTTTTTTAAATAACCTGCAGTTATGACAAATTGCCATCAGTTGATACATACTTTAAAGGGAACCATAAGAATACAGGGTAAAATTAATGAATGGTCTAAAATGGTAAAAAATAAAATTAGCAAGAGCATTAAAAAGAAAGGGGAATGAGGGAGTGCAAAAAGGAAAAAGTGTGGCAATAAACAGAATGGGAAAAAAGTCAGGAAGGATATGCGTGTAAATGAAAAAGCTTAGGAAATAAGATTCTGGACCTAGAGGCCATCATGGCAGAGGCCAGGCTGGATATTGTGGCCATTACCAAATCATGGCGTGTCTTTCCCTCCTTGGTAACTTCCCCTCATTCTATTCCTCCCTCTCCTTGCAGGGGTGAGGCCCTCTGGTCTCCCCTGGAATGTGACTCCCACATGATGTCTGACTCAGCCCTCCCTTCCCCGCCTCAGTTTAAATCTATTGTTTTTAATATAATTTTCCTGTCCCTGTTACAAAGTCTATGCCCACTCCATGTTGAGATGCAACCTATCCTTGACATAAAGCCCCTTATTATTCCATGTCTCAACCCACTCCCCCAGTACCCCATACCCCGTTTCCACACACCACCCTTCCAGCCACCTATTAAACTCCTGTATTCTTAGCTTCCTAGTGGTACTTGCCCTAGGTACCAGGAGTACCTCAGAGAAGGTCACTGAACTTCCCACCCACTTGGAGATACTCCCTACTTTTCTAAACCTCTTCTACACTTCCTCCACTGTACTGCCTTTTAGGTCATTCATTTCTAGATGCACTACGATATGTGGCTTCCCTCCCACCTTCCTCACACATTTCTGAATGAACAGCCCTACTGTCCCCACTGTCATACCTGTCATACACTCCACCCAGATTTGGTTCATCCTTGCTCCCTCACCACCTCATCTCATCCCCCTGAGCATACAGTCCTCTAGCAAAAGTATTTGATCCCCCAACTGCTGCACTTCTGCCATGGCTTACCCTCCCATGAGCCCCTTTTTCACATTGTCTTCTCCTCTCATACCCTGTCCCCCCTTCCCCACTGATTGCATCTCCACCTGCTCTCTTACTCCTCCATGCTTTCTGTGCTCCTTGCCTTGGACAACCTCCCTGCTCCACTAATTGTACTTCCTCTCTCTCCACCCTCATCTTTGTGCCACCCTCCCCCTCCCACATGTTTTGGTCTCCGTCCTCTTAGTTAGTGTGTTTGTGCCAACTCCCCCTGCTTCCCTATCCTTATCAGCTTCTACCCAACAGTCTTCTTTGACTCCTTGTACCCTGTATTCCCCCCTTTCCCTCATGGTCCCCAATACTCTGATCTATGTTGCCTTCCTCATCCTCCTACTCTGTTTCATCCACCAGCACTGAGTATCTGTTTGTTATCTCTAAACCCCTGCCCATGTCCTCCCTTGATATCCCTACTTGTCTCCTCTTGCCCTGACCCTCTTCCCTACTTTCTTTCTCTCTACTCTCATTCACTACCACCTTCCAACTCCCACTGTCTGCACTCCCTGGTTCCTGTGGACTTGGCCCCACTGACTTCCCTGGCCGAGTGCCCCCTTTCGGCCAGTGGTAACCTGGTCTATCCTACAGTGGAGTCTGCCCTGCCCCCTTGCCCCATCCCCTCCTCTCCCATTCATACATGCCCTCTCCCCCAGCTCCCATTTTAAGCCCTCTATTTCTAGAGTAAGCTGTATAAACAGACTGCACACTGAACACCCCCCACTTTCCACAAGGTCCCCAAGAGCAGTGTTGCTCCACACCCATTGCAGCTCACTACTCTACCAACCTCTCTTTGCCCTAAACTCCAATCATCCCTAACCTTCCACTCTTCCCCTCCAACCAGCCACCTGTCTCCGTGACCTGGCCCCCACATCCACTCTGCATCCCTTAGGCACTACTGGTCCTCTTTACTTAGCATGACTGCTTATTCACTGTGGACAGAGTGCAGTCATACCCTTCCCTGTGCCTGCCATTACCCATTATGGCCTGCTGCCTGCTGTTCTCCCTGCTGTTGCCATGCAGACGCCACTCGAGACACCACACTCCTGCAGCTTGGCACTCATGCATTGGGGTCACTCACGCGATGGGTCGCTAGACCCTCAGGGAGATATATTGTGACTCCAGCTGCCTGATTGGCCCTGCTGGGTCACGTGACCTCTGGTTTACTCTCCTTCAAGTCCCTCCATCACCTGCTTTCTCTCGGCATCCTCTCAGCTTGCAGTCCCTGTAAATTCCCCAAAATAAACATTTCAATCAGCACCACATTGCTAATACTGCACAGTTCCCAGAAAATGCCCAGTAGAAAACATTTAGTTGCAGTTGAGATCCATTCTCCGACTTGCTCTCCCTGCAACTGTGCCACACTCCTGGCACTCCTCCATGTTTCTATGTTTCCAAAATGTAATCTTAGTAGACCGGAGAAAAGGGCAATCTGAAATAAAAAAAGGCATAGGTCAAAAATGTTCACTGTAACCTTTACTGCTTCCTTAAATCAAAATAGTCTGTCTGCAAAATTTACCCAACTCCAAATCCACAGCTCAAATTGCCAATCCACAGTGAAATTTGTAAACCTACTATGCAAGTTAATATTTTAGAGGAAGTGGAAACGGTTTTGATCCAGATCTCAAAAAATGAATAAAAGTGAATAAGTGCCTTTGCCTGAAAAAAACAGATACAATAAGTTTTAAAGTGAAGACCCATGATGCCACAATACATACAAAAATGTTTAAAAAGCAATAATAATTACTGAAAATACTTTGCATATTTACAAAGCAAGAGAAGTGCCTCGATATATTTTGGACCTACCCATCACAATGATTACAATTCTCTGTCTTCAAAATATATCTAATATCATATTTCCAAGGCTATAGTCTGGGGTTTTGTGAGGCAATGAATGGCTCTAACCATGCCCCCTTTCAAGACTATGTAAGAGGCAAGACACCTGGGGGCTAATTTTTCTTTGCTGCTGTCTGTTGTTGTAGCTCACTGCTTCCCTCCATCAGTCCTCCCCCCCTTTTGTTCCACTGAATGTCTGCTCTCACTGTCCTTGTTTTGTTTTACCTTTAGGGGATTTTATATCATGTTTCTACAGCTCCAGAACTCTACTTTGATGTGAGTTATTTTCCTCTATTAACTTCTACATCTGTTACATAGAAACATAGAAACATAGAATTTGATGGCAGATAAGGACCGCTTGGCCCACCCAGTCTGCCCATTTCCCTACCTGATGGATAAGCTGCAGATCCTAGTTAACCAGCAGCCTACTTCTTCCTACCCCCACCCCCTAGAATTGCCTTATGACTGTCCCATGCATGCTTGAATTCCACCACTGTTTTTGACTCCACAACCTCCTCTGGAAGGCTGTTCCATGCATCCACAACCCTCTGTGAAAAATACTTCCTTAAATTACCTCTGAGCTGCCCCTTCTATCTTCAAATTGTGCCCCTTGTTCTTGCACACCCTTTTTGAAAGATGCTACCTCTTGACTTTGTTGATTCCTGTGAGGTAATTGAACATTTCTATCATGTCCCCCTCTCCTCCTTTCCTGAGGCTATACATATTAAGCTCCTTAAGTCTCACTTCATATGTCTTCCGGTGCAGACCCTGCACCATTTAGATGCCCTCCTCTGGACAGCTTCCATCCTGTCTATGTCTTTTGGAGATTGGGTCTCCAGAACTGCACTCAGTACTCCAGATGTGGTCTCACCAGCTGTCTGTACAGAGGGATAATAACTTCTTGTTTTCTGCTGGTGATGCCTCTCCCTATGCCTCCCAGTATCCCCCCAGCCCTCCTTGCTGCCCTCTCACATTGCTTTCCCACCTTTAGGTCATCTGATATGACTACGCCTAGGTCCCTTTCCATTTTTGTTGTTGTTAGTATCTCACCCCCCATTGTGTACTCTTCCCCTGGGTTTTTGTTTCCCAGGTGCATTACCTCACTTCTAGCATTGAATCTAAGCTGCCATACATTTGACCATTCCTCTAACCTTGCCAAGTCCCTTCTCATCCTTCCCACCCACCTTGTGCATCAACTCTGTTGCAGATCTTTGTGTCATCTGCAAAGAGACATACTTTTCCTTCCAGTCCCTCTGCAATGTCGCTTATAAAGACATTGAAGAGGACCGGTCCTAATACTGAACCCTGTGGTACCCCACTGCTAACCCCCCTTTTTTCAGAGTGGAATCCATTTACTATTACTCTCTGTGTCCTATTCTCCAGCCAATTCTTTACCCAGGCTGTCATCTTGGGACCCACTCCCAGGCTGGCTAACTTGTATATTAATCTTTTGTGTGGGACTGTGTCAAATGCCTTGCTAAAGTCTAGGTAGGCCATGTCCACAGCCCCTCCCTGATCTACTACATGGATCACCCAGTCAAAGAAATCAATTAGATTTGTCTGACATGACCTTCCTGCTGTGAATCCATGCTGCCTTGGGTCCTGTGCCCCACTGGCCTCAAAGTACTCAACAATTCTTTCCTTCAGAAGTGATTCCATCATTTTTCCTACCACTGAGGTCAAACTGACAGGTCTGTAGTTTCCTGCCTCTGTCTTGCAGGGAATCACATCCACCCTCCTCCAGTCCTCAGGTTCCACACCATCCTCCAATGATTTATTAAAAAGGGTAGTCAGTGGTGTTACTAGTTCTTCCCTTAGTTCTTTTAGAATTCTGGGGTGACTCCCATCAGACCCCATTGCTTTATCCATCTTCAATGTTAAGAGTTCTTTCAGAACCCTTTCATCTGTGAAAGGACTAATATCAGACCCCTATCCAGAGTGCTTATATTGACTGGATTAGGGATCTCCCCAGCTCTTCCATTGAGAATACTGAGCAGAAGTAGTCATTTAGTATCACTGCTTTTTCACTGTTGTTCTCTGCCCAACCACTTTCCTCTTTATTCAGCCTTCATATCCCTGCCTTAGTCTTTCTTTGCTCTCTAATGTACCTATAAAAGGTTATATCCCCCCTTCTTAACTGGGTTGGCTATCATTTCCTCGATTTGGGCCTTTGCTAATCTGATTGCCTTCCCCGCTTCCTTCTGCTTTAACTGGTACAGTTCTCTGTCCCGCTTCTTCTGTGTTTCCTTATACTTCCTGAATGCTATAGTTTTCTTCCTAACCTTCCCCACACCTTCTTTTGAGAACCATAGTGTTTTTTTCTTTCATTTTGATTTGTTTATTTGCTTCACACAAAGGCTTGTTGCCTCTGTGATGGCGGTTTTGATGTTTCCCCGTTGTTGCTCCATCCCACCTTTTTGCCTCTTTGCTAGTGCTTTTCTGAGGCACGCTCCCATTTTGACAAAATCAGCCCTCCTGAAGTCCAGTACCTTCACTTTTGTATTGCTTGACTCTACGGCTAAGTTTATCATGAACCACACTGTTTGGTAGTCACTTGTTCCCAGATGGCTACCCACTTCAAGATCGGAGATCCTCTCTCCATCCCCATTTGAGAGTATGAGGTCTAAGATTGCTCCCTCCCGAGTGGGTTCCAAAACTAGCTGTCTGAGGAATGCCCCCTGTAGGGCATCAAAAATGGCCCTGCTCTTGGATGTGGCTGCATCAAAGGTGCTCCAGCTAACATCTGGCATATTCAGGTCTCCCATCAGCAATATCTCCCTTTCCGCTGCCATTCTAAGGATGCCTTCTATCATTTCCTTGTACATTTCCTCCCCCTGAGGTGGGGGTCTGTATACAATCCCTGTGTGGATTGTGGTGCCATTTCCAGTCTCAAGGGTGACCCACAGTGCCTCCTCTCCTCCCTGTTTATCCTTTAGTTCTGTTGCTTTGATCCCTTCCCTTACTTAGAGAGCTACTCCTCCTCCTCTTCTTCCCTCCCTGTCCATCCTGTAGATTGTGTACCCTGGTATGTTGACATCCCAGTCATGGTTCTCTTTTTCTATTACTGCCACAATATCCAGGCATCCCTCTTCCATCAAGGCTACCATTTTGGGGAGCTTTTAACCTAGACTACGGGCAGTGGTACTCATTACTCTCCATTTTTTTATGGCTTTTTCTCTTTTTGCCCCATCCCTGTCCTTACTGCCTTTGTCTTTTTCTCCATTTACCCCTGCCCCTCTCCCTATTGACTGCTCTGTTTTGGTGTTTACCTCACTAACTATGCTGTTTTTTTGGGAGGGCTAGGATTTTCCTTCTCCTTTTCACTGTCTCCCCTTGGCTAATTTAAATGCTTGCCAATTAAGCATTTAAACCTATCACCTAGGATCCTGGTTCCCCTTCTGGATAGATGAATCCCATTTCACCAGTATAGGACTGCATCTCTCCAGGTAGAGCCCCAGTCCCCAATGAATCCAAATCCCTGGGCTCTGCACAGTTTTTCAACCAGTCATTGAATCCCATGGTGTGGAGTACCCTAGCATCATCCATGCCATGGACAGGTAGCACTTCCAAGAAAGTTACCATGTGCTACTTGTCTAAGACCCCTCCACAACTCCACAAACTCCTGTTGCACTGCTCTGATCTCATTATCAGCCAGGTCATTTGTCCCTAGGTGGATAATGACATCCAGCTCACTCCTCCTTGCAGCTGCTCCCACGATCCTGAGGATTCAATTCCTGTCCTTCAAAGCCATGGCACCAGGCAGGCACTGTACCTCCCTTTCCCTTCCCTCCCCCAGTTCTAACCTCTTAACAATTGAGTCCCCCACCAGGAATTGTTTACTTCCTCTGTGGGGTCCTATGCCACCCTCCTGTGGTCTCCATTGTGGAGGTTCCCAACATCCTCCTTGGTATCCACTGTGGGTGCCTCCACAAAGGAACCATGCTCCACCAGAATGTCGAATGAATTGTGGAGAGGCATAACTGGAGGGATGCACCTCTGTTCCACCACTCTCACCCTCCCTGAGCCCACCTTGGTCCAACCACTCCTCTTTATTGGCAGCATCTGAGGTAGTGGCAGTGGGCTGGGTGGTCCCTGGGTGGGGGAGAAGGTTTTCCAAATCCCTGCCAGGTTAGCATGGAGACAAACAACCTCCTCCCTCAGACCAGAGAAGTGCCTGCAAATATGGCAGCAATACAGTCTCCAGAATGTCTCCCGGAACACTGCTGCTCCACAACCAGTGCATTGCACCACTTCCCTCATGTCTGTGTCCCTTTTTGTTACAGATGCTTTTCTTTTTTTTTGTTCTTGTTTTCTTGTTTTAGTGTGTGCAAACTTGTGATTGTATCTACCCCCTATTCAGTGTGCTGTGCCTTTAAGGATATGAACAGGTGTATGTTGTTAGCAGTTTTGGGGAAGTGATGTCAGAACCACTGCTAAAAAGGAAGTTATGCACTTGGGGCAGGTGGAGTGAGGGGCAGGATGGGTGGGAGTAAACCTGTGCCCTCCAGAAACAATCAACTACAACTCTGACCATCCACCCTGTGGAGTACCTTCCTTCCTTTCAGACACCTATTTCACAGAGGTTAAGTAACAGGTCTAGTCACAAATGACTGCAAATATCTTCCAGCTACAGTTCCTCCCTGGCAAATAAAAGTTAAACTAAGAAAAGTCAACCCCAAACACTGAGAATCAATACTAGTTACTTACACAGGTCCAAAAAGTAATAGTTCACTTCAGTGTAGTCTATTAAATAACCTCCTTGATTTAAGGAAGCTTTGGCTGCTTTCTCTCTCTCTTTCAGCAGCAATTATCTGATACACAGCAATGTTCCTTTCACTTATCAGCTTCAGGAGTTTTTCTTTCTTTTGTATTTCCATGACTGAACTGCAGGGATTTAGGTTACATACCCTGCCCCAAAACTAAGATCTAAATAAAAATTGCACTAGATTCCCTCCTCCATGACACTGGATTCTGAGTTTGTTCATTCCTGATATTTTGGTACATTTTCTTTGTCTCCTGGATTCCACCATCATCAACTGCTACATCCCTAGGCTTCTAACAAGTTCATCCTCATACTCAGCTTCCTATCAGGTTCATCATCTAGTTCTTCTTCTGAATGGTTGTACTTCCAGGTACTTACACCTTAGCTATCCAGCGATTTCACTGCTCTTTTTTCCCTTGCTATTTTAGGGCTTCACCCAGCCATCACATCCTAATCCTTTCATGGGGCTCTCTTGGTCTCATGGACCTGCAGGCCTAACATACTACTGCTGTCTCATGAAGCCCGCTTCTGGAGAGTGGGGCTCTTGACAAGTGAGGATTCATTTTGCCATGAAAATCAAGTTGGTGACACCTCTTGGGATCCATTATTTCCTGCTCAGCAACTTCAGGGTATGATTCTCATTATGCAGGCTCCTTTAGCCATGCAGAGAAACTCAATGGTACAGTACCTCCTGATGTTGTACTTATGATCTTCTGAGGGCAAGATCCTCTTCATGGGTGTCTCTTTAGTCATGCAGATCAACTTGGAGATACCTCTTGAAGAAATTCTCCCTGCATATGCCTAAAAGTCCTCTTGTCTCACTCTGTTCCCCTTTCCTTTAGTCCCCATCATCTCAATAATAGGAAAAGCTCTCACAGGGTTGAGGCTGTGTGGTCTCTTCATTTTAAATCACATGGGTGTGGTGTGCATATTTAAGGAACACATACAAACAGAGGAGAGAAAGAAATAATTGCCTCAGCTGGTGCTTGAACCTAGGCCACCGGGAATATCGTTCCGGTCATGCTAACCAGCTGCACCATGAAGGCAAATGGAACCTTTCTCCAATGCACAACCTGGTGCTGCACAAATAATTACTTCATTTTCAATCACATGGGTGCAGTGTGCATATTTGTGGAACAGATACAAACAGGAGAGAATGAAATAAGTGCCTCAGATGGGACATGAACCCAGGCTGCCCGGAATACTGTTCCGGATGCGCTAACTAGCTGCACCACCAAGGTAACTGGAACCTGGGCTGTCCCTGTATAGTCTCCGTTCAGCAGATTTTATGCTCCTCAAATCACTCCTTGTGGGCGGGATTCCTCTTCAAGAGGGGACAGGGCCACTTTAGCCAATAGCTGAACACTCAGCAGCACCTCAAGGCATTATACCATTAGAGGGAAAGCCCATCCTTCCAAAAGTTTTCCCCTGATTGAGTTTTGAATTCAGCAGCATCAAAACTGTCATTAATTCTGCCCAAAGCATAGAGTGATGGTGTCGTAGGCCATAGTTGCCCAGTGTTTTCATCAACAAGAGTTTTTCTCCCCTCTCCTACATGCCAAAGGTCAAATTACAATTATTAGTTTTCCACTGAGAGTTGGAACTAGGATGGTGGAACTTTTCCCCTTGTAGTTTCCTTGCATTTCTTCCCTCATTCTCTTTTAGCCTTCACCTTAATCTTCATCATTCATTATTCCTGCTTTCTTTATTGAAGTCATGCCTGTAGTCAGTGAATGCTTCATTCTTGCCTTTGACTCTGATATTTTGGGGCTCCTTTCCTAAGGTAACTTTAGCCTATAAGAACTTCACTCCTGTGGTGCCCCTACCTTTATGGTACCCCAAAAGGGTCGTAGACCCTTAAAGGAACAGCAAGTGTGAACAGCCACAAATATACTGCATAAGCATTCTGGCTACTCACTGTCAAACTTCAGGTGCAAGTCTACTAACAGGATAACATACCAAGTTGCACAAGCACCATTCTGTCCTTATATTTCCCTGCTTGCTGAGCCATTGAACTGGCTATATACTTTGGAGGCTAGAAGGAATGTGTTCATGTCCACAACACTGTAGAAGGTCAAAGAGGGTAAGACAGTAGTGTATAGTGTCCTTAGACATTATGAAACAGCACAGCCAGTGACTTTCAGTGCCCATCCTCCATATACACAGGTGACTACAGCTAACACTGAGTAGCTTTTCTTCACAATGGGCAAAGCAGCTCCCTGCTGCATGAACACTCGTTCAGTATGCAAACAGAAATGGTGGCTCAAAAGTCCAATTGGTGCATCAGTAAAATAGCGTACTTGTAGAAGAAATAAAACTTTGTACACAAATGCCACTATGGATAGCAGGACAACAGATGTGTGTATTTAAAGTGCAGCACACAGTGAAGCAATCAGCCTACATGAAACTGGATGCCTCAGCATTATGCACAACTGTGCTTTGTCAAGAGACAAGGCCCCCCCTTGTGTCCAGTATTTTGCACATTACTCTTAAAGACACGGGGTAAAAAACAAACTGCAAGTGCAAAGGTCATGAAGAAAATGTTAAAAGGACACTGTAATATGATATAGCATATCTGGTTCATTTTCCTGCTGGTCTAATTCAGCCTTGCTGCTGGTTCCAGTGCACACCTAAGAGGGAAAAGAAAATGTTAGTAAGGCAAACTATGCAAGATACATGATACATTTCACAGTAAGGTATCAATACTAACAAATGGCATCCATATTTGATTAACAGAAAAGGTGCTGTCTCACTTTTTATCATTGAGTTCCTTCCCAGTCATAACCTTTACCTTAAAAATCCAGTAACCCTTCCTCCTGGACAAAGCATTCACCAAATCCCTACTCCTGTGGCCCACAGTAATATTTTCAATTAATTTCAAGGGCCAAACATGGGAGGTCAGATCCTGTGAGCATTTGGCGTGGGCTGCAGTGGCATACTCCATGTTGCCATTAGCTATTGCCCTAACATGATCGTCAACATGCACCATTAGTTTTTGTTAGTATGTCCCACGTAAAATTAATAAAATACAGAATTGGCTAAGTGCACCAGATTGGTGGTGTCACAACTGATGAATTTTTGGATGGTATATACTGTACCTCATCTGTGCTTAGATTTACAAACTAGGTAGTTACAGTGGTCACCATGCAAAAGTTACATAGAAAAATAGAATCTGTCGGCAGTTAATAACCTGATGGCCCACCAAGTCTGCCCTGTTACCATACCTATAGTGTTGCTGCAGCCCCTACTTGGTCTCCAGTCCCCCCCACTGCTAAAATCTCTTTGTGTCTATCCCATGTGTTCTTGAACCCTGTCACCATTTCCACCCCCACCACCGCTACTGGTAAGCTGTTCCATGCATCCACCACTCTCTCCATGAAGAAGTACTTCCTCACATTTCCTCTGAGCACCCCCCCTTCTAACTTCATTGCAAGACCGCTTGTCCTTGAGCAGCATTTTCTGTGGAAAATGCTTCCCTCCTGTACCTTGTTTCCACCTGTGAGGTATTTGAAAGTCTCTATCATGTCCCACCTTTTTCTTCTTTTCTCCAGGGAGTGCATGTTAAGTTCCTTAAGCCTTACGCCATACGGCTTTTGATGCAGGCCACGCACCATTTGGGTTGTTCTCCCTTGTACTGCTTCCACCCTCTCCATGTCTTTATGGAGGTGGGGCCTCCAGAACTACACAGTACTCGAGGTGCAGCCTAACCAGTGATCTGTATAGGGGTATGATTACCCCCTCCTTCTGCTGGTGATTCCCCTTCCTACGCAACCCAGCATCCTTCCAGCCTTCCCCACTGCTGTGACACTGCTTTGCTACCTTCAGGTCCTTAGAAATGATCACCTCCAGGTCTCTTTCCTGCTTTGTAACTGTTAATACCTCTCCTCCCAGTTGATATGTTGCCCCCGTATTCTTATGCCCCAAGTGCACTATTTTGCACTTCTTTGCATTAAAATCCAGTTGCCAAGCCCTTGACCATTCTTCAAACTTTTCTAGATCACTTCTGATTTTTTTCCACTCCTCCTGGTGTGTCTGCTGTGTTGCAGAGTTTTGTGTCATCTACGGACAGGCATACTTTCCCTTCCAGCCCTTCTGCAATGTCACTGATAAAGATATTGAAGAGGACTGACCCTAGTACTGATTCCTGTTGTACTCCACTGGTCATATTTCCTACTCTGGAGTCACTGCCATTTACCACCATCCTCTGACTCCTATTGCCCAGCCAATTTTCCACCTATTTTACTACCTTAGGACTTACTCATAAGCTTCCCAGTTTGCTTAACAGCCTTCTATGTGGAAAGGTGTCAAAGGCATTGCTGAAATCCAGGTAGGCCACATCCTTGATCCACATCCCTGGTCACCCAATTAAAGATACTATCAGGTTTGTCTGGCAGGACCTCTCCCCTGTGAACACATGCTGCCTCTGATCCTGAAGGTTATTGGTAACTAGGTATTCCCTAATTTATTCCTCTAATAGTGTTTCCATCACCTTGCCTGCCACCAACATCAGGCTGACTGGCCTGTAATTTCCTGCCCCCTCCTATTTTTACTTAAGTGGAGTGGGACTACATCTGCCCTCCTCCAGTCCCTTGATACTTCCCCTATTTATAATGACATGTTGAAAAGGGCTGTCAGAGGTGTAAGTAGCTCCTCTTTCAGTTCCCTCAGTATCCTATGGTGCACCCCATCTGGCCCTCTTGCTTGGTCTACTTTCATTTTTGATAGCATCATAAATACTCAACAGAAATAGTTGTTTAATAAATCTGCTTTGGGGTGGTCCTCTTCCACACTGCACCCTCCTTCCCCTTTCAGTCTTACTATTTCACCTCCATCCATCTTTTTTCACTCATGTACCTAAAAAATGTTTTATCTCCCTTTGTAACTGACTAGGCAATCCTTTTCTCTGTCTGTGCCTTTGCACTTCTAACTGTCTTCTCTGACTCCCTTTATTTCTCTTGGCAAGCCTCCCTATCGCCCTCCTTCTGGTTTTTTTTTGTATGTTCTAAATGCCATTCTTTTTGCTCTTACATTTTCTGCTACTTCCATAGAGAAATATTGTGATCTCCTTTTTCTCTTGCCCTTACTCACCTGCCTTACACAGAGGTTTGTATCTTGTCTAATTCCATCTTTTATTTTTGCCCACTTTGCCTCGACTCCCCCCAAGTTTTCCTATCCCTGCCAGGGCTTCCCTCAGGCATTCTCACATTTTCTTAAAATCTTCTGTCTTGAAGTCCAGGATCCTCACCCTTGTGTAATTCAATTCTGACCAGATCCTTTCCTCAAACCACACTGTATGGTGGTCACTCTATCCCAGGTGGTGCCCCACTCTGACGTCAGTCACACTGTCCCTGTTTGACAGTGCTAAGTCCAGAAGTGCCCCCTCGTGAGTGAGTTCCAATACTATTTGCCAGAGGAACTCCCCTTGCATGGAGTCCAGGATGTACCTACTCCTGGTTGTAGCTGCAGAGAGGAGACTCCAATCCATGTCTGGTAGACTGAAGTCTCTCACTCAGTGCCTCCCCCTTGCGAGCCTTCTTCTAATTGCTTTCACCATTTCCTTATCAACCTCTTCCCCTTGTGTTCAAGGTCTGTAGATCACTTCTGTTCTAACAGCGGACCCTTTCCTTTTTTCCAGAGTGACACAATATCTCCTCACCTCTCTGCTCCCCTTGTATTTCCATGGCTTTTATGTTATTCCTTATATATTGAGCCACTCCTCCCCCCTTTCTACCTACTCTTTCCCTTCTGAACAGCACATAATATATCCTGGAATGGTTACTTCCAAGTCATGGTTTGTATTGCATCAGGTCTCCATGATGGTCGCTGGGCCAACTTGCAATGGCCACATCTGTGGCAGCCCAATGGCAATGGTGGTAGCCATGTAGTGGGACAGGGGTTGCTTGTAGGCTGTATGTCAGTCTATCCGCAAAATGCTGTGGTCTTTTGGAGACCATTCTTGGGATCTGTTCAATCTTTTCTTTAAAACTGTGCTCAGGTTTCTAGATTCTCCAAATATTTTTGAGGGTTCCTGGCAGACTACTAGCCAGTGTATTGAAAGCTGTAATTAAGTTACATCTCCTAGCCTCACTCCTAGTCCATGCTGGATGATAATATAACATTTACTAATAAAGTATTGGCAAAGGAAATACTCTCACAAGTAAGCATATTAGATGAAATATGGATTAATGTAGTTGATACTCTAGAGTGCTTGCCAGAACAAAGTTTCTAAACCAAAACAACAGAAAAGCAAGCCTCAAAAGGTCCTATTAATAACTCTACCTTACATAGCATATCTTTAAGTAACAGATTTGAGACTTTACAGAATGGGGAAAATGCTTGAGTATCTCACAGCCTACAGGTAATATAAATATC
This sequence comes from Neoceratodus forsteri, assembly GCA_016271365.2. Classification (NCBI taxonomy): domain Eukaryota; kingdom Metazoa; phylum Chordata; order Ceratodontiformes; family Ceratodontidae; genus Neoceratodus; species Neoceratodus forsteri. Next base: position 1,107,803,186 of record CM057458.1, on the reverse strand, counting down.
ATTGACTATAGTGGGTATCATAAATAAAATTAAGGATAAGAAATGGCAAAATTTTGTAGCAGAAGTTGATATTTTTTGTGTTCAAGAATCTTGGCTTACTGATTATGAAAGCTTTCTAACCAATGGATTCATTGGCATATTATTCTTCTGTAAGAAAAGAGAAAAAGGATGATAGGCCAATAGGTGGACTGGTTCTGAGACTTTAAGTTCACCCTTAGATTAAGTGCACAAATATACTGTATAAAAGTTATCACATCATCATTCTCTTAGTCTTCATAACCAAGAATGCATTTTATGTAGTATCTATAAACCGCACATGGCTCTTCCTACCATAGACCACCGTTTGTTTTCAGAATTAGAAGAAATATTGAAAAATCTTGACAAATGTGAACAGGCAGAACTCATTATAGTACATTTTAATGCAAGAACTGGAAATGGGAATATCCTAGAGGATGATTTCAAAATTCTGAATAACGTATGTCAAAAAGAAAGAATACCTCAGGATAACATATTGAATACTGTATAATGGGTAAAAACATATTGGCAATCTGTAGTAACCTGGATCTATGTACACTAAATGGTAGATGTAAAGGAGACTATCTAGGAACTTATACTCATTTCACAGGAGCACATGCTTCAGTATTAGATTATGTTATCATCATGTTGTTTATATAGTTATTGATATATAGAGTGTTCAGCAATAGAACAGTCAGAAAGTTATCATTTTCCAGTTCACATAACAAGGGATACAGCACTTAAACCTCAGTTAGTACTTAATGCACAGGATGATTTAGAAGTGAGGAATTAATGGAGAATAATATAGAATGAATCCACAAAAGAATAAATGGTACAAATATAGGGCACTCAGCATGAATGGGGTGCAGGTATGTGTCGAAGGTACTTATCCCACCCATGCAGCTGTGCACCTGTGGACAAGTGCATGCCTGTTCATTTTCACTACTGTCTGACATCTGTCGATGACTCTGTCCGCTGGCACAGGACACCACAGGGCACCTGGGGGTGGAGTCATGGACCTGGGTGGGCATCCAACTGGATGCCTTTACTGGTTCCAGGAGTGGATCCCTTGTGCCTGTAGGCATGGGTCCAGGTTGTGCATAACCCCTGTGGGCACCCAGGTCCACATGGCCATACCTCAGTTACCGGTCAGCCCAGGAGACTAGCCCCCCACCACCCAGCACAGTGCAGCCCTGTCCCAGGATTCAGTTAGCATACCCTCCACTCCCACAGCACCAGCTCCCCTGGTCTCCATACATGTTGCCAGTGCTGCAGCACTTACCCACTCAGCTGCCACAGCCCTCTCTTTCTGCCTCATGGGCTGGAGCAGCAGTGAAGATTGTTTCTCAGTCCCCTCGTGACCGGCGGGTGATGTCCGTGGGGGCATGAAGTTGGTTATGGCAGGGTCTGCCCTGGTGTAACCTGCACCCTACTGTGATATCCCCCACACAGCACATTTTGGCATCATGCATGCCACTTAGTGCTGGCACACCCCAGCCTGCCCCTGATGCAGCAATGTCCTCACAGCTGGGGGTTCAGGCATGTAACTGGTTCACACCCTATTGGTGACTGCTGCGCAGTGTCCATGGGACCCTGCTCCATGACATTCACATGTAACAATGCCAATGCACCTGGTGTGCACGGCACATTGGCATTATGCATAGCACCCATTGCTGTCACTGCTGAAAAAGGAACTCTATTGTCCTAGTTGGCTAACCCAGTCACCAAAATTCAAATAAATAAATACAATTGCATTTTTGATGAAACAGATCATGAAAAAGCTTTTACTCCTTACAATTACATATTAGAATTGTGCATGCCTCTCTGTTATAAAGCTAGGAATAGGACATACATTAATAGGTTGACATCAGGGCACTCTTGGGAGGAAATGACCATAACAAAGTGTGGATCAGGATAGACATGAGCAAGGAAGACATCCCATCAAAAACTAGAACACTGGATTTCAAAAAAAACAAACTTTAGCAAAAGGAAGGAAATCATTAGGGAAGACCTGGGGAGCATAGAGGAGGGAATGGGGGTGGAGATAATATGGTAAACCATCAAAAAGGCCATTCATAAAGCAACAAGCAGTTGCATGAGAATGAGGGGCAAGAAAAGAAGAGCTAGACAACCAAGCTGGTTCTGCAGGGACATTGCTAGAATAATAAGGGAAAAAAGGGCAGCATACAAGAAAAGCCAAAGAACAGCTAGGGAGGCAGACATACAGTAGAGGAATTCCAGAGGCTTGTCAAGCTAGCTGGCAAAGAGGTACAGCACGCCAAAGCACAGAAAGAGCTAAAAATAGCCAAGGGAATAAAGAAGGGTGAAAAAGCATTCTTCAGTTACATAAAAGAAAAGAGGGACAGAAAAGATGGCATAGGCAGACTGAAGAAAGGGGAGAACTGGGTCACAGATGACAAGTCCAAGACAGAAGTATTCAACCAATACTCCTGCTCTGTCTTCACAAAGGAGAAAGAGGGACCAAGCCAGATGTGGGAATAGTGAAAGACGGAGCAGAGGGTGAACCAATTGGGACCATAGGGATTGAGAGGGTGAGGAAGGGGTTGATGACACTGAAGATGAATAAATCTCCAGGGCCAGATGAGATACACCCCAGGGTGCTCAGGGAGCTAGTTGATGAACTGGCAGTCCCACTAGCAGCCCTGTTCAATAGCTCCCTGAATTCAGGGGTGGTGCCAGAGGATTGAAAAACTGTGCATGTGGTGCCACTCCACAAAAGTGGACCAATGGAGGACCCAGAGAACTGGAGGCCAGTCTGCCTGACCTCGATAGTATGTAAGCTTATGGAAACAATAATAAAGGAGGGGCTGGTAAGGTACATGGAGGATAATGGCCTACAGGACAACACACAGCACAGGTTCATGGTGGGCAGATCATGCCAAACAAACTTAGTGGAGTTCTTTGATTGGATAAGAAGGCAGTAGACAAGGGGCAGGCAGTAAACATCATATATCTAGACTGTAGCAAGGCCTTCGATTCAGTGCTGCATAGGGGGCTAATTGCAAAACTGAGAGAACCAGGGGAGAGAGTAGCAAGATGGGTTGAAAACTGGTTGGGGAAGAACATAGAAGATAGTTGTGGGGGGGAATCTTCTAATGAAAAGGAGGTCACTAGCGGGGTTCCACAGGGGTCAGTGTTGGGTCTGGTACTATTTAATGTCTTCATAAGAGACATAGGAAGGGTATCCAGGGCAAAATGTGCTGGTTCACTGACAACACTAAGCTCTGTGGGAGGGTAGATATGAAGGAAGAGATACAACAGTTTAGTCAAGAATTAGCCTGTCTGTAGAAATGGTGAGGGATCTGGCAGCTGGGGTTCAACACCAAAAAGTACAAGGTAATGCACAACGGGCAAAGAACACATGAGCAGAGTACTACTTGGGTAAAGTACAGATAACAGAGACTGAGGAGGAAAAGGACCTGGGGGTTATAATTATAAGTGCCCTGAAAAAGTCATCCCAATGAAAAAAGGCAGTGGTAAACTCAAATAAGATGCTTGGATATATCACAAGGGGGTTTAGCAGCAGACACAGTGAGATAATCATGCCATTGTATAGGTCACTGGTGAGGCTGCACTTGGAGTATGGAGTGAGGTTTTGGCACCCATACCTAAAAAAGGACATCAAGCTGCTAGAGGGGGTACAGAGGAGGGGACAGCAGGATAGGTCATATGAGGAAAGGCTGGAAGCACTGGGGATGTACTCCCTGGAGGTGAGAAGGCTGAGGGGGGACATGATAGAGATCTTCAAATACTTGAAGGGATTGAATAATGTTGAGTGTGAATTTCCATTCAACAAAAGAGAGAACACCACTACCAGGGTACACAGTCTCAAGCTGGTGGGGAGGAGATACAGAAGGGATATGAGGAAACATTTCTTTATGGAAAGGGAGGTGATGGCTTGGAATTAACTGCCTGAGGAGGTGGTAGAGGCTAAGATAGTTGAAGCTATTGAAAGGTCCTGGGACAAGCACGGAGGGATACAATGGTACAGGGGCAGAGAAGGGATAAAGGGGGATGACAGAGGGGAAGGGGGGCATGAGGCACTGGTTATAGCCAGGTCTCAACAATAGCACAAGCAAACTAGATAGGCCAAGTGATCTCCTTCTGCTGGCTACTTTTTTATGTTCTTATGTTCTAATAATGGTTGTTTGAAGGACAGTGTAAAACTGCAAAAAGATTATTATCCATTAAAAGTAGGGAAACTAAGTCTGATCCAAATAGAAAGTCTATGAAACAACTTGACATGACATGAAGTGAATATCTAAACATTATCTACATTATAAAAAATGCTTTATCAAGAAAAAAAGCTGGAATAAGTTGTTAGAGGCTTACATAAGGCATATAATAGAACATTCTGGAGATTACTTGCTCATGGGATCACCAATTGACAGGGAGCAGTGATTCATATACATCCTGATACATGGCAAGCATACTTTCAGTCATTTTATTTTTTTGTTTAGAATAACTTGGTCATGGAAAAGTGGGCCTCTAGACAAAATTAGTCATGCATAATACAAGAATAAGAAACAATGATGACACAGACTCTTCAAAACGGAATAAGACCACAGGACCTGATGGGATATCCATGGACCTGTACAAGGTTAATCCATTTTTGGGGGCACCAGTGTTGACATGTTAATACACATTTTTATTCAAACCAACAAGTTACCTGATCCCTGGAAAGGAGCAATTGTCTTCCTTATATTCAACAAGCATGTGTCAGTGAAGAATGTTGGCTTGCTGGCATTGGCATTGGTAGTACAGGAGTTAAAGAGATGCATAATAGGAATGGCAGTGAAGTATTGAACTGACACCAACCTCACTTCCACCCAGCAGAGACTGACAGGTGCGGGGTGAGTGCCTTTGGATCGTTGGCCACAACGCACATGCCATTTCACCTCACCCTACCTTGCAGACACTGACAGGTGTCGCGGTGTGCCTTGGGAAATTCAGGCCTTATACTCAACCCAATCCATATGGAAATATGCTGAGATAGGTGCTGTATAGGAGAATGGGGTGAACATTGGGCTGAAGACCCCAAGGCACACCTCAATGCCTGTCACTGGCTTCTGGGTGGAGGTGGAAAGGTGTGAACATTATGGCCGATGATCCCAAATCACACCCCCAATGTCTGTCAGTCTCTACAGAGTAGGGTTTTATGGATGGAAACCTTAATGCCCTGGGCCATTTGTTGGTATTTTCACTCCAAATTTTCAAAATGGGATTTTTGTGACCACACTTCATGAACAGTGACACTATCAATTCGTTACTCAATTCCAAAAGGTGGTTTTGCACAACACATTTCTGGCAGGATGTGAAAAATGATAGCTGCACTGTTGATGAGGTGGAGTGAAAAAATGGCAATGATGAAAATCTGGAGTGAAAATATGAAAAACTGGTGAAGTTATGAACATGCCTAGAAACTGTGCAATGCACGCCTGTAACGCAATCATTTTTTGGAAGTTTTTCAGCAAAGTTTCAACATGGGTATTTTTGAACCCTCCTCATGAACAATTGCACTGTGATTTTGTTAATCTGTCCCAAAAGTTGATTTCCCATAGTGGCCGTGCCATTCTGCACCACAGGTGTAAAAACATGTTTCAGGAAGGAAGTGAAAAATGACAGCTATATTGTTCATAAGGAGGTGTGAAAAAATGGCAATGTTGCAAATCTGGAGGGAAAATATAAAAAATTGGCAAAGTTACGAGCGTGCATAGAAAGTGCTCAACGCACACTCGTAACACAGTCATTTAATGGAATCTTTTCACCAAATTTTCAACATGGGCTTTTTGGGACCTTCCCTTGTGAACAATAGTACTGTTGTTTCATTAATCAGTCCTGAAAGGTGTTTCCACACAGCGACTGTGAAATCACCTTGCAGAATGGAGAAACTAAATTACAGTGACATGTTCAGGAGGTGGGGTCCCAAGAACCCCATGTTGAAAATTTTGAGCCAAAATTCAAAAAAATGGCTGAGATATCAACCTAAGTTGAACCCCCCCCCCCCATTGCCTCCCATTATAATGCTTACCATCATTTCCTCAGTTCACAGTTCAGCTTTGAAGAGTGCAGATGTGTCCCGGTTCAGAGAAGACAGCGGCTCCTGATCTCCGGAGGGTTAGTATGGATGAGTGGGGTGTGGGGAGGTGAGTGCACAGAGGGAGGGTGGGGATGGGGAAGGGAGACTAGGGAAACAAATGTGGACCATTTTAACATGAAAAAAATGAGGGAAGATTTTCTTCATTTACAGGTTACACACAAAAAAAACAGGCACACTGAGGTGGGCTCCCAGTGTACCACAATTCTGGGGGGAGGTACTGACACAGGGATTGGGCACCCCCAATGTCAGCATGTCATATAGATGGGGGACACACATCTGACACCGTGAGTGGGCATCCTGTTATCAGACATGAAAGGGGAAACTGTTTAACCAGGAAAGACACACTAAACAGGGGGATGCTAACATGGGGATAAGGCACCCTGATGTCGGCTTTTTGGGAGTGTGTGGTGGACAGCAGAAGCCACCATGTTACAGTGTGCCACATAATGTTGAGGGGGGGGCATGCTGACACAGGGACTGGGCACCTGGATGTCAGCTTTCTGGGATTGTGTGATGGATAGGAGGAGCCACCATATTTATTGAAGTGTTTCACCTGGAAAGGCATGTAATGGAGGTGTGTCATCTGCCGCTGCAATGATGAGCCTGTCTCTGATTGCAGCAGCAGATTCGTTTCAACTCCATGGCTCTCTCAGAAACTGCTGTCATTGGCAGCATGCTCACTGGTTGGCGGTCGAGGGACGCACCCACTAAAGCATCCCCTGTATTCGCCACAACACTGACAGAATAGTGCTACTACCACAAGATGCTGCTTGCGCATGCGCGCAAGCCAACATAAAAAGGAAGTTAAATAACCCAGAAATGTATAGGCCAATAATCCTTCATAATGCAGCCTCTAAGATCTTTGTTATAACACTATGTTGCAAATTACAAAATTATTTGGAACATTATAGTCTAATATCTGATTAACAAGCTGGCTTTAGGAAAGGCAGGACAACAATTACCCAAAGCTTTATATTGCATCTTATATTAGAAAATATATGATAATTAGATCTAAGAAAGTGTTCTTGGAATTCATAGACTTAAAAAATGACTAAACAGAAGTATACTGAGCAAAAAAAAATGAATTGATTTAGGAGGCGTGGATAAGGCATTAACAAATCTCAACAATAACTTATATTTGGATAACCTGGACCAAATTCCTTTTAACAAAATAGAAGGTCTCACACTTAAAGGTGATATCAATATAATGTATGGTAGAACATTGTTAACCCACAAAAATCATAATTTCCCAGTGTTGTTAACTCATTGATGTGACGTTTCATCCTTGTTAACCCATCGATGGTATGTCACATTGATGGGTTAACAATCAACAGTTCGAAAGACGCAAGACGTAAGTACATTTTTCTCTCAGGAACCGGATGGATGCATGCAGTGGTGATGGAATGACTGAACATCCACGTCAGTGAATTATTTAAAAAGTAAGGAGCCCTCTTCAATCTTTCTTAGGACCATATACTATAAAAACAATGTATGGTCCATCTATCGGCAACTGGTTACTATTAGCATCTCGAGGTTGCCATGGTGACTTAAACCTCTTGAGCTTTGCTCTTGAGGTTTGCATGGTCACCCTGGTGACCTCTCAATGGTTAATAGACCGGTTACCGATAGAGGACCATACATTATCCTCTATGTTGAAGATAAGCAGGGAGATGTACTAGCTCCAGTACTATTTATCATTTTCAATGATTTACTGCATGTTTTAGTTAACCGTCGGTATAGCTATCCAAAAATAGGAACTAGGGCTGTCCAGAACTCTCTTACATTGATGATATAATTTTAATCTCCCTAACAGAACATGGTTTAAAGTCACAATTAAAGAAATTGGCCTTGAATTGTAAATATATTGATTTGGTCATAAACATTGACCAAAGCAAAATCATGATACTTAAAAAAAAAAATCAAACTAGAAAAAAAATCATGTAGCTTTCTGATATACAATGTTCTTTGGAAGTAGTGAAAGAATACACTTATCGTGGGCTCACATTTAATAGTGTTTTCTCTGGAAGCAACAAATATTAAATACACAGAAGAAGGTGAAGCAATCATACAATGGTATATTAAGGTTCAATAACAGATCTGTGGTAAAACAGTTGAAGCAGTTTTACAGGAGATAAATACAAAAACACTGGCACAAGTATTGTACAGTATATCACAAAATCTGAGGGCATGAGATCAGAGAAAAATTAGAACAACCCCAGGACTCATGTTACAAAAAAATTACTGACATTGCCCTTGTCAGTACATGGGTCTTTGCCTAGGCTTGAACTAGGCCAACCATTGGTGAGGTGCCTTTCAACTTTGAGAGTACTGAATTATAGGAAATATTTCCACAAATCAAATAGTTTGGGAAAAAACCTGTTTAGATGAATAAATATTCATTTTGCTGAGGAAAAGATGTAATATATCCTGACCTGATTTTTGTAAGATGAACATTATTTTGTACAGGAAAAGTATATTTGTGGTATTGTGTAGTACATAAGATCATTACTACCCCCTCCTGCAGCCCATTGTTAAAAGTCTGTCTTATATTGACAGTCTTCTTTGGCTAAATGAAACCAAAATCAAGTTCATCCCATACAGAGTAAGTTAATAACAGATACACTAGGTTCCATGTCATAATAGCGACAATGGAACAGCAATGCATGAGAATGACGAAGAACAGACATCATGCCCACTTTCAGGAAAGTTTTTCCTTGCCCCCCATAGTCCCATTGTGGGAGGCTTTGCCCCGACATCCCCCTTAATATATATTCTAACTCCAGCGTGGTACAACTTGGGGATGGGGGTGGGAATGGGGTTGCACAAAAGCGTTGGCACTGTGAATCTGTCTCCATTCTGTCGCATCATCATTCTTCGGTCACTGTCTTCACTGGATACCGATATGGTTCTGGAGATCTTCGTAAAATCTTCATGAATCCCCAGATTAGAACTGATACAGTATGTTCCCAAGTAGTATCCTGGAAAAAAGATACAATAAGAATCCTGATATAATTGGCACAGGATATTGTAGTTGTGGACATGAATTACTGGAAGATTTATTTATTTAGTTAGTTCTTTATTAATGTATGTATTTATTTATTTACCTATTTGAATTTTGATGACTGGGTAGGCCCACTGAGATATGCAAGTCCCTTTTTCAGGGATGATCCAAAATTAGTTACATTGGAATTGAATAACATTTTTTACAAAGATTGCAGAGCAAGACAAGATTACAAACAATAAGCAGGAAAAAATAATAAAAGATAGTCTACATATAGTAAACATTAATTTATCACAATCTGAGTACAGATGGTATAAGCATTTGGTACCAAGTAACAGGAGGCAAAGGTTCAGCAAGGTAACATTACAAACAAGTACTGCAGGAGAAGGATACAAGCTATAAGCTGCCTCCTAGTTAGGAGGGTTATGCCACCAAAGTCAACCCCTGGGTTACTTTATAGTGACACAGATGACAGGTCATCATTTATACCTGCATTGCTTTACTCCTAGTGAGAATTCTTTGAGACTCTTTTTAAATAGTGCCAGGGTGGGGCAGTTTTGAATCTCACAGGTTAATGAATTCCACAGGAAAAGGGCCATGAGTGAGGAGTAATACCTTCCAGATCCAGATCGTATCCTAGGGATGTCCAGAAAAGGATTAGGAGCAGAGTACAGGGGCTTCACATGCTGCATAGACTTAAATATTCCAAGTAGGTGTAGAGAGCATGGCAATTTTAAAGGTAAGGCAGAGAAAAGGTACTGCAGCCTTGCTTCAGATGATGGCCAGCAATCAGATACAAGCACTCCTTAGTGATGATCCCTAGCAGAAGCACCACACATTTTGAAATACAGGCTTTTGAGTCTGCTCAGGTCTGAGTCCTGCATGGCCTGGTAGACAGGGGCACCATAGAAGAGAACAGAAATTAAGATACTACCTGCTATAGCAAGGTGAGCCTCCTTTTAGAGGTACCAGAAAAGCTTGTACAGGAAGCTGAATTTCTGATGTAGTGATCTGACTACTGCATCCACATGGGGGCCAAAAGTCATGTTCTGGTCAAGTGAGACACCAAGATATTTAATGTCATCACCACTTCAAGGTGAGTGTCACTAGGGGTGAACAACCTTAGCAGGTGTTGTCTGTCAGTGCCAATCCTCCTGCGTCCAAAGAGTGCAGCTTTGTTTTTTTTTCACATTAAGGATGCATTTTTTGTAAAGAATCAGGTTTAGAGTTGTTGTAAGTCCATCCACAAAATCAGGTTTAGAGTTGCTGGAAGTCCATCTACAAGTTGCTGTTAATCCATTCAGTGTCAGCAGAGGACCGATACAGGATGACATTGTTGGCATAAAACTGTAACATGGCTCTTCCGCAATTACTGGCATGTCATTAATAAACAAGAAAAATAGAAGAGGACCCAGGATAGAACCTTGCGAAACTCCATCTGTTATTACCTGAAAATCAGATAAACCACCTTGCCACTTAACAATTTGTTTTCTATTGGTCAGTAAGTTATGAAACCAGTAACAGGAAAGGTAATTCAGCCCAAGATTTTTTAATTTAGCCAGGAGGAGATCATGATTGACTAAGCTGAACACCTTGGTAAGGTCGACAAAGACTGCACCCGTAACCAAACTTGTCTACAAAGAATTTAATGTGTCAGAGGGCACACACACCAGTGCCGTGTCAGTAACACAATTTTTGTGAAATTCATGCTGGATGCTTGTGAGGGATTTATTTATTTAAAAGCTTTACCAGGATGGCATCTTGAATGGACTACCGCTTGATTCCAGATGCATCCTGTGGGTGGTTGGGAGAAGGGGAATACATGTAAAGAATATTTACAAGCAGCAAGCATACAGAACAAACTAAGATAATAATAATTTTTTTTTATTTAGTTGTTTAACAAGGTATAGCACACTAAGCTGAAAGCTTTTTTACAGGAGCAACCTGGGAGCACAAGGAGTTTAAGTGACTTACTCAGGGTCACTCAGTATGCAAGTGGAAGCTATGGGATTCAAACCCAGGTCTGGTCTGCTGGATATCACCAGATTTGCAGCTCAGAGCCTTAGACCACTGCGCTATACTGCCTCCAATAAGGTTACAAACTGGTAGAAAGTGCAAGAAAGAACCACTCATGAACATTGATACATCACTAAGAGAACCACAGATGAGAGCTAAATCCTTGGACTAGTGTGACCTTAAGCAGCATGTGCAGGTGGAGGAGAAGTGCCCTTTGAGGAGGGAGTTGAGTTGCTGCGAGGGGGGAGTGATCTGAATATCCTCAGGCAGGGAGTTCCATAGTTTCAGCATGCAAGCTGTAAAGGTTGACTGGCCTGCAGAGGTGGCCATGTATGGGACATGCAGGAGCTGGGAGTCAAAGTTCCTGAGCGAGTATGCAGGGGGGATTGGACAGTTAGGGTAGAAGTGAGGTAGGAGGGCAGGTTCTGAGGCCAGAAGCTGGCCATAAGCCTAGTACAGTGGGACTGACACTGATCCAGGAGTGAAGGGAGGTCCAGGGGGCTGGTAGAGATCACAGTGGGAGGTGGGGGGACAGTCCAGTGCAAAATGACAGAAGGAGTGGAATAGAGAATCCAGTCTAGCCGGGGTGGACCTAGGGTCAGCACTGTTGACTATGTCCCCATAGTCAAAAATGGTGAGAATCATTTTCTGTACAATTGCCTTGTGAGCTAGCAGTGGAATGCAGCCACAGTTACGGTATAAGACACCCAGTCTGGGGTGCAGTTTTTGGTAGATGACATCGATCTGTACAGAAATGTCGAGGTGCTGGTCAAGCCAGACCCCTAGATATCTAAATGAGGTACAAGCCTCCCAAGGAAGTTCTATCTAAGTTGCGGAAGGTAGGAATGGTGGTGAGTCAGGAGAGTATCTGCCTCATGCTGGAGGTTAAGGAGACAATTTTCTTGGTGCTGAGAGAAAGTTGATTTGAGTGAAACCAGAGCTGAACATCATTGAAGTCCTGCTGGAGTCTGGATGCTACTTCAAGGGGAGAGGGTCCTGATGTATACAGCACCATAATGTCTGCATGCATATGTATGGATGTGTGTGGTCAGGCCAATGGCAGGTCATTAAGGAAGATGGGGAACAGGATCAGGCCAAGGATTGAGCATTGGAGCACTCCAGTTGGTGACAGGGAGGGGGTCAGAGATGGAAGTGCCAATTCTGACTGATTGGGACCAGAAAACCAGGTATGATTTGAACCAGCTGGTTGCCACACTGGAGAGCCCTGCACAGGAGAGCTTGGACAGGAGAAGGGCATGAGACACAGTGCTGAATTCCTTAGCTAGATCAACAAAAATGGCAGAGCTGATGTGACCTTTGTCCATGCCAGTAAGTATGGAATCAGTAAGTCTAAGGAGGGACATAACAGAGGAGTGAGATTTACTAAAACCCGACTGGTAAGGTGTGAAGAAAGAGGAGAAGTTGAGGAAGGAAGAGAGTTGAGAGTGGACTAGGTGCTCCTGGATTTTGGCTAATATGGGGATTAGGGAGTTGGGACGATAGTTGCCAGGGAAGGGGGGTCACCACCTTTAGGGAGGGGGATGACTGTAGCATGCTTACAGTCTAAAGGGATAGTGGTGAGAGAGAAAGAGAGGTTGAAGAGAGATGCCAGGGGGTTGGCGATGGTGGGGGCTGATAGGTAGAGAATTTTGGTGTCTAATTCTGAGGGGCATTTGCCCTTAGAGGAGTTGAGGGTGAGCAGAGCATTGAGTACTTCAGATGGAGTAACCAGGCAGAAGGATAAGGCTGGGCGTGGGGTTTGGTTGAGTAGTGATGAGTTTTCAGGAGGGTGTGGTGCAGGCGGAAGAATTGATAAGAGAAGTCGAACAATTAGTGAAAAAGGTGTTGAAGACAGAGGCCACTGCATGAGGTTCCAAGACAGTGGCACTGCCTGCATCTAAGACAGGGATGGGGGGCTGGGTGGGGGAGAGAGTGATTTAATTACCTTCCAAAACTTAGTGGGGTAATTTATGTTGTTGTGGAAGGATGCTTTAAAGTAATTGGCTTTAGCCTGCCAGATACACCTAGTACAGGCATTACAAAGCATGCGGTAGTGTTGGAGCTCCGCATGTGAGCCGGATTCCTTGTATGATTTCCATGCCTGGTTCCTGGCTCAGAGGTGGGCCATGAGGTCTGCAGAGATCCAGGGTAGATGAGCTCCCCTTACTCAGGCCTTTCTGAGTGGGGCATAGTAGTCCCAGACGGCAAGGAATCTGGACTTGAAGTAGTCCAGGGCAGAACCAATAGAGGAATCCTTGGGGATGAATGACCAGTCTGAGTTTACTAAGTCATTTAAGAGTGTGTCAAGGTCAAGATATTTATAGGACCTGATAAGGAGAGTTCTGGTTGGGGGTGTTTTGGGTCTAAATATTTTCCTTACCAGATATATCATGTGGTGGTCACTTAGAGTCCGGTAGGAGGCCAGAGGCAATTATCCTATGGGGCTGCAAGGTGAGTGCCCAATCCAATAGGGAGTGGTTCTGGGTTTTGTGGTTCAGACACGTGGGCTCAGTGATCTGTTGAAACAGATTTAGTGCTGCCACATGGCTGCAGAGCTTGATGCTAGCGCCAGAGAGCCAGTTCAGAATGAAGTCACCAAGGACATGGAACTCGCCTTCTGATGTGAGGGTTTTTAGGGTGTCCAGGTGTTCTAGGACAGCAGGCATCCGTGAGTCCAGGGAACAATAGGAGCCTGCAATAAATATGGGAACTGAGTGGTGGAGATAGATTTTTTATTAGCAAGGCCTCAATGGATGGTGTGGGCACAGCTAGTGAGACTGGGGTGAACTGGAGCAGGGATGAGATGTATATGGCTATGCTGCTCCCTCTTTTGGTACCCAGGCTGTCATGATGAAAGACGGAGTAGCCAGGAATAGCTACTTCCGCATCCTGATTGTGCAGCTTCAGCCAGGTCTCAGTAAAAATCAGGATGTCAGGATGGAGGGATAGGACAATTGACTGCAATTGCAGCAAGATCAATTTTTGTAGGATGCTGCATATATTTAGGTGGGCTACTTTTAGGCCTCAGGGTAGTTGGAGAGGGTGAGCGGAGGTGTTTTGACTGGTGGAGGCAGTTGGTCCAGGGTTCAGTTCGATGTCCCCAGCTAGGAGGAGCAGTAGAGATATTAGCAGTTTTGTTTTAGGTAATGCCCATGGTAGCTTGTGGTGAACAGAAGGAATATGGGAGGCATGTGTGAAGTTTCCCTGCACAGGTAATTGCATGGCTGACAGCCTAGTACGAAAGGAGGGAGGGAGAATGGTAGGACCGGGAATCCAATAATGGGGTGGACTGGGGGGCTGACCATTAATGGGGGTGGTACAGAGATGTGGCAATGCACCTGATGAGTTAATTATTGGTGGACTAGGCAGCGATTCTGGGAAGGAGGAGGGTGGAAGGGATGCTAGTGGTTCAAATAGGGTTATAAGGAGTATAATTGTTGAGACATGGTGCAATATAGTGATGCTGGATGGGTATGGAAGTGCAGTAAACTCGCTTGTAGTGGCTGCTAGCAGTGATTGCAGATAAGCTGCATATAGGAGAGTTGGGTGATTGCTGTTTTGTGACATGTGATCCTCCCTATAATATATAAGTTCACCAAGGTGGTGAGTGGGGCAGCCAACGGATAGCATCGTGGGGCTCCACACACACACACACACACACACACACACACACACACACATACACATATATGCTCCTTGGTTCAACTCTACAAAGGTAGGCTGTGTGCCTCGTCCGCACTTGAATTGCAGCTTGGGGAGGGCAGACTCGCTGGCCCTCGTGACCACCAGCGGGGGGCTGAAGAGCAGGGAGCTAAGGAGAGAACAGACTTGGAGGTTAGATATAAGCAGGTAAGGGTGGGGTGGGGTTAGGGAGTCAACACAGAACACAAGAATGCGTCTTGCCCTTGCTAATTTCAGCCTCAGTTGTAATTTGAATTAGAATAGGGCTTACGTTTACTTACTGGGGGACTCAGAAAGGCTACTTGGTTCACTTGTAAATTTTCAATATTATCGGATGATGCTGCTGATTTGAACTGGCTTTGGAATTAGGTCAGGCTACAACTGCACAGCATAGTTCTCAGTTTAAAGCAGGCAGGAAAACAATGAAACTAAAATTGCACGGGCTTGTCATTTAGTAAAGCTCCTATTAAGAAAATAGTCACTTTTTCTCAGTACTCATTTTATAACGCAGTATATGTAAAATCTGTTCTGCAGAAAGACAATTAATTAAAAGCATCCATTGAAATGTGGTAGGACTGCACATGTCAATTGTAGCACATAGCAAGTAGCAAGCTGTAAAATTAATTAAAGCACCCTGTAGAATGGGGTAGAAATGCACATTTTAAGTAAAAAATCAGTTGCCATTTATTGGACATGTAAAAACAATTTAATGCACCTCGTGAAAGAGGGCAGAAATGCACAACTAAAACAAAAGCAGATGAAATAAAATAAAGTATCTTCATTGTTCTGCAGATGGATTAAGGCAGAGGAACACTGAACAGGCCAGGTTTAAATATGGCACCAAAAGTCAGAGTCCTTTGTTCTAACACACACACACACACACACACACACTCCTCACTTCCACTCCACAAAGTTAGGCCGGTGTGTATCTCATCGTACCTGAATACGCAGCTAGGGGGACAGCAGGACTCTGTTGGCTGTCATGACCACCGGCGGAAGCTGAAGAGCAGGGAGTTGAATTCACAGCTTGGGGGAGGGCAGGACTCTATTGGCCCTCGCAACCACCAGTGGGGGGCTGACGAGTGGGGATTTACTCCAGGTAAGCCTGAATTTAGCTATACAACAGTCTGTCCTGCATCTCAAGGTGCAGAGAAGGGAGATCGGCCTGTACCTTTAGTTTTCAGTTGGTTCTTTTAGCTCTCCTTTATGGACTGGATCCACTATTGCTAGTTTTCATTTTTCAGGGACCATCCCAGATAGAAGAGATGCAAGCTATAATACCCAGCAGGGTAGGTGATATTTGGCAATACCAGACCACCCAGGGGCATAACGAGGCCTGACACCACAGGTGGAGGGCCTTATATCCCCTGGAAGGGCAGGTATTGCCAGTACCACCCACAACAGAGGAAATTATTGCACTTAGAACATGGGCTCTGTAGAAAAAAATGTGTTTAGTAATAACATGTTTGTAAAATATTAATTTAAGATATGTTTCGAAATAAAATACTTCCTCCACTATTACTGTCTTTCAGCCTCCTGAAGCTTTTGGTCCTGGTCATCATGGTTACTCCTCTGTGTAAGCCCCACCCCACCGAACAGAGAACAGTATCACTGGTAGAAGAAAGTGCATATGACATCAGGTGAACAGAAAAGTATGTTCTGTTCCTTGTGTTTTCTTTCTGTTTTTTTTTTTGACTGATCCTGCTAGAGCTTTGACAGCGGGAAGACTGCAAATGCACTGTGGGATTAGGAAATGGAACATCGGGAGCTCACTAGCGATCATCTATTACTGAGGTGCTAGTTACTGTTTACAACTAAAGAGACTAATGGTGGAATACTCTGGGAGAAGGCTGAGTGGGCGCTAATGGCGATCATCTACTGAAGTGCAAGTTTGGCTGAGAGGTCAGGCGGCCATAGGATTCTTTTGAGTTGTGGTAGCAGAAAGACCTCAAGTGCTCTGAAAGAAATGAAGGAGCAGAACATTGGGAGTTTGCAGCACTTGGGTATGAGTTTATATTTAAAACTTAACAGACTGAAAGGGGAATAGTGTGGAAAAAGACTGAGAGTGAGGGCGGGTGGCTGTAGGATTTTTCCTTACTTTTTTCTGACTTTTGTGGAACCAGTCTTAAAGTTGTTAGCTGTAGCCAGGTAACCTTCGGGGTGAAGTGGATCACGGACTGTGTCCCTACTCCCTAAAGGAGTGGTAAATAGTAAATATGTTTAAGATAAGTACTTATTGTTGTGGGGGGAAAACAAAAACAGAAATTGATGGCAAAGAAATTTGTTGCGGTGTTGTGTGTGTGGCTGACATGACAGGGTCTCGCTAATGGATGAAAAAAAATGGCGTCAGTTTGAAATTGTGTGACCAGTGCTTCAACCAATGGAGAAGCAGGCTGGGCACAAGGATACTTGCCTAGGTATGAGGTAGGTTTGGTCTGGGTCTTTTTATTTGGTGGGCAACTATTGAAAGTTAATGTATCCGTGTGGACTGGGTACCAGCCAATCAGATGCCTCAAATACAAAGCCCATATTCTGATTACTAATAAGATGCTTGATGGGAGTGGTGACGATGGGGGCCAACATTTTTAGAAATTGGGGTTCCAAAGTATCATAGCTTTCTATGTGTCTCAGCTGCATGAGCACTTCCTTCCTGGTCAACAGTGTGAAATAAAACTGGGGTTGATGACCGGGTATTGGTGGTTGACAAGGAAGCTGGGAACTATTAGAGTAGCCCTCTAAGTGGGTTTTGAACCAGTCCAGGTCTGTGAGGAACTTACAGAATTCAGTAGCCATGGATTTAGGGTCAGGTAGGGCTTGTCCATTAACTATGATCTCATGCAGTGATATGTTAAACCACTCTTTTGAAAGACAATTTATTTGAATTCAGAAATGTTTACGGTTTGTAGACCGAATCTTAGTCTGAAGGGATTTTAGATAAATTCTCTTGGACTCTTTGAAGCCTGCTTTGCAGGCATTTCTCTGGTGCCTTTAAGTATTCCAATCAGGTATCATGCCATATTTTTTAAATTGGCCCTGGCCATGTCTCTTTGATGCATAAGGAGGTCACTGCTCAACCATTTAGCATGCTGCTCTTTGGCCCTACATTGCTTTGGGGAAGGGGGGAGCTTATTGACCACACTATTGAAATTATTTATAAAATAATCCAGGGCATGGTCCACTTTAGGGAGGTCTTTTACTGGTCCCCAGTCACTTTTAGGCTGTAGTGGAGGAAGGTCACATGAAACTGTGAAGGGTCCCTGGTGTTTATAAATTTTGGTGGGGGATTGGATAGAATAATTTTTCTAGATACAGTATACCAGGGAATGATCACTGGGGGAGTCAGATCATGTCCCAGTAGCTTTAATTCCTTCAGTTTTGGCGACAAGGACCTTGTCAAGGAGTGTGTGGTTCGCAGATTTACAGTTTAATCTTGTGGATTCCCTAATTAGTTGTGAGAGATGAACATTCTCCAAGGCTGACTTGAGATCATTTTGACTTGTGCTGAGCCAGTTTAGCTAAAAGTCTTCAAGCATTATCAGTTCACCTAAGGACTGTTGGGAGAAGCAATTTGTGAAGGATGTTAGTGCTTGGACAGCAGTGCTTGAGGGATTGTAAATGCACCCTATGCAGAGAGATTTCACCCTGCCAAGGGTCAATCACACAAATATAGACACACAAGTAGAGTCTACAAAGGGAGGCATAACTGCTTCCCTAGCAGAAAGGGCAGTCCCAGGGCTGGATTCACAAAGAGAGACAACATTTCTGTAGCTGTGGAAAAATGGCTTGTAGCACTGTGGAAATCTAGTTGCACCAAATTGGCAAAGAAAATGTCTGCAGCTGCAGAAATCCATAAAACAGGCAAGTTACAGAAGTCCGCAAGTGCTGACATCTCCCTAATATTCTTTCCTTAGTTGAGGAAAAAGCTCAGCAGGCACAACGACAGGTGATCCATATTAACTGAAGCAGCAGACTTTGACATTCTTGCCATAGATGCAGCAGTAAGTACTCACAGAAAGACCACCAGCCAGTCCCTCAACTAAGACCACTCTAGCACCACTGGTACCAACAGGGCCATGCACCACAGTGGCTGTCTGTAACTGTTGGTGGAACTGATGGTTGTGTCTCTCCCTGGAGTGTTTGGTTGTCTGCTTCAGTAGCACTCACTGCAGGCTGTTATCAGCTCTGCCTCTACTGCCTGTGGGGCTCCTTAATGGGCTGCACTGGGTCTATTGGTTGTAGTTTATTGTATTTCAATGAAAATGTGTGCTATTTTTATTGTAACAATTGAAACTACTATAGGTTTGCTATTACTTGCACCTCCGCTATATTTGTATCTCAATTGGTACACTGCATTTGGCTCAGGGAGAGTTATGCCTCACTCTTTATGGTGCAGCATTTGTGCAATATTTTTTCCCCAACTGTGGAAAAATGCTGTCTATGAATAGCCTCTAATGGCATATGCCATACTTTTCAATGGCTTTTATTCCTCAGGAACTTCCTTAGCTACACTTTTTTCCACAGTCCTCAGTGCATTTGTTTTCCACAACTGCGGATGTTTTGTGTATAGCACTCAGAGCAAGTTCCCCTTTTTTTCTGAAGTTACAGAACTTTTGGGAACTTAGGGAAGGTTTGCACTTTCAGATTGTTTTGTGAATCCCCCCCCCTCCCATGTACAGTACAACCCTTCCCCCTTTTTTGAGAGCTTGTCCTTCGTAAAGACCAAAAATCTTGGACGTTCAATCTCGTGGGCTAGAATATTTGGTTTCAGCCATATTTCCACATGGAAGTAGATTAGCCTCACCATCTCCAGATAGCAGTATCATAATTTGGGATTTTAGCCAGAAGGGGAGCCTAGGGGCTATGGACCAGGTGTCATGACTGTGCAGCCTTATTCCTCTTACAAATTTATAACAGTTGACATTTATGTAAAATGCATGTAAAGTCTGCAAGGTAGAGGTATTGCACACTGCTGTTTGGGGTGGTTCCACATCATAATAGTGAGGAAACAATGGTGCCAACAAAAGAGGGCAAATAAAAATCAGCAAAAAATAAAATGACAACCCATACTATAGCGAATACATAAACAGTTGATATAGATACTATCTTTCTGTGGGGAACAGAGCCCCCAGCACCACACTGTTGTGAGGGGGATTAGCTCCCTTATCCCCATCTATAATAACCATCTCTGGGGGAACTGCAACTTGGGGAGTGGGAGAAACATGGGAGGGGGGATATTGTCTAGGGAAGCAACTCGGGAAGGGAGAAAAAGTCAGGGGAGTGAAAATTCAATATTTCCACTTGAGGGGGCAACAGAACTGGGAGAACAAGGGGAGACACAAACTCTGGGATGGGGAGAAACTCAAGAGAACAAAAAAAAACATTAAAGCACTCACCAGGATTGAACCCATGTACATCTCACATCCCAGCGACATATAGATGGTGACTCTAACCACCACGATATGCTGGCAACATGGTTTTTAGCCCCCAGCAGCTGTGCTGCTCAAGCTTTTACTTCTTTGTCATTATCGCTCTTTAGTAACCCTTGGTATTTCAACCCTCTTGCTATTCTCTACTACTCACTATTTCCACAGGCACTCAAACTGAGTTGCTCAATTTGAGTTGCACACATAAGGGGATGCCAGTGGGGGTTCAGTAGTACAAGATGGGTTTATCTTTGAAGTGTCTATAAGAGGGGGATGCAGACCCTGCAATAGTCAGATCACAGATGGTAAACAGGGCAAGGTACCCTAAGGCCAGAATTATACCTGATAGGACCATATTCAGCAATGAGAAGACCACAAAAATACCCACATTGTGTCCTAGATTAAAACCACTCAAATTAGGTTAAAGCAGCTATGTAGGCAGGGTTAGCCCCACTCTAATATGGGGATCCAGGGAGAGTAACAATCTTAACTAAGTTTTAACTCACTCCGATGAGGGAAACACTGGGTTAGAAGGCTAAGCGTACCAGGCAAGGGCCAAATTAGAACATACATAATTTGTAAGTAACTACAGTACATTGTCCTCGACCTTGTAAACACACATGAAAGTCAATAGTGCTCATAGGATCTTAGGGCTAAACCTACATTTATAGCAGTGCTCAGTGCACAAGTAATAGCCAATGTACATAATAGCAGCACTATTTACACCAGTAACTAAAGAACTAGCTGAGGACTATGAATGCACATTGAGAGCAGTGTGACTTTATGTTACATACACTGTACACCCTAGCAGCCTGAAATGCCAGTTTAGGTCAGATTTAGGACCCCCATCAGCCTGATACCAAAGTTGAATCAGTAGCAGCAAATGCAAATTCTGCAGCTATCTAGGGGCTAACCTCCATAGGTAAAGAGTCTGATATAAAGCTCAATAGCAGCTCTAGCAGTAAAACAATACCAAGATCACAAAGGGTAATATAAAGCTAAGCTACAATAGATTGACCAATGTCAGCAGCAGTGATTTTCTCTAAGAAGCAGTTTGGGACTTGATAAAAATAAAAACTGAGCTGAAGGAGCTTTTTGTGCAGTGGGCTATACAAAATGTAGGGTCCAAGAGGCAGCCGAAGTGTTAACAGTTTTTCCTTACTATGCAGACTGCAGACTTATAGTCAGAACTTGGTTGGACAGCATGACTGGCTATTGGCTGTCTCCTTGGCTGACTCATGGTAGACTCTGTGGTGTCCTTTGCAATTGGTCCTTAGCACAGTGGACTGCTAATGGTGATGGCCACTAGGGTATACTGCCTTTTGAGGAGAGGGGCTGGAGAGGGCAGGAATAACCACCACTTGGGATTCAGGGTTCCAATTGCTAGAAAGGGGCTGTGGTTGTCTGGGTGAGTCACTGCAAACAGATAACAGTGACTCTCATGAACTCCAAGCGGGGCCACACAGATGTGAAAGGTCTGTGGGCTCAGGAAATATGAAAGCCACTTGCAAAAGATTTAAAATAGTTTAAGCCATGTAATACTGGTGTTCCCCCATACAAATGAAAAACAAAATACAAAGAATTAAAAAAAAAGTTATGCCTTTATTTAGGTTGTGATACCTCACTGAGAGTGTACCTCCCAAATCTGAAATCCATATGAAACTGGGGAAAGACAAAAGCTAGAGCGTGTACAGCATAGATTTACAAAAATAGTGGAGGGGTGCCAAAACCTATCATAAGAAAATAGGCTTCAGTCACTAAAACTTATGTCTCTAGAAACTCGACGTGTGTGTGGCAATATCCTGTTCCTGCATGATGTTCTACAAGACCCAGAACTGATGAGTGAACTTGATACCGAGTTCAAAAATGATGTCATTGAGACCAGGGGACACCCATTACAAATCAAGGACAAGCATTTTAGGACTAATGCCAGAAAATACTCATATGCAGTTCGAGCTGTTAACCTTTGGAATGCAATACCTGAATACATAATAGTGGCACAAAGTAAAAATGAGTTTAAATCTAGACTTGACAAATATATTCTTGGTGGTGCAACTCTGAGGTATTACTTAAAAGGACAGAGCATATGTGGGCTTATATCCATCATGTTCCTATTCTCAGCTTAGTATGAACTTTAGTATAGTAAGCTGATTGGTAAACTACTAAAGAATCAACAATGTGATAGAGAATCCATGATAGTGTTCTTATTTACAACAGGGAATAAAGATATTTCTTACTAGCGTGAGGTATCCTATGAAAGATATTTTAAAAATGAAAAGGAAAAATGTATTGAGATGCTAAAAGAAAAACATGCTACATAGTACAGTATTTCCCCATACTCCTCCATACAGTATCAGATAACCATTATATTGTACAGTATAAAATGTTGCTTTTTTATGGTATGGTTTTAGCATATATGTGTATTTGTATGTAAAAAGAGTGATATTAAAATCGTACTGTCTTATGACCAACAATAAATATTTTCTATACTTACCACTACCAGAGTCATTACTTACCAGCACTAAACTGCCACATACTCACCCAAGATCTGTCTTATTGACACAAGTCATTGGTGAGATTATGGACCTTGATCTTCAGCCATTCTCTATAACAGAAGACATCGGCTTTTGGAAATTGTTGCATGAAATGAGGCCCAAATACAGTATTCCATCATGATTCACATTTTCCATGTACTATATGTTCTCTTTTATGTAAGTGTCAGTACACAAGAGGATGGTGACATTTCTGAAGGAGGCAGAGGTGGGGTTACGTGCATTACACTAGGGATATTTGAAGCAGTAGTGAAAACCAAAACTTCGCAAACATGGATTTGTGACAGGGCACTTCTACCAGACTATCCTGATTGATTTCTTTGACTGGGTAACCAGGGCAGTGGAAAGGACCAAGCAGCGGACATCCTGTTTCTGGATTTCAGTAATACCTTTGACTTTGTCCTCTACAGAAAACTAATCAGGATGCTGGCAGATCTGGGGGTAGGAGGATAACTAATTATGTGGGTAGAAGCTGACTGTGGGACAGAAGATAAAAGGGTTGTTCTCCGAGGCCAGGACAGTCACTATTGGGGACCCACAGGCCTCGATGCTCAGTCTGGTGTTGTTTAACATATCCATCAGCGATATTGCAGATGGTATAAAGGCAAACATATACCTGTTTGTGGAAGGATCCACAATGGGTATTCAACAAAATTCTTGTCGAACACCCCAACAGTGAAACCGGCAGGTCGACTGCATTTTGCAGTCGTCTTCTGGTTTCCCATGCCACAAAGTGTTTTCTTCGGGGGCCTTTGCCCACCAAACCCTCCACATAGGGGCCTGAGCCCCCTGTACACCTCACTTAGGGATTATCAACTCCGATTCAGAGCTGATTTGGAGGGGGGGGTGCAGAACCCCCAACAGACAGTGCCCAGTTTCAGCAGGTCCCCTACAGTAGCATGGTACTGAAGTCACTGTAGGGGACTTCATTATTGAACTGTTGCTGTCAGGTGGGTATACCTTTGTGGACAACACAAAGCTCTGTGGGACCTCAGGGATTCCTGAAGAAGGATCAGAGTGCCCCAAAGTGCTGAGGATCTATGCTTGTTTGTTTACACCATGTTTGATTTTGGTATGAAAAAAATTATTTGACTGAACCCTTCCAGGGTGCAGTGATTTGCTTTCCTCCCTGTTCTGTGTCATTATTCTCTGCTACAAGGGAGTGCAGTCATACTGTGAGTGGGAGTTTTGTTTTCTTCTACAGGATCTGGCTTAGCTAGAGAAATGCTCAGGCATTTGGCAACTGGGATTTAACACCAAAATGTGTAAGGTAATGCACTTGGGAGAGAAGAACTTGGAAACCAAGTACTGACTGGGTGGTATGCAGATTACCAGATCAGAGGAGAAGAAGGACTTGAGAGTGATTATTCATGAGTGATCTGAAGCACTCAGCATAATGCAAGAAAAGCACACTCAAAGCAAATTGGTGGCTGGTTCCAAAGCCAGGGTTAAAGTCAGTGGAAAAATTGAAATCATTTTGCCTCTGTACAGATCCCTAGTACAGCCACACCTACAGTACAGTGTGCAGTATTGATACCCTTACCTGAAGAAGGACATTAACCTACTGGAAATGGTCCAGAGATGGGCAACAAAAATGATCCACTGACAGTAAGGCAAAACATACCAGGAGAGACTCAAAGATCTCAACGTGTTCTTCCTGGAGGATAGAAGGCAGGGGTTGACATGACTGAAGACTTCAAGTACCTTAAGGGTTGCAACAGGGTGATCTCTGAGGGTCTCTTCATCATTAGGGGGAACAGGACCACTGGGAACACTGTCTCAAGCTGGTGGGTGAAAATTCAGGAGATAAATGGGTTGCTAAGTGGAATAAGCTGCTGGAGGAAGTAGTCTGCTTTAAGACAGTGGACAGATTCAAGAGAGGTTGTGACACAGCAAAGGGGAAACTTGCATGTAGGGGAGGGGGAGTGGTGGGGAACATCAGCAGGGAGGGAAAAGCGGATTAAAGGGAGGTGTTAAATCCCTCAGTAAACACTAAGAGGTCTGCAAACTTGAGCAGATATGATAGACTGCAAGGCCATTTTTTGCTGACTCAGTCGTTTGTGCATATGTATCCATTAGGGTGCATTTAAATCGAGCTCCATAGCCATTCCCTTCCTGCCCCTATCAGTACCAGCCACTTCAGGAGTTATATTGTAGCAGACAGACTGACAAAGGCACACCAGTAGAGCAAGTGCTTTACTTATTGTCCCAGTCATGGAGGGTAAGCACAGCAGGGAAACATTCTGAGGTTGATCCAGTCCCTGCTGGACACTTAAGTATACCCAAGGCCCCTGGAATTCTGCAATTCTGCGGTTGCAGAATTTTCTGCAGAATTTGCATCATGCCACTGAATTCATATAGTGCCACAGAATTCATTGTTTTTGGTGAATTTTCTTTCAAATATACAGTTTTTCCATAGTGCCAGGCTCCCGTACTCATCTTATTTATTCTGAAGCCTCTCCTCTATACTTGGCAGGTGATGTCATCTATGACATCACATCATACTTTAGCCAATGGTAGGACTGCATTCTGCCACAGAAATGAATAAATCATGCTGCAGAAATCAGAAAATGCTGCCGCAGAAGCCAGAAAATTCTGCTGCAGAGCACTAGGGGCCCTGAGTATACCTTCATCATCTAAGGGTGAGAATCTTTTTGGCAGACAGTGGCAGTAACATGCTGAATGTGATGAAAGATGGAGATTTCTTCCTAGCTTATTGTTTTGTAGGTTCACTGAATATGATGGTGAGCCATGTGTCTAACAAACATACACAGTTAAAAGAAATACTTTACTCTGTATGGGATATCACTACATAGTCCCATCACTACCCATGATGTGATGATCTCCTCCAACATCACCAGCAGAAGCACAATATTCCTCAGCATTGCTTAGGTGTAGATATTTCCACAAGGTGGAACTTTGTCATTCATATCATAAAGAGATTTGTGAAACAGAATTTGATGATGTGGTCTGTGTGAATATTTGTCACTGGTGTGTTCTGCAAAAGCTTGTTTAACTTTTGTGACTATCTGAACAGGCCACAAGTACTGAATCAACAATCATTAGCATGGCCATTCCCATGGTTAGTCTTTTGACTGCATTATATGCAGTTATCTACAATCGTCTGCATGAAACCAATAAAACAAGGCTGTCCATGAGGATAGCCTTGGTGGCAGTTGTGGTTGTGGCAAGAATGACAGCAAATAGGTTGGTGTTGGAGGACTGGGTGATAACACCACTGTTTCATCTGTGTCTTCAGAGCAGCAAAAAAATGAAAAATAACAGTGCTTACATTCATTTCAATTCAGTAGTTTTTTTTCCAGCATTTGTGTTAGTTCCTTCCACCACCAAACTGATCATATGTGGGATACAAGTAAATGTAACAAAGATAATTAGAGAAACTTCTTCTTTTCTCTTTTCTCTTTCCACTACATTTTTTAGCATGTTCTCACAATGCTGCCTTTTTAACTTACATTGCTAAAGGAAAAATTAAACCACAGGCTAAAAGCTGTTCAATTGATCACATGGATCCACTTGGTAAGGCTGACATTCATCTATTTTTTTCTTGTACTCTTGCCAGAGCAACTGGTTAAAACAGTTTCAATAATTCAAGCACATTGGTAGTCCTACTCCTTTTAGTATGTGTCTGAGTAGCCTTTTCATTAAGACGCAGAAAATTACTTTGTGTAACAAATCTTGCTACAATATTAAGACAGAACTTTATTAAACCACAGTAGCTTTGGCTAACAGACTCTAATAGAGTTTAAGTTTGCTGTTGTGTATTTCTGATCATTTTTTAGATGTGTTTTGATTCATTCTATGTTGATAGGCTAATTGTGTTGTGGTACTTATTAATTCCACTCTACTGTGGATGAATTAGCTAAGCATATTTTCATTGTTAACTAGTCTGATGATGTTATTCACCAATCCGCATGTAGATGCTGATGCTATTTAGCATGTATATCCACAGTCCAGTACTGCCCCCTGATGAAGCCTCATTGTAGGATATTATATGAAGAGGTGCTGGTCATTATATTCTCTAAACCAATGCACCAGTGAATACAAAATAGCTGTTAACAGTGTGTGTACTGTTATTTTTCTATTTTTTCTTTTTTATTAGTTGGACAGGAGCACCTTTGGGAAAATGATGTGCTCCCATTTTTTCCTTTTTTTTTATTGCAGCAGCAGTAGCAGCAGCAGGAAACAACGCACCTTAAAGAAGTGTCAGATATTAGATATAATGATGTCTTCACTCCCATAGACTCATAGGTATATGAAACAGAAAATATAGTGTGTGGCTAGGAAATATTGATGATTGAAAATAAGGCTATGTTAGCTCTTTAGGTCTATATGATGTCATCACATCCCCTTGATGGCAACATAGACTCCTTGTATATGGAAAACCATACGCTATTCTATATGTTGTAGACACTTATGATGAAGCAACAGTGTTAGCTTGAAGAAACTAGCACGAATGTGCATGTACAACCTCAAGGTCACGCATCCTCTTCTGCTGACTCCATTGGTGCCAGTGTCACATGGGTATCTGTGTGACATGGAAGAAGAATACTTATGAGTTAACTAGGGGAACAGGTAGAAGGAGACTGTGTAGTCCATTGGAATGGCCTTCCACAATCTCAGTGATACTACCTTAAGGTCTAGCATGACTCAATCAATTTATCAGTCTGATTCTTGAAACAGGCTTTGAAGTACCATAGTTCTCTGAGAAAATAAACATTTCTAATATCTGTATACAATTTATTTGGTTTGTGTGTTTTATTGCTCCCTTCATTTGCTACTTCTCTGTTTTTGAATTCTATACAAGCTCCTCTCAATGACATTTCATCCCTCAGCACCCTATACAATCATTCCATACTTGTGTGCACATGCGCGATGAATCCTGAATTTGTGCATACAATCCAAACTGCACTAATCTTAAACTGACATTCAATGAGGCATTGAAGGACATGCATAGTGTGTTGAATGTGTGGAGCAACTCAATTACTGTGATTGCTCCAGAAATGTTGATGTTGTGTTAGTTTTTGATAACAAGTACAGTTCTTTGTCTAAAATCATATTTAAAAGCATTTAACCTTTTTAAGAAAAGTTAAGAAAGAGGGTTTTCATTCTTTTTTTTTCAATATCTGTGATTGTGCTCTGCCTGTGATTAGTTGCTGCTAAGGACTCCAGATTGCATCTGAACATGTAAAACCAGTCAAAAACAATTTGCTCTCTAGTTTCTACATACTGTACGGCACTATTATTTGCAACATACCCCAAACCTTTTTTTTGTTGTTGGTGCCAGCAACCTTTTGTCTCCCTCATCACTGTTCTCTTTAGTCTCATCCTGTGGGAGCACCACCTGACAAATTTCAGCATCACTCATTTCCCCAGGTGTGGGCTCATTTGTATGGCTGTGTGCAGAGTCTACAGCCATCTTGCTCTAGCTTGATAAATGGGATCATGTTGGAACACATTTTTGGACTTTTCAGTGTATCCTTCCATAACTGCAAATCACTATGACAGTTAAATAAAATACTCCCTTCTTTCTGTTC
Organism: Neoceratodus forsteri; assembly: GCA_016271365.2. NCBI lineage: Eukaryota > Metazoa > Chordata > Ceratodontiformes > Ceratodontidae > Neoceratodus > Neoceratodus forsteri. Next base: position 1,107,774,822 of record CM057458.1, on the reverse strand, counting down.
AGAATATTGGAGACAGAACAGCAAGCTGCTTTTCTCTGAGTGCAAATGTGCACACATTCCAAACAAATCTAAATATATTTAAAAGTATTCAAGGTGCACAAAAATAACTGTCTTGTTTAGTAACTCAGGCAGATGGATGTACTAGAATAAGTAGTAATCATTAGCTATGTAGCATCAGACAGTTCTGACAGACAGCACCTGGCTTAATGTTTCACCTCTAACTGACCTGGTGGACCTAGCCTGTATCAGAATTCCATCTCTCCTATGAATCTCCTAAGGCTAACAGTCATTAACCCTTTACTCACAGAACATCCCTGTTTTCTAACAAAAAAAAAAAAACAGAAGAGTGAACAAATGCATTCTAACCTAAGGTTATTGTGACTTTATCTAACTATGTATTATCTAATAACATGCACTGTCTTCACTACTTGTAGTCTATTACATTCATGCACTGTAAATAGATTATACTGATTGCATGCAGCATCTCTTTCCATTTGTAACAGTATTTGTTCTGACTAACATGAGAGGGATTACTCTGTTTACCTGACTTGCTATCTGAATACTAGACACCAGCAAACAGGTTTACATAGATAGATAGATAGCTAGACAGACAGACAGATAGATACAGCTATACATAAAAAATAGAGAACATGTTTTTGTAGTTGGCAGTTTAACAGGTTTCGATGAGTCTCTGTGGTTGTTTGATTAGCAAACAGGCAAAAGACCGCACTCTTCAGCTGGATGCAAAATGCTTTATTGTAGAGACTAAAACTGCAGCGCCATGCAGCCAATGTGCTGGTTCATCACTGACTGGATAAGGGATAGGTGACAGAGGCTGGCAGTAAATGGAGTTCAAGCCAAGAAAGCGAGAGTGATGGAGGGAGGGTCCTCAGGGATCTGTGCTTGACCTCGTCCTCTTTAATGTCTTTATACGTAACATTGCAATGTAAATTAAAATAAGAGCACCCACCACAAAATGGACATGATATGGTTTATAGTTTCAAAAACTGTTTAAGAAATAGAGTTACCACAAAAAATGCAGACATCAATGGAGAGCTGTGCAATGATTATGTTTCACTCAACAATATGTGAACTTCATCAGATAATGATACCTGTGACAAGCTTCCCTTATATGTGCAAATCGATCATCCATAGCCAATCATCAACAGCATTTAATTACAACATAATGCATTTAACCTGATGTACCAGTTTAGTTAAAAACCATTAGTTCACATTCATCAGTCATAGACATATCAGTCTTCATCTAAAACTTTTTGACTATTAATGTTGACCGTTTTCATATGTGCAAAACCACACCATATATATTACAATATTTTATAAAAAATCTTTATTTATACTTGATTCCCCTGACTACTGTGCTGTTAAATAGAGCACCATAAGGACAACAGGAGAAAAAAAGGGGGTGGGGTGGGTGGACAAAGGACTGGTAAAAACTAAACAAAGGCAAAATGAAGGAACACACATTAGGATCACAGTAAGGAGAAATCAGGTTCTACACTAATACATCCCAAGTTCATGTTAGAGGCAATAGTTTCATCCTACAATATTCTCAGATTATACAGCTATTATAGCCAGTTTAATTTTACACTTCGTGCCTTTGAGTAAAAACAGTTAAATATATTTTTTTATGTGTAAATACCATATATTGCAAGCATCCTTCCCATTCCATATGAAAGAATGTTTTCTCTACTTTTTAATTAGAATTTTTTCAAGAAGGATGAGAGATCAATACTGTCATTTAAACCATCAGCCTGTGTGGCATTCAACTTATAGATCCAGTAACTCTCTTTCTCTCTGACTGATTCTTTTCTTCAGGTCCCGTTCCCTGATTCCACAACCTACTTTTTCCACTCCAATGAAGGATAACCTTATGTTCTGTTCCTGGGTTGTTGCTTATATGTTTAGAAATAGTATAAGTGGAATCTTGTCTCTGAATAGCACGTATGTGTTCTCCCACCCTAGTTCTAAATGTTCTAGTCATCCTGCCTACATAATAACTTCCACAACTACACGACAGCAGATAAACTACTCCTTCAGTTCCACATGTAATAAACGGATTTATTTTTATCACCGCTCCACCACTAGGATTGATGAACTCTTTCCTTTGTAACACATAAGTACAATACATACATTTTCCACATTGGTGCAAGCCCTGTGTGTGTGTGGGGGGGGGGAGGTAACCACGTACATGCTTTCACAGTCTTACTTGGTAACATGCTTTGTGCAACCACTTCTTTTATTGTTCTAGGACATCTATATACAATCTTTGGACCTTTAGATACCACTTCTTTTAATTGTGGTTCTAATTCCAGCAGGTCCCAATTATTTCTAATTATATTGGAAGCCTCCTTTGCTGTAACCGAATATGTAGTAATGAATGGGCATACTGGACCATTGCTAACTACTGCACATTTAGGTGTCAACAAACTTGATCTTTCTATTTCACTAATTCCATTTACTGCTTTTACAATACACCTATTGCTATAACCTCTATTTTTAAATTGAATTAACTGCTCTGTTTTATTTTCTTTTTAAACTCTGTTGTCTCAGTGCAGTTTCTTAAGGTCCTGATCAGCTGTCCCTTGGGGATGTTATTAATAACATGCCCTGGGTGGCAACTGTCAGCCTTCAGCAAACTATTTTTATCCATTTGCTTTTGAGATAGAGTTGTACATACTTCACCCATTCCATTTTTATAAATTTTAAGGTCCAAAAATTCAGTCTCATCCCGCTTAATACTGTTTTTAAATCTGAGGCAGTCAGAAGTTGTTTCTAACCATTACACAAATTCATAGAATGTCTGTTCTGTACTCTTCCATATAATAAGTACATCTACAACAAAGCACCACCACACATTTACATAAGGTAAATATGGATTTGTGGTGGCATTGTACAGACGGTGTTCTTCCCAGTAACCCACAAACAAATTGGCAATACTGGGTTCCATAGTGTCACCCATCGCAGTTCCTTTTATTTGCCTGTAGAACTGATTCTCAAAGAGAAACATATTTTTGTTCAAAACATTCTCTGCTAGTAGCTGTAAATACCAAGTTGGCATCTGAACCTGTTCTACCTCTGTGCGTTTATCTAACTACAGTAATAGCCTATTGCTTCCAAGCCCAATTGATGTGGTATCAATGTGTATAGTGAATCAATATCTAGTGTTCTAGATAACCATTCTTTGTCCATCTCCAAATTCTCCACCACATTAATGACTTGCATGGAGTCTCTTATACAGTATATGATCTCTGTGTTTGTACAAATGGCTATAAAAAACTGTCATCATACATCAAGATTGTTACTGTTACCCATCCCTTGCCTGAAATTATAGGATGAACCAGAGGCGCCTCCAAGCTTTTTTGTATCTTGGCTAAAATGTAAATAATGGTCACCACTGGGTGTGTTACAGTCAAAGCCTTATATGTATTTTCAGGCAAATAGCCACGCACAAAACCCATACTTAACAACTCATCTGTTTGATCTTTGTAAATCTTAGTGTGGTTAAACTGTAACCTTTCATAAAAGGAACTGTCACTTAATTGTCTTCTAATTTTAGGCACATATTATTCTTTGTCTAATACCACCACTGCACTGCCCCTTGTATGCTTGTTTCATCACAATTTAAATACTTTTAGTGCAATTTTTTCTTGAATTGTACAATTATAATATTGATTCCTAGCTGTATTCATTTTCAGTTTTTCAAGATCATTCTCACATTTTTTTCACAAACATTGCTACCACCGGACTGTTGGGGCAATATGCAGACCTAATTCTAAGTACCTCATTATTTATCTGTTCTGCATTAGTTTCATCATGATAAAATGTTTTAAACATCACATTTTTAGCAAAACAATGGCTATCAACCGTAGTTCTGAAAAAATCTATGTTAATAGTACAAATGACATTTCTTTGCTTAACACAGATGTCTCTGAATCAGTCAATGTGTATTTAGATAGATTAATCACTGGACAATGCTGATCCTGGTATGATGGGGGGTGACTCAGGGGCAATTAAGTTTTGTACTATTGCCCTGACCTTTTGCCTCTTCCACACCATGCTCCCCCCATCTTCCTCTCCCAGGGGTCAGCTTGGGGAGGAAGGCATGAGCATCATTAGATAGCTCTCCTTCCTCATGGAGGGGGGGATAACCACTGTATGCTGTAGATTGACACACAGTAGTTGCTGGGTGTCAACACAGGCACACAGCCACATATGGGGAGGGCCACATCCAGGGTAATAGGCTGCCTCCATGGAGGTGGGGACTGCAGCCCCACCCATTGCCTGGATCTGGGGTCAGGGAGAAAATGGAGGAAAAAATGGTTAGCTGACAGGACCCATGATGGCCCAATCATTCTTCAGTGATGTTCTTGATTTTGGATTTGTGCTACGGGGGTGGGAGTATGTTGGCACTCCTCACCCTAGCCTCCCCAAGGGGTGGATTGCTGGGTGACAGAGTGGGGATGTCCAGGACCAGAGAAAGCGCCCTCCAAGGGAAGGATGAGATCCTCCTGTTGGCTCTGCAGAGGAGCAGAAATTACAAATTAAAAAAATGTACAATAATGCACTTGGGGCACAGAATTCCAGGGGCAGAGTACAAAATGGATAACGTGGTATTGACAACATTAGGAAAGCACACAGTCCAAACAAAACAAGCTTTTACATACTGTTGATTACTGTTTAACAATATTATGCATCTGTGGCTGCCACCGTACATCTGGGACTAGATATTCAAAGGAGTTGTGCCTGGCGCAACCGCATTGCAACGGCACAACCTCAGACATGCATCCTGGGGCTATATTCAAAAGGAGGAATGTGCTGCACAATTCCTGATGTGCCACATCACAAAGATAATTTATGTGGCGCATCTCCAGGGGGCATGCCCATATATATGTGGCACATCTTGATATTAAGCTGAGATGTGCAGTGCGTCTGCTGTCACATCCTGGAGATATGCTGCATACATGGGCACAAAGCTAGTCATGGAAAAATCATGCTCAAGTGGTAGCCACCCACAGGAGAGCTGCTGTATTGCAAGGCACAACACAGCAGCCACCAGCTGTGGGTGGTTACACAAGCACCCACATTATTCCCTGGTAGTCTAGTCGTACTCCCCTCCCCATCCTGTATCATGATCCCTGTACTGAACAAATATGTATTTCCCTGGTAGTCCAGTGGTACCCCTCCCGCCTGTAACCCCATTGCCCGAAAACCGCATCCCACATCCATGGTAGTCTAGTGGTCCTCACCTCCACCCACAAAGGACCTCATCCCACCCTTCTCCCCCAGGTCATCAGCAGGCAGCAGACCCACCTGCACACCTCCAAGGCTGCCCCCCCGAATCATAGCTTACAGTACATGCAGTGAGCTCATTGGTCTACACAGATGACCAATGGGCTTGCTGTGTGTACTGAACTAGTCTGGCATGACATTGTGAGACACCAGGTGCATTTCCCTGGCCAGCCCTGCACAACTCATGCAAATGGTGCCATAATGATATGCAAAGGGCCCCATTTGTGCCTTGCATACATTATGGCCCCATTTGCATATTTGGGTCTGAATATCAGGACTTTGTGCCTTGCATATCTCTGATGCACTGGTGCATTTCCCATTCCTAGTAATCAGACCTGTCAGGGGGATGCACTGGCACATTGTATTTGTGCTGCAGGCATTTTTTTGATATATTCAGATGAGATGCGCCATGGCACATCTCTTTTGAATATATCCCTTTGTTGCTCTAGTGCAACTCAGTTGCGCTGAGCAATCACTTGCACCATTGCCAGGTGCCCTTTTAAATATCTAGCCCTTGATGCAAACCCATTATCACATTTTTCAATTGAAGCAAAAAGGGGGGAGGTGGAGGTTATAACTGATGCCTTGTTTTTGTGTTAAAGGGATCAGTTTTCCTACAGCAAAAACAAGGAATGGGGTCATTTCTAAAATGTGCAGATGAGTATGGGTACCACTTTTTTCAGAGAATGCCACCACTGGCAGCTACCACTTCAATATTGCTGCTACTCCACCTACTACTATCAGGGGAAAACCAGAAGTAGTGTACCAGAACTGAGATCAATTTAGTTAAGGCACATTTACCAAAAAATGACTGCTTAGAAAAGAATGATAAAGTGACTGTGATGACGAGCAAGTCCCAGACCAGATTTCTAATTTGTTAATAGTCACCACCTCAGTCTGATTTTTATGGCCGAATGGGTCAAGCTCCACAGATGTTATGCCATCATCAGATTTGTGTAAGAGCACTGTGGAAGCACGTGACCAGACCATGTTTGATGTGCTGCCACAGTGCTCCGGCATAGTTTCTAATTATTCTGTTTATGCAGCCCTTCCCCTCCATGGGTCACATAAACATACCGCCTTCCCAGTGTACTACTTTTTCTTTCTACAGCTGCGGAAGTGATGGCCACTGTGTGCAACATGGCAGCTCTGACTTAAACTGAGCATGCATGAGTATCATGCATATGTAGTCATGTCGGCACTGCCATGTTGCACTCAGCTGACTCTGGGGCAAACTGCACATGCATGAGTATCACACATGTGCAGTACTGTAATCACTGTAGTATTAGTTATGGCTGACTCCAGTGTCGCAAGACTACTGCATATTCTTTTTTACACTCTTGCCACTCCTAAAAGCTCTCCACAGTCATATTGGCTCTGGCCAGAGTTTGTTATCAAGGACAGCATACACCTCAAATTCTATGGCCAGAATTCCAGTGGGTGGGACAAATGGCTCTTCTGATGTAATGGGCAATTCCAGTAGGTCAGCTTTTGCAAAACAATTTCTTATAATCTTGTGTTTCACCTCAATCCAAGCTGCATGCAAAGATGGATGGCATCTAAAAATGACCCCTTTGCAATGTCATTCAAACTGTGAGCATGAAACACACTGGCAAGATCTTTTCTTTTTATGGCATGTTATGTTAAAAGTAGGACCACACATTGCCACCTATTTTCTAGTTGCATGAGTCACATTGATTTTAATCTGTCCTCATAACTGAAGTCTTCCTAGCCCCGTCTCAATATGTTGACCCTTCTCTGCACCTTCCCCAGCATAATCACACTCTGACTGAGATGGATGAGACCAAAACTGTGAGCAATAGTCCCTTTGGGATCTGACCAGGCCTCTGTATAGGGAAGGATCACCTTTTGGTTTCTAGATGCAAAGATTCTTTTGTAGCACTTATTTAACCTGTTTGTTTTGTTTGTCATTTCTCTCCGTTGCTCTTTTTGAATAAGTTTGTCATACTAATTCCTAAAGATTAGTTTTTTTAATTAGTGTAAGTGTTATTCTATCTGCACTGTATAACAATTTGTCATGATGTTATTTTTACCAAAGTGCATTGTCTTGCATCCATCAACTATACATGTAATGTCATACCCCATATATGTATGTCCAGTCAGCTATTTTATTTAAATTGTTCTGTAATGTAATGGCTGTTCATCTATATCAAATCAACTCTCAAGCTTAACCCAATACTAGTAATAAATACAGTATGTTGAACAATACTGGGCCCGATACATACCCATGGGTTACCTACAGAGGACCTTATCCTCATGGAAGAGGTGACAACTAAATTTAACCCTCTAAGTTCAATCTGCCAGTTACTTTTTAATCAAGTTTATGACTTTCATATTTTGATCATATTTGTAAAATGTAATTAGTATTGCCTTATGTGGTCCTAAATTAAAGTCTTTAAAAAATCAAGAAATATTACATCAACCAATTTTCCTGAATACAATTGATTGATAATTTTCCCATAAAAGGTTTAAAGGTTCATAACACAAGATCTGTCAGGTCTGAACCCATACTGTGTGTGGTCTGTTATGCCCTAATCCAATAATTTGTCTCAAACCTTTCACAGCACATTGGTCATACTTTCTGGGTGGTAATTTAGTGGTGAGGTCTTAACCCTCCCTTTGATAATTACTTGGCTAAAAATGACCCTGAGGCAACCAAAGAAGTATGGTAGCGTTCTAACTTTGCATGCTGGTTCCACTTGGACATTTGGAGGGAAGGCTTGGGCCTAATACCAGCATACATGATACAGACTTATCTAGCAGAGCCATTGCCAAGACAAAGTAAATGATAAGAAAATATACAAAAGAAAAAGAAAGAAAATGTATGCAAAAAATAAAATCAATGGATGGAAAATATTGTGAGGGTCAATGTAATGCCTAAAATTCAATGTCTTTTCATTTTTTTGCTTGTTTTGTGATGTATAACTTATTTATCTTTGGGGAATTGTTATATAATTTGAAGATCAATGGAGAAAGAGAAAATATAACAAATGGCATGTATATAAAGCAGAGATTATTCGGGTGTATGCCACAAGGTCAGCATCAACAATGAACAGTAAAAATTACTGTATCTCACACTGGACTATGGCAATCTTAGTGTGCTTTGTAGACTCTGTCACAACACCACAACGAGAAATCCACAGCAGATACATGTCAATAGCACCTTCCCAAGGGAAGCTGCAGTAATACATAGTGTATTCACTGCTTGCCTCAAGGCTTTCTTTACCCTCCCCATTTGTAGTTTGTTTTACCCCACACTAATAATAACATTTGGAGTCAAACTGGTTCAGGTGAATTCTTGAAGTCAAACCCAATTTATGGTCCCCAACCAACTTGAAGCTGAACTGAAGTTGCCAATGGCCCACTTCTCTCACCTTTATAACTACCCATTAAGTGTAGATTTACTTTATTCACCCCCACCCAGTTGACATCTGAATGGAATGGAAATCCATATAAAGTTCACAATTTTGGTGGGGTTTATATCCAAATGTATGGGTTTATAATCCTATTCTTCAGATACTAGGCTATGCTGGCTATGTGTTGCATGGGTGTGGGTGCATTAAGGTAAGCAGATGCAGAACTGGCTTTCAGTTGATGTACCAAAACATGCACTTGTGACACTATTTAAGCCTATCTGAACGTGTTCAGTTTCATTCTGGGATGTCAGCACTTCAGTGTCACAATGCAGCAATTGCTTATGAGGATCCCGTACTGTGTGTGCAAGTTTTTTCTGGTATACCATTATAACATTGACTGAAAGTGAGTGACTCAAATATGAGCGAATCACTTTAAGTTTATTGTTCTAGGAATTACTACCTTTGAGCCAGAGGCTCTTTTACAAAGGTTCCACGTCAATTAGGTACAATACAAAAGGTTACATAGATAACACAACAATTTGTGTTGTGTCAAGAGCAAGAAAACATATACAAATACATATCAAATCACTTGTGCAAAAGGACATGAGATATCAATAATCACATTATTATTACAAGAAAGAGGTCATGCCAGATTAGGAGAAACAAATAGGGAAAAAGTCCAGAACAGAGAGATTAAGTGAAAGGTATGGGGAGCAGACAATAGCAGGAGAAAAGGTTTCCCAAACATGTCTTTGTCAAATAACGGAACAGGGTGGGTAGTGAGAAAATAGGAGGTTTAATCAGGGCAATCACAGGAGCTGGATGTGGCAAGGTGAGAGAAAAGCCTTGATTTGAAAATACCTAGAGAGGTGGAGGCAGTAATATGAGTGCTGAGGGCATTTAGCCAGCTTGGGGCATGATAGGCAAATGATCTTTGTCCCTGGGAAGTCCGGCATCGGGGAACTTGGAGAGGCTGGTGTCCTGATCTTCTGGTAAAACGGGTGCTAGCGCTCGGGCATAACAGGTCTTGGATATAGGGTGGAGTGAGGCCCAGAGTGGATTTTTTCACCATCAGGCAGGTAAGGTACTTTATCCAGTTTGAGAGTTGCAACCAACCTGAGTCAGCATAGAGTTCACATGTGTGGGTACGTCGATGTGCACCAGTGAGTAGCCGACAGGCCTTATTTAGGGATGTTGTAATGATCTAAGTGCTGTAGTAGTGGCAGATCCATATATAACTAAGCCATAGTCAATGACTGAGATGATAGAAGATTGATGGCAATCCTCAGTGCAGAATGGGTAAGAAGCTGTCGGTTCCGATACAGAATCCCAATTCGCTGATTAATAGTTTTGCTGTACTATCAATGTGAGTTGCAAAGGTTAGGCCTTGATCAAAGTTGATTCCAAGATATTTGAAAATTGGCACTTGTTCAAGAGTATTTCCAGGTATGTATTAATGGTGAGTGGGACTTGCCATTTCTTGTTTTATGGGTTAGAGAAGAGCATGGATTTCATTTTTGTGGTTAGAACCAGCTTATGTTCAAGGAACCACATCTCAACTTTGAAAAAGCATGCTGAAGGTTGAGGCGTAAGAGGTTCGGATCTTTATGAGTGGCTAGAATCACAGCATCATCGGCATAGAGGATTAATTGTTCAGGGCAGGATTTGGGGAGGGAGTTTAGGAAAAGGCTGAAAAGGAGGGGGCCCAGGATGGATCCCTGGGGAACTCCTGAGTGAACCGGTTTTGAGTCTGAGAGAACTCCAGCTACTTTTACAGATTGAGAGCGCTGAGCAAGGTAATTTTTTACCCAGTCACCAGGACCCTGTGAGAACCCTAGGGATAGAAGTTGTTTGATAAGTAGACCATGGTGAACTGTATCAAATGCCTTGGTTAAGTCAATGTAGACTGCTCCAGTTAGATTTCCTTTGTCCATGGCATTGTGGATTGCTCCTGAGAATTCAAGTAGGGCAGTTGATGTGCTGTACCCTTTCCTAAATCCATGCTGCTGAGTGCATAGGATGTTGTGCTTTTCCAGGTAGTCTGAAAGTTGGTCCGCCACCAAGCGCTCAAGGGCCTTAGAGAGGTGGTAGTATTGATATCAAGCGATAGTTACCAGGCAGTGACTTATCACCACTTTTGTGCACTGAGTGACAACTGCAGCCTTCCATTTCCCAGGAATTGGCTGTAGCAGAGGGAGAGATTGAACATTTTGTGAGGGGGCGGTACTTCCTCCAGAGTGAGGGACAGAAGTTTAAGGTCAATAGTGTCGCTGCTTGCTCGGGACTTAGAAATGGCCTTCTTTACATATTTATAGACTTCATGTGCCTTTACTAATTTGAAATGGAAGGGTGGTTTGGTGGGAGAGGCAGTAGTAGAAGTAGAAATTGGATGGTCAGCATCAGTAAAGAAATCAGATGAGAGGACACCACTAAGGTCCATGAAGGTATCATTTAGGGTGTTTGCAATGATCTCTGGGTCTAATGTAGTGGTTCCATCCACATTCATAATTGTAAAAGAGGATTTGGACTGCTGACCCATGATATTCTTTATGTTGTCCCAGAAGGATTTCCCTTCACCCCAGGAGTTGGAGAGGGCATTCTTGAAGTAGGAGCTCTTCATCAAGTGGATCTGTTTAGTACAGTGGTTGTGAGCCTGTTTATACTTTTGAATGTCTGACAGTGTGCCAGTAGCTCTTGCAGTGGCCCAGAGGTGATCCCTACTTTTGAGTTGTGCCAATAGCTTTGCTGTGAGCCAGGGATTTGTGAGTGCTTTGATTTTGCGCTTTTTTACTGGTGCATAGGTGTCACAGGCAGTGTTGAAAGTAGTAATAAAGTAATCAAGGGCTAGGTCAACATCTTGAGTTTTGTACATCAAGGACCAGTCTATCTGCCTAAGACAGGTCTTGAGATGAGTAAGGTTGCCATAAGGTAGGACTCGGCTATAGATGGTTTTTGGAGGCGGCTTATGAAACTTATTTGTCCAGGTACATATTATTGGAGAGTGATCACTGAGCCAGTCAGGAAGAACACTTACATTGGTTATACGGGTAGGGTGGCTGGTAAGGATCCAGTCAATGAGGGTGCTGGTCCCTGATTTGTAGTTTTTCCTGGTAGGGGAGTTTACCGCTTGTGTTAAATTTGCTGCTAGGATGGCATCTTTGTTTGACCCTGCATCAGGAGCAAGCCAATTTATGTTAAAGTCCCCAAGGAGAAGGAGTTTGATGTCAGAAGGTTGTGTACTTATGAATCCCGAGGACAGCCTGTAGGCGGAATCAGGATCTTTGGTGGGATATAGACAGCAGCAATTGTGAGGACTTTGTTTTGGGCACCAAGTAGTATCTTGATAGGGAGGAGTTGCACTGAGGTTTCTGTGGTGGGATAAGAACCAGGGAGACAGGTGAGGTAGTCCTTTATGTAGATTGCACATCCACCACCCCTTTTTGAGGTCCTATCCAGCCTGAATAACTTGTAGCCTTGTATAGAGATGGCATGATCCGGAGTATGAGGTGTCAGCCAAGTTTCGATGACGGCAAGGATATCAGGGTTGTGTTGGCTGGCAAAGATTTGAAGGGAGGCCAGTTTTGGGAGGAGACTGCAGATGTTTAAGGTAGCAATTTTGAGCCCCCCCCTCCATTTTGGCAGGCTTTGTTGTACTGTAGGAGTCAGGGCCAGGATTTGAGCGGACACTTCCTGATATCAAGAGTATGAGTTTAAGAGACAGTTGCTGTACTTTGTAGTCAATTGAATTACACTTCTGAGGCTTATGCGGCTTGGACCAGTGCAGGCGTCTAGGGACCCAGAGCAAGGAGATTGTTAGTAATAGAGGATGATATGCCCATTTATCCTTGTTGTAGCTTGTCAGTTGCACCCAGTCACTTGCAGATAGGTACTTTAAGTGACTGTTATGTGGGCTACCCTACAAGGGTAATGACAGGGAAGAACAGAGTGACAGGAAGAATGAGAAAGAGACAGGAAGAGGAGGGAGGACATGTAAGGGATAGTGTGGCATGAGTCTTCTGAGCTGGCACCATGGTGGAGTGGTAAGGGTGTCTGGCTATAGTGGGGAGGGTGCAGGGCTTGGGACTGGGGAGGGAAACAGTGTTTTTCTTTTTTTTTTTGTCTGTAATTTATGTTTTTTTTTCAAAGTTTCAACCCCTTCCCAACATGCATCCCCTCTGGAGTTAGTAATCCTTGGGGGAGGGGCACAGCCCCCCCCCCAGAGAACAACCTTTTTGATGTTCACCCATTTTTTTCTCGCTGGGAGTGTACATAGCCTTTTTTTTTTCAGCAATGTACAGTCACCGTAACGGCGATGATTATTCTCCGCAATCACCGTTCTGACATAGAACCATTTTTTCCAGTGACATGACCTGGAGCAACTAGTCAGTGATGTTGGAGACCCAGAATTCCTTGTGCTATTCTTGTCTTGAGTGCCACATCCAGTTCTCACTCTCAGCCAAGGAAGGCATGACTACTATTATTGAGCACTCTTCATTTCATTATCAAAAGAGTGACTTGTAATCAGAGAACATTATAAATCATCCAAGAACTGCACATTATCATTATAGTTAGCTAGAGTAGTTAACAGCATTGTAATTGAAGAAAGCTGTGGCACACACACCCCAACTATTACACAGACACTAGAGCTACTGAAACACTTATATTTAAATAACACCAACACCCGAAACAGCCTGACGGATTTCGGATACTGGATCCTTTATCAAAGGCTAAAAAGTAATAGAACCTATCTCATTTAAATACTGGTCAGTCTGTGACATCATACTGATGTATTCAAATTTCATTGGTTCCTATACTTAATTAATATAAATTGAAAAACCACATCAGTTTATTATGTCTCACAACCATGACTCAGGGTCTTCTTAAGCTCCTAGATGCGGTAACCCGCCAATGTAAATACACTGTGCTGTGTGACCTATGTATAATATTATTAAATGTAATGTTTGTGCTTTTTTGTACTGACTTGGATCCTTTGCAAAGGAGTCTATTACTCAAAGAAGTGTAACTCTGATTCTCTCAATAAATAAAGGAAATATACACTCAGATAGACTATCAAACACTGCTAACAATAATTATTTAAAAACACCATGTAGAGTTGCATGTGCATAATCTCCTTCATGCAGAAATGAATACAGAGGGGGAGGAGATGTCATTTACAATGAACTATGAGGCTACTACAAGTACCAGAGGGGGAATGGCTGAAGATGTAATTTCAGAAATCAGAGGAGGTGAGTGATGATATTCAGATTATAAACCTCTCAAAATTTATTGCAAGTCGAAATAAACCTCCTCAAAAAAGGCCTTGTTTTTTTTTTTTTATTTCGTTGTTTAACCAGGTATAGCACACTAAGCTGAAAGCTTTTTTACAGGAGTGACCTGGGAGCACAAGGAGGTTAAGTGACTTGCTCAGGGTCACACAGTATGTGAGTGGAAGCTGTGGGATTCAAACCCAAATCTAGTTTGCTGGATGTCCCCAGATTTGCAGTTCAGAGCCTTAGACCACTGCACTATACTGCCTCCCCAACTACACCCTTAAACACAGTGCAAAATATTGTTGACCTGCATATGATGTGTAGAAAATGAATCTGAAAGCGTTTTCCACAAGACACAGGGAGAGGACACATGGAATAACCAACCCTCCTCTACCCTTATGTTTAAATCAAACTCTGTGTTTAACCCATCTGTCTGCCATGCTGTGAATGTCTTTAAAGAACTATGTGAAAGAGGTTTTTGAGCACCTCTTTGAGAATCTGCCCCGTTTTCTTTTTAACAACCTGAGTTCTGAAGAACGAGATGCGATACATACCTTACAGAATGACTGTGAGATTATCATAAAACAGGCAAACAAGGGTGATGTACAGTATCATTATCATGGATGTAACAGACTATAAACAAGAAGTTGAGAGACAGTTAAATGACATTTCATTTTACATAAAGTTGAACTATGTTCATACATGGGAGTTTAAATCCTGTAGTGATGATACATTAAATATGGCCCTTGAACAGGGAAACATTTCTGAGTCAACAAAAACATTTCTACAAACAGATCATCCAGTCAAGGCCACATTTTATGTGTTGCCAAAGGTCCATAAGGACCGGGATAAACCTTATGGTCGCCACATAGTGAGTGGTTTGGGGAGCCTAACTGAACTTGTGTCACAATATATGGAATCTTTCCTGCAGAAACATGTAGAGAATCTACTGTCATATGTAAAGGACACTAAAGATGTCTTAAATATGTTGAAGGATTTAATTGTAGGAAAAGAATGTATATTAGCCACATTAGATATTGAAGCATTATACACGAATGTGCCCCATGAAGGGGCACTAGATGCTGTGACTTTTTTTCTTAATCAAGACAGTGAAAGTATGAGTCCACTGGTAGAGATGTTATTGAAATTGTTGAAGCATGTGGCATGTGCTCACCAAAAACATCTTTACTTTTGATGGCAACCTATACCATCAGGCGAAAGGCATTGCAATGTGTGCAACATGTGCACTCTCAGTTGTCAATCTGTACAGAGGCAAATGGGAACATTATGTCATCTTTAGCAAACAGAGCAACCCTTATTTTGATAATGTGTTGCTCTGGAAATGTTATATAGACAAAGTCATGTTAATCTGGAAAGGGACCCCTGAAATATTGAACACATTTATATCATTCCTACATGGCATTAAGGTTAATCTTATGTTCTCCCATACAGCTGACAGGTAACTGATTAACTATCTTGACCTAAGAATAAAGAGCGAAAAAGCTGGCAACATTAGCACAGGCCTCCACAGAAAAGATGCGGATGGAAGCACGTTGTTGTATGCTTCAGTTTGCCACCCATGTCACACAGTCACAAATATTCCAAAGCGCCAATTTATAAGGATTAAGAAAAACTGTAGTAAGGAGGAGAACTATGAAAGGGGAGCACAGGATCTTAGTAGAAGGCTGATCAACAGGATTATGCATGAAACACAATTGATATGGCCTATGATAGTGTGACCAGCAAAAATTGGGATGAACTCCTGAGAGAAAAACAGACTAGGGGGAACAATAATGATAGGCTATTTTGTCACTACTTTTAGTGCACACAGCAGTGAGGTTGAGAAAATACTCAAAAAACACTGGAAAGTCCTGTCATGTGACAGAGGCTTACAGAAATATGCTGCCCCCCCATCATATCCTACACTTAAAGACAGCATTGTAAAGAGCCATTTTCAACCACAAAAAAAAACAACACATGACTCAATAATAGCAAATGCTGTTTTCAATGTAAAAATTGTGTGGCATGTAAATACATTACCATGGGGAAAAATGCCATACTAAACCACACACTGATAAGGAATATGAGATAAGGCAGCTAATAATGTGCAATACACAGGGAGTTATTTATTTGGCCAAATGCAATTGTGATGTATTTTATATAGGTAAGACAGAAAGACAATTCAAACTGAGAGTATTTGAACATATCAGGGCAATAGAGAGGCAGGATGATATGTATGCTACTGCTGCACATATTTTGGAGAAAAAGAATGAGAGCAGTGTTGGGTAACTTTTTCCAGAAAGCTCTGTGCAGTCAGTAGCAAGGATTGCAAGAAATATTATGTATTTTTATACAAAAGAAATATGTAACTATAACTGATCACATTTCTTTGAAAGTAACTAGTAACTAACCTATTACTTTCAAAAAATTTAATGTTATAGTTATTTATTATTTGTGTATTGTTTTTGTATAACAAGAAATAAGTAACTGTAACTATAAGGTGTATTACTTTTTCTAGTACTTCTCCATCCTTGCTAATGATTGCACAGAACTTCCTGGAACAATTTCCAAATGTAATAGAAAGTAATAGAAAAAGTAACTTACCCAACACTGAATGAGATTGGCCATGAGTTCAAATTCATGGGAATTGAATGAGTTTTTCCTGACCAAAGGGGTGGTAACTACCATAAAAAAAATGTAAAAAAGGAGAATGAATGGATCTTGCAGCTCAGAGCACACAACAAAATAAGCATTAATGCAGCTTTCGAAATTAAACCTATAGGCTGGGAGGGGAGTTGCTGGCAGTCACAAGGGAAGAAAGAGACTTGGGCGTCATCATCACCAATGACCTGAAATCATTCAAGCAGACCACTAAAGCAGTAGGTAATGCTAGAGGGATGTTGGGGTGAATTAGTAGGGGTATCACAACTCAGAAGAGGGAGGTAATAATCCATCTTTACGAGACACTGGTTAGGCCCCATCTGGAGTACTGTGTACAGTACTGGAGGCCACACCTTCACAAGGACATTAACCAAATTGAGGCAGTCCAGAGAAGGCCAACCAAAATGGTGCAGGGACTGCATCAGAAGACATATGAGGACAGATTAACAGAGCTCAATATGTATACTCTAGAGCAAAGGAGGGAGAGAGGTGATATGATTGAAACATTCAAACATCTTAAGGGCATTAACAAGGTGAAAGAGTCTAACATGTCTCAAAATAAGAAAAATAGCAGGAAAAGAAGACACAGCATGAGATTAGAGGGAGGCCGATGAAGGTATGATGTGAGGAAGTTCTTTTTCATAGAAAAGGTGGTGGATGCATGGAATGGCCTACCTCAGAAGTGGTGGAAATGAATACAGTGCAGGCTTCAAACAGGCATGGGATAGGCATAAGGGAGCAATACCGATGAATATGAATAGATAGCCCATTGACAGAGCAAAGGCCAATGGCACATTCATAAGGTAGAAAAAGAAATGGGCAGACTGGCTGGGCCTTGCGGTCCTCATCTACCATCAATTTCTATGCTTCTATGTTTCTAAACCATACTTAGAAGAAAGATGAAGAAATAAATGGTATTCTTCTATATGATATTCAGTATATTACTGTTTTTATCATTTGTGTGATTTTGCACTTTTTGTGACTTTGCACTTTTTGTGATTTTGCACTTTCTATGAATGAGACTATGCACTTGCAACTCTACATGATGTTTTTAAATAATTATTGTTAGCAGTGTTTGATAGTGTGTCTGTGTGTATATAGTAAACTGATGTAGTTTTTGAATTTATATTAAGTACAGGAACCAATGAAATTTGAATACATCAGTATGATGTCACAGACTGACCAGTATTTAAATGAGCTCTGTTCCATTACATTTTAGCCTTTGATAAAGGATCCAGTATTCAAAAAGTGTCAGGCTGTTCCTGGTGTTGGTGTTATTTAAATAAAAGATTTTAGGAGCTCTGGTATCTGTGTTGTAGTTGGGATATGTGTGCCACTGCTTTCTGCAACTGTACTGATGACTTGCTGGTGAGCACCATTATGTCTTGTGCACATACTTTGGACTACTAGTTAACAAAATTCAACTATAGTTTCAAGCAGATAGCAGTGCGACATCATATGCTGTTGCAGAGGAGAGGAGAGGACATGAGAGTGCAAAGTATGGTTGCTGCAACTGTAGCCATGCAGCAGGGCATTGACTATAGAATACTGGTAAATGGCCTGGGGGATTTTTCAAGCTTTTATTAGACACATAGGGCAGGATTTTTGAGGGGTGGAGCAGGACTTGCATTCAGCCCTGCACCATCACATTTAGGTTCTGGCAGTGCTTTGAGTCCTTTGCCACAACTGCACTAGATTTTATCTTCTTGGGTGCAGTTGCAGCAGTTTCCATGATTTACAGCAGCTTGCACCATATATGTGGCACAAGCTCCATAATACAGTGCCCAGGATTGCCAAATGTTAGACAGGAAAAAGTTGGTCTAACGTGTGGCAATTGCCATTGTGGGATAGAAAATCCCATTAGATTGCCGCAAGAACCATGTGTTGTATTGTAGGTGCACCGGGGCTTGCAGCAATCTAGGAGCTTTGAAAATTCCACCCATCATTTTTATATCACAGAATGTTGCTTTTGCATGGTACACAATATAGATTTTATGTTTTTTTTCTGCTTCTGAATGTAAGCCTGCCAGCCAGTCAATAAGTGGAAGACGTGAAGTAGTCTGCTGTACGAGACATTATGGGCCTGATTCTCAAAGTTTCCAGTGCAGGGTAAGGGGCTTTCATCATAATGAATGATGCAAAGTTCCTCTTGTGCCAAATGATTCACCAGGAGTGATTCACAAAAGCAGCCTGCATCAACTGCGGGCAGCCTGCACCAAACAGGGCTTGCACTGCCCTTGCGCCACAAAATAGACTGCAGCATGGCTCCAGGGGCTTATGGCAGATGTCGGCTGTGAAATCCCCTGTATCAGGATTCACAAAACTCTCCCAGAGGGAAAATATCTAAGTACTGATAAAGCAGCCGGGGGTGGTATAAGGGTACTTAAAAAGTCTGCACCAAGAGAGTTGACCTAGTTGTGACAAAATGCCACAGTTCCCTCCCCCCAGCCCCAGTCCCCTGTTATGATAAAAAAGGATCCTGGGGACCTTCGATCCCTGATTACCCCCATGTAACTAAATAGTAAAATAATCTTAAAAGTCAGGGGAATGGAGATGGGGTAATACTAAACAAGGAAACAGAACCATTAAGGACTGAAGGAATAAAAAAGAAAGAGAAAAGCACATGGAATTGCATACTTATCAATGCAAGGAGTCTAGTTAAATAAAAGGGAGAATTGGAAAACCTACTAATTCATGAGCAAATTGACATTTGTGCCATAACTGAGATTTGGTGGCTAGCAGGGGATGAATGGGACAGCGACATTAAAGGATTCAGGATATACAACAAGGATAGAGACCAGAGCAGAGGAGAGCTTGCTATTTATATAGCAGAACGGATAATTGTGAAACCTGTTATAGGCTCAGTACAGAGAATGGATGTAGAATATATATTGGTAAAATAATCCCAACCAGTGGCAAGAAATTTGCACTGGGAGTATTTTACAGTCCGCCCTCAGTAAACCAGTAAAAAAACAACTGTTATAAGTTTTAAACAACATAAACCCAGATGAAGAGATTCTAATTTTGAGTGATTTCAATCTCCCTTTGATAGACGGGGACAAGGGCATTGGCAAAACAGGTTTTCAATGGGAATTTATCAGTTCAGCAGATAGCTTAGGACTAGAAAAATATGTGAAAACACCTACAAGGGGTAACAATACCCTTGATTTGGTTTTGAGTAATCTGGGAGAGATATTTATGAGTTGCAGTATAACCCAACCCTTAGGAAACAGCAACCATGACAGGGTCACATTTGGGATTAATAATACAAATATTGAAATAAAAGGGACAACAAAAAAAAGAGATTTTGGGAGGGCAGATTTTGGTGGTATGAGGACAGATTTATATAACCGGAACTGGAAGCAGGCACTGAGATCAAGACCAGTTTAGGAATGTGGAATATCTTTTATTTTTATTTCTTTATTTTTGTTTAAAGATTGGTAACCAGGAGATGCACACTGAGCCAAGGCTCGTTTCCAGGTGCAACCCAGGGAAGGGGAGAAAGGCTGTACAAGTACAATGCAAAAATACAGAATTTTGATTCATAAGTGCATAAATACAGGAAGGTAGCAGGTTATACAGGGGTACAGGCAGGTATAAAAGTAATATATGACATAGTGTACAACTACAACACATAAGCAAATATAGCAGCAGAAGGTTACAAGCAGATACTGAAAAAAGGCAGAGGACCTTGCACACCGGGATAAAGTGACCAGGGAAGGCTAGGCAAGGTACTACCAAGAGGTTAGTCAGGTTGTGGGCATGAGCAAGGCATAGGAGGGGGATGTAGAGAGTTTGTTTAAAGAGACTAAAGGATGGCAATGTGCACAGTGAGGCAGGCAAGGAGTTCCACTCATGGGGGAAGTGGAAAATGAAGGTGGCCTTACCAGAGATAGGGTGAGGGCGAGGTAGGGCAAAGGAGCATGGATCATGGGAATGGAGACTATAAGAGGTGTGGGCAGTGGGGGATAGGAGGGAGGCGGCTAGGTGGGGGGAGCAAGCTGAATCAGTATTTAGCAGTGAGAATGGAGGTATGGAGGTTTCAGCCGAAAGTAAGAGAGTGGAGGGATAGAGAGGAGTAAAGGGAGCAACAATGAGTTCTGGGTTTGAGGACAAATTGAACCAACTAGTCAACAGATATACACCAGAAAACTGGAAATATAATAGGAAAGGAAGACTCCCACCATGGTTTAGCAGCAAAGTCATTTGGTACTGTATATAAACAAAAAAAAAAGCATACAAAAAGGCAAAAAAAGTAACTCTGAACTAGAATGGACAAAGTACAGAGGGGTCGCTCGGGAATGTCAGCAGAAAGTTAAGAGAGCAAAAAAGACTACAAACTGAGCTTGGATGATAAAGTGAAGACTACCCAAAAGTCCTTCTATACTTATATAAACCATACAAGAGGTAATAGTATGTAGGACCACTAGTTAGCAAAAATGGGGAAATAATATCTAATGACAAAGCTATTTCTGAGGCATTAAATCAATACTTTGCCTCAGTTTTTAATACTTGGTTTGAGGCAAGGGTGGTGGGAGATTCTTGCAGTGAGTATCCAGCATTGATTATAAGACAGGAGGATGTTAAAACTAGATTGAGAAGTCTGGATATCAATAAATCTGCTTGGATGGATTGTATTCACCGAAGGATACTCAATGTTTGGCTGGAGAGCTATCAGGACCAGTGACAAGGATTTTCCTGGAATCAGTGAATACAGGGCAATTAGTGAAATGCTTGAGAGAGGCAATAGTGGTACCCATTCACAAAAAGGGTAGTAGGTAGGAGTATGGTAATTGCAGACCTGTCAGTTTGACGTCTGTCTTGTGCAAGGTAATGGAGGGTATACTTAAGAAAGAGATTGAGGGACATCTTGTAAAACTGGGATCCATTGATGAGTTACAGCATGCCTTCACTGCTGGCTGATTGTGTCAAACCAACCTGCTACAGTTCTATGTGAGGGTGAGTACGGCACTGGATGAGGGTAATCTAGTCAATGTGGTCTTTGTGGACTGAAGAAAGGCATTTGAAAAGGTCCCACACAAAGAGCTTGTCGAAGCTTTTTAAGTACTAGGGTTATATAATAACACTGTGAGATACTGTAGGTACACTATTGGATAATAGGCAGGAAACAGCAGGTTAGCCTAAGAGGCAGTAAGTCAAACTGGTCAGATGTAACAAGTTGGGTGCCCCAGGGCCCATTGTTGGGATCCTATCTTCTTAACATATATATAACATCAATGAGGTGTGGGGATGATGTATGGTTAACAAAGTTTGCTGACTACACCAAATTGGGGGAACAGGTTAGAAACAACAGTGATGTTGAAAACTTGCAGATGGAATTAAAGTGATTCGAGCACTGGGCAATGAAGCATTTGTTGGAATTTGACTTGAAGAAATGTGCAGTGATACATTTGGGATGCTCGAATACACAGGCCCAGTATTCTATAAGATGCCATATATTCAGAGTGACAACAGAAGAAAAAGACTTGGGGGTGTAAATTACTAGGGATCCCAAGATGAACAGTAATTGTCAGGCAATGGCAACGAAAGCAAGAAATATATTGGAGTATATATCAAGACACATTACTAGTAGGGTTAAAAAAGTACTCATGCCATCGTATACCTCCTTAGTAAGACCACATCTACAGTACTGTGCACAGTTCACATCCCAATTGTCCAAATCTGGCATTACAGCACTGAACGGGATACAGAGAAGGGCTACTTGGATGATCAGATGAGTAAAACATTTGAATTATAGGAACAGACTTAACACACTAGGGTTGTATGCATTGGTGTTTGGATGGCTAAGGGGTGATATGCGCCTGGTTTACAAGGCATTTACAGGTACTGATACAGAACATGGGATTGTCTGGGACTGGAACTGAAGAATAATAGTTTTGCATTAAGAAAACTTGAGCTTCAGCTAAAAGGCAAACTATATCATACTACAAAAAGAACAGCATAGTTCACACAAAAGGTGGTGAATTCCTGAAAAAAACTCCAGGAGGTAGTGGGTAGTGGGGATATGGAAGCTTTTAAAAGGAATTTGGATGCATTTTGCACGTCACATAATACATAAAGATATTCCCTTTGAGTTAAGTATGAGCTGCACAAAGGCTATTGCCTAATTTGGCTCGATCAATACTATGAAAACTATGAATCCCATCTCTGGTGGATTAGCAGACCCCCTCCCTCCGCAATGTCTCTATGACATAATTATTTATTGTAAGTCCCAGGTGATCTAGTGTATCCACTTCCCCAATTCCCAATGTCCCCAAGATGTTTTAATGTATTCAAATTCCCTGGTGATCTAGCAACCACCCACAAAAAAAAAAAAATTGTACAACATGGCATGAATAATACATATACAGTACAGAATGAATTGTTTCTAAAATTTGTATGTTGATTCATTAATGTGATGATTATGTTTTGATAGTGCATCACATGGTCAATTGTTCACTTCTCCCAGTGATATTGTGGCCCATTTTTAGTCTTTTTACCAGAATCTGTATACCCAACCATCGTCTTCTTTTAACACAGCTCAATTAGAGGCCTTTCTCCAGGAACTTGATCTATCTTATTTAAATAAGATTCAGTTGGAACTTCAGAAGGCATCCCTCACTTTAACAGAAGTATGTGTAGCCATTGATTTCTTGACTCCAGATAAATCCCCGGTACTGGATGACTACACTTCTAAAATTTTTATAAAAAATTTAAAAGTCTGCAGGCCCCTATTTTATTGGACACTTTCAAATGTATTTCTATCCAGGGACTCTCGAATCCTTCCTTTACCAAAGCTGCCATAGTGTTTCTCCCAAGGCCTGAAAGAGATTCATTGCTGGTTTCTACAGTAACTATAGACCAATTTCTGTTATTAATGTTGATCTTAAGATATTTGCTAAAATATTGGCCAATTGGTTGCACCATATCTGGGGACCTCTTATCAGCAGAGAGCAAGAAGGCTTTTTTCTTTTTTTCACAGTTAAACTTTTTTATTAATTTTTCATAAGATATACATACAAACCTCTTACAGTACAGTACAATGTGAGGATTTTTTTTTTTTAGAAATTGAGGCAGCATACAATAAGAACATTGCTACAATAATACAAGGAGCTTTTGGTTTAAAATATAGTAAACAATACAGGTCATGTAATTAGCATATACTTGACATTTGTAGTGAACTTAAAGTGGATAGTATGATTAGATACGGTTTATATTAAAATGTTACATAATTATATATGATGCTGCAAAAGCGGAAAAAAGTACATACGTAAAAGGATTGTGGAGTAATAAAGAATGATTGAGAACAGAGTATAGGAAAGAAAAGATATATAAGAAGTTAAGAGAGAGAGGGAAACTATAAAAAAAAGGGGAAAAACGAGACTACAATGAAGTATCAGTAAAAGGGGAAAATCCATATATATTTAGTCCATACATTGGTGCTGGAAGATTTAGTTGATTCCAAAAAATTAAAAAAGCCCTGCCAACAATTGTTATATAACATGAGTCGGTCAGACAAGATATATGTCATACGGTCCAGAGAGGCGTATTGCAATAGTTGGTTAATGATACTGGGAAGGGTAAGGATTATGTTGAATCTCCAATGCATGAGGATTGTGCGTTTAACTTGAAGGAAGAGTATATTTAACCATCTGCTCTGCGAATATGAAATTTTATAAGAACGGTAATTAAAAATACCAAGAATGCAATGTTTAGGGTCCAGTGTAAAAGGTTGACCTAACACTTTCATTGCAAATCTGTGAGTACGGTGCCAAATCTTTTGTGTGAGGGGGACAGTGCCATAAGATATGCAATAAATCCCCATTGGGGTAATTGCAGCGCCAGCAATTGTTATTGTTCAATAAACCCATTTTTTGTAATACAACAGGAGTTCTGTACCACAAATGAAGTATCTTGGTTTGAATTAGGGAACTGCGTTTATCATTAAAAGAGTTGTGACAGGAGAGCCAACATCTGGACCATTGTGCATTGGTGATATTATATTGTAGCAAAGTACTCCATCTGTTTTTAGCATTGACAGAGTAGTCAGGAAGGATATCACAAATATCTTTGTAAACAGTGCTATTTAAATTGGATGTTGTTTTTTATCCATTTAGAGATGTGCTTATCATACAGAGAATTGATAGAGAAGGGTGTGAGGTAAGAGTTGCATGCGGTACGAAGCTGTAGATATTTCCAAAAATCCTGATGGGGAAGATTCCATATGCCTCGTAGGTCAGTGTAAGATTTTAACTTTAATGACTTGGGTTCAAGTATATCCTGCAGAAAGAGAATACCCTTATTTTTCCAGGTACGACAAAAAATGGGGTGATTATCAAGAGATATATGGTGGTTACCCCAGATGGGGGTGTAAGCTAAGGGTTTGGGGATATATTTAATATGCTTGTGAATGATTTTCCAATAGAATATAGAAGCAGCTATGGTAGGGTGAGACTTTAAAGAAGAGGTAAGGGTGTTATAAAGGAAAGAAGTCACTACATTACCAGGACATAAGGATGTTTCCATATTGACCCAAAAGGAGACTGGATGTTGAGTTTGTTAAACTATGTAATTGTTTGAGATGTACGGAAAGCCCATAAGTAGGCTTGGAACCAAGGCAGGCCAGAGCCACCTTTTGACCAATGGGATCTAAGTTTATTATGACTAAATCTAGGTATTTTGCCTTCCCAAATGAAGCTGCCATTAATTTTGTCTATTTTGGTAAGGAAACTAGAGGGAAGTATCAAAGGGATATTGGAAAATAGGTATAATATTTTAGGAGTTATAGACATTTTAATGGCGGAAATTTTACCATTAAAAGAAAGTTTAAGTAGCTTCCATCTATCAAGTGTTGTTTGGATACTGGTTAACAGAGGGGAAAGATTAGCATTCCATAATTTATTCATTGTCGGGGTGATCCGAATGCCAAGATAAGATATACCTTGGGGCCCAACGAAAGCCTAATGAGTTGTTCATGAGGAGACTACAAAGGGTATTCAATGGTAGCGTTTCGGATTTGTTAAGGTTTAGAGCTAGTCCAGAGTGGGAGGTGAAGTCATTCAGTAGTTTAACTAAAGGTTGCCCGGAACTTTCGAGGTTTTCAAGTAAAATAAGGAGATCATCTGCATATGAGAGTGAAGTATAGTGAGAGTTATCAGTAGTAATGCCTTTAATTGTACTGGATTGACGTAGGGACGCAGAAAGAGGTTCCATGGCAAGTATGAAGGTTTTTTTCTCAGGGAGGCTCTCAGCAGATCACCTGCGAAAACTTTCTCATCTTATCTCCGCATCCAGAGAGTCCTCTACCCCTTCAGTGCTGGCCTCCCTGGAGGTGAAGAAAACCATTGATAGGGTCTCTTGGGACTATTTGTTTAATCTCTTACCTAAATATCATATCCCCTCTGTTTTCATTCAGTGGATTGAAGTGCTCTACACTCACCCTTCAGCATGCATACTTTGAAACAGGGTTCTTTACTAAATGTTTTTCTCTACAACAAGGGACCAGACAGGGTTGCCCACCTTCAATTTTTTGTTCAATTTATTTTTATAACCTTTAATGAGCAAAATTAATGCTACCTCCAAATTTTTGTTATCCCTGTGGGTCCACACCAGTGCAAACTCTCAGTATATGCAAATTATATGCTCTTACATGTCACCTTACCTGAAATCTCTTTACCCGCTGACCTAGAAGTAATAGCTCACTTTGGCAACTTCTCTAACTATAATTTGAACCTAATAAAAATGGCAATTATGCCTTTGAATGTGACAATGACGAGGGTGAGTGTGGAGCACCTAGGGCTAGTGTGGGTTGAGGATAAACTTAAATATCTAGGTATTTACTTAAATGTCTCTCCCTCTAAATTAAAGCAATATAATTTGGATCTGGTGGTCAACCATATCAAAACAGACATAGATTGATGGTCTCTCCTGCCCTTCTCCATGTGGGGTCATTGAAATGTGATAAAAATGTATGTGCTCACATATCTCATGTACCCACTTCTAATGCTTAGTCTAACCCTTCCACAATAATGGTTTTCCCAGACACATAGATAGCTTTCTAGTTTTCTGTGGCACATTAAAATACCTTGAAGAGCTCTGCACAAACTCATGTGGTCCAAGCAGAGTGAGGATTTGAAGGTTTCTAACTTTTTCTTATATTATTTGGCTATTCAGTGCTCCAGATTTTTCCAGTGGTTCAGACCGAGATCAGAAGACCAGTTCCTGTCCTACATCCACAATGGTTGGACATAGAGTGACACCAATGCTTGCAGTTAGGGCTGGACATCCGAGCTTTATTGTATATCCCTTATAAGAAACTTCCCCTCTCAATGCTGGGTACTCCTATAGAGATGTCGCTGAAGGCTTATAAGCAGATGTACTCTTCACTCATGGTTGACCCTCAAAAAGCTGTTATTCAACCCTTGCTGGGAAACCCAAATTTTAAAATTATGGGTCAGTTAGTAACTAAGTTCTTTTGGCCTTATGAGGAGGTGAATATGGTAGACCACCTAATACAAAATGGTAAGTTACTCATGTATTTGGAGGTGCAAAAGAAATACAAATGGTCCTCCTCATCATGTTTCAAATACTTTCAGCTGACCCGCATGCTAGTCCAACATTTTGGGAATGGTTTGTGGCACAATTTATATAGGACACAGAATCTTACCTGGGTTTAAATGCTCCCACTTCACATAATATCTCTTTTTTTTTGCAACAAATTGCATGAAGTTTTTTTCTGATAAAGAGAGTGAAATGTTTTATTACTTCGATCTGGCCCTTCCTGATTCAAATGGCCCATGTAACAAGTCTCATATTTGGAAGGATAATTACAGATATATAAAGTAGGACAGATACCACTTTATGCAGTTTCAACTTCTTTATCATCTCTTCTATACTCCAGTTAAACTGCATAAAATGGGCAATCTCCTGATGTACTCTTGTTCCAGGTGTAACAAAGAACCCAGAACTTTATTCCATATACTTTGGACTTGCGGAAGGGTATCTCCCTTCTGGGAGAAAATTCAACAATGATTGGACCCTATGCTAGGCTTGAGCTCGGTGTTTCTCCCTGAAATATGCTATTGATTCTAAGAAATGGCACTGCACAAAGTGATATGCCAGTTCCCGATCCCATACCATGAACATACAAATATACAAACATATAAAGTTTGCCAGCAGATAAAGGCCTAGAGGTCTATCAAGTCTGCTCGAATGTGCAGCTAACACCCCTTATTCTGCAGCTGCTCCTCCCTTTCACCCTTCCCCTACATTGACCTTCCCCCCTGTCCTGTCCCATCCCCTTCTGAAGCACTCCACTGTTCTACTGAATATCGCTTCTGCAGGTAACGCATTCCACCCAGCTTCTACCCTCTCTGTAAAAAAGTGTCTCCTCATCCCCCTCCTGAACCTTCCTCCCTCCAGTCTCATATCATGGCCCCTGGTGTCCCAGCCCTCCCTTACTTTGAACAGACTCCCTGTACCCATCTTGTTTATTCCTTTCATGTACTTACAGGTTTCAATCATGTCCCCCCCATCCCTCCTCTCCTCCAGCAAGTACATGTTCAATTCCCTCAGCCTCCTCTCATATAATAAGTCCCCAAGCCTCTTGATCATCTTTGTTGCCTGCGCTGCACCCCCTCCAGTAACTTAATGTCCCTCTTCAGATACAGCCGCCAGTACTGCATGCAGTACTCCAGGTGCGGTCTAACCAATGACCTATACAGTGGCAGAATCAACTCCTCCCTCCTTGAGGATATGCTCCTTGCAATGCAACCCAGCATTTTGATGGCCTTTGCAGCTGCCTTCCTACATTGTGCCGAGTTGTTCATTGACCATGTAATGAGCACCCCCAGCCCCAGATCCTTCTCTTCCTCTGTTTGGGCTAGCTGCACTCCTCCCAGCTGGTAACTCCTCCTTGGGTTCTTCATCCCAAAATGCTTCAGCTTGCACTTTTTGGCATTAAACCCCAGTTGCCAGGGGTCTGACCAGGTTTCAAGCTTTGCCAGATCATCCTGCAATGCCTGATATCCCCCTAGGTTGTCCATCACTGCTCCTACCTTAATATCATCAGCAAA
Organism: Neoceratodus forsteri; assembly: GCA_016271365.2. Classification (NCBI taxonomy): domain Eukaryota; kingdom Metazoa; phylum Chordata; order Ceratodontiformes; family Ceratodontidae; genus Neoceratodus; species Neoceratodus forsteri. The sequence continues at coordinate 1,107,746,130 of CM057458.1, read as the reverse complement.
CAGACTGATCTTGCCCTTGATGTCCAATGATATGTCTGCAATGAACATCCCAAACAACACTGATCCCAACACCAAGCCCTGTGGAACACCACTCATCACTACCCTTGCCTGTCAGTGCTCCCCACCTACCACCACCCTCTGTTGCCTTCCCTGAAGTCAGTTCCCTACCCATCTCACTAGCTTTGCACCTGCTCCTGTGCCTTCTAACTTACTTCCCAGCCTTCCATGTGGCACTGAGTCGAATGCCTTACTGAAGTCCAGATACAGGACATCCACTGCATGGCCCCTGTCCAGTTGCCTAGTTACCCAGTCATTGAACTCAACCAGGTTGGTTTGGGAGGATCTGCCACGTATGAAGCCATGCTGAATGCTGTCCTGTAGTCCTTTGGCCTCTAGGAGGGCCACCAGCCTCTCCTTCAGGATAGTCTCCATTAGCTTACCCATGATGGATGTGAGGCTCACTGGTCTGTAGTTTCCCGGTTCATCCTTGGGCCCACTCTTGTGGAGGGGTACCACATGAGCCATCCTCCAGTCCTGAAGTACACACCTGAGTGTAGTGAGGCATTAAATAGGTCTGCCAAAGGTCCTGCAAGGACCTCTGCTAGCTCCTTCAGTACCCTGGGGTGGATGCCATCTGGGCCTGGCGCCTTGTCCACCCTCAGTGCCTTCAAACCCTCCCGAACTCTGCCCTCCATGATTTCCCCATCTGTCACCCCTTCCCCCCATTTCTGCCATTCCTCCCCACTTGGGTGTCCCCCCTCTTCTCCTTAGTAAATACCAGACAGAAGTAATCATTTAGTGCTTCTGCCTTATCGCACCCTGCTTCCACCCAACCCCCTCCTTCCTAATCCTTACTATGCAGTCCTTACAGCTCCTTTTCTCCCTGATGTACCTAAAGATGTCCTTCTCCCCCTTCTTAATGCCTTGTGCCAGCCTGAGCTCCATAGATTCCTAGGCTCCCCTTACTGCCCGAGTCACCTCCTTCGATTCCGTCAAGTACTCCTCCCTGTCCTTCCCCCTCCCTGTTTTCTTGTACCTTCTAAAGGCAACTCTTTTCCTCCTTACCTTTTTCATGACCTCCTTGCTCAACCAGCTTGGTTTCTTAGCCCTAACCTTCTTGCTCTGGGCCTTGCAGCAGGTTTTTGTTGCCTCCACTATCCCCAGCTTTATGAGCTCCCACCTCTGGTTAGTGTCCATACTAGGTTGAATTCTGGCCAGGTACCCTTTACCACTTCCCATCCTCCCAAAGTTGGCCCTCCTGAAGTCCAGCACTCTTGTGCCAGATTCCACTCCTTCCTTGCCCATATCCAATATGAGCCATACTGAGTGGTGGTCACTCCCTGACAGTGGTTCCTCCACCGTAACTTCTCTCACAAAGTCCCAATTTGCCAGCACAAGGTCAAGGGTATTCCCTAACCTGGTTGGTTCACTGACCATTTTCAGCAGGAATCTGTCCTGGAAGGCATCCAGCAGTACCAGCTCCCTTCTGTTCCTGGTTGTTGGGGTACTCTGGTCTACTCCTGGCATGTTGAATTCCCCCACAATCACCACACTACCCTTCTCACAGGTCCTCTTGCTCTGTCCCACTAGTTCCCTGTCTAACTCCTCCATCTGAGATGGCGGCCTGTACACTAATCCCATTCTGAGAATCCTATTCATGGAATCCTGGATTTGCATTCAAAGTGACTCCGTACTACCCTCCTCCCCTTCCTCCCTTACACACTTCAGTCCTTCCTTCACATATAGTGCCACCCCCCACCTTTCTCAATCACCCCGTCCCTATGAAATAACCTGTACCATGGTACAGACAGGTCCCAGTCACTGTATTGGGTGGCTCTTGTTTCTGTGATGGCTGCAATGTCCACCTCTCCCTCTGCCATGAGCACCTGTAACTCTGCAGTTTTCCTCCCAAGGCTTCTAGCATAAAGGCTAACCATCTTCCACCCTTTCCCACCCCTCCCATCGTGCCCTCCTTTCCTAGCATCACCAATAGTACTTGCCATTTGTCCTTTGTCACTGTTATGGGGGGTAAGCTCATATGGTTTCCCAACCTGTGGTCTGCATGTCTCTTGCCCACTTGCCACCCCTCGCTCCTAGTTTAAATTCCCAACTTCCTCTATGTACTCCTCCATCCTCTGTTTTAACACTTTCTTTCCCTCCTCACTCAAGTGTAGTCTGTCCTTGGCATAGAGACTACTGTCCTCCAAGGTCCCTCCCCACTCTCCCAACAGCCCATACCCTTTAGCATAACACCAGGTTCTTAGCCATCAGTTAAATTCCTCTATTCTCAGCTTTCTTGTTGTGCTTGCCTTGGGCACTGGAAATATCTCGGAAAAAGTTACTGATCTTCCTGCCCCCTCTCATAATTGTCCTAGTTCCACAAACCTCCTCTGGACTATATCTACTGTCTTGTCAGCCAGGTTGTTCGTCCCAAGATGTATAATTAAATGAGGCATGTCCCTACCCCTTCTAGCATATTACAGAACAGATTGTTCCACCATTTCCGCTGTCATTCCTGGCATGGCCTCCACTCAAATTCAACTATGCCTCTCCCCTTGCTATCCCACCTGACTCCTCTTAGTATTGAGTTCCCCAGCACTAAGATTCTACCCCTCTTACTCCCTGCTTGCTTCCATTCATCTCCATCTCTCATTTCCAGCTCCTCTTCTTCCTCCTGCATATTATTTCCCTGTTTTGCCCCTGTTGCAATTCTCCCAGAAGAACTTCCCCCCACACTGGTTGTGTCCAGGCATTTATCAATTACTCCTCCAATTGCATCATTTCCCTCCTCCTCCTTCTTCCTTCCTAGCAGTGCAAAACTATTTTCTGAAGACCCTTCACAAATGTCCACTCCCTCTCTCTTCATAGTGACCTGTTCTCTCCTTTTCACTCCATGACTTTTGCCACTTATTCTCCTCCTCTCACAAGTCCCTATCTCCTCCTTCCATTTGTCTTTTGTCTCATGACCTCGTTTCCCTGGCAATTGTTCTTTCTGGCCTGGGCCTCTTTGTCTCCACTTCCCTTCCCTTCTTCTGACCCTCTTCTCACCACTGTTGGCTCAAATCACCCACCCTCATCTCCCCTCCCTCCCTCCAGTATTGGGCTAAACCCACCCCCAGTCTGCCTTGCCTGTCTTAGTTCCTCCTGCAGACCCTCAATCTCCTTTCTAAGTTTCTCTATGTGGTTGAACACTAAACATCTCCCCACACTCCAGGCAATTTTTAGAAAGATTGGTGCACTGCAGTTGTTGCAGCCCACCACCCTACCCGTTGCTGTTGTTGCCCACCAGCGACCCCCCCACCCTTCCAGATGAAGGATACCAAAGACTCCCCCAAGTCTCCCCTCTCCCTCCATCAGTGCAAGACATTGTTTTCTTAATTTCGCTTACCCCCTCTGTTGTACACAGTTAGATAGATTGAGCAACTGCTTTTTACTTTCCTATCCTTCCTAGCCATACCCAAAAAGAGACTTTAAGTAACTATTGCACAATCTTATTCAAACTCCTACTCCTCCTTTCCACAATGCAAATAGCAATGCAAAGAAGTAACAATGAAAGCTCCTTGATTTACAGTTATTTCCCTTACACTGAGATAGCAGTCACCTCTTCAGTTGCTGTTGTTCCTTTCCTGGATATCTGCTTCTGCTATGAGAGGTGCATGTCCTTTGCCCATTTGAAGAAGTGTTGTCAAAACCCCTGGTATAAAGGAAATCACGGACCAGCCCAAGTCTTCCAGAAACAATCAGGTAGCTGAGACCCCTGGTCAGATCATTAGCATCCTAACCCCACTATGCACTAAGCTTTGCAGCTAGTGAAGCCAGCAAAAAGGAATCACAATTCTACTCAAAGCCCCCAAAATAGGTTTGCTACCAAAAGAAACAGGTCTCCAATTCAAACAGCTTCACCAACAACACATCAAAATAGGCTTGAATTTAGAAGATATAGGTCTCCAGTTCAAAGAAACTGCCCCAATTAAATCACACCAAATATGTTTTAAATCAGAAGAAATACTGCAGGCCTCCACAAATGCAGCCTGCTTCACAGTGAAACATCAAACAAATGAGCCCACTTATAGCCACCAAACCAGGTTTCAAAATTCCAGCAGACCCAAAACAATACCCTGCTAGCCTCTTAGAAGTAGTAAGAAAGAAAATAAATAACCTTTTACCAAGTAAAATCCACAAGAAACGGTGTAAAAACAGCAAGAAGAAGCTACTATACTGGAACTTATCTGATCCCAGGTCACTGGTCCTGCCACTGGCTCCTGCTGCCTCCACAGGGGTTTCTTACTGCTGGGGTCCCTGCCTCATACCCCACCCTAATTACTCCACTTAGGCTCACAGTACTGCGCTTGGAACACAGAAGGTGCCTTAGCCCCAGAAGATCCAATACGCTTTTCTACAAACAACTTAAAGGAAGCTTGCTCAGAATCATCCTACTTTTACTGCTTAAGTAAGGTAATGTTCACCCTACCCCTGACCCTGCATCCACACATACCTCTCAACCTCTCAGCATTAAAAATTATAGCACTGGCCTTCAAAAATCATAGCAAAGGACCAGAATGAGTAGCAATTTCTTATTTTAAACAATATTATGTCTATAGATATTGAGCCCCATATAGTTAGTGATAAAGAATGTTTCTATCAACTTAATTCAATGATTTAATAGTTTGTGTCTCCAGAAATACCTCTAACATTGTCAGGAACATCAGTAAACCTATGAGGAGCAAGCATAAATTTGAGTGTGAAAATCATAGCGCTATGCAGAATTCATAGCAGTTGAGAAGTATGCATCCACACATAAGTGCCCTAAAAAAAGGATCCATTAAGTTGGCAACTGTCATCATCTGCAGCTTGCAGACTAAACTTGATACCCTCAAGGTATGGATCTCAGAACATAGCCCAGACATTCTGTCAGTGATGGAAATGTGGCTTTCCCCAAAGGTTCCTGACTCTGCAGTTTCTCTACCTGGGTATACGCTTCACTGGCTGGATAGGCTCACCAAGTAAGGTGGCGGCTTTGCCATCTACCTGAAAGAGACACTTAAAGGATACACCCTGCCTATGGCCAATCTGGGCTGCATGGCCCAGGCGCTAACCATTAAAGTACTGCTTCAGGCCCAAAATAAAGTTTTGACAGCAATCTCTGCCTATGTTCCTCCAAAAGACAATAGGACAGGCTTCCACAGCTTAATGGACTACATTCATAGCATCAATTACAAAACCGAAACTTTAGTACTGGGTGACCTAAATCTCAACTGGTTATCTGTTAGTGCTTCTCCATACAAAGATGCTATATTGTCGATCCACCTTGCCCAACTTATTACATCCCCAACAAGGACTAACTATAAGATGGGAACAAGTACTCTTCTGGACCTGATACTCTCCAGCCACCAACAATGTATCTCCAATGTGGCAGTACATCCAGATTCTATGAGTGACCACTCCCCTGTTTGCTGCAGTTGGTCCAATAAATTCTGCAAGCCCCTATCTCTGACTATCTACAGAAGATTGTTAAAATGTGGACATCTGGAACATCTGAAAAATGACCTCAGCAACATTGACCAGTCCCCTCTCAATGCCTTTGATGAAGTCAACCTGGCATTAGATTATTTCATGAAACAATTCAACAATGTCTGTGAAACCCATGCTCCCATTAAGAAAATGAAAGTACATGGCACTGTATACTCCTGGATTACACCCACAACTCATTCCTATGACGAAGCACAGAGATCACCTCTGGCACTGTGCCAGGGCATCAGGCAAACCAGCAGATGTTCAAGAATACAAGAAGGCGAGGAATGCCTGTACACATGAAATCCGTACCATGAAATCCAAACATCATAGGGAAACACTTGACAGTACCTAGGGAAACAGCAAAAACTGCTGGAGCAACATAAAAGATGTCACCAGGAAAGTCTCTAAGGTCTCATCTTCCATGCTCAGTATCAATGGAATTCCAACCCTGGACCCGCTAACCATAGCAAACACATTCAACAATGCATCCACAGACCTATCCAGTGTCCTCCCTTCAGACTTCTTCATGGATGCTGACTCACCCATTACCTACTGTCCCGTTAATAACGCCCTTGAACCACCTCCTTTTTTACTTCAAAACAGTCTCAGCATGAATGGTCAGGAAATACCTTACCAAAGTGTTAGGTAACTCACTGCATAGCTGTGACTCATTGGATCTTAAACTCATAGCTCTCACTCTTGAGGAAGTGCTGATGCCCTTCATTAAGATCATCAATCTATCGCTACAACTCTTGCAATTTCCTCAAGTTTGGGAATCAGCACTAGTCACCCTAGTGCACAAGAGTGGATACAGGACCAATCAAGCAAATTACAGACCCATATCTATCCTTCCACCAATATCCAAGGTACTTGAGTGCATTGTTGCTGACCAACTGGTGGACTACCTTGAAAAATACTCTATCCAATGCCCACAGCAAATGGGTTCTGGAAGGGGCACAGCACTACCTCAGCCCTGATGGAATTCACTGGCTTTATTCCACAATCTCTGGATCATGGCACCTTAGTAGGAGCTGTCTTCATAGACCTCACTGAGGTGTTCAGTACTGTTCATCACTCACTACTCCTCTAACAGCTTACCGCTACTGGCTTCTCCTCTGATACAACACTTTAGCTCAAAAGCTATCCTGAAGACAGCTCTCAATGGGTGAAAATAGCAAACGTCGTATCTGATCAATAGCCCATCCACTCTGACATCCCACAGGGCTCAGTCCTGTGACCATTCCTGTTTAGCATCTTCCTTAATAACCTACCTCATTTCTGCAACCAAAGTATCCTCCTCTATGCAGATGATGCAGTCATCAACTCCAGCAGCCATGACCCCAGGCAACTGGAACTTCACCTTCAGAGTGGGTTTGTGGAAGAGGAAGACTGGTTCTCTAAACATAAACTGATCCACAACTACACGAAAACCAAAGTAATGATGTTCAGCAGCACCCGAAACAAGAACAAATTCCATACACTTACCAATAGAAACTGTCTTGGAGTCCCTCTTGAACAAATACCACATTTCAAATGCCTGGGGGTCACCTTAGACAGCTGTCTATCCTATGATAAACACATAGATTATGTAGCCAGGGCTGTCAATGTCAAGATTGATCTCCTACATAGACATAAACACTGCCTTACTCCAGAAGCCCTCCAACTTGCTATATATAGTTCTGTCACATCAATTGTCAACTATGGTCTTGTAATCTACGGATCATCCCCCATGTCTTCATTATGCAGGATATCCATGCTCTGAACAAGGCATGCAGACTACTCATGGAGTCCACATGTTTCACCCACATGTATGATCTTTACACTGAGAGTAGTTGGCTACAGGTCTCCAGGAGGATCCAATGCCAAACCTGTCTTTTAGCCAAAAAAGCACTTCTTGGCCTCCTGCCACCAGGCAAGTCAAACCTGCTAAGACCTCATTGTAGTTCACAGCATACATGAAGTTCAAACAGCCATCATCTCCATGTTCCTAGATGTTGGACAGCCCAGGGGCAATGCTCATTTGCCTACAGAGCACCTCACTGGTTTAATACTCTTCATAGTGATATAACTACCCTGCCTAAATTGGGACCATTCAAACTGAAGTTACGCCAACATCTCACCACAAATAGTTCTTGAGAGTGCTTCACCTGAGACTCTCATCTACTAGCATTCAATCTTCTGCTCATAACTGGATAATCATGTATCTCTGGTGTTACCTCTATAATTCCAAGGCTACCCCCATTTTTCACATTTTGACAAGGCCTCTGGCTACCCCCGTCCACCTCATCCCCCCCTGCCCCTACCCCTCCCACACCAGTCTTGACAATTCCTATGGCTGCCACCTCCTACCTTTCTTACCCCCCTGCCCATCTCACCCACTGTCCTTACTGCCCCACACATCAGCTTGACAAGGCCTATGGCTGCCATTTCCTACCGTTCTTTCTTTCTTCTGACTTTATCCTTCCCCTTCTCATCTACACTTTCCTCCTATTAGAATGATAAAACTGCATATAGATTTATTTATTTATTTAGTTTTTGTTAACCGGGTAAGTGCACTAGCCAGCAAGTGACTGTTTTCAGGCACGACCCAGGCTTGAAATTACAGAACATAACGATACAGTAAGGATAACGAAAATACATGATGCACAGAAATACAGGAAGATACATATGGCAGGATACAATGCATGACAAAGGAAAATACAAGGCAAAATACATTTCAAGGACATTTTCCATTGAGCGTACATAAAGTGCATTGAAGGACCTAGGAAAGGGAGAGGATAGGTGTAGGGTAAGCCAGAAACAAGATGGAAAATGACAAAAGGGGAAGGTGAGGAGGTGAGGAAAGGATAGAGGGAAGGATAGAGGGCAAGGGGCAACAAAGGGGGCTAAAGAAATGGCAGAATATAAGGACAAAGAGGCGGTGGCAGGAATAGGGAGGTAGGAGGAGTAGAGGAGGATGGCCGGGAGAGGGAGGGAGGGGAGGAGTTAAAAGAAAGCCGGCAAATATGGCAGCGGCGATACAAGGTTCCAAACCTGAGGCCGAGTCGCTGAGCCGAAAGACGCAAGCGGAGAAAGGGTGACAGGTGGTTACGCAAAAGACGGCAACAGCGGCAAAAGGTAGCAGAATGCGGCTGGGCTGGTGGAACCGATAGACAGCAGGGCAAGGGTGATGATGCCAGTAAGAGGAGGAGAGAAGCGAAAGAGTTACGGCAGTAGCGGAAAAGGTAACAACGCCAAGCCGAGCCAGTGAAACCGAGAGACGGCAGGGCAGGGAAGAAGACGTCGGTAGAAGGAGGTAAGTTTACAGCAAGTGGAGGTAATAGGGAACAATGCCCAGCTGGGAGGGTGGGACGAGCGAACTGGCAGGGGTGACTCAGGAGGAGGTAAAGGCGAGGCAAGCAAGCAGAGAAAGGAAGGGGGAGGCAGAGGGGGGGGGAAAGGAGAGTGCAGGAGATGTGGTCGGGGGGAAGAGAGGAGCAGGGGAGTTGAGTGAAGGAAGGCTGAGAGGTGAGGGGAGAAGAGAACAGGGATCAAGGGGAAGCCAAGTGGTGGCCGGAAGTAAACAACTTGTAAATGGCAAAAGCTAATATTTGGCATACAGTCAAACAGATTCAAGCAGCAATTATAGTAAAACACCACATAAAACAACCATTGGGAAAGGCACAAGTGCTAGCAATAAGGAAGTGGGGAAAACAGGTTAAGAGCAAGGGGATCAGGTAGGATCAATATATAGATAAATATATATTTGCTCACTGTAGTACACTATTTTGGAAAGATTGCACTTTTACCCCTTTGTATGTTTTGTCTCCCCTCCCCACTGATGTGGAAGCTTTGTAAATGAGCTGTCTGCGCTCAGAGATATTTTAATACAAGAATGAATAAATAAAAATATTGGGAATGCCTGAAGAAGATCTAGTTGGGAATCAAAGATCCCACATGGCTCTGATATTGTCCTGTGCAAAAAAAAGTAATTCTTAGACACTGGTGTGACCAAACTATTCCTCAATATATAGAATGGTATAGAGAAATTGTGTTTGCGCTACAAGCAGAACGGATTATTGCTAGTCTAGCAGATCGATTGGATGGGTATAGGAAAATATGGGAACCATTATATGTTCTTTTAACCCTTTGAGTAGTTGTTGGGTTCCCAGATATAATCCCTTATATATCCTTCCCTGTGTAGCACATTATAATGAATCTATTAACCCTCATCGAAGAGATTATGGTTATATTTATTTACCATAAGCACCCTATGACATGAACTGAGGATTTTTTTGTACAGTTTTGATGTTTAGTCCCGCTCCCTTTTTCTGATGTATAGTTTGATTCCTACTTTACTCTACTGTCCCTGCCATTTATACACCAGAATTCTTTTAAATTTCTCATCCGGGATGGGGTGGGGAAGGGGGTTGGGTGTGGGAAGGTGTTGGAGTAGAAATAAGGATTTGTATTAAATAGTTGTTACGGTTTGGAAAATTTCTATGTTCTCCTTGTGCCTATATCTGTAGTCATGTGTATTTACTTGATTTTAATAATGTTTATTCAGTTTGGAGACTGCATTACATTTCTTCTATTTTTATCCTTTCCTCATGCCCTTCCTCCCCATTCACATTTGCACTTTGAATTTTTTGTAGTTCACTGTTATGTATGTGCTATTACTTGGTTGAAGAGACAGAGCAGATTGGTCCTCTGGCAGTTATGGCAATAAAGGTCCTGTTTTTGGCAATCTAGTTTTAGTACACCTGCTTTTGACCTGAGTGCAGATTTTGCATTGTACTTTACTACTTTATCACCTGCTACTGCTGTTCAGATGCTTGGCAGTGTCATTCCACAGTGGGAAATAGGTTTTCTGAAGGGAAGGGGACATATTGAAGGTACACTGTGCTTCACTGGTATATTCTGAGGTCCTCTCTGTGTGAAGTAGCAAAAAGGGGAAGGGGAAAACTGAGGAATGAGGAAACTGAGGAGCTTCTTGTGTGTCTGAAGAAATGGTTTCAGAGGAATAGTATCATTTTGTGGGAGTCCAAGTGAGGGCTTCTTGGACAGCAGGTTGATGGCCTTCACCTAGGAAGAGAGGTGGTCAGTGTACTTGGCCAGAAGTTTGATGTCTATTATCATGAACATTTAAACTGATTTGCGGGAGACTAAGGCTAAGGGAAGCACAGAGGACAGAGAGCAAGAGGGGAAACTATCTAGGACTCCCCCAGAAACAGGTGCTAGAAACTGAGGAGAGGGAAGCAGCAAGGCACAGGCTCATAATAAGTTAAGAAAATGTGCAGGGGAAGGTTGTCTCACATAGATGGCAAGAAGGAAAGAAAGGAGGAAGGGAGGGATGAAGGAAGGAAGGAAGAAAGGAAGGAAGGAAGGAAGGAGAGCTGAAAAAAGTGGAAGGGTATAAGCACAAGTTAAAGGCAGTCAGACTTAATGTCAGGAGCTTAAGGAACAGAACTGGTGACCTCCAGGGAATGGTGATAGATACAGGTTAAACACTGTAGCAATTACAGAAACATGGACCTCTCATAATAATGACTTGGATGTGGCAGTACCGGGCTACACCATGTAAAAGCAAGCTAGGGGAAGGGAAAAGGAAGAGGATTAATCCTCTTTGTCAAGGCAAGTATAGAGGCAGTAGAGGATGGATCCATCTGGAGAATGAATGGGGAAACAGAATTACTGTGGGTACAACTCATGACAGCATCAGGTAAAATATTGCACATGGTGATGGTTTACAGACCACAGGCACAGGGGGGGTGAGAATGATTGAGAACTACAGTTAGAAATAGAGAAGGAGGCTGTGAAGGGAGATAGTGGTGGTGGCAGATCTCATCCTGCTTGTAATAGATTGAGACATTCAGGCAGCTAAGAGCACCAGAAGTCAGACCCTGTGAGGTACTTTGCAGGGCTGCCTCCTGGTGCAGTTGGTCTAGGAACTCACAAGGCAGGCTACCATTCTCAACATGTTGGTTGCAACTTGGAAATGTTAGGCTGAGTACAGGTTGAGGAACCATTATGGTCCAGGGTGCATAACACTGTATGATCTGACCTGGCTCTGGGTAGCAGTTAGAGATGGGCAAAGTGGCCTCAATTCACTCTGTGGAGTGACTCTCAGAGAGAAGGTGGATTTGCTGAGTGCTCCACAATGCAAAGCGGTGTACTTCGCATCATGATAGGTAATGCAAAGTCCATTCAAGACAATGACTTTGCATTACTCCGCCTTCCCAAACCACTACTCCACCAAATCTTAAGGCGAAGTACATTGAGAATAATGTACTGTGCCTCACTTCGCCTTGTTTTAAGGCTCCAAAGGTGAATTTTGCAGTGATTCATGGGGTTTCAGGCCTCATGGGATCTAGATTGTTCTGTACAGCCTCAGTTTGGGGTAGTGTGTGTAAGAAGCTGTAGGAGACAGTCTGCTCTGAGAGCTCTCTGTGATTCAAACCTTCTAAAATCTGTTAAAAAAGTCTTTTTGAGTCATTTTTTTTTGCTGAAACTTTAGTTCCTCGATTGTAGGAAACCCTCCTGCACTCATATCACTGAGCGTTTATTGTTTGTGTGTGGATTTTGAATGTTAATGTACAACATTCAGTCTGTGTACTGAGAGACAGTGGAAGTGTGCTTTGGGGGAGGGGCATATCTGGTGTAGGTAGATATGTTATTTGGTTATATTTTTCTTGTATAACTGTGTTATACACAATGTAATATTTTCAGTAATTGTTGACTTTTGTTTGCTGATTGTGTGTGTTGTGATCTGGATGGACCTGGTGCAGGATTGAGGTTGTGTAAAATACTGTGTATATTACTGAAGTTTTAAATTTGGTACGAATTACTTGTAGACAAATTCTGTGTGTGTGTGTGAATGTGTGTGCAGTGCATGATGTGACATCAAATAATACACGTTTTATTGTGCCACAGTGTAATTGTAGGTGCAGCAGTGTGAACCTGCTATCCACTGCAGCTGAGTGATTTTGTACTGCGATTGTGGTATAGTTTATTGGTTTTACACTGCAGTAATCTGCAGTCAGTGCTCCCCCCCAACTGGCAAAAGGTATTATTTTCCAGATTGGATTGTTTGTGACTTGAGAACACCACTGGTTATTTAAGGTGTTGTTGAACTTGTGACTGTGTGTCTGTATATGTTGCTGAAGCCACAGTTGTCTTCACATCCAGCATCACCCCCCAGCCCCTACCCAGAGTGAACGTTCCAAAATATGAATTTGTTTAAAATATTCCTGTAGATCCCCCAAAATGCCCACAAAGAGACATGCAAGCAAAGCTGTTTCTCGCCATGACACTGCTGCCAGTGGTAAGATTGTCTGTGGGTGTGGTAGTAGTACACAGCTGCAAAAGTGCATTGCTGATGTGAGGAAAGGTATTTCTCCTTCAGTGTTTTTTACAGCACAGTCAGTAACTTCACTCATAGCTGGAAGAGATGATGTTATCCCAGCTGGTGGTGTTAGTGCAGTTGCTGGTGGTGGTATGAGTATTGCTGCCTCAAGTTCCAGTTCTGACCAGTTTACCGTGTCCAAAAATATAGTGGAGTGTGAAGCAGTGGCAGTGAGTGACAGTATAGATGATGTCATACTCCCCTGTAACATCCCAGTAACAAAGCATGAAGATTCTGATCATCATGTCAATGATAGCACACAAAGTGACACTTCGTCCACTGCAGTTCAAGTCATGCATTTGCCATGCAGTGATTCTCAGCGTGGTGAAACAATTTCGGGTGATGGTGATGCTGATGATGATGATGTTGCTGTGGTTGCACATTGCAGTCCATATGCCAGCATCCAAGCAGAAGATGTGGATGATGTTGATGACTATGATGATGATGTCAAGTCACCCCTGTTGGGAACTGGAGAAAAACAAACTCAAGGTAGCTGTGTCTGGGTCTGTTTGCATTTCCTCTCCTCCTATAAAAAGATGTGATTTACCAGTTTCAGCTGATGATGATGACCCAGTAATAATGATAGGTAGTTGTGGTGGTCAGTTGCAGTCCAAGTGTGTCCTGCCTGAAAAATCATGTAGCATCCCCACCACTTCATGGCTTAAAAAACTGGAGTCCAATAAGCATCATCAGGGGGGACATGTTAAAACTAGAGTATCAAAATCCCTTGTTTGGGATTTTTTTGTAGAAGATGCAAATGATGAGTCAGTTGCAATCTGCCAGGTTTGCTAGGTGCATGTGAGTCAAGGTAAATAGGGAGCCATCTGGACACAGGGGGATGGCATACACATCTTAAGAATAGGCATATGGCACTGTGGACTCAGCACAGGATGGCAGCTAATACCTGTACCACAGTGGGTCATTCACCCTCATCATCAACCATAATGAGCATGATATCCCCCTCCATGACTGTAGCATCAAGTAGAAAACGAAATGCTTGCAGTAGTGATGAAATAACAGCAGAGGATTACTACAGGCATGATGATGTGGAAGAGCAGAATGATTTTAAAGTCTTGCCCAGTGGTGGTGAGAGTAGCAGTTTTGGTGGTGGTGGTGGTGGTGGTGGTCAATGCAGTGTGTCTATTGCAAGTGGTACATCAGCCCCTGTTGGTGAATCTGGGAAAATAACTGCTGTTCTGGGTTTGCATCACCTGTGCAACCATCTTCATCACACGTCCACACGCCACCCCCTGCCATTCACAGAGCAGAACCATATGTCATCACACCCCCTGTAAAACATGTAAGTCAGCCCACATTACACAGTGTTATTGCACATAAGCTGAAGTACCCACCCAATCATACAGTGTCACGTGAACTTAATGCTGCTGTTGCTGAAATGCTGGCAATTGATCTTTTGCCCTTCTCCTTTGTGGAGAATTCTGGGTTGCTGCGGTTTGCTGCAAGTGCTTGTCCAAAATGGAAAGTCCCATCCAGGACATACTTTTCGACCCGTGCTGTCCCCAAGTTGTTCCGCACTGTGCCCGACTCAGTAAGACATGCCCTTCAGCATTCCTCCACTCCATTCATCCATTTAAGTATGGATATGTGGACAAGAGGAAAAACAGCAGAGAGTTCATATTTGTGTATAACTGCACACAGGGTGCAGGTGCCAGGGGTTGTTTGTGCTGTTGGTTGCGTGAATAATCAGTGTAGTAAGGTGGAGTGTCGTGGTAGCAATCTTCCAGGAATTCAACAGTATGCAACGATTGCTATGTGCAGTGTGACCTGTTCACACACTGGTGAAAACCTGTTGGATGTGGTACTGACTGAAATTGACAAGTAGCTGAACCCCCTGTCCCTGAGTGCCGGGTTCATAGCAAGTGGCAATGGGTCAAATGTGGTGAAATACATCATGAATGGTATCTTTTTTTGGGTTCCATGTATGGCCTACTGTTTAAATCTTGTGGTGCAGGAGTTTCTGCAGCACCCTAATATAAAGGAAATGCTGACAGTTGCATGCCATATCTGTTTTCACTTTTCACGCTCTGCAAAGGCCCATGACCAACTTCGGCGGTTGCAGATCCGAAACAGCCTCCCACAGCACCGCTTGAAGCTTGAAGTTGTCACCCGGTGGAACTCCACTTTATACATAGCACAGAGTTTGTATAAACAGTACAAAACCATCTCAGAATATCTTGTCATTCACACTAGCCGTGACAATTTTGGGGCCTCTATGTTTATGACTAGTGATGTAAGTTTGTCATGGATGAGGTTTTAATGACTCATTGTTTGTTCATGAAATCATTAGCAAACAGTAGTAAATGTTGTGGCACTGTCATCATTACTTTTTTCTGACAACACTAGTGAAAGTCATGGAAATCCTGAATAAAGATCAAATGTCATGGAATCAATGACGTGTATGACTGCCATGACAAACTTACATCCCTGTTTATAACCACTGAACAGTGGCACCTCATGGACTCTGTAATAAGAATCTTGAGGCCTTTTGAACATGCCACACAGGCAGTGAGTGGTGAGTTGGCCTCCATTAGACAATCAATTCCACTGCTGCAGGTGCTGAGGCAGACAGTGGAGAAGGTAGAGCATAGCCCTGATGTTGTCAGAGACAGTGCTAGCAGTGTGTTGCTAAAACACATGCTGACAGTATTCGACCAGAATCAGCACATCTTGAGCATTCAGTATAGTGACAACTTTGCAATAGCAACAATGCTGGACCCACGATACAAACGTGGAATTGCCTCAGTACTGGAGGGCAGGCCTGAACAGGTAAAAATGTCAGTGACAAGTGGTGCACTTGGTTCATTGGGCACAGAAGTCACATGCCAAGGTCAGGAAACCTGAGCAGCATAATCAGGCTGAAGGTGAACCTGGAGGAGTAGTATGAAGCATATCACATAAGGGGAAGGGGACTGCAGTTCCAGGTGGTCTGTCTTCAAAAGCAGTTGGTGTTAACCCACTTTGGGAGGCTTTATCCCAAGTGAGGATTTGTGACATAAATGATTCCGGAGAAGCGGATGATGCATCAGCCACTTGACTTAGAGCAGCACAGTGAATGGTTGAGTCATATGTGCCTGAAAACAGGCATCTGTCAAACACCGATGATCCCCTTTTATACTGGAGTGGAAAGGTCAGTGTATGGCCAGAGCTGACCGCTGTGGCACTGAAGTACCTAACATGCCCACCCTCCAGTGTGGGTGTCGAGAGGGTATTCAGCTCAGCAGGTGCAGTAGCTCAGGATCACCATACAAACCTCTCTCCTGCAAATGTCAGTTTGCTGACATTCATAAAAATGAATGAGAGGCACATACCAGCTCAGACTGCAACCTCAGTATTCATACCCTGGCATACTCATGGTTTTGCTGATGTTGAAGAACGGGACCATCCTGGTGGCACTGACAGCATGAAGCGGCCTACCACTGATGTAGATGATAACACAATGGAGAAAGAATTTCCCCGTGGTCCAAATTCAGTCATAGAAGACTGCGAGGGCAGCTTTCTTTCTGAGGGTGATGACGAATGATGATGAGGTTGATGTTGGCAGGTTTTAAATTAAGGTGTTAAAACGCTGTCACCTGTCTTCTATGATACATGTTCACTTTTTAAAAAAGTTAAATCACTGTCCCACTCATACTGACTCAAATTCCATATGTCACGTCATCACATTTCTAGCACAGAGCACAGTATATCTTGGCCCCTGATCAACCACCACTATAAGACCGCTTTTCTCCAGTGCCACCATAGGGAATGTGACCGTGTGTCCCCCCCCCCAAACTACCACCACCATAAGACCTCTGTTCTCCACTGCCACCACAGGGAATATGATCATGTGTCCCCCTGGACTACCACCACCATAAGACCGCTGTTCTCCACTGCCACCATAGGAAATATGACTATGTGTACCCCCCTGACTACCGCCACCACCATAAGACCACTGTTCTCTACTGCCACTATAGGGAATGTGACTATGTGTCCCCTTGGACTACCACCACCATAAGACCACTGTTCTCCACTGCCACCACCACCAGACGCAGGAATATGTGAGAGGGAATTTCATCATGTGCCACAGCTATGACCACCAGCACCCACCACCAGTGTCATTGTGACAAGGTTTTTCCATTACACTGACCATGCCAAGGTAGAGGGGGTTGAACAGGAGACCAAATCCACCAACCACAGGCTCAAGGCTTCTTACTATTAAATCTATAAAGTGAGTATGTGTACTAATGTTTTTTTGTGCTAGTCAACTTCCTTTCGCTGTGTGTTTTGTTTTCTGTTGCTTTTCTGAGCTGCAATGGTCAAACACATATGATCAATTTATTTGTTTTTACAGGTTAACAACAAATGACTCTCCTTTGCTGAAGGTCTGTATCAATGGCACAGCAGCAGTACTGTCTACAGGAACCTATGGAATATCCATTTCCAATCCATACTGGTAAGTATATCAATTTTATTTCATCTGTTCCTTTTCTTTCATAAGAGTGCAACAAATCTGACTGAGGATTCTTAAACTAGGTGACATGTAGGTCACAAATAATATTTCTGCAACATATCATGCTCTGTATTCCAAATTTGCAACTGTGTAGCCATGTCAGTGTTGAAAAAAGTTCTACCCAGGTTGTGTTACTTGGCAAGATGTGGTTTTGAAATGTAACTTGAGTTGAGATGCATGGACACTGACACAGTGTATTTGTTACACAGCCTGGTACTAAATTAAGTTGTGATCTAATGATTGTAGTGGGACAGCTTGCTATCTATGTTAATCCAGATACCCGTGGAACAGCCACGGCTTAAAAATAATGTCTTACTGTGGCAATCAAGTTGTAATAAGTCCTTTATTTCTTTTTTTAGGAAACTTTCAGATGCTTTGTTGTATCATAGTGGCCTTATCCAAAGAACTTCTTCAACATCAGCCGCCCCCCCCAGGGCTGGGGCAGACATGCAACATGCAGAGGTCATTTCAGTTGATGACCATGACCATCATTACCAGACTGGAGAAGGATGCCGATGAAATCTGTGAAGAAGTAACAAATAATAATCCATTAATGAGACCTACTTGCAAATATGCCCCCCAAAAAAGTACTTACCTTCATTGGCTTGAAAGTATTCCATTTCCAATTTCAATGCCAAAATTTCTCATCAAGCACTGGAATGTGCATACCAACAGCAACAGTATGTGACCTGTGATACAAAACAATACAATGAGTACATGTCTACATATGTCAACCCCCACCTAGAAAAAAAAAAATATATATATATATATATATATATATATATACAGTATATGTATTTCTATATGTATATCAACTCACCAAGGCTACTATTAGTGTACACACAAAGGGCACCCTTCCATCCGGTTGAGGTGATCATGTCACATTCACAGGAATCGCAGCACACTTTGGAGCAGCAACAGTTTTCTCACGGTCATCATTTCTGATGGAACACTGAATGGATTCATGTCATGTTATCCCTCCTTCACACATTTTGGCAAGACATTGTGCATCACGACATCATCATCACAGAATATGTAAACTTTCTGGACACAAGACAGTTGCATTTTGGGGATGCAGAAAAATTCTGGGGACTCTGTGTGATCACTGCATGCATGTGACTATGCAATACATTCTGGAGGACTTTGCATGTGGTGTAATGCTCTCATTTCACTTTGTTAGCACGCGGGAATTTTCTGGACACAAGACAGTTGCATTTTGGGGATGCAGAAACATTTTGGGGACTGTGTGACCACTATACGCATGATTGACTGTGCAATATATTCTGGGGGACTTTGCATGTGGTGTAATGCTCCCATTTCACTTCCACAACACTTGGAAATTTTCTGGACACAAGACATATGCATTTTGGGGATGCAGAAAAATTCTGGGGACTCTGTGTGACCACTGTGTGCATGAGCGACTGCACAATACATTCTGGGGGACTTTGCATGTGGTGTAGCACTCTCATTTCATTTCCTCATCACTTGGGAATTTTCTGGACATAAGACAGTTGCATTTTGTGTATTGTGATTGTGAGCACATAATGTCATAGTTAAATGATAAATTAAAGCAGCAGTGCAACAATGTGGTGAAAATGTTTACCTATACATTTTTTATGTTATTTTACATTGTCTGCCACTAGTTACCTCCTGACTTGTATGATACCCTTCTTTTCACAATTTGTGTCTGCTTTACTACTTTTTCTCATGTCTTAAAAAAAAGGAGCTTGCCTTTTAATATGGCTCTGACCAGGTTTTCATCACTATTTGCAGCTGTTTTTGAATAAATATTGTTCTGTGAGGTCATAAAATACATCTGCAGCATAATTGTCAATTTTAGAACAGGAGTAATATATAGCAACTGATGGAGAAAAACAATGGAAAATACTGACGAAGACCTGGTCCACACTGTATTAAAAGGAGTGCTCCTTTCATTATTTCAGACATGAAAAAAAGTACTAAAGCAGACTCTAATACTGGAAAGAATGGTATCATACAAGTCAGGAGGAAAGTAAAGTGGCAATGTAAGATAGCATAAAAAACTATAGGTCAACATTTTCACCAGATTGTTGCACTGCTGCTTTAATGTCTATTTCAAAAAAGAAATATTTCTGGAGGCTCAGTAATGTTTACTTTGTGTTGGGACTCATGATTTGAAGTGTTTCGCAAAAATAGCATGACTGAGCAGTGCAAGTAAGTTGTGCTAAACTGCATGTGTGCCATCAGTGTTCATTCCTGTGTGTGCAGACATTGTCCAGCTTCGTGCAAACATGTATATGGTGTGACTTGTTGCAGTATGTCAAGAATAAAGATAAGAAAGAATATATATCATACATTTTACTTGTACCATCAGCACCCGTGGAGTAAGTGATATGACATTTTTTCAGAGGTATCGGGTTACTGTGCACCTCAATCAATCACAGTGCACACATGATTTTGTGGAGATCATAGCACAAAAAACACACGCACTCCTAAAAGTCATGTGTGCAGTATGTGACTAAGGTACACTTTGGCCAGACACCTCTGAAAAAATATAGTATCAAGTAGTCCGCTGATGATGGTGACAATAAAATATACATTACTTTTATCACTATTCTTTATACCATAAACACTGCAACAAGTCAGCAATATATGTTTGCAAGAAGCTGCACAACGTCTGATGTCACACACATACATACACACACACACACACACACACACACACACACACACACACACAGGAAACAACACTGACTGCACACATGCAATGTAGAACATCATACTTGCACTGCTCACACCAGCTTTTCCACAACCACTCCACAACAGAAAGTAAACATTACTGAGGCACTGGATTATAATAACAGGGCAATAAGGAACATGTATGGCTGTATGTGTATGTATCTATTTAAAAGGAGGCAGTCAGCAACATGAGGTTCCACCCACTGCAAGGCTTACCCTCTGGTTAAGCCTTTTAAGTATGTTGTGGCGTTTTTCTCATGTCGCAACATACTTTATTTTAATAAAGAAAAGTCAGCGACCCAGAAGTATGGCAGATGCTATGGGGGCTCCATTATGTGTAAAGGAAAGGTCGGAGAGACACACCATGGACTTCAATACTTTTGTATTGAAATGCATGGAAAGGCCGCTTTGTACCTTTTACATACATGATGGAGCCGGCCATAGTCCACTACTTCTGTGTCACTGACTTTTCTTTTATTAAAATAAAGTATGTTATGGTGAGAGAAAATGCTGCTACGACCTCCATGCATGCAAGACCCCTCCAGCCAGGGGTCACATACTGTCCCTGGTCCATCACACAAGAAAACTCTCCTTCCCTCTCCAACGTGATGAGCGACTTCACACACACTTATACACAGGCACACACACAGTCACATACACACACACACGCGCACACACACACACACACACACACACAAAAGAACTGATGATACAGTATAAAAAACTAAAGAATTAGCTTTTAAAAAAGCTTTTGTGTTTCTGCAATTTGCTCAGAAAAGAAACTAATAATGAACTCTTCTCTCCTACACAAAATGCTTCCTCTTTCTACCTCTGCAAAGGAGAAAGTGAAAGTATCTGCTTGTATGACTCACTTCCTTCCTGCCTGGCTAAAGCATGTGACTTGCAGTACTGTAAGCCATGTGATGTGTGTGAGAGGGAGCTGCCTAAAGTGCCTATATTGTTGTCATTCCACCTTACTTTGCATTAAGGCAGAATAACAATGCAAAGTCATAATTACAAAGCGAAGTGAGCACTTTTCAATGTTCACTTCACGTAGCATTATGATAACTCACTTCACAGGCGGAATTTAATTTTTATGCATCTCTAGTAGCAGTATACCTTCATAAAGGCTGAGGTTCTGGATTCTAGGAGAGCAGACTTTGACCAGATGAAGGAATTAGTCCAGGATAAGTTGGTTGAAGCGTGCAAAATGAGAGGGGTGGAGAAAAAATGAGGAGTAATTAAAGGAGCCATTCTTTAGGCATCTAAGTCACTCTTGAGAATAGTCACCAAGAGAAATAGACATAAGAGACCAATCTGGTTCTTTAAGAAGGTCAGAGATGCAGTTCAGGCCAAAAAAAGGCTTTTATTAGATCCCCCCCCAAAAAACAGGATGTTGAGGAATGGAAAGAATACAAAGTAAAGACACAGGAGGCAAAGAGGGCAGTCAGGGATGCAAAAGCAGACAAAGAGCTACATATTGTGTGGGGAGTCAATGGAGGGTAAAGCAGTTTTTTAGATACATTGTGGGAAAAGATGAGAGTGAGAATTGCAAGGCTGAAAGAGAGGGTAGGGAATTACAGAAGGGTGAGTGGAAGGAACCCATTCTTTTTTTTCCACTTTCTTTTTTTCCCCAAACTGGCTGGTTCCCTTTCTGCTGACTGCCTCCCCCAAATCCAACTGGTCCCCTTTCTGCTGACTGCCCCCTCAAATCCAAACATCTATCATATCTGGGACTGGAGAAGGTACCCTCCGTTTCCATCCAGAAGCTATGCTTGGTCAGAGCTCACCCTGAGCCTAGTAGGCACTGTTGGGTTAGCAAAGGGCCATCCACTTCATTCTGCTGCAGCAGGTGAACATTTTCCTCCTTTTCTCCTCCCCTTGAGTGCCTGTCGAGCCCAAAGTATTATACTGAATGCAGAGCATGCTGACATCTTCTACATGGAGCATCCCCCACCACTTAGCCACTCCACTCACACCACCATCTATGGTCTCATAGGTGGTGGTGTTGTGGCTAAACTTGCTGCCACCCACCCTGAAGGAGGACAGTGTCCAGTATCCAGTGGGACACTTGCTTATCCTCCCCCAGCTGACCCCTGACACCCTGGCTCACTTCCACACATGAGTCACTGGCATGGTATGTAGTAGCACTATTGCTGTGCTGATGGGGCTGGCTAGGCAGCCATTCTCAATGGCTACTTCTGCTGCGTATTGACAGTGGAGCATAGTGGGCCATTGCCAAAAGCTGCATAGAGGCTTTTGCAAGAGGTATCCCAGAATGGGGCAGGAATTGTTTACAGTAGAAATGATCAGAAAAGGGCTATCAGTCCTGAAAATAGATACGGTTTTAGAGTCAGATGGGATGTACTAAAGGGTGCTCAGGGAACTGGCATCAGAACTAGTTGAACCTCTGGAAGGGCTATTCACTAACTCAGTATAGTCAGGGATTGGTCAGAATGACTGGAGAGTACTGGACATTAATTTCCATTGAATTACATTGTTCTCTGCACATACTGCAGAATTTTGCAGTAATACTGCAAGGTACTGTGTTGCTTTGTGGCTGGTGATGCTGTAGTTCCACTTCACAAGGGAGGAATAATCCTTACAGAAGTATAAGTGTGCTGTTTATATGCAGAATGCATGCCACATGCTTAGTTGTGTAATGTCTGCATGTGGTTCGCATACACAGAGTGAACCTAAGAGAACCAGGTTTAAAAAGCAAATCAGGTTCACGTGCTACAGACTTGACATGTGCAGCAGGTAAGCTGGTGCAAATATCTTCTAAAAATTACATCAGGTTTGTGTACTGCACACTTGACATGAGTGCAGAAGTTAAGCTGGTCTGAAAATCATTTAAAAATCACTTCAGGTTCATATGCTGCATGTGTGCCATGTGTGCAGCAACTAAGCTGATGCAAGTCTCATCTAAAAAACACATCAGTGTCTATTTTTCATACTACTGCTAGCAATTGTTTTCATATAGGAAAGGCGACTGGGGAATGGTGAACTATTACAATGGCACCAAACCCATAGCATGAACACTTTTGGTAAAGTGTTTTCTTATGGGGGAGGGTTTCCACCCGCACTCCCCCTCACACCCCTCTTAATTTAGATTCCAACTCTGGAGGGGCACAACTCGGGGGTGGGGGCAGAACCATGGTTGTGAAAAAGTGTCAGGGCTGTGGTTCAGTTGGCCACTATTCCTTCACCCTCTTCATGTGCTACCTAGCAATTAAAGCCATTAAAATACAATTTTCATTGATTTCCCATTAAAATTAGGTAAACTTATTAATTCTCTTCCTTTTGCAAGTTGTTTAATGGCTTTTGATTTTTGTCAATAAATTGCCATTAATGTGTAAAGTATTGCTTGCTTGCTGCACTAAATGCTTAGGATACAATCAGCCAACATCCCCCAATCCAGATGTGTGAAGAGGTGCCTCTGTGTTGTGAAGCCTGCCCTTTTTGCTTTGGGTCATGCAAATCCTCTTATGCATATTTAGTGATACAAATGTATTTCCCCATGACGGTTTTGGCTCACTTGCTTTCCCTTTGTTATTCTGTGTGGAGCTCATACACTATGGCCATGCTCAGTACTCTTTGTGCTGAGTTTGGTCTTGGAAGCATGCACCATACTTCACATTTTGTCACTGAAATGTGGGACATGACACCCAAAATGAGGGACACTAAGCCTCACGATGATCAGGACACATCCTGAAACATTGAGATACAGTACCTCAGAACACAGTGGAAACCATTGTATTTACTTGTTAGCACCTGAGAATGAATTTCTACTATAAAGCTGGGATGCTATTTAGATAGGTCAGAGGGGGGCAGTCCCTTCCCCCCCACATTTGTGCCTAGGTTGTTCTTATGGGACCCTATGCACTAATGGGCACAAATTATGTGCAAAAAGTGTGTACTCTGCCCCCGCAGCTCTGCACATGCAGACAGGTGTGCACCAGCCGTTATTCACAAATGGCCACCACCTATCCATGACTTCATCCCCCGGTGTGCAAGTCTGTGCAGGGCAGACATGGACAGAGTAGTGGACCCTGCTGGGCATCCAATCAGATTCCAGGCATAGGTCCCAGAGTGGATCTCTTGGGCAACAAAGTGTGGGTCAAGGTGCATGAATAGCCTCTGCAGGCACCCGGACCTGTGCAGCTATGCCCCCTGTGTACAGAGGTCGGAATCACCCCCCAACCCCACCTGCTAGCAACACTGCTGTGCCCAGCCCTGTAGTGCTATTGCAGATCCACCCCCAAACAACTGTGCCCCCAGGCGGTAGTGTAGAGTGGAGCTCCCCAAACTATGGCAGTCGCCATGCAAGGGAACCCCCTACATCATCAGTGCCAGCCCCTCGCCAGTGGTGCCCAGACCAGCCACACATCTCAGACCCCATTCCAGTAGCCCAACGCCCACATCAGTGGGCAATGACCAGTGCCTCTCAGCACCAACAACCCTTCCTCCCTCTGTCCACCTACTTTTCTGTCAGTGCCCCTGCCCCGAGAACCAGTGGCACAGCCCTCCATACACCTCCTTGGCTGCCAGCCATCTGAGTGATGCTGGGAACACACCCCCTATTTATAGGGCTGCATTCCCAGTGTCAGTCAGACAGTCAGCAGCTGCGGAGATGTGCGAAGGGCTGTGCCACTGGCCATTGGGGACTGAGGCACTGATGGGAGGATACCTGGACAGAGGGGGGATGGGTGTTGTCAGTGCCATGGGGGGTGCATGTACAACTTGGGGACAGGATGAGCATGTGTGGGAAGGGAGGGCACTTGGCACTGCAAGGTCGAGACTGGCCCATAAGGGGGAGGGGGCATGGAGTTGCGGAGCTGGTACATGCCCAGTTCTTCCTTGTCCAGGCAGTCAGCCCATCAGTTGCCCTGGTTCCTACCAGCAGCCTAGTGGGCTGGGGTATAAAGGGAATCGGTTACCTTATTAATCTGCGACCGGCGGGCCATGTATGGGGGGTGCACATTGGGTTACAGCAGGGTCCCAGATGCCATAGCCTGCTCCACACTGTGCCCCCCTGTGGAGAGCACTACGTGCCTTGCTGCATGATGTGTAGTGCTGGCATACCCCCCTGCCCACCCCCAGCATGTTGCTGTTAGCATGGCCGGGGAATCAGGTGCGTAACTGACTTGCCCCCAGATTGTGAATGCCACACAGGATCTATGGGACCGTGCTCTGTGGCATTCAGTCATAGCAATGCCAATGTGCCTGGTTTATGCAGTGCATTGGCATCATACATAGGGCCTATGGTGTGGTAATGTCATTAAATTTGGATTTTATCTTTTGTATAATAAGTGCCCCTCCAACCTGCGTGTGCTCATGCTGCAGGTTCACTCATGACTTGATTGTGTCTGTATTGTGTTGTCCACTCTCTCCAACTATTAGCGGTGGTGCCATCACCCGTGACATGAAGGAGCTCCAGCCAAGCAAGAGCACATGAGTGCGACACTGTCTTTCCCACCACAGAGTAGACAGGCTGCACATTACAGCTTGGAGGAGTCAGTAAGCACTGATCTCTCAATAGCAGTGTTGTGGTGGCATATTTTTGTTGATCTATTCTTAGTCAGTCTCCATCCTCCCTGGTGGCTGAAGGGGCAGAGGGTGAGCTAGAAGCTAACTTGAGGCTAGGCTATGTACTTACTCTACTAGACTCGCCTTGCAAAAAAACAGCACAGGCCCCCCATGGCAGCAAGCTAGGCCTAGCAGCAGCAGTAATGGTGGTGTGGATGGCCTTCATAGCCCTTGATCAGAGCAGTGCAGCAGCAGCCATGGCAGCAGTTAAGCAAGAAGTAAGCAACACAGGTTAGGTGGGTTTGGTTGTTGGGGTGACTTGGTTGTGAACCATACTGGGGACCTGAGATGTTCGGTTCTAGCATCCAGCTTCTGGCAGAAGGACGGAGGAGGAGCAGACTGAAAACTGGGATGATTGCACACTGGGCCAGGCTGCAGGTTCTGGATGGAGGTCCGGGTAAGTAAAAGTAAATTTTTCTTTTTTTTTTCTTTTACAGGGGGATCAGGGAAGGAGGAAGGACTGAAATATTGATGAGTTTTTCATGTTTCTGCACCTTTGCATGGCTTCTCAACCCATATAGGATGGGTATTGAGTGGAAGAGAGAAATTGGGACAACGTTTTGTTTTGGGGGAAGGGATGTACAGAACTTGAGCCAGGAAGAAATGGTCAGTAACTGGATGGGGTTAAGCCCAAATCTGATGCACTGCTCCAGGGTATAGACAGATGAATCTTACATATTTGAATTTTTTCCTGATTTGCATATCACTTTGCAATTACAGCAATTAACTTTTACCTTTTAGAGATGTTCCAAACGTTCTAGAGTTTGGTACCCTAGGGGTTAACTAGCACCAGGCCTCCATTGGTTGTTGGCTCCCCTTCTGCCACAAAGTCTAAATTTATAGGACATCTTCTATGTGAGCAGCATGTTTTCTATGAGGAGTGGATGAGAAGCAGAGCAGTTTTCAGGGGTTAAACTGAGGGATGTCCCTTGAATTCAGGGACAGTTGAGCAGTATGGTATGCACAGATGTTTGGAGCCCCACTACAGTCAGGATTATGCTCCCTCCCCAGTGAAGCTGATCTCCACATCCCCATGCTCAGGCACATTATTACATGGGGCCCTGCCAAATCTGCTGGTATATACCTCCACATACCTCCACTTGGGCCACATAAGCCTATCCCAAACCCCTCATGCAAGCCTGCACTTTCTCCAACTTAGAGTTTTTCTTTCACCTCTACTTCCCACCCCCCTCATCCATCCTCTGCTATCCCCTCTTGTCAGTCACTCAAATGTTTACTAGGCTAGAAATGTTGTTAGCCATTGTTTGGTAGTAAACTGTCTCAGTCTGCTATATATATATATATATATATATATATATATGTATATATATATATATATATATATATATATATAGTCAATCTAGTTGCTAATGTATGTATCATGTTATAATACTCATTGTCCCAATCCCCTTCCCCCAGGACATACCGTGAGACAAGTTACTTGCTTGGTGTAACCTTCCTGGTGAAACATTTCAATAAATAAAACTGCAGGGGTGTGCACCATTGAAATAAATGGAGGTAATTTTTATTACTATCAATCAGCAATCACTTGTAAGAAGGCAGTATTCCTGTTCAAGGAGATTGCTGATGCACAGAATCAACCAGCTTAGCTTTTCCAGACCATGGACAGATTGTGCAATCCACTCTGTCTTCAGCCTGGAAGTGCTTTTCCTCAAGAACCGTGCGAGGAGTTTGCTCATTCTTTTCAGATAAGGTTGCCACAATCAGGTCTGGTATCTGCTTGATCCTCCCTAATGGGAGCTGTGGTGGTCAGCAGGAGATGTTGGACACCCAGTTTGTGTGGTGTGACTTCAGCCTCCCCACGATCAGTGACATTGTGATAATCATCCAGTCACTGCGTCAGAACAACTGTCGTTTGGACCTGGGCCCCACATGTCTCCTAGTGGGCTGTGTGGATAAAATTGGTCCGGTCCTTGCCGAGATAGTCTGCATGTCTTTGGAGAGGGGGATCGTCCCTGATCCTTTGAAGGAGGCCGTGGTTCAGCCCTTCTTAACAAGTCCTCCTTGGACCTGGACTGTCTGGCTAACTACAGGCCTGTCTCTAACCTGCCCTTTGTGGGTAAGGTTATTGAGAAGGTGGTTGCGTCACAGCTGGATGATCATTTGACCAGCCACAATGTCTATGATTCTCACCAGTCTGGATTTATGAAGAGACATAGTACCAAGACTACCATTGTCCGGGTACTAAATGACCTCCTAATAGCGAGAGATTGAAGGACCCATTCCATCTTGGTCCTTCTTGATTTCTCTGTGGCATTTGACACTGTAGACCATGGTGTGCTAGTGGAGTGCCTGCAGTTCATCTGTGGACTGTCTGGTATGGTCCTCAGATGGTTTCGATCTTTCTTGAGAGTAGGACTCAGAGGGTGGTGTCTGAGATTTTTCCCTCAGCATCACTCCCCCATTCTATGGGGTGCCGCAGGGTTCCATTTTGGCACCCATGTTGTTTGTGGGTGTACATGCTGCCATTGGGAGAAATTATTAGGCAGTACAGCTTGAGTTTTCACTGCTATGCAGATGACACTCAGCTGTACATGTCCTTTGTGCCTGGCCAGGATGTTGCTGTTTCAGTTTTTAACAACTGTCTCGACGAAATCCAGGATTGGATGAATGTGAGCTGGCTGCGGTTAAACCCAGAAAAAACTGAGGTGTTGGTTGTGGACCCAGGTCACTGGGAGGTGGGTTTGTTGGCAGGATCATCTTCAGGTCTATGCCTTGGTGGTGTTCAGCTAATTACCTTAGACTAGATGGGGAACATGGGTGTTATGTTTGATCGACTGTTTGATACTTAAATCTCAGGTGTCAGCAGTTGTCAAAACCTCTTTCTGCCATCTGAGGTATATCATCCAGATGAAGCACCTGGTTCCTTCTGACAATCTTCCAGCTTTAGTCCATGCCTTCATTACCTCCCGCCTTGACTACTGCAATGCCCTTTACCTTGGGTTACCAGGGGTTGATATCTGCCACCTGCAGCTTGTGCAGAATGCAGCAGCCAGTCTATTGATTGGTACACCTAGGACCAGTCAGGTAACACCTGTGCTCTGTGGATTGCACTGGCTCCCAGCGGATTACCTTCAAGGTCAGTTTGCTGACCTATAAGGCCCTACACGACCAGGTACCTGGTTACCTGCAAGATCTCCTTCATCCCTACTGTCCCTCCCGCTCTCTCCAATCCACTGATATGAACATTTAAACATATGGAATTTGCCAGCAGATAAAGGCCTAGAGGTCTATCAAGTCTGCTTGAATGTGCAGCTAGCACCCCTTATTCTGCAGCTGCCCCTCCCTTCCATCCTTCCCCTTCATTAACCCTCCCTCTTGTCCTGTCCCATCCCCTTTTGAAGCAGTCCACTGTTCTACTGGATACCACTTCTGCAGGTAACGCATTCCACCTAGCCACCACCTTCTCTGTAAAAAAGTGTCTCCTCATCTCCCTCCTGAACCTTCCTCCCTCCCAGCTCATATCATGGACCCTGGTGTCCATTCCCTCCCTTACTTTGAACAGCCCCTCTGTACCTCTCTTGTTTATTCCTTTCATGTACTTAAAGGTTTTAATCATGTCCCCCGCGTCCCTCCTCTCCTCCAGTGAGTACATGTTCAACTCCTTCAGCCTCCTCTCGTATGATAAGTCCCCCAGCCCCTTGATCATCTTTGTCACCCTGCGCTGCACCCCCTCCAGTAACTTAATGTCCCTCTTCAGATACGGGTTCCAGTACGGCACACAGTACTCCAGGTGCGGTCTAACTAATGACCTATACAGTGGCAGAATCACCTCCTCCCTCCTCGAGGATATACCCCTTGCAGTACAACCCAGCATTTTGTTGGCCTTTGCAGTTGCCTTCCTACATTGTGCTGAGTTGTTCATTGACCCTGTAATAAGCACCCCCAGATCCTTCTCCTCCTCCTCCTCCTCTGTCTGGGCTAGCTGCATTCCCCCCAGCTGGTAACTCCTCCTAGGGTTCTTATTCCCAAAATGCAGCACCTTGTACTTTTTGGCATTAAACCCCATTTGCCAGGTGTCTGACCAGGTTTCAAGCTACGCCAGATCATCCTGCAACCCATGTCATCCCCTAGGTCATCCACCACCGCCCCTACCTTGGTATCATCAGCAAACAGACTGATCTTGCTCTTGATGTCCTGTGATATGTCTGCAATGAATATCCCAAACAACACTGGTCCCAACACCGAGCCCTGTGGAACTCCACTCGTCACTACCCTTGGGTGTGAGAGCTCCCCACCCACCACCACCCTCTGTTGCTTTTCCTGAAGCCAAGTTTCCTACCCATCTCACCAGCTTTGCACTTGCCCCTGTGCCTACTAACTTACTTCCCAGCCTTCCATGCAGCACTGAGTTGAATGCCTTACTGAAGTACAGATACAGGACATCCACTGCATGGCCCCGTCCAGTTGCCTAGTTACCCAGTCATAGAACTTCACCAGGTTGGGTTGGCAGGATCTGCCCCATATGAAGCCATGCCATCTGCTGTTCTGTAGTCCTTTGACCTCTAGGAGGGCCACCAGCCTCTCCTTCAGGATAGTCTGATGAGGGATTGCTAGAGATTCCCTGGGTTCATTTAAAGACATCTGGAGATAGGTCTTTTAGTTTTATGGCCCCAACCCTGTGGAATTCTGTACCTCGTCAAGTGCGAGATTGCACAACAACCCAAAGTTTTAAAGTAGCTTTGAAGGCATTTCTTTTTAGCCTTGTGTATACTGATTTTTAATGCTGCTATCATGAGTTTTAACTTGTTCTATTTATGGTTTTAAGTAATTGTTTTATTTACTGATTTATTTTAATGAATTATGTACAAGCACCTTGGTTTTGGAAAAGCCTTTTTTTATAAATAAAGTTTGATTTGATTTGATTTATACATTATTAATGGGGAGTTAGAGATTGCTGAAGGCCACCACTTGACTAACAAGCGCCATGTTAATAGAACAGTGGCCTTCATTATTCTCCTGCTCACCATCATAATGTATAAAATAGTAATAAAAAATAACTACATTCATTCCAAGGGGGTGTGCCCCAGCACTCTGACCAATGGACATCATCTGCTAAAGACTCCTGTTCTGGCTCCATAGTACTCAGGTAAGAGACTCTCAATTTATATCTATACGTGGTGGGTTGTCTGTAGCAGTATGGCTGCACCTGCTACAGTGTGTGAGCATGGGGGTGGGGGATTGGCCATGTAGGTGGGTGTTGAGTTATTACTGCAGTACTTTTATGTTTGCCCCTTAAAGTCTGTTTTCAGGGAAGCATTCAAAACTATGCAGAGAAAATACTAGGAGTACAGGCCAGACAGAAGTAATTAAGTAGTTTTGTAGGTAAGTTGGGTATTGGGGGTGGGAAGAACCACATGTGTTTCCATTGGTATGCCTACTACAGTTCAGCTGTTCAGCTGAGATGCAGAGGGATAATAAAACTAAAAAGTATAACAGTAGCTATAAGCATGCCATATGCATGCAGATGTATGCAGATTTGTATTGAAGTACAAATGAACCATATGTGTGCAGGCAGTATAGTTTAGTGGTTAAAAACACTGAATTGCAAACCAGGAGACATGGAGACCTGTAGACCTAAGTTTGAATCTCATCAACCCCCACTTGTATATGGTGTGATCCTGAGTAAGTCACTTAACTTTTATGTGTGCAGTTATCAGTGACCACTTACTTTTTGCACGCATGCCACATGCATGGAGTCTGTTCCAATTTAACATAAAAAGCATGTTTTCTATACTTGCTTGCTGCATGCATGCCACATGCCTGAAATTGTTTCCAATTTAACATTTAGACCATGCTTTCAGCACAGATATCTCATAGGTAGTTTTAAGTATGTAGCATGAAAAAATGTTATATAATTATTGCTGTAAGGGGAGAAGTAATTGGGTAACTACGGGCCCTTCTGTCTTAACTCCATTGTGGGTAAACTGATGGAAACACTAATCAGGATGAATCTAGTGGACAACCTAGAAAGAAATGGGCTCCAGGGTAGTAGACAGCATGGGTTTGTAGCAGGAAGGTCTTGTCATATCAACCTTGTAGTATTCTTTGACTTGATAACTCAGGCAGTGGATAAGGGACAAGCTGTGGCTTTACTCAACATTTTGATTTCAGCAAGTATTTGGCTTGGTGCCACACAAAAGGTTGCTGAAGAAGCTAGAAGATCTGGTTACAGCTAAGGACCTAGCTATAAGGGTAGGTAGTTGGCTGGGGGGGGAGACCTCAGAGAGTGGTGGTAAACTGAGTAACATCAGGGGAGAGAAAGGTCACAAGTGGGGTGCCACAGGTCATTTGTGGGTCCAGTCCTTTTCAATATGTTCATCAGTGACACAGAAGAAATTCAGAGTGAGATGTGTCTCTTTGCAGATGACACTAATCACTGTGGAAGGGTGAACAGCTAAGAGGTGATAAGGGAGTTGCAGTGGTACCTGCATAGGCTGGAGAGGCATTCCAAGGTTTGGCAATTGAAATTCAATGCCAAAAGTGAACGTTTTGATGTTCATGGGAAACGAGAACCCAAGGATGGAATATTAGTTGTGAAGGGGTTAAGCTGATCACTATTTCTGAGGAAAGGGACATGTGAGTCATCACAACCAAATCCATAAAATATTCTAGCCAATGCAACAAGGCCTACAGCAATGCAGCCTGGATGAAATATAGAAAGATAGAATTTGTCAGCATTAAAGAACCAGTTTATCCACCCAGGCTACCCAGATGTTTCTGCTTAATCTGTCTCTGGAGACCCTAACTGGTTTCCAGCAAACTCTTCCCTCTCTGCCTATTCACTATTACTAATATTTCCCTATGTGTTTTACAAGCAAGCATTAATCCCCCACTGTTTTTGCCTCCACCACTTTTGCTAACTGTCTCTTCCAGGCACCTACCACCCTTTCAGTGAATTACTACTTCCAAATATCCCATCAAGACTCTCTTCCTCCAGCTTCATCACATGACCTTTGGTCCTAGTACTCTTTCTCATTTAAAGAGACTCCCTGCTGTGTCCTGTTCACCCCCTGAGGCACTTATAGGTCTGTATCATCTCCATTTTGCTCCCCTGTCTTCCAGGGTGTAAATGATGAGATCATTCTATCTCTCCTCATAGGGCTTCTTGTGCAACCCATGCACCATTTTAGTTGCCCTCCTTCAGACTGCCTCCACCCTCTCTATATCTTTTCTGAGGTGCAGTGTCCAAAACTTGACACAGTACCCGAGTTGTGGTCTCTCCTGCGAGTGATACTGTGGCAATGCAACCTCCCTCCTCCTACTAGAGAGATCCCTCATCATATACCACATTATCCCACTAGCCCTACCCCTGCTTCGTCACACTGACCTACCACTTTGAGGTCATTAGTTGTGATAGCCCCAAGGTCACTTTCCAGTTCAGTGTCTGTACCTTCCCCATCCTATACTCGCTCCTGGGTTCCTATGTCCTATTTATTTATTTTTTTATTTAACTTTTGTTTACAAGGTAAGCACACTAGAAAGAAAATATCTATTTTTAGGTACATCCCAGCAGGTTACAAAGGTAAAAATACAGAACAACATGAAGGTGCAACAAAGAAAAAGATAATCTGAGAATCATGAACATGATAACAAAAGTGAAAATACAATAAAAGGCAAGGTATATTACATAGCGGAATGAGCATTAGGACAAGTCATAATACAGTGGAATTTTAAATACAATAAAATTCATTAAGTGCATGGGTATAGCAAAAGATGTAGGACAACACTCATTAGCCAAGTGTAGCAGTCAAGGACACCAAGCAGGGGTATGGCACAACCAGGTACATGAGAGACAATGACAGTCTGAGACTGATTTCAGGTGAGTCCATAGGGATCTCTTAAAAGAGAGATGGAAGTGGTACACCTAGTGAGCACTGGGAAGGAGTTCTGAATCTAGGGGTACAGACTGCAAATGTTCGGTCCCCAGACAGAGTACTTGACTTTGGGACAAGAAAGGACTGCAAGTCAGTGGACATGAGCAGGTATGATGACCAGGCAGGCTTAAATAGGTTAGACAGGGCAGAAGGAGTGGTGGTATGGACAATTTTGTCAATAAAGCTGCCAAGAGCAAAGGAGTGGTAGTCACATGGGAACAACCAGTTTAGTTTGCCATGTAGTTCACAGTGATAAGTGAGGGAGGGAACGGAGAGGGCAAAGCGACAGACATTTTTACACATGAACATACAAATCTGCCAGCAGAAAAAGGCCTTGCTGTCTATCAAGTCTGCTCAATTGCACAGCTAGCCCCTTTACATAACAGCTGTTCCCCCTTCCCTTCCCCCCTCACTGTCACCCCCCTCATACATTCCACATCCCACTTAGCAAGACTAACTTTAGTAGCAAGGGGGAAAGCTGTGAGTCCATAGCTAAGTGTAGGAAGAAGAATTCCTTTGGCAAGGGCAAGACGCACAGCTACAGTTAGATTCCCCCTGGCCCGGTAGGCTAGGTCCAATTTGATATTTGTTATAGTGTTGTCAGAACTAGTTTGAGAAAGATTTGAACCCTCCTCAAACCCTGGTGTTAGAGTTCTAACTTAGAACTTGAACACTAGATGGTTCGCAAAAGGGTTCAAATCATCAGAAAAAAATTGTAGTTTTCTTTCTGGGTCTGGTATGATTGCCCAGCAGCCATCTGACTGACACA
This sequence comes from Neoceratodus forsteri, assembly GCA_016271365.2. Lineage (NCBI taxonomy): Eukaryota > Metazoa > Chordata > Ceratodontiformes > Ceratodontidae > Neoceratodus > Neoceratodus forsteri. Next base: position 1,107,711,748 of record CM057458.1, on the reverse strand, counting down.
TATTTTCCTGACTCCTATTTCCTGACTTCCAACTGCCTGAGTGGTATACTTTACTGACAAATTATTTCCCAACTGCAACTCTAGTCTGAGACCCACCCCTCTTTAGTGGCCCAAAGTTTTTATTGTGTGCTTCCTGACTCTCTCCAACTCTTGCTGTTAAAAACAGTACTGTCTGGACAGGCAGCCAAAACCATGTTCTGTGCCATAGTTCTGTGTGTATTTGTATTGGTTACCCTTTCCTTAATTAAGATTTCTGTGCTGCCGTCAGCTGTCACTACAGATTCACTACCCCATGTGTTGTTGGTGTAGACATTCACTGGGTACTGTTCCTGGCTATGGGGGGGGTATGTTGGGGGAAAATAGGGACAAACTGGGAAATGTACCTGATGGGAACTTGATGCTGGGGAAAAAATTGTTGGGAACACATGTGTTGGACAGTAATACTGAATTATCCCTTCTTTCTCTTACTCATAATGTCAGCTCCCGACCCAAGTCCTGTTTCTGTTCAGCTCTCCACATCTCTCAGCTGGCTCCACTGAGCACTGACAGTCTTCCCATATTACTGTTGTTGCTTTGGGTGGGGGGGATGAGTTCCATAAGGAGAACGCACCTGCGTACTGGTGATCCCAGTCACGGTCACCACCTGACCATCCACTATGCAATCAGATGGTGGTCAAGTTAGAAAGCCTTGTGGCATCAAATGGGACTGTGGCTGCATGTGGGCTTGGTTCATTCAGTTCTGTAGAGGAGGAGCTGCAGCCTTGTATGCTACGCCCTCTGCTGAAGCCTGTGCGAGTGTGGCTAATTTCTTTTGGAATCTGTCAACTTTTGCCTTTTTTTGTAAAATAATTGACACACACTGCATCATATACCTTAAAAAAAACAAAGTTAAAGGGTGGGGGAAGGAAGGGGGCCGTTATAGAGGGAAAAAAAGAGTGGGAAGCAAAGGTTGGGAGGGAGTCGGGAGTCGGGATTCGTCTCGGAAGAAGCAGAGGGAGAAAAATTGATGAAGTAATCATCGGTGGCGGCAAAACATTCTCTCTTACTTGCTTGCTGTGGGACTTGTTTGTCTTGTCTTTAGTACTCTGCTGCATTGAGTTCTCTAGTTCCGAATCCTGATAACTATTAAACCAAACCAATTCATTTTCAATTTAAAACAATTCATTATTCAACATTCATTTCTTCTGGTCTGCTCATCAGTACAGTGTGACTCATGACACTTTTGGGAGGGCGATTATCCTGGCTAGGGAAGGGGAGAAGAAACTATTAATAAAGATCAGATTTTCTTTCACTTGTGTGAGAGAAGAGTAAAAAAAAAATAACCTTACTGAATGTGTGACTGTGAAACTTGTTTTTAAAACCAGACAACAAACAAACGAATCCCTGCCTAGTCCCACAACAAAGTAAAAAAAAATTGTCAGGGGACAGAAGTCTAAGCAGTCAGGATTGTGCAGTGCTGAGGGCTGAGGGGGTCCTTCTCTTTCACCCTAAAAATCCTTTCTCTGATCCAAGAACAACATAAGGCAGTGTTTTTTTGACAGTGTACTACTACTCATGTGTTGATATGTGCGTGACTCCACACTATCTCCTGTTGCATGGCCAGCCAATCATCCTGCTGCTGTGTGCCCACTGACTGGGTGCACTGTACCATAAATACATGACAGAAGCCTAGAAAAATATATATTTCACTGTTGGAAAGAGAGACAGAAAAATCTCATTCTTTGTGTTGTGCATTTGATTCTGTCTCCTGTGGACAGCCCATCACCCTGCTGCTGCATGCCCTTTCACTGCACTGTGCCTACCCAGTGTGTTTTAGTGAGGGAGTACTGTTGGCTAGTTTTATGGGGGCATTATCCTTAAATACATTACAGAAGCCCATAAATATATTTCACTGTTGGGTGGAGTGACAGAAAAATCTCTTTCCCTGTGTTGTGTCTGTGTGTGTCTCCGTCTCCTTTGGTCAAGCCCATCACTCTGCTGCTGTGTGCCCTTTGATTGCACAGTACCCTACCCAGTGTGTGTGTGTTACCGTGAGAAGCCCAGTGGCCAGTTGTGTGGTGGTTCAATTGGATTCAGAATTGCAATTATTAGCCTTTCACCTTGCCCGGCCTGCTTTGCGTGTGCCTGTACCCAGCAGCCCAATCATTCTGTAAGCCTTGAACCTGGGATCCTTTAGTTGCAAACCATCATATTCTTCATATTCTTCACATTCTTCAATTTTTCAGTTATCTTCAGTCCACTGCATCACAGTGTCATACAGCCAAAACCACATTTTGGAGTTTTAGCCAACGATCACAGATCACATTGCTTTCTTACACAGGGATTGTGTGTGTGACTGTGTGTAGTATAGTGGTACTATTATGGCTGACACCAACATAGATTAAGCACCTGGTGCTGGTGGTGGAGCAGGTGTTAGTGGTATTGGTAATCCTGGAGCTAGCAAAAATAACCAAAATGTTTCATATGGTAAAAATTCAACAAATAGCAAAAGAGCAACAACAAAGTGTGGTAAAGGGGGACCTTTTAAGAAAACTTGTGTAGCTGCTGGGGTCACACAGAGAGGCACCATAAGGTATGCTATTCATGCTGTTAAAATCTCTGTGACTAGCAGTAATAATGCAAGTGACAATGGGTCCCTCTCTGACTCAGACAGTAGTTCTTTGTCTCAGTCTGACGTTGTGTCTGGTGACGTAGCATTACTTATTCAACAAAGTGAAATGAGCAAGTCTGCTGACAATGAATCAGGTAGTGCACTTGCAAATACACCCAGCACTGTTGGCAATGAAAAGGACATATCCATTGAATCCACCACTTCTACATCGACCTACAGTGAAAACCCATCAAAGTCCTCCGCCCACTCTTCTAGCACCAAGGAGCATATTTGGGTTCTGTTAGGACAGGTGAAAAGACACAAACTGTCTTTAGCTATCTTCCTAGCACTCAAACAAAATCTGTTACATCTGAGGTGTGGAATTATTTCAGATCAGTAAAAGTGATCCATGCAGAGTAATGTGTTCCCTGTATAAACAGAGTGCAAGCTGTGGTAAAGTTGCATCATGTCTTGGCACTACATCTCTTAAATGCCATCTGAAAAAAACATTCAGTTTTGCTTGATCATCCAAAACCCATGTCCTCCATCTTGCAGGCCACTCGTGAGAAGGGTCAGAAATCTGAAATGGATACTAAATTGTCTGAACTTGATGCAGACAGAACCAGTGCCAGCCCTAGGATCAACATTACCACCAATGCCAGCACCATTAGTACCAGTTGCACGTACAGTGGTGACACTGAATATATAAGTCCAAGTACACCATCCCAGCATCGATCTGCCCATCGAAGCTCAGTGTATAATAAACCAGCAGGGACATGTTGTAATCAGCTAATGCTGTCTCAGGCATTTGAAAGGAAGAATACTTTTACTAAAAATCATCCAAAGACCCTTCATCTTAATCACAGAATTGGTGAACTGTTAGCTGGATCCCTTCTCTCATACTCTTTGATAGATCATGAGGATTTTATGGAGCTAATGAAACTTGCAGAGCCTCGTTAAAATGTTCCTCACAGAAGGTATTTTTCCTATGTTGAAATACCAAACATTTATCAGGTTTTAAAAGCGACAGTGATGCTTGCACTTAAAAATGCATAAGGTGGGGTTATTCATGTTACAACAGATATGTGGACCAGCACTCAAAACATAGATTACATGTCCCTTACCACTCATTGGGTCATGTTTTCTTGTGCTTCTTCAAAAACAAAAACACCCCAAAAGGTGGCACTGCTGCATATAAAGATGTTTGGGCAAAGTCATACAGCTGCAAACATCTTGCAGGAACTTAATGACCTCCTTGATGAAAGGGTTAATTCTCACGATCTAAAATGTGGCTTAATAGTAAGTGAAAATGGAGCCAACATCTTGAAAGCAGTACAGGATGGAGAATGTATGCATGCTTCTTGCTTTGTGCATTGCTTAGATTTAATTGTCATGGGATTGCTCAGCAATGAAACAAGTGGATGGTATACAAAATCACACATGCCCCCACAATGCAAAGCATCATGGGCTGCATATGCAAATCACCACAGAATATTATGCTGGTTCAACATTAAGCAGAAATGCATGGTGCTGAAAGACCTCTTACACAGTTTGTAAAGGGTGCCAACAGAAAACATAGACACATGTTTCCTCCTACCAGGACTCATCAGTATGTTTCATCTGTTTGACACCCCAGTGGAATGAACCAGCTACATTAAGATGGTCTATCTGGGTTATGTTGTGGTGAACCCAATTAAAACAAAAAACTATTTAAAAGACAAAGAACCTCTGTGTGCAAGCACTGAGGCAATGGTTACCCCAAAGGGCATTTGGCCAGGAAGCCAAGTTTCAAAGAAATACAAATTCACACATGTCCCCACAATGCAAAGCATCAGGGGCGCATATCCAGATCACCACAGAATATTATGCTGGTTCAACTTTAAGCGGAAATGCATGATGCTGAAAGGCCTTTCACACAGTTTTCAAAGGGTGCCAACAGAAGACATAGACACATGTTTCATCCTGTGGATGGTATGATTGCTGTTTGCAAAAAAAGTGTTACTCACTTTTCACATTCAACCAAGGCTACATGGACATTGTCCAAACTGCAAAAAAAAACATAAAACACAAGCTGCCCCAGCAAAAGCTGATTCAAAATGTTTACATTCATTGGAACTCAATGCTTTATATGCTGTAGTGCCTCTTGGAACAAAAGCAAGCTGTACATGAATATAGCTCCAATTACATTATCGAAGATGGCATTATGCTATCTGCGCTGCAGTGGAAATTAATGGAGACAATGTACTGCATCTTAGCTCCTTTTGAGACAGCTACAAGGGACATGTCTTCTGAAGGCACATCTCTGAGTCAGGTTATCCCAATTATGATGTTGATTTCACATCATCTTAGTGTTCTAACTTTACAGATAGAAAAAGACAGATCTGAAGCTCAGACAACATGTTGGCTGTATCATGGGAATCTCATAAAGAGAATGAGTGAGCGCTTCAAAACCAATGACAGATTAGTTGCAATGACGAAATCAAAACACTACATCCTTGCAACTCTCTTAGAGCCAAGGTTCAAGGCTATATATCTTCCAAAAACAGACGATGTAGAGCACTACAAATAGTTGTTGCTAGATGGGCTGCAGCACTCACAGGTGTCAAACACAGAGACACACACAGTACTCTCAGGTTGTCATCGCCACAACATGCAGGTTCATCTTCACAAAGGGATACAGAACTGGAAAATTCACCAATCATTATCAGTAGCTGTTCCAGAACTGCTACTTCTTCACCCCTTAGTACCAAGCTAAATCTGAGGCAAAACCTTTCCCAAATTGCTGCCATACCAGCTTACGCTGACTCCTCTTCTGAGTGTTCTCTGTCAATAATGCTAGACAGTTACCTGCAAGAACTGCCTATTCCTATTGATGTATGCCCTTTTTGAATACTGGAGATCAAAAAAGTCAATTTGGAGGGATCTGTATAATGAAGCCTGTAAATATCTTGGTTGTCCTGCAACAAATGTCTCTTCAAAATGTATGTTCAGTACAGCTGGCAACATTGCCACAGACACCAGAAATAGGTTGCTGCCAGAAAATGTACACACGTTAACTTTCATTAAAGTTAATAAGTCAAGATTTTCATATCCCTACATGATTATACAAACTGATCCTGAAGAGACTGATGTTGTGGATGTTGATGGTGATGACATCTCAGATGGCTGTGGCTGGTAAATATGGTGTGGGACAGAGTCTCTGTGGACAAAAAAGGAAACTTTTTCAGACTGTGATGAATTGGGTTGTCTCTCTCCTTTTTTGATCTACTACCTTGGACTATATAAGCTAGGGTCCAAAGTCAGCAAGTTTTTTATCCAGGGCAATTTTAACATCAGTGGGAACAGGCAAACATTTGACAAAAAAGGGACACTGTCAACCATTTCTGTATCATATTATTTATAGTTAAAATGCAAACATATATTTTTGGATTTACCTTCTGTGACTTTGTGGTGCATCAGTATGGGCCAGAACTGGAGGCAGTCAATTTTTCAGTTTTAAATAGGACACAAAAATGAGTTCTAATTGATAGCTGTTTATTATTTTTTCAGTTACAAAAAAGTTAGCCATAAACCAAAATGATCCATATGTAACATTTCTGAATAAAGATTGACGGGAAAAACTGTATTTTGTATTGTTATGTTTTTGTGGGCAGCATTCCGTTACAAGTCTCTTCAGGGAAACAGTCATCTGGAGTTTTACCTATTTCATGGTTGAGCACATATCTGTAAGCATAGGTCTCATACCACAATAGCTCATGTTTAATATTCTGTTGTACACAAACCATGGCATAACAATAACAACTCCCAAATTACTGGTTCCATGAAGAGAACTATACAGAATGTTGTCCATAAGAAGAAAGCAATTAAAAAGACAGTTTTTCACATAAGTGTTTATTAGGGAACAGTTAACTATGGCTCATTTGGAGGCCAAACGTAAATTTTTCTTGAGTAAGTATGGGGTAGTTTAAGCATTTGAGAGGACAAGGAGGGTAGAATGGGTGCTGGAGGGTGGAAAAGGGTTGGAGGTTGGTTTTAACATGGGTGTAAGAGGGTGGCATGGGTGCTACTGCATGGATGAGGGTGGTGGAAGAAAAGTGGAATGGGTGCTGGGGGTGAATGGAGGTCTCATTTTAGTCTTTTCATATACAGATTCATGATCAGCAGCGGATGGTGAAGTAAATGGTATCCCTAGTTGCTAGGGGTCACACTCTACCTCTGGGACCTGTTTTCTAAGTGGAAAAGTGATTTATTTTAAATGAAACATTGTTATTGTTGCTAACTCTGTGTGGTCTGGAGCCCTGTCCCACTAAGAGGAACAGGAAGAGGGCAAGTAGTTTTCTGACACTATGAGGAAACTACAGCCAATTTAAGCCTTACAGTTTATGCTTTTATCCACCCTGGGGACTATTACTTTTGTGAAAGCACCTTAGGAGGTTGCTTTTTAGCTGCTTTTGTGTATTAAGTCTGTAACTTTATTCAAGCCTTGCTGCATGACCCTGGGAATACATCTGGGTCACTGACCATTATTTATACTTGGCCTGCAGTGAGTAGGGCAAGCTGAGCAGGGCAAGAGTGCAGCATAGTGCACAAAGATGTGTGCAAAGATACGTGCATCTGCGTGTGTCATGTGTGTTGAGCATATGAGTGATAAACCATAACAAAGAAATAGGCAAGCACAAGACTCTAGAAATAAGTGTGCATCATGCAGTGACAAGTAAGTAGAAAGGCTGTGCCCTGATAGCAAGATAAAATGGATATAAACATGATACCTACAATAACATTAGCAGATGGGGTAAAAGCAATTGAATGTGAAATATGCAAGATGTATCAAATTAATAAAGATACTAACACTCGTTCAACATTTGTATGTGGTAAATGTGAGGATAGCATTGTTATGGCAAATAAAATGCAAATGTTTAGTAATAGACTTTGGGCCCTTGAGGACAGTCAGCTGCAAAGGAGAATAAAGCTGCAGGACAAAGACATAGACAGTACATTATCTGACATACATTCAGATGATGCTAGAGAACAATGTAATGAAATTAAAGATGGTACAGATAATGAAAGTCGAATAACTGAAATATCTCTGGAAAAGAATGTAGAAAGGGAAAAACAAAGTAAAAACCATATAAGACAGGATGAAAACACTACTAATGAGGAAACCGAATGGTTTCAAGTCCAGGCAAAAAAGGTAGCATAAAAGGGAGACAAGCAATAAAGTTTCAATTACCTATGATAAACCAATTTGATCCCCTAATTACATGTGAGGAGACACATATTGAAAGGAACCTATGTGAAAATGATATTAGTTGCCCAATACATCAAAAAGAACAGGGATCCACAGGTATAGAGTATAAAAACTCAAATGTGGAAAACACCAATGGAGATGAAGGATCTGTATCAATTACTGTTGAACACGCTTTAGGGTCACCCTCACTGGAGAATGCACATACTTCTGGGCATCAGAGAATTTAATCTTATTTTCAGAAAACATAATGATACAAGAATCAGTGGGCGTGAACAAAGAGACAACAATAATTCGGGGGGCATTAGTATTGGGTGACTCAATGATCAGACACCTCGATCTGGCTATATTCAATCCCGACAAATATTCTAGAAATTTGTGCAGCTATGGGGGGCAAAAATATCAGATATCGCTAAAATGGCAGAGAACATTGTTAGAAAAACTGGCAATAATCCCTTGGTTATTATGCATGCTGGGGCAAATACTGTACTTAATGAGCCTATCACAAAAATAAAGCAGGACTATATAGCATTGACTAACAAGTTTCTTGATTTAGGAAGTGAAATTGAACTGTCAGAAATACTCCTGATACCCAAAGCAAGTGGTTACCAGCATAAAAAAAACTGCACAACTTAATAACTGGTTAAGAAGGTGGTGCCTATAACAAAATACAAAATGTATTACGCATTGGGAGAAATTTGACGGACAGAATGAATTATATTGCTGAGATGGTCTGCACCTCAGCAGAAGAGGGAGCAAACTACTAGGGAAACATTTGGGTGAATTTATACAGTACTCTTTAAACTAGATATTGGCGGACAGATGGGCAAATATGGTACCTTTCTGGAACCTGTACCCAGCGGCCAATTACAATATATACCTAATAACAATAATAGGGGCAAGACACAAATAAAGACTGATTCAGATTTAAAAGTTACATTAACAAATGCTAAAAATCTTCAAAATAAGATTGATGAGTTTACTTTTTGTCTCTATAAAAATGATATAGACATTTGTGGAGTAACTGAATTTTGGTACAGTGATACTGACTGGGGGTCAGATGTAAAAGGCTATACTAACATATGTAAAACTAGAAAAGACTGAAGGGGCTGTGGAGTGGTATTCTACATAAAATACACTTTAAAAGCATATGAAATAAATAAAATTAATGAGGAAATTTAAATTATCTGGGTACAGATTAAGTTGAAAAATAAACTTCTCACACTGGGATTATGCTACAGGTCATCGCGACTTCATAATGAGGAAACATAACAATTTCTTAAAATTTTGGAACAATATGAATACATGGCTAATACTATAATTATGGGAGATTTTAACTTTCCAAATATTAATTGGAATAACTTGGTCAGTAGTAACCAAGTTGATAACAGATTTATAGACTTTACTATACATAATAACCTAGACCAGTTGGTAACAAAGCCTACCAGCAGTAAAAATGTTCTCAATTTGATAGTAACTAACAGTACAGAAGATATATATGACATGAGATTAGTAGCTCCTTTAGGAGACAGTGACTGTAGGGTAATAGAGTTTTCATATAAGACACACTATAAACAAACAAAAGGCAAAACAGTGATTAAAAATTTTCAAAAAGCAAATTACAATAAAATTAGGGAGTACTTGTCAAAGTGAGACTTGAAAAAGGAATTTCAGAATAAGGACTTAATTATGATCTGGAATAATATCAAAAAACATCTGGAACATTGTATAGAAGAATGGGTGCCAGTGATTAGCAAGTATTAAAATAGTAAAAGACATCCTCCTTGGTAGAAAAGGTCAATTAAAAAATTATTTGGGAAAAAGACCAGGCTGTATAGCAAGTGGAAGAGGACGTCATAAATACAAAGTTAAAACAATGTAATAAATAATTAAACACTACAATTGGGAAGACTAAGAGGAGCACAGAATTAAAATTGGTAAAAACAAAGACATTAAAAAACATTTTTTTAATTATATAGGGACTCTGAGAGGTAATCAGAAGGGGATAGGGCCAATAGTTACAGCAAATAAAACAATCACAGATTAATGGGAAATAGCATCAGAGCTAAATACATACTACCTAAGTGTATTTGAACCAAAAGAAACACTCTTAAAAACCAATAGAGTCACACAAAATGAATATATTCCTATTACTGACAAATAAATCATAACTATAGTAAAGGGCTGAAATCAAGTAGTTCAGCTGGGACAGACGACATAACTCTGAAATTCCTGCAGGAATTGATAAATTAATTGGTTGGACCAATTACATATCTCTTTACTATATCATTAGAAAATGGAATGACTATCTGAATGGGGGCAAGCATATATTACACTGATACATACATGTGGTGCAAGGCCCGAGGTTAAAACCTATAGACCACTAGGTCTGACATCAGTCATAGGCAAAGTACTGGAAAGAGTTATTCAACATGGGATACTTGACCATTTGGAAAAAGAGCAGATAGCTGATATCTCAAAACATGGATTCACTAGGGGTAGGTCATGCCTCACTAATCTGATAACTTTCTGGTTGAAGGATAGGAAGCAGAGAGTGATGATAAAGGGATACCAATCAGAGTTGGGGGAGGTGACAAGCAGGGTTCCCAAGGGGTTGGTCCTGGGGCCTACACTGTTCAATATACTTGTAAAAACACTCCAAACAGCAGATAACGCTTGGATAAGTAAGTATGCAGATGACCGCAAATTTGGGGGTCTGGTACACAATCTTTCAGATGGTCAAAAACTTCAAGATAATTTAGATAAACGCTTAGATTAGACTATAAGAAACAAAATGATGTTCAGTATATCTAAATGCAAAGTGTTGCACTTAGGTACCAAGAGTCCAAAGTTTGTATATACTGTAAATTAAATAATCAAATATTAGAAACAACTACAGAGGAAAGGAATATTCATAACAGATACATTATCAATGGATCTGCATACAAAAAAAAAGTTAAAAATGTCAGAAAATACTGGGCTGTATTCTGTCAAATATCAAAAGTAGAGATAGAGAGGTGATTCTCCCACTTTATACCAGTCTTGTAGGACTGCATTTGGAATTTTGTTCCCAGTTCTCCACTGCAACTATTGTAGGAAGTCAGAAATTGAAAGAAGGAGTGCAAAGAACAATAAAAAAAAAATGAGAGGACAACATAATGTGTCATGTGGTAACAGGCTACAGAATTTAAGACTATACTCAACTGAATATAGGCAACTAAGAGGGGACCTATGTTTAGTATTTAAAGTCACCAAGGATCAATGGCTAATGTAAAGCATAGGAATTAAAAGATGTGTGGAACAAAATAAAAAGACTAGATCACACAACTGTAGATTAAAAAGTGACATAAATATGACAAAAAAAAGTTTGGATTTTTTTACCCAAAGAGTAATAAAAAGCTGGAATGAATTACCCAGATACTTGATTGAAAGTGAAACTATGGGAAGTTTCAAATATAAATCAATGAATAAATGGGAAGTAAAAAATTCATGTACCAACAATAGAGTAATTAGGTGACGAGTTCATTAAGGACAAATTGTGTACAGAACTAGAAATTAACTATGAACCTATAAAAAAGAGGATGACAGACTGATGGTATGGGAGGGCTGTCCCGATTGCCCACTGTGGAACCTACAATATATACATAGGGGATACATGATGGACAGGAATGGGATATGGCAAATATCTTTACTCCTGCAGAGTGAGCTCTGGATACTCACAAGTGCCGAAGGCACGAGTGACTATATCCAGAGCTCACAATGCAGGAGTGAAGATATTTTCCATATCACACTCCTGCCCAGCACGTGTTCATTTTATACAATAGGGCAGGAGTGTGCATTTTTCGGATATTTGTGTTTTCGTATATGTTATTGTTTCTTTATGTGCTGGTGTTATTTTATTTTGTGGTGTTGGAGCGCCATAACTTTCTGATGTTTTAATGCTGATTGGTTTGTTGATGAATGTTTCATAAATTGTAGAATTTTATTGGTTGTTGTTTTTTGTAGTTTTGTGTCCATAGGTTGAGGTTTGTGGTTTCTTATCTGTTTATGCATTGTACATGTTTCATAGCATGTGTTCTATTAGGGTGTTTGGATTTTGTGGGTGTGGTTTTGTGTGGAAGTCCGACAATAATTCGGAATGGATGTTCGTGATTATGTATCAGTTTTTTAGGTGAGAGAAATAATGTTTTATTTTGTCATTGTGTTTATGTGTTTTATTTCTTTTTATTTTGTGCATTTTTTACTATTATCCGATGATTTTCACCGGAGGAGTATGTGTACTTTCAGGTCGGTTATCTTCACCAGAACCTGTTCATTTTATGTGATTTATTGTGTTTACTAGTGATTTGTTTGGGTGTTTGTATGTTTATTTATTTTAGTTCATTTATTGTTGGTAATTCCATTCTGAGTTATAGGGAGAGAGTTGCATTATTATTTATTTTTCAGTCAGTGTCACTGTCAGAGGTTAGTGGTTGAGTTTGCTTTCATTTGGTAGAGTTGTATTTTCCACCTGTTGGAAGAGAAAAAGTGGTTAGTAATGATGCAAAGTTGTTTTTGAAGTACATTTAATATATTATGTTTGTAATGTGTACCTTGGATAATGTTGAATGTTATGTTCTTGGCTGATATTGCTGGGTTACTGAAACAAGCAGACATTGAGTGTTGCCATTTAACTGTAGTTGGTTCTTCTGGTGTAAGTTTATATGCATTTTTTGATGTTTATGGTGCAGACATGTATATATGAGCTGAAGTTGAAGATGCAGGCTGCTTCATAGTTGTAGAATAGTAGGTGTAGTATTGTCTGTGTCAGTAGAAGTTGATGGTTGAGGTTCCATGTTGCTGCTCAGGATGTTTGAAATATTTTTCTGCTTTTGTTCATTGATTCTGGCATAGTCATTTAGGGACTGTAGTTTTTTTGTGTCCCAAGATTTGGAAAACTTCTGGGGGGGGGGTATGTTACTGTCCACAAGCTTCTTTACCAGGTGTTTTCGCACAGATTGATTTGTGAGTTTTTTTATCTGTTTCTATTCCAGCAGCAGTGATAATGTTTTTCACTATTTTACCTATACTGTTTATTCCCATTGCTTGGTTTTTGTACTAGGTGATTGGGTAGCAAGCATTAGGATTGTAATGTATTGATAGAAAAAATGGAGCATTATCTGTATTACACTTTTGTGGTCTTTCTTTTTTATATAGTAGGTAGTTAGCTACGGGGCATCTTTTTTTGACAGGTATTTCATATTGGTTTTAATATACGGACGTCTTTAGGATTTGCTCCTGTTCTTGTTTTTGTTTGACGTTCATTTTTGTATTCAATATATTGTATCCCTGTATCATCAGTTCCAAGTTTGACATCTCTCCATAGTAGGTTTTTAGTTTCTGTGGAGCCTCGAATTCCAAAGTATAGTGTAACATTTACCCACATGGTATTTAATAATGATAATGGGCTGTCTGGTCCCAGTATGTCTTTCTCATATAGTTCATTTATCAATGAGTCAGTTAACTCATCTGCTGCATAGGGCTTGTTTCCCTTTCCTTTTTCCTTAAGTATTTTCTGTTTTGATTGTACCACCTGTCATGTTTTGAGGAATTTTATTGATAGAGAAATTGATTCAGTGTATCCTTGTTGTTTTAAGTATCATTCAAAACTTTGTAGTTTAGCTGTGAGGCTGAGTGGTTTGTATTGTGAACCGTCTTTGTGGTGGCAAGTGATGAAGTATTGGCATAGTATTTGGTCCAGTTGTTGTGGAGGTATTTCATGTATATGCTTTTGTATTTGCAATTGTTCATTTATATATTGGTGTAGGTTAGCCACATCTGTATTTGTTTTCCTTTTTGTGTTGGTATTTTTCATGGAGTTTATGAAGTCGTCTATGTCGTCAGGGTTCATTTGTAGGTTTTTTGGCAGTTGTAAGTGGTATTTTCTTCGGGTTGCTGTTGGTAATCTTTGTTTGGTTGTTCTCGAGGTCTAATAGTGGTTCCTGATCTGTTTCAAATTGAGAACAGCTTAGATAAACTTCTTCATTTATGTTTATTGGTGTTTTTGGTTTATTTATATTAAAACTTCTTGGTGTTGTGGATTGTTTCATTGCTGTTTTTGTTAGTATATTCATGGCTTTCTTCTTAATTTTGCTTTTTGTTTTTTTAGGTTGCTATTTTAGATGTTGCTGGTCTTTCTATTTTAGAACTTCTATTTCACCACGGGAGAACGTGATTTAGTTTGATGCAGGTGTTGCGTTATTCAGGTGAGTGCAATTATGTGGGGGGTAGTTCAAAACTAGTACCAGCTGAGTTTCAAAATTTGAGAGTCAGAGACATATTATGACGTATCAGCTGGTGATAAATTAAGCTGTTATGTATCCACAGTATAGATAAATGTAAGAGGAAGTGTTTGTGCATATGTCAGTGTTGCTTTATTCAACGGTGGTGCTGATACATGTTTTTTATGTGATGCCTTTATCTTTAACCCCATTGTGTGTATATATATATATATATATATATATATATATTTTTTTTTTTTTATTTTTATTATTATTGTTATTAAGGACCTTACAAACTGTGTGCCAACTAGCACAAGTGTCCTGTCCCCTTTAAAAAAGAAGAAAGGAATCAGAAATAAAAGAAAATCTGCATCAGCATCAACAGTTTTTACAGAATGTGACCAATCATAAAGTGTTTTTGCTTTACAAGTAGTGATAATTTGATGCAAAATGAGATTGACAGACACTGTCCCTTAAACATCACATGCCAACTGCTGCAGCTACATTAAATGTTCCTTAAGTTAATATGCGGTGAGGAAACTATTTTTTAATTTATGTGACTGAAATACACATTTTATTTACGTATCAGCTGGAAAGTTGATGCATTATCTTAGAAAGTTGTATGTATTAATTCAATCTGCCAACAAGAATGTTGGTATATGTAAGCATTATCTTAGAAACTCGCATGCATTACTTGCCAACAACAATGACTGGCATATTTTTTTTATTCAAATGTCTTGACTGACTACATTATGACATAATGGGCCAGATATTCAAACCACAGCATGGCGCGCAAACCATTAGCGTGGCAATAGCGCTGGAATAGCGCGGACCCACCATATTCAAAGGTCCAGTTAGCGCGCGCTAACAGCATTAGCGCAGGGCAAACCAGTAATGTATGCAAGGGGCAAAAGGAGGGTTGGGGGGCCTAGAGAGATGCGCAAGGGGATATTCAAAGGTCCAGCACCGCGCTAGGATACATAGCACAGCCCGAAGCGTGGTGCTAGTTACCGCCTCTAAAAGGCTGGTCTAAACACAGGGCAAAACACAGAGGAGGAGGAGGGACCAGCACAGGAAGTGGGAATGTGTGCAGTGCCAGTAGCAGTGATCTTGCCATTGATGACAGCTGTAGTGGAGGAGGAGGAAAGGGAGCAGGCACAACATGGGCCAAGCAGGCCAAGGAGATGGTATGCTGCAAACAGGCTGTACCGGCCCAGGGTCTCCTTTGAGACCCTGCCTGATGACCACATCATTGGACGGTACTGGATGAACAGGGGAATGTTGAGGCAGCTCTGTGAACTCCTGCATGAGCAGCTGCAGCCAAACACCAGATGCAGTCATGCCATGACAGTGGAGGAGAAGGTGACAGCAGCGATGTGCTTCCTTGCCACAGGGACGTTCCAACGACCAACTGGGGACACCATTGGGGTAATGCAGTCTGCCACCTCATGCCTCCTGACCCAGTTCCTAGAGGCTCTCCTGCCACATGCTGGGGAATTCATAATATTCCCCAGCATGGCAGCAGAGTGCAGAGAAACAATGCAGCAGTTTCATTGAGTTGCGCACCTACCATCTGTACTGGGTGCCATTGACTGCACCCATGTCCCCATCCATGCACCACCTGGCGATGGCAGTGACATGTACATCAACAGGAAGGGGTACCACTCCATCAACTGCCAGGTGGTGTGTGATGCGGTGGGGCGCATCAGCAATGTCTATGCACAGTACCCCCGGCAGTGTCCACGATGCCTTCATCTGGCACCAGTCTCAGCTGTGTCAGGCCTTTGAGGAGGGCAGGATACCCAGTGGGCAACTAGTCGGTGAGTTGTAGCAGACAAGGCAAACACACAACAGCATGGATGGAGGCAGGCATTGCAGGCCAGGAAAGGGGTGTGGGAGGGCCACAAAGAGGTGGAGAACAGCAGCTGACAGACCGCAGTACAGCACTAACAGGTATACATGTTTTGACAGGGGACAGTGCCTATCCCCTGCAACCCTGGCTGCTCACACCAGTACTCCGACCGGCCACAGTGGCCGAGGAGCTGTGTACAACTAGGCACATGCCAGAACAAGGAACATCATAGAGAGGGTGTTTGGCATCCTGAAGATGCGATTCAGATGCCTGGACACATCAGGCGGTGCCCTACAATATACACCTCAGAAGGTATGCCATATCCTCCTAGCCTGTTGTATGCTGCACAACATGGCAATGAACCACGGGATACAGGCACCTGAACCTGAGGGACAGTCTGACAGTGAGCCAGAGCCAGTGGTCAGGGGGATAGTGGAGCAACTCGAGAGGAGGGTCCCTCGCATGGCACACAGGGCCATACAGCACCGGGACAACATCATCAGGACACTGCAACAGACCAGAGGGTAAGTACAGACTGCACAACAACCTGAAAGAGTACAAGTGATTAGCAATTAATGTGCACAGACTAAGATAACAGTGAAAACAGCAATCACATCAGCAAACAAACCCAGTGTATTACGCAAATAGTGTGTGCATGTGGGTGAGTCCGTGATTGTGCAGCACATATGTGGGGGGGGATACACACAAACGGTGTAATCATGGTGGGGAGGTGTGATGTGTGTCATGAGGGTAAGGGGGGCAACTGTGTTGGTGGGAGTGTGTGTGTGTGTGTGTGTGTGCACATCTGCTCATGCATGAGGTGGATGCATGCAGAGTACAGCAGACAGCCTGTGGGCATCACCGGCGACGACACCCACGCATGCGGCGTGCACCCGTACCAGGGGTTATGGACCCTGGGGTGCTCTGTGCAGAGGACACAGCTGAAGTGGAAGGTGAGGCAGGCATGGTTGACCTCCTGTGCCCCCGGGGGTTGGTGGAGGCAGACAGGGTGGATGGACGGCCACGGTGCCGCTGGGTTGCAGGCGGAGTGCGTGATGGAGTGGAGCTGGTACCAGTGGCAGCCCTGTGCCCACGGTGTGCCTGCCTGTGTGCCCCTCTGCCATTTTCACCACGGCCAACCAACCCATGCTGGTGACCAACAGGCACACCACACGTGACATTACCAATTGCCACCACTGCAGCAGTCAACCCAGAGAAGCCACGGTCTATGATACCCACCAGGCGGCCCAACCTGTCCTCTGCCTGCTGCTCAGCACATGCAAAGCCCACTGTTATTGCCTCCTGTGTCTGACCCAGCTCATGTCGCAGCTCACGCTGCATGGCATGCAGGTCCAGACGGGCCTCCTGCTGTGAGGTGACAGCAGCCTGCAGGAGTGGCCAGGCACCATGGCCTTTGTGTACCAGAGGCACAGGACCCCCAGCAGCAGCTGGCAGTGGTGCCTGTGGCAATGCACCAACTGCTACATCTGGCTGCTGACTACAAGTGGTAGTGGTCTGTGGCACCATATGGACTGTAACCCCAGCATGTGTCCGACAATGCACGCCATGCTGTCCTGCAACACCACCCACACCACCCACCACCGTGTGTTCAGCCACAGCCACACTGCTGACACCTACGAAACCACCCTGACCTGTTCCATGGCCTTCAGCAAGCCCCACCCCTGCATCCCCTGGCACAGGAATGGCCAGCTGCTGTGAATATCTGGAGACATCACTGTCATCCGCACTGGTGACATTGACCAGCAGTACCTCTCCCACCCCATCACTCTCAGTTGGTGCAACATCCAGGTGCCCACTGTACCCTAACACCCCTAGTGAGGTGTGACCCCCCTCCCCAGGCAGTTGAACGCCCTGTCCACGGGTATGCCCAACATGCATTGGGTCCATGAGGCCCTGAGATTGAGACAGTCCAGATGTTGATGGCCGTTCGTCATCAAACTCCTCCGCGACCTCGGGAACCTGGCTGAACATCCTTGGATCATGCTGTGGTGGTGCAGGCCTGTCCGAGAGTGCTGTGGAGAGAATAGGGACAGGGTCAGTCACCCATCCATGGACACTGTGGCAAAACACCACCACCACACCATGCAACCCTCAGGACAGGTACACACCTCACACAAGCCTGTGACAACATGCACCCACCCACCGTGACCTTGGCCATGCCAGGCATCATTTTGGCAGGATACAGTGCACCCTGTGCAGGACACCAACAGCAGGACCATGCACCCTTGCCTGCACCACATACAGGGGTTACACATGTGAATACAGACCTGGCCTTGGAAGTGCGAGGGTCGTCTCGCAACCACCACCTGGCACACCTGTCACTGCCACCATCCACAGTGTTGATGCCACCACCACCATGTGTGGCTCCTCCACACACTGCTGGTGTTCTGGTGGACCACCACCAGTCCTGATCCTGTCTCTGTGGTGGTGTACCTCCTCCTCCTTTGCACGCCGCAGGAGGTCATTCCAACATTTCCAGACTGCCTCAGTTGATCTCCCTCGGCCCCCAACTGCATTCACAGCTGCAGTCACCTCCTCTCAAGCCTGCCGCACAACAGCATCGGTGGCCCTGTGTGTGCGTAACACGTGTTCTCTTTCTTTCACCTCATGTGCAAGGGTGTTCAGCTCATCTTGGAAGAATTAATGTGCACAGATGTGCTCCTGTCGGGCTTGCACAGCTATGGGATAATCAAGAGGGGACAGGTGTCAGTGGCTGTGTCAGTGCTGCAGTGCATCACACAGTGGACATCACAATATCATCCCCTACAGTGCTACAGGCCACATGGACATATCAGATCACTGCATGTGCCTGTACGGTGCACATGCCCACATTGCCACTGTCTGTCCTGTGTCTGGATTGTGAGTGGTGTACACACATGTGCACTGCTGTGGCTTGTGTCTGACATGAACCCCATGACTATATTGGCCCATTTGAGCATCACGGTATGCGGACAAGTGCGCTAGCAATGTCAGGACACCATGCTAAGGGCCTTGCATTAACTGGTACACTGTGTATGCCCTGGGGGCAGGCCATCACACCACACATCCAGGGAGACAAGACGGTGCACTGTCATGGTACAGCACCAGTGTACCTGGCTGGCAGACACAATGTGCATGCATTGGCACATGGCACAGTTAACTGCAGGGGGTATGTGCACAATGCAGTGGACGTTTGTGGTCCCACGGTGGTCATACATACCAGGAGTGTAGCCAGAAATTTCCATTTTGTACACAATCTCCAACCATTACCCCCCCATTACAAAATGTACACATCCTTTCCAAATGGCACTCCCTTCCAAACAAGTCAGATTGTTGTCAGATGATTCCTCTACTCTCTAAAGAGGTCAAACATGCATCAGACACTCCTCAGTTGCCAACACTAACCCAAATACTACAGATTAGAATGATAGTATTAACAGAGTGGCCTATGGTTTGTGACAGGCACTCAACAAAACTGGACACAAATGTGTACACTGAGTATGCTTGTCTACACCCTTGATACATACCTGGCTCTCACTGCCCATCCCCCTGTTGCATATCTCTTTTCATGTTGTACATTGCTGTATTCCCACTGCAGTTCCACAACACAACACTGGTGGTGCACTGCTTGCCCTTTTATAGCCCAGCCAGGCAATCCTGCTTGTTAGTTATGTAAATGAGCGCGCCAATGATATGCTAATCACAGTTTGCCCCATGCATACTACGTACCCTCATTTGCATGCAGCCGTTGAATATGTCTCTGAATAGCCCCACGCTAGCACAGCAGTGCTGGGCAAAGGCCAGCACAGAGCTATTTGAGGGTCAGCGCCGCGCTATGTGCAGTACTCATGCTCATGGGTCCCCTTGTCCATGCTATCACCCTGTCATAGCGTGGTCTAGCGCTGCACTAACCAGCTTTAGTGCGGTGCTACACGCATGCACTGTATATCGGCCCAGGGCCATGGTAGGGGTCATGCATGCGCATTGCAAACACTTCCTGTTAGCATGGTGCTATGGCATACGTCAGTGCAGTGCTAGACTTCAGTTCTAGGGGGTGTCAGAGTGTATGCACAGTCATTCTTTAACTGTTTAACGTGGTTATATGCCCCCTTCCACAGCACCAATGCCTGTGAGACGTAGGCAAAGGGCAGTGGTGGGCCATGACAGGCGGTGGGATGAGGCTGAGATGGCCAACCTGGTGCAGTTGACGGAGAGGCGCCATCGCCGCCTATTTGGACCTGTGCGGGAGGGCGACTTGCCCCTTACGCAAGTCTGGGCTTCCATTGCCTGTCGACTAAGTGCCATCACAGGTATTCCACGTGATGGTGAAAAGTGAGGCCATCGTTACATCGACATCAGGTGCAGGCAGTGACCACTGCTTGAATGCTGCAGGGCCATGGTTCACGAGGGGACTGTGCCTGTGCCAGGTAAATGATGACTGTAGTGCCACTGCTGGCATGGGTGGTGGGGCGGTGTGTTCCGTGGTATACTTATGTGCATATGTGTTGCTGAGCTACACATGTTGCTCATGGAGTCCACCAATCCATTCGGTGTGTACTGTGTGGGACAGGGGTAGACAGTGTGCACTGACCTGTGTCATGCTTGGCATGGCTTTGGTGGTGCACTGCACCCGTGTGCCGCTGTTGCATGTGTTGTGCTACACCACTGGAGTACAGGGTGGTCTTTAGCGTGCCGTGGTGGCTGATATTGTAGTAATGCTGCTGTACCCTCTTCTCACTGCAGAGCGACGAGGACACACCACAGACAGGAGGGACGTGACACAGGCCGGACAAGGGCTGTCAACCAACAGGCACAGGGTGCCTCCAATGGCACAGCGAGCAGCACAGAGCAGTGACGGTGACAGGGGTGTTTTGCATGAGTACTGTGTGATGTTATGCTTTTCCACTATGTGTCTGACTTTACAGGGCAGGCAGTTGAGCAAGTGTGTATCCAGGCATACGCACTGTACACATTTGTGTACACTTTGGTGTAGTGCATGTCTGTCAACTGTTCCTAGGTACACCAGACATTTTGTCACTGCAGGCCACTAGGGTGTGGCTCCTGTTTGAAATGCTGTTGTGTAGGAGACTGATACATGTATAACCTCATTAGAGAGTAGGGGAATCATCTGACAGACATCATACCCTTTTGAAGGGGTGTACCATTTGGAGTTGCTGAGTACAGCATTTGTAAGGGGAGTGTGGCTGTTGGGGATTGTGTGTAGAACATGTGAATGTCTGGCTACACCCCTGCACTACAGTGCTGTGTCGGGTATCGTGGCCCAGTTGGCTAGGTAATCCAGGCCACATGTGGGATGGCTGTGTGCATTTCCATTGTCCCGCTTTCCTCCATTGCCTTGCCTGCTGCTGCAAGGCCTGAGACATGGCTTGTTGTGTGTACTGATAGCAGCCTTGTACTGCCATGTGCATCATGTTGCTGTTATGCCCACCATTGTGGAGGGATGATGCGTGTCTCTGCATGGCTGTGGGCCAGTCGTCATGCCTGGGGTTGGGGGATTACTGGGGTTGGCCTGTCGTGCCGCCTGTTGCTGCTGCTGATGTTGGCCTGTCTACCATGGCAACAGTGTACTCCACCTCTCATGGCATGTATAATTTACGGTACCACGTATAACATGTCAGTATCTGTGCAGGACATGTTGTGAGTACATTCAAGGGCTATGCACACCATGGCGTGCAGGGGGATACTGTGTCATGTGGTGTAAGCATTTCCTGGCAGTGTACTGTCATGGTGGCGTGACACGGGTATGTTATAGTGTGTCCCTGTCCGACCTCCGTGGTGGACATGCACGGGGCTGTGTGAGAGGGGTCCTTTGGGACTGTGCTGCCACACGGGTCTGTGTAGCTGTACATTGCATGTGTGCCTGTTGTGGCATGTGTGTTGGCAGGCATTCTACAAGCACTCAATGGTGGGCAGTTTGATGTCTGGTGGGGAGTTGGCCAATGGGCATTGAACTGCTTACTTAATGTATGACACCTAACAACGGCAATGTCATACCTTTCTGTGTTTCATTCATTGTGGTGTATGCTAGGGGGGCTGGTCACTATGACTGTCTGTGTATCCCATGGCCATTACAACTGTACAGGTTGTGGCCTTGTATGTGGGTGTCTTGGCTTTCATGAATTGTATCTTGAAGGCCACTGGCGGCAACTGACACAGTCATGGTGTATGCTGGTATGTTTTCAGGCTACACTCCGGGGTGGGGTAGCCCATCCTAACAGTGGGAAGGGGGTGTCAGTGTGTCCACATGGTGCAGTTGTGGCCTCCTGGCTACACCCTGCCTGTGGGCTCATGCTCTGAGTGTGGGGCCATTGTTCCCAAGAGGTGCTGTCCCTCTATCCCTGTAGTGCATGGTGTTTGTGCACATGTTATGCAGGTGTGCTGCAGGAGTTGTTCTGTGGTAGCATGGTGTGCTGGTTGTCAGCCCTATGGCAGATGCTGCTCCCACAGGTGAGTATGTGTGCCTCACCATGCCTTGACCACCAGGGTGACACTGTCCTGTGCATGCCTTTGGCCTACCGCTGCAGTGCCACTGGTGGACCATGCCCAGTGTCTGTGTTTCACATGTGTGTGTCTTCTTGCATGTGCGCCTTCACGGTGCAGCCACTATGGGTGGTGTCACGGCACTGTGCCATTCTCTACACCACTGTGGGCCTCTCACCCTTCTGTTGTGGCAAGTGGTGTGGCTGGGCATTGGCACTTCCCCTGGTTGTGTACTGCTTGGTTACCTGTCCTGCAGTCCCTACTGTTCTGATGCCAGTGTCATTGTCCTCTGTGGTCATTGGGTCTCTGTGGTCCATGTCGAGTCTCTATCTGTGTCACTTGCCACTGTTGCACACTTATGTCAGTCACCCACCTGTTCAGGGTTTCCTGTCATCATTTGTACAGCTGCTGTGTTATGGCATCGTGGGTGGCAGTTTGGCTGGGTGTCTACAGTTCTTGTGGAGGGCAGCAGTGAGGGTGGGCCACTGTTGGGGGTGTACATGACAGGCATGTGTGGTTACACACATGGTTGGGGCTGTGGCACCTTCTCCAGTTGGTGTCATCTGTATTGTGTAACATAGCTGTGTGACCGTGGGCAGCATGTCCCACCATGTGTCATCCCATATGCATATCATTCAGTGTCCACTTGTCGTTCACATCTCTGGGGGTGGCTGTCTGTTTGCACTGTTACAGTCTGCACGCCACTGTGCTGGCTGGCCTCCACGTTGTTGGGTTTCTCAGCATACATCCATGCATGTCCATGTACATTGTGGTGTTGCATGCTGCCTGTTACGTACTGCCTTGTCCTGCAGGCACATGTTAGTGTGTGTTGTGGCTTGTTACTTACTAGCACATGGGCATGGTTGTTGGGGCATGCTGTCCACCGTGTGGTGGTACATGGTGCCTTTGTGTCATTGTCATGCCCTGATGTGGTCACCCTTTCTCCTGTAGGTCCCCAGTGGTCGTCACTGTGGGCCACCCGTCCAGAAGAGGATGAAGGCACACAAGAGCTGTTGTGGAGGCTGGTGCGGCAACAGCGTACCCTGATTGAGCAGCAGGCAGTTATGATTGCTGAGACATGGCGGGTTGCAGCCATCCTGGAAGAACGTCTGCCAGTACCTGCCCGCACCTAAACCCTGCGTCCTTTTCCACTAGCCTGCTTTCTGTCCCTGGCCCACTGTCCCTAGCCCTGTATCTGCCATCCTGTTCCCTTCCATTGATTCCTATTATTATTACCTCCCTCTTAAGACTTGTGCTACCCCTACTAATACACCCCAACATCCCTCTAGCCTTACCTACTGCTTTAGAGGTCTACTTGGATGATTTCAGGTCATCAGTGATGATGATGCCCAATTATCTTTCTTCCCTTGTGACTGCGAGCAACTCCCTTCCCAGCCTATAGGTGGCTTCAGGGTTTCTCTTCCCTATATGCATGATCTTACACTTCTTTGCGTTAAACCCCAGTTACCACTCTTCCGATCATTTTGCTAGTTTATCCAGATCTGTTCTCATTCTGCCCACCCCATCTGGATCATGTATTCTGTTGCAGATCTTGGTGTCATCTGCAAACAGACAAACCTTACCCTCCAGTCCATCTGCAATGTCACTGATGAAGATATTGAAGGGGACTGGCCCCGGGACAGATCCCTGAAGTACCCCACTTGTGACTTGCATCTCTTCTGACTGTATACCATTTACCATAACTCTCTATTTTCTACCCACCAACCAGTTTGCCACCCAGTTGACCAAGCTCTGACCCACCTGGAGCCTACTCAGCTTTTTAATCAATCTTCTATGTGGAACAGTATCAAAAGTTTTGCTTAAGTCAAGGTAAACAACATCAACTTCACCCCCTTGGTCCACCACTCTGGTTACCCAGTCAAAGAAATCTATGAGATTAGTTTGACAGGACCTTCCTGTTGTAAACTCATGCTATCTTGGATCTTGTGCTCCTATGGATTCCAGGTGTTGCACTATCCTTTCTTTAAGGAGTACCTCCATTATTTTGCCCACTACTGAGGTAAGACTGACTGGTCTGTAGTTCCCTGCCTCCTCTCTGCTGCCACTATTGTGGAGCGGGATCATATGAGCCCTTCTCCAGTCTTCTGGGACCACTCCTGTGCTCAGAGGCTCAGTAAACAGTTCTGATAATGTCTCTGCTAGTTCCACCCTTAGCTCATTTAATACCCTGGGATGTATGCCATGAGGTTCTATTGCCTTGTCCACCCTGAGTTTAACGAGCTGTTGAAGGACACTTTCTTTTGTGAAGGGACTAGTGCACACCTCCCTCCCCCCTGTGTCCATGGTGCTGAGCTGTGGGCCCTGCCCTACCTTCTCCTCAGTAAATACTGAGCAGAAGTATCTATTTAGGATAGATGCTTTTCCTTGGTCCTCCTCGACACACTTCTCCCTATCTCCTTTGATCTTAGCAATACCCCTTCTGTAGTTTCTCCTTTCACTAATGTAGCTATAAAAGGTCTTGTCCCCTTGTTTTACTGTTCATGCTAGTGTTTTCTCACTTTGGGCCTTTGCTTACCTTACTGCCTTCCCTTAGGGAAGTTTGGTATGCCTCCCTATCTTCATCCCGCTGCTTTCCCTTATATTTCCTGAAGGCCAACCTTTTGGCTCTGATCTTTTCTCCGACTGTTTGTGAGAGCCAAAGTGGTTCTCTCTTTCTTTTGCTGTTGCTTTTCTCCCTAACACAATAGGAAGTTGCTTCAAGTATTGCATCCTTAATACTTGCTCACTTTGCCTGTACCCCCTCACCTGTATTTCTTCTTGTCAGGGCTAGCTTAACTCTGTTGGCCATCTTATCAAAGTCAGCTCCCCTGAAGTCCCATATCTTTGGGATGATTTCATTCTAGTGGCCAAATTGAACCATGCCATGTGATTGTCACTGGCCCCACGTGACCTTCTATGTGGAGATCTGTGATCCTTTGCCCGTTAGTCAGTACTTGATCCAGTATAGCCTTGTCTCTTGTGGGTTGCTGTACTAGCTGTTTGAGGCCTTCCCCCTGCAGGGAATCCACTATGTGTCTAGTTCTGGTGGATGTTCCTGTTGCTATTGATCTATCTGTATCTGGCATGTTGAAGTCTCCCATTATCAGAACCTCACCTTAAGCTGTCATGTTTTGTATATCTTCTAGCAGTAATGTGTCTATGTTCTTCCCCTTGTCTGGAGGCATGTAGACAACTCCAATTTGTATGGCTGTTCCATTTCTTGTTTCCAGGGTGACCAACAGTTCTTCTGGCTCTTTATGTGTATTCTGAATTTCTGTAGCTTTGATATTTTCATTGACATAAAGAGCCACCCAGCCACCTCTTCCCCCCCTTTTTGCACCTTGGTCTCTTCTGAACAGTACATAGCCGGGTGCTGAAGTCTCCCAAGTGTAGTTACTGGTGAATCATGTCTTGCTAATGGTTACTATGTCCAGTTTAGCCTCTGTCATTGTTGCCTCCAGGTCTGGGATCTTGTTTCCCAGACTGTGGGCATTTGTGTAGATGATTTTCCATTGGCCAGATTTTGGTGTATTAGTTGTTGGGTGAGATCCAGCATTTACTCTGCACATTGTATGGGGAGCTGGACCTTTTTCCTTACCTGGTGATGCAAATGAACTACAAACATGCTGAGCTCCTGTTTGATCACTAGCTGAGGGGGAGGGGTGTTCTTCCCATTCAGTGTATTGGGTGCTGCACCCCTCTCCCCATTTGCTAGTTTAAATATTCTGCAAAGACATCAAACTTCTGCCTCAATGCACTGATTCCCTCCTTAGTCAGATGCAGTCCTTTGAATTTAAAGAACTTTCGCTCCCATAACTGTTACCAGTTACCTACAAGTTTGTGTCATTTTTCCTGGCACCGGCCCTTGAGCCACTTGTTTAGCTCCCCTATCTCTCCTTCTCTGACCTTCTGTCCATCTGCCTCCTCTCCCAGACTAGCAGGATCTCAGAGAAGGAGAATCTGGACAAAATGGATGAGAGTTTGTCTCCCAGCCTGGTCAAGTGTTCCTTGGTCTCCACAGCTCACTGGCTGGTGAGATAGTTAGTCCCTATATGTACAAGGATGTTGATGTTTTCTCCTGCTGCCTGCATGATTTTAGCAATGCAGTCAGTGTCTCTCCATGCTGATGTACCTGGGAGACATCTGACCATTGCCTCCGGCTGGAGGTAGGTATCAACTCCCGGAATCATAAGTCTCCCATGATCAGAAGTGTTTTGGATTTCCTTTTTGCTTTTTTTTTGTTTTGGTCCCTGTTTTGGGTGAATTTTGTAGCACTAGCTCCTGTGCTGCAGTGTCTTGCTCTGTAGTATCCTGTGCCCCATTATTTAGTTTTGGAGATAGAAACAGATACCTGTTTGTAGTTTTTATATGGTTTGTGGAGGTGACACATTGGTGACCATTGAGTGATGGTGCACCCGACTTGCCCCTCCTAACCACCTGCCAACCTCCCAGACCAACTACCCTCTGCAGTCGAGGTGCTTCAGTTGGATGTAGGAGAAATGGTGGGTGGTTCTTGTAACATATTTCCTCCTGAATATGTGATTTGAGGTGAGAAATCTCTGCTGATGCTGCCTGGAGCCAAGCTCTTAGATCTCCAAAGATCCAGCATGTAGGACAGTGTCCTAAATCCTGTATAACTGCCCTTTTGAAAAATGTCCTGAAGTTCCTGCAGTTAATAATAATACTTCAAAATTTGTATGTTACACCTGTTAAATTATTTTAAATGGGTCAGACACCCTTCTCCTTATAGTACAGATGTGGAAAGGAAGTCAGAACATTAAAGTGTATGGTGTGGGATTGCCCCATAAGAGTCTCATATTGGTGGACAGTTAAAAACTCTCTAGATCCCCTTTTAGGTCTGGAGGATTTATTTACCCCACAGATTTTCCTAGTTAAAATCTACCCTCCCAGTTTAACTAATATACATAAAGCCCATATGGCACTGATCTCTGTGGTGGCCAACCTCATTGTACTACACCACTGGAGAATACTGCTGTGCCCCATTATAAGGAATGGCATCAAGTAATTCTTTTAGCTTTAATGGTCAAAAAACATATAGCATCCATTATCAACACCGTTACTGTTCAGTCTGGGAATCCTTATACACCTTAGTATCCCTCCCTTTACCAAATCAGTCATAGATCTCCTTTCAGATCATTTAAAACCTGATATCCCTTTTTTTTCAGTCATTGTGCTCCTTGATTCAGTCGAGCTCATCGGACAAATTTATAGGCTCAAGTGATAGGTATTGGGGTGGGGGAGGGAGAGTGGGGAGGTTATTTGACTGGAGTATTTCTCTGTTCCTCAATTGTTTTGGTTTTGGAATTTTGGTTTTATTCACATTACAGCCATTGGTTGTTTTTTTTGTTCATTGTTCTGTTATACGACAATTTTAATAATGTTTACTTGATTTAAAAAAAAACTTGCTACTGCATGGGACATCGCTAAATATTTCCACTGCTCTGCCAAATGTAGTGAGATCTTTCATTATTTCAAGCAGAAGAACAAAGTTCCCTTAGCATTGTTCAATTAAATGTGCTTCCACAAGGCACAGTCCCATCTCTTATATGGTGGAGCAGAAAGCTGACTTCTGGGCTGTGAAATCTGGGGATGTGGCTGTGAAGGATATCTGTTATGGGTGCAGTGGATGTTCTGCTTCTACAACCTTATAAAAAGGCCACTTAAGATTTCAAATGTAAAATCAACATCTCTTAGCACGTTCCTACCCATGGTGAGTCTGCCTGAACAGCACACAGTCCATTATTTTGATTGTTTTATATTAGTTCAATGAAGCAATGCTGGTGGTGGAGGTAGCTGTGGCAACACTGGTGACATTGTTGATGATGACTGCTCTGATGGTGGTGGAGGAAGAGGTGACACCACTGGTTTATCTGAGATATTTCAGCAGCTTCAGGATGTAATACTCATTAACAAAGTGGCAGAGATGTTTCTGACACAAATTGCAACCAGGTTTGACAGCATTAGATTAGGGTTGTAAGCTGCTATGGCAGCACTACTGAATCCTAGATACTGTATAAAGATGTGTCTATTCTCCTTGGATGCGCAGAGTATATCAGACAGACAATGTTGCATAAACTTATGCTGGAGCAACAACAACAGCTTGAAAAATCAAGTAAGAATGTGTGTATGCAACCTTCTGGTTATACTGCTTCTTCTCTTGTGCTTTTTTTCCTGTAATGCCAGTGCCAGGCATGATTGTGATGTCTTTAAAGACTTGAATAATGATTTGTAGATAAACAAGGACATATATAAGCTTTTGATTACTAAATGCTGGCTCCATTCAGACATTTTGGGGGAAGATTCTGGCTTCTTCTAGAGTACATGATGCAGACTTATCTAGAAGAGCCATGTCTAGCAGAAATACTGATCCGGTTTTTTTTCTATAGTTGCTGCAAAATACATGGTCAGCTATTTCCTGACATTTCCGTGATACTGTATCTTTAAAGAAATACCCAGTCTTGTCTGTCTGCAGTTAAACAGTAGGGTTATCAAAGAGAGAAACTCATTATAAATATAGAAAAATATCTTGAAATATCTGACCGTGTCTTTTGATGCAACTATACCATGACAGAGAAGTAATTTGGCTACTACTGGCTCATGTAGCTTTGCATTTTTTTTCAGATGCTCACTAATATTAATGGCTTCTGAAAGATGCTTCAGAACAAATGAAGATATTGCCTTATCACATCACTCAAGACTGATCCAGAGAATCTTGAATTGTTAAGCTTTTTCAGACTTAACTTATCGCATATCAGCCTTAATTATCCACTGCATTATTCACATGACTGACAAGTGACATCTATAGTCCTATTCCCATTCCCAGTCCTACACCTTCTGGTGGCAAGTCTTCCCAGACTCTGACTTGTGCTGGCACCACAGTTCAGCTTAAACCTCCCAGTAGCAGTAGCAACAGCAGTAGCACAAGCATGATTCTGATTTGCATCACCACCACAAGTCCTCTCGATGACACTAGCAGCTTAATGTGGTCATATGTGTAATTCACAGAGTAATCATCACTTAAATAAGACCAATCACCCTACCTACCTTAAATGGAATGTTGAAAGAAGGAGTGACTGGCCTTGCACAGCTGTACAGTTCTCCAGTCTGACTACATGCAGTTAGAAAACTACAATTTTCATTGGCAGTGAGCACCAACTGTGCTCAATAAAATTATTTAAAAAAAAAAACATCTCCATCTATGAATGGTAAAATAGTGTGAAGGACAATATAATGACCTTAACTTATTTTATTTTAATTTGTTTTTTATGTGTGTTGATGTAATATTTTTTTTGGGGGGAAGGGGGTTATATAATTAATACATTTATGGGGCCTGGAAGAAAATAGTAATTAGCATGGAGGAAAAGCTGAGGCTCCAATGGGTACCTGTCTGATTCTGAGGACAACAATCAATATTAACTATTACTGTAGCTTGGCACTGGGCCACGGTGGTCTTAATGGGTTGCAGACTCTGCCACAACACCAAACCATAGCAATCCACAGGAGTGGCATGCCAACACCACCTACCACAAGGAAGCTAGAGTAAGCAATAGTTGTTGCTGACATGAAAGCTCCCCTGTGGGTAGCCTGCTTTGCCTAATGCCAATTACTGTGTTGAAATCTGAAGTGGTTTGTTCAGTTTCTAGAAGCTGAATTGAATTCGAGGAGCATGACTCAAAGCTGAACCCAATTTGCCAATTGCCAATGTCTCTGACCCTTAGGATATATATCATTGGGCACATCTCAGCACAAGCATATGCCCTGGATCAGTGTTCACAATATACCAATCCAATTCAGAGGAAGGTAGATAGTGAACTTATATTTAATTAGTGCAAAGGGATCAATTTACCTGCCCCCCATCCTTACAATGAATAGTTGATGTTCCCAGAAATTGGTACAACCACTCCTACCTCATACAATGTTTCCTGGCTGTTTATCCTCCTGCTTGCTGTGAATTTATAAGATAATCAACTTCCCCCCCACTCGTAGACACCCAAAAAGCATATGTCCACCCTCAACTTGATAACAGCTTCCCATTTTGGAGCCCATACCATAAGGGGACATACATAGAAAGAGTGGAGGGGTCCAAGGGAGGGCAACTTACATGAGTTATGGTCTGGAAAACACCACTTTTGAAGGGAGATTGGAACACCTTAACCTTTTTAGTCTTGAAAGAAGAAGACAGAGAAAGGATCTTGTTATGACAAACAGAATGGATAGGAACCAGGCACTCAAGGAAAATGTAAGTATTGCTTTTAAAAATTTATCATTTTGTATTAGGGATCACAATCTCCAATTAATAACTATGCCCTGAAGATCTAGAGCAAGAATGTTTTCCTTCACTCAGAGGGTGGTGTTGATGTTTGGAACCCTCACCACTCCCACTCCCATTACTCCAGCCATTTATTACTTGAAACTGTGTCTCCTCTCTTATCAACCCCTTTCTAAAAGCCTGCACTTCCTTAATAAAACAAGAAATTCCAAATTCCATTCTTCTCCATGTAGTTCAGTTACCACCCATTAACCTGAATAGCTAGTAAAGACACTGACAAGAGAATCCTTATCTTCCAGTTCTCCTGGGCTAAAACATGTCTATGTGAGTAATCCCCTGTCACCTAACTGGCCAAGAAACCTATAATGATATATAAGAAGAGGGAGAAAATTTGAATACTACCATTTATGCATTACACAATGTTCAGTTGTTAACTTTTCCTCTCCTGGCATACTGGCACTGGATGACTGAACAGCTTATGGGGGGGGGTTCCTCTTTGGACTTACAAGAACCCCAGTTTGAATATAATTACAGATGGATTGCCTAGCCAGATAGTTGGCCTGAAGTGACATTCTCAGGTTGGCATCTGGTGGCTGAGTAGAACAGTGGGTTGGCTAGTTGGAATTTGAAGTTGCATTGTTACAAGAAGGGGTGAGGGCTTGTATTGGGGGTATCAAGGGGGTGAGAGCACATTGTGAAATCTCAGTGTCTGTGACAGGAGAAACAAAAAAGAGATTGGGGGAGTCAGCTTACTCTTTGTAGTAAGTCCCATGTAACTGCCCTTTGCTTGGGTATGTATATTTTGATTGATTATAAAAAAAATAAGCATCTAAGAGATATAAGATCAGTAAACATGTTTTGTCTTGAGTTCTATTTTATTCCTCCTGTTCAGTCTTGGGTTAATCTAATTTGAATTTCTCTTTTGGTTCCATACATGCAGTACATGGGGTGCCAAAGTCTTCACAGGGGATCATGTAAACAAATTGTTCTCATATTGCAACTGTGGTTTATTTTATTTGCTAACCAGATAGACTCTTTCTTGACCCAAAGCGCCTATTTTCAGGAATGTCCCAGGCCTCTAGACAGGCATAAAGGAATAAAACAGATAATTGTGGGAATGTCTTTACAAGTTACAGTATTTGGCACCATAACAATTGCACTACAAAATGTATTTTGCAACACCAGGAGGTACATAAGATGATACATATTCATTTTACACTGTGCAAGAGAATTCACACTTTCTCTTTGTTACGTGTTTTACTGAGATAATGTTAAAGGTTTGACCAACTGATGTATGGTACTTTTTCCTGTTCTTATTCCAGTATCTTTTACAGGCTGCATTTGAGGTTTAAGTATGCTGTACCTGCTTATACAGTATATGAACTGTTTGCAGCTGCATACATGTTGTTAGTTCTGGTATCCATCCAAATCTGAAATAAAATAGATACTTGAAATAGCAGCTGGATAGAGCAATGAGAAATAAAATCCAACATAAACAATCAGTCAAAGGCAACAAAGGGACATTAGCAGCTGTGCTTTCCCAAACATGTGGGCACTTGTGTTTACCCAATCTCCTGTGAAAAATGCTGAGCCAACTATCTGAGTGAAACCCAAGCCTCAGATACTATGCATAGCAAACACAAAGAGTAAAGTGCACATATTTTTGTCTCTTGCCCTGATGTTCTGTAGAGAGACATGGCTGTATTTGTGTGTCCATTTGGGGCAGTGGATCTGATCATTAGCTGATCACTAGGAAGGAATGATAATGAGGACTGCGGTACACTGGTACCTGTGACTGTAAGGGAGTTGCTGCCTCATATCAGTGTCATAAAGGTTAATTGCAGGATAGGGTTCTTTTTACTGGCATAGCCTTTCTACCCAGGGTTTCCAATAGCTGCATCACTTCCATGATAGTATCTATTTTCCACAAGCCTGACAAAACACTGGTCTCATTTGTAACAGAAGCCAATCATCAGAAGAAGGTTTTGCAATCTATTGAGTCTGCTCAATGTGGGTGTTCTTGTATTTTATAGGTCCCAGTCCCCCCTCCCTTATCCTGTTGATCATCCCTGTATATCTGTCCCACCATCTCTAGAAGTTGCTTATGAATTTTTTATTTGCCACTTTTTCGGCAGCTTATTCCATACCACAACCTAATGCTTCCTGGTATCCCTCCAGAACCTACCCTTTACTAGCTTTCTACCATTATCCCAAATGATGTAATCTTGCTGGATCTGAGCAATTCACTGTGGTTCCCTTATTGAAACATTCATGTATATGAAGGTTTCATATATATCCCCTCATTATCCCCTATACATGATAGTGCAATCAACTGCAGTGCTTCATCAGACTTGTTTTTCAAGCTAGAACCTTGCCTGATGTGTATTTAAACTGCATGCTCACTAGCTCAGTTCAGTTTGTTTACAACACAAGTTTAAGGATGGTTGTATTCCTATTTTGAGTTTTGGAATGGGTAACGGTGATGTTACTGTACATATGCCTTCTGAAGAGCTTAGTTTACAGAGTACTGATAATAGAAACAAGGTTGATGAAATAAATCTATGGCAAATATATATATATATATATATATATATATATATATATATATAATACTGTGTGTGTGTGTGTGTGTGTGTGTGTGTGTGTGCTGATAATGGAACATGATACCCCTTCTGAATCATTGTGTACTGTATGTAAGCATGACCCAAAGCAGATGTCCATTAGATTAATGGAAAATAACTAGTAGTAAGAGACTAGCACATTGTTGGTGTTTCCTATGGATTACTTAGCTCAAAAATGAAACATATGTTAGGAAATGACAGCATATGGCATTTTTAGTTTTTAGGTTCTTTTACTGATACTCAAAGTGTTTACTTGTTATAGTGTTTCCTACATAGGTTAACCACCCTGCTTCCAGTAAGAATTGG
The DNA here is from genome assembly GCA_016271365.2 of Neoceratodus forsteri. Classification (NCBI taxonomy): domain Eukaryota; kingdom Metazoa; phylum Chordata; order Ceratodontiformes; family Ceratodontidae; genus Neoceratodus; species Neoceratodus forsteri. The sequence continues at coordinate 1,107,678,083 of CM057458.1, read as the reverse complement.
TGTACAGTGCCATGAAATGATACTTTTCTTGCATATGGTTGTTTGTAGAAACAATAATAAAATCATTGAATAACAGAATAAGGAGTTATTAGATAAATAAGTCTTCACATATAGTAAATTATGTTGTTACTAAAAACAGTGGACTATCAAATGCAAGTTTAGCAAGCAGCTAAGTAACAAATGAGAGTAGTAGTAGTAGTAGTAAAAAATGTTTATTCATACAAAAAATGAATAAGTATATCTCCACTGAGCCGAAGCTCCTTTACAGTGAGATCCAGGGGTCATTTCCAGTTACTTTTATAAGTTAACAATATATAACGAAGGAAAACACATATACACTATAATTATACATCAATAAATGTAACACAGTTCCAAATCATAAAACAAACTAGAACAAGAAGAACATACAAAAAAACCCAATAATTAATTCACAGTATACATTTAATACTAGTTACAATCTACCATCCTAAGGTTCAAACTATTTCCCATCATAACTCATATTTTCGATAAGCCATTGGTTAATTTGGTGCAACTGAAAATTTCCCTCAAGGGGTCTAAACTTCCCAGGCGATTTATTCCATATGGAAGGTCCAATATTAAAAAAATGCTTATCCCCCCAAGCCATTCTACGACTTGGGACTGCACAGTCCAAGTAATTAGCAGAGCACAGACCCTCAATAGGTCTTTTTATTTTAATGGACTCAGCCATATATTTAGGGACTTTTCCTGAGATACATTTTAACATTAACATAATTGTACTAAGAGTCCACTTTTGAGACAAAGTATGCCAGTCTAATTCTTTATACATATCTACTCTACGTGCCCTCTTTGCAGCTCCCAGTATAAATCTAATTAATTTATTATACATAACATCAAGCTTTATGTAGTTGCTCTTTTAGATTTAATTCATATATATCAAATTACCATACTCAATATGGGTAGTACAACAACAGTTACAACTAATTTTCTAATTTCCAAAGACATACTATTTCTTACTCTATATAATGACCCCAAGCACTTACCAACTTTAGTCAAGGTATTATCTATATGACTGTCCCATTTAAATTTTGTATCTAAATACACCCCCAGATATTTATAACTAACAACTTGTTGCAAGATTCTTCCTGAAAATGTTTTAATTTGTAACCCCTCATATTCAGTTTTAGACCCGTAACCCCTATGAAACACCATTACCTGAGATTTTTTTCATTCAAAACCAATTTAGATCTAAGCAAAAATTCCTGTAACTGATCAAAAGCTTGTTGTAATACTATTTGAATAGTTCTCACTGATGAATCAGCAAAATATGCAACTGTATCATCAGCATAAAGATGGTATTGTAGCTTTGGTTGTTCAAACCCCAAATCATTCATATATAAATTATATAGTATAGGACCCAAAATGGATCCTTGTGGGACTCCTGACACAATCAATTTCAAATCAGATGACCAATCTCTAATAGTCACTTGCTGCAATCTTGAATCAAGATAATTTTGAAACCAATTTATAACCGACTCAGACATACCACAAGTTTTTAGTCTGGACAGGAGGATGCCATGGTCCAGCGTGTCAAAGGCCTCTGAAAGGTCAACAAAAATTGCTCCCACTGGCATCCCCCTGTCCATACTCTCCATTATATCTCCTGTGACCTTTATAAGGGCAGTGTTTGTTCCATGCTCGGGTCTAAAGCCGGATTGATAACTGTTAAGGATTTCATTATCTTTCAAATATACCTGTAATTGTTTTGCAACTATTTTCTCCAAAATTTTAGAAATTGTTGGTGAAAGAGAAATTGGTCTGTAATTTTCTAATAATAACCTAGATCCTGTCTTATAAATTGTCACAATCTTGGCAGTCTTCCAAGTTTGAGGTAACTCCGCAGAGAGAAGAGACAAACTAAATAAGTTTGCTAAGGGTAAATCAATAATAGGAGCTGCATACTTTAATAAGATATTAGGAATACCGTCCATACCTTCTGCTTTATTAGTATTACTTTGAAATAATAAATCTTTAACATCTCCTCTAGTAATAGAAGTAAACTTAAACTCAGCTTGTATACCAGATTGTACATAAACTCTATCTGTATCATTTGCCTGGGAGTTTCTCTGTAGAACCTGATTTACATCTCCTCCACCCAATTGTAATCCATTAATACCCATATTTGTAAAAAAGGTATTAAACTCATTAACTACCTTGTTTCCCAAATCCATCTTATTACCATTAATTCAGAAATGATTAGGATATCCCAAGCTAAGTCTCTTATGCATCTTATTTATTGTGTTCCAAAATACTCTTGAGTTTTCCATCATTTCTTTAGACAATTTTTTCTTACAATAGGCCAATCTAGCCTTTCTAATTTCCTTTGTATATAAATTTCTTAATTGCCTATATTTATGCCATTTTATTTATGAGTTTTCAGAACTTCAAAGGATTAAAACAAAAATATTTTTAGCTCAATGAGAACCCATTCCTGTGTCCCCCAGTTACAATAACCTCACCCTCGAATGGGTTTAATGGCAGTAGCCATATGTTTCTAAAGACATGAGAGCAGTACCCATGCTTGCTTCATGTGCAGCGGAGAGCCTGGTTGGGAAGCTCCCACTATAGGTGGAGCATCCCCCTGTTGTTACCCCCAAATTGGTAGGAAAGGCAGAGACAAGCACCATCCCATAGGACTCTGAGTGAAGGGTGGAGTCATGGCTTACCATACCAGGTGAATCGTAGTGATGTCCTTTTCCTCCTACACCACCACAGTTCTGGAGCATGCCATGCTGGGTGATGTCCCCACTTCTGGCATCAGCTTGGGCTATCCCATTCAACATGTGACATCACCGCAACCTAGAGTCCCCATCTGCCACAGGGCAGGCCTTCTGCTGGGCCTCATTCACTCCCGGATGGCACACTAGGCAACTCCCCGCACTGCCTCTGGGAGCTGCACTAGAGGTAGGCTCACCTCCTTACTTGTGGTGTATCCCATCTGAAAGAAAAAAAACTGAGTCCTGGGTGTCCGGTGTCATGACTCATGCCTGCTACTGCCCATATAGCCAAAACAAACATTCCCATTTCATCACTGACCCTCTCATGGCTGCTCTGCATCACACCATTGCTCCATGTGCCTTTACAGAGTCAGCATGACAGCATATGAGACCAGAACAGGTGTGACATTAGCATCCTGCTGCTGGGCCTCTGGCATCCAGTTTGTTACTGAGTCCTGACTGCTGCCCTGATGATGTACAAATGGTCACAGATCTGAACAATATATATACCACACCTGATGCAAGGCCTCCTCAGAAGAGAAAGAAAAGAACAGTTAGTCACAGGAGATTATCACAGACATACCACTTGCAGGACATGGATGTGGACCATGGTCCTAAGACTCTGATTCTTCCTGTGGTGGCCAACCTCTATGGATGCACACTGTGATGATAGCCCCATCGATCATGTGGTACTGAACTGAGGAAAGCTCAGGTGGGTTTAAGTTGGCACTAGGTCAATAAAGCACACCTATAATTGGAACTGGGGGCCAGGTTGAAAATGGGTCTGGTTTACTCCAGGATATATATGTTCCTGATACCCCAAATAACAATACACTGTTTGGTGCATATTAAATACAAAAGCATACATGTATCGGACCATGCACCAAAGATGATGGAAATGATAATAAAGAAAACAAATACTGTAAGATAAAATGAAAATGATCCTATACTTATAAAATATCAAACATACCTAAAAAAGGTAGAGCAGGTAACAATAATTTCTTTTGAAAACAATAAATATAATGAAACAACACCTAATATCATTTGGGATGCATATAAAGGCTATATTATGGGAATAACAACAGCCTATAATTCTAATAAAAAGAAATAAATAAAAAAATTAAACAACTAGAAAAGCAAATGGAACAAAACATTTTTTTACATAAAACAAATCAATACCCAGAAATACTACAAGACTTACTAGTTTTATTAAGAAACCAGTTTAATAAGTTAACAACATACGAGACAGAACAACAACTGTTAAGGCTTTGATCTAAATACTATGCCACAGGTGATAAACCTGACAACATTTTATCCTGGCAACTAAGAGAAGAACAGGAGGCCAATACAATAACACAAATTAAAAATGATCAAAATTTAATGTTATCTGATCCAGTCTAAATAAACAAAGTATTTGAATAGTACTGTAGAGATCTATACACCTCAGATAGGAACGAAGAGTGTCAGGACATTAAAGAGTACCTTCAAAACATTCCTTTGCCATATTAGAAGAAAATCAGATAGCCATATTAGATAAAGCAATAATGCAAATAGGAATTGAAGAAGCAATCACATTCCTGATGAATGGAAAAACAGCTGGATGAGATGGAATCCATATTGATTTTTATAAAAAAATCATAGAAATTGTTCAACCACATCTCAAAATATTATATGATTATATGTTGGAGCACAACTCTATGAACAATTCAGCTAGAGAAGCAACTATTCTTCTTTAAAAAAAAAAAGATAAAGATCCCACCAATCCAGGCTCATACAGACCCATATCTTTAATAAGTACAGATACAGTAGTAACATTTTAACTATGATAATAGATAGATTAGACACAATACTTCCAGACAGAATCCATCCAGATCAGAATGGTTTTATCAAAGGTAGGCAATTGAAAACAAATATCAGAAGAACAATTAACACTATTTATAAATATAAAGACAACAATTATTTAATTTTAGGATTAGATGCCAAGAAAGTCTTCGATCAGCTAGAATGGGGCTTTATCAAAATATTGATAACTCAGATGAATTTTGGATCTAGTTTTCGAAAATGGATAGATGTACGTATAGTGACTTAATAGATAGAGTAAGGATGTATAGGGAATTATCTTCACTGATTAATTTATACAGAGGAACTTGACAAGATTGCCCCTTAGCCCCATTGATCTTCACTTTAGCAACAGAACCCATGGTCATAGCAATAAGAAATAACAATAAAATATAGGTTCTACAAATTGGTACCATAGAACACAAAATCAGTTGATATACAGATGATGCATTAATTTACACACCAAATCTAAATAAAACATTTTCCAAAATTAAATAATACATTAATTAAGTTTGGCAATCTGTCGGGTATAAAATTAATTGGGGGAACTGAGTTATTAGAATCAAAAACTCATAATGACCCATTTCAGTTAAATACTGGAGTAGACATAAAAAAAATCAATAATTTAATATTCAGGTTTTAATATTGATAATAATATTGAACAACTATACATAAATAAATAACTTTGAACCTCTTATTTATAAAACCAAAAATGAATTAGAACATTGGGAAATCTTACCACTGGCACTGATTGGTCGAGTGAATGTAATTAAAATGAACACCTTTCCAAAATTCCTGTTTCTTTTTCAAATGATTCCAGTTCTGCTAAATAATAACTTCTTTAAAAAAAGGAAAAAATAATACAAAGACCACAACTAAAAATAGAACAACTATATATAACTAAAGAGCAAGGGGTTTTAGCGCTCCTAAATTTCCTTTGGTACTACATTGCAGCTAATGTGTCCACAACATAGGAATGGTTTCACCAAAATCAATAGAAATACTCATGTCAGATTGAGAGCAGTTATATTCTATATGATACATTGAAACATGTGATTTATTCAGGTCCTCAACAGACATAAATAAAAGATATTTGTTGGACTGCTACAACAACTTGTGCAATATGCATGAAACTAAAACAATTAATAAAAATTCAGAACAAAGTTTCCCCTTTAGAACCTATTTATATGAATGATCTTTTAAAACCCTCAACAACTGACATAGCTTTCAAACAATGGTATATGAAGGGTTAAAATAAATAAATCAATTATATAATAATTAAGGTTTCATGGATTTTGAAACAATAAGAAATACAATTACTCTAACCAATAATCATGTTTTTAGATATCTGCAGATTAGAGATTACATAGGAAAGAGAGTGAATTTATCCACTATACCACAAACTAGAAACATAGAAACATAGACGTTGATGGCAGATAAGTCATACTAACATACTAAAATGCCAGCAGAATAGGCCTAATGGTCTTTCGTGTCTGCTCGTTTGGTCAGCCCCCACCCTGGGTACTGACCTTGCTGTCCCCCTCGCCTTCTCTGGCTTCTCCCTTCCCAGTTCCGGATATTTTTGCTGCATTGGATTTTGCTTCCTGAACCCTTCCCCTGTACCTGTCCCACCCCTCTTGAACCCTCCACTGTCTCTGCCTCCACCAGCCCCCTAGGTAGTGCATTCCATGGCTCTACCACCCTCTCAGTGAAGTAGCACCTCCTCCTTTCTCCCTGAATCTTCCCCCCTCCAGCTTCCACCCATGCCCTCTAGTGGCCCCCTCCTCCTTCCTTCGAAGCACCCTCACTGTTCCTCCCTTATTTACCCTCTTCATGTACCTGAAGACCTCTATCATGTCCCACCAGTCCCTTCTCTCCTCCAAAGTGTACATATTTAGCTCTTCGAGCCTCTCCTCATAGGTCCTGTCCCCCAAGCCCCAAATCATTTTGGTTGCCGTCCTCTGGACCCTCTCCAGGAGGTTAATGTCCCTCTTTAAGTGCGGCCTCCAAAACTGCACGAGTACTCCAGGTGCGGCCTCACCAAGCAGTTATACAGAGGGTATCACTTCCTCCTTCTGGAGGTGATCCCCTAGCGATGCATCCCAGCATCCTGTTGGCCTTGGCTGCCCTCCTACAAGTCTCAGAGTTGTTCATCTTGACATCCACCACCACCCCAGTTCCTCTCAGCCATTGAGACTTGTAGTATTTCCCCAGGGTGTACACTTGGCCTGGGTTTTGGCCCCAGGTGGAGTACCTTGCATTTCCTGCATTAAACCGCAGCTTCCACTTTCTAGACCATCTTTCCAGAGCCTCCAGGTCCCCTGCAGCGCCACCCTCCCCTCCTCCCCATCCACCACACGCCCCCAGTTTTGGTCATCTGCAAAGAGACTCATCTCCTCCTGATTCCTGTCCTTATGTCAGATCGTAGGCGTTGAACAGAAGGGGCCCAAGGACTGATCCCTGTGGGACCCCACTAATGACCCTCCTTGGGGAAGAGACTATCCCACCAACTACGACCCTCTGGGTCCGGTCCTGGAGCAATTGCCTATCCATCGGATCATCTGGTTTCCCACCCCCATTTCTCCTAGTTTATCCAACAGGCCCACGTGAGGAACAGAGTCAAATGCCTTGCTGAAGTCTAGAAAGAGGACATCCACTGGTCTACCCAGGTCCAAGGCACTTGTCACCCAGTCATAGAACTCCACCAGGTTTGTCTGACACGATTTCCTGGGATGAATCCATGCTGTCTATCATCCAGGCACCCTGACTTATCCAGGTCCCCCCTAGCCTCTCCTTGACAATGCCTCCATCACCTTGCCCACCACTGATGTCAGACTGACAGGCCTGTAGTTCCCTGCCACCTCCCTTGATCCCCCCTTGTGGATAGGCACTACATGCGCCACCTTCCAGTCTTGGGGCACCCACCCTGTCCTCAGAGAGATGGTGAAAAGCTCTGCCAGGGGTTTCGCCAGGACATCTGCAAGTTCCTTCAGCACTCTAGGATGTAATTTATCCGACCCCGGTGCTTTCTCCGTCTTAAGGGAGCTGAGGGCTTCCCTCACTCTCTCTGCTGTGATTTCCACTTCCAGTACCTCTTCTCCCTGCTTAGCCCTCCCCCCACCTGCCAGTGATGCCCCCCTCTCCCCAGACCTGCCGATTGGTAAGGGCCCCCTCCTCATTATCTCTGTCTCCTCCCCTGTATGATGCAGCATCCCCATTTTCCCTGGTGAAAACTGAGGTGAAGTACTCATTTAGTACCTCAGCCTGCTCCTCTGGGACTTGTGCCCATCTCTTCCCTGATTTAATCCTGCTAATCTGCCCCTTCACCCTTCGTCTTTCCCCAATGTATCTAAAGAACCCCTTTTTCCCTCTCCTAATTTCGCTGGCCAGGTTCTGCTCCTTCCTTGCCTTAGCCACCCTCACCACTCTAGTGGCCCTTCTAGCCATCAGCTCATACTCCCTTCGATCCCTTTCACTCCTTGAGCACTTAAATTTCTTATAGGCTGCTTTCTTTCCCTGCACCACCTCCTGGACCTCCCCGGTCCACCAACAGGGTTTTTGGGCCCTACCGCATTTTCGTCTTACTCTTGCACAGGTGTTGGTAGCATCCTGCACCCCTCTCCTGATGATTTCCCACCTACTATCAGCTTCCATGTCTGACCCAATCCCATCCAAATGCTCCTTAAGGATCCTTCCCATTTCCTTAAAATCCACCCCCCTAAAGTCGGTTACTTCCGTCTTTGTGCAGCCTTCTACCCCTCCTAGGTCCAGGCAGAACCAGACCGTGGCATGGTCACTCCCCGCCAATGGGTCCCTTACCTCCAGGCCCCCAATCTGGTCACTGTCTGCCAGGACCACATCCAGTACCCATGCCTTCCTGGTCGGTTCCCTCACCTGCTGAGTTAGGAACGTGTCTTGAAAGACATCCAACAACCTCTGTTCCCTGGTCACAGAGGATGTCATAGTCTCCCAGTCTGTTCCTGGCATGTTTAAGTCCCCTAACACCACCACCTTTCCTCTGCCCAGTCTGCAGTGTCTCTAACATCTGCCATCAGACTGTCCTCCAGCTCCTCCTGCCAGGGCAGGGGGTCTATACACCACTCCTATTTTTACTCTCTTGCCCCCTTGTTATCAAAGTGACCCAAATGCCTCCACTGTTCCCTCCGCCTCCTCTACTCCCCCTATGCCAATGCAGTTTTTTACTATCATTGCTATCCCTCCTCCCTTCCCTCCCCTGTCCTTCCTGAACATAGTGTAACCCTCCAGGTTCAGGTCCCAGTCATGTCTTGCAGTGGCCCAAGTCTCAGTGACCGCTGCCACATCCACTGCTCCTCGGTTAACATCGCCTGAGCTCAGGCATTTTATTGCCCAAGCTCCTGGCATTTAGCAGGACTACCTTCCACCCTTTCCTATAGTTCCATTTCCCTGCTCGTGTTCCTTGGGATTCTGTTTTCTCCTGGTCTGCACTTTGCCAGTTGGTCTTTTCCTGCAATCCTCCTGGTCACCAGGGGTGGAGACAGAGTTCCTCCTTTATCGGCATCCCCTTGACTGCCTTTTCTCCCATCCCACCCTTCACAAGTTTAAACCCCACTTTTCACCAATGAACTCTATTTTCAACTTAGGATTCCCTCCTCCAAATTGAGATGTAGTCTATCTCTAGCATACAGCTTCTTATCCTCCCAGGTCTCCCCCCAATCCCCCATCAACCCATACCCTCTGGCCTCACACCACTCCCTGAGCCACTGGTTTATCTCCCTAATTTTTCTTTTGTGTTCCCCACTAGCCCTTGGCACTGGCAGGATTTCTGAGAAGAAAACTGCATCCTATGTCATGACAGACCCTGGCGAGCTCCCTGAATCTTGCCTGTATCTCTAGCTCGCTATTTCCCTCAATGTCATTTGTGCCCAGGTGGACCAGTATGTCTGGGGAACCCCCACAGTCCTTTGCCAGCTGATATACCTCGTGCTTAGCCCTGTGCACCATTAGTCCAGGGAAGCATCTTGTTCTAACTGGCCAGGCTTCTCCTTCCCTATCCCATTTGATACCCCTGATCATAGAATCCCCCAGCAGGAGCACTCTGACCACTCCTTTTCCTCCATTCCCTTCCATGTCCCTCATCCTTTCTACCGCCTTCCACCCAGCTGGCTCCTTGTTCCTCCCCTATCTGTGTGCTACATGCCACCCACCTTATTTACCATGGCCACTCCCTCCCTCCAATCCTATGCCTCCTCCTCCTGAGTATCCTTCTGTACCTTGTTAATTCCCCCCTCACTGCTCACAACTGGTCCTTCTCCCCCATCTGCTAAACTAGCCTGGCTCATCCTCCCTTCCTTTCTGTCTCCATTTAGTTCCTCCTTGCTTGTCGTGCTCCCCTGGCCTACCCCCTCAGCTCTCTTTACTGAATCCTCCTTGTACTTCTGGTCCTTCTTTACCTTTCCTCCCAACTGGTCCTTCTCCTTACGCTTTCCTCCCTCTTCCCCCTGCCCCTCCTGCTCCGATTCACTGCTCCCCCCATTCTCCTGCATTCCAGGTCCCCCTGTTCTTCCTGCTATCTGGCCCTGCCTTCTGCCCCCACTCCCACTCTTTCCGTCTCTAACCACCTCTGTCGTGGCTACATCCCCCATCCTTGAGCAGAAGAAGAGAATTGAAGCGGTTACTAAGTATAAGGTCTGATCCACCTCCCTGCCTTGCTTCCTTCTGTCCAGCACTGGCTATCCGCCTACTTCCCTGAGAATGTTGTCCCTCCGTCCCCCCTTTGTGAGGGTCCCCAGTTACCTGCCTGCTTCCTTGGTAGTGTCCTTTTGGGCCCCCTCTGCCAGGGTCCCTATGTGACCCCTGAGTATTCTCCTGCACTCCTTTCCCTATACCCCCGCCCCCAGTGCTTGGTGCAACCCTGTGGGAGATTTCCAGCCCCCCTTCCCCAACCATTTTCCCCCAGCTTTCTCCTCATCCCCGCAACCTCCTCCCTAAGCTGTGCTAGCTGGTAGCACACTGGGCAACCACCAAACTTCCAAGCCCAGTCCAGTATCATGGCTGCTCCACACCCTGTGCACCCACCACCCTCCAAAGATGCCGGCCCTAATGATGTGGTTCCATCCCCTTTCAAATAGGTTTCCTTGGGTGAGCCACCAGGTTCCCCTATTCCAAGATCCCTACTGCCTAATCAGGTCACCCACTAATCCTAGAGACAGTCCACTGTACACCAGTAACTCTGTTACTAGGTGCAGTACAACACATTAAACATGTAAGGAAAATGAACAACTCCTAAGCTCCTCTCTCCCGGCCTTTAAATTCAACCCCAGTGGCTAGAACTACATGAGCTGCACCAGCCTTTTCCTCAATTGCAGGGCAGGTCTTCCCCTATAAATTTGCAGACTTCTGGGGAGGGAGGGTGGGGAGGGAGGGTCTTGGGCAGACACCTGACAAGAGAGTGTATCAGCCCTGTGTCTCCCTCCAAGCCCTGCAGCTAAAGAACCAGGCCCAAGCAAATCTCACCAAACAGGTTTTAAATCAGAAGAAATAGGCCTCTACCAGCGCAGCCTGTTACAAAGTGAAACATCCACAAAAGAGCCCCACTTACAGCCACTAAATCAGTTTACAAACATCAGAATCCCCAGAACAATACCCTGCTAGCCCCTTAGAAGCAAGAAAGAAAAGAACTAACCTACCAAGTAAAATCCACAAGAACCCTGTGAAAACAGCAGCAGCTACTGTCCTGGAACACAACTGATCCTGCCCCCTTCCAGTTCTTTCTGCCCATTTCTTTTTCTACCTTATGAATGTGCTATTGGCCTTTGCCCTGTCAATGGCCTAACTATTCATACTTATCTGTACTGCTCACTAATGCCTATCCCATGCCTGTTTGAAGTCCTGCACTGTATTCATATCCACCACTTCCTGAAGTAGGCCATTCCATGCATCTACCACCCTTTCTGTGAAAAAGAACTTTCTCACATTACCCCTTAATCAGCTTCCTCTAATGTCATGCTGTGTCCTCTTGTCCTGCTATTTTTCTTATATTGAAACATGTTAGACTCTTTCACCTTGTTAATGCCCTTGAGGTGTTTGAAAGTTTCAATCATATCACCACTCTCCCTCCTTTGCTCTAGGGTATACATATTGAGCTCCATTAATCTGTCCTCATATGTTTTCTGATGCAATCCCTGCACCATTTTGGTTGCCCTTCTCTGGACTGCCTCAATTTGGTTAATGTCCTTGTGAAGGTGTGGCCTCCAGTACTGCACACAGTACTCCAGATGGGGTCTATCCAGTGTCTTGTAAAGAGGGATTACTACCTACCTCTTATGACTTGTGATACCCCTGCTAATATACCCCAATAGACCCTAGCCTTACTTACTGCTTTAGTGGTCTGCTTGGATGATTTCAGGTCATCTGTGATGATGATGCTCACGTCTTTTTCTTCCCTTGTGACTGCCAGCAACTCCCCTCCCAACCTATAGGTGGCTTCAGGGTTTCTCTTCCCTATATGCATTATCTTGCACTTCTTTGCGTTAAACCCCAGTCGCCACTCTTCTGACCATTTTGCTAGTTTATCCAGATCTCTTCTCATTCTGCCCACCCCATCTGGATCATGTATTCTGTTGCAGATCTTGGTGTCATCTGCAAACAGACAAACCTTACCCTCTAGTCCATCTGCAATGTCACTGATGAAGATATTGAAGAGGACTGGCGCCAGGACTGATCCCTGAGGTACCCCACTTTTGACTTGCATCTCTTCTGACTGTACGCCATTTACTAGCACTCTCTTTTTTCTGCCCGTCAACCAGTTTGCCACCCACTTGACCAACTTCTGACCCACCCCGAGCCTACTCAGCTTATTAATCAATCTTCTATGTGGAACAGTATTGAAAGCTTTGCTGAAATCAAGGTAGGCGACATCGACTGCTCACCCTTGGTCCACCACTCTGCTTACCCCATTCAAAGAAATCTATGAGATTAGTTTGGCAGGACCTTCCTGTTGTAAACCCATAGTGTCTTGGATCCTGTGCTCCTATGGATTCCAGGTGTTGCACTATCCTTTCCTTAAGGAGTGCCTCCATAATCTTGCCCACTACTGAGGCAAGACTGACTGGTCTGTAGTTCTCTGCCTCCTCCCAGCTACCACTCTTGTGGAGCGGGATCACATGAGCCCTTCTCCAGTCTTCTGCGACCTCTGCTGTGCTCAGAGACTCACTAAACAGTTCTGATAATGGATCTGCTAGTTCCACCCTTAGCTCCTTTAGTACCCTGGGATGCATGCCATCAGGTCCCATTGCCTTGTCTACCCTGAACTTATCGAGCTCTTATAGGACCCTTTCTTTTGTGAAGGACTAGTGCACACCTCCCTCCCTCCCCCCTGTGTCCATGGTGCTGAGCTGTGGGCCCAGTCCTACCTTCTCCTCAGTAAATACTGAGCGGAAGTATCTATTTAGGATAGATGTTTTTACAGGGTCCTCTCCTCACATGCTCCCTTATCCCTTTTGATCTTAGCAGTAACCCCTCTGGACTTTCTCCTTTCACTAATGTATCTATAGAAAGTCTTATCACCTTCTTTTACTGTTCGTGCTAGTGTTTCCTCAGTTTGGGCCTTTGCCTGCCTTACTGCCTTCCCTGCTTCCCTTAGGGAAGTTTGGTATGCCTTCCTATCTTCATCCCGCTGCATTCTCTTATATTTCCTGAGGGCCAGCCTTCTGGCTCTGACCTTTTCTTCTACTGCATGTGAGAAGGAAGGTGGTTTCCTTCTTCTTTTGCACTTCCTTTTCTCTCTAACACAATGGGATGTTGGTTCAGGTATTGATTCCTTAATGCTTGCCCACTTTGTCTGTACTACCTCACCTGTATTTCTTCTTGCCAGGGCTAGCTTAACTCTGTTGGCCATCTTATCAAAGTCAGCTCCATAGAAGTCCCATACTTTTGCCTTGGAATGGGATGATTTAGTTTTAGTGGCCAAATTGAACCATACCATGTGATGGGTCACTGGCCTCCAGGTGACCTTCTACCTGGAGATCTGTGATCCTTTCCCTGTTAGTCATTACTAGATCTAGGATATCCCTGTCTCTTGTGGGTTGTTGCACCAGTTGTTTGAGGCCATCCCCCTGCAGGGAATCCACTATGTGTCTAGTTCTGGCAGATGTTCTTGCTGGTATTGACCAATCTGTATCTGGCATGTTGAAGTCTCCCATTATGAGAACCTCCCCCTTAGCTGTTGTGCTTTGTATATCTTCTAGCAGTAATGTGTCTATGTTCTCCCCCTGGTCTGGAGGCCTGTAGACAACCCCAGTTCGAATGGTTGTCCCATTTCCTGGTTCCAGGGTGACACACAGTTCTTCTGGCTCCTTATTTGTATTCTGAATTTCTGTAGCTTTGATATTTTCACTGATATGAAGGGCCACTCCACCCCCCCCTTTTTTGCACCTCGATCTCTTCTGAACAGTACATGGCATAACATAGCATAGCATAACATAACATAACATAACATAACATAACATAACATAACATAACATAACATAACATAACATAACATAACATAACATAACATAACAGTACTGAAGTCTTCCAAGTTTGGTTATTGGTGAACCTCTGTTGTTATTGCCTGCAGGTCTGGGATCTTGTTTCCCAGACTGTGAGCATTTGTTTATATGATTTTCCACTGGCCAGATTTTGGTATGTTGGTTGTTGGGTGAGGTCTGGCATTTCCCATGTGTGTTGTATGGTGAGCCTGACCATTTTCCTTACTTGGTGATGCCAATGAACTACAAACATGCTGAACTCCTGTTTGATCAGTAGCTGAGGGGGGAGCAGTGTTCTTCCCATTCTACGTATTGAGTGCTTCACCCCTCTCCCCATTGGCTAGTTTAAATATTCTGCAAATACATCAAACGTCTGCCCCAATGCACTGACTGCCTCCTTAGTCAGTTGCAGTCCATCAAATTTAAAGAACTTTCGCTCCCAAAACTGTTGCCAGTTACCTACAAATTTGTGTCCTTTGTGTCCTTTTTCCTGGCACCAGCCCATGAGCCACATGTTTACTTCCCCCATCTTCCCTTCTCTGACATTCCATCCATCTGCCCCCCTCTCCCAGACTGGCAGGATCTCAGAGAAGGAGATGCAGAATGAAATGGATGAGTTTGTCACCTGCCTGGTCAGGTGTTCCTTGGTCTCCACAACTGACCATCTGGCGAAATCATTAGTCCCTATGTGTACCAGGACATCAATGTTTTCTCCTGCTTCCTGTACAATTTTAGCAATGCGGTCAGTGTCTCTCCATGTTGATGTACCTGGGAGACATCTGACCATTACCCCTGGCTGGAGATAGGTATCAACTCCCCGAATCATGGAGTCTCCCATGATCAGAAGTGTTTTGGATTTCCTTTTTGCTTTTTTTGTTTTGGTTTCTGTTTTGGGAAAGTTTTGTTGTGCTAGCTCCTGTGCTGCAGTGTCTACTCAAAAACATAGTACTACAGCCTTTAAATAAAAAAATGTTTTCAAGATTATGCTCCGCTCTATTAGAGAAATGCAGTTATAATTTACAGCAATTAAAAACAATGTGAGAAACTAGAATAGGACACAACATTATGGAGAATGAAAGGAATCTGATTCTGGGAACAACACAACTAGGTAAACAGTTCTCAAAACTTATACAAATATATTATAATATCATATGTCAAATTTATTATACACCTCATACAATAAATCTAATGAATCCTAACTATCCAAATTATTGTCCAATACGTAATTCAGAAAATGCAACTTTAGAGTACATGTTAGTAACATGTCGTGATTTAAATCTATATTGGTGTAAAGTTTTAGACACAACACATAAAACCGCTACAATAAAATTTAGGAGGAATAATGAATATCTGCTGTTATTGAGTTGTCCAGTAATAAATGGTCATACAATATATCTAAAGAAATTAATGTAAATATTTATTTTTATTTAAACATTTGATGACTGGGAAAGGCACACTGAGGTAGGGCTCGTTTTCGGATGCGACCCGGGGGATTTGGGTAGGGGAGATTGTACAAGCCAAAAATTAAATACAAGATGAAAATACAGCAAAAAAATATACAAAATATACAGCAAATATACAATATATACAGTGGTAATCATACTCCAGTAGAACTGAAAAACACTGGTAAAGTAAAAACAGTCACACTAAAATGCTTTTGACAGGAGCACAGTGTGTCAACAGTCTTGGTTGGGTTTGAGATCAAAGAGACAACTGCTACATGGTGAAGTGGAACAAAGCTCAGATTTTAGTGATGGATAGACAATACAAAGCTAAGAGGAGTTAATGGGAGCAGATAGGGTAAGGTAGGAGCTGAAGCTGAATTTTGACAGATGAGTGGGTGGTACAGTTGCGTAATTCATGAGCCTGTGTATTTCAAAGGAAGGGGAGTCAGTAGTGGAAGGCAGATTTGCCCATGTTAGAGGAGGGAGTGGGGAGAGAGAAAGAGTGTGAGTCCCTAGAGTGTAGGGAGTAAGATGAGTCTGGGGCTGGCTTGAAGAGTGAAGAGATACATGATGGGAGCTGGTTGAACCAGTATTTAGAGATAAACGATAAAGAGTGGACTTTGCATCTGTGTGCCAGCAGGGGGAGGTTTAGATAGGATAGTAGACAGCAGTGATGAGATCTATAAGGAGAGTTTGAGGCAAAATGACAAAAAGCATAATAGAGGGAGTCAAGCTGAGAGAGTGAGGTGGATGGTGCGGTGCAGTATACAATATCTGCATAATCGATGACAGGCAGGATCATTTTAATTAGAAGTTCCTTGCGAACATGGAGAGGTAGAGACTCTTTATTTTGATAGAGTATACCAAGCTTTGGATGGAGTTTCGTGGTCATGTAGTCGATATGGGTAGAGAAATTTAGCAGTGGGTCCAGCCAGACCCCAAGATATTTGTATGAAGGGACTGCATTTGGGGGGGTGCCATCAAGAGATGTTACTGTAGGGGTATTTGTAGCTTTGGCCAGTCTTTGTGTGATGCCAAAGGTCATAGAAACCATTTTGGTAGTGTTAAGTTTTAGTTTCTTTGACTGAAACCAAACTTGAACTGAGTGGAAATCTTGTTGTAGCATAGAGAGGACAGTGGAATAATAGGGGCCAGAGGCATATAATATGGTGTCATCCGCATACATATGTATGCAGGATGAAGAACAGGCAGAGGGTAGATTGTTTATAAATACAGAAAACAGGACGGGGCTAAGGACTGAGCCTTGAGAGATGCCAGCTGTAATGAGAAGAGGGGAAGAGGAGGAGTTAGCAATTTTGACTGATTGTAGCCTGCCAGAGAGGTAAGACTTACACCACTGAATGGCGAGTGGGACCAGCCCGGCACCTTCGAGGGTGTCCAGGAGGAGGGTATGGGATATTGAGTCAAATGCTTTTGCCAAGTTGATGAAGACTGCAGCAGTAAGATGGCCTTTATCTGTAGCCGACTGAATATGGCCTGTGGCACTGAGGAGAATGATAAGGTGGAGTGTTTTTTTCTAAAACTAGATCGACAGGGAGAGGAAATTTGTGGAGGAGAGGAATTCAGTCAACCTGGCTTGTACCAGCTGTTTCTGGAGTTTTGCGAGTGCAGGAAGGAGGGAGATTGGGTGGTAGTTTCCGGGAGACATGGGGTCCCTTCCTTTGTGGAAGGGGATAATGCATGCTGATTTACATGCTATAGGAACAACTCCCATAGAGATGTTCAAGTTTATAATGTGAGTGAGTGGAAAAGCTATAGCAGGGGTGGAGAGATGTAGAAGGCTAGGATGTAAGCCATCCGGGCTGGATTTGGTTGTGTCATGGGACTGTAGGGCATGCAGAATTTCATCAGGGGAGGTAGAGTTTAATCAGAGGCTTTGTCCAGGTAGGAGCATCGAGATGGTATGCAAGGTAGGTGGCGTATTAGATGAAGCTTGGTCGGATGCGGCACAGGTGGTGAAAAATGCATTTAGGGTGTCTGTCACTTGGATTGGGTCAGTAATTTTTATACCATTGTGTTTAAGGGTGGGGTGATCTATGAGAGGGGTGGATTGACAATTGAGTGTACAATATTCTAGAAGGAGGATGTGTGTGCTGAATTTAGGCGATTCTTAAAGTAGTCTGCCTTGGCTTCATGAATGACCTTTGTGCAGGTATTTCTAGTCATATTATATGCTTGCCTTGAACTAGGGGAGGGAGAAGACTTATAGGAAGACCAGGCTTTGGCCCATGCCTAGCACATGGCAATAATAGGGTCAGTGATCCATGGGAGGTGACACTTCCAGACCCTGGCTCTTTTGATGGGGGAATGGTTGTCCCAGACACAGTTGAAGATTTTAATGAACTGTTCTAGGGCATTGTCAACTGAGGGGGTTGTAAATACAGGTGCCCAGTTGGCATTATATAGGTCCAATAGGAGGGAGTTTGTATCTATATAAGTTAATGGGTGAGTTTCAATGTACTTTGGGGCAGATTTGGAGCATGTATTTTCCTTATACAATAGGTGATGCAATGGTCACTTAGGGCAGAGTCGAGGACACCTGCAGAAGACATACGATGAGTGTGAGAAGAGAGGATCCAATCTAAGAGGGAGTGATTTGTGGAGAGGGTATTGGATAGGTTCTGAAATCAACTGCGTAAGGTTTAGGGATTCGAGCTTGGAGGTCATGCACCTAGACGAGGGTGACAGCCAGTCAAGATTTTAATTGACTAGCAGTATTAATTCTCCAGACTGAGCCAGTGTGGGATGGTGGAGATGCGAGCTGTTAGTGCATCCTGGCTGAGCCGGGGGGAAATGTAAACAACCCCGACAAAGGTGGGAAGGGTATGTGGTAGGGAGAAATTTACCTGAAGAAGTTCATGGGAGCCTAAACAGGATTCCTTTAAGGTGACTGAGAAGGAGAGATTCTGTCTGATGACCATGGCTACTTCACCTCCTCTCTTGCCACAATCCTGTCTTAGTATTAGGTATCCTGGTATGGAGATAGATGAGTCAGGCATCTTTGCAGATAGCCAGGTTTCAGTTAAACATAAGATGCCAGGGGAAATTTGTGTTAGCCAGCAATTTAAAGTGTCCAGCTTGGGGAAGAGACTCCTAATGTTCATGTGCATTATTTTCAGGCCTTTGTGTGAGTGTTTGTGCATTTTAGGCACCAGGGTGGGGGCCAGGGTTCATCTTGATCTCTCCGGCCATTAACAAAAGGAAAAAGAGCACAAAGTAAGTGGCTGGCAGTTTGCAGCCCTTGACGGTATTGAAGATGCATGGAGAATGCTTGACACAGTGAATTTGGGTGAGGCAGCAACATTAGTGGGTAGGCAAGAAACCTGGTGCGATTAATTGAAAGGAGGGTGTGGGGAGGGGCATTTTGTAGGACAGGATAGGAAGAGAGGATTGGGCAGAGGGGGCAGGGTGCGTGGGTTGGGGTGAGGGGAAGGGGCACCCTTTAGTGGGCTGGGGACTGGGGGAGATGTGGGCAGACAGGCAATGATACATAAGAAAAATAGGGACAAGGTAGGGATCATGATTGAAGTGTCAGGGTAGAGGGACTAAGGTGTAGTGAGGAGCACTTATCACTTAGTGGGTAAAAGTAGTAAAAATACAGTTTACTGTTCCTTTATAAGCACTGCCCTGACCAGACATCAGCCAGAAGCACAACAGCACAACAGACAGGTTTGGGGCAGCAACAGTATTAAAGAGTGGCGGGGATGGGGAAGGGGGGGCAGGTTAAAATTTCAGGCCAGGGAGCTCAGTGAGCCACCAGGAGGCCGAGCAAGGGTGGCCAAAAATTAGGACTGGGAACGCTGCAACATGCTCATATCCAGGCAGCCTGCAGGGCTGGGATACATTACCCACAATGTGATTTGCTGAAGTCACAGCACAGAGCGGACAGCAGAGCAACAGCCACCAGTTAGGAGAGAGGCGGTAGAAAGGTGCCCTGGTTCAAAAAAAGGGCCGTGATTCTGTGTTGCGATGTCTGTACCTTGAAATCATATGGGGATTGCAGCAGCTTCAGCGGAGAAAGCAGGTGAGGTGGGTGGCAGCCAGAGGTGTTTGCCTCACTGCCAGTTGGGGAGATCGTACTCGGTGATGGGCTGTGGAGCCTTGAAATTGTTGGGGACTGCAGCAGCTTCGGCGGAGAGAGCAGGCAAGACAGGCAGCAGCCGGAGATGTTTACTGCACCACCAGTCAGGAACATCGCACCCAGTCATGGGCTGTGGAGTCTTGAAATCGTAGGGGACTGTAGCAGCTATGGCAGAGAGATCAGGCAAGGTGGGCGGCAGCTGAACACACTGCCAGTAAGGGAGATCGCACCCAGTCACGGGCTGTGAAACCTTGAAATCATAGGGGACTGCAGCAGCTTCGGTGGAGAGTGCAGGCAAGGCGGGCAGCAGCCGGAGGTGTTTCCCACACTGCCAGTCGGGGAGATTGCACCCAGTCACAGGCTGTGGAGCCTTAATCAATGCATTTAAATGCATTTAAATGAAATGTAAAAACTCTCCCTCCTGATTAAAATACATGGTTGAATATTAAGACTGATACCTATAAAATAGAGAAACTTCATTATATTTTGGAAAAAAAATGAATCATTTGATAAAATATGGTTAAACTATGGTAATTACATTAAAATCAAGTGACTTACTGATGAATTTGAGGTAAGGTGGCAAGGTATAACTATATAAACAAAACTAACATTGAAATAAAAAACAAGAAAATGGGCCTAGTACTCCCCCCAATGGCTACCTTCTCCTAGGGCTTAAAGTGTACTGTCTCCATTGCAGCTTTGGCCGACCTCTGGTTATCCATCACCCTTGCTCGTTTGAGACATTAATTGGTAACCTAAACATCTGTATAAAAACTCTCCAAGTTTCCCCTCGTTGTCTACCATTCCAGACTTGCTGAAGCCAAGAAGACCATTTTTTGGGCCCTGATTGGCATCACAACTTTTCCTTGTTTTCCTCTGGTGGCTCCTGTTGTAACTAGGCCTCCCTCTCTCATGCTGCAGTTAACCAGCAGGTGGTCTCTGCCATGCAAACACCTTTACCTGTACCAACAATTGTCTGTTGTGCATGAGCCCTTGTTCTGATAGCACAATCCATTCTGTTTCTCCCTATCCTCACACTTCTTGTCCTTTTAGCGGTACCATTGTCAGCAGTAGCCAGTGATCAGTGTGCTGCACTTGAGACTTCAGCATGTGGGTCTCCACTCACAGGAACATGTCAAGCTCCCTCCAGTTGCTGTTGGGCTAAGACTGCCAATGCTAATGGAAGACTGTCACACTGAAGACATGTGTTACACCCTACCCAAAGACGGGCCCTCAGTACTGTGCTCTAGTAATAAAACAGGCCTATACTCCATTTGGAATTGTGATCAGTGATCACACTGGTAAAGACATGAAGGCTGAAGTCCAATTTAGAACAGACTATTCGACCTAGGACCACTTATGATGTACATAGCCTGGGACTCTCAGCAAGTTTTTGTTTGGTCAGCACCTTAAAGTCAGTCCATATCCTACTCCAAAGGTGACCATCCTAGTGGATCCCACCTTCCCAAAAAGGGTACAGCTTCTAGAGGGAATACCAGCCTCTGAGGTATAAGGGGTGGCTCTTGGGTCATGTGACATGTCCCCCATTCCTATTGGATGGTGCTTTTCAAGCAAGCCAAACCCAAGGAGGCTGTCCCTTGACAAGCCCCTGTAGGGTACCCAGTCTACAGGACCTCACTTCCTGCCATCCTCGGGGGGAATCTTCTGGGTCAGATGCAAGTTCTTTTTGTTGTTACCCTTTTGTACACTCCTTGCAAGACTACCATGCCACCACATTTACATGACTGTCACTTTTCTTGTTTATTCCATCTTGTCCAGCTATGTGTTGAACAGGGAGAACATACAGTATCTACAGATTCCCTATTTTGAGTCTGTCACTGCACTTTGTCGATCAGGTGGGTAGCCAGTGGGGACATCTGGCTGGAATATCTGTGCATCTGCAGGTTCTAGCCCTAATTTAACACCTGCTAGAGTAGTGTCACCTGCTGAACCTGGTGGCTTTGTGAGGATCAACAGCTATGTGGACATGTGTTCCATGACCATGATTAGGTGGATCAGCTCCCAAATAAATGGTCCTGCAAACTCCACCATGTTGGTGCACCAGCAGTGCTTGTCCATAATGGGCCTACTACTTCCAGCGTTGTGCCTAATATTTCCATTGGCTCATCCCATGGATTCCTGAGGAAGACATTACTCGGTTGCCTCTGCTGTGAGGGGGACCTTCTTCAGCTAGCAGCACCCCCCTGACATTAAACACTGTAAAAGGGCCCACACATTAGTAACTGATATCATCTGACAATCCTCATACCATTTACCTGGTATAGCTGCCTTCTGCACATTTTGCTGATGGCTTCACAGATCCCTTCCAGAGGTGAGTGCTAAGTTGGTCCCTGTCGGCCAACCCTTGGTCCACCCATTTTTAATCTGGGAGCCCTCTGTAGTGAACTGTGCCTGATTGTACCTAAGTGCCTAACCAGTGGCTATGGTGGGCTCCTTGTTGCTGAAACTCAAACAATTCTTGCTGTCTCTCCTCCCCAGATGGTAACTCTCAATAGTGCAGGGGTATCTGTGTCTATGTCCAGAGTGGTGTAGCTCCTTGAGAGACAATTCATCTCTGTATACACAGCAATTTTGCAGCAATCTGACAGTTAATTGTTTTTTTTTTAAAAAACCTGCTAAACATATGTCATCCTAGAACCTGAGAGATATATTTGCTCAGAACGAGAAGTTTGAGTCCCTTGAGGAGCTGATCGTAGACAGTGAATCTGCTACAACTCTCTTATTTAATTGTGTTGCACCTTTATTTTATTAACAAAAAGATACAATAAAATCCATTTCCTGCACAATATCTGCCTTCTACAGTGGTGGTGGTGATTTGGGGGGGGGGGAGGTAGCAAAATTAAACTCTGAAGCTTGATGATTTACTAGTGCTTTTAATTCACCTCTTAGCATACGGAACTGTTTTTAACTCCTTTTCTTGCATTTTGGCTTTGTAAACACATTACAAGACCTATTGCCTTTCACAATCCTTTCTTTAACATTCTGGCTCACATTTGATGCATTTGATGTATTTGGACTAAGGGTGACCAGATGCTGAATTTACATTCAGTGAACATGCTAAAATTCAATATTTTTCTGAAGTAGGCCTGATGGGACTAATTTTCTGTTCAGCATATCACACTTTGAAGTCACAACCCAACATTTTTTACAAGGAGCACGCACTGAGCATGTGCAAGTTTCTGGCAAGCCACATGGCATGCAGCAGCCAATCAGTAGTGTTGAGTGAAACCTCTGAGCGTTGCATGCTTCTCAGTGCTATTGCCTGTTATCTCAGGTCAGAGAAAGACTCCTTTTGAAAATAAATTAGCTGCTCTGAGTGTTCTGGTCTTTCAATGATGATGAATTGATTCTCAATTAGCTTGGCTTATTATATTACAACCCAAGTGAAAGATCTGTGGACGAAGAAGATGGAAATACAGACGATGAAGCTTCACTTCATTTTGATGTTTGCACTGACAGTGCAGAAACTGAAGATGACAATCAACAACCTTGTCATATGTCTACTCATACTGACAATCCAGTATGTATGACACTGTGATTATTAGTGCAAACAGCATGATGTTGACAATAGTGGAAACTGTTTTTTTTAACGTCTTATTTATACCAGTTTATACACTACAGCAGAACACCATATAACATAATACAGAAATGGGTATGCAGACCCAATTGTCAATGTACAGAGCATACAGTAGATGTAGAGCATACTCCAGAAAAATAAATTGCTCATTTAACTATCCGTGTCAGTCCAAAAAAACAAAAGGAGTTAAAGTCTGGTTGGATAATATTGTAGAAAAACCCACCCTCACCCATTCCATATCTCAAAGGACCTATTGCCAACATTCTCCACCACACACAGGAGAAACTAATCTTGGGGGGGCTGAAGTTTCCCTAAAGATAGCCCATAACATGTATCACAGATGTTCTGGGCCCAATTAAGTTGCATTGCACCCCTGTGCACTCAGGCACACATAGATGTCACATAGGGAGACAGTAAATGTTAAAAACATTTATCAGCAGTTCACAAATTGAGCAGAGTGTACCTGCACTCCACACACAAAAATACAGGACCATCTTACAGAGAGAAATGCAAGAACAATAGTCAAAGAAAACAGTTAAGAGCTGAGCAACACATATGCAGTAAGAAATTTCCATACTAAACATCAGTCCAAAACTCCAGACAGCTAATCATGCCATTCTCCTCTTCAGTAAGGGAGAAATCACACAGCAAATTCCCCAAAACAACATAAATCAATCAGTACCTGAAGTTTCATCTCCATATATTACAAGAGATCCTCCTTCTGGGGTTAGGGAGGATATTAACTTTGCTGCAAAGGCCATGGCCAAATCTGGGTCGGTAACGACATGGGTTTTATTTTAATGTCTAATCTGCAATCAGGCAGGAAACAGTATTTGAGCTTGCACCCCATGTTCAAGTAATGATTTTTTCACAGCCTGAATAGCTTTTTTCTTAGTTTGAGTCTGGGAGGAGATATCCAGAAAGAAGGCTAACTTGCTCCATTCACAGATGATGTCTTCCCGACTTTGTGCAGCTTGCAGAAGTTCAATACTTGAGTCCAGAGTAGAAAGTGTGACGATGGTAGTCAGAGGCCACTGATCTTCGGCTCCACACAGTAGGTTCTTACTGGGATGGTGAAAACCCTCAAAATAGTGATGCCAGAATCCACAGGCAATAAACTTAAGTCCTCAAAAATCATCCAATGAACAGCAGCTAACAGTTCAGTTTTGCCTGCCAAACGAGTAGGGAAACCCACTATATGGACATTAGCCTGCCGCCGAATATTTTCAAAAGCCTCCACCTTGGCCCGAAGAAAATTGAAGTTCTGAATGAACAGCGCATTTCTCTCTTGTTGCTGTTCAGACTCCTAAGTCAGACTGGTAATAAAGGCTGCATTAGTCCGGATTCGGTCTTCCACCTCTGCAAAACTTATTTCAAGTGCTGCAAATCTTCTATTAGTGTCTTTCCCCGGTAGCTTGAATTTTTTTGCAGCATCGACATAATTTGAGCGGATGATGGGTCAGAGGTTTTAACTTCTACAGATCAAGACGCACCCACTCCTGCACCATTTAATCCAGCTGGCTGAAGTAAATAAGTGTCTAAATTACGTACCTCATGCTTTTGGTCCCGTTTTGAACTCATTGTGGTTTCCAAGAGTAAGAGCTAATGGTGCAACAGCAATCAGAGCAAAATTTCACTGCTTAGAAAGATAAATTATACTTTTATTAAGAGTATCACACAGACGCTTGCTAGAATGCGTCTGCATGTTTGCCGCTCCACAGGGGCCCCCCTTTTTTTTCACATAGGTTTTTCTCACTCCTTGCCAGAATGGGAGGCTCTAGCATTCTGTACACCAGCCCTTCTCTCTAACTATGGGACTCACATGTGACACCACTTGGCTTTTACCAGGTGGAAGTTGAACAGTGGAGTCACGGTATCCACCCCCCTCCCCAAGGGAAGAGAGACATCCTATGGACACTCAATCTTCCCTCTCCTGGCTGGGCCCCTGAGCAACCTGAGTCCGTTCTGAAAACTGGTTCACAGTGGGTGGCCAACTGGTGAAGATTGATCATAAGGTGTGGTTCAGTATAATAAGTGTGGCTGAAGCAAACCACATGAATTTGAGGGCCCTGGATGTCACGAGGGCCAAATTTACAGTGACGGGGGGAATGCCTCAGGGATGCCTGGCAAAGAATGAAGACTTGGGTGGAGCACAGGAACACTGGACAAATTTAAAAGCAGGAACAGTTAAGGTAACAAACCTTGGCATCAGACAAGTAAGCAAAACAAGAGGAAAAACAGGCCACTATAGTTCTCCAAAGAGGTGCCTTGGAAGGTTTGGGCAAGAAAGTTAGCATTCAAGAAGTATAAGGAGACACAGAGGGAAGAGGACAGGGAAATGTATGAGGTGAAGCAGAGAGCAGCAGAAAAAGCAGTCAGGAGTGCAAAGGTGAAAACAAAGGAGAAAATAGCCCAGGCAGTATTGAAAGGTCACATGTAATTTCTCCGGCATGAAAGTGAAAGCAGAAAGACCAGGGGAGTGATTGTAAGGCTAAGAAGGGAAGGGGTGGAGTGCGTTGAAGAGTAATATCAATAAGCAGACATCCTGAATAAATACCTCTCCAGTTTACAAGACAGACCTGTGTAGTCTCTATCTAAAGTACAAGCTATAATTATAACATCATGTTAGAATTTGCCATAAAAAACATACAAACTTCCAATATATCATATACATGAACATATTAACATAAAATATAATGGTACTAATATAGCAACAAAGTAGCAAGTGAAAAAGGTACTCCCTTCAAACCTATGTAAAGTACAGGCCTTACCAAACTTTACGGCTCATAAAAATATTAGTTAACAATTACAAATATGAGCCTTCAGATCTTTTATAGTATGAACAAATGTGGAATAATTTTCAATTTCCTTTACATCAGAGGAAAGAGAATTCCAGATAATGGCAGCTTGATGAATTAGGGTCCTATCCCCATGTTTGTTTCGTGATTTTTCTGTAGTGATCTTATTCATATGTACTGACCTAGTTAATACCCTTTTTATGCGTTGTTCCACTAGAAACAGAAATTTTGAGACTGGATGATTAAGGCAAGAATATTTCATTTTATGAATTAGAGTTAACCATTGACAGGTATAATTTGTGTCCAAAGGCAACCAATTTAATTTACTTAACAATAGACAATGGTGAGTATGATAATTCCCCTTAGGTACATATCTAGTCACTTGGAAATAAATTTTATCCAACCTGGCCAAGAGTGTTTTATTGGCTATATATATATATATATATATATATATATATATATATATATATAGGTATATAATGGTGAGCAGTCAGATAAATGATTTATCTACTCAAAGTGCTGTTTGACCTCGGGTTACCTCACGAGTGGCGTATGCCATGAGTGATGTGTCCGAGGTCAAACTGCACAAGTGTAGATAAAACATTTATCTGACAGCTCAACATTGTACATTTTATTTATGCAACAGGGATGTTTTCTGTCAGTGCATGGATATTTGCTTTTGATCGCTTATCTTTTTTTGCATGTTTGTTAAAAAAGTGAACAAAAAATTACATGTTCTGCTCTTTTTTTCTAAAT
Organism: Neoceratodus forsteri; assembly: GCA_016271365.2. Taxonomy (NCBI): domain Eukaryota; kingdom Metazoa; phylum Chordata; order Ceratodontiformes; family Ceratodontidae; genus Neoceratodus; species Neoceratodus forsteri. The sequence goes on along the minus strand of CM057458.1, from coordinate 1,107,651,280 downwards.
ATAAAAAAATCTATAAGGTATCTATAAAGGAAACACCACTCATTTTGTGGATAATTTTGTGCTGAACAACTCTCATGCTCACAGTACCATGCTGTCTTTTTTAGTTTTAAAGTTATTCGCATTTGAATATGGGTAGTACTGCTACTAAGGCCGAACATTCTAAATGAGTTCTGGAGTGACTGTGACATAGCTACTATATGGATAAATGTTATTTATTCAATGTCTGTGAAGATACATGGATTTATTCAATGAGTTTTGAGGCCACTCCTATTGCATAAATCAATTCACCATATCTTAGCACTGGAATAATTAACTGTTCAGGCAACTTCTTCCTGTCTGTTAATGTTAAATATTCTGTGGTTCTCCTTAAGGCCCCCACCCTTTCATTCACTTTTTTTTACTAAGGTCGTGATATGTTGAGAAAAGGACATTTGCTTGTCGAAGATCACTCCCAAATAATTATAATCCATGACCTGTTCCAATTTGGTTAAATTTGTTGTGTAAATTTGTAATTTAGGAGAAGTAACTTTTTTTTAATAAGAATTTCATGCATTTCATTTTCTTTGTGTTCATAATCAGCCTTGACCTGGTGAACCACCCCTCGATCTTTAAAAAGTCAGACTGCAGGTTTCATTGCATCTCATCATTAGAGTGGCCAGATGAAACAATTACCATATCATCGGCATATACCCAGATTTCTGTATGGTCAGCCACTAGTGGAAGATCATTTATAAAAATAAGAAACAGAAGAGGTCCCAGAATTGATTCTTGAGGAACACCTCTGGTGACCCCCCTGCTCTCAGAGGAATAACACTGAACCTCAAACAACCGGGAGTGATTGCTCAGACAGAATTTTAACCAGTCAAGAGGGCCATCTCTGATACCTAACCCTTGCAGTCACTTGATCAATAAGGGGTGGTCTACCAGGTCAAAGGCTTTCGAGAGGTTCACAAAAATCACTGCTGTCTGCATGTTATTTCCCAATTACCTGTTTAACAGGTCATTGAACTGTAAAAGGGCTGTAGTAGTGGAATAATCCTTTCTAAAACTGGATAGATTTGGGGTTAGGAGGCTATGTTTATTTAAGTAATCCATGACCTGAACAGAAATAAGTTTCTCCAAATGTTTTGATAAAAGAGGCAACAAGGCTATAGGCCTATAGTTATTAACTTCTATCGCATTTCCCATCTTGTGAATTGGTTTTACAATACTTTCTTTCCAAGAAGGAAAATGACCAGTTTGAAGGCTCCAGTTGAATAAGTAAGTAATGACTGGTGCTATATGATAGGCTGCTAATGTCAAAACAATTCAAACTCAGTGGGTAATGGAAAAAATGTTTTTAAATAACAGTCTTCAGGTTTTTTCGGCTAACCCCCTATGGCTCATCAAAACCAACAATGAAATGGTGGAGGGGGGTAAAGCCCTTTTGTAGTCCTTTACTTAAGACAAAACACACTTGCTGGTGAGTTCCATATTTCTTTTATTAATTCCCCCTACATTTCTCTCTATCCATAGAGCTTATTCATGGGGTATTTGTACTTCTTTTTTTCAAATTTTTTAAAGAAATTTCTGTAAATAACACAAACTTTCACATGTTAGAAGTTTCAAACCATCCTTTTTCTAACCTCTAACCTTGAGTGTAGCACAATTTTCTCACTTGGAATGTGTTGTCAGCCTACCTAGAATGTTTTCCTTAGTAAAATTTATTTTCTTTACTTTGAAAGTTTCAGGCCAAACCTAAACATAAAACATAACCTGTTAAGTAATTCATACTGTAATGCAGCACTGATTACATTTCCCATGTCCCCAAAAAAGGGTTCTACCACTTTATATCTGAGTAACTGCAGCATACCTGTATGATTTGTCTTAAGCACAATTATTAAATCTTTCAATGGAGATTAAAGCGCCTTCTGTAAAAAATAACATTACCAGCATGTAAATTTGTTTTTACTTTCTGTCCACGAGTCTAAAAGCTATACCCACCCAAATATTTATCCTGTAACTTAATTTACCTTCAGAAAAAGGGACTGCTAGTAACATTCCTCCCTTGGATATAGCATTTTAAATTCTGTCAAGGGTTGCCTTAATTTCCCCTATTAACATGAAATTACCAACATTTCAATTGTTGCTAGTGACCCCATGAATTCAGCTTCTATTTTTACTTTCTTAAAGGTTGTTTTAACTCTCTGAAAAAGCTGCAAATGAAAACACTGCTCCTCTGTGTAGAACGCTTTGCCTTAATGGTAGAATGCTGCATTCTCCTTCCCTCTTGAGCTCTGCCTATAAAACAAGTCAGCAGATGTGCTGATGTCATGCCGACATGCCTGAGCATGCGCATGGTCTAATGAGGCTGTGCACATGTTCAAGGACTCTGCCACATATTCTAATGGCAGAACATTCACACGGAGAACTCCATATCAGTGCTGCAATAACTACATTTTTTTATTTTTATTTTATTTTATTTTAGTTTTTGTTGACCAGGTAAGTGCACTAGAAAAATCCTGCCTATTTTCAGGCATGACCCGGGGGAGGGGGATACAGATGAATGCCAACTGACCTTGAACCAGATTAAGCTGTTGGTGGTATTTTTTGTGAATGGAGGAAGTTTGGCCATTGCACCGGGGAAATTCCCCTGATCTTTTCAAGAAGTGCCATGGGATCTTTAACATCCACCTGAACTACCACCAGAACAGGCAGGTGGGACCTCAGTTTAACATCTCATCTGAAAGATGGCACCTCAGGAGTGCAGCACCCCCCTCATGCTGCACTACAGTGTCAGTATTGGGATATTAACCCAAGTACCTGGTGTGGGGATAGAACCCACAGCCTACTGATCTCCTGGCCTCAGAGGCGAGTGTGCTAATTGCTGAGCCACTGACACTGAACCTCATGAACTACATGAACTACATGAACCACTATCATTTATTCTGCATCTTTAGCTCTGCATAACAACATAAATACCTAATCAACATTGTCACTTATACTTAACATGCCTTCTATTCCAATTTTAACTCTGAAAACATTTAAAAAGACAAAAGGACATAGCAACTTTGGGGGGAGAAGCCCCCAGGCTTTCCCCAGGATGGGGAAATGTAAGAAAAGCATTGAACAATAAATCCACCATGAACTGGCACACAGTGATTTTACAAATCTTAATTTTCTATGTTATTCCACACTTATACAATTTTTTATTCAACATATGTTTGTACATATCTCTAAATTGTACATATCTTTACTACAAACTTATTTTAAAATTTTAAATTTATTTTATTTTACCCATCTCCTTCTTTGTACAAGGTATAAAATAAGTTCTCAGTCATCTATTGACATGCTTGCCAATTAGTTTCTACATTCATACCAATCGTTTTCTCTGGTGTATGTAGTTTAAATATCCATCTCACCTCTGTTTGGAGAAGTTTCTCTCTGAAGTTGCCGCCTCTCACTGGTGGCATAACTTTTTCTTAAACCCCCAAAATTGAGAGAGGCTTCGTTGTGTCCATTATTGTTAAAATGTACTGCCACAGGGGAATTCACATCTCTATTTCTTACATCCCCTGTATGTTCCAATATTCTGGTTTTTAACTTTCTGCTCATCTCACTGACATATAACAAATCACATGGGCATTGGATCACATAAATCACCCCCTCTGATGTACATGTAATATGCTGGGATATTCTGTGTTGTTCCCCTGTATGAGGATTTATAAAAATTTGTTTTTTTGATGTGTGGTTACACACTACACATCTGCTGCACTGATGCATCGCTGGACTCAAAGGTCCAAAAAGTAATTGTTCTGCTGTAATGTCCAACAACTTAAACTGCAATTGAACTACCCTGTCCTTGATATTTCTAACTTTTTTGTCAACTACTAAAGGTGGGGTTTGTAATTCCTTAATATGTTCATTTTCATTTTTCACTAAATACCAGTGGTTGCAGACTAGCCTCCTGATATCTGACATTTTATGATTGTATTGTGTTGACAATACTAATCTCGGTTCTTTAGGCTATGTTAGGGTCTGGTTTAGCAAAGTTTCTCTGTTTTGTCTCTTTATTCTTTCCTGTGCTCCCTTAAGTATCCCCCAGTGATATCCACTGTCCCTGAATCTATGCACCATCTGTCCAGTCTCTCTGTCTGCATCCTTCTGTTTGATACAATTTCTTTTTGTCCTAGTAAGTTGTGCATATGGGCTAATGTTTTTTAAACAGGGCTCATAAAAAACTCTGAATACGTAATAATGTATTGCTGTCTATGTTCTTCCAATAAACGGTAGTGTGGAACTGTGAATTCTCAAGGTGTATAATAAGATCCAGAAATAGAACCTTAGTCCTATCATAATTCATCATGAATTTCCAGTTGTGATCCTTCCTATTCAGTTCCAAATGGAACTCTTTAAGCTCTTGTTCTGACACTTTCCAAATCATAACTATATCATCGATATATCTAAGCCAGGTATGCAAGTTTGGGTCAAACGTGTCATCCTCTGCATTAAATATAAATGAATGCTCAAAATTGTCCATGTACGTGTTTGCGTACTCTTGTGCCATGGCTGAGCCCATGGCAATGCCCTGAATTTGTTGGGAAAATTGGTTATCAAACTCAAAATAGTTTCTTTGTAATATGAACTCTGCCAATTCTTGTGTACTCTGGTTTTGGGATGTGCTCCCATGTCCCTTTTATCCAACAATCTACCCATACATTCCACCCCTTCTAGATGGGATATAGATGTGTATAGGTCCGCAATGTCAAAGGTGACCAAAGGTAATGAGTTAAAGTAAGCCCATGCCATTCCAATCTACAGTTTTTGTATTGTAAATTGTCTACTTTCTGTATTAGATTCTTAGGGGCCTCCTATCTCCACGCATTGCTGTAAAACGTTTCTTTCTTTCTTTTGTTCTTCCTCTGAAAATGTGGTAAAATTAATGTTGTTATGCAGACTATCACCAATGTCTAAAAAAATATTTCCTGATTCCACAGTTAATGTGGGGCTGAAAACCAAACCACCAAACAAGTGAATAAATTGGAAAATAATGCTATAAATACATAAATATTATTGGTATAACTTTACCACTTCCAACATCCACAGAAAAGATTTACTTGATCCATAAAGTAAAATGAAATATCACAACAATTCAAACTCAGTGGGTAATGGAAAAAATATTTTCTAAATAACAATCTTCAGGTTTCTTTGGCTAACCCCCTATGGATCGTCAAAACCAACAATGAAATGGGGAAGGGGTTAAGCCCTTTTGTAGTCCTTTACTTAAGACAAAACACACTTGCTGGTGAGCTCCAAATTTCATTTACTAATTTGCCCTACATTTCTCTCTATCCATAGATCTTGTTCACGGTGTGTTTGTGGGGGGGATACTTAAGGGAGCAGAGGAAAGAATAAAGGGACAAAATAGAGAAACTTTGCTAAACCAGACCCCAACGCAGCCTAAAGAACTGAGATTAGTATTGTTGACACAATACAATCATAAAATATCAGAAATCAGGAGGATAGTGCACAAGCACTGGCATTTAGTGAAAAATGAAAATGAACATATTAAGGAATTGCAAACCCCACCTTTAGTAGTTGCCAAAAAAGTTAGAAATATAAAGGACAGGGTAGTTCAATCACAGTTTAAGTTGCTGGACATTACAGGGGAACAATTAAATTTCAGACCTATGAGTCCAGGGATGCATCAGTGTGGCAGATGTGCAGTCTGTAACCACACATAAAAAAAACTAGTGTTCATAAATCCTCATACAGGGAAACAACACAGAATATCCCAGCACATTACATGTTCATCAGAGGGGGTGATTTATGTGATCTAATGCTCATGTGATTTATTATATGTGGGTCTGATGAGCAGAATGTTAGAAACCAGAATATTGGAACATAAATGGGATATAAGAAATAGAGATGTGAATTCCCCTGTGGCAGTACATTTTAAAAATAATGAACACAATGGAGCATCTTTCCATTTTTGGGGTTTAGAAAAAATTATGTCACCAATGAGAGATGGCAACTTCAGAGATAAACTTCTCCAAACAGAGATGAGATGGATTTTTAAACTACATACACTACAGAAAACGATTGGTATGAATATAGAAACTAGTTAGCAAGCATGCCAATAGATGACTGTAGAACTTAATTTATACCCTGTACAAAGAAAGGGGGAAGGGTAAAATAAAATCAATTTAAAATCTTAAAATAAGTTTGTAGTAAAGATATGTACAATTTAGAGATATGTACAAACATATGTTGAATAAAGAATTGTATAAGTGTGGAATAACATAGAAAAGTAAGATTTGTAAAATCACTGTGTGCCAGTTCGTGGTGGATTTATCGTTCAATGACTTTCCTACATTTCCCCTTTCCTGGTCTGTGCTCCCCCCCCCCCAGTCGCTATGTCCTGTTGTCTTTTGACATTTTTTTAGAGTTAAAATTGGAATAGAAGCCATGTTAAGTATAAGTGACAATGTTGATTAGGTATTTATGTTGTTATGGACAGCTAAAGATGCAGAATAAATGATAATGGGTCATGTAGTTATCACAGCACTGATGTGGAGCTCTCCCTGTGAATGCTCTGCCATTAGAATATGTGGCAGAATCCTTGAACACGTGCACAGCCTCATTAGACCGTGTGCATTCTCGGGGCACGTCGGCATGACATCAGCACATCCGCTGATTTGTTTTACAGGGAGAGCTCTAGAGGGAAGGAGAATGCAGCATTTCACCATTAAGGCAAAGTGTTCTATACAGAGGAGCAGCATTTTCATTTGCAGCTTTTCCAGAGAGGTATAACAACCTTAAGGAAAGTAAAAGTAGAAGCTGAATTCATGGGGTCACTAGCAAAAACTAAAATGTTGGTAATTTCATGTTTTACAGGGGAAATGAAGGCAACCCTTGACAGAATTTAAAACATTGTATCCAAGGGAGGAGTGTTACCAGCAGTCCTCTTTTCTGAAGGTAAATTAAACTACAGGATAAATATCTGAGTGGGTAGAACTTTTAGACTCTTTTACAGAAAGTAAAAACAAATTTACATGCTGGCAATGTTATTTTTTACAGAAGGAGCTTTAATCTCCATTGAAAAGATTTAATTATTGTGCTTAAGACAAGTCTCACAGGTATGCTGCAGTTACTCAGATATAAAGTGGTAGAACCCTTTTCTAGGGACATGGGAAATTTAATCAGTGCTGCATTACAGTATGAATTATTTAGGATGGTTATGTTTTATGTTTAGGTTTGGCCTGAAACTTTCAAGGAAAAGAAATGAAATTTTACTAAAGAAAATGTTCTAGGTAGGCTGACAATATATTCCAAGTGAGAAAATCATGTTGCACTCAAGGTTAGAGGTTAGAAAAAGGATGGTTTGAAACTTGTAACATGTGAATGTTTGCGTTATTTACAGAAAGTCCTTAAAAAATGTTGAAAAAAAAGAATTACAAACACCCCTTAAACAAGCTGTATGGATAGAGCGAAACATAGAGGGAATTAATAAAAGAAATGTGGAACTCACCAGCAAGTGTGTTTTGTCTTAAGTGAAGGACTACAAAAGGGCTTTACCCCCCCACCATTTCATTGTTGCTAACTTCAAAAACCTACCTTCAAGACCATCACTACCAGAGGCCTTATGAAAACTTATTTTTTGTAGTACTTTATAAACACTAGTGGTTGTAAGGGTCTTAAATCTAAAGGGGGCAGTCCATCTTGTATAGGAATAGTTTTTTGATGTTCAATTTCTTGCTTGTAAGGAATCTTACAGTTAGGAAGATCTATAAAAAAATAATTTAGTACTTTAGAAATATCCTTCGGATTATCAATAAAGGTATCTCCATTCTTTAACCTTGTTATTTCCTCATGGGATTTCCCTCCTGGTTTAGTTAATTGTTTAACTACATTCAAGAAATGTCTTGGGTCAGTACTCAAATCGATTTTATTTTTATAGTAAGACTTTTTAGAGATTTTGACTAACGTTTTACATTTGTTTCTGGCTGCCTTAAAAAGTACCCAATCCTTTTCTAATTTGGATTTCAGTGCTTTTTTCCAGATTTTATTTTGATACAGATTTGTTTAATAGTCTATCATTAATCCAAGGTAGTTTAAAGTTTTTTTTTTTTTTTAGTGTTTAAAGTTTGGGTGTGTGCAAGTCACAAATTTCTCCAAAGGTCTGAGTGAAATATTCAATCGCAATGTCAATGTCTGGGATTAGTCAGCAGAGGTCCCAGTTCTCCTTAATTATGCTGTCCAAAAATTGGGTCTCAGAGAATTTTCTAAAGTCTCTGATGCAATTTTGACATTGGTAGGCAAAATCTTGCTGGAACTGGGTCTGCGGCAGAGTAACTCAAACCCGGTTGTGATCACCAAGGCAGGGAGATAAAGTGTCTAAGGCTTCGATCTCAATTTTTGTAGAAACCAGAATTAGATCTAGAATTGACCCATTAGTTACATTAGAAATGAATCTAGTAGGGCTTTTTATGAGTTGTTTTAGCCCTAACGTAGTGACTATATCCTTTAAGAGTCTTCCCCATGGGTCTTTCCAGTCGCAGTTTAAGTCACCCATCAAAATCAAAGGCCTGCTTCCCACTATAGCTGCTATTTTTGTTAGTGTTATTTCTAAATCTGATATATTTGATTTAGGAGGTGAATAAACAACTGAAATAGCTAACCCAATCTGCTTCAAGTTCACTACTAAGGAGGTGGAGGTGGCAAAAACTGTAACTGGATTCAAGAAAGCATGAAGTGGGCATAACATAGCCATAGTGTGACGTAAAGGTGGGGTACAGCTGGAGATCAAGTCGGGTATGCAGTGTTACACTATGAATGGAAAATGGGCAGACTAAGTAGGGCAAGCGGACCTTATCTGCCATCAGACTGTGTGTTTATGTTTCTATACTATCTGTTTCTGACAGAATTATGTGTTTACAATTCATAATTCTTGATAACATGGAATTACTGTTCTCTCCTTAGAACATACTTTGTACTGTTGATACTGAGCTGTCCTAATGGGTAGAACACCAGTAACACAATCTTCAGACCTGTCATTCCACCCGTACAGATGTCCACTGCTTCAGCCCACCCAAGGACACAAACACAAGCATCTTGCTCACACTCCCACTTCTGGCAACCCTACCAGGTGAAAATGTTGCCATGATTACAATACAGGAAAATCTGCGCTGTAAAAATAGCAACATGTAAAACAGCTACAGAGATAGGATAGATTAAGTAACATTATCGCTATTCCTGTAGCGGTTGTCAATTGGGGGGAATAGGAGAAAGTGTGTGCTGGATGGTGTGCTTCCAGGCAGCTGCCATGGCATGGAGAATAGGGCCGCAGGCAGTGGAAGTTGGTGGAACATCAGTGGATCAGGGTTTGACTCCTGATCCCAGGGCAAATGATTCCTTTCATTTTGGTTTTTTCCAGGGACAAGAAATTCCTTTTGTTTATTTTTTTCTCCCTCCTCCCCACTGATATCCTGCCTGTGTTCACCCCCCACCCTTCACTTTTGGCCCCCCACCCCATTTTTCCTGCTGGGTTCCTCCTCCTTCTCCCCACTTCAAAGATTCCCCTGCCCCATGGTTCCTCCCCGTCCTTGAGTTGCCTCACCCCGGAGGTGATTATTTTTTGATCAGGGGGTTTGGGGAGTGAAGGCCTCTAATGGGGGGGCAGAGTGCAGGGGACAAAGCCCTCTGCAAACACACAGGATAGCCAGTTGTTTTACTGAGGTGCTATGGTAGTGCTCGGTGCTTTTGTTGAGTGCTACCATTGCGTTCGGCATTTTTCCTGCACATTTTTTGACCACACTGGTATTGGTTTCTATGTTTTCACATAGTGCCTCTGGCAACACATGCCCATTGCCCACCCAGCACGTCAGGAACACATGTATCCTGAGAACCATCATCTTGTGCCTTGGAACATATGCCCACTTCACACTCTCCAGGCATAAAGCAAAGAAGACATGTTTTCTGGACACCCTCCATAGGCCTCAATAGGCCAGGAATTCATGTATCCTACCCACCATCTACAGGCAAGGGACAGATCAAGTCAAATCATTCTTTACTTATAAAAAGGTGCCTTTCTAAAACCAAGGCGCCTATACAACATCTAACTAAAACACATCAATAAATAAACAATATAAAAAAGATTAAGACTAATAATAAATAAAGAGAACAGCAGCATTAAAAATCAGGAAATGCTAGGCTAAAAAGGTAGGTTTTCAAGGCCTCCTTAAAACTTTGGATGGTCAGGCAATCTCGTACTTGACAAGGTAGAGAATTCCACAGGGTAGGCCATAAAACTAAATGCCCTTGACCCAGATGTCTGCAAATGGACCCTGGGAATCTCTAGCAATCCCTCTTTGGTGGATCAGAGAGGGCAGAGGGGACAGTAGGGGTGAAGAAGATTGTGCAAGTAACCCTGTCCCTGATCATGTAGGGCCTTATAGGTCAGCAAACCAAACTTGAAGGTGATCCACCACTGAACTGGCAGTCAATGCAGTCTGTGGAACACAGGCATTATATGACTGGTCCTAGAGGTACCAGTCAATAACATGGCTGCTGCATTCTGCATCAGCTACAGGTGTCAGATATCAACCCCCAGTAGCCCAAGGTAGAGGGCATTGCAGTAATCAAGGTGGGGGTAATGAAGGTGTGGACCAAAGTTGGAAGATTGTCAGCGGGAACCAGGTGCTTCACCTAGGCAATATTTTGCAGATGATCAAAAGAGGTTTTGACACTGCTGACACCTGTAATTTAAGGGTCAAGCAGTCATCAAACATAACGTCCAGATTCCAAACCCAGTCTGAAGCAGTTAGCTGGACACCTCCAAGCCAAAGACCTAAGGGTGAGCTTACCAACAAACTCGCCTCCCGACGACATGGGTCCATGACCAACAACTCAGTTTTTTCTGGGGTTTAACCACAGCCAGCTCACATTCATCCAGTCCTGGATCTCAGCAAGACAGCTGTTAAAGACCAAAACAACATTGAAATACATATACAGCTGAGTGTTGTCTGCATAGCAATGAAAACTCAAGCTGTACTGCCTGATAATCGCTCCTAATGGCAGCATCTACACCACAAACAACATGGGCACCAATATGGAGCCCAGCAGCACCCCACAGGATAGGGAGAATGGAGCTGAAGAAAAAGTCCAAAACACCATCCTCTGAGTCCTACCCTCTAGGAAAGATCGAAACCATCTGAGGACTGTCCCAGAAAGTCCACAGATGAACCGCAGGTGCTCCAACAGCACATCATTGTCTACAGTGTCAAATGCCACAGAGAGATCTAGAAAGACCAAGATGGAATGGGTCTTTCAATCTCTTGCTATTAAGAGGTCATTTAGTACCCAGATAAGAGCTGTCTCAGTGCTATGTCTCTTCCTAAATCCAGACCGGAGAGAATCATAGACATTGTGACTGGTCAAATGATCATCCAGCTGCGATGCAGCTACCTTTTCAATAACCTTACCCACAAAGAGCAGGTTAGGGACAGGTCTGTAGTTAGCCAGACAATCTGGGTCCAAAGAGGGCTTTTTAAGGAGGGGTTGAACCACAGCCTCCTTCATGGGATCCAGAAAGATCCCCCTCTCCAAGGACATCCAGACTATCTCAGCAAGGACAGGGCCGATTTTATCCACGTAACCTCCCAAAAGGTGAGTAGGGCCTGGGTCCAAACTATAGTTGGTTGGACACAAAGACTGGAAGACCATCACAATATCATTGATAGCGGGCCAGCCAAAGTCACACAACACAAACTGGGCATCTGATATCTCCTGCCAATCACTGCAACTCCCATTAGGGAGGGTCAAATGGATCTCAGAGCTGATTGTGGCAACCTTATCTGCAAAGAATCAAGCAATCTCCTCACACCGTTCTTGTGAAAAAGCAGTTCCAATGTCCACCTTAATCAGGCCCAGAACACATGTATCTTCCACCACCCTCCCCCTGCTGGGAAAACATATCCACTGCCCACCCTCCACATGACAGAAACACATGTATCCTGCTCACCCTCTCCATGCTGGTGACACATGTCCAATGTGCACAGTCTGGAGGCCATAAACATGTGTGTCCTTCACACCCACCCAATGCTGACAACAGGTATCAGTTTCATACTCTCCAGAGACAGAAATACTTTATCACGGACAGAGGAGAGGAACTTTCCTCTCCATCATTACTCATCTATGTATCTTGTTAGATTATGCACATCATTGTTTATTGAATGCCATAGGGTCACCTCAGTGATGAATTATAACATAATTTCTCAGAGGATATGTTAGACTCACTTTTTTTAAAACATACACAACGTGAGAATAAAGCATTATTGTTTTCCCCATAGGTTCCTTGTTCGTGATACAGTCAGACAATAAAAAATGTTCTATATGGATAGGGCAGGACCCGATGCAGCCGTGGCCTGCAAACACAACCACTTATTGTTGACCGTGCTGTGCAGGTCAATGTGCAGCTCAATTACAGAACTTCAGCTGGAACACAATGTGACATCATTACTGACAGCTATTCAGCAATAACCAATGATGAAGACTGCATGATGAAAAGGGAAGATTTTGAACCAGATGAATCAGAGTGGCAGTGAACTGGAGTGGCAATTGTCCACAGCTCCTGATAGTGAACCTGAATTTGATGACAATGTTACAGAGAAGTGAATCATGGCTTGTTCTGACATTCAACCTTATTTCTTTCCTGATGTTGGAGGTTATTCTCCATGCTCTTTTACAATTACAGTACTGCTACTATCCTTTCTCTTTTGTTGTACTGCTTTACTTTTAGATTGATTGAATTGAAAGAACCCAATGGCCTGGAAAATGAAACAAAATTTATCATATTTGAAAGCACACTACTGATTTTGCTTAAATTATGCTCTGTCTGCATGAGGAACTGTCATGTATTTATAGAACATAGTGTTGGGACTATGGTAGTTATAATGCAACTATGTGAGAATGGACCCCATCCCACTTGAGTTAATTGGCCATGGAATGGCTCACTACCACTTAGAAACCTATTGATGGACAGCTGCATTTTATTTTCCAGTGGCAGTCTGATCAGAATGTTAAATTTATTCAAGCAGATGAAGATTCCTTGCATCTGCCTCTGTACCTTTACACTCATGCAGTCCTGCTATATGGTCCAGGCTGTATACCATGTATGGGCCCATTGTCAAGATGCACTACTGGAATCTTTCCCAAACAATTGTGCAAAGTTAAGCAGTGAAGCACTTTGCTGCTCACCAGAACACACAGCAACATTTATGTCATACTTTGTGATGGACCTCATTCGTTCCAAAATCATTGACTTGTAACTTGTACAGGTACATGTCATCAGAAATCCTTCTCATGACTGTCATATAAGTGATGATATTGAAATAGAGATATGTTTCAGTCTTATATCATTTCTCTTATTATGCTTCCATTGTCACTTGTCTTTTTTAATTCATGCTTCATTCCTATCCTTTTTTTGTATTGCAAAAATATATTCATGTAGTGTGAAAATAGAGAGTTTGATCACAGACTGACATGTTTCAGTCAAGAAATACATGAGGGAAATTGAGACTGATGTCCATTGGTTTTATGTCTGGCATGTTACGAAAGGCAGAAATATATACCTCCTGTAACCACAGTTATGTACTTTTACAATAACTGCAATTGATTCTGCAATAACTGTTTATGTTACATTCATAATGTAGGGATAAAAAAAATTGGAAGCCTAAGGAAAAAGAAAAGATTGCAAGATTCTCGGTGAATGGGCAAAATCCATCAGTAATCACCTTTACTGGTGTGCTAGTAGCAGTGGTGGTAAGGGTGATCTTGTGGCGGCCAAATAGCATTCCATCACAAACCACATGACTAACAAGGACTCAGGCCATGAACCAGTGTATCCTGAATGCTCCCGTGGTCACCTTGAAGATCAGAATTGGATAAAACAGGGTTTGTGGATTGTTAAAAATCACTTTATTCCTCTGAAATGTTTGCCCCTTTAAATTAGTATTTGCTATGCATGAATTTCATTATCTGTGTTTTCAGCTTTACTCACTACTGCTGGCAATATAGCCTAGAGGGAAGAGTAACCATCTGTGAAAGAGTTTGGTAAATCCAGCAGAACTGTCTTTGATTTCTAGGGCTATGTGAATACTTTTTCCACGAATATTCAGCTGAATATTCTGTATTTAGGTCCCAGGTATTCGGTATTTGTTATTCAGCATTTGTCCAGAAAAGGTATTTTTTTTAAGGATAGCTTAAAAAAAGCACTTCAACAACACCATTAATCACCTATTGAACCTGGTGTACCATATACACCTCAACAACACTTTAACCACCAACATAGTGCTCTCACTAATGCAACACAAGCTACATGTTGCACACTCAATCCACCACACCACACACATAGCACTCTGAAAATGATATCAAGCATTGCACTGGGTCAGCACTGGAAGATGTTCATGGTCATAGTTGTGGAGTAGAAGGTGCTTTGGTCATGGGCATGGGAATAGTGGTAACAGTAGCTGCCATAGTGGTGAGAGCTGAAAGGGTGACTGCTGCAAGAATGGCACTGGTGGTGGTGGGAAGCACACTGGCTGTGGATGTTGGAGCCATAGTGGTAGCAGTGGGAACACTGGTGTTGGTGTCTGCTGCTTCCTGCACAAAGAATGTATGCTCTAATGCCCCCTCTACTATTGCACAAAAGGATGTGATAGTGAACGTACAGATGAAACAGGTGGTGACACTAGTACAGTAGTAGTAGTATTACTGGTGGTATTAGTAGTAGTGGTACTATTCTCAATGCTACAAGAACTAAAAGGCTTGCTTGGGGAGAAAACTATATGAGCCACCAAAAACAGAGAGATACGCATCTGTCATTTTCTATGTAGTCTATCTCACCACCTTCTCTGGAATTGTATTATGTATCAATAATATACAGTGGAGCAAGACAAGATGCAATTCAATATTTTGCAGTAAATGACATGTAGCAAAATATTGGATGAAAAGAGGGCTTAATTGCCATTGAATTACATTGTTCCTTGCAACATACAGCAGCATTGTGCAGTAATTTTGCAAGCTACTGCATTACATACTGTCTGGCTTTATTGGCATCGTCCAGCCTTAGCACAAATAAATGTATTGGCAACTTTATGCACCATTGCTCTTAACTGTATTTTGCTACTGCACCCCCGAGTGCTTCCTTTGTTCTGCATAGATTGTTTGGGGGGTTGGCAGACCAGGGATGACATCAGCAGTAATCATCTGGACGTGTTGTACATTTGTGGGTCTATCATCCTGTCCCTCACCACTTGGGGCCAGTGGTGCAGATGCTTTGCTGGGGCTGGACCAAGCATGTTTGCAAGGTTGCTAAAGACATGATGGAGCTGGTCACTAGAGGTTACTGTGTAAAACACAAAAAATTACTAGGTAGTGCCTATGTGTGTGATTCTTTACTTAGTGCTTGCGGAACTACAGCAATACTCACACCGACCTTAGCAGTTGTATTGTACCACAAAAAAGCAGCAGCAAATAAAAAACACCGCTACTAAGAAGGAGGAATAAGAGGGCAAACTTTTTAGTCAAACATGGAACTGAGCAAGGAACTGACAGATGATGTACAGTCACCTCAGTGAGACAAGCTTGCCCCACTAAGTGCAGTGATTTAATTAACAAAACAACAACAACAACAACAAAAAAAGAACGCACATGCACAGCTATTTATAGGCACTTGACAAATATCAATTAAAGTGCTACAAGTGGGTAGGGAAGGTGGGTGGGAGGAGGGGAGGAAGAGTGGGTGTATGGAAGAGGGAGTTGAGGGGAGAGATGGTTAAGTGCTGGGTGGAAAGAGCAAAGAGGAGAGGGGAGAACAATAAGGAAGGACAGTCACAGGAGTTACATGCAGATAGGATGTGATGAAGATTGGATTTGAATGGACCAAGCTTTGGCATTGAGACGATGTCAGTGTTGAGACCATTGAAACAGCTGGGAGCTCTGTGAGCAAAGGATCTTTGTCCTTGTGTGGTGCAGAAATGAGGGATATGCAGTAGTTGGGATTCAGAGCCCCTGGTAATGTAAGTAGTTCGTGCTGGGCAGAGGAGAGCTTGGACACCTGGGGGAGCAAGGCCTAGTGTTATTTTCTTTGCCATAAGGCAGGTTTGGCACTTGATCCGGTTTGAAAGATGAAGCCACCCAGTCTGTGTGTAGAGATCACACGTGTGGGTGAGGTGATGGGCACCTATGCACACACAAGGCACAGACTCAGAAACAATAATGCACAGGTTAATTGTGTGCAGTGGGCTATGGAAGTGTGGGGGGGGCAGCCAACATGCTCCTAATTTGTACAGGGATCCGAGACCAGAACCAGAGGACTAACAATAATAATTCAGTGAGCCAAGCCTGACAGGCTTAGAATTGAAGAATTGTATTTCAAAAACTGTGTGCACACTGCTGTGGTCATGTGGGGCCCAGCCTCATGAAAACATATATTAAGCATGCACATGCAGGGCAAAGCCTCAAAAAATCAAATATCATGCACATATAGGCAAATCATGAGCAGTGACCTACGAGAGGGGGAGATAGCAGACACCCTCATCAGTCATGCAGGGAACAAAGCCTGGAACCAGACAACAGCAAAAAAAAGAAACAACACAAAAATAAAATGTGCTTCACCCAAAAAAAATCACACTGGAGCTAGAGTTGTGCAAAACTGGAATATTTAAGCCAGGCTAAATATTTTCTTGAGTGTATTGTAAAATATTTCACTGGGTGAAATGCAAAATTTTGCCGTGTTTGTGATGAAATTTCACCACCACAGGTGAGCGAAATTTCTCCTGTGGGTGAAATTTCGCCACTGCGGGTGAAATTCCATCACTGTTAGTGGAATTTTGCCACCCGTGGGTGACATTTTGCCATTTTTGGTGGAATTTCACCACCTGCGGGTGAAATTTCATCATTGTTGGTGGACTGCTCAGAGGGCAAAAATGCGGGTGAAATTGAGAAGTAATGTCACATTTTCATGAAACATTTCATGCTATGAAATTGTCAATTTTGATGCAATTTCACTGGTGAAATTTAATTTTGCAACGTCTCTACCTGGAGCTATGCCAGAGAGCAGCAAAGAAGGGGTATTAGCAGACAGCACTCCTAGTCACTGTAATTGAGTACAGCAATAAGGACAAAATACCTGTCAGAAAGCCAAACATAGCTTTTCTGACACTGATCAATCAAATTATACTGACTCAAGAAAGCCTGTGGAGCAAAAAACTATTTCTTTTTTGCCAAGTTTAAGGTCTCAGAAGTACTGCAGAGCTAGCTCTCAGAAACCACAGTCTCCTGTCTTCTACCAGCTCAGAGTGAGGAAGTCACATGGTATGCTTGCCTTTGAGCTCCAGAAATAGCTTTTGATTGGCCAACAAAGCTCTTCGAGGATTGGAAATCTCACCGAGTAGTAGTCCCTGAATAGTGGCCGTATAGTGAACAATTCGGGAAACGCATCCAAATATTCGGGAAGCCTATTATTCATGGTATTTGAAAAATACTATTCAGCCCATGCACAGCCCTATTGATTTCCACAACCTCTACTTGCATATTGTGTTACTCTGTGCAAATCACTTAACCACCCCAGTGCTCCTGGGTTGCTCCTGAAAACAGGCACTTATGCCTAGTGGGACTCACCCGGTTATCAAATAATAACAATACCTGCAACCTATTCCAACAGTACCACTGACAGCACACACCACAGCAATGCTCCAGAGTGTCATGTGTTGACTATGATGTGTGGCGTATGATGTGTTACAAAGGTTGTGGCCACTTGACAAAGATTTCAGCCATGTTACATTACATATACAATAGCAGTTTGTCACAGTATCCTTCTTCTGTGACCACTTGTGCTTTGCCATGAATTGCAATGATGCCATTAGTGATCCACAGACATAACATGATGAGTTCCTCATTGTGACAGATGCTTTGTAACTGCAAATGCCTTTCTTTTCTCTTCATGAAGTAATGGTATGGACACATGTAACATTACATAGAGGATAATGTATGGTCTTTGGTTAATAACCACACTGTAAACACTTCGAGAGGTTGCCATGACATCATTGTAAATTTCGAGAGCGCAGCTTGAGAGGTTTTCACATGCCATGGTAACCTCGAGAAGTGTTTTCAGTGTGGTTATTAACCATAGACCATACATTATATTTTACAGTGTATGGGCTACCAAGATTTTGTAATCATGAATTGAATTACTTTACTGAAATACTTTACAGAACATTGATTGTTGTGAGCAGTCCATTTTGTTATACCATTGATATGACATACTCAAAAAGGGTTAACAACAGAGTTATGTCATAACAATGGCATAACAAGGTTGTAATATGTTTGATTTCAGTTAGTAATAAAGGCCCCCCATGCATTATATATTATTCTGCAGGTACATTGATCAATCAATTACCTCCTGTTACTTTGATTTATTGCTGTTTTGATGCTATTCATAGGAAGCAAGCATCACAAGGAACGTATGAATATCATGCATCGGAATCTACTGTGCACAGATGTCTGAAAGCTGTCTCCAATAAAGCAAACATCAGCACTAGAAGTGTATCACTACATTGTGATTTATTTTGTTCCAAAGAGCCTCCACTACTTCTTCAGGAACATGGAAGCAAGGTAGTTTAAGTAAATTTCCTACTAGAAAAAAAATTAGTCTTGCACTTTTCCATGCAAAGGACTTTGTCTGGTGCTGCCAAATAATAAAACTGTAACATGCCATCACTGTTTCAACACCAGGTGTCCTTTATTCCAAAGCTTTCATGCTAACCTGTCATTGTCTTAGCAAACTGGAGTTAGCACTGCGGGCACATATTGAAGAATGTTTTTTGCACAGGGAAAGATGCTTAGCATCCCCTACAAACATAATGTATGTGTGTGGGCAAGGTGAACTGAGTGGACATGAATATGTGTGCAACCCGATCTTCAGAGGCATTGTGCTGTGCAAAAGGTGTTGTGAGGCCACTTTGGTGCTGAAAAAAGAGCATGACTTACTTCTGGCCAACCATGCAGGCTACTGTCTGTGATTCCCACACAACTCTAGGGGAAAAGGAGGAGAAGGGTGCAAACCAGAAGAATTCACATGTAGACAGATCCTCTTGAGTATAAATATCTGTTTCCTTTATTATAAATATAGGCCATTTCCTCTACGTTTCACCAATTAATCATTGGCTTCCTCAGGAGGTGCCTTTTAATCATACTTCTATCCATATATATGACTCAATTTTGTTCACTTAAACATGTTCCAATCAATGCTGTTTCTTGTTCAGCCTCCTACTTTTCTGCACATCACAATTTTAGAAAACAGGTAAATAACTCTCTTTAAAAGGCAAATTCTTGGCTTTTTATGTACACATCCACGCTGTGGCTCGACTTTTGCTAAAGTCGAGCCACAGCGTCGATTATCGTAAAAAGCCAAAATTTCTTCTAAGAGGTTATTTACCTGTTTTCTAAAATCTACGTGTGAATTCTTCTGGTTTGCGCCCTTCTCCTCCTTTTCCCCTAGAGTTGTGTGGGAATCACAGACAGTAGATTAAAGAACACATCGGAAGAGGCAGCAGCACTAAGAACTTTAGGTTTTGAATAATTGTAATAACATTTCCCGTGGTTTCTTTCCAGGATGTTTTTCTGGAATATGTTCTAATACAACCATGCAGGCTGCCAGAGGCAATGCTGCCACCGAGCCTGTTGTCCACTTGGGGATCATAGTCACACCCTGTGGTCCCTGGCCCCCACCATCAGCTGATTGACGGCCTGTTGTGACATGGCAATCAATCAATGGTGATAGTGGTACTTCCCCCCATTCTGATTTCCATCCTTGGTGGAATGTACAGTATCCCTGGTGCTAGTGGAAACCACACTCACTACAATTATCAGTCTTTAGGTAAAACAGAAAACTCCAGGGTGTCCAGTGCCTCCACCCCAGCACTGGGATTGCACAGTCCCACTCACCTGTGCAATGCACGTGCTGCTGCAGGAGCATACAGGGACTGGCACATTCCTCCTTACACCTAATCAGCCACCACATGTACAAACTGGAGCGTACCTCTTATTAGTGGGACATGGTGATGTGCCCTGTCCTATAAATATGAGGTGTGCTCCCTGCCTGCATATATGGCAGGCATCTGAGAAGTTGTGAGGAGAGCTGTTCTGTTCCCCGAATTGTCCTGTGTCGCCAAGTGCTTTGCAAAGGTGATTGCAGTTGGGTATGCCCCATGCTAGGGGGGGGCCACTAATGCCATGGAGTTCATTGTTTTACCTCAACAGTGGTAGTCAGAGGAAGGGTGGTTATCCACTGAGGATGTCAAGTACTGTGAGGGGGGGGTGCCACTATCACCAAGGATCACTTTTATATGAATGAATGTGTCATTGATCTGCGGGGGGGGTGGCTCTAGCACCAGGGATTTGTATATGTGGCGGTGAATGGGCAATTTGGGGTGTGGTACTGCATCACTACTCAGGCAAATGAACCCATAATAGACATGGAAATGTCCACTTATTGCCCTGCATGCCCAATGGGCTCATTTGCATGGGTACATCTGAATAATGCAAATTGGGCTTTTGCACACTCCATTGTAGTGGTATACTTTGGCAGCCATGTTGTGACACTGCTAAGTGGCTGAGTGCTGGGGTGAAACAACACTATATTTAGTCCACTAGCACCAGCATGGTATTCCACTACATATAGCATCTTCAGGCACCTGAACTATCATTTTAGAGTACTGGGCCCTGGGACAAGAGACGTAATGTGCAATGTCATGTAGTGCACATGTGTTGGGAAAACTCTGTCAAAGTATTACAACATCCCTTGGAATGAGATTCCATTTCCATTTATTATGCTGTAAATCTGAGTGCTTTGACAGTGACATGCGCAACTCAACTTTGACAGTATTTGACAGTATTGTTCAGTGTGTGATGTATATGTGGTGGTGGAGAACTGTATGTTACACAGGTCTTACAAAATCTGTATGAAAACTCAATGTTTTCCTGTCATGTTTCCTGCTGATGACTGACACTCTGCATTGTAATGAAAATTCTTGTAGAGCCCAAGGCAGAACAGGTGATGGAGAACTGAAATGAGGATCCTTTCCAAAATCTTGAGGTGGAGCAGCAATAGTAAAACAAGTGAAGGTACCCATTTCCTACGATCAGTTTTTGTTTAGCACACTTTACTACATGTCAGTCTCCATGGTATATAAACTTTTTTACATTTCTTTCTGACTTATAGTTGTATGTTTATTGAAAAAAAATATGCAAGACGTCAACCTAAAATCCATGAAGGGTGTTTGCAGCTGGATGAGTTTGAGGCATGATACAGCTGCAATGTTGCTACACTCCAAGGGTCACTGACATGTAGCTCTGTATCTGCTGCACACAACTCCATGTGGACGCAATGTTGTTGGTACAGCAGGGTGATCTGATGACTTCTGTCATTTGAAAACATCATTGTTCAATGATATGATGTATCTCACCCAACCAGCCACTGTATGGAACATACTCATTATACATACTGTGTAGCGATCATTGGGTGCAGTCCCAGTACCAGAGCATGGGAAACAGTATCTTGCAGTCATTGCTACATAGATATTGTTCATGATCTTACATCAGGGTTTACCTTAGTCTTTCATAGTCACAGGTTATGTTACAAAGCTAATAAATGAGCTCAAAACGATGAGACAGGAATTCCCAACATACAAACTTGCCAAGGAGCAGTGACATGGAACACATGTGCCACCTCCGATTGCATCACACTTCACAAAGTGCCTCTAAAACAGCCTTGTGGCTGACCACAAGAGTAGATTCAATAAGAGCAATATGCAAGACATGCTCTCTGTCAATCAAATTTACTATGTGTGCATTATGAGATTACCAATTGTCTGAATGTTAGTCTGTGTCACTTTTCCATTTATAATGTGTGGTCAATCAGAGGACTGAAGGCATGATACTTGGAGTACTCAATGGTTGACTCAAGTTATAGTATACCAGGTGGTGTTGAGGTAAGGGGATGCATCAGGCTCTGGTTGTGTTGATCATTTAAATCTATATATTATTGTATGGTTTCCTCTCCAGGTTAGGTCATTTTGAGTACCAAACATTCGTAGTACATGTCGTAATGTTTGTCATGTACAGTGTGATCCATGCCACGCGATGTGCTGGCTCCTTTTCTCTGCATGAGCAACACTTACTATCAATTCTGTCAAACACGTTATGCTTGAGTTCCCTGTAAAGGAGTAACATAGAAACACAGAAACATAAAACTTGACAGCAGATATGGACCGCTTGCCCAACCTAGTCTGCCCATTCTCCCTACCTACTGGAATACCGCAGTCCCTACTGCATGCATTTTTTATTTACATTGCCATTTTTGCCCCTACCATCTCCACTGGGAGGTTGTTCCATGCATCCATCACCGTTTCTGTGAAAAAGTACTTTCATACATTACCGCTGAGTCTACCCCACACCAGGAGTTGCTTCCTCCTCTTCTGGGGTCCTCTACCACCCCTCTTTGGGGACTCCACCATGGAGGACCCCTACATCCACATTGGTCACTTATGCAGGTGCCTCCCTGGGGCAGTCCCTCCTTCCAGAGCTTCATAGTAGTTGTATAGTGATACCATTCAGGGGATGTGCAGCTGTTCCACCATCCTCACCCTTCCTGAGCCCACTGCAGTAAAGCCGCTCCTCCTCAGCACCGTTTGTGGTAGTGGTGGCAGACTTGGTGGTCCCTGGATGGGGAAGGAGACCCCCCCAAATTCTGGCCAACCTGGCCTGTAGACGAGCAGCCTCCCATCTCCGTCCAGAGATGTGCAAGCAGATGGGGCAACACCACAGTCCCCAGAAAGGCTCCCAGAAGACTGCTGACCCACAGCCACTGCACTGCATGCTCCTAGCATGTATGTTACCTTGTCTGCCCATGTTTACTTTACTTACTTTTAACCCTTTATTATTCCAACTCTAGATAGAGTGCTTCACCTTTTCCCAAGCTTGGTGTCTTTTTATTGTTGTGGTTCGACAAAATGTAGTATCATACTGTGCCAAAAATTTAAAAAAATCAATACAGTGGATTCCTGATGTATGCACATGCCTGGGACAAGTGAATTTGTACATAGAACCAGAATGTGCATGCAACCAGAATGCCATAGAAATGAATGGATGCATATAGAAAACAATGGGGACCCTTTTACAAACGTACCTCACATGCTCACAAATACACCTAAGCCATCTTAAATGTTGTTAAATGTTACTTTAAGCAATATGAGATGTGACAACCTTTACCATAGCATATAATTTTTTTTTTGTGCTAAACTGAACACTCACTGATGCTAACCCACTTCCTCTGGAGCAAGTGAGAGTGAATATAGCTTTCAGTGAGTGGCATGAATTTTGAAGTCAGATCCTTTGCCATCAGTCCATCACCATCTGTGAGTTAATCAGAACTGAAAACTAACAGCAATCACTACCGCTGTGGTGCAGGGGTTGGGGGGAAGGTTTAACTGAGCTCTGGTAATTATCAGGTGATTAGTGGGTTAACTATGGGAGAGGGGCCAATCTAGTGGCTGCAAGGGAATGACAACTTAATGCATTCTGTCAAAGAGGTGAATAAGACCTTCTGGGGACCGCCTAGGGAGCATGTCAAGATGAAGAAAATGTGCATATAACCAAACAATGTGTGCATACAAACAAAATAATTAACATTGCTGGAATGAAGCAAGAATCGGGACTTCCGTTTTTTGTGCATACAACCGGAATGTGCATACATCCGAATAGCATACACGTGGAATCCACTGTAAATAAATAATACAGTACTACAGATGAGGTGGTGGAGTAGTGCATCACAAGCTATGTAAGCAATAACATATGACAGGTTATGTGGTAATGCATAAGTACCACATGACCCAGTTATATTATGAGGCATGAGATGTGGCCTAGTGCCTTTAACCACCTGTGAACACTGGTAACTTATTGCATTACCACACACTCTGGAGTGTGTTACTGTGGTCATGGAATGGTTTTAAGAATAAAAAACATAGAGAAGAAAAGTAAAATTTCAGTTGAGCGGTAACTGACAGAACTGCATGGGCATGTGACCAGTCTGCAGAAAACACATGGATTGTTTGTTTCAAGAAATGTCATATGAATTTCAGTAAAGTGGTGGCAGAAGAGGCATGGCATCAATCACTTACTCCTGTTTCTACATTTTTCACACAGAAATGCTGATGGAAGTAAATTTGACACTACTATATGAGCTCAGAGCATGAATGTGGTGAACCAAGAGCAAACATGCAACATGGACAGTGTGTAAATATGATGCCATTATAATTTCACAGGACTGAGCAGACATACTAGTTTTTAACACTGTTCATGGAAAATGTGAATACAGAAGAGTAGCTCACTGTACTAGTTTCACCAAGTGCCCCATAATCCAGCAATCCTGTGTTATACATACATGAAGTTCCGCAGCATGCACCTGTCATTGTAAAAGGCCATAGATGGAAGTATGGTACAGATAGTGTTGCAAGAATATGTTTTGGCTTTGTTCCCTTTGCCATCCTGATATTTGCTGAAGTAACAGTGCAGGCTGCCAAGCTGAACAATAGTAACATTTATAAATGGCACAAAAAAACTTTTGCGATGGAAAAGAATGTTTTCCATCAATTTGGTCATGTCTTTGTAATCAAGAAGAGTCTCTGATTTCTGGTGATTAAAGTAATCAAATTCCATTTTCAAGACTTGAAATTCAAGGAATTGCACCAGTAATTGTAGGTCTAATTTCCAGATTTTTCTGGGATTCTACTGTCATTCATGTAGTATGTATATAAACAATCAGAATAAAAGAAGGTGTAATATACAGAGCATTAAAATGAAGCAAATCGAAAATAGTACAGGAAGCAGTTATTAGGAAAATAGAGGCACTGTAGATTTACTGTTCTGGTATAAAATGCCAAATTCCATGAAATTATTTGTTTTTTACTGGTGTGCAGGCAGTCCAAATTCCAGAATTTTACCAGGTTTTCCAATAAAAACTGAAAACCATTGGCCTTGCATGTAGGCAACGTAGCCCTTAAAAGAACCACCAGCTGTATTTGTACATACTGTTGTAACCTTGGTTTACCAGTTATATTTTCTTAATAATGCATTCACATAATTAACTCCACATACCCAGGATACCATTCAGTGAAGACACAAAATCTTAATATTTTTAACATGTTTGTTGAAAAAATTACCTGTAATATGAACTGCTACAGCAATAGCATTGCACATGTAATAGTGTATTACAACTATTGGTCACATGCAGCACATGGAAATGTAGCAAGTGACATGTTTGTGTTCCTTTATTATAAAAACAGCTTATATAAATTGTTTGGTACCTCACAAAACAGAACAGTTTCAACAATAAAACTTGTCAATGTAGAGCAATACAGACCTCTTATTTTGGAAAAAATGATCATATTGGCATACATGACAGTCATGATGAACTTGGCATAGAACTACTGTCATACTGACATCAGCAATTTGGTACTACAGTAATTGTGGATCTTTATCTCCAGTGTATGATGTGTCAGATGGGAACTTGGCATGAATTTTACTGACACACAATGGTAACATTTTCTGGTTCTTCTTCCCCAGCTTTTCAAAGATCCAGAAAATGAATCGATCATAGGCAATGTGCCTGTAGTTTCTGGAAAGTTGGAGGAAAAGATTGAACACATTAGAACAACGGTATTGAAAATGAATGTAGATGTGTAGTAACAACTTTGACATTGTGGCTGTGTGTATGTAACAATTGAATGGTATGCACTGCAGCAATCAACCCCCCTTTCCTATCCCTGTTCACCCATATATTTAAAGAAACATTTCATTGGTGTGTACCGTAGCCCCACTCCCTATCCCTGAGTGACCATACAGTAATAAAATAACATTTCCGTGGTGTATCGCAGACCTGACTTCCTATCCCTGATCGCCCATATAGTAAAAGAAATAACATTTCTCTGGTGTGTAGTAGACCCCTATCTACAAGTGCATGTGTACTAATTTTTCCCTGTTATGTAGCTGACACCAGCACCCCAGCAGGTTGCTTCTCACCACCCCACACCACCCCCTCCCCATTCCCAGTCGGCAATCTGCAGAGCCCTCCACTCTTCAACATGGATGGCCACTGACATAGCTGTCAGTGAACATGTACTATAAGAGCTGATGGTACAGTATGCATTCATTGACAGCTCAGTCTGTGGCTGGCCGTGGTTGAGAGCAGAGTGCTGTCCTGGTCGCAGTCTTGGGGATGGGGTGTGTGGAGCAGGATGGTGGGTGGGGTGCCATAAACTAGTGTAAAAGTACTATATGAACAGTTGGGGAGAGGGAAGGCAGATCTGCTGCACACCAGTGACATTTTTTTATTACTACACCAGCAGTCGGGGATGGGGGAACCACTGCACACCAGGAAACATTTATTGTTCAGGGAGTAGACATGAAAGGCTGTATTAGATCAATGAATGTAGCAGAGCACATGACAGTATGGGGTACATGACTGTGAAAGTGTACATGTGTGGGAATAATTCAATGTTTAAGCATGCTTGGGTGTGTGAGTGTTTAGCAGGCTGATGTGTAAACTTGGTTCTGTGCATGGCTGTGGCATTGTGACTGACTGTACATTTTTTGGCACTGTAACACTGTACCTGTGTGTATGTGTTTACAAACATGGTAAACAGTACCTTGTATAATGGTCAGAAACTGTGACACTGTGCATGTGTTATGGTAGTGGCTGAGTGTCATAGCTGGCATGTGTGAATGTAGTCAATGACTGTGTAAGCGTTGTTATTCAGTAAACAATGGTTGCTGAGTGAGTTATGTTCCAAGGGTATATTTGTTCATCTGGAGTGTAGACATGTTTTTTGAAATGCACCCGCATGACTAACAATGTGCATGTCTCTGTGACATCGACTGATATGACATAGTAAATGGTGAGATGTATGGTATGCCATTAGACAGGCAACTTCATTAGGGTGCCGTCATTAGGGCACAGCAACCAGTTTGCCTGTCATGCTGGCAAACTGGATTTCACAGTGGACAGCAGAGATGGTGCTGTAGAGGTGTTGAGCCCCTTACCCCATACACCTCCGAATTGAAGAGATTATAATAAAGCATGTAGGGGTATGGGGTGAACCAAACAGTCTGGATGTGCCCCAGGGCATTTTGCACAAAGTGGGTCGGGCAGCACAATGGCGGATTTGTTGTTCGCTGTCGGCATTCTGCCGGCACCCAAATGACAGTTGCCCTTCTTCTTGTCACATCAACATGGGTGAACCAGATGTATGAGGTTGTTGAATATTTAGGTGATCATGAGTACATGGTTCGAAGATGGATAAACACTACATGGTGATATGGCAACAGATTCCGTGCAGAATACTTGCGAGTGATGTCCTGGTGATCATCAAAAGGTATGACGAGGTGCTAGGCATAAAACTGTTGCTACAGTTAGTCAATCATGATTACATGCCATATGATCATTCTTGGTGGTAAGATGCCATCATCAACTGGACCATCAGTTTGGTTATATTCATTAAGAGATGAACGTAGGACATAAGTCCATGCAGCAGGAATGAAAATCAGGGTGTGCAGTGATGCATTTCAAACCAGAAAATTCCTCCATATGGTAAGCTATTTCACCATAATTTGCGTATCAGTGGTTTTCTCTGGTTGTGGGTTTACTGCAGCAATTTCTGCCTTCACAACTACTATAAGAGAGGCATTCAGAGCACATAAATAATCAGCAAATTGCAAGTTCTAAACATTTCCATTTTGCTAACACAGAGGTACACTGTCAGACTATCATCACCTTTTCCTGTCTTTCTCTATGCTTCTGTCTGTTGACATAGGGAAGGTGTGTGGTGGACCTGTTTTCCTGGCCTGGGAAGGAGGGCAGGATTCAAGTGTTTCTTGTCCCGGGGAGTCTGGGTAGTGGACATGTTTTTCTAACCTGGGAGGGAGGGCAGGATACAAGTGTTCCTTGTCCTGGAGAAGGTGGGCAGTGGACATGTCTTTCCACCCTGGGACAGAGGGAAGGATAAACGTGTTCCTTGTCCAGGAAAAGTGGTCAGTGGACATGTGTTGCTACAGTAGCCTGGGAAGGAAAGCAGGATACAAGTATTCCTTGTCCCAGGGAGGGTGAGTGGTGAAAATGTGTTTCTGGACTGGAAAGGAGGGCAGGATACAGGTGTTATTTGTCCCTGGGGGGGTGGGCAGTAGACATGTGTTCCCAGCCAGGGAGGGAAGTCAGGATACAAGTGTTTCTTTCCCTGGGTAGGGTGGGCAGTGGAAATGTGTTCCCAGCCTGAGAGGCAGGGCAGGATGCAAGTGTTCCTTGTCCCAGGGAGGGTGGGCAGTGGACATGTGTTCTCGAACAAACAGAATCCAGTGCACACACAACCCCCCCACCCCGGGACATCTGAGAAATAAAACATTTAAACTGTCTGAATTGGCTAGGTTCTTACTTTTAACTCCATGAAAAATGGGTCCTCTTAGTTATCAGATTGGAATTCCAACGTGAACACACCAAACCACCAATCATCAGGATGGAACCCCATGGTTTGGTCCTTATATTTCCCAACTCTGAAATGCCTGCAGTGGCTACTCTTAAATAGAGTGCATTGCCTAAATGGACTCCTTTATAGAAAAAGTGCTTCCACCCAGGAAATTTCACAGGTGTTATCAAAGGAACCATGCTAAAAGGAGAACCACAGATTCCCAAACTCTTAACAAATTCCAAAACAAGCATACTCTAACCTTTGCATTGCTCACAAAATTCAATTCACATTTCTATTGAGGAGAATTCCAATCTGATAACTAAGAGGACCCCCCTTTTTCATGGAGTTAAAAGTAAGAAAATAGCCAATTCAGGCAGTTAAAATGTTTTATTTCTCAGTGTACCATGGATATGTGTGTGTGTGTGTGTGTGTGTGTGTGTGTGTGTGTGTGTGCACATACGCATGCACTGGATTTTGTTTGTTTATTTGTCATATGCCACAAACCGGTAGCACTACTCAGCAGAAATGTGAATTGAGTTTTATGAGCAATGCAATGGATTGAGCGTGCTAATTTTGGAATGTGATGTGTTCCTGGCCTGGGATGGAGGGCAGGATACAAGTATTCCTTGTCCAGGTGGGGTGGGCAGTGTGCTTGTGTTTCTGGCCTGGGATGGAGGGCAGGATAAGAGTATTTCTTGTCCCAGGGAGGGTGGGAACTGTACATGTGTTCCAGGCCTGGGAGGGAGAGCAGGATACAAGTATTCCTTGTCCAGGGTAGGATGGGTATTGTACATGTGTTTCCAGCCAGAGATGGAGAGCAGGAAACAAGTGTTCCTTGTCCCAGGGAGGGTGGGCAGTGTACATGTATTTCTGGACTGGAATGGAGGGTATGATACAAGTATTCTCTGTCCCAGGGTGGGTGGGCAGTGTGCATGTGTTCCTGGCCTGGGATGGAAGGCAGGATAGGAGTATTCCTTGTCCCAAGGAGGACGGGCAGTGTACATGTGTTCTCAGCCTGTGAGGGAGGCAGGATACAAGTGTTCCTTGTCCAAGGGACGGTGAGCCATGGACATGTGTTCCCAGCCTGGGAGGAAGGAAAGGATACAAGTGTTCCTTTTCCCAGGGAGTGTGGGCAGTGGACATGTGTTCCCAACCTGGGGAGGAGGGCAGGATATAAGTGTTCCTTGTCCTGGTGAGTATGGGCAGTGGACATATGTTCGCAGCCTGGGGGGGAGGGCAGGATACAAGTGTTTCTTGTCCCAAGAAGGCTGGGTGAAGGACATGTGTTCCCAGCCTGGGAGGGAGGGCAGGATACAAGTCTTCCTTGTCCTGGGAATGGTGGGCAGTGGACATGTGTTCCCATCCTGTGATGGAGGGCAGGATACAAATGTTCCTTGTCCAAGGGAGGGTGGGCTGTGGACATGTCTTCCCAGGCTGGGAGAGAGTGTACTATGCAAGTGTTCCTTGTTCCAGGGAGGTGGGCAGTGGACATGTGATCCCAGCCTGGGAGGGATGGCAGGATACAAGTGTTACTTTCCCGGGAATGGTGGTTGGTGTAAATTTCTTCCCAGCCTGGGAGGGGGGGAGGGAGGGCAGGATACAAGTGTCCCTTGCCCTGGGGAGGGTGGGCAGTGGACATGCGTTCCCAGCCTAGAAGGGAAGTAGGATGCAAGTATTCCTTGACCCGAAGAGGGTGGGCAGTATACATGTGTTCCCAGCCTGTGATGGAGGGCAGGATAGAAGTGTTCCTTGTCCTGGGGATGGTGGGTGGTAGTCATTTGTTCCTGGCCTATGAGGGAGGGAAGAATAGAAGTGTTCCTTGTCCCATGGAGGGTGGGCAGTGAACATGTTTTCCCAGTCTGGGAGGGACAGCAGGATACAGATATTACTTGTCCTATGGAGGGTGGGCAGTGGAAATGTGCTCCTGGCCTAGGGAGGAGGGCTAGATTCAAGTGTTCCTTGTCCGGGGAAACTGTGCAGTGGACATGTGGTTCTGGCATTGGAGGGAGGGCACATTAAAAGTGTTCCTTGTCCCAGGGAGGATGGGCCATGGAAATGTATTCCAAGCATGTTAGGGAGGGCAGGATCCAAGTGTTCCTTGTCCCAGGGAGGGTGGGCAGTAGACATGTGTCCCCAGCCTGGGATGGAGGGCAGGATACAAGTGTTCCTTGTCCCAGGTAAGGTGGGTGGTGAACATGTGTTCCCAGCCTGAGAGGGAGGGCAGGATAAAAGTGTTCCTTGTCCCACTGAGGGTCATCAATGGACATGCGTTCTGGGCTTGGGAAAGAAGGCAGGATACAAATGTTCCTCATCTTCAAAAGAGAGCTGTGACCTGCACTCATGAGCTGAGCGGAGAGTGTTGTGAAGCAGGTGGCATACCCATATATCAGTCAACAGAGTCCTAAAAACACAGTCCTACTCCTGTAGTAGTTGTCAAATGACGGTACTCCAGCCAAGGTGAATTCAACCAGAGTGTTTATTTGCCAAAATAGCAAAATCACAAGGTAAGCAGAGTGCCTCTTACTTCACCAGTGTAAAACCAGCCCCAGCGGTTCTGTAATAGTCTTCTTCAGGGAGCATGATCCTTACAGGACCCTCTTACAGTTTTATAGGGTACAAGAGTATGATGTCACAGACTTGATTGACATAGAATAGTTGCGAATCATGAAAAAAAAATGCAATTACAAAATATTCAGAAACAGTGCCCAAAATCAACCACAGAATGTATAAATATCATCACACATTTAATGTTATCCTTCTATTCTAATACATCTTGTTTCCTAATATTAAAGTAAACTAAAAGTGTCATCTTCTAACAAAAACCGGATCATAGCTATTTGCCATTATATTTTAATAAGGTAAGATTCAAACACTTTGCAAAAAAATTCCTTATAGTGTGTTGTCTATCATTTACCAATTCAAGCTTATTTATTATGGGATCTGATCTCCTATACACTGTATGGGATCTATAAATCCTAATTCATTATCATTGGTTTAAAGTAAAGATACGGTAGTCAAATATAGACAGCACTATAATTTTAAGTTCTTTACCACCACTTTTAGGACATAGCAGAATTCAGATGGAGGAGCAGTATAGGGGGAAGGGAGATCGAGACGAGGTTAACAATACATCAATTAATATTTACTCCATCCGGAGCTCAAAAAAAGTTTGAGATCCCAGTTCTTATTGAGGCCCCTTGGTTTTACTGTTTTTAACCTGAATATCTAGTAGCCTTCTCTCTGAAGTAACAGATTTTGTCTGTCACCACCCCTGATTGGTTGTTGTACCCATTCCAACCCATGAATCTTAGCCCTGTACACATCAGGCTACTTGATATTTTAGTGCCAAAACATTTAACTTTCATTTCAAACACGTCCTGTCCATATTAAACATGGTTCCATACCGTGTTAACAAACCGTGCTAAAACCCTGAAGGAAGCTAGTCTTAAACCCATTTTTAAAAATGGTTTAGAAAGTGAAAGCATGTTACCTGTCAATGTGGACGGGCATCTGCAACTTGCTCCATTAGGAAGCATGTTAACAGTGATGAGGAACTGGTTTTAAAAACATTACTGGATGCAGATGCGGACGGGAGTTGGCTGTGGGATAACCAAGTTAAAACTCGGTTGAAGATTGATGTGGACAGGCTGCTATGGTGAGTTCAAAAACCTTTCTAAAACATTTTTAAAAATGGACCACGTCTCACTTGTTAATGTGTACAGGGCCTTAATGTATTTGTATCACAGTTGTGGACCTGTAGAAAATGCCTTCCCACTGGTGTATCTAACATACATGCTCCTGGAACCTTTCTTTCAACACCCAGGCAGTTTTACCTATGTAGCACAAGTTACAACCACACCTTTACATATAAACCACAAAAGATGTGGAGTATGAAATTAATTCCCTGATTGAAATTTTTCCCCACTAGTGGGTGAAGTAAATTATTTTTCAGTAACACCAAATTTGCAAATACTACATTTATGACACTTAAATGATCCTTCTGGTCTCACTGAGATCCAGGAATTGTTACGTTTTTCTTTTACCAAAAAAGACTCATCCAGTACAGCTGATATACCTCAGAAAATGATAAAGCAAGTGTTAATATCTGTTCCTCAGGAGAGGCCTCAATTACCAGTATAGGCTGCCGCTAAATATCAAAATGATACTGGATGCAAAGGCCCACTCACCCCCGTACAATAAAGCTCAAAATCTGTGTCTTTCAATCTTGTTTAATCATAATAACCTCCAGTTTAAAGATTCATAATCGACGTTTCAGGTAAACCCTTCTTCAGGAAAAACTGGTTACTCTGAAGTAAAACATAAAAATTATAATGCCCTAAGTATCTTATTGTATATAAATATCCATAAATCAAACCTAAACATAAAAAGAATACTTATAAAAAGTGCAGAGAGCTCTTACATTTCATTTCAGTTAGTATTATAAGACCATTTGCTGCAAATCAAATTCATGTTTGACTCCCACCACAGGACACTGATGAACAAAAGAATATATACATCCAACAGTCATCATTTTTTTAAACACATTTCCTTTTCACTATGTTGATTATTAGAGTTAATTCTCCATAGTTCATCACAAGTATTTATTTATCATTATTGCCCTGCTGTTCATAAAATTAAAAAGATCTAATAAATTCTCCCTTAGTCCAATTTCATTACAAATGTAATACATAAGGTCTTATCCACTTTTTTCTTTTATGATTGTTACTCTATTCATTCCTAAAACCTCAAGGCAAGCTTTCATATTTTTTACTCACATCGTAAGGATGCTATGCTTCTTTAATGTTTGTTACTTTTGTCAGAACATTTTTAGTACAGGTTCACTATGTCTGTGAAGTTCTACAAATAAATAAACAGAACTTTTATAAGTCCTGCTATTTGTACTCCTATGTCAACAAGTTCCATATATGTTTTCATTTAAAAACGCTAACCTCATTTATTATATGTCACGTCTCTTTCAATGTAAAGTTCTAACATCTCGATTTCTATATTTACACCATTCATATCAAACCTTTAAAATGACTGGAATTTTTTAAGTGTTCCTCTATTGTACAGATGCTATACAGCCTTATAGTCTGCCCACATTAGAGCCTATCCCCCAACCACTGTCACTCCACTGCACTGCATATCTTTCCCACTTTTAAACATTATAAAATTGGTTGCCACTAAATAATTTCATTCAATCCAAATCTTGGGTTGTTTGTTTTAAAATAATTTATGAAAAATTCTTCCCTTAGCAGAAATATGTTATTAAAATTCCCTCCCCTACTATCCTTATGTAATTTTTCTATCCTGAAAAACCGTAATGATGGCAATTGGTGACCTCTATCAACAAAGTGCCTGGTTATAGGAGAATTTAAATCTTTATTTCTAATGTACCCTTTGTGCTTGCTTACCCTTTGGTTTAAAGTCTTTTTTGTCTTACCTATATACATTGTCACATGGACATTTTATTCCATAAATTACACCTTCTGTTTGGCAGTTAATAAACTCCTTTATTGTAAATTCCTCATTTCTACTACTATTTTCACATGCTTTTAATTTTATGGACATTACTGCAATGGATACATCTCCCACAACTGTAGTTTCTTCTAAGTTCCTCAATTGTAAAAGAAACATTTTTTTTTAGGTCCAGGTATTTTATGTTCTGATCAGACTAAATGATTTTGTCAATGATTTAACCTTTTTTGCTACTACTTGTACCCCATTATGGAATGCATTTTCCCCCATAGATGTTGACTTTAAAATGTTCCAATGTTTATTAACAGTCTTCTTAATATCATAAAAATTTTTACTATAGTTTAAGGGAAGAACAACCTTGTTATTCAACTGATTTTTTCCTCCAGTAGTTTTTCTGACTAAAAGATCTTTTCTTTCTTTTACTGATGTTTTTTGACGTGCTTTTTCTAAAACTACTTTGCTATTTCATCTTTTTTAAAACCTATCTGACATTTCTTCTATATTAATTTCTGCATCAATCGGTTCAGAACAATTTTGCTTTACTCATAGGGACTGACTATATGGAATAGAATTCACCAAATTTTTAGGATGAAAACTGTCCACTCTTAATATAGTGTTCCTATAAGTGGATTTTCTAAACATTCTTGTATATAATCCTTTTGGTTTTCTAAAGATTACTAGATCCAAAAATTAAATTTCACTTTTATCATAATCTATTGTAAATTGTAAGTACTCCATTTGCGAATTTAAATATTGATAAAAATTCAACAGATCTCTTTCAGCTCCTTTCCATATTACAAAAATATCATCAATAAAGTGTTTCCATTGAAGTATATTTTTTGTAAAGGGGTTATTCTTAAAGATAAAGCTCTCCTCAAGCCAGTTCATAAAAAGGTTTGCATAAGATGGGGCCATACTTGACCCCATCGCTGTTCCTTTCACTTGCACATAGTAATTTTTTTCAAATCTAAAATAGTTCTGTGTAAGAACTAAATG